>CM066032.1:685526959-686936651 GCA_033557465.1 Ichthyophis bannanicus | reverse complement strand
TCTTCATTATTTTGAGTACACATTTGTTCTCCCTGGGAATATGGGCTTTTTTCCATACCCCTTCTTCCCTCCAGGACTGGGCTAGTTGTCCAAATCGGTCAGTCTTCTTCTTTTAATCCTCAATGTTAATGACTCTGTACCTAAAAGATTTTTCAGCTTTTTCCCATAAAGCTTTCCATTGAAGACCTGCCATTCTAATCCTACCCCAGTTGACACCTGGATCACCTGCTAATTCCAGGTCTGGACCTTCATCCTCACTGCTGTGAGGTCACCTTGAGGATTCCGCTACTGCATATCCAGTAGACTCCATCACGCTCTCTACTTCCTACAATCCAGTAGGTAAGCTCCATATTATCACTGTTCATTAAATAATTTTAATGGTACTTATCATACATACCAAGGACTCCTCTTCTGTAGTCCTTAGGTTCGCTGTTTTTTTCCTTACAGCTCCTCTCTTCTCAACTCCTACCCTCCATCCCTCATGGGATGCCGGAGATTCCTGTGTGGAAAATGCACTCCTGATCCAGGGACACACATTTTATGGGATCTCCCCCTGGCATCTATAGCTAGGGAGTCCCCATATGTGAAGACTCATTCCTGCTTGTTCCTGGAGATAGCACAGTTACTTACCTGTAACAGGTGATCTCTGGGAACAGCAGGAATAAGTCTTCACAACCAACCCACCTCCCCTAGGAGTTGTATCTATCTATCTATCTTCCTTCCTCTTTCTCTCCTTTGTCTCAGCTATAAAACTCAACTGAGGAGAGGCAGTGGAGAAGGCGGGAAGTCAGTGCGCAGGCGCGAGGGATGCTCCCAAAAGCTTTCTGATTGGATGCTGGGGAGCATTCCCGTGCAGGCTCCGTCGGTACCGACGTACCCCATATGTGAAGACTTATTCCTGCTGTTCCCAGAGATCACCTGTTACAGGTAAGTAACTGCTTTATCTGAGGGAAAGATCAATCAGGAGGGAAGCGAAGGCCTTGTCATGGGGACGGGAGAGGAATTCAAGATGGAGATTGAAGTCGCCCAGAATGAGCACATGGGTAAATAGAGACAAAATCTCAGTAATGGTCAGCAGAAGATTGTCCCAATTGTGGGGAGAAAGCACGGGGGGGGGGGCATATAAAAGAAGAAAGTGCAGTGGTGGGGGGGGAGTCCAGGTGGAGAAACAGGGCTTCAGGGTAGTGTAGGGCTGGGGGACCTGATCTCTCGAAGTGGGAGACTAGAACGGTGGAGGACTGCTATTCCACCCCCCCCCAACTGTCCCTTCCGAGGAACTGAGAGCGCTGAGAAATCAGGAGGGAGACTTTGGATAAGCAGTGAGTCCCTCCCCATCACGGAGCCAGGTCTCAGTGACTGACAAAATATCGAATGAGTGGTGGGTGAATATGTCATGGACTAAAGGGGACTTAGACTGGATAGAATGGCAATTAATGAGGGCAAGGCTGAGGAGTAGCTGGGAGGGAGCTAGGTGGAGGGTAAGGTGAAATCAGTGGGACAGCAGGACATGGTAGCAGGTTTTCCGGGGTCTGAGAGAAGTGAGGCAGGAGGGACTAGAACGCCAGCCACAGTGGATGGGTATTGATTCTATATATGGGGGGAGGAGTAAAGGCCATAAATAGGCAATGAGCATCAAAATAATAGGAGACTTACTTGTAGTGGAACAGTGCATATGAAGGAGCTGACCCAAGAGAAGCGTGATGAGACCGTGCCGAGGGAGCTGCGGCCTAGGACGCCAAACCCAGGATGCCCCGGAGTCACCCCAAGGAGTAGGAGCACGTCCTGCTCCTTGGGCGTGCGCCCATGGTGTCCCAGTTTAAATACTGGGTGGTACAACACAGGGAGCGAGGCCATGTCACTTCTGGGTGGGAGGAGTCACAGCAGTGAGCCAACAGATACCTGAGGGAAGACAAACATACGATGAGGAGCAATGCAGGAAGCAGTGCAGGAGACAGCAAGGTACAGCACAAAGGATACAGGCAGCAGCCAGGAGATGCCACAGGCAGCAGTTTAAATACTGGGTGGTACAACACGTGGAGTGTGGTCGTGTCACTTCCAGGTGGGTGGAGTCACAGCAACGAGCCAACAGATACCTGAGGGAAGACCAACATATGATGAGGAGCAATGCAGGAAGCAGTGCAGGAGATAGCAAGATACAGTAAAGCACAGCACAAAGGATACAGGCAGCAGGATAATGAGGGAGGATGGGAGACCAGTGTCATGTATGTAAAGGATTAGTGAGTTGGTGTTACGCAGGGAAGAGATCTTGCATTGGTTCATCTGTGCCAAAATGTTCTATAAACAGATATGTCTTAAGCTCTTTCCTGAATTTTATTGGGTGAGTAGTGGATCTAAGTTTATCTGGGAGGGAGTTCCATATCATTGGTGCAGTAAAGCTAAAGGCTCTGTTGGTCGTTGCCCTGATGAGTTTTTGGTAACATGATGGTATGAGTAGTGTGTTTTGATTTACATTCCCTTCTTATTCTGTCATTGGAAGGGTTCTTTATAAGGCCGGTTAGGTATGATGCTGACAGATTCTTCATTAGTTTGAATGTAGTCATATATATCGTAATAGAATGCAAACTGTGTTGGAGCCATGTGGTAGAAGGGAAGGGAATTTAGATTTGCCTCATATCTTTTTCAGGAGTAGCTCAAGTCAAATTGCATTAAGGCACAGTAGGTACTTTTCCCTATCCCTTTCAGAGTTTGCAATCTAAGTTTGCACCTGAAGCAATGAAGGGTGAATTGAGTTGTCCAAGATCGTGCAGAATGGTAGTGGGATTTGAACTGGGCTTCCCTGCTTCTCAGCCTGTTACTCTAATCATATGTCTACTCCTACACGCCACATGATGAAATTTGAGTTAATAACTAGAGGGAGGACATTAACAAAATCTGCTGCACCAATATTTAAATTTCATAAGGGAGACCATAATAAAATGAGAAAAATGGTTAATAATAATAATAATAATAAAACCTAAAAGGAGCAGATGCATAGCTTAAGAGGATGTTTAGAAATACCATCTTGGAAGTTCAGACTAGATGCATTCCATGCATGAAAAATGGCAAAACGAAGGTCCAGTGACTGCCAGATGGTTAAAAGGTGAAATGTTATGGGAGCCAAAAGAACACCTTTCAGAAAAATAGAAAATGGATCCAAATAAAGAAAACGGGAACTGGCAAGGTAAATGCAAAATACTGATAAGACATGTAAAAAGAAAATGTGAAAAGAAGGTTGGCATAGAAACGTATAATAAAAACTTTTTCAGGTACAGTTGAGGCAAGAAGCCTGTGAGAGAGTCAGCAGGGCTATTAGATGATCAATGGGTAAAAGGGGCATAGACCCTAGCTAATAGACTAAATGAATACTTTGCTTACAGAAGCATTACAGAAACATGGTTTAATGAATCGCATGATTGGGATATAGCTATAGCTAGCTATAATCTATTCAGAAGAGACAGAGAAAATGGAAAAGGAGGAGGAGTAGCCTTGTATGTCCAAAGGAATATTAAAGCTACTGAAATGCAGGGGACATAGGGGAAAAGAAGAAGCATTCTGGATTGCGTTGGAAAGAGGAGATGGCACTGTCATCCATACTGCTGTAGTCTACAGACCTCCAACTCAAATTGAAGAGATAGTAACGAATTGATTATAGATTCATGCACTTGGGTAGCAGAAATCCAAGGGAAATGTACGCGGTAGGGGGCGAGAGGTTGGTATGCGCGGTTCAAGAGAAAGACCTTGGTGTGATTATCTCTGATGATCTCAAGGTGGCAAAACAGTGCAACAAGGCGGTGGCAAAAGCCAGGAGGATGTTGGGCTGCATACAAAGAGGGATTACCAGCAGAAAGGACGAGGTACTTATGCCACTGTATAAGTCACTGGTGAGGCCTCACTTGGAATACTATGTTCAGTTTTGGAGACCGTATCTTGCAAAAGATGTAAAAAGACCGGAAACGGTTCAGAGGAAAGCGACCAAAATGATTTGGAGCCTGCGTCAGAAGCCTTATGAGAAGAGACTTGAAGACCTAAATATGTACACTTTGGAGGAGCGGAGGGACAGGGGAGATATGATTCAGACCTTTAAATACTTAAAGAGAAATGATGAACAAACAAACCTCTTCCAAAGATGGGAAAGCTGTAAAACTAGAGGGCATAACATGAAGCTGCAAGGTGGTAAACTGAAAGGCAATGTCAGGAAATATTTTTCACTGAAAGGGTGGTGGATGCTTGGAATGCTCTCCCGATGGAAGTGGTGGGGGCAAACATGGTGACAGAATTCAAGAAGGCATGGGACAAACACAGTGGATCCCTTTACAGCAATAGGATAAAAACAAGATAAACAGTACCATCTAACTTCTGAACCATATAATATCTCAACAAATAGGGGTGTCCTACATGGAGTGGTGGGTTTACCCCTAAACAAAGACATGGGGAGGGGTGGCCTGCACAGAGCGACAGGTGCACCTACTCTTGCCATCTTGCTGGGCAGACTGGATAGACCATGCTGGTCTTTATCTGCCGTCATTTACTATGTTACTAGATATTGCCAAGATAGCCACAAAGGGGGAAGCGATCATTTTGGGTGACTTTAATCTACCTGATGTGGATTGGATTACTCCTTCTGCACATCTGGAAAGAAGCAAAAAAATTGTAGATGCTCTCTAAGATGCATCACTTAGACAAATGGTCATGGAACCAACCAGGGAAAGCTCAACGCTGGATTTAGTGCTCCCCAACGGTGATAGCGTGTTGAATGTCTGCGTGAGTGCCCCTGTGAGCAACAGCGATCATCACACGGTGTGGTTTGAGATAAAAGCTAAGGTACAGGCCAAACATAGCAAGCTCAAAATCCTAAACTTCAAAAACACTGACTTCAATAAAATGTCCGAGTACCTAAAGGAGGAGATGACAGGGTGGAAGGAGATAAGGGAAGTGGAATTGCAATGGGCTAAACGAAAGGTGGCAATAAAAGGGGCAACAGATAAATATGTAAGAAAAGTAAATAAAAACAAGAGGAGAAGGAAACCTATTTGGTTTTCCAAAGAAGTAGCTGCTCAAATAAAGGCAAAAAACACAGCTTTCGCAAAATTCAAAAGCTTGCAAACAGAAGAACACAGAAATGAATACAGGATCAAACTCAGAGTCAAAAAGAGAAATAAGGATAGCAAAATCAAAGGCAGAGGAAAAGATGGCTAAAGATATTAAGGGTGGCGACAAAACTTTCTTCAGGTATATTCGGGAATGGAAGAAGATCAGAGTTGGAATTGCAGGACTCAAAAGTGCTGGGAAAGGTCTCGTGGAAAGTGACATAGAAAAAGCAAAATTGCTAAACAAATAATTCTGCTCTCTTTTCACTAAAGAAAATCCTGGAGATGGACCAGCTGTGACTCCCAAATATAAAAATGGGAATGAAGTAGATACCACACCATTCACAGAAGATGAGGTGTTGACACAACTTGCTAAACTGAAAGTGGACAAAACCATGGGACCGGATGGGATACATCCCAGGATACTGAAAGAGCTCAGAGAGGTTCTTGCAGGACCGTTAAAGGATTCAACAGATCCTTGGAAACAGGAGAGGTTCCTCAGGACTGGAGAATGGCTGATGTTGTACCTCTACACAAAAGTGGTGACAGGGAAGAAGTGTCAAACTACAGACCCGTGAGCCTTACCTCGGTGGTGGGAAAAGTAATGGAGGCGCTCCTGAAAGAGCAAATAGTGAACTTTCTCAAAACAAACAGGTTGCAAGATCCGAGGCAACATGGTTTTACTGAAGGACGGTCTTGCCAAACAAATCTGATTGAGTACTTTGACTGGGTGACCATGGAACTAGATCAGGGGCATGCAATGGATGTCATCTACCTGGATTTCAGCAAAGCCTTTGATACTGTTCCTCATAGGAGGCTTGTCAATAAACTCAGTAGCTTGGGGATGGGTCCCACGATGGTAAACTGGATTAGAAATTGGTTGACTGACAGGCGACAAAAGGTGATGTTTCTCCAGGACCAAGCAGGAAGTCAGTCTTCACATATGGGTGACATCGACGTCGATGCCATCTTGCTCAGTCTTTCTTTTTCCGTGGAGCCCAACGGACGTTAGTCTGTGTCACCCGGAAAAGTTTGATTTTTTTCTGTGATTGTTGCTCTCTTTTTGTCCGGTTCGACGCCGGTTCTCCTTCCCGCCTGGGTTTGGTACGCCGGTATTGACCCGATCTCTATTTTTCGTTTTTTTGCCCTTCGTGGCACGTGTTTGCGCTCTTTTTTCTTTTTCCCTGGAGGGCCGGTCTTTTAACCTCGTGGGGGCCCTTTTTTCCCCCGATAGCCTCCAGTGGTTTTAAAAAGTGTGATCGTTGTAAGAAGCTCATGTCTCTTACCGACACACACGACTGCTGCCTGCGTTGCCTCGGGCCGGACCATGATCCCAAGGTCTGTGTCCCTTGTGGTAAAATGTCCACTAAGGCACTCAGAAGCCGGCAGCATCAGAAGGAGAGAATTTTTTTCTGACTCTGCCTCCGGTCGAGCCCGGAGCTCGTCAGAGGCCTCGACGTCTCGGGAGTCTGACCCTGAGCTTCGTCGGGGTTCCTCTGAAAGTGGGTCCCCCAGTCGGGAGCATAAGAGGAAGAGAAAGCTCGTGAGGGAGGCATCTGAGGATCCCCCTGGTTCCTCGAGGGCCAGGTCTTGGACCCCTGACTGCCGCCCTGGGCCTTTGGAGCTGGAGAAGCCAACTAAGGTGTCTCGTATAGAGCCGGAGTCCGTCGAGCACGTAAGTCCTGTTGTCCTTGAGGACTCTCCTCCCAGGGAGCCGACGTCGGGCCCTGAGTCTCCTGAGCTTGGACTCAGGCTGACAGCTTTGGAGTGCAGACTGTCTGCCTTCATGGATCAGCAGCGGGTACTGACTGGTGCATCTGCCCCAACCACCGGGACGTCGACGTCTAAATCGACCCCGGAGACCGAGCTGGTTCTCGAAGCCATGAAGGCCCGAGTCCGGACTCAGTCACGGTCTCCCTCGACCTCCCGTTCGGGACCGAGGGCGTCGATGCCGATGGCCCCGGCGTCGGGGCGGGTGTTGCCGGAGCCCGCACGGTCAGAGCCCCTCGACTCTTCCTCGGATGAGTCTGCGTGGGATACGGAGGACGAGGAGTCCCCCGATACCTTTCGGACTCGGTGTGTCCCTTCGGACTCACTGCAGTCCAAGCCCCGGAGTAGGTCCCCACTGGAGGACACTCGGTTCTCGGAGTTTGTCAGGGACATGGCCAAGGCTTTGAATGTTCCTGCAGATCCCGAGGAGGAGCATCGAGCCGAAGAGCTCGATGCCCTACAGTACGACTCTCCCCCGAGGGAGGCCTTTACTGTGCCGGTTCCTCCAATGCTGGAATGGCTCCTCTTCCGATTGTGGGAGGCACCGGCCTCAGCGCCAGTTTTGAGCAAGTGGATCGATTCCATGTATCGAGTCCGAAAGAGCCCTGGGTTCCAGAAGGCGCAACTGCCGCACCATTCTATCGTTGTGGAATCGGCCATGCATCGTCTGAAGAGCCAGAAGATGCACTCCGCGGTGCCCCCCGGTAGGGAGGCCCGAAGCCTAGATGCCATCGGCAGAAAGTGCTTCCAGGGCTCGATGCTTGCTTGCCATGTCCAGTCCTACCAGCTGTACATGGGCATGTACTTGCGGGACCTGGCTAAGGAAATAGCCGGGTTCTCGGCTGGCCTCTCCGGGGAACCTTTGCAGAGGTTCAAATCCTTGTCCTCGGGGATCCGGGAATGCTCCAAATTCATCTCCCGGGCGGCCTACGATGGCTTCGAGGCTTCGGCCCGAGTAGCGGCAGCTGGCATCGGTGCTCGACACCAGGCATGGCTACAGTCATCGGACCTCGATCCATGGGTGCAGGACAAGTTGGTCGATGTCCCGTGCCGGGGTGAAAACCTCTTCGGCAAGCCCATGGCCAAAAAGGCCGCTGAGCTCGAGACCGAGACTCTGACGAGGACAAGGTTGTCCAGAAAAACCTCTGCCCCTTCTCATAAGAAGAAGGGCTCGGGGAAAAAGACCTTTTACCCAAGGAAGGCATCTGCCTACAAACCTTTCCCTCATTATCAGGCCTCCCCAGCTCCCCAGCAGGGTCATCAGGCCAAGGGGTAGGGGCATGGGCCCCGTAGGCAAAAAGCCCCCAAGCCTCCAGCTCCTGCTCCTACTCAGCAGGGAGGGGGTTTTTGACTCCCACTGCATAGCCTCTCCGCCTCTGCTGGCCCATCTCACCACGGGAGGTCGGTTGGCCCTGTTTGCCCACCAGTGGCCGCCCTTCACAGGAGGAGATGCTTGGGTACTGAGCATAGTCCAGAAGGGCTGTCTGCTCCATTTCAATCAAGTGCCCCCCTCTTACTTCCCAGGGGAGCCTCCAAGGCCTTCTCTGCATCAGGAACTCCTTCTCCAGGAACTGCGAGGTCTTCTTCAGGACAGGGCGGTGGAGCCTGTACCTCCCCACCAGCTGGGGCAGGGCTTCTACTCCAGGTACTTTCTTGTGCCATAGAGAACTGGAGGTCTCCGGCCCATTTTGGACTTGAGAAATCTCAACAAATTCTTGGAAAAGGAAAAGTTCAAGATGCTTACTCTTGGAACACTGCTGCCCTACCTCCAGCAGGGAGATTGGCTATGCTCCTTAGATCTGAAGGATGCGTACACTCACATCCTCATTCATCCAGACCACAGAAAATACCTAAGATTCGTGGTAGGAGGAAACCATTTTCAGTGCCGAGTACTGCCCTTTGGCCTAACCTCCGCCCCACCGGGTCTTCACAAAGTGCCTGGCGGTGGTGACGGCCTACTTGAGAAACCAGGGTATATTTGTCTTCCCCTATCTGGACGACTGGCTCATCAGGGGTCAGACTCTCCAGGAGGCCAGACAAGCCACCCTCCATACTGTGTCTCTCCTTCAACAACTAGGCTTTGTCATAAACTTCGCAAAGTCCACTTTGCTCGTCTCCCAGAACCTGGAGTTCATAGGGGCACGGTTAGACTCCCTGCACACAAAAGCTTACTTGCCAGAAGACAGGGCGGGAAGGTTGATGGACTTGGCCAGCCAGTTTCTAGACAACCCACTGGTATCCACCAGACTTTGTCTAAGGCTCCTGGGCCACATGGCTTCAACAGTGTATGTGACCCCCAATGCCCGCCTTCATATGAGGCCTGCACAGTGGTGTCTCAGGACTCAGTGGAAGCAGGCTACAGGAAGCCTAAGAGACAAAGTAAGGGTGTCCAAACCCTTCCTGAACTCCCTGCACTGGTGGCTACACTCCCCCAACCTTCTACAGGGAATTCCTTTTCAGGTACCGGTTTCTACTGTAGTACTCACAACCGATGCCTCCTTGCAGGGCTGGGGTGCACATTTTCTGGGCAAGTACACACAGGGCCTGTGGTCTCCTGGGGAGGCCACACAACAAATCAATCTCCTGGAACTCAGGGCGATATGCTTAGCCCTCAAGGCCTTCTCTCACACCCTGGCCCACCAATCTGTCTTGGTTCAGACAGACAACCAGGTGGCAATGTTCTTTGTGAACAAACAAGGGGGCACGGGGTCCAGGCTCCTGTGTCAGGAGGCACAGACCCTATGCTCTTTTGCACTTCAACACAATATGCTGCTCAGGGCAGTCTATCTTCCTGGCCAGGAAAATTTCCTGGCAGACAGATTGAGCAGGGTTCTACAGCCTCACGAATGGCAACTGCACCCTTTGGTGGTTCAGAACATTTTCCTTAAGTGGGGACTTCCATCCATAGACCTCTTTGCCAGTCCCCTGAACCGGCAGCTGCCTCAGTTCTGCTCCAGGCAACCGCATCCCACGAGATTCGCAGCGGATGCCTTCCTGATATCATGGTCCAAGGGACTCCTGTATGCGTTTCCTCCCACGCCCCTGGTGGCCCGAACCTTGTTCAAGATTCTAAGGGACAGGGCCTCGGTCATATTGGTAGCCCCCAGATGGCCGAGACAGCCCTGGTTCCCGCTTTTCTTACAGCTGGCGGTGGACACCCCACTCCCTCTGGGGTTGCAACCCGATCGTCTTTCTCAGGATCAGGGCTCCCTTCTGCACCCCAATCTCAAAATTCTCAATTTGATGGCCTGGAGGCTGCAAGGGTAGTGCTGGCTCCCTGGGGCCTGCCTCAGGAAGTTGAAGAGGTGGTCTTAGCCTCTAGGAAGCAATCCACCAGAAAGACCTATGCCCTGAAGTGGAAGCGGTTCTCCTTGTGGTGTGATAAACGCCAGGAGAACCCTTTCTCCTGTCCTGTGCCAGTGGTGCTTCAGTACCTGCTGCACTTGTCTAATCAGGGTCTTAAGTCCAATTCTGTTCGGGTGCACCTTTCTGCTCTGGCAGCCCACCGCTCACAGGTGGAAGGGCATTCTTTATCAGTTCACCCCTTGGTGTCCAGGTTCCTCAGAGGCTTGCTCTTGCTAAAGCCTCCTCTCCGTCCACCAGCCCCTGAGTGGGAGTTGAATGTGGTCTTGCATCACTTACTCGCCCTCCTTTTGAGCCGATGGCTACGTGTCCTCTCCGCTTCCTTTCTTGGAAGGCTCTTTTCCTAGTGGCACTGACCTCGGCCAGACGAGTGAGTGAACTTCAAGCCCTGGTCTGTGACAGGCCATACACTCGTTTCTATAGGAACAGGGTAGTCCTTAGGACTCATCCTAAGTTCCTCCCGAAGGTAGTCTCCTCTTTCCACCTCAATCAGGAAGTGGTTCTTCCAACATTCTTCCCTAGGCCCAAAGCCAGCCGGGCTGAGGAAGTCCTGCATACCCTGGACTGCAGAAGGGCCTTGTCTTTCTACATTGAGCGTACTAAGGGTCATAGAAGGGCTACTCAGCTCTTCGTCTCCTTTGACCCAAACAACTTGAGGTTGCCTGTCTCCAAGCGTACCTTGTCCATATGGGTGGCGAACTGTATCACCTGGGCTTACAGGGCAGCAGACCTTCCCTTGCAGGGTCGAGTCACAGCCCACCGTGTCCGGGCAATGGCTGCATAAATAGCTCATCTCCGTTCTGTACCGTTGGCAGACATCTGTAGGGCTGCAACTTGGTCTTCAAGCCAGACTTTTGCAGCCCACTACTGCCTGGAGAGGGAGTCCCGTAGGGACAGTGCTTTTGGTCAGGCAGTACTCCGGAATCTCTTTGAGGTTTAGGCAACTCCTGCCCTCCAGCCCTCTTGTTGGGCTACTGGTGGGATCTCTTCTCAGTAAAATTCTTTCCCTGATGCTGAGACTTCACAGAGGGAGCTCTATTTTTCAGCCTGGGTTCCTGGTAGCCCAGAGCTAGGGAGTCACCCATATGTGAGGACTGACTTCCTGCTTGGTCCTGGAGAAAGAGTAGTTACTCACCTGTAACAGGTGTTCTCCAGGAGCAGCAGGAATCAGTCCTCACAACCCTCCCTCCTCCCCTGGAAGTTGCAGTTGTACATAGTTCATTTTGTTTTTTTGTGCTGTCTTTTTTGCTATGTCATCTGACTGAGAAAGATGGCACCTTTGGGCGGGAAGGGAACCGCGCATGCGTGGGTGTATTCCCAAAGGTTTTCTTAGAAAGCTGGGGAAATGTTCTGCATGGGGGTTCCATCAACGTCGATGTCACCCATATGTGAGGACTGATTCCTGCTGCTCCTGGAGAACACCTGTTACAGGTAAGTAACTACTCTTACATGGAGCTCACGTGTATGAAAGGAAGGTGATTAGCGGGGTGCCCCAGGGTTCGGTCCTGGTCCCGGCACTGTTCAATGTATTTGTGAGTGATATTGCTGAAGGACTGAATGGAAGGGTCTGTCTTTTTGCAGATGACACAAAAATTTGCAACAGAGTGGACTCCCTCAAGGGAGTGGATAACATGAGGAAAGATCTACAAAAGCTGGAAGAATGGTCTAATGCTTGGCAATTACGATTTAATGCGAAAAGGTGCAGTGCCATGCACTTAGGTAGCTGAAATCCAAGGGAAATGTACGCAATAGGGGGCGAGAGGTTGGTGTGCATGGTTCAGGAGAAAGACCTTGGTGTGATTATCTCTGATGATCTCAAGGTGGCAAAACAGTGCAACAAGGCGGTGGCAAAAGCCAGGAGGATGTTGGGCTGCATACAAAGAGGGATTGCCAGCAGGAAGGAAGAGGTACTTATGCCACTGTACAGGTCGCTGGTGAGGCCTCACTTGGAATACTGTATTCAGTTTTGGAGACCATATCTTGCAAAAGATGTAAAAAGACTGGAAACTGTTCAGAGGAAGGTGACCAAAATGATTTGGAGCCTGCGTAAGAAACCTTATGAGAAGAGACTTGAAGATCTAAATATATACACTTTGGAGGAGAGGAGGGATAGGGGAGATATGATTCAGACCTTTAAATACTTAAAGAGGAACGATGAACAAACAAACCTCTTCCAAAGACGGGGAAGCTGCAAAACTAGAGGGCATAACATGAAGCTGCAAGGTGGTAAATTGAAAGGCAATGTCAGGAAATATTTTTTCACTGAAAGAGTGGTGGATGCTTGGAATGCTCTCCCGATGGAAGTGGTGGGGGCAAACACATAGAAACATAGAAATATGACGACAGAAAAAGACCACATGGCGTATCTAGTCTGTCCTTCCATAACAACTACAACAGTCCCCTTTTTACCTTTAGAGATCCTCTCTGTTTGTCCCATGCTTTTTTGAATTCAGTTACTGTCCTCATCTCTACCACCTCCACTGGGAGACTATTCCACGGATCCACTACTCTTTCTGTAAAGAAATTTTTCCGCATGTCACTCCTGAATCTATCTCCCTTCACCCTCATCCCATGTCCCCTCGTAGCAGAACTTGCTTTCAATTGAAAGAGGCTCTCTCCCTGAACATTTATGCCACGGAGGTATTTAAACATCTCAATCATATCACCTCTATCCCGCCTTTCCTCTAAGGTGTACATATTAAGATCCTTCAGTCTGTCCTCATATGCTTTATAATGAAGACCACTAATCATTTTAGTAGCCACCCTCTGCACCGACTCCATCCTGTTCACATCCTTTTGAAGGTGTGGTCTCCAGAATTGCACACTATACTCCAAATGAGGTCGCACCAAAGACTTATACAGAGGCATTATCACCTCCTTTTTTCTGCTAGCCATTCCTCTCCGTATGCACCCAAGCATCCTTCTAGCTTTTGCCGTCGCCTTTTCTACCTGTTTAGCTACTTTAAGATCATCAGTCACAACCACGCCTAGGTCCCGCTCTTCTTTAGTGGACAAAAGTACTTCACCCCTATACTATATTGCTCCCTTGGATTGCTGCAGCCCAAATGCATGACCTTACATTTTTTAACATTAAATCCCAGCTGCCAAATTCTAGACCATTCTTCAAACTTAGCTAGATCCCTCCTCATGTTATCTACCCCTTCCTGGGTGTCTACTCTATTGCAGATTTTGGTATCATCCGCAAAGAGGCAAACCTTACCTGAAAGCCCTTCCGCTATATCACTAACAAAGATGTTAAAAAGAATCGGACCAAGGACAGATCCCTGGGGCACACCACTGATAACATCCTTCTCCTCAGAGTGAGCTCCATTTACTTGTACTCTTTGTCGCCTCCCACCCAACCAATTTCTAACCCAAGCAGTAACTTTAGGGTCCATCCCTAGGGTGCTCAGTTTGTTTATAAGTCGCCTGTGAGGAACAGTGTCAAAGGCTTTACTGAAATCTAAATACACCACATCTAGGGCTCTCCCTCGGTCCAACTCCCTGGTCACCCAGTCAAAGAAATCAATCAGATTTGTCTTACAAGACCTGCCTCTGATGAATCCATGTTGCCTTGGATCCTGTAATCCGCTGGACTCCAGAAACCTCACTATTTTCTCTTTCAGCAGCGTTTCCAATAGTTTACTCACCACCGAAGTTAAACTAACCGGCCTGTAGTTTTCAACCACATCCTTACTTCCGCTTTTGTGTAAAGGCACCACATGAGCCTCTCTCCAGTCCTTTGGCACCACTCCCGACTCCAACGAGGCATTGAAAAGGTCAGTCAGTGGAGCTGCTAGAATGTCCTCGAGTTCCCTCAGTGTTCTCGGGTGTATCCCATCCGTTCTCATCGCTTTGTCTACTTTAAGTTTAGATAGTTTCTCATGAACACAGTCTTTTGAAAATTGTTCAAGATGTCCTTTGCCTCTGTTCCTATTTGTGGGTGTTTTCTGAGGTTCTGCTCCTGGTTCTTCATCTGTGAACACAGAACAAAAATATTTGTTGAGCAATTCTGCTTTATCCTTATCAGCTTCTACATATTCCTCCCCTGCACCCTTGAGTCTGACAATACTGCTCTTGCCCTTCCTCTTCTCACTAATATATCTGAAAAATGTCTTATCCCCCCATTTTATTGCATTGGCTATTTCCTCCTCCTTTTGAATCTTTGCCTTCTTGACTACTTTGCTAGCTTCTCTAAGTTTTTCCAAATACAGATGCCTGTCTTCCTCTCTCTGTGATCTCTTGTATTTCATGAAGGCCTCCCTCTTTTTCTTCACTTTTTTAGCTGCTTCTTTCGAAAACCATAGCGGTCTCCTTTTCCTTTTACCTTTATTTACCATTTTAACAAAAAGGTTGGTTGCCCTTAAAATATCCCCTTTCAGTTTTTCCCACTGTTTTTCTACATCCCTCAGCTGTTCCCATCCAACTAACGACTCCCTGAGGTATTAGTCCATCTTCGCAAAGTTAGTCTTCCTAAAGTCTAAGATCCTCGCCTTTGAATGGATTCTAACAGCTCTAGTCCTAATACTGAACCACACCATCTGGTGATCACTGGATGCAAAATGATCTCCCACTACAACATCAGAAATACTTTCACCATTGGTAAGCACCAAGTCCAGTATGGCCCCTTCGCGTGTGGGGTCTGTTACCAATTGCCTGAATAGTGACGGAATTCAAAACAGCATGGGACAAGCACAGCGGATCCCTTTACAGCAACAGGATAAAAACAAAATAAACTTGAACCATCTAACTTCTCAACAAATAGGAGTGTCCTACATGGAGTGGTGGGTCCACCCCTAAACAAAGACCTGGAAAGGGGTGGCCTGCACAGAGCGACAGATGCACCTACTCTTGCTGTATTGCTGGGCAGACTGAATGGACCATGCTGGTCTTTATCTGCCGTCATTTACTATGTTACTATGGAAGCTATAAAAAAACTGCTACCCATGCAAGAAGTAGTATTTAATGGTGATGATTCAAACTGAAGCAATTCTCATTGAGCCTGAAGTGTAATACAGCAAATTACCAAATTAAGGACCAGATGGTATACATACCAGAGTAATGAAAGAATTCAAAAGTGTTATTACAGACATATTATTAATTTGTAACCTATCATCAAAATCATCTATGGTTTTTGAAGACCGGAGGGAGACCGATGTAATGTCATTTTTTAAAAAGGGTTCTAGGTGTGATCCAGGATGTTATCGAGTGGGAATCCTGACGTCGGTGATAGGCAGAATGGTAGAAATTGCTATAAAGAGCAAAATTGTTCAACATGTGCATGGTTATAATATAATGGAACCATGTCAACATGGATGTAGCAAAGGGAAGTCCTGTCTTGCCAATCAGAGCATGTTGATATTTATTTATTTGTAAGAATTTGACATACTGCTAAATTGTAGGTACATTATAGCGGTTTACAAGCCCTAAATATTAACAGAGGGCAGTAACTAAAAACACAGGTACACTACCAAAAAACTGCCTCCAGTTTTGCAACTGATTCCTATAGATTTTGGGGTGCTGAATCCTGGAAAAATAGCCAAAATGTTCCATCACGTCACGTTTTCTTGCAAAATTAGATTTCTTACCCATATAAGGAATGTTCACATAATTTCTTTTTAGCCGACTGCAGTTTATTTTCTTGTCCCAAAATAGAGGTTGTAATGGTTAACTAACTAGAAACACTCCCTCATGATATTTTAGAGTGTTTTGTATTCATTTTATACATTAACAGGACAATTGGGAGGCGGGGGGCTAAATCCAGTACTCGCGCTGGCGCATGTTCTTTCCTGTTCGCCTCGTTCGCTCGCTCAAACACGGTGGTTGCGACATGAACGTTCCTGTCAAATTTCAGTTTCTTGCAAGTTCATTATTACCTTTTGTTTGCTCAGTCGTAATCCAGCTTTATTCCGAAGTGGTTCACTACAGTTGTAGTTTGCAGTGCTGTGTATTTGTGATGGCTCACAGAGCCAGAGGTTGCGTCAACTCTCCGGACAGTTTTTGTTTTATTTGTGGGGAATATACTGTGAAAAAGCGGCAGAGGAACATTTCTGCATTTATTAAAAAAGTATATTTCGCCTATTTCGGTTTGAAGTTAGGCGATCAAGACAAACCGTGGGCTCCTCACAAAGTGTGCAAGACATGTGAGGAAGATCTACGCTTATGGATGAAAGGTAAAAAACAAGCATTTCGTTTCGGAATACCTATGATGTGGCGTGTGAACAAAGAGACCACAGCAGTGACTGCTATTTTTGCTCTTGCATTGTGAAGGGATACAACTTAAAAAATAAGAACGTAATAAGTTACCCCAACCTTCCCTCAGCAATTAGGCCTATGCCTCATAGCAACGAAGTACCTGTGCCTGAACCACCAAAATCTTTGGATCATATTTGTGTGGACGGTTCTGATCATGATGAGACTCATCAGATGGCTTTTCCCGATGAGTCCAGTACTTCCGAGTTTGAAACTGAACCAGATCCGAAACCTGAACTTTTCTCTCAAGCTGAATTGAATGATTTAGTCCGGGATTTAGGACTCCCAAAAGATGCTGCCCAACTGCTAGGTTCTCGGCTTAAACAGAAAAATCTATTGTCACCAGGAACAACTTTTTATTGGTACCGCAACCGCGAGACACAATTTTTGAAGTATTTCAGCAAAGAGGAAGATTTGGTATTTTGCAACGATATATACGGAGTGATGGAAAAGTTTAAACTCAAGTATGATCCTGCTGAATGGCGGCTGTTCATTGATTCGTCAAAAGACAGCATAAAAGGTGTTCTTCTTCATAATGGCAACACATTCGCTTCAGTTCCTATTGCTCACTCTGTTATTCTCCAAGAAAAATACGAGAATTTGGCCCTGATTCTTCAGAAGATTCGTTATGATGAGCGTAAGTGGATGATTTGTGGAGACTTTAAAATTCTATCCATGCTATTAGGGCAGCAATCCGGTTTCACCAAATATCCCTGCTTCCTTTGCTTGTGGGATAGCCGGGCCCGCGACCTACACTGGGGGAAAAAAGACTGGCCAATTCGGGAGTATTTGAGACCCGGTGAGAAAAATGTTCTTCATGAGAGCTTGGTACCTCGTGATAAAATTCTATTACCACCACTGTTCCCTCTAAGCTGTGCGCATGTGCGCGCGCACACACCTCGCCGAGCGAGCGCACATACTTTACAACAGAGCGCACAAAAATTACAGTTTTGATTCTGATAGAAAACAACACAGACGTCTTAAAATTGAAAAGTTGTTGTGTATTTCCAGTTTTTACAAGTTCTACAATATTTTTTAGTGCAATCAATGTGGTGTACATACTGTATTCTGACATGTAGTCAAATTTTAAAGTATATAACTCCGAGAATCGTTATGTGGCGCACAAAAATTTAACCTTCCTTCAAAAGCTGCACAGCCGATATTTTATGCGCACACAGCCTACAGAAAATTAGAGGGAACATTGATTACCACCTCTCCACATTAAGTTGGGTCTCATTAAGCAATTCATCAAGTCCCTTCCAAAAGATGGTGAGTGCTTTCGGTACCTTTGCTCAAAGTTCCCCTGACTTTCTGAAGCAAAGCTAAAGGAAGGAGTGTTTGTTGGCCCTAATATAAGGAAACTCATTTCAGATGGAGGATTCGCTGAAACGATGTCTGAGAAGGAAAAAGAAGCCTGGGATTCCTTCAAGGATGTTGTTCTCAAATTCTTGGGGAACAGGCGGGATGAGAACTATAAGGATATTGTTGCCAGGATGCTCAATGCCTTCAAAGAACAAGGCTGTAACATGAGCCTGAAAGTCCATTTCTTGCACTCCCATGTGAACTACTTTCCCGAAAACATGGGGGCGTACAGTGAAGAACAAGGTGAAAGGTTTCACCAGGACATCAAGGACGCAGAGAGAAGGTACCAAGGAAGATGGAACACCACTATGATGGCTGATTTCTGCTGGTTGCTGCTGCGGGAAACCCCAGATGAAAAATACGCCAAGCAGCGCACCAAGAGAAGCATTCGGGGGAAGAAGAAACGGGCCCACCAGGAGATTGATTGACCCAAGAATGACTTTAAAATCTAAACTGTGTTGACAAATATCGTGTTTTTACTAAACTTTGAAATAAAAATTTGCTAGTTATTACCACAGTGTCGGATCTCATTTATTAGAATTTTATTTTCACACCATCGGGTGTTTGTCTTCATGTATTGCAATGGTGCGGTTTGCGTTTTCTATTCTTACATACATACCTGTACAACATTTTTTGCACATTTCTTTGCTTTGCTTTGTGTCTAACCTCGCTCTTATATGCTCAATGTTTGTGCACATGTATGTGGCTGTTTTAAGTGCAGACAATTTTGCTACCATCACAGTGTGTTTTGTTGACATTACTCTATTCTTATGTGCTGCCTTGTTACAATTTTCTTTATTCTTATTTGAATAACTACTAAACAATTAGTATAAAGAATTCATCCAAGAAACTTTTATCTCGATCGCACTCAATCTGAAACGTTCACCTCAAACTGCTAACCCAATGTAGCAAAAAATCTGTACGTGATGGAGCAAATTGGCTACCAGATTTGGATTCAGCGCACCAAAAAACGTAAAAATCAATCGAAACATTAGAGGCAGTTTAAAAAAAAATTTTTTTAGTGTACCTGTGAAATCAACAAAAAAATCACAGAGGTCAGGAAAAATATGGGAGACAAAGGGGAAAGGGCGGTGTAACATAGAAACATGATGGCAGAAAAAGGCCCCATGGCCTATCTAATCTGCCCTTCCATATCAACTACAATAGTCCCCTTTTTACCTTTAGAGATTCTCTGTGTTTATCCCATGCTTTTTGGAATTCAGATACTGTCCTCATGTCCACCACCTCCACTGAGAGACTATTCCACACATCTATCATTCTATTCATAAAGAAATATTTCTGCATATTACTCCTGAGTCTACCCCTTTCACACTCATCCGGTCTCCCTCGTAGCAGAGCTTGCCCTCAATTGAAAGAGACCCTCCTGTACCTTTATGCCACGGAGGTATTTAAATGCTTCTATCATATCGCCCCTATCCCGCCTTTCCTCTAAAGCATACATATTAAAATCTTTGTCTGTCCTCATATGCTTCATAATGAAGACCACTAACCATTTTAGTAGAAACTTAGAAAAATGATGACAGAAAAAGACCACATGGCCTATCTAGTCCGTCCTTCCTTCCATATCGACAACTACAGTAGTCCCCTTTTTTTCCTTTAGAATTGTAGTCACCCTCTGCACCGACTCAAACCTGCCTATATCCTTATGAAGGTGCAGTCTCCAGAATTGCACACAATATACACCAAATGAGTTCGCACCAGAGACTTATACAGAGGCATTATCACCTGCTTTTTTTCTGCTGGCCATTCCTTTTCCTATGCACCTAAGCATCCTCCTGGCTTTCACAGTCACCTTTTCTACCTGTTTAGCTACTTTAAGATCGTCAGACACAATTATTCCCAGGTCCCACTCTTCTTTTGTTGACAGAGGTACCTCACCCCCTACACTGTACAGCTCCTTTGGATTTTTGCAGTCTAAATGCATGACCCTGCATTTTTTAGCATTAAATTTCAGTTGCCATATTCTAGACTATTCTTCAAGTTTAGCTAGATCCCTCCTCATGTTGTCAACTCCTTCCTGTGTGTCTACTCTGTTGCAGATTTTGGTCATAGTCTGCAAACAGGCAAACCTTACCCAACAGTCCTTCTGCAATATCACTAACAAAAATGTTAAACAGAATCAGACCAAGGACCGATCCCTGCGGCACACCACTGGTAACCTCCTTCTCCTCAGAGTGAGTGCCATTTACCAGTATGCTTTGTCGCTTCCAACTCAACCAGTTTCTAAGCCAATCAGTTACTTTAGGATCCATCCCTAGGGTGCTCAATTTTTTATAAGTCACCTTTACGGAATGGTGTCAAAGGCTTTACTGAAATCTAAATACACCGCATCTAGGGCTGTCCCTTGTTCCAACTCCCTGGTCACCCAGTCAAAGAAATCTATCAGCCTCTGGTGAATCCATGCTGCTTGGATCCTGCAATCCTTTGGACTCCAGAAACCTTGCTATTCTTTCCTTTAGTAACCTTTCCAATAATTTACTAATCACAGAAGTTAGACTAACTGGCCTGTATTTCTCAATGTCATCCTTGCATCCGCTTTGGTGTGAAGGGACCACATGTGCCTTTCTCCAATTCTCTGGCACCACTCCAGACTCCAGAGGCATTGAAAATGTCAGACAGTGGAGCCACTAAGTTCCTTCAGTATTTTTGGATGTATCCCATCTGGACCCATGGCTTTGTCTACTTTTAGTTTAGCTAGTTCCTCTCGAACACAGTCTTCTGAAAATCGTTTGATTAGCTTCTGTTGCTATTTCTGGGTGTTTTCTGAGATCTTGCTCCATGCCCTTCATCTGTGAACACAGAACAGAAATATTTGTTAAGCAATTCTGCTTTATCCTTATCATTTTCTGCATATTTCTTCCCTGCATCCTTGAGTTTGACAATACTACTTTTGCCCGTCCTCCTCTCGCTAACATATCTGAAAAATGTCTTATCCCCACATTTTATTGCATTGGCTGTTTCTTCTTTTTTTTGTACCTTTGCTTCTCCAGGAGCAGCAGGAATCAGTCCTCACATATGGGTGACGTCGGCGCCGACGGAGCCCTCGCGGAGCAATTTTCCCCAGCTTTCAAAGAAAGCCTTTGGGAATTGCAGCACGCATGCGCGGTCGCCTTCCCGCCCAAGGGTGCCATCTTAGCCAGTCTTCTTTTTTCCGCGGAGCCCTACAGACGTACCCGTCGTGTCCCCGCGAAAAAGTTGATTTTACTCATAATTTTCTCTTTTTTTCCTTCGGTTCGACGCCGGTCTTTTTCCCGCCCGGACTCGCGACGCCGGTCACGAGTCCTCTTCATCTTTTTCGGTTTTTCTGACTTAGTCAGTTTCGTTTTCGGTTTTTCCCTGGCAGCCCGGTCCTTTGACCTCGCAGGGGCCCTTTTTCCCCCGATGGCTGCCAGTGGTTTCAAGCGGTGTGGTCAGTGTGACCGAAATATGTCACTAACTGACACACACGACAATTGCCTCCGCTGCCTGGGCCCGGATCATGAAGAAATGATCTGTGGGGCCTGCGGCAAAATGTCCTCCAAAGCGTTGAGAAGTCGGCGGCATCAGCGGGATAGGATCTTCGCTGACCCCAGCCGTACCCGGACCTCGTCGGAGGCCTCCGCGTCCAGAGGTTCCAGCTCGGACCGTCGCCGGAGTTCCTCCGACAGGCGTTCTCCCTCCGGGGACCATCGACGGAAGGTGAAACCCGCGAGGGCGGCGTCGGTGGACGCTCCTGGCACCGCGAGGGCCAGGTCGCATAGCCCCGATAGCCGTCCCGGGTCCTTGGAGAAGGAGCACCTCTCGAAGCGACCTCGCCTGGAGTCGGAGCTGCCTGCTCGGGTAAGTCCTGTGGTCCTCCTGGACTCGCCTCCGAGACCGCCGACGTCGGGCCCGACGCCGTCGGGGCCCGAGTCGGGGGCTGCTGGGTCACCTGAGCTCGGACTCAGGTTGACGGCCTTGGAGAGCAGACTGTCTGCCTTCATGGACCAGCAGCGGGCACTGCTCGCTGGCCTCGCTGGCGCCGCTGCCCCGACCGCCGGGACGTTGACGTCTAAGTCGACCCCGGAGACCGAGCCGATCCTCGAGTCCATGCGAACTCGAGTCGATCCTCAGTCGAGGTCACCCTCGGCCTCCCGTTCGGGACCGAGGTCGCCGACGCCGACTCCCTCGGCGTCGGGGCGGCAGGCGCCGCGCCCTGCCCGGGCCGACCCCACCGATTCCTCGTCGGAGTCGGTCTGGGAGTCTGAAGAGGAAGAGTCACCTGATTCTTTTCGGACTCGGTGTGTCCCCTCGGACTCACCTGAGTCCGAACCTTGGAAGCAGTCCCCCCCGGAGGATGCCCGGTTCTCGGACTTCGTCAGGGATATGGCCAAGGCTTTGGCCTTCCCTGCGGATCCCGAGGAGGAGCCGAAGAGCTCGACGCCCTCCAGTATGACTCTCCCGCCAGGGAACACTTTACTGTACCGGTTCCTCCCATGCTGGAATGACTACTCTTCCGCATGTGGGAGAGTCCGGCCTCCTCGCCGGTCCTGAGCAAGCGGGTCGATTCTATCTATCGAGTCCGCAAGAGCCCTGGCTTCCAAAAAGCACAGCTACCACACCATTCCATGGTAGTGGAATCGGCCATGCATCGTCTTAAGAGCCAGAAGATGCACTCCTCGGTGCCTCCTGGCAGGGAGGCCCGTAACCTGGATGGCCTTGGTAAGAAGTGTTTCCAGGGCTCTATGCTTGCGTGTCGTGTCCAGACCTACCAGCTATACATGGGCATGTATCTCCGAGACCTGGCTAAAGAGCTAGCCGGATTCTCCGCTGGTTTGTCCGAGGAACCCTTGCGGAGGTTCCTGGCCTTGTCCACTGGCATTCGGGAATGCTCAAAATTCATATCCCGAGCAGCCTATGATGGCTTTGAAGCATCGGCTCGAGTGGCCGCAGCCGGCATCGGTGCCCGCCGACAGGCTTGGCTTCAGTCGTCTGACCTTGAGCCCTGGGTGCAGGACAAGTTGGTCGATGTCCCCTGCCGAGGCGAAAACCTCTTTGGCAAGCCCATGGCTGAAAAGGCTGCACAAATCGAGACGGAGACTCTCACCAGGACTAGGCTTTCTAGGAAGACCTCCGCCCCTTCCCAGAAAAAGAAGGGCTCGGGAAAGAAGTCCTTTTACCCGAGAAAGGCGGCTGCCTACAAACACTACCCCCAATATCAGGCCCCTGCAGCTCCCCAACAGGGCCAGCAGGCCAAGGGACGGGGTAACGGGTCCCGTAGGCAGCAAGCCCCCAAGCCTGCACCACCAGCCCCTGCTCAGCAGGGTGGGGGCTTTTGACTCCTTAAGCATAGCCTCTCCCCCTCCGCTGGCTCCTCCCAGCACCGGAGGCCGGCTGGTTCACTTCGCCCACAGGTGGTCCAGCATCACTTCAGATGCCTGGGTGCTTCAAGTCGTAAGAGAAGGCTATCTTCTCCACTTCCACCAGGTCCCTCCCTCCTATTTTCCGGGAGAACCTCCACGACTCCCTCTGCACAGGGAATTACTCCTTCAGGAGTTAGCAGGTCTTCTACAGGAACAGGCGGTGGAACCGGTGCCCCACCACCTGAGAGGTCAAGGCTTTTATTCCAGGTATTTTCTAGTACCAAAAAGAACGGGAGGCCTCCGACCCATCCTGGACTTGCGCAACCTCAACAGGTTCCTCGTGCGGGAAAAGTTCAAAATGCTTACCCTTGGAATCCTTCTGCCCTACCTCCAGCAGGGAGATTGGCTATGCTCCTTGGATCTAAAGGATGCCTACACGCACATCCTCATCCACCCAAGCCACCGCCAATACCTAAGGTTTGTGGTGGCAGGAAATCATTACCAGTACAGAGTACTGCCCTTTGGCCTGTCCTCCGCACCGCGAGTCTTCACAAAATGTCTCGCGGTGGTGGCGGCCCATCTCCGGCTTCACGGCCTCTATGTCTTTCCGTACCTCGACGACTGGCTCATCAGAGCAGCGTCGGCTCCGGAGGTCACCAACGCCACACGCCGCACGGTGACTCTTCTGCAGTACTTGGGCTTTGTTATAAACTTCGCAAAGTCCACTTTGCTCCCCTCACAGGATCTCGAGTTCATCGGCGCAAGGCTGCACACTCCTCAGGCACGAGCGTTCCTACCGCTCGACAGGGCTCAACGGCTCATGGACCTAGCCGACCGTTTTCGCAGCCAGCCCCTGGTCTCCGCCAGGCGCTTCCTGAGACTACTCGGCCATATGGCTTCCACCGTCCATGTGACCCCCAATGCCCGCCTGAATATGCGGCCTGGTCAATGGTGTCTCCGCAAGCAGTGGCAACAAGCCACAGGCGGCCTAGCAGACCTAGTGCGCGTCTCCGAGCCACTGGCCTCGTCTCTCCAGTGGTGGCTTCATCGGCCGAACCTGGTACTCGGCATGCCTTTTCAGTCACCTCAGCCGGCCCGGGTGCTGACGACAGATGCATCCCTCCTGGGCTGGGGAGCACATTGCCAAGGGGCACGTACTCAGGGCCTCTGGACCACGTGGGAGTCTGCTCAGCAGATCAACTTCCTGGAGCTCAGAGCGATCCGCCTGGCTCTCAAGGCCTTCTCCCACCTGACCTCTCACCAGTCCGTCCTTGTCCAGACGGACAATCAAGTTGCCATGTTCTACGTGAACAAGCAGGGGGGCACGGGCTCCTTCCTTCTCTGTCGGGAAGCACAGAAGCTCTGCTCTTGGGCCGTCAGTCACGGCGTTCTTCTCAAGGCAGTTTATCTCCCAGGCCAAGAAAATTGCCTGGCGGACAAACTCAGCAGGATCCTCCAGCCGCACGAGTGGCGCCTGGATCCCTTGGTAGTTCAGAAGCTCTTTCTAAAGTGGGGCCTCCCCACAATGGATCTCTTTGCCAGCCCTCTCAACCGGCAACTTCCTCGCTTCTGCTCTCATCAGCCACATCCCCTTCGAGTTGCGGCAGACGCTTTTCTACTCTCATGGTCGGAGAGCCTTCTGTATGCCTTTCCTCCCATCCCGCTAGTCTCTCGGACTCTTTTCAAGGTTCTCCGAGACAAAGCTTTCATGATCCTGGTGGCCCCTCGCTGGCCCAGACAGCCGTGGTTTCCACTCCTGCTGCAATTAGCGGTAGAGGATCCATTCCCTCTGGGGTTACAACCGGATCTCCTCACTCAGGATCAGGGGTCTCTGCTACACCCCAACCTCAGGTCTCTCAATCTAATGGCCTGGCTGCTGAGAGGGTAGTCCTTGCTCCCCTTCTCCTGCCGGCAGAGGTGGAAGAGGTCGTCCTAGCTTCTCGGCGACCTTCTACCCGCAAATGCTACGCCCTTAAATGGCGTCGCTTTTCCGTTTGGTGTACCCAACAGTCTCAGGATCCCTTCTCCTGCCCGGTGTCGGTGATCCTGCAGTACTTGCTATACCTCTCTAATCTGGGACTTAAGTCCAACTCCGTCAAAGTTCACCTTAGTGCTCTTTCAGCACATCATGTGCCGGTGGACGGCAGACCTCTTTCCAGTGACCCTCTTGTAGCGAGGTTTCTCCGAGGTCTCCTTCTGCTTAAACCACCTCTGCGCCCGCCAGCGCCTGACTGGGATCTGAATGTGGTTTTACAGCGGATCACCTGTCCGCCTTTTGAACCTATGGCTACCTGTTCTCTCCGTTTTCTTTCTTGGAAAACATTGTTCTTGATAGCCCTCACTTCCGCTAGACGCGTAAGTGAATTGCAGGCCCTCGTGTCTGATCCCCCTTACACTCGGTTCTACAAAAATAGGGTAGTCCTACGGACTCACCCAAAATTTCTTCCAAAAGTGGTCTCCCCTTTTCACATCAATCAGGAGGTGGTACTTCCAACCTTCTTTCCCAGACCGCACTCCAGCCGAGCTGAAACGGTCCTCCATACCCTGGACTGTAGAAGGGCATTGAACTTCTACCTTGACCGTACGCGGGAGCACCGTAAAGCTGCTCAGCTTTTTGTGTCTTTTGACCCCAATAAATTGGGGCTCCCGGTCTCCAAGCGTACTCTGTCCATCTGGGTTGCGGACTGTATCACTTGGGCTTATGGGGCAGCCGGACTCTCCTTGGAAGGTCGAGTCACGGCTCATTGCGTTCGGGCAAAGGCTACGTCAGTGGCTTACCTCCGCTCTGTTCCGCTGGCAGACATCTGCCGGGCCGCTACTTGGTCTTCGAGCCAGACTTTTGCGGTCCATTACTGTCTCGAGAGGGAGTCCCGCAGGGACAGTGCTTTCGGACAGGCAGTCCTCCGTAATCTCTTTGAGGTTTGAGCAACTCCTACCCTCCATCCCGGATGTGGGCTACTGGTGGGTAATAATTCAGCGAAGATTCCTTCCTTCTGTGCTGCTGAGCTAGAGGGAGCTCATTTTTGTGCTTAGGGTCTCCGGTAGCCTTAAGCTTGGGAGTCCCATATGTGAGGACTGACTTCCTGCTTGGTCCTGGAGAAAGCGTAGTTACTCACCTGTAACAGGTGTTCTCCAGGAGCAGCAGGAATCAGTCCTCACAACCCTCCCTCCTCCCCTTGGAGTTGCAATCATCTGCTTTAGTTTTTTTTGCAAATTTTTATGCTGTCTTTTTTAGCTATGTCATCTGACTGGCTAAGATGGCACCCTTGGGCGGGAAGGCGACCGCGCATGCGCGCTGCAATTCCCAAAGGCTTTCTTTGAAAGCTGGGGAAAATTGCTCCGCGAGGGCTCCGTCGGCGCCGACGTCACCCATATGTGAGGACTGATTCCTGCTGCTCCTGGAGAACACCTGTTACAGGTGAGTGAGTACGCTTTTCCTGACTACTTTGCTTGCTTCTGTAAGTTTCTCCAAATATAGATGCCCGTCTTTCTCTCTGTAATCTCTTGTATTTCATGAAGGCCTCCCTCTTTTACTTCACCTTCTCAGCTACTTCTTTTGAGAACCATAGCAGCCTCCTTTTCCTTTTATGTTTATTTGCCTTTCTAACAAAAAGGTTTGTTGCCTTTAAAATATTTCTTTTCGGTTTTGCCCACTGTTTTTCTATATCCCTTGGCTGTTCCCATCCTGCTAACGAGACTCTGAGGTATTGTCCCATCTTTGTAAAGTTAGTTTTCCTAAAGTGTAAGACCCTTGCTTTTGAATGAATTTTATCAGCCGTAGTACTAATACTGAACTAAACCATCTGGTGATAACTGGTTGCGAGTTCATCTCCACCTATAACATCAGAAACACTTTCCCCATTGGTAAGCACTAAGTCTAGTATGGCCCCATTACATGTGGGTTCTGTTACCAATTGCCTGAATAGTTCTCCTTGTAGAGAATCCTGGATCTGCTTACTTCTAGATGACACCGCAGCAGGGATGTGCCAATTCACATCTGCCATATTAAAATCGCCTATCAGTAGCACTTCTCCTTTCATGGCAATACTGTGTATTTATTTATTTATTTAGACAGTTTTGTATACCGCCTTATCCTTCAATCAAAGCGGTCACAACACAATTGGGGGATACATTTAACACGCGGGGATATGAGACACATACACTAATACTTACAGGGAACATGGGCAATGGAGGGTTAAGTGGCTTGCCCAAGACCACAAGGAGCATCTGTGGGACTAGAAACCCCAGTCCTTCCGGCCCAAGGTTGCTGTCCTCTAGTGGGATTTGAACTCCCGACCTTCCGGCCTGAAGTACCTTTGCCCAACCACTAGGCTACTCCTCCCTCGAGGATGTATGTCTTCTATTACATTTTCGTCCACTTCTATACCCTGTGAGGGGGATCTGTGTATAACTCCAATGCAAATGGATTTCTCTTTCCCTTTCTAGTTTAAACCACAGTGCCTCCTCTCTTCCTTTTAAGCCTTTCAATTCTATATCTTTAATATTATTTTTAACATATAGTCCCACACCACCTCCCCTTCTTCCTAAGCTGTCCTTCCTGAATAAAGTATAGCCCGGTATAATTGCATCCAAGTAGCACAACAGATTTTCAAGAAGGAGACAATGGCAACAGGCAGACAAAAGGAGGACGTGAGAAAAGAAGCGGACCTATAGGAAAAGAACAAGCAATTAGTGGAAGACCTGTGTGAAAACCCAGGTTTTCAGATCAGCCTTAAATTCCTTGTAAAAGGATTCCGTATGGAGCTCTATGGGCCAGTGGTTCCAGAGGTGAGGGACCTGAAGAGAAAAGGCAACTGAGCGATAAGTTTCTAGATGAAGACTATGCTTACTAGGGACTGTTAAGAGACTTGTATTAAAGGAGCATAGAGTATGTGCCAGGCAATCAGAAATGAGAACCAAATGAAGATAAGATGACACATTATGCTTATTACACTGATTTGCCAAAAGTGACATTTTGATCTTAATACGAAATGTAACCAGGAGCCAATGTTGTTCACGCAGTAAGGGGATTGGCATGATTATAGCACTTAGCATTATAAATGAGTTTAACAGCTGTAGTTTGAATTACTTGAAGGCGGCATAACTGAGCTTGGGAAGTACCTACCAGCAGAGAGTTGGCAGTAGTCATGCCTGTTCATGACTAGACAGTGGAGCAGAATTTTGAGGGCCTTGGCATAGATAAAGAATTTCATGGATTTAATTCTAAGTGCAAAAAAGCAACTTTGGATGGTTTTAGCAATATGGAAGCTAAAAGTGAGCTGGTCCTCAAACAGAACTCCAAGATGGCGAATGTGACATTTGAGAGAGAGGTGAGTTTGAGACATGCGGAAAAGAGGAGACTGAGGGGGGGGAGATATGCTAGAAGTATATAAATTAATGAATGGAACAGAAAGAGTAAACGTAGATCAGTTGTTTACACTATCAAAAAGTAGAAAGACTAGGGGACATACAATGAAACTACAACGTAACTCATTTAGGACTAATAAAAGAAAATATTTTTCACTCAATATGTAATCAAACTCTAGAATTAGTTACCGTAGGATATGGTAAAAGCTGTTAGCGTAGCTGGATTTAAAAAAGGTTTGGACAAGTTCATGGAGGAAAGGTCCACAACCTATTATTCAAGAGGACCCAGGAAATCCACTGCTAGCCCCGGGATAAGCATTGGTGGAACCTGTGTGCCTTTTTGGGAACCTGCCAGGTGCTTGTGAACTGGATTGGCTACTGTTAGAGGCAGGATACTGGGCTTGATGGACCTTGGTCTGACCCAGTATGGCATGTTCTTATGAAAGGAGGTGGCTTACCATCACATGATAGCAAAAGAGCTTCCGTTTTGTTTGGGTTAAAAACTGTTTTATGGAACTGATGCTAGGTTGCTATGGAGTGTAACTTGGAATCAATTTCTGATTGAAATGTAGGGTCCCAGGAGTCATGAATAATGATTAGCTGAATATCATGCATGGAAAAATAAGAATGGATGTTGAGTTCTTGATTGAAGAGTTCTAAGGGAAAGATGTAAAGGTTAAAGAGCATAGGAGCAAAGATGGATCCTTGCGGCATCCCGAAAGATTGGAGGAACGAGGTGAAAAAGTGGTCATTAATAGAGAACTGAAATTTACAGGAGGATAGGTAGGAGTGGAACCAATTTAGAGCAGTGAATATGATACTGAAGTCCTGAAGCCGGTCAAGCAAAAGTAAATGATCAATGATATCAAAAGCTGAGCTGAGTTCTAACTGAATGAGCAGGATGTCAATTTTAGATAGGTCGTGGAAAGGGGTGCATAAGATGTCCAGGTCAGGAAGTGGAAAATTCTACCTGTATTGTACAAAGGCTCTGCTAAACACAGAGCCTCTTGTAAAATACAGTCAAACCTCGGTTTTCATGATTAATCCGTTCGAAAAAGTCTGACTAAAACCGAAACGTATGAAAACTGAAGCAATATTTACCATAAGAAATAATGTAAATCCAATTAATCCGTTCCAGACACCCAAAAATATTCACAAAAAATACATTTTATAGAGAATAACTATATTTTTACATACAGAAAACAATGAGAAATAAATATAAATGACTAATGAAATGGATAAATGAACATTTAACATCACTGAAAGCAAGCTAAGTACAGTACTGTACAGTACAGTATGTTAGCATCTGGCCTTAGCCACCCCTGACAAGCTGCTGTGCCCAGCTCTCTTCGGAATTACATTGGATTCAGCCCATTAAAATACCTTTACATTATCTGCTCAATGCTTCAGAATGGCAGAAAATCTTAATGATATAGCTTCAGACGTACCCTGCAAGAGAAAGAACTGCCTCCCCCATTCATGCAACATCTCCTGCTTACGTTGACAGCTTTTCTTGCCTGTTAAATCAGAGCCTGAGGGGGTGCTCCAGAGAACGGGCAAGCAGTGGACGAGATCGGGGCCTTCCTCTCTGCGCAATCCTTGCCTCTCTAACTCTGACCAGGCTCGAGGATGTGTTTCATTTACGTGCTCAGCTGACTTTCGCTTCTCATCATGCTGGCGATCGGTGAGTCCGGGGGGCAGTGCTGCCGGGACCGGGCGGGCATTCTGGCAGTGTATACAGACCGGTGTGCAGCGCGAGGGTGTATGTATTTACAGTACTGTACTTTACGAAAACCGAGGCGATGTACGAGAACTGGGATAAAATCTTAGTCAAAAAAGACGTTGAAAACCGAAGCGATGGATGAGAACCGGGACAAAATCTCAGTCAAAAAAAGACGTTGAAAACTGAAGCGTATGAAAACCGGGGCAAATGAAAACCGAGGTTTGACTGTATTTATAAGGATACACAGGAGTGCAAGCTGATTTCCTACTATGACCAGCAAGAGCAATGACTTTAAAAAGCTGAACATGGGGGGAAAAGTGTCCTGCTTTTCTCCAAATAGGCATGGGAACAACTTTGTTAAAATTGCTATTTCCAGATCAGAATTGAGATGTCAAGGAGGGGGCGGAGTTAAGATGGCAGCGCTCTAGGAGTGTGGCGTTTTCAATCTCTTTCCTCCAAGGTTTTCCTGAGATGCCTCCTAGACGGCGAGGTAACCCTAGAGCCAAGCTGGCAAAGGGTGTTTCTCCCACCGCTGGACAACAGCAGATAGACGCGCTCCTCCTAAAAGCCCTGGCACTAGAGAAGGCCACTTTGAAGGGCTTGTTGCTGCCGCTTGCTGATGGGGAAGTGACTGCAGCTGAGCAGTTTCCATCTAGCCCACAGCCGTGTTTGACTGTCCCACTGGAGTCGGAGCCTGTGGTGTCAGGCTCCATTGACATCGAGCAACTGACCTCTGTTGAGGGAAGTGGATCAGAGGGTCGGCCTGCTTCCTGCTCAGCACCGATTCCAGCTCCCTCTCCCTCTGCTGTGCAGTCCGTGGTGGCCCTTGAGTTGGTGGCTGGGCCTGCTTCTGGTGCTTTGCCGGTTGAATCAGACTCTCTTCATGTGAATCTTTTGTCCGGTACGCAACAACAGGCGGCTGGTGAGATTTTGTTGGTTACTATATGGGGGATGTTGGTTAAGCTGGTTGCCACTGTCCCCAAATGTGCTTTGGATGTCTCTGCACCAGTGCAGGTTGTGGCTCAAAACTCTGCACAGCGATTGAACTTTGAAAAGGATACACATGAGAGACTAACTTCTATCGTTAAGGATGTTGCTGACTCTAAGACTGTGATTGACCAGCTGGTGAAAGACAAACTTTCTGTTCATCAAAAGTTAGAACAATTTGAAAATAAGTTTAGAGGGTTAAATTTGAGAATTTTAAATTTTCCCCAACTTTTAGATATGTCTCCTCTAGACACCTTCAAGAAATATATGTCTGAGGTGCTTAATATTCCTGATTCTGCATTTCCTCCAATTACTCGTGCTTATTTTCTACCGGTGAAGAAAGTGGGGCAAGATTTACCTGTTCCAGTTGTTCCTGATAATCTTTCAGATTTCTTAGAAAATTCCTCTCTTTCTGTCTTGGCTAGATCTACATTATTGGTAACTTTTGTCTTTGAAACTGATCTTTCTAAAGTATTGTCTTTGTATTTCAAAAAGCTCCCTGTACCCTTTCTGGGTGATTCTATATGAATTTTTCCTGATGTGAGCCGTGCCACACAAGAGCGTAGACATCAATTTTTGACCATGCGACAAGAAACAGTTGCTCTGGGGGCTGGCTTCCACCTTCGATATCCCTGTAAATGTTGTGTTTCATTTGCTGGAGTTAAATATATTTTCTTTGCACCAGAGCAGCTTCGGTTGCTCCTGGACCTCAAGAAACTGCTGGCTGTGGTGGGGTTGGGAGGGAATGGTGTTGATCAGGGGTAGGTAACACAGTGAGTAGTAGTGCTGGGGTGTGCGCTTATTGCCTTTCATGTCCCTTTTCCAGTATCTATTCCCCATGTATCTTATTTTACTCTGCCCCTCCTTTTTATTTGGGGGTCTAAGGAAGAGTTGTATTGTAATTACAATCGGAGGATTATATTTTTCTTGTTTTTGATGAGTTTCTATTTGTATAGCTCTTATGTTTCTTTTGCAAGTTTTTTTTATGCTTGTATATTTGTTAAAACCTATAAATAAATAAATTTTAAAAAATGCTATTTCCAATATCATCCATCCCTTCACCTGCTGACGTCCTCTCCTGTCACCTCTTCCCAACCCCCCTCCCCCATATAAAAACTTCCCCAAACCATCATCACCCTCTCGAAAATGAGGAATACACATCAATATTTTAGGCAAACCCTAAGCACGCCTCCTAGAAGTCTGTGATGTAGATCACCATTTAAAAATAGCAGCTTTCTAAAATCGCTGTTTGCATAGCCGATCTGTAAGTTTAAAGACACCATTTACACATGGAGATGCTCCTAAAATAAACACCATAGTTTATTTGGATTTTGACAAGGTACTCAAAGTCTCTCATGAGAGACTCCTGAGAAGATTAAAATGTCATAGGATATGAGACAGTATCCTATTGTGGATTGGGATTGGTTAAATGATTTAAAAAATAAAGTAGAATTAAATGCTTAGTCTTCTTGATGGAGAAATGTGAAAACTGGAGTGTCCCAGTGATCTTTACTGTAATGGCACTCTTTGATAAATGATCTGGAAATGTGAACAGTACATGAGATGATCAAATTTGCAGATGACCCAGAAATATTCATAGTTGTTAATTTTGCAAGTGGATTGTAAGAAATTGCAGGAGGACCTTGGGAAACAGGGGTATCCAGATGACACATGAAATTTAATGTGGAGAAGAGCAAGGTTGATGCACATAAAGAAAACCTCAAACATAGCTACATAAAGCTAGGTACCACATGAGGCGTCTCCACCCAAGAAAAGGATCCAGGTGTTGTCATAAAAATAATTAGGAAAGGAATGTTTTCAACATTCTGTTTGCTTTCTTAGCCACTGCCATACACTGAGCAGAGGATATCAACATTTTGTCTAAGTTTAGTACAGATACTTTATTCCACTCTTTATAAAGAGATACAGCTGAGCAGTGTACAAATAAGTAAATGGTGTACAAATAAAGAATACAGTATTCACTTAATTTATGTGTATGTATTAGTATTTAGCTCACACCTTAGTTCAAGGCGAGTTACATTCTGGTACATAGGTATTTCCCTGTCCCCAGAGGACATACGTACAATGTAAGTTTGTACCTGAGTCAGTGGAGAGTTAAGTAACTTGCCCAAGGTCACAAGGAGTGCTAGTGGGAATCAAACCCAGATCTCTTGAGTACTATGCTGTTGCTCTGACCACTAGGCTGCTACTCGATTCCATGATAGATAATGGAATGGCTCCCTATGAGGAAAGGTTAAAGAGGTTAGGGCTTTTCAACTTGGAGAAGAAATAGTTAAGAGGAGGTATTACAGAGGTCTGTAAAATCCTAGGTGGAGCGGAATGGGTAAACATGAATCCAGTTGTCTTACATTCAACAAAATACAGATACTAGGGGAGACAACATGAAATTACTAAGTAGTACATTTAGACCAAATTGGCAAAGCTGCTTTTCATGCATCGCCTAGTTTAGCTCTGGAATTCATTGCTGGAAGATGTTGTATAAAAGCAGTCAGCATAGCTGGGTTTAAAAAAAGTTTGAACAAGCTCCTGGAGGAAAGATTCTTAAACCCTCTATAAGGTAGACTTGGAAAAATGTAAAGCTTATCCATGGGGATAAGCAGCATGTATCTAGCCACTTTTTGGAATCCTACACTTGGTTTGCTGCTTGTCGTGCTGTGAGGGCTTGTGTGCATCAGTGATGCTGAGGGCTCAGCTGTCGGTAGCTTAGTGATGGACTGGTCTCAGCTGAGGTGCCAGACCAAGACAAACCACCCATCTGGGCAGCAGCAGCAGAATGGGACGGTTTTGGTGGCAGAGGATCACATTTCTATGACAACAGCAACAGCGCTAGAATTAAACTGCGTGGAAGAAAGGCCTGGCAATCTACTTCCATATCTTGTCACGAAAACCCAATGGATAGTCACAACAAAACAAATTGCACTGTAGTGCTGGAAGATGAGACCCCAGGTCGGAAGGCACTCAACTGGGTACTGGAGAGGAGCTGAAGACTTTTCAGAGTAAAGCAAGCATTTATGATGTGATTGGAACAAAGCTCTCGGGATGTCTGACTGCTGATGTAGCTGCGCATGAAATGAGTCATAAGCTGCAAAGATGTCTTATATATTGGGACATGGAATGTATGAAGCTAGAACCAAGGAAAGTTGAAGGTGGTCAAGAATGAAATGGAACGTGTACAACGCGATCTGTTGGGTGTCCAGCGAATTGAAGTGGACTGGCATCAGACACTTTGATCTGATGATCATATGATTTACTATGCTGGAAATGAAAGACAAAGAAGAAATGGTGTTGCATTTATAATTAAGAAGAAACCTGCAATAACTGTAATGAAATACAATGCAATCAGTGAATGCTTAATTTATCCGGGAACAAGCAGGAAGTCGGTCATCACTTATGAGAGAAAGCCTTTGTGAGATGCCATCATGTATGCGTGGTCCCCTTCCCGCCCAAGGGTGCCATCTTGCTCAGTCTCCTTTTTTCCGCTGAGCTCTTCAGACGTTTGTCTGGCTTGTCCCTGGAAAAAGTTGATTTTTCTCTCCAAGTTTCATACTTGACTCCGGTATTGCACCGGTACTCTTCCCGCCTACCGACCTTGTTGCCTCAGCATTGAGTTTGGTATATTTTTATAGTCTCTCATTCTTTTCTTTTCCTGGCATCTTCGCGCCTGTTTTTATCCCTCTGACAGCCTGGAGATTCTTCGACCTCGCAGGGGTACGTTTTTCCCCCATGGCTACCAGTGGCTTAAAGAAGTGTGATCGGTGCTCAAAAATCATGTCTTTGACGGACACACACGACTGCTGTCTTCATTGTCTTGGGCCAGGCCATGACCCGGCAGCCGCGGTCTCTGCAAGAGGTTGGTCCAGTAAGGCCCTCAAGAGCCGCCAGCAGCAGCACAATACGTTTTTCCCCGAGTCCCCGGTGCCTCCGAAAGCCAGGACCTCGTTTGAGGCCCCGATATCTCGGGCAGAGCCTTCCGAGCCCGAGCCTCATCGAGGGGCCTCAGAAAGGAGGTCTCCCTCAAGGGAGCCCAGGAAGAAGAAACAACCCTCGAAGGCTGCGTCCTTGTACAGTTCTGACCGGCCAGGTGCTCCCCGGGCCCGGTCCTGCAGTCTGAGACATTCATCTGAGGTGTCTGAGAAGGAGCGGCCTACGAAGGTCTCCTGGAAGGATCCGACCATGGACTGGCCTCAGTCCCCAGACACTATCCTTGTCAAGGATTCCCCTTTGGGGGAGCCGGCATTAGGCCCGACTCTCTCTGTGCCTGCTTCAAAGGCTGTGAAGCCTTCTGGTCTGGAGTCCAGAATTGCGGCCCTGGAGTGCAGTTTGTCTGCCTTCATGGACCAGCAGCGGGAGCTGCTGTTTGTCACAACCAGTTCATCTGCCCCGACCACCGGGCCCTTGACGTTCAAGACGTCCCTAGAGGCCGAGCCAGTCCTTGAGGTCTTTCGGCCTCGAGTTGATCCTTGGCCGAGGTCGTGATCCGAGTCCCGCTCAATGTAACTGCGGTCATCCCCAGCAAGTTTTCCAGGCAATGGCCGCAGGGCATCGGGGGCGCTAAGGCCCACAGAGCAGCCCTTCTACGAGTCCTCGACAGACTACTCCGAGTGGGAGACAAAGGACGAGTCGTCCCCCGATACCTGTCGCCACCTCGACGGCCCATCTGACTCTCCCATCTTGGAGTCTCGATGGAGTTCCCCACCCGAGGATATGGGCTTCCTTGATTTTGTCAAGGACACGTCTAAAGTCCTGGCGTTCCCGACCGAGTCGGAGGAGGACCCTCGGGCGGATGAGTTGGAAATCCTTCAGTATGAGATACCCTTGTGGGAATCGCTCACTGTGCCCATCCTGGAATGGCTGCTGCTCTGAATGTAGGAGACACCGGCCTCAGTGCCGGTGGTGAGCAAACGGCTCGACTCGATGTATCGAGTCCGCCTGACCCAGGCTTCCAGAAGTCACAGCTGCCGCACAACTCCATGGTGGTGGAGTCGGCCATGCATCGGCTAAAAAGTCAGAAGAAGCACTCCTCGATGCCCCCTGGCAGGGAGGCCCGCACCCTGGATGCCATCAGCAGAAAGTGCTGTCAGGGCTCTACTCATTGGCCGCATCCAGGCCTACCAGCTGTACTTGGGCATGTATCTGAGAGACCTGGCGAAGGAACTCGCTGGGTTCTCAGCTGGTCTCTCCAAGGAACTCCTGCAGCGGCTCAAGAACCTGGCCAAAGCAGTCCGTGAATGCTCCAAATTCATGTCTCAAGCAGCCTATGAAGGGTTTGATTCTGCGCTCAAGTAGCGGCGGCTGGCATCGGTGCACACCACCAAGCTTGGCCACAGTCGTCCGACCTCGAGCAGTGGGTTCAGGACAAATTGGTCGATGTCCCCTGCCAAGGAGAGAACCTCTTTTGCAAACCCATGATCGACAAGGCTGCTGAGCTGGAGACTGAGTTCATGATGAGGACCAGGCTCTCCAAAACGACTGCTTCCCCTCCATGAAAGAAGGGCTCAGGAAAAAGTCCTTATCTCCAGGAACAAGCAGGAATGTAGTCCTCACATATGGGTATCGTCGGTACCGACGGAGCCTGCGCGGGAACGCTCCCCAGTGTACAATAGGAACGCTTTTGGGAGCATCCCTCAGCACATGCGCGCTGCCTTCCCACCTTTCCAACTGTCCCTCTTCAGTTCTTTGTTTTCCGCGGAGCCAACAGGATCTATGCCCCGTCACCGCAGAAAATTCCGTCTTTAAAATTCTTTCTTGTGGTCGCGTTTGCCTACCACACGACGCCTACCGGTACCGCCGGTTCTTTTCTTTTATTTTCCTAAAAAAAAAACCCCTTAGACTTAGACTATTTCTTTTCAGAAACTTTCCTGTTGGGGTGCTAGGCGGCATTTTGGGCATTAGGCCCCATTTTTCCAAGATCATGGAAAAGCCAACTAGTGGTTTCAAAAAATGTACTAAGTGTGGCGGTACCATTTCTGTCACTGACACCTATGATTGGTGTCTAAAATGTTTAGGACCTGATCATTCTCCAACTGAATGTCTCTCCTGCATGGGGATGACCAAAAGAGAAAGACAGAACCGGGCCGCAAAGCTTGGTACCCTCTTTTCTTCAGATGCCAGATCCATTGCATCAACATCGTCAAGGGCCTCTTCTTCTTCCCATGGATCTCAGGTAACTAAACACAAAAGCCGGTCCCCATAGGGTAGCTCTCCTGCTAAGCATCAAGAGGCTATTGGCATTGCCCTTGAGGGAACCACACCGGTAAAGCAGCCCCGGCAGGAGGCTTCGGCTTCCAAAGCATCGTTGGGGCTTCAGGATGTTCTCAAGGCCTCAACCTCGCAAGAACTACCTTTGCCATGCTCAGGGGTTCCGGCCGTTCTTACCGGTACCGACACCCAGGCATCGGCAGCATCGATAGACCAGAGGTTTCTTGCTATCGAACGCAGTATCGCAGCTCTTCTCTCAGCCACGGTACCGGTGGTCCCAAGGGCACCGGTGCCGACATCAACACCGATGCCCGTACCGACACCGGTACAGACACCGACGATGGTGGTACCGACGGTACCGGCCCCGATGGGAACTCTTCCCATTCCACCTCCGGCTGGAGTGGATAAAGTGGTACCGGGTCACCTCAGTACTGACTTGATCGGTACCGGGATCGTGCTTTGCAGGAGCATCGAGGTCAGGAATACTTCGATTCCTCCGATTCCGAAGACTCTGACAATTCTGCTGGCACTAAAGATTTTCTCCTAGAAGATCCCTCTTCTCCCCAACGCAGAATGTCACCTCCAGAGGACATGTCATTTCAGGATTTCATCCATGATATGGCTAAAGGTCTTTCAATCACAGAAGGTCCTGAAGAGGAACCCAGAGCAAAGGAATTGGAAATCCTCCAATATCCTAAAGCTCCTAAGGAGGCGGCTACTCTGCCTATCCATGAAATTCTGCATAGCTTGTTGCTCAGAATGTGGGAGACACCTCTGACTACTTCTCCTCACTCTAGGAGACTTGATACTATGTATCGAGTCCCACCATGTCCTGGATTTCAGAAAACTCAGCTGCCACACCACTCAATGGTAGTGGAGTCAGCCATGCGTAGAATGAAAAGTGCAAAAAGACATGCATCCAATCCTCCAGGTCATGAATGCAGGACTCTGGATGCTTTTGGACGCAGAACTTTTCAAGCTTCCATGCTTTCAGCTAGGATCAGCTCATATATCCTATATATGGGAATGTTCCTCAAAGAAATCACAGGAGACTTGGAACTTATGAGCCCATTTCTCCCAGATGATAAGACAAGACTTTCTTACTCTGGTTAAGCATGCTCAGGATGTCTTCAAGTTTCTCAATCATGCAGCCTTTGACTGCTTTGAATGCATCAGCAGAACTTCTGCTATTGCCATTGGCGCATGACGGATTGCCTGGCTACAGGCATCAGACTTGGAGACTTGGGTACAGGACAAGTTAGGCAACATTCCTTGCACGGGAGAGAATCTCTTCGGCAAGAACTGGCAGGAGAAGGTTAACGAGTTAGATGCTGACAATTCTACCTTAGATAGATTGTCAAAGTCTACATCCACTCCAGCCAAAAGGAAACCTTATAAAAAAAAACTCTTTTAGCAAAAAGAGGAAGTTTTATCCTTCCTATACCCACCAGACTCAGACTCCAGGCCAGGTTGCCCAAAAGGGACAAACTAGACAACAAAAGAAACGAAAAGGCCCGAGAGCCCAACCAGCTCTCCAGGTTCAGCCCCCTCAAGGACGATGACTCCTTCCTAGAGAGCTTTGCCTTCCTGCCTCTGAGGGGCCTTCAACCCCCCAATATTCCCGGCAGGTTATGCCACTTTGTCAACAGATGGCATTAGATAACAGCAGAAGAGTGGACTTTGTCCATTGTAGGGGAGGGGTACAAACTTCACTTTCACAGCTTATCCCCTCTTTGGCTCAACTGATTCAACATCCTCTGTTCCGACTCCCTTGTCCACATCTGAGGTGGCCAAGAGAAAAGAGCAGAGGGCTCAGTCTGAGCAGAAGGGTTTGAGTGGCGAGGGAAGACCTTCTGTAGAGGCCACATTGACGTTGATAGGAGAACACAAGGAGAAGATCCATGTGTAGCACCACTGCAGTCCCTCTTGGTGCGATACAGACAGGGAGGGACAGGAACAGCCGGCCAGTCTTCCCCAGTGGAGGACATGACCTGGATGGCAGAATCCACTCCCAATGCCCAGGAGGGTAGCTTTATGCCCCTGATGCTCCAGTCATCTTGGAGTCCCCACCTGAAGGGTTACCGGTGATGTCTGTGTCATTGACGTCCTTGATGGTGGTGGTTCTGGAGGAACGCCTACGATCCTTGGAAACTCACTTGACAGTGGTGGAAGCTCTGCAGAATGCAGGCTTCACGGCGCAGAGAGCATCATCACAGTATTCCTTCCAACCTATACTTGAGACCCATGTCCTTCCTGTCACGGCTGGGACATCTAGCGGGAGATCAGTATTGACTCTGGTGTCCAGAGACAGCTCCCTCTCCAGTGTGTCAGTCCGAAGCCCCAGGGCATCGCCTTCGGCATGCTGGCACAAGGGGGACCATCGATGTCCATCCTCTCCTGAGCCACACAGTCGGCGTTCAGAGGAGAACTCTGCATTACTTTGACTTCCTCTTGGAATCAGAATGGGAAACCAAGGCAGAATCTATGGTGTCGCCCCCTCCGGATTGGCAGAAGTTGTCCCCGGAGGACATGTCCTTCCAGGATTTTGTTCAGAACTTGGACAAGGCCATCCCCTTTTCTCTGACGTTGGAGGAGGAACAGAGGGCAGAGGAACTGGAACTCCTCCAGTACCCCTCGGCCCCCCGTGAGGTGGTGGCAGTGGTGGTCCCCATTCACCATATGTTTTTTTGTGGTCACATCTGCCTTCACTTGATGCCTACCTGTACCGCCGGTTCTCCAGGACCAAGCAGGAAGTCAGTCCTCACTTATGGGTGACGTCGGCGCCGAAGGAGCCCTCGCGGAGCAATTTTCCCCAGCTTTCAAAGAAAGCCTTTGGGAATTGCAGCGCGCATGCGCGGTCCTCTTCCCGCCCAAGGGTGCCATCTTAGCCAGTCTTCTTTTTTCCGCGGAGCCCTACAGACGTCCCCGTCGTGTCCCCGCGAAAAAGTCGATATTTCTTCATAATTTTATTTTTTCCATTCGGTTCGACGCCGGTCTTTTTCCCGCCCGGACTCGCGACGCCGGTCACGAGTCCTCTTCCTTTTTTTCGGTTTTTCTGACTTAGTCAGTTTTCGTTTTCGTTTTTCCCTGGCAGCCCGGTCCTTTGACCTCGCCGGGGCCCTTTTTCCCCCGATGGCTGCCAGTGGTTTTAAGCGGTGTGGTCAGTGTGACCGAAATATGTCACTAACTGACACACACGACTTTTGCCTCCGCTGCCTGGGCCCGGATCATGAAGAACTGATCTGTGGGCCCTGCGGCAAAATGTCCTCCAAAGCGTTGAGAAGTCGGCGGCATCAGCGTGATAGGATCTTCGCTGACCCCAGCCGTACCCGGACCTCGTCGGAGGCCTCCGCGTCCAAAGGCTCCAGCTCGGACCGTCGCCGGAGTTCCTCCGACAGGGGTTCTCCCTCCGGGGACCATCGTCGGAAGGTGAAACCCGCGAGGGCCGCGTCGGTGGACGCTCCTGGTTCCGCGAGGGCCAGGTCGCATAGCCCCGACAGCCGCCCCGGGTCCTTGGAGAAGGAGCACCTCACGAAGCGACCTCGCCTGGAGTCGGAGATGCCTGCTCGGGTAAGTCCTGTGGTCCTTCTGGACTCGCCTCCGCGACAGCCGACGTCGGGCCCGACGCCGTCGGGGCCCGAGTCGGGGGCTGCTGGGTCACCTGAGCTCAGACTCAGGTTGACGGCCTTGGAGAGCAGACTATCTGCCTTCATGGACCAGCAGCGGGCACTGCTCGCTGGCCTCGCTGGCACCGCTGCCCCGACCGCCGGGACGTCGACATCCAAGTCGACCCCGGAGACCGAGCCGATCCTCGAGTCGATGCGAACTCGAGTCGATCCTCGGTCGAGGTCACCCTCGGCCTCCCGTTCGGGACCGAGGTCGCCGACGCCGACTCCCTCGGCGTCGGGGCGGCAGGCGCCGCGCCCTGCCCGGGCCGACCCCACCGAGTCCTCGTCGGAGTCGGTCTGGGAGTCTGAAGAGGAAGAGTCGCCTGATTCTTTCCGGACTCGGTGTGTCCCCTCGGACTCACCGGAGTCCGAGCCTCGGAAGCAGTCCCCCCCGGAGGATGCCCGGTTCTCGGACTTCGTCAGGGATATGGCCAAGGTTTTGGCCTTCCCTGCGGACCCCGAGGAGGAGCCTCGAGCCGAAGAGCTCGACGCCCTCCAGTATGACTCTCCCGCAAGGGAACACTTTACTGTACCGGTTCCTCCTATGCTGGAACGACTACTCTTCCGCATGTGGGAGAGTCCGGCCTCCTCGCCGGTCCTGAGCAAGCGGGTCGATTCTATCTATCGAGTCCGCAAGAGCTCTGGCTTTCAAAAGGCACAGCTACCACACCATTCCATGGTAGTGGAATCGGCCATGCATCGTCTTAAGAGCCAGAAGATGCACTCCTCGGTGCCTCCTGGCAGGGAGGCCCGTAACCTGGATGGCCTTGGTAAGAAGTGTTTCCAGGGCTCTATGCTCGCATGTCGTGTCCAGACCTACCAGCTATACATGGGCATGTATCTCCGAGATCTGGCTAAAGAGCTAGCCGGATTCTCCGCTGGTTTGTCCGAGGAACCCTTGCGGAGGTTCCTGGCCTTGTCCACTGGCATTCGGGAATGCTCAAAGTTCATGTCCCGAGCAGCCTATGATGGCTTTGAAGCATCGGCTCGAGTGGCCGCAGCCGGCATCGGTGCCCGCCGACAGGCTTGGCTTCAGTTGTCAGACCTTGAGCCCTGGGTGCAGGACAAGTTGGTCGATGTCCCCTGCCGAGGCGAAAACCTCTTTGGCAAGCCCATGGCTGAAAAGGCTGCACAAATTGAGACTGAGACTCTCACCAGGACCAGGCTTTCTAGGAAGACCTCTGCCCCTTCCCAGAAAAAGAAGGGCTCGGGGAAAAAGTCCTTTTACCCGAGGAAGGCGGCTGCCTACAAACAATACCCCCATTATCAGGCCCCTGCAGCTCCCCAACAGGGCCAGCAGGCCAAGGGACGGGGTAACGGGTCCCGTAGGCAGCAAGCCCCCAAGCCTGCACCACCAGCCCCTGCTCAGCAGGGTGGGGGTTTTTGACTCACTAAGCATAGCCTCTCCCCCCCCGCTGGTTCCTCCCAGCACCGGAGGCCGGCTGGTTCACTTCGCCCACAGGTGGTCCAGCATCACCGCAGATGCCTGGGTGCTTCAAGTCGTGCGAGAAGGCTATCTTCTCCACTTCCACCAGGTCCCTCCCTCCTATTTTCCGGGAGAACCTCCACGACCCCCTCTGCACAGGGAATTACTCCTTCAGGAGTTAGCAGGTCTTCTGCAGGAACAGGCGGTGGAACCGGTGCCACACCACCTGAGAGGTCAAGGCTTTTATTCCAGGTATTTTCTAATACCAAAGAGAACAGGAGGCCTCAGACCCATCCTGGACTTGCGCAACCTCAACAAGTTCCTTGTGCGGGAGAAGTTCAAAATGCTTACCCTTGGAATCCTTCTGCCCTACCTCCAGCAGGGAGATTGGCTATGCTCCTTGGATCTAAAGGATGCCTACACGCACATCCTCATCCACCCAAGCCACCGCCAATACCTAAGGTTTGTGGTGGCAGGAAATCATTGCCAGTACAGAGTACTGCCCTTTGGCCTGTCCTCCGCACCGCGAGTCTTCACAAAATGTCTCGCGGTGGTGGCGGCCCATCTCCGGCTTCACGGCCTCTATGTCTTTCCGTACCTCGACGACTGGCTCATCAGAGCGGGGTCCGCTCCGGAGGTCACCAGCGCCACATGCCGCACGGTGACTCTTCTGCAGTACTTGGGCTTTGTTATAAATTTCGCAAAGTCCACTTTGCTCCCCTCACAGGATCTCGAGTTCATCGGCGCAAGGCTACACACTCCTCAGGCACGAGCGTACCTACCGCTCGACAGGGCTCAACGGCTCATGGACCTAGCCGACCGTTTTCGCAGCCAGCCCCTGGTCTCCGCCAGGCGCTTCCTGAGACTACTCGGCCATATGGCTTCCACCGTCCATGTGACCCCCAATGCCCGCCTGAATATGCGGCCTGCTCAATGGTGTCTCCGCCAGCAGTGGCGACAAGCCACAGGCAGCCTAGCAGACCTAGTGCGCGTCTCCGAGCCGCTGATCTCGTCTCTCCGGTGGTGGCTTCGGCAGCCGAACCTGATATTTGGAATGCCTTTCCAGTCACCTCAGCCGACCCGGGTGCTGACCACGGATGCATCCCTCCTGGGCTGGGGAGCACATTGCCAAGGGGCACGTACTCAGGGCCTCTGGACCACGTGGGAGTCTGCTCAGCAGATCAACTTCCTGGAGCTCAGGGCGATCCACCTGGCTCTCAAGGCCTTCTCCCACCTGACTTCCCACCAGTCCGTCCTTGTCCAGACGGACAATCAAGTTGCCATGTTCTACGTGAACAAGCAGGGGGGCACGGGCTCCTTCCTCCTCTGCCGGGAGGCACAGAAGCTCTGCTCTTGGGCCGTCAGTCACGGCATTCTCCTCAAGGCAGTTTATCTCCCGGGCCAAGAGAATTGCCTGGCGGACAAACTCAGCAGGATCCTCCAGCCGCACGAGTGGCGTCTGGATCCCTTGGTAGTTCAGAAGCTCTTCCTAAAGTGGGGCCTCCCCACGGTGGATCTCTTTGCCAGTCCTCACAACCGGCAGCTTCCTCGCTTCTGCTCTCGTCAGCCACACCCCCTTCGGGTTGCGGCGGACGCTTTTCTAATTTCATGGTCGGGGAGCCTTCTGTACGCTTTCCCTCCCATCCCGCTAGTCTCTCGGACTCTTTTCAAGGTTCTCCGAGACAAAGCCTTCATGATCCTGGTGGCCCCTCGCTGGCCCAGACAGCCGTGGTTTCCGCTCCTACTGCAATTAGCGGTGGAGGATCCATTCCCTCTGGGGGTACAACCGGATCTCCTCACTCAGGATCAGGGGTCTCTACTACACCCCAACCTCAGGTCTCTCAACCTCATGGCCTGGCTGCTGAGAGGGTAGTCCTTGCTCCCCTTCTCCTGCTGGCAGAGGTGGAGGAGGTCGTCTTGGCTTCGCGACGGCCTTCTACCCGCAAATGCTACGCCCTTAAATGGCGTCGCTTTGCCGTCTGGTGTACCCAACAGTCTCAGGATCCCTTCTCCTGCCCGGTGTCGGTGATCTTGCAGTACTTGCTACACCTCTCTAATCTGGGACTTAAGTCCAACTCCGTCAAAGTTCACCTCAGTGCTCTTTCGGCACATCATGTGCCGGTGGACGGTAGACCTCTCTCCAGCGACCCTCTCGTAGCGAGGTTTCTCCGAGGTCTCCTTCTACTTAAACCACCTCTGCGCCCGCCAGCGCCTGACTGGGACCTGAATGTGGTTTTGCAGCGGATCACCTGTCCGCCTTTTGAACCTATGGCTACCTGTTCTCTCCGTTTTCTGTCTTGGAAAACACTGTTCTTGATAGCCCTCACTTCCGCTAGACGCGTAAGTGAATTGCAGGCCCTCGTGTCTGATCCCCCTTACACTCGGTTCTACAAAAATAGGGTAGTCCTACGGACTCACCCAAAATTTCTTCCAAAAGTGGTCTCCCCTTTTCACATCAATCAGGAGGTGGTACTTCCAACCTTCTTTCCCAGACCACACTCCAGCCGAGCTGAAACGGTCCTCCATACCCTGGACTGTAGAAGGGCTTTGAACTTCTACCTTGACCGTACGCGGGAGCACCGTAAAGCTGCTCAGCTTTTTGTGTCTTTTGACCCCAATAAATTGGGGCTCCCGGTCTCCAAGCGTACTCTGTCCATCTGGGTTGCGGACTGTATCTCTTGGGCTTATGGGGCAGCCGGACTCTCCTTAGAAAGTCGAGTCACGGCTCATTGCGTTCGGGCAAAGGCTACGTCAGTGGCTTACCTCCGCTCTGTTCCGCTGGCAGACATCTGCCGGGCTGCTATTTGGTCTTCGAGCCAGACTTTTGCGGTCCATTACTGTCTCGAGAGGGAGTCCCACAGGGACAGTGCTTTCGGACAGGCAGTCCTCCGTAATCTCTTTGAGGTCTGAGCAACTCCTACCCTCCATCCCGGATGTGGGCTACCGGTGGGTGATAATTCAGCGAAGATTCTTTCCTTCTGTGCTGCTGAGCTAGAGGGAGCTCATTTTTGTGCTTAGGGTCTCCGGTAGCCTTGAGCTTGGGAGTCCCATAAGTGAGGACTGACTTCCTGCTTGGTCCTGGAGAAAGCGTAGTTACTCACCTGTAACAGGTGTTCTCCAGGAGCAGCAGGAATCAGTCCTCACTACCCTCCCTCCTCCCCTTGGAGTTGCAATCGTCTGCTTATGTTCTTTTTGCAAATTTTTTATGCTGTCTTTTTTAGCTATGTCATCTGACTGGCTAAGATGGCACCCTTGGGCGGGAAGAGGACCGCGCATGCGCGCTGCAATTCCCAAAGGCTTTCTTTGAAAGCTGGGGAAAATTGCTCCGCGAGGGCTCCGTCGGCGCCGACGTCACCCATAAGTGAGGACTGATTCCTGCTGCTCCTGGAGAACACCTGTTACAGGTGAATAACTACGCTTTCTCTTTTCTTCTTTTCAAAAAAAAAAAAACTAGCTTCTAAAAATCTTTTCTTTAGGAGCCTTTCCCCTCTTGGGGTTAGGCGCCATTTTGGGCACTAGGCCCATTTTTTCTTCAAACATGGAAAAACCAGCTAGTGGTTTTAATAAATTTTCTAAATGTGGCGGTTCCATATCTGTCACTGACACCTATTAATGGTGTCTTAAATGTTTAGGTCCTGACCATTCTCCATCGGAGTGTCTCTCCTGCAGAAAGATGGCCAGGAGGGGCCTGCAGAATAGAGCTGTAAAACTTGGTATCCTTTTTGCTGCTGATACGATGTCCATTGCATCAACGTCTTCCAGGGCTTCATCTTCCTCCCATGGATCTCAGGTAACTAAACCTAAGTCTTCTAAGACTGGCCAGTCCTCAAAGGGTAGATCTTCTTCTAAGTATTGAGTTGCCACTGGTGTTGCCCTCCAGGAAAGTTCACCGGCAAAACAGCTCCGGTGGGAGGCCTCGGTCTCCAAAGCATTAACAGGGCTCCAGAATGTTCCAGAGGCTTCAACCTCTGCAGAACTACTGGTGCCATCTTCTGGGGTCGTGGCCGCTTCCATCGGTACCGACACCCAAGCATCGGCAGGAGCGATGGATCAGAGAATCCTCGGTATCGAATGCAGTCTAGCGGCTCTCTTAGCAGCTTCGGGACCGCTAAGACCGCTACAGACGGTTCCACAGGTATCGGTACCGACATCAGTGCCGGTCCCGAGTGCACCTTCCTCGGCAAGTATGCTGCCCCCCATGCGGAGCCTTGAGTCTATCTCAGGTATCGAGGGGCCGGTACCGAGACACCCTGATACCGACTTCAAGCGGTACCAGTACCGAGCTTTGCAGGAACACCCGGCACAGAGATATTTTGAATCCTCCGATTCCGATGACTCTGACGGTACTAGAGTAATCCTTCCAGAGGATCCATCTCCTTCTCAACGCAGAATGTCTCCTCCAGAGGACATGTCCTTCCAGAATTTCATACACGATGTAGCTTGAGGCCTTGCAATCATGGTGACTCCAGAAAAGGAACCCAGAGCAGAAGAATTAGAAATTCTTCAATACTGTAAGTCTTCTAAAGAGCCAGATACCCTGCCCATTCATAGGATTTTGCAGGATCTTATGCTAAGAATGTGGGAAACCCCTTTAACGGTGTCTCCACACTCCCAACGACTCGATACCATATACCGAGTTCCAAGCTGTCATGGGTTTCAAAAGACTCAATTAAAACACCATTCAATGGTAGTGGAATCGAAAATGCGTAAGATTAAGAGTGCTAAAACGCATTCTTCCAATTCTCCGGACCGTGAGTTGAGAATGCTCGATGCCTTTGGGCATCGATGCTTCCAATCCTCCATGTTGGCAGCCAGGATCAGCTCTTACATCCTCTACATGAGAATGTTCCTCAAAGAAGTTACAGGAGACTTGGAGCTCATGAGCCCTCTTCTTTCTGAGGACAAAAGAGGAGATTTCTTACTCTGGTCAAGCACACCCAGGATGTCTCTAAGTTTGTGAACCGTGCAACTTTTGATTGTTTTGAATGTATTAGCAGAACCTCTGCTATTTCCATCGGTGCAGGTCATATTGCCTGGATCCAGGCATTGGACTTAGAACAATGGGTGCAAGAGAAACTGGGAAATATTCCTTGCACAGGAGAGAATCTTGGCAAGACAAGGCAAATCAGCTTGAATCTGAAAAAACTACATTGAACAGACTATCAAAGTCTACAGCCAACCCAGCAAAGAAAAAGTCAGCCAAGAACCCCCTTTTCAATAAGAAAAAGAGGTTTTACCCATCTTACACCCATCATGCTCACTGTCCAGTTCATCTTTCCCAAAAGGGGAACCAACAGAACAGACAGCAGCGAAAGCCACAAGTTCCAAGAACTCAATCGGCTCCACAAGTTCAGCCTCCTTGGGAGCTTTGACTCTTTCCTAGAGAACTTAGTCTTTCTGCCCCTGAAAGGTCCAGAACCCCTCACCATTCCAAGAAGGTTATGCCATTTTGCCAGCAGGTGGCAACAAATAATATCAGAAAACTGGACTCCGTCCATTGTACAAGAGGGGTACAGACTTCACTTTCACAGCATGCCCCCTCCTACAATCATAAAGCAGTTCAATCCTCAGGTCCCTGTCACCAATCTCTTGGGTCAGGAGGTTGCATCACTTCTTGCTCAAGGAGCAGTAGAAGAAGTACCCATTCCCCAACAGGGGACGAGATTCTACTCCCCCTATTTTCTCATTCCCAAGAAAACAGGGGGGACACAGGCCTATTCTGGACCTCAGAGAATTAAACAAATATCTGTTCTGGGAAAAATTCAAAATGATCTCCCTCGGAACACTCCTGCCATACCTTCAGAGTCAGGACTGGGTAGGTTCTCTAGATCTAAAGGATGCATATACTCATATTCTCATCTATACAGATGACAGAAGATTCCTTTGATTCCTTTTCCAGGGAAGACACTTCCAATACAAGGTTCTTCCTTTCGGTCTGGTTTCTTCCCCAAGAGTCTTCCCAAAATGCATGGCTGTAGTAGCAGCATTTCTGAGAACTCTAGCAATATTCGTCTTCCCCTACTTAGACGACTGGCTCATTCGAACAATCACTGCTCCAGAAGCCAGCTTAGCTCTTTCTCGCACGATGCAAATTTTTCACTACTTGGGACTGATCATAAACCTCCCAAAATCTTAGCTCACCCTTTCTCAGTTCCTGGAGTTCATAGGGACTCGACTGGATACCAGACGGTCAAGGGCTTTCCTACCGCAGCCCCGTTGTCTTCATATAATACAGCTGGCATCCCAAGCAGCTATGAAAGTCTTCCTAACTGCTTGGGAAATGCTTCAGCTTCTGTGGCATATGGCATCCACTGTCTATGTGGTTCCCTATGCTTGCCTTCACATGCGAGTAGCCCAGTGGACCCTCTCCTCTCAGTGGACACAGGCCTCGGGTCGCCTATCAGACAAAATCAAAAACGCCACATGTCTCATTTCATCCCTTCAATGGTGGCAATTGCTGAAAATCCTTCTAGTAGGCTCTCCTTCCCTGCAACCTCTATTCCAGGCCACCCTAACAATGGAGGCGTCCAAGTTGGGTTGGGGGGCTCACTTGCACGATCTCTTGACTCAGGGTCTTTGGACCTCGCAGGAAACTTGTCACATAAACCTCCTAGAACTCGGAGCCATTTTCCATGCTCTTCGAGTATTCCAGGCCCAGCTCAGCTACAAGACAGTTTGGGTCCAGACCGACAATCAGGTAGCCATGTTCTGTGTGAATAAGCAGGGCGGAACAGGCTCTCTGTCGTTATGCAACGAAGCTTTGTGACTGTGGGCCCTCACCAGAGAGCATCAAATCCACCTCCTAGTAGTACATCTTCCGGGCATTCAAAATCGTTGGGCAGACAAACTTAGTCGAATACTGCTGCCACACGAATGGTCTCTTCACTCAGACCAGATTGCTCGAGTGTTTCGAATCTGTGGGACCCCAGATATAGACCTCTTTGCAAGTCCACAGAATGCCATACTTCCCCGATTCTGTTCTAGAATTCTGGCTCAAAAATGTCAGGCAAGAGATGCTTTCCTCCTCCACTGGGGGCAAGCCTTCCTTTATGCCTTCCCACCCATTCCCCTCATTCCCAAAACACTGTTTAAACTTCAGAGAGACAGAGGACTTATGATGCTCATAGCTCCACGATGGCCACAGCAAATGTGGTATCCTCTGCTTCTCCGTCTCTCTCAAGCCACACCACTGGAGTTGGGACATGCTCCAGATCTGTCCCAGGAGGACGGGATGCTATTTCACCCGAATCTCCAGTCCCTGCATCTCAGGGCCTGGTTGCTGAAGGCGTAGAGCCTCCAGATATCAACCTTTCTCAAGAGGTAAGGGATATCCTGCTGGCCTCCAGAAAACCTTCCACAAGACAATCCTACGCCTTTAAGTGGAAAAGGTTCTCTGTATGGTGTTCTCAAAGGGGACGTACCCCCTTTTCGGTGCCTGTGGAATCGCTACTGGAGTATCTCCTTCACTTATCAAATTCTAGTCTTAAAACCAATTCAATAAGGGTTCATCTTAGTGCCATTGCTGCTTCCCGCAGACCACTAGATGGACAACCTATCCCCTCTCATCTACTTGTAGCAAGATTTATGAGAGGTCTACTCTTAACAAAACCTCCCATTAAGCCGCCGCCGGTGGCATGGGATCTTAATCTTGTTCTCGGGCAGTTGATGAAACTGCCCTTTGAGCCTTTAGCCACTATGGACCTGAAGTTTCTTTCCTGGAAAGTCATCTTCCTAGTTGCTCTCACTTCTGCAAAACGCATCAGTGAGTTGCAGGCCTTAGTGGCTGATCCTCCTTATACAAGATTTCACCATGATAAAGTAGTTCTTAGGACTCATCCTCACTTCATGCCAAAGGTGGTTTCGCCTTTTCATTTAAACCAAGCGGTTTACCTTCCTGTATTCTTTCCTAGGCCTCATGCCTCTAATGCAGAAAGGAACCTTCATACCTTGAATTGTAAAAGAGCCTTGGCTTTTTTACCTTCAAAGAACTAAGCAACATAGAAAATCTTCTCAGCTTTTCGTTGCTTTTGATTCTAGTCATTTGGGACTTCCAGTTTCCAAAAGAACTCTCTCTAGATGGATTGCAAATTGCATATCCTTTGCATACGAGAGTAAAGGACTTTCTCCAGGACCAAGCAGGAAGTCAGTCCTCACATATGGGTGACGTCGGCGCCGACGGAGCCCTCGCGGAGCAATTTCCCCAGCTTTCAAAGAAAGCCTTTGGGAATTGCAGCGCGCATGCGCGGTCCCCTTCCCGCCCAAGGGTGCCATCTTGGTCAGTCTTCTTTTTTCCGCGGAGCCCTACAGACGCTGTTTGTGATCGCCGCTGAAAAAGTTGATTTTATTTACTATTCTTTTCTTGGTTCGACGCCGGATCCTTTTCCCGCCCGGACCCGATACGCCGGTATCGAGTTCGTTCGTTATTTTTTCGGTTTTTGTCCTTCGTGACTAGCGTTCGCGCCATTTTTCTTTTTTCACTGGCAGCCCTGTCTTTTGACCTCGCAGGGGCCCTTTTTGCCCCGATGGCTGCCAGCGGGTTTAAAAAGTGTGATCGGTGTAAGAAACTTATGTCTCTTACCGACACACACGACTGCTGCCTCCGCTGCCTCGGACCCGATCATGACCCGATGATCTGTGGTCCGTGTAGCAAAATGTCCTCCAAAGCGTTGAAGAGTCGGCAGCATCAAAAAGAACGAATCTTCTCTGACTCCGCGTCCGGCCGGGCCCGGACCTCGTCAGAGGCTTCGACGTCTTGGGACTCCGGTCCTGAGCATCGTCGGTGTTCCTCTGAGCAGGGGTCTCCTGCCCGGGAACATCATAGGAAGAAGAAACCCGCGAGGGCAGCGTCGGTGGACGCTCCTGGTTCCTCGAGGGCCAGGTCGCATAGCCCCGATAGCCGTCCCAGGTCCTCGGAGTCGGAGAGGCCTTCGAAACATCCTCGTCTCGAGATGGAGTCTCCTGGACACGTGAGTACTGTAGTCCTCGTGGACTCGCCTCCGAAGGAGCCGACGTCGGGCCCGACACCGTCAGGGCCCGAGTCGGGGGCTGCTGGGTCTCCTGAGCTCGGACTCAGGTTGACGGCCTTGGAGAGCAGTTTCGCTGCCTTCATGGCCCAGCAGCGGGCATTGATCGCTGGCCTCGCCGGTGCATCTGCCCCGACCACTGGGACGTCGACGTCTAAGTCGACCCCGGAGACCGAGCCGATCCTCGAGTCCATGCAAGCTCGAGTCGATCCTCGGTCACGGTCTCCCTCGGCCTCCTGTTCGGGACCGAGGTCGTCGACGCCGGCGTCGGGGCGGAGGGCATCGATGCCCGCCCGACCAGAGCCACTCGATTCCTCCACCGAGGAGTCGGGCTGGGAGACGGAGGACGAAGAGTCCCCAGGTACTTTTCAGACTCGGTGAGTCCCATCGGACTCGCCCGAGTCCGAACCTCGGAGACGGTCCCCCCCGGAGGACACCCAGTTCTCGGACTTCGTGCGGGATATGGCCAAGGCCTTGGCATTCCCCACGGATCCCGAGGAGGAGCCTCGAGCCGAAGAGCTCGATGCCCTCCAGTATGACTCTCCCCCGAAGGAGGCCTTTACTGTACCGGTTCCTCCGATGCTGGAGCGACTTCTCTTCCGCATGTGGGAGAGCCCGGCGTCGGCGCCGGTGTTAAGCAAGCGGGTCGATAACATCTATCGAGTCAGCAAGAGCCCCGGGTTCCGAAAGGCACAACTACCGCACCATTCCATGGTGGTGGAATCGGCCATACATCGACTCAAGAGTCAGAAGATGCACTCCTCGGTGCCTCCCAGCCGGGAGGCCCGGAACCTGGATGCCCTCGGTAGGAAGTGCTTCCAGGGCCCTATGCTTGCTTGTCGAGTCCAGACCTACCAGCTCTATATGGGCATGTATCTCCGAGACCTGGCAAAGGAAATTGCCGGGTTCTCTGCTGGACTCTCCGAGGAACCTTTGCAGAGGTTCCAGGCCTTGTCCACTGGTATTCGGGAGTGCTCGAAGTTTATCTCTCGAGCAGCCTATGATGGCTTCGAAGCATCGGCTCGAGTAGCCGGAGCCGGCATCGGTGCCCGCCGACAGGCTTGGCTTCAGTCATCCGACCTCGAGCCATGGGTACAGGACAAGTTGGTCGATGTCTCCTGCAGAGGTGAAAACCTCTTTGGCAAGCCCATGGCTGAAAAGGCTGCACAGATCGAGACCGAGACTCTGACCAGGACTCGGCTGTCCAGAAAAACCTCTGCCCCTTCTCAGAAGAAGAAGGGCTCGGGGAAAAAGCCCTTTTACCCGAGGAAGGCGGCTGCCTCTAAACACTACCCTCATTATCAGACCTCAGCAGCTCCCCAACAGACTCAGCAGGCCAAGGGACGGGGTAATGGGTCCCGTAGGCAGCAGGCCCCCAAGCTCACAACACCGGCCCCTGCTCAGCAGGGTGGGGGTTTTTGACTCCGTCAGCATAGCCTCTTCCCCTCCGCTGGTTTCTCTCAGCACAGGAGGCTGGCTGGTCCACTTTGCCCACAGGTGGTCAGCCATCACATCAGATACCTTGGTGCTTCATATAGTTCAGAAAGGCTATCTTCTACACTTTCACCAGGTACCTCCCTCCTACTTTCCAGGGGAGCCTCCAAGACTCTCTCTGCACAGGGATTTACTCCTTCAGGAGTTAGCAAGTCTTCTTCAGGAACAGGCTGTGGAACCGGTGCCCCACCACCTGAGAGGTCACGGCTTTTATTCCAGGTACTTTCTGATACCAAAAAGAACAGGAGGCCTCAGACCCATCCTGGACTTGCGCAACCTCAACAAGTTCCTGGCAAGGGAAAAGTTCAAGATGCTTACCCTTGGAATCCTGCTGCCCTACCTCCAGCAGTGAGACTGGCTATGCTCCTTAGATCTAACGGATGCGTATACTTACATCCTTATTCATCCAGATCACAGACAATATCTCAGGTTTGTTGTGGGAGGAAATCATTACCAGTACAGAGTACTGCCCTTTGGCCTATCCTCCGCCCCCAGGGTGTTCACCAAGTGCCTAGCAGTGGTGGCGGCCTATCTGAGACTCAAGGCCTTTTTGTGTTTCCATACCTGGACGACTGGCTCATCAGGGCCCAGTCTTCCCAAGAGGCCACTCAGGCCACTCATCGCACTGTGACTCTACTCCAGCACTTGGGATTTGTCATAAACTTCGCAAAGTCCACTTTGCTCCCCTCTCAAAATCTCGAATTCATAGGCGCCAGGTTGAACACGCTTTAGGCGCGGGCCTTCCTGCCTCTAGACAGGGCCCACAGGCTCATGGATCTCGCCAGCCACTTTCACAGCAATTCCCTGGTCTCTGCCAGGCAATTTCTGAGACTGCTCGGCCATATGGCTTCCACGGTCCATGTGACCCCCAATGCCCGCCTGAACATGCGACCTGCTCAGTGGTGCCTTCGCACTCAATGGCATCAGGCCACGGGGAGCCTGACGGACTCAGTACAGGTGTCCAACCTGCTGGTCTGTTCTCTGTGGTGGTGGCTTCATCTGCCAAACCTGGTGCTGGGAGTGGATTTTCAATCTCCTCCGCCTTCTCAGGTGCTGACCACCGATGCTTCTCTCCTGGGTTGGGGAGCACATTGCCAAGGGACATGTACTCAAGGCCTCTGGACTCCTTGGGAGTCTGCTCAGCAGATAAACTTCCTGGAGCTCAGAGCCATCCGCCTAGCTCTGAGAGCCTTCTCCCACCTCACTTCTCACCAGTCTGTGCTGGTCCAGACGGACAATCAAGTTGCGATGTTCTACGTGAACAAACAAGGAGGCACAGGCTCCTTCCTTCTCTGTCAGGAGGCACAAAAACTGTGCTCTTGGGCCATCCTTCACGGCACCCTCCTCAAAGCTGTCTATCTCCCAGGTCAAGAAAATTACCTGGCAGACAAGCTGAGCAGGATCCTCCAACCACACGAGTGGAGATTAGACCCGTTAGTGGTTCAGCGGATCTTTCTCAAGTGGGGCCTCCCCACCATGGATCTATTTGCCAGTCCTCTGAACCGGCAACTTCCCAGATTCTGCTCTCAACAACCGCATCCTCTCCGAGTAGCGGCGGATGCTTTTCTGATTCCATGGTCCACAGGCCTCTTGTATGCCTTTCCTCCCATGCCACTGGTGTCTCGGACGCTCTTCAAGGTTCTCAGAGACAGAGCCTCGATGATCCTAGTGGCTCCCCGGTGGCCGAGACAGCCCTGGTTCCCGCTTCTGATGCAGCTGGCGGTGGACACTCCTCTTCCTCTGGGGTTTCAACCCGATCTCCTGTCACAGGATCAGGGGACTCTCCTACACCCCAACCTCCGGTCCCTTCATCTGATGGCCTGGCTGCTGAAAGGGTAGTCCTTGCTCCCCTCCTGCTGCCTCGGGAGGTGGAAGAGGTCGTCTTGGCCTCCAGGCGGCTCTCCACCCGTAAGTCCTACGCTCTTAATTGGCGTCGGTTCTCCGTGTGGTGTGCTCAGCAGTCTGAGAATCCCTTCTCCTGCTTGGTGGCAGTGGTCTTGCAATATTTGCTTTACCTCTCCAATCTGGGCCTTAAGTCCAACTCTGTCAGGGTCCACCTCAGTGCTCTCTCTGCGCATCACGCACCGGTGGATGGCAGGCCTCTTTCCAACCACCCTTTGGTGGCTCGTTTTCTCCGAGGCCTCCTTCTCCTTAAGCCTCCTTTGCGCCCACCAGCCCCTGAATGGGATCTGAATGTGGTCTTACAGCGGATTACCTGTCCGCCCTTTGAACCTATGGCTACATGCCCTCTTTGTTTTCTTTCCTGGAAAACCTTGTTTTTGGTAGCCCTTACCTCTGCTAGGCGCGTTAGTGAACTGCAGGCCCTAGTGTCTGATCCTCCTTACACTAGGTTCTACAGGAATAGGGTAGTCTTACGGACTCACCCTAAGTTTCTTCCAAAAGTGGTTTCTCCTTTTCATCTCAACCAAGAGGTGGTTCTTCCGACCTTCTTTCCCAGGCCGCACACCAGCCGGGCTGAAATGGTCCTGCATACCCTGGACTGTAGGAGGGCCTTGTCCTTCTACCTTGACCGTACGCGGGATCATAGGAGGGCTGTTCAGCTCTTTGTTTCTTTTGACCCCAATAAATTGGGGCTACCTGTCTCCAAGCGTACTTTGTCCATATGGGTCGCTGACTGTATCGCCTGGGCTTATGGGGCAGCCGGCCTCTCGTTGGAGGGTCGAGTCACGGCTCATCGTATCAGGGCGAAGGCTGCGTCAGTGGCTCATCTCCGCTCTGTTCCATTGGCAGACATCTGCCAGGCCGCTACTTGGTCTTCAAGCCAGACTTTTGCGGCCCATTACTGCCTAGAGAGGGAGTCCCACAGGGACAGTGCTTTCGGTCAGGCAGTCCTCCATAATCTCTTTGAGGTTTAGGCAACTCCTACCCTCCGGCCCTGGTGTTGGGCTACCGGTCGGGGGCGTTTCCTTCTGTGCTACTGAGCTAGAGGGAGCTCATTTTTCCGCTTGAGGTCTCCGGTAGCCTTAAGCTAAGGAGTCCCATATGTGAGGACTGACTTCCTGCTTGGTCCTGGAGAAAGAGTAGTTACTCACCTGTAACAGGTGTTCTCCAGGAGCAGCAGGAATCAGTCCTCACAACCCTCCCTCCTCCCCTTGGAGTTGCAGTCCTATCATTTCGTTTTTGCTAATTTTTTTGCTGTCTTTTAGCTATGTCATCAGACTAAGCAAGATGGCACCCTTGGGCGGGAAGGGGACCGCGCATGCACGCTGCAATTCCCAAAGGCTTTCTTTGAAAGCTGGGGAAATTGCTCCGCGAGGGCTCCGTCTGCGCCGACGTCACCCATATGTGAGGACTGATTCCTGCTGCTCCTGGAGAACACCTGTTACAGGTGAGTAACTACTCTTTCTCTCGAAGGCCACGTCACAGCTCACTATGTGAGAGCAATGGCAACCTCTGTGGCTAATCTTCATTCTGTGTCCATTGACGACATCTGTAGAGCATCCACCTGGGTTTCAGTACACACCTTTACAGCCCATTATTGTTTAGACAAGGACTCCCATTGGGATGCCTCGTTTGGAAAGGCTGTTCTACAGCATCTCTTTCAGACTTAGTACAACTCCTACCCACTGTCCCGGGTTTTCGATGCCAGAGATCCATGGGAGGAAGAATGACCCATCTCACCAGAGGTTTGTAGCTTGCTTGGGTCATCCACCTGGCATCTCACAGCTGGGGAGGTCCCCATATGTGAAGACTACATTCCTGCTTGTTCCTGGAGATAGTGTAGTTACTCACGTGTAGCAGGTGATCTCTGGGAACAGCAGGAATTAAGTCTTCACAACCTGCCCACCTCCCCTAGGAGTTCTCTCTCTCTCTCTTTCTCTCCTTCTTTTGTCTCAGCTATAAACTCAACTGACGAAGGAGAGTTGGAAAGGTGGGAAGGCAGCACGCAGGCGCTGTGGGATGCTCCTAAAAGCTTTCCTATTGGACGCTGGGGAGCGTTCCCACGCAGGCTCTGTCGGTACCGATGATACAGATATGTGAAGACTTAATTCCTGCTGTTCCCGGAGATCACCTGTTACAGGTGAGTAACTACGCTTTACTGTGTGCTATTTTTCTCGACAATATGTCCCAGAAACATTCCAGTGAGTTTAAAAGATGCTCCAGGTACGGCTGGACAATCTCTGCCATGGACACCCATAACTGGTGCTTGCAGTGTATGGGCCCGACCATGAACCCTCTTGTTGTCTTTTGTGTTCACAGATAAGAAGTCGCCACCTCAGGGGTTATGAACAGCAGTGCATAAGTATGCTTTGGCACTAGTAAGTCCTATTCATCAAATTCAGAATTGAGATGTTGGTCACCATATCCTCGGAGCTTCATTGGACACTGGAGTTGCATCAACGTAAGGAAAAGATAGATTCTTCCTGCGTCAAGCACAATAGAGTCTGTTGGAAGTGAGCATCCAACAACTCCTGTCTGAGGAAGAGGAATAATTCATTCTCTGCTTCATAAATATTGAGTCCCCTTAACACTGAGCACCAGGCAGAGGCTGGGATGCATCAGTATTGGAGCCCATTACAGCATGATTTTGTGAGCATCTTGCCACTGTAGGAGCTGGTACTGTAGAAGCATCCATCACATGAGGACTGTTCATTCTCCTTGGTTACTAGAGTAATCGTGCTAGTCTCCACGTGACTGGAACCAGCCTGCCTATACTCTTTAACACTTTTGGGAATTGCTGAGCATCCCTTCTTTAGACCAGCCACCTTTGTCAGTGGCAGCCCTTGAGGAGCACCTTCTGAAGAGGTATGAAGATAAGATGGAGGATTTCTATGCACAGTGTGAGCCAACAGCATCTGTTGCCCCAACGATGGTACATAGAGACATCGAGCATATTCTTGAAAGTTACACAACTACCTGTGGGAGATTCATAGTCTTTGAAGCATTGAAGGGCCCTGACTCTGTTGGTTGTCTAGTCAGTGTTCATCTCCAGTGCATCAAGCAGTAACCTCTCCTCAAGGCATCAGCAACAGGGCCAGCCCTAGAGTTTAAGGTGTTGGAGCTCTAGGCGAATCTCAAGTTTTACACCTCTGGCTGTCAAAATATATTTAGCTTTGAATGGCCTGCTTTTGTTGCTCCCCAGAAGTTGTTGCCCTAGGCAGCCACCTAGTGGTTAAGCCAGGTTTGATCAGTGAGCATTGGTGCATTGACACTCTGCAGATCTGCACCCCAGTTAGTGACCAGACATCTTTTGAATATGACTCCTGTTTCTGAATCATAGTGCTTTTGGAAATCTGAGCTTAATTCAGAGCGTTTCTTGGAGGAGAGATCTCCAGGTTTACGTTTAGATCTCTCACCTCCTCATGAGAGAATAAAGTCACCTCCAGGGGAGCTGCTCTTCATCAATTTAATAAGGAAGATATCCAAGTCCATGCCAGTTAAGCTAGAGACTGAGAAGGAGTCCAGGGCCAGAAGAATTGGAAATTCTCCACTGTCTAACACCTCCCTCTCTCCCAAGGAGGCTGTGACAGTGCCCATTCACAGAATCATTAAAGATGTAAGGATGAATATGTAAGAGATCTCCCCCCCCCCTCTCTTTACAGCCTGTGAAGAAGGTGTTCAACTCAATATATTGAGTCCAAAAGGCATCCATATTTGAAAAACTACAGCTGCTGCACCACTCCATGGTAATCTAATCCACTCTTTAAAGAGCCAGAAGCTCTAAGACTCACTCAAGTGCCCCGGGAAGAAAGGCTCTGACATCCCACATAGCATCCTTCCAGCTCTTCTTTGGCTTGCACTTGTGGAATGTCATGTACAATATGCAGGAGTTTGCAGACACTCTCTCCATGCAGAGAAGACCGAGCAACTCAATTCTCTAGTGAGCAAAGGGAAGGCATGCAGAAAATACATAGTCTGAGTGACTTACAAAACGTGGTATATAGAATGTTACCCGTCCCTCTCCAAAGGGATTACCAACAATCCCCTTTAAGAGAGTCTGCAGCCCAGACCTCAGGGTTGGAAGGGTGTGGCTCAAAGGGAGAGGTTAAGAATCCAACAGGAAGGAGAGAGAGCTGCGGAGCCAGAGATTCTTCCAAAGCAAGCTGTGCAAAGGAGTTCTGAGGTAGAAACTTTAACTGGGGCAGGAGGAAGGGCTGAGAGAATCAGCTTGTGGAGGTTTAACAAGCTGGAACAAAATAAAAACTGCTTTTGTTTTTCCTGAACTGCTGTCTGGCCTGTGTTGTAAAGAAAACCCTTCCCACCACATGCCACACTACGACATACTGGTGGTAGCTTGGGGATTTCCTCTAACCAAGTGACTGAGGGCAAATCTGTGTACCTCCAGTGCTGGGCCTCTACAGCAGGTTAGGATTTTTGTGTTTGTGTGGGCTAAGAAGGTTAGCTTCGCCTAGCTAGGGAGCTTGAAGAAGATTCAGTGCTGGACAGGCAGACTTTGTTTTGGCCACTAGAAGTTGCTAAAAGTTGTTGGAGTTGGAGTAATGCAAGGTTAACTCAGCTTCAGAAGAGAAAGCTGTGGTGTTGCAAAAGAACAGTGACAAGTCGGGACTGAACAACTTCTCCAGATTCTGGCTGAAGGGCTGCAGCAACAACAGTATCAACAGCATCAACAATATCGGCAGAGTTGATTCAGATCCTACAGAGACCCCCTCTACCCTCCAGCACAAGCACTTCTTAAAATGACGACTGAAGAGGAACCAGACCACTTCTTGGTGAACTTTGAATGAACCACCCACATGACTGGGTGGCTGGAGGAGACATGAACTACTTATTTGAGGAATCTGCTGATGGGCAGCAGTCAGGCTGCATTCCAGGGCATAAATCTAAATGAGCAAACTACATATGCATTTGTAAAGGCCACCTTACTGGAACGGGCCAGCTGTACCCCAGAGGCCTACCGCCAGCAGTACCCCAGAGGCCTACTGCCAGCAGTTCAGGAATGGGGGACTGCAGATAAAGGAGAGCCCTCGGAGGTTCCTCTGTTGGTTAAAGGATCTCACATGGACGTGACTGCAACCGGATGGAAAGACTGGGACGGAATAGCCAAGATTGTGCTATTGGAGCAGATTTTGGAGGACTTGACCGCCCCGATGATACAGTGGGTATGTCAGCACCCAAAGCTTACACAGAAGAGTGCACTAGAAATAGTCAAGGGGTATCATGCAGCCCAGCCGGTAACTGAAGTGGAGAGTGAGAAGGGGTAGAGGTCACCTGTTAGGCCAGGAGGACAGAAGGGGAAGCTGAAATGGTTGTTGGCTCCCCTGTTCCGACCCCAAGATCACCACCTAGGCAGGTCATAGCCCCAGCCATGACCCCGTCACCTTTTTTAGGTGTGGAGCCTGAGGACACTTTGCTTGGAAAAGTTCCCTGCATATAGAAGAATCCATAGATGTCAGCCTAACCAATTCTCACACCTGCGCTTTTGTGGACACTCCCCATCCAGGAGCCCCGAACTTTGTGATTCCAGTGGAGCTCGAGAGGGCCCATCTCCAGGCCTTGATAGACTCCATGACTGTGTAGACCCTTATTCGCCAAGAATCTGTAACCCAATTTTAAATTGACTATGCAAAGACTGTTGCGGAGAGTCTTCTGCAAGAATCTTTCCCTATTTTGTGCTAAAGGGAGTGGCCGAGGGAGCCCTCGAAGGGGAGAAAAGGTAGAACAACTCATAGTTCTGTGACCCTATCGTCAGCAGGCGTTATTGTTGGCCCATAGCCAGCCATTTATTAGGACACCTGGGGGTGGAGAAAACACTAGAGTGTGTTTTTGCCCAATTTTTCTTGCCCATAGTCCCTAAATAGGTGCCTGTATATTGCCAGTCATGCCCCACCTGCCAGCTTCATAACCCCACCAGAGTCCAACCTGTCCCTCTAGTGCCTGTGCCTATCATTTAAACTCAATTTTAAAGATTGGCCATGGACCTTGTAGGTCCTTTGGAGTGAACCACTCAAGGCAACAGTATATTTTAGTCATACTAGACTACACTACCTGATACCCGGAGGCCATTGCTCTAATAAATATGAAGATGACTACGATGGAGAATGCCCTCTGGGAAGTATTCTTGCAGGTGGGAATATCCAATGAGATCTTCACAGATCAAGGAACACCCTTTGCAACCAAGGTAATGAAACAAGTGTGTTCCTTGGTGAAGATGAAGATGCTGCAAGCATCAATATATCACACACAGACGGATGGCCTTGTTGAGGGACTCAATAAAACTCTGAAAGAGATGTTAAAAAAAAAATTGTTCAGGAGGACGGGAAGAATTGGGATATTCTCCTACCCTAGTTGATATTTGCCATCCATGAGGTACCTCAGAGTTCCACGGGATTTTTGCCTTTTGAGTTGCTCTTCAGAAGACTTCCAAGAGGCATATTAGATGAGTAAGGGAAATCTAGGAAGAACAACCCAGTGCCAGGCATAATTCAGTGGAGTACATTATACAAATTCAAGACTGGCTGAGGAAAGCCAGAGAGGTGGCTAAGCTCTGTCAGGAAAAAGCCCAAGCCTAGCAGGCCAGGCACAACAATCAGGCAGCCATGCACCGCACCTGCCAACCAGGCGAAACAGTCTTCATCTTGCTGCCCTCATCCGAGAGCAAGTTACTTTGTAAATGGCAGAGGCCCTATGAGGTGAAAGAGAAAATGGAGGCTGCTACCTACAATATTGCCCAGTCAGATAAACAGGAGAGTGCCAAAATATACCATATTAACCTATTGAAAATGTGGACTCCAGTGATGGCTATGATGGTACAGGGAGATGATTTTGGGCTGGAAATTTCAGCCCCTTCTGATCTAGCGCAAGTCCCAATTGGAGACCAACTCTCTGCTGTCCAAAGAAGAGATCTAGAAGGTTTGATCCACCAGAAAATAAAGGTGTTCTCCACCTGCCAGGGATGAACCCACCTCATTTGTTATGATATCATTACTGACCCTGAGGTGGTTATCTGGCAACAACCCTATCAAATTCCGGACACCTGGTAATAGGCCGTCGCCAAGAAACTGGAAGAAATGCTTAACCTGGGAGTTATAGAAGAGTCTGAGTGACTGGTCATCCCCCACCGTCTTGGTTCCTAAACATGCCAGAAGCATCAGGTTCTGCATTGACTTCTGGAGGGTCACTGCAGCTTCTAAACTGGAAGCATATCCCATGCCCAGAGTAGATGAACTAATCGAATAACTCGGTGGAGCACACTTTATATCAACCTTGAATTTGACCAAGGGATACTGCCAAGGAGAAGACTGCTTTTTTCAACACCGCAAGATTTATTCTAGTTTATACTGCTGCCCTTTGGATTGCACAGGGCTTCTGCCACGTTTCAACACCTAGTCGACCCCCTACTGAGACTACACAAGGAGTATGCAGCTGCCTACCTTGACAACATTGTCATTTACAGCAGAGACTGGACCACCCATCTAACCCCAAGTACAAGCCATGTTGATCAGCCTGTGGCAGGCCGGGTTGACAGCCAACTCCAAGAAATGTTTTCTGGGAGGTCAGGACGTTCATTACATGGGGTATTTAATTGGAAATAGGCAGATACATCCTCAACTATGCAAAGTGGGATGCCTTTGCCCAGATCCCCACCCTGAAATCGAAGAAAGAGATTTGTGCCTTCCTTGGATTGATTGGCTGTTACCACCGGTTCATCCCTAATTTTGCAGATGTGGTGGAGCTGTTAACCAATCTTTGAAAGAGAGCTCCCAAACAGATCCAGTGGTCACCGGATCTGGAACTGGCCTTCCAACATCTTAAGAAGGCTGTGTGTTCTGAACCTGTTAAGATTAGCTCTGTTTTCTCCCTACCGTTTATTGTGCAAACTGATGCATCAGAGATGGGCTTAGGAGCCTTTCTGGCCAAGGAAGTCAAAGGTGAAGAACATCCCATAACATTCATCAGCAGGAAACTGCTTCCTTGGGAGAAGTATTTTGTAGTGATTGAGAAGCCCCTGACTGTCAAGTGGGCACTTGAACCTTAAAATACTACCTTCCCGGCCGTTCGCTTACACTAATAACAGACCACCAATTCCTGAAGTGGCTGGCTCGACATAAGGAGTCTAACGTCCAAATTAAGCGGTGGTTTTTAAGTCTCCAACCCAACCAGTTCCAGGTCCACCATAGAACTGGTCGGACTCACCTGAACTTGGACTTCCTTTCCTGGGTGGGGGTCCAGGATGAGGCAGGCGCTCAATTGGGGCATAGTTGAGCTGAGGGGGGAGGGTGTGTAATGGGGTATATAGAATGTTACCCGTCCCTCTCCAAAGGGATCATCAGCAGTCCAGTTTAAGAGAGTCTGTAGGCCAGAGTTCAGGGCTGTGAAGGTGTGACTCAGAAGGAGAGGTTAAGAACCCAGCAGGCTTCAGGAGGGAGAGAGGGCCGTGAAGCCAGAAGGTCTTCCAAGGCAAGCCATGCAAAGGAGCTTAGAGGTAGAAACTTTAACTGGGGCTGGAGGAAGGGCCGGGAGAGCCAGCTTGTGGAGGTTTAATAAGCTGGGCTAGAAGTAAAGCTGTTTTTGTTTTTCTTGAACTGCTGTCTGTCCTGGGTTTTGCTTTGTGGAGGTTTAACAAGCTGGGACAGAATAAAATTTCTTTTGTTTTCCCCAAACTGCTGTCTGGCCTGTGTTGTAAAGAAAACCCCTTCCTACCGCACGCTATACTACCACACGCTTCCATGAGTATTGGTGCCTGGGGACTGTCATGGCTCTAGGCTTCAGACTTGCAGTTTGATGTTCAGGAGAAGCTTGCTGACATGACAAGCTGTGCCATGCCATGGAAAGAATGTCTTCAGAGATAATGTGCAGGAGGCTGCTACTTTTATAAAGCAGCATAGTGACACTTGTAAAATCCTCTCCAAACCTACTTCTGACCCAACCTTCTCATCATCCAGTAGGTATCACAGTAGGGGGTAAAGGAGGATCTATTACTTTCCTGCCTCCCGTTCCACCCAGACAAAAGAGGGTCCTTGCTCTCATCCCAGACACCAGACGTCCCAGCAGGCTCGACACCCAAAAACTGGAATGGGGTTTTGATGGTTTCCATGAGAACATAGCCAATGTTCCAGTACTAGTACCAGACAATCCTTCAGTAGGAGGGAGGATGCAGTTCTTCACAAACTGTTGGCCTCTTGTAACTTCTGACAGTTGGGTGCTAACAATAATCCTGTGTGGGTACAGATTTTGTCTATTGGACATCTTGCCAAATCACCCAACAAGAGCATCTTTCCACAGTTGTCAACACCAGGAATTGCTCAAAAAGGAGCTTTTCTCCTTTCTTGATGCCCATGCGGTCAAACCCATTCCACCAGGGGAAGAAGAAAAGGGTCTTCTACTCCAGGTTCTTCCTGGTCACAAAGAAGAGGAGGGGGAGGGATTCCATCTCATCCTATTCTAGCTCTGAAGGATGCAAACAAGTTTCTGGTTCAAGAAAAGTTCAGAATGGTTTCCTTGGGCACCTTATTCCCTTGCTACAAAAAGGAGTCTGGCTGTGTTCTCTGAATTTTGAAGGATGCCTACGCACACATACAGATGTATGTCACAGGAGGAATCTGAACATAGTATTCCAAGTGAGGCCTCACCAGTGACTTATACAGTGGCATTAGTACCTCTTCTTTCTTCTGGTAATTCCTCTTTGTATGCAACCCAACATCCTCCTGGCCTTTGCCACCGCCTTGTCACACTGTTTTGCCACCTTGAGAGCCGCTGAAATAATCACACCAAGGTCCTTCTCCTGGTCCGTTCACACCAATCTCTCTCCCCATATCGCGTACATTTCACCTGGATTTCTGCTTCTCAAGTGCATGACACTGCACTTCTTCATATTAAATCTTAACTGCCAAGCATTAGACCATTCTTCCAGCTTTTGTAGATCTTTCCTCATGTTATCCACTCCCTCAGGGGAGTCCACTCTGTTGCAAATTTTTGTCTCATCTGCAAAAAGACTTTTCCATGCAGTCCTTCAGCAATATCATTCACAAAAACATTGAACAGTGCTGGGCCCAGGACCGAACCCTGGGGCACCCCGTTAATCACCCTCCTTTCATCTGAGTGACCTCCATTTACCATCATCTTCTGTCGTCTGTCAGTCAACCAATTTCTGATCTAGTTCACCACCTTGGGACCCATCCCCAAACTACTGAGTTTATTGATAAGCCTCCTATGAGGAACAGTATCAAAGGCTTTGCTGAAATCCAGGTAGGTGACATCCATCGCATGCCCCTGATCTAGTTCTCTGGTCACCCAGTCAAAGAACTCAATCAGATTTGTTAGGCGAGATCGTCCTTTGGTAAAACCATGTTGCCTCGGATCATGCAACCTGTTGGTTTTGAGAAAGTCCACTATTAGCTCTTTCAGAAGCGCCTCCATTACTTTTCCCGCCACTGAGGTAAGGCTCACGGGCCTGTAGTTTGTCACTTCTTCCCTGTCACCACTTTTGTGAAGAGGTACCACATCCGCCCTTCTCCAGTCCTGAGGGACTACTCCTGTTTCCAAAGATCTGTTGAAAACATCCTTTAACGGCCCTGCAAGAACCTCCCTGAGCCCTTTTAGTATCTTGGGATGTATCCCATCCGGTCCCATGGTCTTGTTCACTTTCAGTTTTGCAAGTTGTTCTAACACATCATCTTCAGTAAATGGTGTGGTATCTATTTCATTCCCATTTTTATATTTGGGAGTGTCAGATGGTCCTTCTCCAGGATTTTCTTTAGTAAAAACAGAGCAGAAGTATTTGTTTAGCAATTTTGCTTTTTCAATGTCACTTTCCATGAGTCTGTTCCCAGCACTTCTGAGTCCTGCAATTCCATCTCTGATTTTCCTCCTCGCCACACTTCACATCTTTAGCCATTGTTTCCTCTGCCTTTGATTTTGCTTTCCTTATTTTTCTTTGTCTCTTTTAGTTTGCTCCTGTATTCCTTACTGTGTTCCTCTGTTTGCAAGCTTTTGAATTTTGTGAAAGCTTTTTTTTTTTTGCCTTTATTTGAGCTGCCACTTCTTTGGAGAACCAAATAGGTTTCCTTCTCCTCTTGTTTTTATTTACTTTCCTTACATATTTATCTGTTGCCCCTTTTATTGCCACCTTTAGTTTAGCCCTTTGCAGTTCCACTTCCCTTATCCCCTCCCACCCTGCCAACTCCTCCTTCAGGTACTTGGCCATTCTACTGAAATCAGTGTTTTTGAAGTTTAGGACTTTGAGCTTGCTATGATTGGACTGCGCTACCCTTACCAACACACTTGACATATCTCAAAAAGAGACACACTCAATGAATCTCGAGTACTCAAGTCATGCACAAGCTCAGAGACATCGTATTTGTCACGTTTTTTATGCTCCAGGTCTTCCTATTCTGGTGGACAGTTCATGCCATTCTGGCAAAAGAAATTCCATTCCAAATTCCTCCATACCAAAAGCTACTTATGGCAAATGCATCCAAACTGGGTTGTAGAGCCCATGCGATAGGTTTCTTTCACACCCAGAGATCTGAAGCTCCATCAGATGAAGTTCCTGGAATTGAGATCTATTTTGAATGCCCTAAAGTCTTTCAGAGATTGGTTAGCCGGTCAAATTGTAATGATTAAGACAGACAATCAAATAGTGATCTATTACATCAATAAGCGGGAAGGAACAAGGCTGTACATCCTATAATGAAAAACAGGATGTGGAACTATGCCTTATCTCACAAGATGACAATAAGAGCTGTTTGGTTGGTTGGGGAAGACAACATCCTGATGGATAAGCTGGGTCATGCTCCAACACCATGAGTGGACCCTGGACCTGGGGTATGTCCTGGAACAGCTTTCAAGAGTAGTGCACTCCTGCGATAGAGCTATTCACCACATCCTAGAAACAGCAAGCACTTTGTTCTGCTTCAGAAGGAGAACACGCAGCAAACTAGCCTCAGATGCCTTTCTTCTGCATTAGCAAAAACTCTTCTGAAACTCAGCGATGACAAAGGAAACATGACCCTCATGGTGCCTTACTGGCCTAGGCAACCATGGTTTCTTTTTCCGCAAGCTCAGTGGACAAACATATTCGGCTTGGCGATTCACTGATACTAATCACACAAGATCAGTTAATACTGTTGCATCCCAACATCATGTCTCTTGCCCTTATTGCTTGGATGTTCAGGTTCAAGCTCTTTCCTCATTGAATCTGCTTATTAGCCAAGCTATTGTTATTCTGGCTTCCAGAAAAAATCCTTTTAGGAGGTCGTGGGGTTTCAAGTGGAAGAGGCTTGCCATTTAGTGTGATTGAAAGGGCCCTTCATCTATCGGTCTGGTCTAAAAACCAACTTGGTAAGGGTGGGGCAATTTGCTCATATCACCAGCATGTAGAAGGTAGGCTCATCTCTATGCAGCCTTTAGTTTGTTTTAGGTGGGGCTTGCTTCTTATGAAGCCTCCTACAGGCCATCTGCAAGTCATGTGGCCTCAGTGTGGTGTTAATAGCTCTTTTCGAGACACTGGTAACCTTTGAAATGAAATACCTGACCTGGAAAGACATATTTTTGGTGGTGATAATTTTAACATGCAGAATTGGTGAGCTTCAGGCTCTAGTAACTGACCCACCCTATGCAAAGTTTTACAACAATAGGGTGGTTCTTTGCATACATCCTAAGTCTCTTTCTAAGATAATATTTGACTTCCACCTTAACCAGTCAATCGTCCTACCAACATTTTTCCCCAGACCTCATGCTCAAAAGAGGAAAGCACACTGCACATGTTTACTGCAAAAGAGCCATGTCACCTATTTGGAGCAGACTAAAGCCCTTGGAAAGTTCACCCAGCTTTTTGTTTCTTTTGTCCCAAGCAAACTTGGGGCTGTCATTAACAAATGCATTCTATCCAGTTGGTTAACAGATTTCATCTCCTTCGCTTATGCTCAGGCAGGCTTGATTCTTAAGAGTCCTATCACAGCTCATAACATCAGCACCTTGGCTGTGTCTGTGGCCTGCTTGAGGTTCAGCCTCCATGCAGGAGATTTACAATACCGTATGTGAAGGGACTCCTGACATGATAGTAAGTTTGACCAGTTGGTTCACCAGGATATGTTTGGGGATTAGAATCCAACTCGATCCCCACAGGTCCTTATACAAAAGGCTTTTGCCGACAAAAAACATATTGGGGGGCTGTTTTTAAAGAGCAGTAAATGTTCGGTGTGAGTCTAATATTTGACGTCATTATATGTAGAGTGGGATTTAAATATCCTGCTCCACGTAGAATGATGGACATTCATCAGGAGGGCAGGTTTGGGGTGTTCCGGGAGCAGAGTCACTAGAAAGCATAGTTTAGATACATAAGCATTACTTTTCATCACCTATATGTTTAGACTATGCATTTGGTTTAGGCATTTCAAAAACCAGTTCTGACCTGGAGTACCTAGCCAAATGCATTGTCTAAATGTATAGGCATCTATTTTTGGCACCCACATGCTTATACTATGCACCCATGTTTGAGCACGCCCAAGTGTGTACATTCAGTGGCACTAAGCATATGTTTGGTGCCATTGAGTATCAGCATAAATGGAAACATTTTCATTTATGCTCCGAACGTCATGTTCACCAGTTGAGCTCCATTGTGTTTTGTCTGCTCATTGTGATGTGTTATGTTTTATTCCCCTTTTTCTTTAGAGGCAGCCTGTTGCTAGGGATTCCTATATTTGAGAACAACATCCTATTTGTCCATGGAGAGAAAAGTGTGTCTCCAGGACCAAGCAGGAAGTCAGTCCTCACATATGGGTGACGTCGGCACCGACGGAGCCCTCGTGTGGAGCATTTCCCCAGCTTTCAAAGAAAGCCTTTGGGAATGCAGCATGCATGCGCGGTCCGCTTCCCACCCAAGGGTGCCATCTTGCTCAGTCTTCTTTTTTCCGCGGAGCCCGACAGACGTGTGTCTTAGTCACCCAGTTAAAAGTTGAATTTTCCTTCGAAGATTTTTGTTTTTTTGCCGGTTCGATGCCGGTTCCCCTTCCCGCCTGGGCACGGTATACCGGTATCGAGCCCAGAGCTACTTTTTCATTTTTTGTTCTTTGAGACTAGCATTCACGCTTTTTTCTTTTTCACTGGCAGCCCGGTCTTTTGACCTTGCAGGGGCCCTCTTTCCCCCGATTGCTGCCAGCGGGTTTAAAAAGTGTGATCGGTGTAAGAAACTGATGTCTCTCACCGACACACACAACTGCTGCCTCCGGTGCCTCGGGCCCGATCATGACCCGATGATCTGTGGCCCGTGCGGCAAAATGTCCTCTAAGGTGCTGAGGAGCCATCAACATCAACGAGAAAGGATCTTCTCTGACTCTGCGTCCGGCCGAGCCCAGACTTCGTCAGAGGTCTCGATGTCTCGGGAGTCCGACCCCGAACATCGTCGGGGCTCCTCTGAGTGGGGGTCTCTCACAGGAACACAAAAGGAAGAAGAAACCCGCGAGGGCGGCGTTGGTGGATGCTCTTGTTCCCTCAAGGGCCAGGTCGCATAGCCCCGACCGCCATCTGAGGTCCCCGGAGTCGGAGAGGCGTGCCGTGGAGCCGGAGTCCCCGAGTCACGTGAGTGCTGTTGTCCTCGTGGACTCTCCTCCGGGAGAACCGACGTCTGGTCCGACGCCATCGGGGCCCGAGTCGGGGGCTGCTGAGTCTCCTGAGCTCGGACTCAGGTTGACAGCCTTGGAGAGCAGCTTGGCTGCCTTCATGGAACAGCAGCGGGTGCTGATCGCCGGTCTGACTGGTGCATCTGCCCCGACCACCGGGACCTCGACGTCCAAGTCGACCCCGGAGACCAAGCCGATCCTCGAGTCAATGCGGTCTCGGGTCGATCCTCGGCCAAGGTCTCCCTCGGCCTCCCGTATGGGGCCGAGGTCGTCGATGCCGGTACCCTCGGCGTTGGGGCGGATGGCATCGGTGCCTGCCCGACCGAAGCCCCTCGATTCCTCCTCGGAGGGGTCGAGGTGGGAGATGGAGGACGAGGAGTCCCTGGACACTTTCCGGACCCGGTGCGTCCCATTGGACTCACCGGAGTCCGAGCCTCGGAGAAGGTCCCCACCGGAGGATACCCGGTTCTCGGACTTCATGAGGGACATGGCCAAGGCCTTGGCCTTGGCCTTCCCTGCAGATCCCGAGGAGGAACCTCGAGCCAAGGAGCTCGAGGCCCTCCAGTATGACTCTCCACTAAAGGAGACCTTTACTGTACCGGTTCCTCCAATGCTGGAACGGCTGCTCTTCTGCATGTGGGAGGGCACCGCCTTGGCGCCGGTTCTCAGCAACCGGGTCGATTCCATTTATCGAGTCCGTAAGAGCCCTGGGTTCCAGAAGGCACAGCTACTGCACCACTCCATGATTGTGGAATCGGCCATGCATCATCTGAAGAGTCAGAAGATGCACTCCTCGGTGCCCCCCGGCAGGGAGGCCCGGAACCTGGATGCCCTCGGTAGAAAGTGCTTCCAGGGCTCTATGCTGGCTTGCCGTGTCCAGACTTACCAGCTGTACATGGGCATGTACCTCCGAGACCTTGCAAAGGAGATTGCCGTGTTCTCTGCTGGCCTCTCCAAGGAATCTTTGCAGAGGTTCAAAGCTTTGTCGTCGGGGATTCGCGAGTGCTCGAAGTTCATATCTCGAGCAGCCTATGATGGCTTCGAGGCTTCGGCCCGAGTAGCAGCAGCCAGCATCGATGCATGCCGTCAGGCCTGGCTACAATCATCGGACCTCGAGCCATGGGTCCAGGACAAGTTGCTCGATGTCCCTTGCCAGGGTGAGAATCTCTTTGGCAAACCCATGGCTGAAAAGGCTGCAGAAATCGAGACTGAGACTCTCACCAGGACAAGGCTGTCCAGGAAGACCTCTGCCCCTTCTCAGAAGAAGAAGGGCTCAGGGAAAAAGCCCTTTTACCCAAGGAAGGCCTCTGCCTACAAATCCTACCCTCAATTCCAGGCCTCTACAGCTCCCCAACAAGGTCAGCAGGCCAAGGGACAGGGACATGGGCCCCGTAGGCAGAAAGCCCCCAAGCCACTAGCTCCGGCTCCTGCAAAGCAGGGAGCGGGGTTTTGACTCCCACTGCATAGCCTCTCCCCCACAGCTGGCTCCACTCAGCACAGGAGGCCAGCTGACACTGTACGCCCACAGATGGTCAGCTATAACAGGGGATACCTGGATACTGAGCATAGTCCAAAAGGGCTACTTGCTCCACTTCAACCAGTTACCTCCCTCCTGTTTTCCAGGGGAGCCTCCAAGACTCCCTCTACACAGGAACCTCCTCCTTTAGGAGTTGGCAAGTCTTATTTATTTATTTATTTTATTTATTTACATTCTCTTATATACCGCACTATTCTGCATCAGTGCGGTTTACATTGAACAAACTGAAATTACATTGAACAGGGCATTATAACTTGGAGATAATTATTTTACAGGGAACATGGGCTATGGAGGGTTAAGTGGCTTGCCCAAGACCACAAGGAGCACCTGTGGAACTAGAAACCCCAGTCCTTCCGGCCCAAGGTTGCTGTCCTCTAGTGGGATTTGAACCCCCGACCTTCCGGCCTGAAGTACCTTGCCCCAACCACTAGGCTACTCCTCCACTCCAAGTCTTCTACAGGAGCAGGCGGTGGAACCGGTGCCTCACCACCTGATAGGACGAGGCTTCTATTCCAAGTACTTTCTGGTGCTAAAAAGGACAGGAGGCCTCAGGCCCATCCTAGACTTGCGAAATCTCAACAAGTTCCTGGAGAGGGAAAAATTCAAGATGCTTACCCTTGGAATACTGCTGCCCTACCTCCAGCAGGGAGATTGGCTATGCTCCTTAGACCTAAAGGATGCTTATACTCACATCCTCATTCATCCAGACCACAGACAATATCTCAGATTTGTAGTGGGAGGAAATCATTTTCAGTACAGAGTACTTCCATTTGGCCTAACCTCCGCAGCCAGGGTTTTCCCCAAATGGCTGGTGGTGGTGGTGGAGGCCTATCTCAGAAACCAGGGCATCTTTGTCTTTCCATACCTGGACGACTGGCTCATCAGGGGTCAGTCTCCACAGGAGGCCAGACAAGCCACTCTTCGCACTGTCTGTTTTCTCCAGCACCTGGGCTTCATCATAAACTTTGCAAAGTCCACTTTGCTCCCCTCACAGGACGTGGAGTTCATAGGGGCAAGGTTGGATACCTTACAAGCAATGGCTTATTTGCCCGGGAACAGGGCTCACAGACTGGCTCTGGCCCAGCAGTTTTGCAGTGGATCGCTGGTCTCTGCCAGACATTTCCTGAGGCTTTTGGGCCACATGGCGTTCATGGTCCATGTAACTCCAAATGCTCGTCTGCATATGTGGCCTGCTCAATGGTGCCTCAGAGCTCAGTGGATATAGGCCACAGGAGACTTAAGAGACAGAGTAAGAGTGTCCAAACTACTAGCGGCCTCCCTGCAGTGGTGGCTGCATCTCCCGAACCTGACCAAAGGGGTGCCTTTCCAGGCACCACCACCACACACAGGTGCTGACCACCGATGCTTCTCTTCAAGGTTGGGGTGCACATTGCCAGGGGGCATGCACTCAGGGCCTCTGGTCCCCATGGGAGGCCACACAGCAGATCAATCTGTTGGAGTTGCAAGCTATTCGATTAGCTCTACAAACTTTCTCTCATGTCCTCTCTCACCAGTCTGTCTTGATTCAGACGGACAACCAAGTAGCAATGTTCTATGTGAACAAACAAGGAGGCACAGGATCCAGGCTTCTGTGTCAGGAAGCACAGGCCCTGTGCGCCTTTGCATTCAAGCACGGCATGTTTCTCAAGGCAGTTTATCTACCTGGCCAAGAAAATTACCTCTCAAACCAAAAATACCATATTCCCGGTAAAAATATAACCACAAAAACCAAAACCCGGAAAGCAAACACCGTAAGTGAAGCAAACTTATTTTTGTTGGAATAAGCCAGCCCAGTATAGAGGAAGAAATCCTAATACCGCTGTGGCAACTTCCTTTTAATAAAGCATTTCAATAAAAATCAGTATCCACTTAACTGAAGTAATAACAGTTCATCATGTCCAGTCAGCAATGTGGCAAGTACGACGTGGCACGTTTCGGGGTAAAAACAATGAGTACCCCTGCTTCAGGTCAGAAACATTGCTCGGTGAACTTATACGTTGTATAACATTGCTTCGGAAAACCGGTTTAAATCAAGAAAATTACCTGGCAGACAGGTTGAGCAGGATTCTACAGCCTCATGAATAGCATTTGAATCCCCTAGTGGTCCAGCACATCTTCCTAAAATGGGGTCTTCCAACCATCGATCTCTTTGCCAGTCCACTGAACCGTCAGCTGCCCAGGTTCTGTTCCAGACAACTGCATCCTCTGCGAATAGCAGCAGTTGCCTTCCTAATCTCTTGGTCTACGGGCCTGCTGTATGCGTTTCCTCCAACGCCTCTAGTGGCCCGAACCCTATTCAAGGTACTTCGGGACAGGGCCTCGCTGATCCTGGTAGCCCCCAGATGGCCGAGGCAACCGTGGTTTCCACTCCTCCTGCAATTGGCGGTGGACACTCCACTCCCTCTGGGGGTGCAACCCGATCTCCTGTCTCAGGATCAGGGATCTCTCCTGCACCCCAACCTCCAGTCCCTCCATTTGATGGCCTGGCTGCTGAAAGGGTAGTTCTAGCCCCCTTACTTCTACCTAGGGAAGTGGAGGAGGTGGTTTTGGCCTCTAGGAGACAATCCACCCGGAAATCTTATGCCCTCAAGTGGCGTAGGTTCTCCACCTGTTGTGCTCAGCGCCAAGAGGATCTGTTTTCGTGCCTGGTACCAGTGGTGCTGCAGTATCTGCTTCACCTGTCGGACCTAGGCCTTAAATCCAACTCTGTTTGGGTCCACCTCAGTGCTCTATCAGCACACCACTCGCCGGTGGAGGGCCAGTCTCTGTCGGTCCACCCCTTAGTGGCCCGCTTCCTCAGAGGCCTGCTTTTGCTCAAGCCTCCAGTTCGTCCACCAGCTCCTGAGTGGGATTTGAATGTGGTCTTGCAACAACTTACTCGCCCACCATTTGAGCCAATGGCTACCTGTCATTTACGCTTCCTTTCCTGGAAGGCATTGTTCTTGGTGGCTCTTACCTCGGCCAGGCATGTGAGTGAACTACAAGCTCTGGTTTCTGATAGACCGTACACACTATAGGAACAGGGTGGTCTTACGGACTCATCCTAAGTTCCTTCCAAAGGTTGTCTCCTCCTTCCACCTCAATCAGTAGATGGTTCTTCCGACCTTCTTTCCCAGGCCGCATGCCAGCCGGGCTGAAATGGTCTTGCATACCCTGGACTGTAGGAGGACGTTGTCTTTCTACATTGACCGTACGCAGGGGCATCGAAGGGCTGTTCAGCTCTTCGTATCTTTTGACCCTAATAGGCTGGGGTTACCTGTCTCCAAGCGTACCGTGTCCATTTGGGTAGCAGACTGTATCGCCTGGGCGTACAGGGCAGCCGACCTCTCCTTGCAGGGTCGAGTCACGGCCCACCGTGTCAGGGCGAAGGTTGCGTCAGTAGCTCATCTCCGCTCTGTTCCGTTGGCAGACATCTGCCGGGCCGCTACTTGGTCTTCAAGCCAGACGTTTGCAGCCCATTATTGCCTCGAGAGGGAGTCCCGCAGGGACAGTGCTTTCGGACAGGCGGTACTCCGTAATCTCTTTGAGGTTTAGGCAACTCCTACCCTCCGGCCCTTGTGTTGGGCTACCGTTCGGGGGCGTTCTCAGAGAAGATTCTTATCACGCATGCTGAGGCTCTAAAGGGAGCTTATTTTTCAGCTTTGGGTTCTCGGTAGCCTAGAGCTGGGGAGTCCCATATGTGAGGACTGACTTCCTGCTTGGTCCTGGAGAAAGCGTAGTTACTCACCTGTAACAGGTGTTCTCCAGGAGCAGCAGGAATCAGTCCTCTTGACTCTCCCTCCTCCCCTTGGAGTTGCAGTCATATATTTCATTTTGTTTTTTGCTGTCTTAGCTATGTCATCAGACTGAGCAAGATGGCACCCTTGGGCAGGAAGGGGACCGCGCATGCACGCTGCATTCCCAAAGGCTTTCTTTGAAAGCTGGGGAAATGCTCCGCACGAGGGCTCCATCGGCGCCGACGTCACCCATATGTGAGGACTGATTCCTGCTGCTCCTGGAGAACACCTGTTACAGTTGAGTAACTACGCTTACTCATCTGTAGTAGGTGTTCTCCATAGACAGCAGGATAAGTCCTCACAAAACTCTCCCATTGGAATTCCATTTTGCTAAAGACTGAGTCAGTTCTGCGTAGTGGTAGCAGGTCAGAAATAGCATTCATGCACAGTGGAGCACTTTCAAAAGCTTCCAGGAGGAGCTGGGAAGGTGTTCCAACGCAGGCTCTGCCTGATGATGTCACCCATATGTGAGGACTTATCTTGCTGTCCATGGTGAACACCATCTACAGGTGAGTAACTATGCTTTATGGTATCTTGGTATTCAAATGTAAGTATTTGCTTTGTTATGCTCTGGTCTGTGCTGTTAAAAGAGTTCTTTGGTATTGGAGCCACACAAAGGGAGCCATGTTTCACATATGAGCCATAAGTTGAATAAGCATGCATTTAATCAAAGTTCATGGTATAGGTATTTTTGTTATGATTTCAGTGCCAATACTGTCATGCATGTTCAGGTTAATACTAATCACATATCCCATTCAGCTAATGAAATTTGGGAGGGAGAGAAGGTTCATCTGTTCACTTTTTCCTCTATATTTGAATCTCTCCCCTCCAATTTGGTATCCATAAATGACTATAGGATTCTTTGCCATGAAATGGATGTGTGTGTCATGTTCTGGCCATCAAAGGTAGCCACAGTAGCCGAAGCCATTTTCCCTCATTTCCAAAGCCTGACACAGCACTTCCCAGGTCCAAATGGCTTCAATAAATGGGAGATCCAGTATAAATCTCCTGCACCTTGAACACAGAACCTACAGTATCATATAATCAAGTTTTACAGACCTCTTCCACACCCACATGATTGAGAAAGGGTTTTGTTCTTTTAAAACAGATGTGCAATGTCTATGTAAAATAATTTTGCAAGTTAAAACATTTTTATTAAGAAATGGGTGTCTGTTATGAAACTACAATATTGTCTATCCATTTGAGGGGTTTTTTTAATAACTGCCTTTGATGTTCTGACTGGGTATTTTAGGTGGAGTAAGGACAGTGACTGTGCAGAGAACATGTATATTGATATGATGCTTTGGCGACATGCACGGCGACTGCTGGAAGAAATACGTCTCAAAGATCTTGGCTGCTTTGCTGCACAGTTGGGCTTTGAACTGATAGGCTGGTTGTGCAAAGAACGTACAAGAGCTGCTCGAGTGGAGGATTTTGTGCTGGCTTTGAAAAGACTGCACAAGGATTTCCTCTGGCCCTTTCCAATTATTCCAGCTGCCTCTGTTAATACTCCTTTCAAGAATGAGAAATACAGGACAGGTATTAAAGCTTGAATTTTGGTTATTTCTCAATCATGTTTCATATTTAACATTTTTCTTCATGGGCAGATAAGATGGATCGATTCTGTATGTGGACAACATCATCCAAAGGATAGGCTATGTACTAATTAGAGTTTGAAAAGCCTAGAAGGTTTTTCTGCTTATGCACTTACACTGCACAAATGGCTCCACAATTCCTCCTTAATCTTTCTCCATGGAATGAGATGGACATTTTCCCAAGTCAGGAGACTTTATTTCTTCAGTCACAAATCTCTCTCAATATGTGTGTGTGTTTGCCTAAGAGTTTCGTTTTTAAATTCTCATCCTCACCTTTATAAGACTTGAGGTTATTTTTGCTCAAACTCTAGTGTTTCCTTTAAATTTGGCCTACTCTGTTTTTCCACAATGATTGACCAAAAAACTACAGCATTATATGGTGTCTTACCTGTCGTGGGAAAAATGTCTATTACTGATCATGATCATGCTCATCCAAATAGGTATTATATGTTCTCGTGTCTCCTATGACAATAGGATATTTTCTAGACTATTCTGAACTCAAAATTGACATGGGCATTGACAACCTCTACTTCAGCTAACAAACCTTTGACATTGAAAGTTGCCTCCTCTTCAGAGTCGAGTATGAGGCAAGGGAAGAGGACTTCTAAAGGCACCACTTGCCACTCACTCCTCTAGTTAAGGCATCAGTCAAGCATGAAAGTAAGAGCTGTCAAGACCAAGAAATAAGCTCCAGCATCAATACTTTGTTCAGTCTAAAGACAATGACAATGATGTCCTGGAGGTCTGCCCTAAGGAGCCAAGGCAAGAGAGACCTCTTTGATGTTGAATGCACAGACATTTCTCATAGCTCCTAACCTTCCTGTCTCCTTCCTTGTTTGAATGAGCTTTCTTCAGCAACTGTTCTTGAGCTGTTATCTGGCGTAGTGATTATTAAGGATTTAGACCGAATGGTACATGACCACCTAACTCGGCATCTAACTAGGCTTTAAAACAAACTCAGTCCCAAGTGCACCAATCCTTCCACATCAGTGCCTTATTGCTTTGTTACAGGTGAAAACTATATTGGACTCTCTTCAGTTAAATCTTTGATGCTAACAGTTTGACCTTAATATACCACCAGATATTGCTCTTAAAAGCTATTCAATCTCTGAAAGAAAACTATTTCCAGTTCCTCATTGGTTTGCTCCTAAGAATGCATGCCAAAAAAGGCGCACACCCAATCCGTCTCTAATTCATACATAACCTTCACTGCTTGAGTCTAGCTCAGGGTCAGAACCTTTCTGAAAAATCAGTTATGGTTCCACAGATTTGAAATTTGCTATAGAGGGCACCATGAGTCATCTCCTCAGGCTAGGAGTATGACCCTCCAGAAGGCCACTTTCCAGTTTTTATCCAACAGATCTTACTTTTTGGAGGAGGCTAAATCCAGAGCTTCAATCCTGAGAATATTGAAGTATCTTGATACAGAGTTGACAAATTTTCTTGGATCTAGAATCTAGCAGCTCCTACAGGAAGGCAGAGAATATGTTCTGGTTGAAGATTATTTCAGCAAACAGGTGCAACCTGCTTTATTTATTTATATTTCTTATATACCGCACTATTTGCAATCGGCGCGGTTCACATGGAACAGATTTTTTCCTAGATTCTGCAGTTCCTGTTCCAAGGTATTTTTCAGCTTTTTTTAGGGTCCTGATTTCCCAAGACTGATTTCCCTATGGGGTCTTTATTCCCCTTTGGGAATAAATCAGTTTACTAAATGAGACCATTTAATGTATTGCTTCCCCCTCAACACCCTACCCTCATCCTTGCCAGTCTCCCACCCCCCTCATCTAAACAGCCACCCAACCAGTCACCTCCCAGTAAATAAGCCATCCCCTACTCTACCTAGCTGGCAACCCAGTCAGCGCTCCCCCCCACCTACTCCAGCAAGTCAGCTACAGTCCATCCCAAGCTGCTTAAGCCCACTACCCCTCTGTCTCATCTTTCTGGCTACTTCTGGTTTGGTATTAACCTGCTGTGGGCTTCTGTGCTCCTCCTGTAGCCTATTCTCTGGTCTTGACAACTGCATCTTCTGTCTCTGTGATGTTTCACTACCATTGGCTGCTTTCTTCAGAACTGCAACATGCAGGCCTTACTGAGTTTGAGTCATACAGTACCTGTGGTTCAAACTCATTGAAGCACTAGGCACAGGCTTGGAGAAATAGTGGCTTGGTAATAGTGGCTATGAAAGAACATCTGAAGTAATTAAATCCTAGACAAAACAGCCTAATTTCTTGGCACCATAGTGTCGTCCTCCCCTAGGATTTGTTGAGCCCTGTCTTAATAAATTAAAAGATAATTCAGCAATTCCAATTCTTTAGGTTCTAAAGGAGCTATGGCTGATGACCTGGGAGTCTGATTACTAGAACTAAATACTAAATACCAGATTCAAGTAACTCATGGTAGTAATGGATAGAGCTCTGAAAAAATAAATTTGAGGTCCCATTCTTCCAGGAAAAGATCCACAAACTTTGGTTGTATTTGGTGGACAATTGTTTCAAAACTATAGTGCGCACACATACTTTTTATCAACTTTTTATGGTGCAATATATGCACACCATTATACAGCAACTACACAAATATTCTCCATTTCTCCCTGCAGATAAGGTCCATGATTGTTTAATCTTTGAAATGATACTGTCTTTTACTGAGTTTAATACATATCAAATGTTAATATAACACGGTGTTGATTTAATTATATATGCAACTTCCATATTTGTTGGTTTATTCAGTTCTTTCTTGATAGACTTTCACTATATAGGGTAGCAAGGCAATTTACAATTTTAAAAAAATTAAAATGAGAGAGAAAGGAACTACAATTTTGATAGAAAAGTGATAGCACAAATGAAAAGGAGTCATACACACAGGCGATGCTGTCAGGCCATGGAAGATCCAAATAGTCTTGGAGGGGAGGCTCCATTATAAGAGATCAACAGAAATAAATCTTGAAAGAATAGATTTTCAGAACCATGCTATATTATGGAAAAGAGGATTCACTGGCTGTAAAGGTGGAGAGCATTCCAGAGAGAGGGCATCAAAAAGAAAGATGAACTGCACATAGATTCGTAATGGGATCAAGCTACTGTTTAGAAAGTAGAGCATGTGGGTGAGTTGATAAGGAATAAGAAGAGGAGAAAAGAGGTTTTAAATAAATTAAATTGCTTTTTAAATTGATACCCTTCAGAATAGTATTATATCAATTGGATGTGTGCTGGTATTTTGTCAACATCATTAAATAGAATCTATTATACACTCGTTACATTAGCTGTTTTTAGCTAGTGTGAAAAGATTGGATGAGGGCCTCAATATGATTTTTATATTCATATGCACTACCCTTTTAATGACTATTTATTGTAACCCATTTTGATGATTAAAGTGGAAAGTGGGAAATCAAATCCATATTAAATAAATGTCTATATAACTGAGAGGCTTTGTGCCGTGCAGCTTTATAATACAGGGTACGCGAGACTTCCCGTGATGTCACGGAGCTAATGGCAGCAGTTTAGCCGAGCTCCGTCCGAATCCCACGTACTTTAGCAAAAATAAGCAGTTCCCCAAGCAGCACAGTGGACTGGAGTCAGATCACCGACCTCACAATGTCGGTCAGAAAGAAGTTGGCGGGATTTCAGTCAGCCTACGGGAGGCGGCATCAGCGGTGAACCCGGGGAACTCGGAGGGTGCCGGAGAAATGGAGAGCTGGGAGGAAGAGAAGGTGCCGAGTGAGGGAGAACAAGAGGGGGCGAATATGAGACCCTGTCTGCATGCCTTTAAAAGAGATTCAAGAAGATTTGAAAGCAATGAGGAAAGATCTGAAAGAGACACTGCTAAATATACAACAAGACTTGGGATCTCTGGGGCAGCATGTGGAAGAAATGGAGGAGCACGTGGAAAGCCATGCAGTGGGGCTGCAGGAAATGGCAGCGGAGCAGAACATGATTAAGGCCCAACAGGAGGAGATGAGGGAGAAACTTGAAGAGCTTGAGGATCATGCACGGAGGAGTAACCTAAGAATTAGAGGGATTCCAGAGACAGATAACTTTAAAGATTGCTCTCAAGTGGTGCAGCGGTTGTTTCTTCACATCTTGAAATTGGAGGGAGGTGAAGAAGAAATAGTAGATCAAGTGGGGGTGGAGAGAGCGCACTGGAGTTTGGGAGCACGGAGAGACAAGCAGCCACACGATGTTATTGTATGCTTGAGCTTTTTCCCAGTTAAAGAAAAGATACTGAATGTTGCAAGGAAGTATGGCCATATTGCATCGGAGAAATGTGAGGTGGAAGTCTTTAATGATCTCTCCAGAGGCACCTTGGAGCGGCGCAGAGGAATGAAGGAGGTGACGACTTACTTGAGGGAAAAAGGATTGCGGTATAAATGGATGTTCCCCTTCGGACTTTTGATAACAGTAAATGGGGTGTCCAAGAAGGTGAAGGTAGCAGAGGAAGCGTGGGCAGTGTTGCAAGAGCTGGGGTGTGAAAACCTTCCAAAGACAGCAGACGGGGAATGGATACAGCAAAGCAAGGACACAAGAGGCAGGGTGCAAACCATGTCTCAATGGCAGAGAGTGGCAGCGAAGGGGAGGAGACTGAAGAGAATGTCCCAGGAAAGGAAGGCAACGTGGACAGCTGTGGATCCCTGAGAGTATGGACCCGAGAGATGGTGAGATTGCTGGTGGTCATTAGGACCGGGGATGTACGGTCCCATGGATACTGGACTTATAAGGCAGTTGCTGGGGGGGATTATACTGGTGGGAAAGGGGAGGGGGGATTTATGTTGAGTGTTAATAACTGTACAATTTTATTACAATGGAAATTTAGAAATATAATTAAGAGAAGGGTAGGACAGGGGGAGAAGGGTGGGATCTATGGTTGGAGTGGGGGGGGGGTTGGTTAATGCCTTTGCATGCTGTATCTGAATGGTTAATAAAAATGGGTTAATAGACAATTTGTTATTTTGATGTTTAAGGGATTATACTATGGGGGTATGAGTGGAGGGTGAGGGGCGGGGAGAATACTTAGGGCCATAGGGAGGGGTGAAGGATTGGGAATCCTAGGTGAGTAGAGCCCGTTATTTATGGGGGGGTTGGTCTTTGGATTGGGGTCTGGGGGTCCTGTCCCCACTGTTGAAACACTCTTATGGCCTGGGAGGGGGTGGGGGAGTAGAAGGTATTTGGAGTGAGGTAGGAGAGCGGTAAGAAGAAAGAGTGCTGGAGTGCGGTGAGATAGGACATGACATACACGGAAGGAAGGCAGGGGATGGTAGAGGGGGGATATGGCTTATGTTATAGGGAGGAAGCGTCAATGGAGGGGTGGGGATGGGGAAGGGGGAGAGGTGGTTGAGGGAGAAGGAAGGGAAGGGGAGGGGGAGCGTAGGCTGGGAGAGACATGTCATGATAGGAGGAGAGGGTCAGTAAATGTTAAGGGGTTGAATTCATTTATAAAACGCAGGCAGTTATATGAGACGCTCAGAGGAATCAATGGGACATAGTGTTTTTGCAAGAAACCCACTTAAGGAAAAGGGATGTGGGGCGGATGAAGAATGGGAGATTTCCGGACCAATTCTACTTGGTAAATGAGGGGGCTTGGAGGGGTGGAGTAGCTATTTTGGTGAGAGAGGGAAGTGGGATTCAAGTACAAGAGAGCTTTAGGGATCAGGAAGGGAGAATGACGGGAAGTTGGAGAATGAGGATATCACCATTGTGTCAGTGTATGGGCCAAATGGGAATCAAGTCCCCTTCTGGAAGGGAGCACAAAAGCTGTTGGCAGAGGGATCACAGGGGAAACTTCTTATAGGAGGGGATTATAATGTAGTGCTGAACCCAGGAGTGGATCGGCATCCTAGTGGGCCGGATGGAGGAGTAAGTAATAGGAGAGGGTTGGTCCAACTGATGCGCCAGTATAATTTGGTGAATGTCTGAAGAGAACTACATCCCAGGGGGTGAGAATATACGTCGTTCTCGGTACCACATAACAGTTGGAGTAGGATTGATATGATATATCCTACAGGAGCTCTCCAGATCAACCAACAGTAAGGATTTAAGGTTTTTTTTTATTATATTAAATTGTTAGCTCTCTGACTGGGAGCTCTTAAAAGGGTTTTTTGTATATTTTTAAAGCAAGGTTACTTTCTTTTTGGTGCTTTAGTGGGACTTTCCTTGAGCACAGTAGGTGGTTGAACTCCAGTAACCTCCTCAGCTTTGGGAACTGCTAACATCTAATCAGATGCAATTGCATATATATTCCAATAGCAGTCAGGACATTGTAACAAGAGCCAGTAGTTGAAAGCTTAAAAAGCACTTCTCAGGTATTCTTTTGGCATCTACTGAGAAAGTGAAAGTGACTGCTATTGGAATATATATGCAATTGCATCTTAATTGGCTGACTGCCGAAACTTGGCCAAGTTGGGTCTGTACCTTTGAAGGTTTTACAAAATAAAATGTTTCTTTGTTTTAAGAGGTGTGGCCGTGTCCTCCCTGCGCTGTTCTAGTGACTTCTGTGATTTCTGCTGAGGGTTGTTGCTCCTCTTCTTTTCTTTGTGTTCTCTATTGCCGGTTGGAGTGCCAGATGGAGTTATGCGTGCACTGCAGAGGAAGGTATTCCAGTATATTTGGCAAAAGAAACCGCCTCAAATAGCATGAGAGGTTATGTATGCGTCAAAAGAGGAGGGGGGGGTTGGGAGTTCCCAACTTTAGGGATTACTACAGAGCGGCTCAAGTAAGGCATGTAATGGATTGGCGCTCCAGCAAGGGGGTTAAACCCTATATGGCACTGGAAAAAACACATGCTAAAGGGGGAAGATTGGAGGCTTGGCTTTGGGCCTCAAGGAAGGATTGGGGGTGGGTTGCCCAGCTATGTGACAGGTAGTGGGGGTGTGGGATGGGGTGCGGGCGCAGGAGGTTAAAGGGAGGAGTAGTGAGTTTTCCTTGATGATCCCTTGGAGATTGTGGAAGGCTTTTACTTTAGGGTGGGAAGGGGGGGATCTTTGATGAGTGGCAGTGTAGAGGGCTCGAATGTTTTTATCAATTAGTGGATGAGGGAGAGATTAAGGAATTTGAGGAAGTGAGGAGGGATTACGCCTTGGAGGGAAAGGATAGATTTGCATATCTCCAGGCGTGTCATTTTCTCAGGTGGCTATAGGGAAAGAATAGTGTAGATAGAGAATTATCTGCACTGGAGACAATTAGGTATGGAAAAAAGGGGTCTAAAGGGCTGATTTCGACATTATATAAGGGGATAAGGGAGCGGAAGGGAAAACAGTTCAAATATATGGTAGAGTGGGAGGCGGAGTTAGGGGAGGCCATGTCCATCAAGGATTGGAGAAAGGTATGGGATGAGGAGAAAAGGGCCCCTTGGTCTAGTAACATTAGGGAAAATTGTTATAAAATCATGTTTCGATGGTATTATACACCAGAGAAGTTACATCGGATATACCCCGGGATAGAGCCATATTGTTGGAGGGGGTGCGGGGAGGTGGGTTCGTTTTGGCATATTTGGTGGGAGTGCAGGAAGATACGAGAGTATTGGGGAAAGGTACAAAGGTGGATGCAGATGAAATTGGGGGTGGAGGTGGAATTGAAACCTAGTATATACCTGTTATCCTGGTGGGGAAGCTTGTAGCAGCAAGGCCAAGGGCGAATGGTGATTGCGTGTTTAAGCGCGGCTCGGTGTGAGCTAGCAGCAGCGTAGATGCAGAAAGATGCCCCTTTCGTAGAGAAATTTGAGGGAAGACTTAGGCACATAGTGCTCATGGAGAAATTAACTGCAGCACGGAAACAAAAGGTGGATCGGTTTGAATTGGATTGGGGAGAGTTATGGTGTGTCTTAGAGGGGGATGGTGGGAGGGGGGCGAGGTGGGGAGGGATAGGGGATAGGGTTCTTAATAAGGTAGAATGGTAAAATTAGGGGGAGGAGGGAGGGGGAGAAGCAGGGTGATATAGAGGTATAGTGTGATGCACAGTTAAGCGCATAAAGAATGTGGAATAAGCAGGGGGACATAAGGTATAGCTTTCAGTTGGGTAGATCCCAGTGAGTTAGTGGACAGTAGTGTACAACAAGAAACAAAACCTTACTGTGTTTTTATGGGTTTTGTTGATGGTATGGTATGATTGTACTATGATGGTTAGGAATGATATGGAAACTGTCTTTGTTTAATTGTTGTCTTATTTTGGTGTATTGAATAAAAATAATAAAAAAAAATAATGAGTAGAAAAGATTTTTAGGTATTTTTAGCTTTAGCTAATAAGCTTTTCATCCTTGGCGCAGTCATATGACATTAACTACATATGTGACTGAATTTCTGCTATCCATGGGGAGCACCAGTTACAGGTAAGCAACTTTGCTTTATGGAGAATCACTAAATCAGGAACAAGATTTTAAATGAAAGATTCAGAAATCATTCTTCTCCTTTTATGTTCCAAGGCATCTCGGCTTTTTAATATTAACTGTGAGGCAAAAACATTTCAAGTGTTTGGCCAAATTCAACCCCCCCCTTCCCACCATTATATCAGTGATATAATATCTTATATCTAGGGCTTAATTTCTGGAGAAATAGCTTAGAATGCAATTCCAGCAGTCCTGCTTTTCAGACTCCAGAGCAGCAAGGGGTATTCCATATTGTCCCTCCAGTCCAGTCCAGGTTACAGTCTGTTTTCCCCCTACTTCAGCAGCTGAGGACTGAGCATGCTCAAATCTTGAAGCCCCCACGTAAGGGCTCCCTCCTCTGGCTCGGACTCCAGTATCCTAAGTCCTCAGCAGCTGAGGGAGTTCATTTTCACTGGGGACTCACCTGGCGGGGGGGGGGGGTTAGGAAGAAATTGGAGGCATTCTTACTTGAATGTTCCTAGGTCATACATGTAGACTATGCTAAAGCTGGGTTGTTGGTTCTCTGCTTTTCCCATATAAGGCTAGCAGTGCTCAGGGCGGCATGCTACATCAGGATCCTTGATTCCTTGATTGGGTCTGGTGAGCCTAAGGAGTTAAATACCTGGTGGTCCAGTCCTTTTCTCACCCAGCTGGGCACCCCACCTCTCGGGTCAGGGATCTCTGGGGCTGTTTCATTTCCTGCATGGGCCACTGACAATATTTATGTAACTGAGCTCATTAAAGTAGACAAAAACCCCCCAGAAAGGAACAGCGGTATGGCAAACCGGAGAGTCCAGGGAGCCGGGCAGAGCAGTATTGAAGAAGCCGGTGGAGAACAGCAATTGTCTATAAGACTTCACTGTGCCGTGCAGCTTGTCACACATTTCTCACTGCAGCAGTGCAGGCTCCCTTTGCCTTGTAGCCTTGCCCTTATCTTTGCGAGCACACCGATCGGGGTTTCTTTCGGTCTTTGGGTTCTGCTTTACACAGGGTACAGAAGCCGCAGAGGCCGTTGGCTCACTATGTGGGTTTGGCAGTCCGGTGGGGGCATGGAGAGCTCAGGGGAGATTCTGGAGGCAGATGCTGCAGAGTCAGCAGTTCCCACGGTTTTGTCGGAAACCACAGCCATTTCCAAACAGGCCGCCATTTTCTCGGGTGCAGAGAAGCTGTGCAAGAGAAAGGCAAAAACTTGCTCACTGGTTACTGAGGCTCCTGGGACAGACCCAGTTGTCATTTTGGAGCAGGGGGGCTTGGTTATCTCCAGGAACAAGCAGGAATGAGTCTTCACATATGGGTACGTCGGTACCGACGGTCTGCGCGGGAACGCTCCCCAGCGTCCAATTAGAACGCTTTTGGGAGCATCCCACCATGCCTGCGTGCTGCCTTCCCGCCTTTCCCAACTGCCTCTCCTCAGTTTTCGTTTTTCCGCGGAGCCGGCAGGACGTACTCCTGTCACCGCAAAAAATTCTTCCTTTAATTTTGTTTTTTCTTGTGGTTGCGTCTGCCTTCCCTCAACGCACTGGTACCGCCAGTGTTTTCTTTTTCTTTCTCCTAAAAATTTTTTCTTTGGTAGGGAATTTTCTCCGTTTAGTGCCTGATGGTTTTTGGCCTACTAGGCCTCTCCACTTTCTTTCATGGAAACGCCAGCCACTATCCCTAAAACATGTTTCAACTGTGGCGGTACCAAGTTAGTTTTAGACACCCATAACTGGTGCCTTCCATGTTTGGGTCCTGACCACTATCTGCTGGAGTGTCCCTCCTGCAGTAGTTCTTCCAGAAGAAGTCTTCAGCATCGAGGTCAACTCGATAACGCGGTTCCCGTCAGACCTGAGGGTACCAGCTACAACTTCTTTTTCACAGGATCAGGTAACCCAACAAACGTCTGTAAAGACTAGCCAGTCCTCGGGTGGTAGATCTCATGTTCAACATCGAGATGGCTCTGGCCTTGCCCCTGAGGATATTTTGGCTTTAAAACCCCGGCAGGAGTCTTCGGCCTCCAAAGCATCAACGGGGTTTCAGGTTGTTCCCGGGGTTTTTACCTCTGCGAACATACCTGAGCCATGCTCGGTGGTGTTATCCGCTGGGAGCGGTGCTGGTACCCCGGCATCGGCAATGGTGTTGGATGAAACACTCCACACCGATGATCGCAGTCTAGCGCTCTCGGTATCTTCGGTGCCGCTAGAGCTGCTACAGACCGATCTTCCAGCATCGGTATCGATCCCGGTACCGATTCTTGCATCCATGTCGGTACCCTCCAGGTCTGTTTCGATAGATTCGCTGCTTTCGATGCCGAGTCTAGAATCGATCTCAAGCCTGGATGATTGGGTACCGACTCGTCTCAGTATCGACCTCGGACGGTGCCGAAGACATTGTTCTGGAGATCAAAGTCTACCGCTCTCGGTACCTGCGGTACCGTTAGAGTCGCCTCAGACTGATCTTCCGGTGTCAGTACCGGCTGCGATACCACTGCCGGTACCGTTTTCTACGTTCGCATCGATACCGGTGCCTTCCATGCTTACTTCCACAAGCTCGCTTCCTTCGGTACCGAATTTGGAGTCCATCCCTGGCATGGATAGTTTTCCACCGACTCGTCGTGGTACCGGCCTCGAGCGGTACCGCCGACTATCCTTTCAGGACAACTCGATGCTCCACCCTTTTGGGTCTGGTACTCCAATGGATCAATCCATTAGTGCCAAGACTAGATCTTCAAACACTAAAATTCCGATATCATATAAACTCCCTGTGTTAGAAAAATATTTTTTTGTCGGAGAATATCAGCCCAGTGCTACGTATTCAGATAGAGCACCACTGTGACATCTCCTTTTTATTAATAATAATTAAAAAATTACTTAGCTTCAGTAATCAATGTCGTCGATATTGCCAAAAAGACTGCAAAAGACTGCGACGTAGCGCTCGTTTCGGGTTCAAGATATTCGTTATAAACCCTGCTTCAGATCCGTCCTTGAGCAACAGTTGCTCAAGGACGGACCTGAAGCAGGGTTTATAACGAATATCTTGAACCCGAAACGAGCGCTACGTCGCAGTCTTTTGCAGTCTTTTTGGCAATATCGACGACATTGATTACTGAAGCTAAGTAATTTTTTAATTATTATTAATAAAAAGGAGATGTCACAGTGGTGCTCTGTCTGAATACGTAGCACTGGGCTGATATTCTCCGACAAAAAAATATTTTTCTAACACAGGGAGTTTATATGATATCGAAATTTTAGTGTTTGATTTTCTGGTGATTCCGATAGGGTTCTGTTCTTTGTTACTTAAGACTAGATCTTCAACAGATCTAACCTTTACTCCTCATGATAGAGGATCCCCATCTGGGGAAATTTCTTTTCAAGCATTCCTGCTTGATATGGCAAGATTACTTGCCATTTCTATACCTAATCAAGATCCTACACCAGGGGATTCAGAATTTCTGCATATCCCTGAGAATCCAAAGGAGGTCATCATGCTCCCTTTGCATTACAGGATCTTTTACTTAGAATGTGGGAAACTCCTTTAAAGGTATCCCCACCTTCAAGGGCCACTGACTCTCTGTACAAGGTGCCCCCTTCTCCAGGTTTTCAAAAGACTCAACTTCCACATCATTCTATTGTTGTGGAATCAGCAATGAGGTGTGTGAAAAGTGCTAAAAGGCACTCTTCTTATCCGCCAGGTCGTGAGTCTAGAGCTTTAGATGCCTTTGGACGTAAAAGCTTCCAGGCATCCATGTTTTCAACAAGAATTCTCTCATATATTTTCTATATGGGACTATCTCCTGAAGAGGTCACAGTTTGCTGTTTTTGACTCCTTTCCTTCAAGATCACAAAGAGCAGACTACTCTTTACTGATTAGTCATGTTCAAAATATCTCTAGGTTTCTTACTCGTGCTACCCTGGACTGTTTTGAGTCTGTTAGCAGAACTTCTGCTATAGCCATAGGGGCATGACGCATGGCCTGGCTCCAAGCTTCTGACTTGGATAAATCGGTACAAGAAAGGCTGGGAAATACTCCTTGTACTGGGTAGAATCTCTTTAACAAGGAGACTTTACGCCAAGCTGCTCAGTTAACCACTGACACTATTGCTTTCAGAGGATTGTCAACACCTTCCTCTATCCCAGGTGGTAGGAAATCTTCTACCAAGCTTTATTCCCCCAAGGGGAAAAAGTTTTATCCTTTCTCTACCCATCATACAGCTGTTTCCAAACAAGGGAAACATCAAACCAGGCTAAAGAAACCACAACCTCAACCGCTTCAGCAAACCCAGCAGCCGCAGGGTTGCTGATAGACTCTTCACTGAATCCTTCCTCCTGTTTTGAGGTTTAGAACCTGTAGTTTGCTTCTTCTCATCACAAGCATCTACATCGGTTCCATCCAAAATTTTACATTAAACATACTTTTAGCTCATAGAGCTTCTTAGCATGATTATGCTTTACAGGTAGTAAAGTTACTCCTCTTCCTTCTAAGTAGATAGAGGAGTAACAACTATCAATAAGGTCGTCTATGCCTTTACCTTTGACAGTTTCTCCTGTATCAGCATATCTCATTTTACTTTTCAAAGATTTACTCCATTGTAAGTCTTTTTTCAACTCTGTCCCTCTTACTAAGACCTTTTGGTCTGTAAGAGTGATACCACTTCACTGAAGGCTTATCCCTAAGCCCCTCGGTTTTCTTTCAGAGTTGTCTCCCCCTTGCATTCTTGTTTTGTGGCAGCTTCTCAGACAATGACGGAGTCTTACCACTCCTACTTATCTCTGTAGGTCTTTTTCCAATCTTGGGACCTAAGATTTCTTCTGCTGCCCTAACAATAAGTAGTGCAGGGGGTCTTAGTGGTTAGACCACTGACTTGCTGACCAAGCAACCAGGGCTTGATCTCCAATATCAATCTTTTCTGGCCTTAGTACTAAGTCCCAGACAGGCTAGGAACCTTTTCTGGCTATTGTTGCAGACACATCAGCATACCTTCTATCCTTAGCCTTCCCCAATCCTTGGGCTTTGGCGGAGTAGTTCAGGTTACATACTGGCTCTTAAACAGCCAGTTTTTTCTTCTAATCAACCTGCAACATGCTCTCTGCATCTCTACAGAGCAGCTCTGCACTATGGGCCCTTGCTAGAGAGCAAATAATTCCAGATGGTTAGGAAGGGCTTTACCTAGTCATGACTACTGGGTTCTTTCCTACCCTTACTATTTGCATTAAAGTTTCCTTCTTCAATAAAGGACACAGGCCTTTAATTAAGTGAAGACCTAAAGAATTATCCAATCCCCTGGGTTTGTTCACAGCTCCAGTGGACCCCTTCACCAGGGATGGCTTTCTTTTACTAACGGCCAGTCCTTGTCTTGTATTTTCCTTTCACCCTCAATTCTTCATGGGGAAATTCATATTGAGCGCAAGAATGCACCATACTCGTTTTGCCCTCATAGAAGGGTAAATATGGTATTTCATTTCATTGCATCTTCTTCTCCAGCTGCCATGCTGGAGTTATGGAAGGATTCAGACTTACTGTCTGCAGATAAAAACTTCCTCTGCATTTTTCATGTAGGCCTCCATGCCTGGTTATTCAAGGGCTAGAGTTCTTAGAGGACTCAAGACTTTCCCTTGTCAGTGAGAGCACTCCTTTAGCTCTCCCACTCATAACCAGGGAGAATGGATTCTCTAAACATCTTCTCAAGCAGGTATTTCCCTTGTTATTAGATGAATCTTTCTCTCTCCACATATCCCTATGTGGGAACATGGGTGTATATATTGTGGCGGCGCCTTCCTTCCTAAGCGGCTGCCTAGTAGGGGTGCGCCGGTCATCACACTTCTTTTAATGCTTCAACGTAGTAGCTGAGGCCCTTTTAGTGTAGTTGTGGGCTTGTTATTAAAGCAGTCCGAGTGGATGAGGCTTACACAGGAAAATTTGTTAAATAAATTTGTTTTATTTTTCTTTGCAGTGTCAACTTGGCAAATGACCTTGATAAAGGTTCCAAAATAGCAAACTGAAAGTAGGATAATTTCTCCAACAAAACTTTCTCAGCAAAACACTTTCAAAGCAGTTTCTTCACTCTTTGGTTAACTTTAAATTCTTCTTCACTTTAACAAAACATTCTGAACCCTGTTACATGCACAGTCCAGCAAACTTAAATTCCTCTTCACTTTAGCAAGACAGTTTTGAACTCTGTTACATGCACAGTCCAGCAATCTTCTCCGCTATTCTCAGCTGCTACAGACCAGTGTGTAATCATGTGCTGCCTCTCAGCTTAAAACAAACAGCATTCTTAACGTAGCACCAGCATTAGTAAAAATGGCTGTTTTTAAAACATGAGGCTTTCTACCTTTTTGTCTGCCCTTCTCAATGGCATTAATTGGTACCAGCACTTCTTATCTTCTCACACTGTCTTACACAGCCTTCAATAAAACTTCTAAACATTGCTTGTACAAAAACCACATTCCATTGATTCTTCTGAGGATATGGGACTATCTGGATAAGACCCAATTTCCATCTCCTCCTCTGTACTGTAAGGCTCAGGGCTTGGGGCACGTTCTGGAACGTTTAGCTGCACTTTCTTTAAAAGTTTAAAAAGCTTTTCCCACTTGAGATTCCTCCTCCCCTTTGGAACTGGGTCAGAACCTCTTGCCCTTCTTTCCCTTACTGACTCAATTTCAGGAAATGTTTGATTTGCTTGGCTTGCAGAAACCCTTCTTTTGTAAGGCTTTCTGTATTGTCTGGTTATGGGCTCAGGACTTGAGCTGCTGTCTTCAGAGTCAGAAATGTAGTTCTGAATCTTTCCCCAGCTCCTCTCTTTCCCACGGCCCTGACACTTGCCTTGGCAGTTATGGCTGGTCCCTTTAGAATCACCAGGTCTCACAGCCCTGCAGTGCTGTCTCCTCTCCTGGACTCTCTGCCTCCTTGTGGCTTCCTTCCTGCTTTCCACTTCCTTTGTTCGTCTCTCTTTCTTGCACTGCCTCACTTGCTGAGTGACGCAGTTTAAATGCTCTGTAGCCTGTTTCCTTCTCTGGCCCCACCCTCTCTCTCCCTGCATCTGCTCTGGAGACTGGGTGTGGTTTCAGGCTAGCTCTGCTAGTGTGTGTGTTAGTTTCACTTTCCCTCTGGGAGCTATGCTTTGGTGAGCCCATCCCCCATTTATGAAAAAAAACCTCTTTTTTTCCACTTTTAAAGGGCTGTGCTGCATGCGCATCACCACAATATATATATATATATATATATATAGTCACTATCCCTTTCAATGCTGCTCCAGCATGCTTAGGGTTCTCAATAAACAACCACTTCCCTGTGGTAGTTAAAGGGTTTTTGTACCATGACCTTCAGTTTAGGTACATTTGAAGCCCTCCATATATCCTCTTTTTTCCTAAGTGACTTCAATTAGGAGGACATTCTGAATCTTCAGAGAATAGGAGGCTACAATGCTTCATACTTCTGTCCTTCTTTATTATGGGATATAGGGATCTTCAAAGCCCCTCTTTTCCTATAAGAACTATGTCTCTTTAAGAGCAAAAGAGCTTGAGGCTTATCTAATAGGGACTTCTGATTTTTCCGCAAAAGTCCTGCCTCATTGAACTACCCCAGTTTCCACTTTGTTTTTTCTTCTCGCCCTAAAGGTTCTGACCTCAACCTGTCTTTTGTACAATTTATTCACCTCTGCTTTACATTGAGGTACTCCTTGGGGATATTCTGCTGGTTCATATTAGCAGATCCATATGAACCTCCATAAATTTTTACAATACCATCAGGTGAGGTCCATATTGGTGTATTGCAGTTCAATATTTACTACTAGATATCACCTGCACAGGGACTCCTATCTAGGCGTCCTCTTTGTTCCAGCTGTTCCACAGCACATCTTTTTTAGTTCAACTCCTACCCTCCATCCCTAGGATGCCTGAGGTTCTGTCGAATAGCATGGCTTTCTCAGATTCGCAACATGCTGGGACTCCTCCAGGCATCTTAGCTTGGGAGTCCCCATATGTGAAGACTCATTCCTGCTTGTTCCTGGAGATAGCACAGTTACTTACCTGTAACAGGTGATCTCTGGGAACAGCAGGAATAAGTCTTCACAACCCACCCACTTCCCCTAGGAGTTGTATCTCTCTATCTCTATCTTTCCCCTCTTTCTCTCTCTTTGTCTCAGCTTTAAAACTTAACTGAGGAGAGGCAGTTGGGAAAGGCAGGAAGGCAGCACGCAGGCGTGGTGGGATGCTCCCAAAAGCGTTCTAATTGGACGCTGGGGAACGTTCCCGCGCAGACTCAGTCGGTACCGACGTACCCATATGTGAAGACTTATTCCTGCTGTTCCCAGAGATCACCTGTTACAGGTAAGTAACTGTGCTTTCTCAGCAGATTTCATTCTTGCTTTACACAAGGCCTATTTGCTGAAACAAGCTGAGTCGGAGATTTCAGGCCTACCGGATTTGTCAGCTAGTAAGCCAGGGCACAAGGTGCACCAGGGCAGTAGCCTGGAGGAGCCAAAGTCCACCCTATTGGGGGAGGATCTTTGGGGAGATCTGGTTCCCCCGCACTCCCAGGTCTCTGTGGATCTGGGGGAGGGTCAGATCAGGCAGTATTGGAAGAGGGGGAAATGACCCCAGTGTTTTTAGAGTGTTTCCTAAGTCTCTGATTAAGCATTCTTTAGCGGCCCTTAACATTGCTTCGCCTATGCCAGTGGCGGAAGAGACCCTGGAGGGATCCCCCTGCTGCAAAGGTTCAAGGGGTCCCAGTCATGTTTCCCGATACATAGGGTGATCAGGAACATAAAAACATAAGATATGCTATACTGGGTCAGAACAAAGGCCATCAAGCCCAGTATCCTGTTTCCAACACTGGCCAATCTAGGTTACAAATACCTAGCAGTTTCCCCAAAAAACACAGGTTCCACAATACTTGATAGATGACAGAAGCTGAGTGGGAGGTCTTTGAGGGGGACTCGGATGGGGAAAGGTGATGGGTCGCCTGTATCCCATTCCTCAGGAGGAGAAGGAGCTACTTAAAATGCCTAAGGTGGATGTGGTGGTCTCGGCGGTCATGAAGAAGACCATGATTCCGATTGAAGGAGCAGGGGCTCTGAATGATGTTCAGGACCACAAGCTAGAGTCTTTGCTTAAGCAGGCATTTGATACCAGTGTGCTGACGTTGCAGGCCTCCATTTGTGGAGCCTACATGGCTAGAGCTTCCATCCACTGGCTCCAGGTAATGGCGTTGGAGTTAGCGGCCCAGCCTTTTGCTCATGAGGGTGCCAAGCTGTAGCCAGCAGCCGCATACCTAGCAGACACCTTTTACGACCTTTTACGCTCATCGGCTAACTCGATTGCCTCTATTGTGGCTGCACACCGTTTTTTGTGGCTATGGAATTGGGCAGCAGACGTTTCCTCTAAGACAAGGCTCAGTAAAGCTGCTTTTCAAAGGTAAGCTGCTTTTTGGTGAAGTTCTGGACAAGCTTGTTAAGGACTTAGGGGAGTCCAAGGGCAGCCGCTTGCCTGAAGATCGGCCCAAGGGGGTTAAACAAGGAGCCTCACAGCGCAGTCATCCTCGAGATTTCTGCAGGTTTCAATCCAGCCGTTTCTCACCCTTTCAGGGAGGGTGCTATAGCCAGAGGGGCCAGTCCATTCAGGGCTTCTGGGGGGGCCTGTAGGGGTTTTTACGCAACCCCTCAAGCTTCTGGCAAGAAGCCCAATGAAGCCAAAAGGGTCCAGCGGAGATAGTGCCGGTCGGAGGACGTTTGCAACATTTTTTTCCTCCTCTTGGGCCAACATAACATCCGACCAGTGGGTGCTGGAAATCATTCGCGGGGGCTACGCACTGGAGTTCGCTCGCCCTCTTTCCGATGCCTTTGTACAGTTACCTTGCCAAGGGGCAAAGGCAGAGGTGGGTCAGGACACCTTGGACCATCTTCTGTGGTTGCAAGCCATTGAGCCAGTACCGCAGGAGCAGCTCGGCCTGAGGCGCTATTCCATCTACTTTGTCACACCCAAGAAGGACGGGATGTTTTGGCTGATTCTGGACCTTAAGGCAGTCAACCGGTCCGTACAGGTGCTCCATTTTCATATGGAGACGCTGCAGTCTGTTGTTCTAGCAGTGCGTCAGGGGGAGTTTCTGACCGCCTTGGACCTCACGGAGGCATACCTGCATATTGCTATTCGCCCGAATCATCAAAGGTTCTTGTGCTTCACGCTACCTATGGGACATTTTCAGTTCCGACCCCTACCTTTCAGCCTTGCCACGGCTCCGCACACATTTACAAAGGTCATGGTGGTTGTGGCCGCAGCTTTAAGAACCCATGGAGTGCTGGTGCATCCCTATCTGGACGATTGGCTCATTCGGGCAAAGTCGGCAGAGGAGTCTCTGATGGCAACACAGACTGTGGTGCAGTTCCTTCGGAGTTTGGGCTGGGTAGTCAACTTGGCCAAGAGCCAGTTACAACCTGCTCAGAGACTGGTGTACTTGGGGGTGCTCTAGGAACGCTCGTGGGGCACATGTTTCTTCCACCGGAAAGGATTCTGAAGCTTCAGAGGCAGGTGTCCCGGTTCATCATGATGAGAGCCCCGTCGGCTTGGAATTACCTGCACCTGATGGGGTCCATCGCTGGAGCTGGTCCCTTGGGAAAGAGCACACATGCGGCCCTTGCAGCAGTCATTCCTGCCTCACTGGTCTCCGCAGGAGCACCTGCTTTCCTGGTGACTACCATGCATAGTAGGCACGAAGGAGAGTTTAGGCTGGTGGCTGCAGTGTTCTCACTTTGAAGCCAGCATGCCTTTGCAAACGCCGGAGTGGATGCTCCTGACCACAGATGCGAGCCTCCTCAGCTGGGGAGCACATTGCCAGACGCAGGTGATGCAGGGCTTACGGTTGTCAATGATAGTGCATGGTTCATCAATCAACTGGAGATGTGGGCAGTGTTTCTGGCGTTGCAGGCCTTCCGGCCCTTATTGGAGCGCAGAGCAGAGTGTGCTCCGACAATGCGACCACCATCATGTATATCAACTGTCAGAGGGCACAGGAAGTGCAACCCTCGCAGTGGATGCATGGCCGCTGCTGCTGTGGGGGGAGAAATGGCTGACAGCCCTGTCCGCAGCGCATGTAGCGGGCAAGGAGAATGTGCAAGCGGATTTTCTCAGTCAGCATTACTTGGATCGCGGAGAGTGGGAGTTGAGTCCAGAGGTGTTTCACGAGATCACCCTTCGCTGAGGTGTCCCAATCATGGATTTGATGTCAACCTTGGCGACTGCAAAGGTGCCCCAATTTTTTACAACAGATGGTGGGAGCACATATCCGAAGGGATGGACGCTCTCACACAGCCTTGGCCAACAAACTGCCTTCTGTACATGTTCCCTCCATGGGTGCTGATTGGATGGGTGATCCAGCGGATAGAATGTCACCGGGGTCCAGTGGTTCTGATTGCATCAGATTGGCCTCACAGGCTGTGGTACCCGAACCTGCGCCATCTCCTGATGGACGAGCCATGGCGGCTGCCCGATCAGGACAACAACCTGACGTAGGGACCCATTCTGATGCCTCAGGTGAGTCAATTCTCTCTTATGGCCTGGATTTTGAAAGGGCTCACTTGAGGCGCAGAGGCTTTGCACCAGCACTTATTGCCACCCTGTTGAGGTCTCAGAGACAGTCCACAAATTTGGCATATGTGAGAGTATGGCATATCTTTGAAGATTGGTGTACTTCCAGCCAGGTTCGGCCATTGGCGGCAACCATCTCAGGAGAGTCCTGTCTTTTCTGCAGGCTAGGCAAGAAGGACTTGGCCCTCAGGTCCTTGAGGGTGCAGGTGGCAGCTATCTCCTGATACCAAGGATGTGTTCAGGGTCGGTCTTTGGCTTCCTATCCCGATGTGGTGCACGTTCTTCAGGGAATGAACCAACTTCGCCCTCTGGTTCATCCGGTGGTGCCTCCCTGGGACTTTAATGTGTTGCTGTCTGTTTTGACGGAAGATCCGTTCGAGCCTCTGGTGGCGGTTTCATTGAAGTGTCTGACACTAAAAACAGTCTTCCTGGTAGCAATATGTTTGGCGTGCAGAATTTCAGAGCTGCAGTTGTTGTCCTGCAAGGAACCCTCTCTGGTGCTGTCAAATGAGAAAGTGGTTCTCTGGCCAGTGCCTTCTTTCCTAAGGTGGTTTCCATCTTCCATCTCAATTAGTCAGTCACTCTGCCAGCCTTTCAGGGGCTGGGCGACTCGGAGGAGGATCAGCAGCTTCGAAAGCTTGACATACGCAAGGTGTTGCGAACATATTAGAAGTGGACATCGTCTTTTCGATGGTCGGAGCGCTTATTCTTTTTGTTTGGAGGGCCGCAAAAAGGGGAAGTGGCCTCTAAAGAGTCTGTGGCGCACTGGGTTAAAGCAACAGTCGCAGGCAGCATCATGAGCGGAGTACTGTCGAATCCCACCAGTGGACATTTGTAGAGTGGCGACGTGGTCATCGTTGCATACATTTTCGTGTCATTACCGCTTGGATGTTCAGGCAGTGGTGGATGTACATTTTGGAGCAACGGTGCCGCAAGCTGCACTCTCTGGTCCCCTCCTTGTGTTAGTACCGATTGTATCCTGGACTGGACTGGACTGGAGGGATTATTTGAAAGGAGAAATTAGACCTTACCTGCTAATTGTCTTTCCAGAAGTCCCTCCAGTCCAATCCAGATCCTGCCCGGGTGCAGATGTTCTGATTCAGGGGTTGTGGAATCCAACTGCAGTAGGTAGGCAGATCACCAGAAGAGTTGAGTGAATCCATTTGACTTTTCGATTGAAGTGCATTTGACTTTTTAGTCGCTGTTAGCATAAAAGCTTTAGGCAGGCTTTGCCTGTCACATGTGCCCTTGGCTTCTGTGTATAGTTCTGGTTTTTCTCAATCTATATTTTTTAGATGGTCTACTTCTGTGGCCTCTCCTTTCCTTGTCAATCGAGGGGCAACTAACGGGAGTTTTAGAGTACGGGTGGTTTTAGCTGGTTACTGCTTTGTCATTATGATACTGAAGTCTGAGCCAGAGGAGGTAGCCTTTAAGTGGGGGCTTCAAGATTTGAGCATGTTCAGTCCCCAGCTTCTGAAGGAGGGAGAAAACTGACTGTATCCTGGACTGGACCGCACCAGAGGGACTTCTGAAAAGACAATTAGCAGGTAAGGTCGAATTTCTCATTATACTCCAGCCACTCCATTCTAGGCAACCTGCTGAGATTTTTGGGGGAGAGCATAATCTTAAAGCAGAGCAGAAAACAGTCACTCTACTCCCTAATCCAGCCCCTCTTCTGTTTCTGCTCCTAGCCCTTCTATCCCCTCTTCGGGCTCCACAGTTTCACTTCTTTTTGTCTGCAAATTAAGCCCTGCTTACATTTATGTAGAATTCAAACCAACTATGCCTTGGTTTTCAGATCAGTTCTATTTACTGGTTCGGGTTTTTTTTTACACAATTGCTTTCAGTAAAAATGGATTCTAAATTTGGAATTTGAAATAATAATGTGAAATAAGGATAAATGCTATCTGTTGTCTGGTCCTGGAAGAATCAATTAGGATTTTTGCATTTCATATTAGCTCTTCTCATCCATAGGCTAGTTTGAAAGGAACAGAAAACAATAAAAAATTAAACCACTCTGTCTAACTTATTTATGACCCAAATTCATCCCCCTGGACTAGAGTAGAAATGGCATGAACCCACTCTTTCAGAACATTCACATAGAATATCTGAGTTTTCTTCCATTTTATTTGATTTGACTACCTTTTTCTCCACATACCCTGTGTTCTCAGCGACTTTGTTAGGACCCTGCCACATATATAGTAGCTTGCTCTCTGACGAGAGCAGTAGCACAAGGACGCAGTCTCTAGGTTGGAAAGCCCATGGGACCGCAAAGCGTTTGTATTCCCAGGTTTGTGTGGCTTGAGCCTTCTTTACACAGAGCTTGGCAGCCTTTCAAGCTTTTTTTCAGCCACTCTTGTAGCCACAGGATGTATTCTATCATGTTATGACCTGGACTTTTCTCCTCCCAAGTCTCCCAAACTACATCTAGCAGTTAGTGAGAAACCTATTGAACTTTGAGGAAGGTCTTAGATGGCAAACAGTGCATAAAGTAGCAAGGAGTCTCAGTTCTTGCCATCCTTGGCAACAAACTTCCTCAGCATCAGTTTGAGGGATTTGTTAGTGTTTCACAAATCCATTGGTTTTAAGGTGGTACACTGAGATATGGAATTTATACTTTTAGCAGTGTATAAACTTGTTTCATTCTCCTTACTTAAATGACTGACTGATCAGGGGAAACTCCCCTCAAGAAGTAAGACTCTCCCTTCATCGCACCATCATGGTGCTCCAACACCTGGGCTTTGTCATAAACTTCTCAAAGTCTACCTCGCTCCAACTCAACAACTGTAGTTCATCAGAGCACTCTTGGACACTCAGTAGACCCGAGCTTTCCTTCCACAGGATTGCTGTGCCCGCCTCATTGAACTGGCAAAGGGAGTTAAAGCAAAGATGAGAAACAGTTCAAGAGATGCTATATCTATTAGGACACATGACCGCCGCGGTCCATGTTGTCCCCTACGCTTAATTCCACATGTGACAAGCACAATGGACTCTATCTTCTCAATGGATGCAAGCAAAGGGGCATCTCGGAGACAAAATCCACATCACTCCTCAACTGATCAGGACCTCTTAGTGGTGGTGGTCTCCACAGACCCTACTTATCGGGTCACCTTTTCAGATGCCTCCACCTCAGTGCACCCTGACAATGGATGCCTCCAAGCTCAGTTGGGGAGCTCATCTGAATGACCTAACCACACAGGGACAGTGGACCAACCAGGAATCTATTACTGATAAATCTCCTGGAATTACATGCACTTATAAATGCCCTTTGGATTTTTCAACTCAACACTCGGGTCAACAGGAGGGAGGGAGGAGTGGTCTAGTGGTTAGGACAAGGTACTTCAGGCTGGAGGTTCAAGTCCCACCTGGGGACAGCAATCTCAGGCCGGAGGGACTGGGATTTCTAGTCCTATAGGCACTCCTTGTGGTCTTGGGCAAGCCACTTAACCCTCCACTGCCCATGTTCCCTGTAAGTATTAGTGTATGTGTCTCATATCCCCTTGTGTTAAATGTATCCCCCAATTGACCGCTTTGACCCGGTGAAAAGCGGGATATAAATACAGCTAAATAAATAAACAGGTCTTAGTCAGAACGGACAACGAGGTGGTCATGTTCTGTGTGAACAAGCAGGGAGGAACAGGGTCCTATCCCTTCTGCCAGGAAGCGCTTTGCCTCTTTTTTTTTTCTCAATAGCACACTGCACCCACCTCAGAGCGGTGTATCTCCTGGGCAAATTCGTTCTCCTTGCAGACAGACTCAGCCGTATTCTGTGTCCACACGAGTGGACCCTAAATCGGGAAATGGCATCTTGGATCTTCCACATTTGGGAGACCCCATGCATAGATCTGTTTGCCACCCAATAGAACACACAACTTCTACTTTTCTGCTCACAGCTTCCCTCCCTGCACAAACAGGCAACAGTCGCTTTCCTTCTCCACTGAGGACAAGGTCTACTCTATGTATTCCCGCCCATCCCCTTGATACCCAAGACCCTGTTCAAACTGCAGGCCGACAGGGGTTCCATGATCCTCATAGCCCCTTATTGGCCCTGTCAGCCATGGTTTCCTCTGCTTCTTTAACTAGTGCAGACTCAACCTCTCAAGTCTGGGACAAACGTGCATCCTTCTCTCTCAGGATCTCCATCCCAATCCACAGGGCCTCCACCTCCAGACCTGGCTTCTGAAAGCGTAATCCTTGCTGACCTCAACCTCCCACAACAGGTCAAGGATATCCTACTTGCATTTCATAAACCGTCCACCAGACATTCATATGCCTTCAAATGGTGGAGGTTAACATTCTGGTGTTCCCCAAAGCAGATTGACCCCTCTACCTACCCGATGGAATCTCTTCCACAGTATCTCCTCAGCAGGTCTCAAGACTAACTCAGAGTTCATCTCAGTGCCATTAGGGCTTATCACAAACCTCTGGACACGCAACCTATTTATTTGCACACCTTGGTGCAATGTTTTATGCAGGGTCTCTTGCTGTCCAAGCCACCTATCAAACCACCACCAGTGGCCTGGGATCTGTGTTGTTCTAGTACAACTTCTAAAGCCTCCTTTTGAGTCTTTAGCAATTGCTTCATTCATTTTTCTCACATGGAAGGTACTCTTCCTCATCGCCCTGATCTCAGTTCACCACATCAGCGAACTGCACGCTTAAGTTCCATCATGACAAGGTAGTCCTCTGTACCCGTCCGCACTTCCTTCCAAAAATAGTTTCAGCATTTCACCTGAACCAGTCAATAATCTTACTGGTCTTCTTCCCAAGACCACATGCCTCTCGGGCTGAAGCAGCACTGCACACCCTCTACTGTAAAAGAACGTTGACTTACTACTTGGATAGAACCAAGACTCACGGGAAATCCTCACAGGTATTCATTTCCTTTGATCCAAGTCACCTTGGACTTCCATTGACAAAGCATACCCTGTCAAGGTGGATAGCGGACTGCATTTCTTTTGCCTATGAGCAGGTGGGACACATCTTGGCTCACAACGTGCGAGCCATGGCAACATCAGTTGCCAATCTCCATTCCATCTCTATTGACAAGATCTTTTGAGCAGCTACCTGTCCTCAATTCATACTTTTGCTGCACACTACTGCCTAGACAGGGACGCCCATCAGAATGCTGTCTTTGGCCAGGCTGTACTCAGCACCTTTTTGAGACTTAAATGCAACTCCTACCCTCCATCCCGGACTTCGTTCTGGCACCAGACCTCCATTAGAGGTGGTCTAGCCGACTGCATTCGAGTCCAACGGGCTACCATGTATCTACACTTTTGGCTCTGTCGTTTAGCCTCAGGGATACCAGAGCTACCCGTTTCCAGTCTGGTACCTGGGAGCTAGTCCCACATGTGAAGACTACATTCCTGCTTGTTCCTGGAGATAGTGTTGTTACTCACCTGTAACAGGTGATCTCCGGGAACAGCAGGAATCAATATTCACAACCCACCCTCCTCCCCTAGGAGTTGTAGGGTATTCTCTTTTTTTCCTCTCTCTCTCTCTTTTTCTCTATCTCTCTCAGCTACAAACTCAACCGAGGAGACGACTTGGGAAGGCAGATGCGGAGGCATGGTGAATTGCTCCCAAAGGCTTTGCAATTAGACGCTGGGGAGCGTTCCAGCATGGGCTCCATCAGTACTAATGTCACCTATATGTAAAGACTGATTCCTGCTGTTCCCAAAGATCACCTGTTACAGGTGAGTAACAACACTTTATAGACATGGATTGGTAATCAGGCCTCTAAGTTGGAAGACGTATCCTCATCTATATCTCAAGTTAAAGCTGTTCAAGTTAATATACAATAGCTCAGGATAAGCTGGTGTTATATAGAAAAGTTAAAAACTCTGAGAATCATTTAAAACATTTAAACTTTCAGATACTTAATTTTCCTAAAGCTCACTCGACCTCTCTTGAGGATTTGTTTTATAAGCTCCTTAAGGAGATCTTGAAATATTTGGAAGTTGCCTCTCCACCTCTTCAGAAGTTGTTATATACTTTTGTTTGGAAGGGAGGTGGTCAAGGAGATTAACTGGTGACTTTCATCTGACAGTCTTGATTTAACAGCAGTCCTGGAAAAGTTAGTAGAAGCCACGAGAAGAGCCAGTTTGTTGGTTTTATTTGTGTTTCAAGAGGATAAAGAATGATTGTGTTTTGTAGTTCTGAACAGCTAAATCTTCCTTTTTGGAAGCCAGATGTTTCCTGATGTTTCAAAATAGAGTGGATAGGAGGAAAAAATTCTTAGTATTGCACCAAGAAGTGATTTCTGTTGGAGCTAAACAGTTACATAGTCATGAAGTGTCGCGTCCTCCCGCCCTGGCCGGTGGCCTAAGAGCAGGAAGGCTCGCCTAATTGCCCTTTTTGAATACTGTTTCCTAATATGGCTGCCAGCATGGGCTGCTGGAAGATGTAGTTCAGATATTCTTTGAGCAAGCAGTGTGACCACACGGTTGGTTAGGCAAAAACAGAGAAAATTTATTTTCGGGATTTCCCCTCCGCATCAAAATTCGTTGCACCAACACAAATAGGATAATTCTCCAAAGGCAAAGAAAATAAAGTCCAAACAGGCTTAACAGAAATATACAGGAATTTTCTTCTACAACGTCAACTGTTAGCTTCACTTCAGTAACCACCTTCTGAAGCTAAGGCTGTTGACCATATTAGGAAATGACTTTAACTTTCAACAAGCTTCCATTCTTGTACCGCTTCCATAGGAAAGAAGTCATAACTGATTTTAAAACTTCCAGCAAGTTTCTTTCTTCAATAGCACATTGAAACAGGTTACAATTGCTTTTAAACTTCTGGCAAGTTTTCTTTCTTTCTTCTCAGTTCACAGCAACAAGCTCCTAATTGCTTTCACAAACCACTCCTTCACATGAGCATAGACTCAGCACATGTTCAGTTCGTTTGCCTTGCAATAAGAACATTGCATTTCTTCAACATCACTTTCACCCTGATTTACAGACAAATTTACTTCCATTTCCTCAGTAGATTCACTACAGCTGTCTTCTTGTGAATGGATATAATTCACAAGGCTTATAATTCTCTCCCTGCAGTAGCTCATTCAACTTTAGCAATAAGTGTTCTCTCTGCTCTGCAGCAACAGGCTTTAGAACGGAGTTTCTCTCTCTCTTATCAGCCTTCTAACTGCTGAGTCATGGCAGTCACTGGCATACTTCTTATGCCTGCCTATAGCTTGCTTCACGGGGTTCTGGCTAACACAGCATTTGGCACTCTTCCTTAGCTCTCTGACTACTTCTTCAGACAGAGCCTTGTTAGGAATTACATACATCTCATTCTCTTTACCTCCAGGACTCAACTGCTTCCCTGAGCTGTTTCCCCACCTGGGAATGGGCTCCTCCAGTTTCCTTTCTCTGAGGTACCTTGAGACACGTTTCTGCCTTGGTTGCTGCTGCCTGCTTTGAGTCACAGAAACCTCCTGTTCCTGTTCCTCTGTCTCCCCCGATTCTCCAGCTTCAAACACTGCTTCTCCTGGAACACCTCCTTTACTTCTCCTACTCCTCCTTCCGCTGCTACTTCTCTCCTTGCCTGCTTCTTCAAACACTGAAGCACTTTTAAACTGGTACTTCTTAGGCACCACGCCTTTCTCTCTGCACACGTGAGGCTTGTTAGAGCTCGACCTAGCTCTAACGTCACTGAGTGGGCGGGGCTTAGTACTAGCTGTACTCTGCCTCGGAGGCTTGTGGTCACTATGGGAACTCTGCTGATCTCTGCTTTTAAAGGCACAGGACTCACTTTCTTCCCATTCCATCCCTCCTGTACAGCTCTCCTTACCACAGAAGTGAGCTTCACATTTCGGGCCATTGAGAGATGCTTTACTGGTCAGCTTAACTGAGTATGGGGCTGTCCTAATATCCTTTTTTTTTTCTTTTTTCCAGCTTCATCTGTTCTTGCACCTTCTGAATTATGTGCTATGAAGGTGGAATGTTGCTAAAGGGGGTTTTTTCCTTTTCTTTTTCTTGTTTTTCTGCTTGTTGGTTAGTCTCTTTCCTTGTCAAAGCATGCTTTGAAGTAATAATTTATAAAAAGTAATTAAAATATGGATATATATTTATTACCTCAGGAGGTTTCACTTGTGAACCTACCAAATCCATGACCCCTCTCTCAAAGGATATCTGTCTGACTGGTATTGGTACTAAGGGGACAAGTCTAACCCCAACAGGCTTGCTTAGCTAACATGTAGGACAAAGTCTGGCAATAAATGTAGACTTCTAGTATATCCCTGGCCAGTAGAACTGGGTTAATATTCACTCACTGGTGTTTTCTTCCACCTAAATGCCCCCCCCCCACCCTTACTACTACTACCACTGATCATTTGTGTAGCTCTACAAGGCTGTGAGCCAACTGAAGCATTTGATTGTGGTAAGGATAGTGTACTAAGAGTTGCTCAACTATCTCCCCTTCTAAACTCCCCTTTTCTATCCTATGCAGCAGGTCCCATTTTATTACAAAGAATGGTGGGCCTGCCTGCTATTTTCTGATAGCTTTCTGACAATTTTCTTAAATGTTACACATAACACGGTTTTACAATCCAACAAATATTTAAAACATTCCACCAATCTGACCCCAAAAGATCTCAACCATCCATCTTTGCAATCACACAGTCAATTGGTTGAGATCTTTTGGGGTCAGACTGGTGGGATATTTAAAAATTTGTTGGATTGTAAAATTGTGTTATGTGTAACACTTAAGAAAACTGTCAGAAAATATGTGTATTATTTAAGCAATATTTAAGAAGAATGATTAAAATATATATTTTTGCATTTTTGGAGTACATTTGTATATTAGAAAACTTAGTGATGAAGTAATAAAAAGAGAAGATATTATCAGAAATGGATATATATATGTTGAAGGGATTTAGTGTCATAATTGGCTCACCCTTGTAGGAGTCCGTAACAGAGGTTGTTACAGGCATATAAGGCCTTTTGGGCTTTTTGGTTACATTGTTGTATAAGTTAAGGTCTTTGTAACTTTGTGGTGATCAGTATTAGATGGCTTTCCTGTCCAGATTGGCACCCTGGAAGGTGGATTGACTTACTGCTAGTTAACAGGTTGCCCAGATAAGTAGCCCAAGTTGTATTTGGCCATTAGGCTAAGCAGGCAGCTGTCTTGAAATTCACCAAAAAGTAATTTCTTCCAAGGTCATTTTGGGTACAACCCGGGCCAGAGTAGTTGGTTAGGCTCCTATCCCTTGCACTGCTTGGAACATCTGCATCAGCGAGGTCTGTTGCAGCTCTAGCAATTTTTGAAAAAACTGCTATTATATCTTCAACTGCTGCTATCCCTTGACTAGGGTCTGCATTACCTGGACTAAAACCAATCTTTGTGCCTGCAGAACTGTGGCATTGAAAACAACAAGAAAAAATCCTGCCTGTTTAGCTCTAACTTCACTTCTTTTGGTTCCTTTCTGCTGGGGTAGGACTACTCTGCTTAGCCCCACAACTGTGCTTTCCCTGGTGTGAGGCCCAGAGCCCTTTTAGTATTGTGGGTCATAATCTTTTTTTTTTATTTTATTAAATTCTTTATTTAAGGAACCACACAACAAGAAAAGAACAAGCTCTCACAATCATATCTGTAGCTACAGACACCTTGCCACTGGGTGGGGCTTACTCTTGTCCACCGGTCCAGCAGCTAATTATCAATAAATTGTGGTACATCATTTTCTGTTGTTTATCCCCCCTCCTCCCCCCCCCCCCCCCGCACAGCTCCCCTCCAATCTCTGACCTCCCCCCAGCCTATCCTCCACCATTCTCTATCCCTGGGAACCCCAGCTGCTTACCCCATCTGTAAGACCTCATTGCGGGCATATTTATTTATTTATTTATTTAATTTTCTTATATACCGCGCTATTTGTCATATGGCCCTAGATGTTGAATGTACGGCTCCCAGATCAACAAAAAAGAGGCCCAACGTTTATTATTGCCCTTGGCCCCCCTCCTCTCGAAAAGCATCAACTGGTGAAAACTGTTACGCCATTCCCAGAAAGTAGGAGGGGCCTGCTCCCTCCAGCGATGAAGTATTGGGCCCTTCCCCACCAGGCACGCCTTTCTCACCAGCGTGCACTCCCATCTCCCCTTTGGGTGGAGTGGCCCCAACTGATCCAATGCTACCAACGCTCCAGACCATCTGATCCGTTGCTGGAGCAAGACACTCATAAACTGACTAATCCTTTCCCAGTATGCCCTGATTCTCCAGGACCAAGCAGGAAGTCAGTCCTCACTTATGGGTGACGTCGGCGCCGACGGAGCCCTCGCGGAGCAATTTTCCCCAGCTTTCAAAGAAAGCCTTTGGGAATTGCAGCGCGCATGCGCGGTTGTCTTCCCGCCCGAAGGTGCCATCTTAGCCAGTCTTCTTTTTTCCGCGGAGCCCTACAGACGTCCCCGTCTTGTCCCCGCGAAAAAGTCGATTTTATTCATTATTTTATCCTTTTTCCTTCTGGACTCGCCTCCGCGACAGCCGACGTCGGGCCCGACGCCGTCGGGGCCCGAGTCGGGGGCTGCTGGGTCACCTGAGCTCGGACTCAGGTTGACGGCCTTGGAGAGCAGACTGTCTGCCTTCATGGACCAGCAGCGGGCACTGCTCGCTGGCGCCGCTGCCCCGACCGCCGGGACGTCGACGTCCAAGTCGACCCCGGAGACCGAGCAGATCCTCGAGTCGATGAGAACTCGAGTCGATCCTCGGTCGAGGTCACCCTCGGCCTCCCGTTCGGGACCGAGGTCGCCGACGCCGACTCCCTCGGCGTCGGGGCGGCAGGCGCCGCGCCCTGCCCGGGCCGACCCCACCGAGTCCTCGTCGGAGTCGGTCTGGGAGTCTGAAGAGGAAGAGTCACCTGATTCTTTCCGGACTCGGTGTGTCCCCTCGGACTCACCGGAGTCCGAGCCTCGGAAGCAGTCCCCCCCGCAGGATGCCCGGTTCTCGGACTTCGTTAGGGATATGGCCAAGGCTTTGGCCTTCCCTGCGGATCCCGAGGAGGAGCCTCGAGCCGAAGAGCTCGACGCCCTCCAGTATGACTCTCCCGCGAGGGAACACTTTACTGTACCGGTTCCTCCTATGCTGGAACGACTACTCTTCCGCATGTGGGAGAGTCCGGCCTCCTCGCCGGTCCTGAGCAAGCGGGTCGATTCTATCTATCGAGTCCGCAAGAGCCCTGGCTTTCAAAAGGCACAGCTGCCACACCATTCCATGGTAGTGGAATCGGCCATGCATCGTCTTAAGAGCCAGAAGATGCACTCCTCGGTGCCTCCTGGAAGGGAGGCCCGTAACCTGGATGGCCTTGGCAAGAAGTGCTTCCAGGGCTCTATGCTCGCATGTCGTGTCCAGACTTACCAGCTATACATGGGCATGTATCTCCGGGATCTGGCTAAAGAGCTAGCCGGATTCTCCGCTGGTCTGTCCGAGGAACCCTTGCGGAGGTTCCTAGCCTTGTCCACTGGCATTCGGGAATGCTCAAAGTTCATGTCCCGAGCAGCCTATGATGGCTTTGAAGCATCGGCTCGAGTGGCCGCAGCCGGCATCGGTGCCCGCCGACAGGCTTGGCTTCAGTCGTCAGACCTTGAGCCCTGGGTGCAGGACAAGTTGGTCGATGTCCCCTGCCGAGGCGAAAACCTCTTTGGCAAGCCCATGGCGGAAAAGGCTGCACAAATTGAGACTGAGACTCTCACCAGGACCAGGCTTTCTAGGAAGACCTCCGCCCCTTCCCAGAAAAAGAAGGGCTCGGGGAAAAGTCCTTTTACCCGAGGAAGGCGGCTGCCTACAAACAATACCCCCATTATCAGGCCCCTGCAGCTCCCCAACAGGGCCAGCAGGCCAAGGGACGGGGTAACGGGTCCCGTAGGCAGCAAGCCCCCAAGCCTGCACCACCAGCCCCTGCTCAGCAGGGTGGGGGCTTTTGACTCTCAATGCATAGCCTCTCCCCCCCGCTGGTTCCTCCCAGCACCGGAGGCCGGCTGGTTCACTTCGCCCACAGGTGGTCCAGCATCACCGCAGATGCCTGGGTGCTTCAAGTCGTGCGAGAAGGCTATCTTCTCCACTTCCATCAGGTCCCTCCCTCCTATTTTCCGGGAGAACCTCCGCGACCCCCTCTGCACAGGGAATTACTCCTTCAGGAGTTAGCAGGTCTTCTGCGGGAACAGGCGGTGGAACCGGTGCCCCACCACCTGAGAGGTCAAGGTTTTTATTCCAGGTATTTTCTGATACCAAAGAGAACAGGGGGCCTCAGACCCATCCTGGACCTGCGCAACCTCAACAAGTTCCTTGTGCGGGAGAAGTTCAAAATGCTTACCCTTGGAATCCTTCTGCCCTGCCTCCAGCAGGGAGATTGGCTATGCTCCTTGGATCTAAAGGATGCCTACACGCACATCCTCATCCACCCAAGCCACCGCCAATACCTCAGGTTTGTGGTGGCAGGAAATCATTACCAGTACAGAGTACTGCCCTTTGGCCTGTCCTCCGCACCGCGAGTCTTCACAAAATGTCTCGCGGTCGTGGCGGCCCATCTCCGGCTTCACGGCCTCTATGTCTTTCCGTACCTCGACGACTGGCTCATCAGAGCAGCGTCCGCTCAGGAGGTCACCAACGCCACGTGCCGCACGGTGACTCTGCTGCAGCACTTGGGCTTTGTTATAAACTTCGCAAAGTCCACTTTGCTCCCCTCACAGGATCTCGAGTTCATCGGCGCGAGGCTGCACACTCCTCAGGCGCGAGCATACCTACCGCTCGACAGGGCTCAACGGCTCATGGACCTCGCCGACCGCTTTCGCAGCCAGCCCCTGGTCTCCGCCAGGCGCTTCCTGAGACTGCTCGGCCATATGGCTTCCACCGTCCATGTGACCCCCAATGCCCGCCTGAATATGCGGTCTGCTCAATGGTGTCTCCGCCAGCAGTGGCGACAAGCCACAGGCGGCCTAGCAGACCTAGTGCGCGTCTCCGAGCCGCTGGTCTCGTCTCTCCGGTGGTGGCTCCGGCAGCCGAACCTGATATTAGGAATGCCTTTCCAGTCACCTCAGCCGACCCGGGTGCTGACCACCGATGCATCCCTCCTGGGCTGGGGAGCACATTGCCAAGAGGCACGTACTCAGGGCCTCTGGACCAAGTGGGAGTCTGCTCAGCAGATCAACTTCCTGGAGCTCAGGGCGATCCGCCTAGCTCTCAAGGCCTTCTCCCACCTGACCTCCCAACAGTCCGTCCTTGTCCAGACGGACAATCAAGTTGCCATGTTCTACGTGAACAAGCAGTGGGGCACGGGCTCCTTCCTCCTCTGCCGGGAGGCACAGAAGCTCTGCTCTTGGGCCGTCAGTCACGGCATTCTCCTCAAGACAGTTTATCTCCCGGGCCAAGAAAATTGCCTGGCGGACAAACTCAGCAGGGTCCTCCAGCCGCACGAGTGGCGTCTGGATCCCTTGATAGTTCAGAAGCTCTTCCTCAGGTGGGGCCTCCCCACGGTGGATCTCTTTGCCAGTCCTCACAACCGGCAGCTTCCTCGCTTCTGCTCTCGTCAGCCACACCCCCTTCGGGTTGCGGCGGACGCCTTTCTGATCTCATGGTCGGGGAGCCTTCTGTACGCTTTCCCTCCCATCCCGTTAGTCTCTCGGACTCTTTTCAAGGTTCTCCGAGACAAAGCCTTCATGATCCTGGTGGCCCCTCGCTGGCCCAGGCAGCCGTGGTTTCCGCTCCTGCTGCAACTGGCGGTGGAGGATCCAATCCCTCTGGGGGTACAACCGGATCTCCTCACTCAGGATCAGGGGTCCCTACTGCACCCCAACCTCAGGTCTCTCAACCTCATGGCCTGGCTGCTGAAAGGGTAGTCCTTGCTCCTCTTCTCTTGCCGGCGGAGGTGGAGGAGGTCGTCTTGGCTTCGCGACGGCCTTCTACCCGCAAATGCTACGCCCTTAAATGGCGTCGCTTTGCAATCTGTTGTTCCCAACAGTCTCAGGATCCCTTCTCCTGCCCGGTGTCGGTGATCTTGCAGTACTTGCTACACCTCTCTAATCTGGGACTTAAGTCCAACTCCGTCAAAGTTCACCTCAGTGCTCTTTCAGCACATCATGTGCCGGTGGACGGCAGACCTCTCTCCAACGACCCTCTCGTAGCGAGGTTTCTCCGAGGTCTCCTTCTACTTAAACCACCTCTGCGCCCGCCAGCACCTGACTGGGACCTGAATGTGGTTTTACAGCGGATCACCTGTCCGCCTTTTGAACCTATGGCTACCTGTTCTCTCCGTTTTCTGTCTTGGAAAACACTGTTCTTGATAGCCCTCACTTCCGCTAGGCGCGTAAGTGAATTGCAGGCCCTCGTGTCTGATCCCCCTTACACTAGGTTCTACAAGAATAGGGTAGTCCTTCGGACTCACCCGAAATTTCTGCCTAAAGTGGTCTCCCCTTTTCACATCAATCAGGAGGTGGTACTTCCAACCTTCTTTCCCAGACCACACTCCAGCCGAGCTGAAACGGTCCTCCATACCCTAGACTGTAGAAGGGCATTGAACTTCTACCTTGACCGTACGCGGGAGCACCGTAAAGCTGCTCAGCTTTTTGTGTCTTTTGACCCCAATAAATTGGGGCTCCCGGTCTCCAAGCGTACTCTGTCCATCTGGGTTGCGGACTGTATCTCTTGGGCTTATGGGGCAGCCGGACTCTCCTTAGAAAGTCGAGTCACGGCTCATTGCGTTCGGGCAAAGGCCACGTCAGTGGCTTACCTCCGCTCTGTTCCGCTGGCAGACATCTGCCGGGCCGCTACTTGGTCTTCGAGCCAGACTTTTGCGGTCCATTACTGTCTCGAGAGGGAGTCCCGTAGGGACAGTGCTTTCGGACAGGCAGTCCTCCGTAATCTCTTTGAGGTCTGAGCAACTCCTACCCTCCATCCCGGATGTGGGCTACCGGTGGGTGATAATTCAGCGAAGATTCTATCCTTCTGTGCTGCTGAGCTAGAGGGAGCTCATTTTTGTGCTTAGGGTCTCCGGTAGCCTTGAGCTTGGGAGTCCCATAAGTGAGGACTGACTTCCTGCTTGGTCCTGGAGAAAGCGTAGTTACTCACCTGTAACAGGTGTTCTCCAGGAGCAGCAGGAATCAGTCCTCACTACCCTCCCTCCTCCCCTTGGAGTTGCAATCGTCTGCTTATGTTCTTTTTGCAAATTTTTATGCTGTCTTTTTTAGCTATGTCATCTGACTGGCTAAGATGGCACCTTCGGGCGGGAAGACGACCGCGCATGCGCGCTGCAATTCCCAAAGGCTTTCTTTGAAAGCTGGGGAAAATTGCTCCGCGAGGGCTCCGTCGGCGCCGACGTCACCCATAAGTGAGGACTGATTCCTGCTGCTCCTGGAGAACACCTGTTACAGGTGAGTAACTACGCTTTTTCCGACAACCCCACCACATATGTCCCAATCCACCCTCAAGATTTTGCTGACTAGCTGCAAGCAAAGATAAGCCATACCAACAAATATCCAGTACCCTCAATGGCAGTGGTACAAAACAATATAACACCCTTGACCATGTTCTCTACACCATCTAAGAAACACATTGAAAACACCATTACTACGATCAACACCACCACTGCCCAGACTGACCCCTGCCTTCTGGATAAAGGGGCTATGGTCTGATCTTAGCCCATTTATAGCCAGGCTCATGGAAAGATCTTTCACAACAGGGGTGTTTCCTCAATCCCTCAAACATACCTCCATTAGACCTCTGATGAAAAACGGCAAGCTCGACAGCCTGAAAATGGACTCATACAGACCGATATCGAGCATGCCACTTCTGGCCAAAATAATAGAAAAAGAGGTACAAAGACAAATTCAAGACCACGTTGACAACAGTTCACCACTAGACCCATGCCAACACGGCTTTAGAGAACAACATGGCGTGGAAACCCTCCTCACCACACTTATCAATAATATAACCACAGGAATTGATAACATCCGGCAGGGATTTGTCCTTATCTTCCTTGACATAGCAGCTGCTTTCAACTCAGTATGTCACAAGCTTCTACTGGTGTGCCTCAGAGAGAAGGGTATCTCGGAGACAGCGATAATCTGGTGTGAATCTTACCTCACAGACAGATGGCAACATGTACGTTCAGGTGCCTCAACTTCTAAACCTTTCCACCAGAAGCAAGGAGTCTCGCAGGGATCCTCCCTCTCCTCCCTGATGTTTAATATCTACATGCAGCCTATCTGTAACCTCATTCGCTCTTTTGGGGTAAACTGCCTGGTATACGCGGACGACTTCCTACTTTACATGCCCTTCTTGACAAAAAACCCAGACCTTTCACCACTTACAGAATGCTTTGAAGCAGTATCCAATTGGCTTCAATCCCAAAACCTTAGAATTCAGCACAAGAAAACTGAGGTGCTATTCATCACGAGGAATTTAAATTTCATAACACCAACACATATAAAAGTCAAGGAAGCAGAACTCCAGACTAAATCCTCAATCCGGTACCTTGGAGTCACCCTGGACCAGCGCCTTGACATGAAAATCCACATAAGCAACGTAGTCAGAGCGATATACCACAAGATTCGTGCCCTCAGGCACCTTTGTTTCCTACTTGAACCAAGCGACTTCCGGACTATCTACCAGGCACTAATCACTAATCAAACTCAATCCTGCACGGTCTCCCTCAATCTACTTTAAACCCTCTACAGCTTGCGATGAACTCGGCAGCGAGAGTTCTAATCGGAGCATCTAAGAAAGATCATATCACACCCATCCTAAAACATCTTAACTGGCTCCCCATACAGTCCAGACTATCTTTGAAAATTCTGCTGCTTACTTTCAAATCAATGGACTAGCCTCTACATCACTAGCAGAGCTCATTCATACCACACCATCCAACAGGTCCAGGAGATCGGCAGTGATCAACTCATTAGTTGTCCCAAAAGAAATAACCCACTGCACTCATGCTACAGTTAACAGAGCTTTCAAACTATGTGCACCGAGAAGCTGGAATTCTCTCCCACCCAACATACGAGCAATCATTGACTTGGTCCAATTTAGGAAGGTAGTGAAACACTACCTATTCCTTCAGTACTACAAGATAGACAAAGATACAGTAGCATCACCTGCAGTCTAAGATAGATATTATGACTAAACCTACCCTATAAGACACTCATGAGTATAGCCTGTATAATATGAAAATCCGATGTAAATAGTTACCCCAAGTTATCCAAGTTTTATGTCCTGTTACCTGTAAACACAGTTCATTATATGCAGTGTGTATGTTTTATGTAAACCGCACTGATGTCGAATAGCGAGGTATAAAAGAAATGTAAATAAATAAATAAAATCCAGCTAGGGGTGACGCACACTTAAGACACCTCCCATCACAATCCAGTCCACTCCGCAATGCTCTTCGTGGGGAGAAGTGCGCCCTTATAATGCACTTGAATTGCACCTCTCTCCACTTAATCCCCTCTACCAATCCCCCAATCCGGCTTAGGGCTTCCCGGATAGCACCCGGGGGCACCACCTGAGTCAATTCTTTCGCCCACCCAGCCTCCTCTCTTTGGTAATCCGACGGTTTAAGATAGGGAGCCAATTTTTTCCACAGCGTAGATATTGTAGGCGGCGACCCCAGCGCTAAAAACTCAAGTACCTTAGCCGAATTTTCGGAAGTTAACTCCTGCCTTGGCAAAGATGAAACGTAATGAGAGATCTGGAGGTATGCAAAATAGTGGCGGACACTTAGCCCGTACTCTGCTCCAAGCGTCTCAAAGGACTTGCATTTCCCCTGTGCATCCACCACATGTCCAATGCATCGTATACCTTTCACCCGCCACACCTGAAATGTCGCTGAGGTAGAGCCTGGGGTAAACGTAACATTACCTTGCAGAGGCAACCAACTGGACACACCTGGGGATCTCCCCCAATATCGACACAGCTTCCTCCACGTACGTCGCACCGGGTTCACTATAACACTGCAAATCACCCGCCCCGGGAGTCGGGCCCCTTCCAAATGCATCGCTGCCAGAAGCATCTGGGGCGCCACCAGGACTTCCTCCATTGCCCTGGGCGTATAAACCTCCGTGTCTCCCATCCAGTCCCCTAAGTGACATGCCTGGCATGCCAATGCGTACTGTCATAAGTCCGGGATACCCATCCCCCCGATCCGCCACCCGCCCTTCAACCGCGCCATTGGGATGCGTGCTCTCACCCCCTTCCACAGGAAGCCGCCACGCAGCTCCCTTTCAAGCCGCCCCAGGTCCTGCTGCGTCAACTACACCGAGAGGAGCTGCATCCAGTAAAGCACCCGGGGCAAAACCACCATCCCCACCGCTGCTATCCTCCCCCCTAGAGACAGGGGGAGGGGACGCCATGCTCGCAATTGTGCTTGAAGTTTGAGAAGGGTCCTCTCAAAATTCCGCTTATATAGTTCTGCTGGATCTCTTGTTAGGAGGACTCCCAGATAGAGGAAGGAGTCCCCCGCCCACCTCAAAGGAAACACTCCTTTCCACCGCTCCCTCAACAACCCCGACACATCTAGCGCCTCAGACTTATCCCTGTTAATGCGTAACCCCACAAACCTACCAAACACCGCAAATTCTTCTAACAACTTGGATAGTGATTGCTGCGGAGAAAGCATATGCACTAGGAGGTCATCGGCGAAGGCCGCGATCTTAAACCCCGACCCCCCCCCCCCCTACTCGCACCCCCCTTACGTCCCTGCTCTGCTCTATTTTCTGGATCAGAGGGTCTAGGGATAGCACAGACAAGAGGGGCAAAAGGGGGCATCCCTGTCTTGTCCCCCGTTCCAGAGAGAACTCCATTACATAGCACACTTGCAGTAGGCCCCGCGTAAAGGAGCTTAACCATATTACAAAAGGTCTCCCCAAAGCCGTAATGTGGTAGGAGGGCATGCAGGTATTCCCAGTTCACCCGGTCGAACGCCTTCTCTGCGTCAAAACTAATCAATAGGGATTGCCATCCCTGTTCCCGCACCCACTCCAAGGATGCTATGATTCTGCGTATGTTTCGCACAGCGTGGCGACCTTGTACAAAGCCCACCTGGGACTCCTGAAGCAAATCTCCCATCAACGGGCCCATTTGCTCCACCAATACTGTAGCCAGAATTTTCATATCAAAATTCAGTAGCGATATAGGCCTATATGCTGCAGCTTGCAAGTGATCCTTACCTGGCTTGGGTAATAGAATAATATGTCCGTGATTCTCCCCCCATGCAAACCACCCCTGGCTTATCCTTTTATGGAACACTGCCCCTAGTGGGGGAGAGACCAGATCCCCTAGTATCTTATAAAATTCCGCTCCCATCCCATCTGGGCCCGGTGTCTTACAGCAACGAGCCCTCTGTATCACTTGCTGTATCTCCTCTGTCGTAATTGGGCGCTCCAATTGGACCCTCTGTTCCTGCCCCAATCTTGGTAAACGCAGCCCCCGCAGATTGTCGTCCATGAGGGCACCATGTCCCCCCTCCCGCTGGTACAGTCGTTGGTAAAACAAACAAAAAACCTTGGTAATTTCCCGGCTGTCCCTCTGCAAGGTACCCTGCATATCCCTTAATGCTGTGACCGTTCTTGGTCCCCTGCTACCCTGAAGGCATCGTGCCAATAATTTCCCTGGCTTATCCCCAAACCTATATAGCTGATACCGATAGTACGCAAACAATTTCTTTGCCCGTCTATGCAGCAGTCCGTTAAGTGCTGCTTGGGATTCCCACATCCTTTTCTTATTTACGGCGCTGGGATTGCTTGTGACTCTGTGGTGGTCCCTAACCGTTTCTTTCTAGTCGAAGTATTTGCTCTGTTAACACTCTCTTTTTTCGTGCCGAATAACCGATAATTTCCCCCCGCAAGACCACCTTAGCCGTTTCCCAAAAGAGTTTCGGGTCCACTTTATGCTCTTTATTGTTTAATTCAAAATCGTTCCATCTCCCTCTGAGGAAACTCTGAAAGTCTGCGTCTCTATACAGTTCCACAGGAAACTGCCAGATCCGTGACCGCGCGTCACCCTGATCCCACTCCATTTCCACCCATATCATGGTATGATCAGAAATTTCCAATGGGCCAATTTGCGCGTCTGTTATGTGCGCAAAGGAACCTCTCGAAACAAAAATGTAATCGATCCGAGCGCTAGTCCCATGAGCTCGCGACTGGTGGGTATAATCTCTCTCCATGGGGTGCAACAAACGCCACAGATCCACCATCCTCAACCGCCTTTGAAGGCCCTGCAGGGCCCTGGCAGTGGCCCCCCATGCTCCGTCCCCCGTGACGTATCCAATTCTGCATCCAGCACTCCATTAAAATCTCCCCCTAAAATCAGGGGCGCCTCTGGAGGCTAGGCGCGCATATAGTGCTTGATCCAAAACATTGGGGCTTTAGATGTTACCTATCAGAACAGGCTTCCCCTCCAGCATACCGTATACTAACACAAATCTTCCAGCCGGGTCAATATATTCCTTTTCCAATACAAATCGTACCCGCTTATGGATCAGTATAACCACTCCACCTTTTTTCCCTTTCGCTGGAGCCCCCCACTCCTGGTCCACCCAATCTCTTTGCAATTTCCGGTGTTCCTCAGTGGCCTGGTGGGTCTCCTGCAGCAGGGCAACATCACATTTATGTCTGGCTAGGGCCTGCAATATTTTATATCTCTTAATTGGGTTCCCAATCCCACAAACATTCCATAAAATAACCCTCAGGTGATTCCGCGCTCCCTGACTCCATATTGCTCGCTTCCTAAGCACCTCCCAGGAAGATCCCCCCCCCCCCCCAGCCTGGGGCTCCTCCCTTGTCCCCATCCTAGCTCTGTCCCCCATTCTTCGCTTCTTTTCGGAGATATGCCTTCCACCCCCCTCCTGTCCCCCCAAACTTCAATCCCACGCTCTCCCTTTGATCCATCTGCCACCTTTCCTCCAAACTCTCTCCCCTCCCCCAACTCTTGTTAATACCCCTCCTTCCACCTCTAAAAGCACTATCCATTATCCCTATCTCCCCTTCTCTCCCCCCCTCTTCTCCCCTCCACCCCTCCCCCACTTATAACCTCCCTTCCAGACCATTCCGTCTGGGCCCTCCTTCCATGGCATCCGGGCCTACCCCCTATCCTCATGACTCCCCATTCTTATTCCTGCCTTGGTTCCCACCAACCACCCACCTTCCCCTGAGCCTTATCCTTCTACCCCTCTCTCTACTCGCTCAGCTTCCCACCCTGCCTTCTTCCCCCTCCCCCTCTAGCCTCGACAGCCCTTCCACAGTGAACAGCATCCCAATATTTAACATCATCCAATGACCCACATACAAATATAATCCTGTAGCTACAATACATAAGGGTCTAAGGTTATAAATACAAGGCACCCCTTAATCCCAACAATCCCACCTCCCCATACTCTTCTAAACTCATCCCCACGTCTCCCCTATGCATTTAACAAACAAGAACACCACCTTTGCCTATTCTACTTCCCCCTCCATCATAAGCCCCCCAGCACACCCCAAACATTTTTCGTGACTCGTATCCATAAGTCCTCGTTGAACGCTCACTCTCTTCGTGCTGGATTCACAAGACAGAGTCCCCACTCAGCTGCGCCAGGAAGATTTGGGCCTCCTCAGGCATGAGAAGATTTTATTTATTATTTTATTTATTTATTTATTACATGCACTTATATACCGTGCTATTTTCCATCAGTGCGGTTTACATAGAACCAGTTAAATACACATCTCAAAACAGTTGATTTGTGTTTACAATTAACAGGCATCAGAACTTGGATAGACAACAAGGGGGTAACTATTTACAACTGTACAGAAAGAGCTGGCTGAACGTCTGTTTGACGTGGTTAGTTTACTGATGAGGCATTTGAGGTGCTGTCATCCGGGTAATGCTCGAGGAAATGGTGATATTTCAGAGCTTTCCTAAATTGCGTTAAATTAGTGATTGCCCGTATATTAGGAGGGAGGCTGTTCCAGCATTTTGGTGCCGAGAATTTGAAAGCCCTGTTCACTGTTGTCTGGCAGCACTTGGTTGTTTCTCTTGGGACTATTAGTTTATTGTTCTCAGGGGATCTTCTAGGTCTGTTCAGGGGGGTTATCTGAATGAGGTCTGCTAGGGCTGGTGGGGCGAGCTTATTTATGATCTTGAAGGTCAGAATTATGGTTTTGAACGTAATTCTGCCTTTTATGGGGAGCCAGTGGAGTTGTTTAAGGATGGGTGTAATGTGTTCCCACTTGGAAGCACCCTGGAGCACTCTTGCAGCAGAGTTTATTGCAAGCTGTAAAGGGTGTAGCGTGGATTGCGGGAGACCGTGGAGTATGGCGTTTGCATAGTCGAGATGCGGTATGATCAAGGCTTGGTATACTGTGCGGAAGTCGCCAGGTTCCAGTAAGGTGCGTATGTGTCTAAGTGATCGGATTTTATGGTATATAGCTCTTGCTACATTGCCTATACGGGTCTTCATGTCGAGTCGCTGGTCAAGTGTGACTCCTAGATATCTAATAGAGGGTTTGGTAAGTAGTTCTGCATCTAAGACCTTTAAGCACAGTGGTGTGATGAATTTCGGATCTCTGGTGACGAAAAGGACTTCGGTTTTCTTATGTTGGATTCGCAAGTTTTGTGATTGGAGCCATCTGGATACTGCGTTGAAACAGTCAGTGAGCGGTGAGAGTTCGGGGTTCTCCGTTGCAAAAGGCATACATAGGAGCACGTCGTCTGCGTATAACAGGCATTGCACCTTGAAGGACTGGACGATCTCGCAGATCGGTTGCATATAAATATTAAACAGGGCAGATAGAGAGGATCCTTGTGGGACCCCTTGGCTCTGGTGGAAGGGTTCTGATGTTGCTTCATCTGATCTTACATGTTGCCATCTATTCGAGAGATGCCATCTATCTGGAGTGGAGGAGTGGCCTAGTGGTTGGGGCAAGGTACTTCAGGCCGGAAGGTCGGGGGTTCAAATCCCACTAGAGGACAGCAACCTTGGGCCAGAAGGACTGGGGTTTCTAGTCCCACAGGTGCTCCTTGTGGTCTTGGGCAAGCCACTTAACCCTCCATAGCCCATGTTCCCTGTAAAATAGTTATCTCCAAGTTATAATGCCCTGTTCAATGTAATTTCAGTTTGTTCAATGTAAACCGCACTGATGCAGAATAGCGCGGTATATAAGAGAATGTAAATAAATAAATAAATATGACTTGCACCATTCGAGTGCTAAGTCACAAATCCCCTTCTCTTTGAGGCGGTGTAAGAGGATGTCATGGGAAACAGAATCAAAGGCCGCTGCTATATCCAAGAATATGAGTACGTATACTTGGCGTATGCTGTCAATTCCTGCAATTATGGTACTGAAGAGGATGATGAGGAGAGTTTCGACCCCATGTGCGGCTCTGAAGCCGTGCTGACACGGATCAAGTGGTGCGGAGGCGTCTATATGATCTTGAATTTGTCTTTGGACGTCTTTCTCAATGATTTTCACCAACAGTGGTATGCTGGATATCGGTCTATATGAGTCGGGCTTCTTAGGGTCCAGTTTGTTGTTTTTGAGGAGTGGCCTGATTGAGGTACATTTGAGGGATTGGGGAAAGGTGCCTGTCGTGTATGAGCAATCCATTAGCTTTGCTATAAAAGGGCTGACTGTCGGTCTTTTATCCAGGACACCGAGCAAGGGTCGGTTTGTGCGGTTGTTGTGTTCATTCCAGCAATTATATCCTCAGTGTGTTTGGCAAATGGCTTAGAGAAGGCAGACAGTCGGGCTGAGGATCTCGGCTCGAGTGCCATGGTATCTGTGAGGGACTTATTAGTTTGGCACAGTTTTGTTTTTAAGTAGTCGGCGAAGGCTTGAGGGTGGATTTGACTAGGTTGCTCTGGTACTGGCTCTTTTGCTAGGTTCTTTACCATGGTAAAGAAGTCATATGGCTTGTTTTGGGTCCGCTTTAGAGTGTCAGTGTGGAATCTCCTCATGCTTTCAGATATTGCTTGGCAGTGTTTTTCTAGTTGAGTGTTGTATGTCCTTAGGTCCTCTGTGGAGTGAGTACAGCGCCAGCATCTTTCTAGTTTTCTCAGGCAGGAGAGTGACGTTCTAAGCTCTGTGGAGTACCAAGTTGCTGCTGTTCTCTTCTTGGTAGGCTTGTTTGATGGTGGTCGTAATGCAATGGAACTGAAGTTTTCATTCCAAGTGGAAACTAACACTTCAGGGTCGTGGGATGTTAGGTCAAAGAGTGTACGGGCATGGTTTAAGATTTGGTCTTTGTCAAAGGCTATGAACCTGCGTGGAGCTGTTTTGAGGCTGCTGACCTTATCAACACTCTTTTGGAGTTCGTTGGGTAGAGATATTTGGAACATGATTAACATGTGGTCTGACCAGGGGACTGCAGTAGTGGACAGTATGGTGGTGTTTGTTTTAAAGGCAGTTGGGGGGGGCAAAAACAAGGTCCAGCGTCCTTCCTTTAGTATGGGTGGGCTCATCAACGAGTTGTGTGTATCCTAGTTCTTCGAAGGCATCCAGGAAAGATGAGGCCTGTGCGTCGTGCAAGGATGGTAAATTAAAATCACCTACAACCCAGCTTGGTGTGCTTGGCGATTGTGAGTTGGATGCAAGCTCAATTAATGTTGCGAGGGAATCAGAGTCCGTGGATGGGGCCCTGTATATCAGGTTGAAGGAGCAATGTTTATTGATAATGGTGATTGCGTCTATGTGTATTGCGTTGTTTGTATTGCTCAGGTGGAAGTGGAGATCAGTTTTGGTGATAGCGAGAACACCTCCTCGTTTACCGCTTCTGTGACATGTGTGTACTGAGAAGCCATTGGGTAGGAGCTGGTTGATGAGTACGTTATCATTTGATAGCCATGTCTCAGTTATGGAGAATGTCTAGGCAATGGAGGGAAATTATGTCTGCAATGACTGGCCATTTCTTACGTATTGACCTTGCGTTTATGAGGACACACTTAATGTTCTGCTGGTAGGAAGATATTTCTTTATGAACTTGCAAATTATGTTGTATTGCTATATGTAATAAGCGGGGTTGGTGAGGGTGTGCATCACCACCAAAAGGGTGGTGGGGAGTGCTTGTCCACCTCCTCCTGTGGCTTTGAAGGATGGGTATTTGACTATGTTGAGGGGCAAATGCAGCAGCATTGCCTAGCCAAGCTGTTAGGAGATATAATGCTGCTATGTAAAAGCCTGTGAGTGCCATGTTGAGTCTCAGCTCAGGTATGAATCTTGATATTTCGTTTACTTGTGGTGTAGGTGTAGTAGTAGTGTAACCATAAAGTGTGCAAGTGGTGTCGACACCTTAGTCTGAACAGAACAATGATGGATGGGCAAGGCAGTATAGCAGTATAAGCAGCACAATCATGAGTTAGCATAGTATAGCAGTATAAGGAGCACAATCATGGGTAGCGCAGTGTAGCAGTATAAGCAGCACAATCATGGGTAGCACAGTGTAGCCGTCAAGCAGCACAAACATAGGTAAAGCAGTATAGCAATTTTAAACAGCACAATTATGGGCAATTCAGTATGTCAATCTAAGTAGTACAATCATGGGCAGAGCAGTATAGCCATTTAAGCAGCACAATCATGGGCAAGCAGTATAGCATAGGCATATGCAAACATCGTGCAATCGTGGGCAGGGTCATATAGCACAGTCAGGGGCAAGCAGTATAGCAGTCTAATGTGGAGTAATCATGCGTGGGTAAAGAGTGTGCTATTGGGATGGGACAATATGGTAGCGCAATGGGACAGCGATGCAGTACTGTATGGAGCAGTACAGGGGACACAGGCAGTATAAAGGATGTAGTATAGCCAATAGAGAGTGTAGTAGTCAAAGGAGTACAGTCGTAGGTGTGCATGTGGCCGGAGGGCCTTCACGAGTCTTCTTCTCAGTGGGTCATGAAGCAGGTAGGGTTAGAACGACAGGCTAGGCTCAGTTGTTAACGGAGCAGGTATCACATATAATGTTTGGTGGGTGTATCTGAGGGTAATGTGGAACTACCTAGCAACAATTGGGTATCTAGCTATGTAGAGTTAAACGGTACCTGCATTTACGTCCTGATTTGAGTCCTGGCTTTCAGCTTGTTCTCCGGCTGTTTAACGGATCCTGGAGAGTACGTGGCCACCACCTAAGGGCCACGCCGAAGGGCCCTCTGGCAACGCCCTCAGGCGTGGGCCCGCAAGGCGCGGTTGCGCTTGCTGGTGCCCTGCTTTTAAATTAAGTGGAGAGCCCCGATTGGGCAGGCGAGAAGCTGGAGGCGTCCGGGTGGCGAGCTTCGATTGGGCTGAAGGCGTCCGGGTGGCGAGCCCCAATTGGGCCCGCGGTGTCACTGGAGGCGTCAGGACAAGGCTGGCTCAATCCCTCCTGGGAGAGCACGTGTCCAGGAAAGGGCTGATCTCAGCTGGTGCCCTGCTTTGAAATTAGGTGGAGAACCCCGATTGGGCAGGCAAGAGGCTGGTGGCGTCCGGGTGGCGAGCCCCGATTGGGCTGAAGGCGCCCGGGTGGCGAGCCCCGATTGGGCTGAAGGCGTCCGGGTGGAGAGCCTCGATTGGGCCCGCGGTGTCACTGGAGGCGTCAGGACAAGGCTGGCTCAATCCCTCCTGTGAGAGCACGCGTCTGGGAAAGGGCTGATCTCAGCTGGTGCCCTGCTTTTAAATTAGGTGGAGAGCCCCGATTGATACCTTGAGCGCCCCTTGTGTTCCACTCTTAGTTTAGCTGGATACATTAAAGCAAAGCACAAGCCTCTATTCGCCAGCTGTCCACAGACTGTGGAAAATGCTTGCCGTTGCTGGCTAACTAGCAAGGAATAGTCCTGAAACACCAGGATCTGATCAGTGTCCCCTGGCTGTCTCCGACGGCCACGAGCCGCCCGCAGGACCTCCTCCTTCTGCCTGAATGCTAGGAAACGTGCTATGACAGCACGTGGTCGACGCGCCTGGTCTTGTCGAAGGCCCAGTCTGTGCACCCGCTCTAGCTTAATGGGGCCCGCCACCCCGCTGGCAAACGTTTTCTCAATCCAGGTCACCAGGAAGCTTGAAAGATCACTGTCTGCCACGCTCTCTGCGATTCCAATAAAGCGGAGGTTTTTTCGCCGTCCCCGGTTCTCAAGATCATCGATCTTTTCCCTTTGCTGTTTCAGCACGTCCTCCAAGGCTTTCACCTTTGCCGTCGGGGTATGCTGTGTATCTTCCAGATCTGAGATCTGCGACTCAGACAATTTCATCCGCCCTGTAAAGTCTCCAATACTCTGGCTGACATTGTTCAATTGTTCCGCTAGCGATCGGAACCGGTCGTCCAGTGCACGCACCACCGCTGCACTCACCTCCGACACCATTGCCTGGCTGTTCTCCTTGCTCGGGCTCACCGACACTCCCTCCGCCATCTTTGTCTCAGGGATCCGGCTCTTTTCTTTTCTAGCCGTTTTTGAGGCCATAGGGCTCACCAGGACCCTCGGGGCGCACACTGCAACCCTCTTCTTGTCTCCTCTTTGGTGCTCGGGTAAGGCCAGGGGGCATTCACCAACTTCTTCGCATCAAAATTCGCCGCTATTTGGAGTAGGTTACCCGGAGCTGGTCTTTCTACATCCTACCAGCTCATTGCCACCGTAAGTCCTCCAGGGTCTTAATCTTTAAAGGAGAGACACGGATCCCACCTCTGCCATTATATGATACTGTGGGTGAGCATTTCAAGCCTGATCCTCAGTTAAGCCTTTAAACAAACCAACTGAAGCAGCTTTAGGAACAAAAGAATCTTTGTTCAGAACAGTGATTCAAAATATAAAGTAGAAGGCCTGCCCCATCTTGCGGGTATAGTCCATAGCAGAGCAACAAAGCCTTTCTTACACTCTAATGTGGGCATAATCTGAAAGGATGCATCTTCTTGACCACTCTGATTTTCCCCAACCTAGGATTTTTATACTTTCTGGCTGTACCTTCCTTCCTGGCCAGGTTTCTTTACTCTAGCTTTGTTAATGTGGCCCAGTGGGGGAACTTATTTGAGGACTGGGGTTCTCTTATCTACTCCCTCACCAAGAGACTGCAAAAATAATAGGTGATAACATCCCCATTTCACTCAAATTCTCTCTGCTGGGGTCTGGGGTTAAAATTTTGCACGCCATCAAGAATTAATTATTTAATACATATAGTAGGATGCAAATGCAATGTTCTTTAGAGTCCATGCTGATTCCTGGTGACTCAGCAGCTCTTGGGTTTTCTTGGCAGTTCGCAGCACCAGTTAGCCCGTTTTGGACAGCTCGCATATTCTTTCTCTGTTCTGGATGATTTATTAGATTTGTTACACTCGAACAACTATGAAATACCGGCAATAATAAAAAATATTAAAATTTTGCAGAAAATAGAAGTTTCACATAGTGTATGTTTTTCATACACTGGTCCAATATAGTCCGTCTTCAGGATTCAGTTCCAATATTCATTGACATAAACATACTGTATGATACTATTGAAACTGCAGTTTTCATTTAAAACACTTTATTATGATATAATATAGTTTATCAACAGTCCATTCTGATGGCAGAATATGATACACGTGAAAACACTTCTGATGCAGTGCGTCGATATTGCACCATTGAAACACCTAGAACAGAATGCTTGACAGCAATTAGTTTCGACAACATATTAGCCCAGCGTATGAAAAACATACAAGGCCGATATACGCACCAATAACTGACACTAAGTAACTCAGTTATCTAAACCTATTTTCTAAAGTCTACAAATACTTTTATTTGCAAAATAGTAGCTATTACAGCATTATAAGCTACTTACTATTTTTTGTGATCTTTTTATGTTGAGCCGCCAGTACCGTCAAAATCAGCAAACTTCGAATACCTATTAAACTAACTAGATCTCAGATAAAAAAAATCTGTATATAACGCTTTTTGACATAACGATAATAGCTAAACATAGTTCCATTGAATTTATAACCATTAATTAGTAAACAGTTGAGTAATAAGTATGGAACCCTTATGTATGTAAAACATACGCTGGTCCAAAACGGGTTAAGCAGATAAGTGTCAGCCTCAGCACTGTTTGAATAGTGCTATGCAGTCTGTGTGTGTGATAAGGACCTTTGACTTTTGAAAGGTAGGTGATATCCATAATCAGGGCTACCACAGATAAATTAAATTCATATATTCAGTGCCTGTATCTGGATAATGACAGTGCTGACTATCCAGATTTAGCAGTGACTGGTGCTACTATATGGATAGCAGCAATATTCAGTCCACTAACTGGATAACGTCTCCAGCCCTTGAATTGATGAACTATTATGCAGCCCTGGAAGTGGAGGAGGTGAAAGCATCCCTGGAAAGGGAAAAACCAGAGCTCAAGTACCCCAAAGTTGCAGAATCAGTGACCAGAAGGAAACGGACGGTAGTAGTGGTTGGAGACTCTCTTCTGAGGGGTACTGAGGCGTCCATCTGCCGACCAGACTTGATGTCCAGAGAGGTATGCTGTCTGCCTGGTGCCAAAATCCAAGATGTTACGGAGAGTTTGCCGAGACTCATCAAGCCCACTGACTATTACCCAATGTTGCTAATCCATGTTGGAACAAATGATACTGCCAGGTATACCTCGGAATGTATCAAAAGTGACTTCATGGCTCTGGGACAGAGGGTGAAGCAGTTAGGTACACAGGTGGTGGTCTCTTCAATCCTCCCTGTTGAGGGTAAAGGCCAAGGCAGAGAGGCTCGCATCCTGGAGATGAATGCGTGGATGGTGTCATCGAGAGCGTTTTGGTTTCCTAGACCATGGGATGCTGTTCCAAGGGTTGCAGAGCAGAGATGTCATTCATCTGTCCAAGAAAGATCAACGCGTCTTCGGTAGTAGACTGGCTAATCTACTGAAGGGGGCTATAAACTAGATTCGTTGGGGATGGGTGAAGAAAGCACCCAGGTAGGTGAAAACCCCCAGGTAGGTGATACATTAAATACCTTTATGGAAATGGGTAACAGGGGTAACATATGGAAAGCAGTGTGTATAAATGCCCATAGCATGGGAAATAAGATCCCTGATGTTGAAGCTTTGGTGGGAGTGGCTGACTTGGATTTAGTGGCAGTTACAGAAACATGGTTCACAGAAAATTGGGATGTAACTATACCTGGCTATACTTTATTCAGAAAGGACAGGGTAGGAAGAAGGAGGAGGAGTGGCACTATATGTAAAAACTGTTATTAAAGCTTTGGAATTACAGAGCTTAAAAGGGAGAGAGGAGGCATTGTGGGTTAAACTAGAAAGAGGGAAAGAGAAATCTATTTGCATTGGTGTGATATACAGACCTCCCTCACAAGAGGAAGAGGTGGACAGAGAGTTAATTGAAGACATATGCAGCATTGCTAGGAAAGGGGAAGTGCTACTGATAGGAGATTTCAATATGCCAGATGTTGATTGGCACATTCCTGCTGAAGTATCATCTAGAAGTAAGGAGATCCTGGATTCTCTACAGGGAGAATTATTCAGGCAATTGGTAACAGACCCCACACGTGAAGGGGCCATACTGGACTTGGTGCTTACCAATGGTGAAAGTGTTCCTGATGTTGTAGTGGGAGATCATTTTGCATCCAGTGATCACCAGATGGTGTGGTTCAGTATTAGGACTAGGGCTGTTAGAATCCATTCAAAGGTGAGGATCTTAGACTTTAGGAAGACTAACTTTGCGAAAATGGGCCAATACCTCAGGGAGTCGTTAGTGGGATGGGAACAGCTGGGGGATGTAGAAAAACAGTGGGCAAAACTGAAAGGGGATATTTTAAGGGCAACCAACCTTTTTGTTAAAATGGTAAATAAAGGTAAAAGGAAAAGGAGACCGCTATGGTTTTTGAAAGAAGTAGCTGAAAAAGTGAAGAAAAAGAAGGAGGCCTTCATGAAATACAAGAGATCACAGAGAGAGGAAGACAGGCATCTGTATTTGGAAAAACTTAGAGAAGCTACCAAAGTAGTCAAGAAGGCAAAGATTCAAAAGGAGGAGGAAATAGCCAATGCAATAAAATGGGGGATAAGACATTTTTCAGATATATTAGTGAGAAGAGGAAGGGCAAAAGTGGTATTGTCAGACTCAAGGGTGCAGGGGAGGAATATGTAGAAGCTGATAAGGATAAAGCGGAATTGCTTAACAAATATTTTTGTTCTGTGTTCACAGATGAAGAACCAGGAGCAGGACCTCAGAAAACACTCACAAATAGGAACAGAAGCGAGGGCCATCTTGAACAATTTTCAGAAGACTGTTCGTGAGAAACTAGCTCAACTTAAAGTAGACAAAGTGATGGGACCGGATGGGATACACCCTAGAATACTGAGGGAACTTGGGGACGTTCCAGCAGCTCCACTGACTGACCTTTTCAATGCCTCGTTGGAGTCGGGAGTGGTGCCAAAGGACTGTAGAGAGGCTCATTTGGTGCCTTTACACAAAAGCGGAAGTAAGGATGTGGTTGAAAACTACAGGCCGGTTAATTTAATTTCGGTGGTGAGTAAATTATTGGAAACGCTGCTGAAAGAGAAAATAAATAAATAAAATAGTGAGGTTTCTGGAGTCCAGCGGATTACAGGATCCGAGGCAGCATGGAGTCACCAGAGGCAGGTCTTGTCAGACAAATCTGATTGATTTCTTTGACTGGGTGACCAGGGAGTTGGACCGAGGGAGAGCCCTAGATGTGGTGTATTTAGATTTCAGTAAAGCCTTTGACACTGTTCCTCACAGGCGACTTATAAACAAACTGAGCACCCTAGGGATGGACCCTAAAGTTACTGCTTGGGTTAGAAATTGGTTGGGTGGGAGGCGACAAAGAGTACAAGTAAATGGAGCTCACTCTGAGGAGAAGGATGTTACCAGTGGTGTGCCCCAGGGATCTGTCCTTGGTCCGATTCTTTTTAACATCTTTGTTAGTGATATAGTGGAAGGGCTGTCGGGTAAGGTTTGCCTCTTTGCGGATGATACCAAAATCTGCATTAGAGTAGACACCCAGGAAGGTGTAGATATTATGAGGAGGGATCTAGCTAAGCTTGAAGAATGGTCTAGAATTTGGCAGCTGGGATTTAATGTTAAAAAATGTAAGGTCATGCATTTGGGCTGCAGCAATCCAAGGGAGCAGTATAGTATAGGGGGTGAAGTGCTTTTGTCCACTAAAGAAGAGCGGGACCTAGGCGTGGTTGTGTCTGATGATCTTAAAGTAGCTAAACAGGTAGAAAAGGCGACGGCAAAAGCTAAAAGGATGCTTGGGTGCATACGGAGAGGAATGGCTAGCAGAAAAAAGGAGGTGATAATGCTTCTGTATAAGTCTTTGGTGCGACCTCATTTGGAGTATAGTGTGCAATTCTGGAGACCGCACCTTCAAAAGGATGTGAACAGGATGGAGTCAGTGCAGAGGGTGGCTACTAAAATGATTAGTGGTCTTCATTATAAAGCATATGAGGACAGACTGAAGGATCTTAATATGTACACCTTAGAGGAAAGGCGGGATAGAGGTGATATGATTGAGATGTTTAAATACCTCAGTGGCATAAATGTTCAGGGAGAGAGCCTCTTTCAATTGAAAGCAAGTTCTGCTACAAGGGGACATGGGATGAGGGTGAAGGGAGATAGATTCAGGAGTGATATGCGGAAATATTTCTTTACGGAAAGAGTAGTGGATCCATGGAATAGTCTCCCAGTGGAGGTGGTAGAGATGAGGACAGTAACTGAATTCAAAAAAGCATGGGACAAACACAGAGGATCTCTAAAGGTAAAAAGGGGACTGTTGTAGTTGTTGATATGGAAGGACAGACTAGATAGGCCATATGGTCTTTTTCTGTCATCATATTTCTATGTTTCTATGTAATTGCATAAAGCTAGGCCAGAAAGCGAGGCATTCTAACTATGCAACTTTCTATCAGATAGCGGAGCCAGTCTCTGCTGAATCCAAATATTCAGCATCAGCTCCTATACGGATAACAGCACTGGATTTAATTTAACTGACAGCCAGAGTTTAAAAAAAAATGCAGACCTCCAAGGCTGAATATTGACCTCTATAATGCATGGTTATCTTTTGGAATAATAATATACTTTGTTTTATCCAAGAAAAAAAAACAACAAAACCAATTAACAGATCATGATTTTGAGCAATTTAGCTGCTGGTTTGTTGACCTTATTGTATCAGTTTTATCATATAGTCTTCAAGTCAGCTTAAATTTGCTTGATGACCACTGGTAAAGCAGTACCGAATCATTTAGCAGTCCCAGATTACTGCTACTGTTGCTTCTTATTTGGATAGCGCTAAAAGGCATATGCAGCGCAGTTCACATACATGTAAGAGACAGCCCCTGCTCAATAGAGCTTACAGTCTATTCAAGATGAGACAACATAACAAACTAGGAGCTAGGAAAAATCTAGGGGAACTGGTAAAGGCACACACAGGTGATAAACAGGAGAATAAGGAGTCGGGATCCAAAAGCAGCCACCAAAAGCTGGATTCAGGAGTTAACACTGATAATGTAACCATTTCAGTGCAGAAATATGAGAATCAAAGCTAACTATAATCATAAATAATATTTTCAATTAAGTTCCTTCAAATTTCTAAAATGTATGTGGATCAATTACACTGGTCAACATTGAAATTGTTACTGACTTTAAAAGGCCCTAATCTGTAGTATCTTGGTGAGCTGAACACGAATATAATATTAAAAAAATGTTATTGGCTCTCGTTTTGAATATATTGCATGTAGTTCATTTTTGACGTTTCACCTTGTAAATTTATCCAGTAGGACATCAACAACATCCCAAATAAGCCTTGAATGATTTAATATTGCATCACATTGCATAATACCAGCATGCACACATCATCCAGAGTTGATTGCATCATTTTCTGATGCTATGAAATACTACTGCCAGACAGCTGCTGAAGCCATCTGACGGCAGCAGTGTACTATACGCAGTCGAAAAGGTTGAGCATTTAAAATATTTCAGACTGTGTGCGAGACAGTTTAAGCTACTGTTACATGTAACTTTTATTAATCATATAATTTTAGCCATTTAGGTACAATACAGAACAGTAATGCTGCGAAAGTGCGTTAATACCGTTGACAATTTCTGCTACATTTGTGGGGAAGTAACATTTGCCAACCAGAAGAAAAGTATCACTTCTCAACTGAAGAAGGCATATCATCTTTACTTCGGATGCAAGATTGGTGACCAAGACAAGCCTTGGGCCCCGCATATATGCTGCACTACATGTACAACACAGCTTTCACAGTGGTTGAATTGCAAAAGACCATCAATGCCGTTTGCAGTCCCCATAGTGTGGAGAGAGCCAAGCAACCACATAAATGACTGTTACTTCTGCTTGGTTCCACCTCTTTCCAGCGGAATAACGAAGCAAAAGAAGTCGAACATAGTCTACCCAAACATTCCGTCTGCATTGAAACCAGTTCCACATGGTGAGGGACTTCCTATTCCAGAACCTCCATCAGAATATTCTCTTGATTCATCTGATGAGGACAAGGGTGAGCCGACCCGTTCTTCTCCTGGTCCGTCAGCATGCAGTTACCCAGATTTTCACTGGGATGCATTACCAACTCCACACAGAATAACACAGGAAGAACTAAATTACCTGGTTCGTGATTTGGACTTATCCAAGAACAAGGCAGAATTGCTAGGATCAAGACTCCAACAATGGAATCTTCTAGAAGAAGATGTCAACATTACTTCATATCGAAAGTGCCACCAGCAGTTGGAGCCTTTCTTCAGAAAGGAAAGTAATCTGGTATTCTGTTCCGATATTGAAAGCCTCATAAATGCCTTAAAAATCACTCATGGACCCACAAGACTGGAGACTATTTATAGACTCTTCGAAACTGAGTCTGAAGGCTGTGCTTTTGAACAATGGAAACCGTCTTCCATTTATTCCAGTAGTGCATGCTATCCACATGAAAGAGACATACGATAACTTAAAGCATCTACTGACTTCCATTAACTGTAACAAGTAAAGCTGGCACTTCTGTGGTGACTTGAAGGTAGTTGCCCTTTTAATGGGACTGCAGCAGGGATATATAAAATACATGTGTTTCTTATGTGAGTGGGCTAGCCGAGCAAGGGATTGGCACTACTTGCGGAAGGAATGGAATCGCAGACAAAATGTAACAGTTGGAGAGAAGAATATCCAGCACCCAGCTCTGATTGAGGCTCACAAAATCCTGCTACCACCCCTTCACATCAAACTAGGTTTGATGAAAAACTTTGTGAAAGCCATGGACCGCACTTCGCCAGCTTTCCGATACCTGCATGAAAAATTCTCTCGACTCAGCGAAGCAAAGATTAAAAAGGGAATTTTTGTGGGTCCTCAGATTCCAGAGCTCATCAAAGATGACCGGTTCAACAACTTGCTGCAGGGTGATGTGAAACAAGCATAGAATGCTTTTCACCTAGTGTCAACAAACTTTCTCGGGACTGTTAGGGCAGAAAACTACAAGGAAGACATGCTGATGCAATATCAGAAACTTGACTGCACTAAAGATCCATTTCCTTGATTCCCATCTCAATTTCTTTCCTGACAACTGTGGTATGGTTAGTGATGAACAGGGCGAACGTTTTCACCAGGATATCGCAACGATGGAGCAAAGATACCAGGGAAAATGGTCCACTACAATGCTGGCTGACTCTACTGCTGGACACTCCCCAGAGAAGCTCCCGAACAGCTGTACAAGAGACAGGCGAAAAAAATCTAAGAAGTAGTCTATGACTTGGTTTTTTACAGGTATTAATCGAAGGCCTATTATATTTACTATTGACATGCATTTCGTGATGTAAACATTAATTCTTGTAGATTACAAAAAAGCTCGAGCCAAATTTGCAATTTCACTGTCATATTCATGTTCAGCATATAAAAATTGATAAGAAATGACTATTTTTATTTCAGTAACATGACTTTTGTAAACATTTGTTGACCAGTGTTATTAATGCTGGTATATTTAATTGAAGGTTTAAAAATAAAAACAGAAAAGTATATTCAATTCTACTTTACAGATATTCTGAGCCTTTGAATTTGTATTCACCACTGACTGCCTTCCATTATCTGTATAAAAGTGATCTCCAGGAACAAGCAGGAATGTAGTCTTCACATATGGGTATCGTCGGTACCAACGGAGCCTGCACAGGAACGCTCCCCAGCATCCAATAGGAAAGCTTTTGGGAGCATCCCACAGCGCCTGCATGCTGCCTTCCCGCCTTTCCCAACTGTCCCTCTCCAGTTCTTTGTTTTCCGCGGAGCCGACAGGTCGCACATCCTGTCACCGCAGAAAAAAACTTTCCCTATTCTTTTTTGTGGTCGCGTCTGCCTTCCCTCGACGCTACACCGGTACCACCGATTCTTCTTTCTTTTAAAAAAAAAAACAAAAAAAACCCTTTCTTTCTGGAGTCTTTTCCAGTAATTTTCTCCTCAGGTGCCACGTGCCATTTTGGGCACTAGGCCCAACTTTTTCCTTCAGAATGGAAAAACCCACTTCGGGTTTTAAAAAGTGTTCTAAGTGTGGCAGTACTATCTCCGTCACCGACACCCATGAGTGGTGCCTCAAATGTTTAGGTCCTGACCAATCTATTTCAGAGTGTGTTGCCTGTGGGATGATGTCGAAAAGGGGCCAGCAAAATCGAGCTGCTAAACTTAGCACCCTTTTTCCCTCCGATGCAGCTTCCGTGGCATCGACGTCTTCCAGGGCTTCGTCTTCCTCCCATGGATCTCAGGTAACTAAACATAAATCTAGCCGGTCCTCAAAGGGTAGATCTTCTTCTAAACATCGAGATGCCTCTGGCGTTGCCCTTGAGGGACTTTCACCGGCAAAATTGCCCCGGCGGGAGGCTTCGGCTTCCAAAGCACTAACGGAGCTCCAGAATGTTCTCGAGGCTTCAACCTCGACAGAACTACTGGTGCCATGCTCTGGGGTTCCGGACGCTTCATCCGGTACCAACACCCAAGCATCAGCAGCGTCAGTAGACCAGAGATTCTTGTCTATTGAACACAGTCTGGCGGCTCTTCTCACGGCCTCGATGCCTCTGAGACCGCCTCAGACAATTCAACCGGTACCGGCATCGACTGCATCGGCATCGGCAGGTGTTTTACCGGGACCGAGTCATGCGTCTCTATCCGGCATCGACAAGTTGGTACCCGACCACTCTGATGCCGACTTCGCTCGGTGCCAGTACCGTGCCTTGCACGATCACCCAGATCGGAGATACTTTGAATCCTCGGATGAGTCTGAAGACTCTGAGAGTTCTGCCGATACCAGAGTCCTCCTTCCTGAGGATTCCTCTTCTCCTCAGCGTAGGATGTCTCCACCAGAGGATTTGTCCTTTCAGGATTTTATCCGAGATGTGGCCCAAGGTCTTTCCATCACAGTGGCTCCTGAAAAAGAGCCTAGAGCAAAGGAGTTAGAAATCTTACAATACCCTAAGGCTCCCAAGGAGGCAGCTACCTTACCTATTCATGAGATCTTACATGATCTTATGTTAAGGATGTGGGAAACACCTCTGACCACATCTCCTCACTCTCGAAGACTCGACACCATGTATCGAGTTCCTCCTTGTCCTGGGTTTCAGAAGAATCAATTACCACACCATTCCATGGTGGTGGAGTCAGCCATGAGACGGATAAAGAATGCAAAAAGGCATGCATCTAATCCTCCAGGACGTGAGTGTAGGACTCTTGACACCTTTGGACGTCGATCCTGCCAGGCTTCTATGCTCTCTGCTAGGATCAGTTCCTATATCTTGTATATGGGAATGTTCCTTAAAGAGGTCACAGGAGACTTAGAGCTTATGAGCCCTCTCCTTCCTGATGATAAAAGGCAAGATTATCTCGCCCTTGTCAAACATGCTCAGGATGTTTCCAAGTTTGTGAATCGTGCAGCCTTTGACTGCTTTGAATGTATAAGCAGAACCTCTGCCATTGCCATAGGTGCACATAGGATTGCCTGGCCTCAGGCATCTGACTTGGAAATTTGGGTACAGGACAAATTAGGGAATATTCCTTGTACAGGAGAGAATCTCTTTGGCAAGAATTGGCAGGAAACAGCTAATGAGATAGATGCTGACAATATCACGTTGGATAGATTGTCTAAATCTACAGCTGATCCTGCGAGGAAAAGATCCTCTAAGAAAACATTCTTCAGCAAGAAGAAGAAATTTTATCCCTCCTATACCCAGCAGGGACATCGTTTAGGTCAGTCTGCCCAAAAGAGACAGCAGCAACAACCTAAGCAAAGGAAGCCAAAAGCAGCTAAGCTTTAACCGGCTCAGCAGTCTCAGCCTCCACAGGGGCTTTGACTCCTATCTAGCGAACTTTGCCTTCCTGGCCCTGAACGGCCCAGAACTCTCCACCATTCCAAGAAGGTTCTGTCATTTTGCCCCCAGATGGGGTCAGATAACAGCAGAAAATTGGACTCTGTCTATTGTAAGAGAGGGGTACAAGCTTCATTTCCTCAACATGCCCCCTCCTACATTGGTAAGACAGTTCAATTCTCAGATCTCTCTCAACGACCGGTTAGGTCAAGAGGTCACTGTGTTCCTTGCTCAAGGGGCAATAGAAGAGGTACCCATTCCCCAATGGGGTACAGGGTTTTACTCCCCCTATTTCCTTATTCCAAGGAAAACAGGAGGACACAGACCCGTTTTAGACCTCAGAGAATTGAACAAATTCCTGTTCAAACAGAAGTTCAAAATGATTTCTCTAGGAACTCTGCTGCCATACCTTCAGAGTCAGGATTGGCTTTGTTCTCTAGATCTCAAGGATGCCTACACTCATGTTCTCATCCATCCAACTCACCGAAAGTTTCTTCGCTTTCTGTTTCAAAGGAAGCACTACCAATACAGGGTTCTTCCTTTTGGCCTGGTCTCTACACCAAGGGTGTTCACAAAATGCATGACTGTGGTGGCAGCTTTTCTCCGCACCCTGGAAATATTCGTCTTCCATTACTTAGACGACTGGCTCATTCGAGCCCCTTCAGAGCCAGAGGCCAGGGTTGCTGTCTCTCGCACAATGCGCATCCTTCGGTATTTGTCATAAATTTCCCACAATCCAACCTTGCTCCCACTCAATCCCTAGAGTTTATAGGAGCTCTGCTGGACACTGGGCAGACAAGGGCCTTCCTTCCACAGCCCCGCTGCCTTCGCATTGTGCAGTTAGCCTCCCAAGCAGTGCTAAAGCCTCACCTCACTGCTCGGGAAATGTTACAGTTGCTAGGCCACATGGCATTCACCGTGCACGTGGTTCCCTATGCTCGCCTCCGTATGAGGGCAGCCCAGTGGACCTTATCCACTCAATGGACTCAGGCGTCAGGTTGCCTGTCAGACAAAATAGCTAACTCAGATCGCCTTATTTTGTCCCTCCAATGGTGGCAGTCACCCCAAAATCTTTTGGTGGGGTCTCCTTTTCAGCAACCCCCACCCCAAGCCACTCTAACAACAGATGCTTTACAGGTGGGTTGGGGAGCCCATTTGCAGGGCCTCTTCACCCAGGGTACCTGGACTCCACAGGAGGCCTTTCTCCACATCAATCTCCTGGAACTCAGAGCAATCTTCCTTGCTCTTCGAGTATTCCACAACTAGCTCCAGCTACAAGACAGTCCTAGTTCAGACGGACAATCAAGTAGCCATGTTCTATGTGAACAAGCAGGGCGGAACAGGCTCTCTGTCACTCTGCATTGAAGCTTTGCGACTATGGGCCCTCGCCAGAGAGCATCATATTCATCACCTTACGGTGTATCTTCAGGCATTCAAAACTCTTGGGCAGACAGACTCAGTCGAGTTTTGCTTCCACACGAATGGTCTGTCCATGCAGACCAGGTGTCCAAAATTTTTCAAATTTGGGGAACCCCGGACATAGACCTCTTTGCAAGTCCACTGAATGCCAAACCTCCCCGGTTCTGTTCCAGAATTCCAGCTCAGGGTTGTCAGGCCTCCTCCATTGGGGTCAGGGCTTCCTGTATGCCTTTCCACCCATTCCCCTAATTCCCAAAACCCTGTTCAAGCTTCAGAGAGACAGAGGTCATATGATTCTCATAGTTCCACGTTGGCCAAGGCAAATGTGGTACCCTCTGCTCCTACATCTTTCTCAAGCTCCACCTCTGGAGTTAGGATCTGCTCCAGATCTTCTTTCTCAAGAGGACGGGATGCTGTGGTATCCCATTCCCCAGTCTCTGCATCTTAGGGCCTGGTTGCTGAAAGACTAGAGTGTCACGTCTTAACCATTCCCAGCAGGTAAAGGATATCCTTTATGCTTCCATGAAGCCTTCCACAAGACGCTCTTATACATTTACGTGGAAAAGGTTTACCATATGGTGCTTGCTGAAGGGTCTTAACCCTCTTGCGATACCTCTGGAATCGTTACTGGAGTATCTCCTTCATTTATCAAATGCAGGACTTAAGACCAATTCAGTGAGAGTTCATTTGAGTGCTATTGCAGCTTCTTTCAAGCCTCTAAATGGACAACCTACTTTCTCTTATCCTCTCATAGCGAGATTTATGAGAGGCCTTCTTTTAACTAAGCCTCCCATTAAGCCACCACCGGTGGCATGGGACTTAAATCTGGTTCTTGGGCAGCTCATGAAACCGCCCTTTGAACCATTAGCCACTACCTCTTTGAAATTCCTTTCCTGGAAAGTTATCTTTCTCATTGCAATCACATCAGCACGTCGCATCAGTGAATTGCAAGCCGTGGTGGCTGATCCTCCTTATACAAGATTCCATCTTGATAAGGTAGTCCTTAGGACTCATCCACACTTTATGCCAAAGGTGGTTTCGCCTCTCTCTCTCTCTCTCTCTCTTTTGTCTCAGCTATAAACTCAACTGGAGAGGGACATTTGGGAAAGGTGGGAAGGCAGCACGCAGGTGCTGTGGAATGCTCCCAAAAGCTTTCCTATTGGACGGTGGGGAGCGTTCCCGCGCAGGCTCCGTCGGTACCGACGATACCCATATGTGAAGACTAAATTCCTGCTGTTCCCGGAGATCACCTGTTACAGGTGAGTAACTATGCTATATTCAGGCACTATGCAGATAGTCTGTGTGTTCTGTTTTTAGTATTGGTATTAAGAAAATACAAAGCAAACACAAAGGTTTATGTTTAAGGGTTGAATATTGCTTTTATAAGGATATATTTTAGTCCCACCCTGGTTTTGCCCTCCCTCTGCCCCTAGAGGGTCAATTAGGAAAATATTCAGTCCATATTGCCTGTATAATGTTTTGAAAATATATGGAAAGAGGATTTATGTTGTCACTGGCTGCTGGTGACTGCATGAATCCTTCCGAAAGTTGACCCTAGTGAAATCATAGATGACAAAAAAAATAAATTTGACCTTTGAATACTTTTTTTTTCTTTTGTTGGTTTTGCCATTGCTCCCATTAACTTTCTAGCTTTTGAAGAGCAGTTACTAAAATCCCAGTCGGCTGAGAGTTTTCTAAACATGGATATGGATACTGGGATTTCCAGTGCCCCCCGAAGTCACAGCTGGTTCGGCAGCCTTGGCTCCACCCAGAGAGAAATGGATACCATATCATCCCATGGACCTCATACACAAGATGCTTTTCTCTCACCATTGTCAAACAAAGGTAGGTATGCAAACTCGTCTTGGTTAGATGGGTGTTACCTTTGGAAAGGCATATTAAAAGGTCCCTAGCACAATTTTAGAGCAACATACTGCATGTAACTCTGTCCTGCTATACTATTATGAAGTTGCTCTGTGTTTTCATTTTCTTCACCTTTAATTGAAACCCTCCTTTATCGGCACTATCTCTACCTCTCTGATTTGTTAAGTGATGATATAATCCTACCATAGTGATAACAGAGTTCATAAGCATGGAAAAGTCCCTTTTCTTTTTTTTTTTTTTTTAAGTGCCATCAAGTCAATGTTGACTCATAGCGACAGAGCTACCTCTGGGTGTTCTTGGCAATGTACGTATCACTGGAAGTAGATTGCCAGCCTTTTCTTCTGAGGCAATGGAGGGTAAAGTGACTTGCCTAAGGTCACAAGGAGTGCCAGTGGGAATCGAACCCATGATCTTCTGGGTACTAGGCAGTTGCTCTAACCACTCCACTCCTAATAGGCACTATTTCAACTCATGCTTTTAGAAGCAAAATTCTGTTACATGTTTAGCAGGAAGGATGAGAGCTCAATCATAGAAAACTGTGAAGTGAACAGAGACTACATTTGTCAAGTATTTGTAAAACACCCTATGATCTTCTGTTATCACTCTGCCTGTGCTGCAGCTCAGCCTAAGATTTTCTCCCTGGGTTTAGAGAACTGCCAAAGACAATAAGGGAGACTAGCAAAAGTAGGAATTCTGGTACCTCAATGCCAGCTAAGAGAGGGTTCTGTGTTTTGTACTCCATGAAATGGTACGATTAATACTTTCCTATTGTCAGGAGTAATTGTGGGGAAAAGTGCCAATATCTAGCCAAGAAATGTATTTGTTAGGTTTGTTGAACTTTTGGACATGGTAGTGAAATTTTCTTATAGAATGTATGTGGGGCTGAATTAGGAATGATTTCAGGAATAGAAAGGGTCAGAAAGCAAGGACAGCTCCTCTGAAATCCTCTAGTATACATCCAGTTTGTCCACACAGTTTCTGGTCTGCTGAACTGTACCAGTCTGATGTGTTGAAGTCTGTCCCAACACACTTCTGTCATCCTGATGTGTTTTGCTCAGCCTTGTGTATGCTTATTGACAGCTTTTGCTCATTTAAGGACATGAATTTTTCTTTTCATGGCTTAGGTGACGAATGTAGCATTGGTTCAGCAACAGATCTGACTGAAACGAGTTCTATGGTGGATGGAGACTGGACAATGGTAGATGAGAATTTCTCTACTCTGAGTCTGTCACAGTCAGAGCTTGAGCATATTTCTATGGAACTAGCCAGTAAAGGCCCACATAAGTCACAGGTTCAGCTGCGGTAAGTTCAGCTCTGATGAATGCATCATATGTATACTGTATGTTTGGGCTGCTTCTGTGTGGTAGAGAAAGGGCAGGCACTTCCATTAGGTGAACTAGGGAACGCTTCCCGGGGCGCCCATTGCTGCCGCTGCCCCTCTCCAGGGCCTGCAGAGGCAACAGTGGCTTGGAAACCACACAAAACCAGAAGTCTTCATTGGAAGGGGGCAGAAGCAGCAGATCATTGAAGGAGACATTGAGGATGCCTGGAGACTTTAGGTAAGTGTTGCATCACTGTTTCAAAGCCATTGCCTCCGCTGCAGGCTCCGGAGAGGGACGATGGGATGGAGGGCCCGCCTAGGGCTTCTACTATTGCACTGGCCCTGGGCAGAGAGACAGTGTATTTCAGTAACAGACTTTTCCATTAGCAAGTTCTTTATATTAACCCTAGAACTGAGTCAATGATTTATTTATTTTTAAACTAAAGGATGTGATAACATTACATAAAAGCTACTTCCATATTGTCCCGCTAGACCAGTCCAAACAAGAGGGTTGTGTCCCCCTACCAGCAGAATGGTGGAGACAGAGAACCAATGAAATGCCCAGGTTTCAATGGCATCACTCTCATTCCTCAAGAGGGCACCTCTGTATTCTTCTGTCTCCAGCAGATAGTGGTTGGGTTTTCTTAAATCTGAAGAAAATCTGAACAATTGAGAGGAATAAGATTGATTTCGCTCGTGAACGGCCACCTTGAGGGTGACTTTCACTTAAGCGTGATGTGCGAGTCTCCACTAGACTAAAGTCTTTTCAGTAGCCAAAGGAGGAGGGAAAACTTGGTTCAACTCCACATCCTTATAAGGGCCTGTTGAGCAGTCAGAAAATTTGAAGGATTTGGAAGAGATCAGCAGCCTCACACAACCTTAATTCACCCTCCCTCCTCTCCCCTCCCCCTGCTCTTTCTCACCCTGCTCTTGCAAAAGATCGCAGACACCTCCAAGATACGTCGCTGCGTGCCTGTTAAGAGAACATAAGAAAGAAACAGCATCTGGGGACTAGCACTGAGTCTAGCATGGTTTGTCCTCCCTGAGGCTGCCAGGGTGGTGATGGAGGAGTACCAAGGCTTTACTTCATCATTGTCCTTGTTGGGGGCTTACACACTCGTCATTTTTGGGGAGTAAGTTAGGGTGGACTGTGGATGACCATTAGCTCGGTGTCAGCACGTCCTGCAATTTTCCAGCATGCGCTGTTAACATAGTCTGCCTTTGCACACCTACTGCCCAAGCGATCTCTGCTCATATTCTGTCTGAGTGGCTCCAACATGCGTTCCTGCCAAGCATTGGTAACGCGTGCTAATGGACGTGCTCTTTTAGCGCACACTGTTGTGCTTATATGGCGTTGGCACGTGCAGATGTTTTGCTTGCATTAATTCTTTCTGTCTTCTTTCAGGAAGCGTTGTTTGATCTTGGCAAGGAAAGAGCCTCCTCACTGGATTCATGCTGCATGGCAGCCTCTGACTTTCACTAGTGGGCCCATCTCCCTTCTTCCAATGAAGGGATTTGGTTGGCCTGGCATTTTCTGCCTCAAGATAGGAGACGACGACTGGTGCTGTGGGTCAGACTACTAACCCGGCTTTGCGTTCCGGTGACTGTGCTTCTGCCTGCTCCCCTTCTCCAGAGGGCTTGGCTCCAGCTACCCCCTTACCATTCCCCTAGATGTATCCTTGTCCATGGCTGTGGTGTTGTCTGTCTCGATTAGATTGTAAGCAAGGACAGTCTTACTGTGTATGCCTTATAGCGCTATGCAAATGATCAGTAGTAGTTGGGAGGGGAGCTCCCAGAATCCGTATTGTTCTCCCAGACTTCGTCCCTTCTTCAGCAAGCCTGGTCTTTTTGGTGTGGAAACTCAGATCCTGCAGCCTTCAGTTTCCCTTGAGCTCAGCCATGTGAGGGACTGGCAGAATGATAACCCTGGCCCCCCTCGATTTCTACCTCACTCTGAGAAGAGATCCTCACGCAACTTGCCTAATCTCATCCATATCCCTCTCCTCTCCCCTTCCACTCTCCCTCCCTCATATTCCTTACAAGAACGCACACTCATCCAGAGATATCAACCCCAACCCTGGCCCCTCTAGATTTCTGTGTCTCTCTAAGAAGAGATCCTCACGTAACTTGTCTAATCTCATCCATATCCCTCTCCTTTCCCCTTCCACTCTCCCTCCCTCATATGCCTTACAGAACGCACACCTACCCTGAAAGCGGTGGTGCCAGTACCCTGGCTGAGTGGTGCAAGGGCAGGTATTCTTTTTCTTTTGGGATGCCAAAGAAGACTGGCTCTTTTTGACCACTGACCTCAAGGGAGTCGCTGCTTATTTGCACATGTTGCACTTCCAAATGGAAACTCTGAGATCTGTGATTTCGGCATTTCCCCGACAAGAGTTCTTTGGCCTTGGATGAAGCTTGCTTTAATATCCCGATCCAGGAGGATCAGTGGAAATGTCTGTGTTTTGCCGTGTTTGGCTCACTTCTTCAGTAGCTGCCATGGACATAGTTTGGGAGGGGCGAGAGGGAGCATTGTCCCCCCCCCCCCATGAGTTGCCCCAATGGTCATGATGCTTGTCTGCCCACAGGGATCCGATTTCCCATGGGCAGAAGAGAACAAACTGGCCACGATTGCAGCAAAGTCCTCGCAGGAGATTGGATCCCTGTGGGCAGAAGAGAAGGGGGAGGCACAATCACTGCAAAGTCCCCTTCTATCTACCTGTGGGGAAATTGGTTCTCCCACGGGCAGAAGAGAAGGGGCTGCGAAAAATAAGCAGTCTGTCCATTGGGATCCAATTCCCACAGGCAGAAGAGAAGAGAGTGGCCTGGTCGCGTTCTGCAACAAAATAAATTGTGTAGGGGGGGAGTGTTCAAGTGATGCAGAGAAGGCAGGGACAATTTAAAGGGACAGGGGGCCTATTTAAAAAAAGGAGGATGGGGGATTTTAGGGCAGGGAATGAGCATGCTAGGAGGGTTGGTGAAGGGGAGGGAGAGTCTGGAAGGGTAAAAGAGGAGGGTAGCCAGCAGTCAAGGGGTTGGAAGGGGAGGGAAGAGTGCAAGATGTTGCCAAAAGGTACATTCCCCACTCTCACACCACACATACAGGTACCCCACTACTGCACGACAGACACACACACACATGCACCTTATCTCTGAAAGACAGACATGCACACACAAACATGCATGGGCACCTCACTTTCGCACCACACACACACACACACACACACGCATGCAGGTACTTCACCTCCTCACCACACACACATGGGCACCCCACCCACACAGACGCACCTACCACCACATCTCCTCCCATGCGCAGACAGGCACACCACTGTTGCACCACAAACACATATATACACTTAATATCTGAAGCTATAACTGTTATTTGTATTTCTATCTAAAGATGCTGCATGGTATAGGAACTCTGGCAATGATCTCATGACACTTGAGAACATGAGACCAGCATAAGACAATGGGGTTGGGGTGGGCGTGAGGAGGTCACAAGCACTGGCTCCTACGATTTTGGCCTGGCTCCTAAGTCCACACAAAATTTATGGAGACCAGCAGTAGAGGCACAGCACGTTTGGAATTTTGTGACCAACTGTAGGCTGCACAAAGTCCCATCACTATGTGTACCTCTCTGATAGCTGCTGCCTTTATGTTTGCTGAGCAATAATATGAGGCACAGTTCTCTCTGATCCCACATGCAGGCAGCACTGCCTCTCCCCATGGTCTGCCCCTTCTCTCAATCCCGGTGATAATTGTTCAGAGATGGGCTGTAGTGAGAGTCAGCACTAAATCTAATCAGAGACATGGCTGCCTCTGAGCAAGTGGCATTGAGATCGATGGAAGGGGAAGACTAAGGAGAGGGGCTGCGCAGCCTTCATGTGGTATCAGAGAGGCCTGTGCATTTCATGCCACTGTTCAGCAAAGATGAGGTAGTATCGCCTACCACCTCTATTTCTTACAGAACCTGGCTTGTTGGGGTTTCAGTTTAATTTTATCTACATATTTCTAATTCAAGTTTATTATAATTTATTCTGTACTTGGTGAGGGTCTAACTGTGTTTTGCCTGTGTGACTGAGACCAAGGGGTATGTCTACTAAGCCGAGCTAACAGTTAAGCTGAGCTATCTGCAACTAGGTCCCATTGAATAACATGGGACCTTGTTGCAGATATCCAGGTTAACCATTAACCCGGCTTAGTAGACATACCTCTAGGTGTTCTGTTAGCATGGATATGTAGGATCTGTAATAATCTGGCTGTTCAATTTTCTGAATAGGTAAAAGATGTTCTAAGACCTCGTACTCTTTTCTAGGTAGGCTCCTCATTGCCTAATTTTAGAAGCTGGTGTTATTCTCCGGGAACAAGCAGGAAGTCACTCCTCACATATGGGTGACATCTGTACCGAATGACCCCAGCCGAATTCACTCACCAGCTTTCAAAGAAGGCCATCTTACTTCGGTCTTCTTTTTTCCGCAGACCCTTGCATACGTCCTGTCTATATCCCTGGTAAAAGATGATTTTTCTTCCATCTATCCTGTGCGTTTTCATGCTCTTTTTTGCCTGATCAGTTCCACGATCACCTTCTCACCGCCCACATCTGCCTTTGCCTTGGCATATCATTTTTCTCAGGTTTCCCTCACGCCCTCCGTGACCGAAATGTGGGAGTTTGACCTTGTTCCTCTCTATGTCTACGATCAGTGGATTCAAGCAATGTGGAAAATGCCCTGCACCATGTCCATTATGGACCTCCATAGTTGCTGCATCCAGTGCTTAGGGGCTGACTATGACAACTCTTCCTGCCCGCTCTGCCTGCAGATGTGAGCAAAGAGCAGGAAGAATCAGGAGCAGCAGCATAAGGAGCTGTTTGGCTCAAAGGACTCGGCCATGGGGCCAACCTCAAGCATTGAGTCGCTGTCCTCGGGGACTACATCCAATGACTCTGTGTTGCGCAGGTGTGCTCGATCTAAGCCTCAAGGTCTCAGGGCTTCAGACCTGGGATCATTCTCCGAGGACTTCCCCCTGTAGGCGCAAGACATCGTCCCAGTCGAGGTCGAAGACTAAGTTTGATTCCAGTACCGGGGGTAAGTCCTTGGGTACCTGGGCTTGAAGCCTTCGATCCGACGCCAAGGGTGATGGCTGGGAACAGCCCTCGAAGTTACTCCAGCAGGAGGAGACTTCCACCATGTTGGGGGGTCAGGCCTGGTCCCCTGGCACAATCACTGTTGGTGATTTCCCTCTGAAGAACCTGGCTCTGGGCTCAATGCCACCAAGACACAAGCCAGAGGCCTACTGGCCCCAAGGCTAGGATGGCGGCCCTGGAACGCAGGTAGCTACTTTCTTCAAGGTGCAGTGAGGCCCAATACCTGGCGTCTCTGGATCATTGGCACTGACCACAAATCTCTCCACTGCGAGGACCCCTCCGGAGGAAGTCTAGCTTGTCTTGGAACAGTTCTCCAGCTCAGAGCCGTGGCTATCGGCCTCCCACTCAAGGCATGACTCGCCCCCAAGTACATCGGAGTCGACGCATCGGGCACCACATTCTCTGGCACTGGCAGTGCATCGGCTCGATGACCGCCCGGGACTCAAGGTCTTCTCGGGGTCCACGTCGGGATGGGAGACCAATGACGAGTCGCCTGATCTTGTTGCTCCATAGAGATGTGCCCTCAGAGCCGTCTCCACCACAGGAGTGCCAGCGGTCATCAACCGACTACCTCACTTTCCTCGACTTTGCGGGATGTCAAAAGCCCTGTCCTTCATTGCGGAGCCGGAGGATGAGCCTCATGCTGAGGCCTCTCCAAAGGAGGCACTGATGGTGCTGATTCCCCCCAATCCTGGAACGCTTGCTATAAAGGATGTGGGAGAGCCTGGTGAGTGTGCCCATAGTGAGCCACAGACTCGATTCTCAGTATCAAGTTGGCAAGAGCCCAGGGTTTCAAAAAACACAGCTGCCTCACAACTCCATGGTGGTGGAGTCGGCCATGTGTTGGATCAAAGTCACAAGATGCACTCCTCTGTGTCACTCGGCAGGGAGGCCCGCACCATGGACTGCTTTAGCAAACAGTGCTACCAGGGCTCGATGCTCGCTGCCCAGATTCTGGTATGCCAGCTGTACATGGGCATGTACCCCGTGGGATCTGGCAAAGGAACTTGCTGGGTTCTCAGCTGAACTAGCAGGGGAATCCCTTGAGCACTTCTGGATCCTTGTCTCCACAGTCAAGGAATGCTCCAAGTTTCAAACTCTTTCAGTCTTCGAAGGCTTCGAGTCCGTGGCCCATGTGGCTGTGGTGGGCATTAGTGCTGCCACCTGGCCTGGCTACAGTCCTCTGATTTGGAGCAGTGGGTACAGGACAAACTGGCCAATGTCCCATGCTGAGGAGAGAATCTCTTCGGCAAACCCATGACTGATAAAGCAGCCGAGCTGGAGACAGAGTTCTTGACCAGGACTAGGCTGTCCAGGAAGATAGCTGACCCTTCCCATTGGAAGACTTCGGGGGGAAAGGCTTATGGGAAATACCCACAGTTTCTGGCCTACGAGGCTTCCCAACAGAGTCAGCAGGCCAAGGGCCAGGATCACAGCCCCCATAAGCCGAAAGCCCCACAGCCCCCATAAGCCGAAAGCCCCAAACAGCACCCCAGCCGCAGCCTTGGGGGAGGGGGGGCTTTGACTCCTTGAGCATAGCCTGTTTTCCTCCAGAAGGCCAGGGCCCAAAACACATGGAAGGATGTCTGGTCCATTTCGCCCACCTCTGGCCAGGCATCCCCTCCGATGCCTGGGTGTTGCAAGTGGTTCAAGGGGGCTACCTTCTGCACTTCAGCCAGGCGCCTTCTCCCTTCTTTCCAGGGGAGCTTCCCATGACCTCCCTGCACAGATAGTTTCTGCAGAAGGAACCCTAGTCCCTACAGGTCGGCCCTATGGCCGAGTCCTTTGAGCCAAAGAGCTCCTTATGCTGCTGCTCCTGATTCTTCCTGCTCTTTGCTGACATCTGCAGGCAGAGCGGGCAGGAAGAGTTGTCGTAGTCAGCCCCTAAGCACCAGGTGCAGCAACTGTGGAGATCCATAATGGACATGGTGCAGGGCATTTTCCACATTGCTTGAATCCACTGATCGTAGACATAGAGAGGAACACAGTGCCCACAAGGTCAAACTCACACATCTCGGTCAGGGAGGGTGTGAGGGAAACCTGAGAAAAATGCTATGCCGAGGTGAAGGCAGATGTGGGAGGTGAGAAGGTGATCGTGGAACCAATCAGGCAAAAAAGAGCATGAAAACGCACAGGATAGATGGAAGAAAAATCAACTTTTACCAGGGACATAGACAGGACGTGGAACCAGTATCTCAGTTCCTCTGGGGCAAGGAGTTCTACTCCCAGTACTTCCTTGTCCCAAAAAAGAAAGACAGGCAGCTATCGGCCCATCCTGGATCTGTGGGACCTCAACTGCTTTCTGGTCAAGGAGAAGTTCAAGATGCTCTCCCTGGGAACATTGCTGCCCTACCTCCTCTGGGGAGACTGGCTATGCTCCTTGGATCTCAAAGATGCCTACATCCTGATCCATTCCTAGCATCGTCGGTACCTCTGCTTTGTCAGCAGAGTTTGCCACTATCAGTACAGGGTGCTCCCCTTCAGCCTCTCCTTGGCACCCAGGGTATTCACCAAGTGCCTGGCGGTCATTGACACTCACCTCCACTTGCTGGAAGTCTTCATCTTCCCCTATCTGGATGACTAGCTCTTAAAGGCTAACTCACCAGGGAGGCATGCAATGTGGCGCGCTGCACCATCAGGGTGCTGCAGACTCTGAGGTTTGTAATCAACTTCCCAAAGTCGCATCTGCTTCCGACTTAGCACCTGGAGTTCATTGGAGCCCTCCTGGACTCGACGCAAGCCAGAGCCTTCCTCTCTCTGGACCGGGTTCAGCACCTCATGTCCCTAGCAAGAGAGGTGCAGTCCCACTCAATGGCATCCACCCAACTTCTGCTGTGCCTCTTGGGGCACATGGCCTCGACAGTGTACGTAATCCCACAGGCACAACTCAGGATGTGACAGGCCCAGTGGACTCTGATCTCTCAGTTGACTCAGGCCACGGGACATCTGGAGGATCAGGTTCTATCTTTCTCGCATGGTGGCAGAGCCAACAGAACCTCATGGTCGGCCTACCCTTCCAGACCCCTCCACCACACCACATCCTCAAAACGGACACCTCCAAGCTCAGTTGGGGGGCCCACTGCGACAGTCTGCAGTCGCAGGGTGCCTAGACTTGGGAGGAGAGTGCCCTCCAAATAAACCTCCTAGAACTCTGGACTGTGCCAAATGCCTTCAGGGTGTTCCGCACCCACCTGATGGATCAGGTGGTGCTCGTCCAGACAGGCATCCAAATGACTATGTTCTACATTGAAAAAAACAAAACAAAACAGTGGAACAGGCTCTTACCTCCTTTGTCTGGAGGAGATTTGCCTCTGGAATTTTGCCATGGAGAATGGTATGACCCTCCGTGTGATCTACCTGCTGGGTCAGGACAATCTGCTTGCAGATCTGCTCAGCAGAGTACTTCAACCTCATGAGTGGCAACTTAACCCGACTATAGTCAACTCCATCTTCCAATGTTGGTGGACCCCGACATTGGACCTCTTCACCAGCTCCGAGAACACACAGCTGCCCCATTTCTGCTCATGGAGGCCGGCCCCAGGCTGAGTAGTGGCAGACACCTTTCTCCTGCACTGGTCCGGGAGCCTTCTGTATGCATACCCACCTACTCCCCTGGTCTCCAAAACCTTGCTCAAGGTTCAGTCAGACAGAGCCTCAGTAATCCTCATTGCCCCTTGGTGGCCCTGGCAGCAGTGGTCTCCCTGCTCCTGCAGCTGTCCCGAGCTGCCCCAATACCTCAGGGCCAGGACCCAGACCTGCTTTCACAGGAGAACAGGACCCTTCTCTATTCCAATCTCCAGTCCCTCTTCCTGATGGCATAGATGCTGAAAGGCTAGCCATAGCACATCTCCGCCTCTCCAGGGAGATGGAGGACATTCTACTGGCATCGCGCAAAGACTCTATGTGCTGTGTGTATGCCTTCAAGTGGCATCGATTCTCTGTCTGGTGCTCAGGTAAGAATTTCATCCCTTTCGCCTGCTCACTGCATGACATCCTGCAATATCTCCTGCACCTCTCCCGGACTGGGCTGAAGTACATTTCCATCAGGGTGCATCTCCGTGCCCTAGTAATGCATCTTCACCTTGTTGACGGCTAGTCCTTCTGTCTCTATGCACCTGCTAGTGGGCCGCTTAATGAGGGAGCTTCTCCTCTCACAGCCCCCCATTCGGCCACCGCTTGTGGTGTGGGACCTGAATGTCGTTCTTGGGAAGCTGATGGCTCCCCTTTTGAGCCTCTGGCTACATGCCATCTAAAATACTTGTCATGGAAAGTAATGTTCCTGGTGGCGCTCACTTAGACCAGATGAGTCAGTGAGCTGCAGGTGTTGGTGACTCATGCCCCCTACACTAGGTTCCACAGAGACAGGGTCATTCTCTGGAGACACCCTAAATTCCTGCCTAAGTTGATGTCTGTTTTTCACACGAACTAGAAGGTGATCCTTCCCACATTTTTCACAGGCCTCATGCCTCCCATGCGAAAGCCTCATTACACACCCTGGACTGCAAGAATGATTTGTCCTTCTGTCTTCAGAGGACACAGCCCCATCGCTGCTCATCGCAACTGTTAATCTCGTATGACGTCAACAGGCTGAGTTGTGGTCTCCAAGCATACCCTGTCCACTTGGGTGATAGACTGCATCTCCTTCATCTACAAGCAAGTGGGACTTTCCCTGGAACATCATATTACCGCGTACCATGGTGGCCTCTGTGGCCATCAAGTCAGACCTCACATATGGGTGACAGTGCCGACGGAGCCCTGCGCAAAACATCTCCCCAGCTTTCAAAGAAAGCCTTCGGGAGATACCACCACGCATGCATGGTCCCCCTTCCCGCCCAAGGGTGCCATTTTGCTCAGTCTCCCTTTTTCCACAGAACCCTACAGTCTTGTCCCCCCAGAAAAAAGTTGTTTTTCTTCTTACAATTTTGTACTTTTTCCAGGCTGCGCTGGCTCCTTTCCCACTTGAGACCAGTTGCTGTCGCACCGGGCCTCTGAAAATCTTTTTTGTTTTGATTTTTTTCCATCGCAGCGCTTTCACGCCCTTTTTCAACCTCTGGCCACGTCAAGGTTCTTCGGCCTCACGGGGGTCCTTTTTGCCCCAATAGCCACCAGTTTTAAACAATGTGATCAGTGCTCAAAAAACATGTCTTTCACAGACACTCATGATTGTTGCCTCCGAAGTCTAGGCACTGACCACGACCTGGAAGAATGCTCCCTGTGCAAGAAAATGTCCGCTAAGGCCATACAGAGCTGTCAGCTTAAGCAGGATGACATCTTCCACAAGGCAGACTCAACCCCAGTTTCCCCGGTAGCCTCACGCTTGAAGGCCCCGCATGGATCCTCGGACTCACTTAAGGTCCCCGCGGTTCCTCTCCAGGCTCGCAGACACTCCTAGCAAGTGTTCCTGGAGCATGAGTGTAAGAAGAAGACGACCTCGAGGGCCTCTTCAGGGGAGGTGGACAAGCATGGGAAGACCTGTGTCTAATCCCTCAGCCCCAGAAGAGCCTCCGAGGAACCAGAGCAGGGGCATCCTAGGAAAATGCCCAGGACCAATGTTGTGGCCTCTGGCAACAGACCGCGGTCTCCCGAAGTCTGTCCTGTCGAGGACCCCCTCTTCTCCTCGACACCTGACCCGGTCACCCCGGTGTCTGTGTCTATGGCTGCTACCCTCGAGTGGGAAGTTTGTATGTTGGCCTTAGAGTGCAGCGTTTCTGCGTTCCTCGCTTCCCAGCGGGCGCCGAACCCTGGCCCCACCAAGACCGCAGGGACCTTCACATTGAGGACTCCCCGGGCCACCGAAGCAATCGCCAAGAGCCAGATGCCTCAGGCAGATCCTTGGCAAGCGCCTCGCTCCCAGTCCTCGGGAGCGAGGTCTTCGCAAGCAAGCGCCTCTGGCTCCAGCCATGCCCTAGCCTCGAAGCATCCAAGATCGGAGCTACCAGTGCTCTTGCAGCCGGAGGACCTTGAATCCTCCTCAGATTACTCCGACTGGGAGTCCAATGTTGATACATCCCCGGAGACTCGGGCTCACTGAGACCTTCCTTTGGACCCGGCTGCCAAGCACCAGTCCTCTCCCGAAGATATCTTTCCTCAAGTTCGTCAGGGACATGGCATGGGCGCTCTCCCTCATGATGGAATCTGAGGAAGACCCTCGTATGGAGGAACTTGACATCCTCCAGTACAAGGCACCACCAAAGGAGACCTTGACGGTCCCCGTTCCCCCTTTCCTCACCCAGCTCCTCCTCCGGATGTAGGAGACCCTGGCCTCAGTGCCCATCATGAGCTGGCAACTTGACACGATGTACCCGGTCCAGCGGTGTTCAGGCTTTCGCAAGGCGCAACTCTCCCATACCTGGTGGTTGAGTCAGCCATGTGCCGGCATAAAAGCCCAAAGACACACTCCTTGGTGTCCCCGGGCAGGGAGTCTCGTGCCCTCGGCGCTCTTGGGCAAAAATGCTCCCAGGGCTCGATGCTGGCATACTGTATACAGACTTACCAACTCTACATCGGCATGATACCTCGGGACCTGGCCACGGAGCTCGGAGGGTTTGCTGCTGGCCTCAATGGAGACCACCTTAGCGTTTCCAGACTCTTTCGAAGTCTGTTGCAGAGTGCTCCAAGTACTTGTCCTGAGCCGCTTATGACTGCTTAGAATCCAGTGTGAGGGTAGCCGCTGCTGGCATCGGCACCCAACGCCAAGCTTGACTCCAATCATCGGATCTCTAGCAGTGGGTGCAAGAAAAGCTGCTTAATGTCCCGTGCCTCACCAAACAACTCTTCGGCAAGCCAATGGAGGACAAATCAGCCGAAATTGAGACGGAGTATGTTACTGGGACTCGGCTCTTGAGGAAGACCTCTACTTTTCTCAGAGAAACCGCAGGGGAAGAAGCCCCCTTTTCTCTGGAAAAGTTAGCTCTACCAGGGCTGCCTTCCTTACCCCTGACGTTCAGACCCTGCAGCAGGGTCCCCAGAGCAGGTGAACCTGCCAGGACCCACGCAAACCCAAGGGCCAAAAAACCCAGATGCCAACCCCAGCCCAGCCTAGGTCAGGGTTTTGACACCATCAGCATAACCCCTCTTCCACTGGAGGACCAGCTTCCCACAGGGGGATGCCTGGTCCACTTTGCCCATCACCACCAACTCCTGGGCCCTTCATGTGGTCAGGGGAAGACTACCTCTTCCACCTGGACCAGGCACCTCTACCCTTCTTCCTCGGGATCCTCCTCGGTCCCTGCTACATCAGACCCTGCTCTTTCATGAACTCGCAGGCCTTCTCAAGGACAGGGCTGTGGAGCCTGTGCCTTCCCCCTTGAGAGGGAAAGGTTTCTACTCCAGGTACTTACTGGTCCCAAAAAGGACAGGAGGCCTGAGGCCCATCTTGGACCTGAGAAACCTCAACAAGTTCCTGGTGCGGGAGAAGTTCAAAATGCTCTCCCTTGGAACACTGCTGCCCTACCTACAGCAGGGAGATTGGCTATGCTCCATGGATTTAAAGGATGCTTACATCCACATCCTTATCCATCCAAGCCACCGAAAATGCCTGAGGTTCATGGTTGGGGGCAACCATTACCAGTACAGGGTACTTCCCTTCGGTCTCGCCTCTGCCTTGAGGGTTTTCACCAAGTGTCTGGCCATGGTGGCGGCCTATTTCTGCCTCCAAGGGGCCTTCATCTTCCCTTGCCTCAACGACTGATTGGTAAAAGGGGGATACGGCCTCAGAGGCCAGGCAGGCCACCGGCTGCACCATTCAGGTCTTGCAGCACCTGGGCTTTGTGATAAATCATCCAAAATCCCACCTCACTCCAACTCAGGCACCTGGAGTTCATCGGGGCCCACCTGGACACTCTCCAGGCCAGGGCTTTCCTCCCCCTAGGCAGGGCGGATTGCCTTGCAGCCCGAGGTACAGAGGCACCACGTTGTGTTGGCCCAATCGCTGCTTCGCCTCTTAGGCCACATGGCCTCCACAGTCCATGTAGTTCCCGATGCACGCCTCCACATGCACGTGGCTCAGTAGTGCCTCCATTTCCAGTGGACCCATGCCACGAGCCGACTCTGGGACAGAATCACGATATCTCGCCAACTGGCAACCCTCACCTGGTGGCAGAATATTAGACACCTGCAAGCGGGCATGCCCTTTCAGTTCCCGAACCTCCAGAGGGTTCTCAAAATGGATGCCTCCCTCACGAGCCGGGGCGCCCATTGCCAGAGCTCCGCACCCAGGAGGCCTGGTCCTTAGAGGAGAACCAGCAGCAGATCAATCTGCTCGAGCTCCGAGCACTCTTCCTTGCTCTGTTTTCAAGCACCACCTACAGCACCAGTCGGTGCTCATCCAGTCAGACAATCAAGTCACAATGTTCTATGTGAACAAGCAGGGCGGCACGGGTTCTTACTGCCTCTGCCAGGAGGACGTGGCCCTCTGTTCCTTCGCGACCAGCCACGGGATGCTCCTCAGGGTAGTCTACCTACTGGGCCAGGACAGTATCTTGGCAGACAGGCTGAGCAGGGTCCTCCAACCGCACGAGAGTGGCACCTGGACCCCAAGGTGGCACTCTGGTTTTTCCAGGTATGGGGCCTCCCCAGCCTGGACCTCCTTCCCAGCCCGATCAGTACTCAGCTGCCCCATTTTTGTGGCCCCCAACCTCACCCCTCCTGGGTGACGGCAGATGCCTTCCTCATCCCATGGTTGAGGGGCCTAATTTGTACGCCTTCCCTCCCTCTCCCTTAATAGCTCAGACCAAGGTCCAGCAAGACAAGGCATCGGTAATCCTTGTAGCCTCACGCTGGCCCAGGCAACCCTGGTTACCCTTGCTGCTCCATCTCTCGATGGAGTCCCAGGTCTCTCTTGGGAGCATCCCGGGACCATTGACACAGGAGGGCTCAATCCTCCATCCCAACCTGGTTTCCCTATCTCTCACAACATGGCGGCTGAATGGGTTGCCCTTGTCCCCCTCAATCTCGCCAAAGAAGTGGAGGATATCCTTCTGGCCTCTCGTAAGAATTCCACGGGACAGACCTATGCCTTCAAGTGGTGCCGGTTCTCTGTGTGGTGCACGGAGCACCGAAAGGATCCATTTTCTTGCCCAGTGCTTTTGGTCCTTCAATATCTCTTCCACCTCTCACAGTCTGGACTCAAATCCAACTCTATCAGGGTACATCTGAGTGCGAACCACCATCCCATGGAAGGCGAACCTCTATCCTTGCAGTCCCTCATCACCTGTTCATGCAGGTCTTGTTCCTCTCCAAACCCCCCATTCGGCCGCCCCTGGCAGAATGGGATCTCAATATGGTTCTGGCGCAACATACTAAGCCGCCTTTCGAGCCCTTAGCTACCTGTTCCTTACGCCACCTGTCTTGAAAGGTTGCCTTTTTAGTGGCACTCACCTCTGCCTGCAGAGTCAGTGAGCTCCAGGCCTTGGTGGCTGAGCCACCCTACACCAAATTATACAAGAACAGGGTCGTGCTCCACACTCACCCTAAGTTTCTCCCAAAGGTGATCTCCAACTTCCACCTCAATCAGGAGGTAGTGCTCCCTACCTTCTTTCCACGGTCTCACACCAACTCTGCGTCAGCGGTCCTCCATACCCTGGACTGCAAATGAGCCCTCTCCTTCTACCTGCAGCAGACCCAGGGCCACTGTAAGGCCTCGCAGCTTTTCATCTCCTTCGAATCCAGCAGTCTGGGGCAGGCTGTTACCAAGCAGACTATATCCATCTGGGTGGCGGACTATATCGCTTTTGCCCACAGCCGAGCTGACATTCCGCTGGAGCACCTGGTCCTCCATTCACATTATTGCAGCCCGCAATTTCCTGGAGAGGGAGTCCCGATGGGACAGTGCCTTTGTCCAGGCCATACTCTGTAAACTCTTCAGGGTTTAGGCAACTCCTGCCCTCCGACCCTTTTTGTTCAGGCTACTGGAGCCATGCTGCTCCCTGGACACTGGAGTCCTCCGAGTCTGTTAGTGGATTCACCTGTGGCTGCTCATGGCCAAGCTGTGCCTTTTTCATACCAGTCCTCAGTAGCCTGTAGCTAGGGAATCCCATATGTGAGGACTGACTTCCTGCTTGTTCCTGGAGAAAGCGCAGTTACTCACCTGCAACAGGTGTTCTCCAGGGACAGCAGGAATCAGTCCTCACAACCCTCCCTCCCTCCCCTTGGAGTTGCTGTTCATGTTTGGACATCTTCTTGGCTGGGCTCTAGCTATGGCACCTGACTGAACAAGATGGCACCCTTGGGCGGGAAGGGGACCACACATGTGTGGTAGCATCCTCCCAAAGTCTGGGTTTGAAATTTGGGAAGTGAATCTGTGTGGGCTCTGTCGGTGCCAACGTCACCCATATATAAGGACTGATTCCTGCTGTCCCCAGAGAACATTTATTACAGGTGAGTAACTATGCTTTATGGTATGGTATATTTGCATTATAGGTCTTTGGCTATTTTTGTAGGGTTTTCTGTTCACAGGCAAGGTGACTTATAAACAGACTGAGCATCCTAGGGATAGAAAGTTACTGATCAGGTTAGAAATTGATTGAGTGGGAGGTTACAAAGGTATAGGTAAATGGAGCTCCTTCTGAGGAGAAGATTATAAGTGGTGTGCCACAGGGATCTGTCCTTGGTCTGATTCTTTTTAACATCTTTGTTAGTGATATTGCAGAAGGACTGTTGGGTAAGGTTTGCTTGTTTGTGGATGATACCAAAATCTGCAATAGAGTAGACATCCAGGAAGGAGTAGATAATATGAGGGGAGGAATCTAGCTAAGCTTGAAGAATGGTCTAGAATTTGGCAGCTGAAATTTAATGCTAAAAAAATGCAGGGTCATGCATTTGGGCTGCAAAACGCCAAAGGAGTGGTACAGTGTAGGGGATGAAGTACTTCTGTCCATGAAAGAAGAGCAGGACATGGCCGTAATTGTGTCTGACAATCTTAAAGTAGCAGGTAGAAAAGGCGACTGCGAAAGCCAGAAAGATGCTGGGGTGTATAGGGAAAGGAATGGCCAGCAGAAAAAAAGAGGGTGATAATACCTCTGTATAAGTCTCTAGTGCAACCTCATTTGGAGTATTGTGTGCAGTTCTGGAGACCGCACCTTCAAAGGATATAAGCAGGTTGGAGATGGTTCAAAGGGTGGCTACTAAAATGGTTAATGGTCTTCATTATGAAGCATATGAGGACAAATTTAAAGTTCTTAATATGTATACTTTGGAGCAAAGGCGGGATAGGGGCGATATGATAGAGACATTTAAATACCTCCGTGGCATAAATGCCCAGGGCTGTCTCTTTCAATTGAAGGCAAGCTCTGTTACAAGGGACATAGCATAAGCGCGAAAGAGAATAGACTCTGGGGGTAATATACGGAAATATTTCTTTACGGAAAGAGTGGTAGATGCGTGGAATAGTCTCCCAGTGGAGGTGGTAGAGATGAGGACAGTATCTGAATTCAAAAAAGCATGAGACAAACACAGAGGATCTCTAAAGGTGAAAAGAGGACCATTGTAGTAGATATGAAAGAGCCGACTAGATAAGGCCATGTGGTCTTTTTCTGCCATCAAGTTTCTATGTTACTATGCCTGGTACTGCAGAGGCTGTTAATGAGATGACATTAGAATCTGATTTTTTTTTCTTGTATATTGGGTTGATGGTGAAATTGTCCTAGTTCTGCTCTGCACCTACTGTTGGAGGAAGAGTTTCATTGGACATTCAAAAAGAAAAAGAGAGATGAACAAGTAGAAAGAAGTCCTCACATTTGGGTGATATCCCCCAACAGAGCCCTTCACGGGAGGCTTTTGGGAGCCTCCATCGCACATGCATGCTTGCCTTCCCACTCACCATGGCACCATCTTATCCTCAGTTCAGTTTTTCCACGTAGCCCCATGGATGTGTTCCTTGTGCTACCGGGAAAAGCTGTTCTAGCCCTTCAGGGTTGCAAGTTTATTTGTGGTTTTTATTGCCTTTTTTCCCCTTTTGCTGTTTTTTGCCAGAGTAGTTTTTCTTCTTTTTTCCTGCCCTTTTTGCACCGTTTGCCGGCATTGAGCCCTTTTTTCTTTGCAGAGGCTGTTTTCCTGACAATGTCTAAGTCAGCCAGCGGTTTTAAAAAGTGTACCTGCTGAGCACACACTATTTCTATGACTGACCGTCACAACTGGTGCCTTGGCCCTGACCACATGCCCTCTATCTGCAATCTGTGCCTACAGATGACTAGGAAGGGCCAAGAGAAACAGCGTGAGTCCCTCTTCGGGCCTTCAGACTCTACATCCTCTGCACCAGCATAGATGCCCTTGAGAGGCTCCGCAAAGGCCTGTGATAAGGAAGCTTATCATAGCTCAGGGAATAATGACAAAAGTGGAGAATTTACTCTGATCAAGGGACCTGTGCTGGCAGGTTATAGAAATAAGACTGCTTGTTTCCCTAAAAGACTACATGTTCCAGAATGCACCTGTATGCAGAAAGTCCCTAGGGGAGCTAGAGTGGAAAAGCATGAGACTAATCAGAGAAAGCATTATGTCATCCCTAATCAATCAGCCTCTAGAAGAATGCTTAATCCACAACACCTGAATGCAAGGGTGGAGTTGCAATCTAAGTCCTTTAAAGCTAGAGGGGAATCTTCAGGAAGACAGAAGGAGAAGGGGAATCAGAAGGAGAATGAGAACAGAAGGAAGAACAACCAGAACCTGAAGGAACAAGGACAAGGAAGCAGACGGTCCAAGAGAGGAGCTCAGAGAAGTACCTATGCCTGGAGAGATACCTGGGGGAAAGGTTCAGAGGACTGGAAAAAGCCAGAGGTCTGTAGATCCACAGCCAGGGAACCTCAAGCAACACCTAGGAAGAGGTCTGTTGCAGCTAAGGAGGAAAGGAGTCCAAATACCTCTTGGAGGACGTCTGGAGAAAAGATCCTGAGGTCCAGAGATACCAACTGGAGGACAGGACACACAAGCTCTATTGCATACTGGCCAGAATACCAGAAGAAGCAGCCTGACGCTTGCCTAGATTCAGGTAGGAACTGTGAACGTTTCCCTAGCTTTGAGCAGTGCAAACAGCAGGGAAACAGTTTCTCTCCGTGTAGAGGTCAGTTCCTAAAGCCCTCTGAGTCAGACGGAGAAACAGAGTCAATGCAATTTCAAGAGCAAGGTTCAATATCTGATACAGGGGATAATTATATGGACTGTTCTTTGAGTAAGTTGTTACTTTAGGAAAATCCTAAACATCAGAGCAAACATCAAAAGGAAACATTCTAAATATTAGCTTCCCATAAAGTTTTGTTGAATGAAAAAGCTTTTGGGACGGTTTGGTACGTGTGCTGAAATCAAGCTACTGATTGCAGTTAATTGTCACCTACTGGTGGAGGAGAGCCCAGCACAAGCCGTGCACACGTAGGATTAAAAAGTTCTTTTCTGTATGGAGAAAGTGAGCATTGCTTTTGTATAAAGAAGTTTCCCTCTTTGATTTGTTTTTCCCCAGCACTGCTAAGGAGTTTATTAGCAGTGGCTGAAGGAAGCCTTTCTGTTCTATAAAGGACTTTGATTCTTATTTGCATAAGATATTTCAGATGCCTTATTTTGTGTTGAATAAAACCCTGGAGAAGTTATCTGGAAGGTGTTACCAAGCATATCTGTGTGTGGGATAATCACCCCATAAATAAACTCCAATTTTGTCTACACTCGACCAACTACAAGAGTTTTCATTATTTTAAAAAGGCAAGCTTTGTGTGAATGGACTTCAATAACCACAATCCTTTGCAAGACAGTTAATTTGCATACTTGCCAAGATGGTGGTACCTTCATAACAAGCACCCCCTTTTACAGGCCTCAGCATTGCCCAGTGCTCATTCGGAGCTGAGGGCCCACGGCAGCATGGAATAGAAAATCTGCATCAACACCCGGTCAGCACTTTGAAAGGACTCGTCGTCTGCCTTGGTGATATCAAAAGGGACAGCTGGAGACCATGCAAACCACAGACATCGACACTGGAGCCCACCTCGGCTTGAGGGCAATGGCTAGGTGCGACTTGCAGAGATGTCCTGGTTGGAGGACTCGACCCCCAAGGCCCCGGAGGGCCACCAGAAATCTCCCCATGATCTTGCCATCGTGGAGTCCCCGGAACAGGTTATGGAATTGGCGACAGAAGTTATTATACCGGCCCCAATGCCCTTGGAGACCACAGTGCTTAAAGAGCACTTTTGGCCTCTCGAGGTGCACATGGCAGCTCTCTTGGCTGCACAGGCGCCGTTGGCCTTGGTGGCCTAAGTGATGTCTCCACCAGCCATGCAGCCTATCCTCTAGACCCATGCCCTCCCTGCCAAGCCAGGGACGTCAGGTTGGCAGTTGGGGGTCTACCCCTAACCCGACTTTGATTTCACTCTCCAGTGTCTCTGGCTCTGATGCGCCTGCATACTGGCATTCGGGGAAGGACTGCCATTGGCCACCCAGGAGACTGTCTTCTCCGCAAGAGTGGAGCGGAAGCCAGGAGTTATTTTGACTGCTTCTCGGAGTCGTACTCCAATGGCTGGGAGACAGAGGAGGAGGAGTTTATTTATTTATTCATTGGCGTGGAGAAGTGGCCTAGTGGTTGGGGCAAGGTACTTCAGGCTGGAAGGTCGGGGGTTCAAATCCCACTAGAGGACAGCAACTTTGGGCTGGAAGGACTGGGGTTTCTAGTCCCACAGGTGCTCCTTGTAGTCTTGGGCAAGCCACTGAACCCTCCATAGCCCATGTTCCCTGTAAAATAGTTATCTCCAAGTTATAATGCCCTGTTCAATGTAATTTCAGTTTGTTCAATGTAAACCGCACTGATGCAGAATAGCGCGGTATATAAGAGAATGTAAATAAATAAATAAAATCAAAATTATGCATTTTATCAATTTCTAGTGGCCATTGTCTTTGTGAATTGACAAGATTTTAAAGGTATTGTCATATGCTTTTTTTATTATTTCCTCTCCATGTCCTCCTCATCCCTATTTTCATTCTCATGTTTAGTCTCAGCTTTGATTTACATGTATCTGTGTTAAAGTTTTATAAGATAATACAATAATTTTACATTTAAATGGTCTTTTACCAAACTTATACTTCCATATATAATAGTTTACTTATTTTTTATTTTTTTATGCCGTATTGTATTATTATTCCATTATTTATGTCTAATTGCACTATTATTTGAATATGTATGTGAGCGGTCTTTTGCTTCTCTAGACATATTGTTATTGTATATTTTTATATATATATATATATAGTGTTTATGACCATTTTGTGGTTTTTAACAAGTTTTATGTTTTTATATTTATTATGGTTAATACTCTATCTTATTATTTTCTCTTTGAGGTTTGCTCCCTCAAAAAAAACCCTGAAGGCTTATGAGCCGAAATGCGTAGGGGCTAATAAAAGGGGTTTCAAAACCTGAGTCCGATATTCACCAGTCTCTTGTACCCGCTTTTTGGTTTCCTTCCCTCCTTACCATGGACATCTGGGTACTGCTGATAGTGCAGGATGGATATCTGCTGCATTTTTCCCAGATCCTGCCTCCTTTCTTCCCAAGGGAGTATCGTCTAGACCTGCATCATCACGGTCTCCTCCAGGTGGAGGTCGCCACCCTATTGGCCGAACTGGCCATCGAGACTGTGACCCTGGCCCAGATGAGGCAGGGATTCTATTCCTGTTACTTTCTCGTCCCCAAGAAGTTGGGGAAGTTCAGGCTCATCATCGACCTCAGGTACCTGAACTGCTTTCTGATCTGGGAAAAGGTCAAGATTGTCTCCCTGGGAACCTTGCTCCCGTATCTTATCAAGGGCGATTGGCTATGCTCCTTGGATCTGAAGGATGCATGCGCGCACATCCCAATCCACCCTTTACACAGAAAATACCTGTGTTTTGTGCTGGGCGGCCAGCACTTTCAGTATTGGGTGCTGCCATTCAGACTGGCATCAGCCCCCCAGGGTCTTCACAAAGTACCCGACGGTCATTGCGGCTTACCTCCAGACCCTGGGGGTGTTCATCTTCTCCTACTTACAACTGACTGATAAAGACCTCCACACTTGACGGCATGCAGTACTCATCGCACCTGATGATACAGGTGCTTGAGTAACTCGGATTCTTGGTCAACTACCCGAAGTCTCATCTGCAGCCATCACAGCAGCTAGAATTCATCGGGGCCCTCTTGGACAACATGTGGGCCCAAGCCTTTTTCCCAAAAGATCGCGTGCAGCAGCTCATGGGGAGGTAGTCTCCGCCGTCCATCAATAGCAGAACACAGTAGCATGAAGAATGCTGCGCATGTTAGGCCATATGGCCTCCATGGTGCATTTGACCCGGTTGGCCCAGCTCAGTAGACACTCTGCAACCAATCGAAGCAAGCCACAGGTCGACTTTCCACCTTAAGGACCTGGTGGTTGTTACCACGCCCTTCTTTGAATCTCTACAGTGGTGGCTGGAGCCACGGCACCTGCTCTGAGGTCTTATTATTTATTTATTTTATTTTTATTTATTACAGTTGCTTATATACCGCACTATTCGGCATCAGCGCGGTTTACAGTATAACAAAGTGACCAAAACACACATTCTGTTTGGTTTTACATCGAACAGGGGTATAAACTTGGATAACAGGGGTTGAACTATATACATGAACTATTTACAAGAAATAAGCTATATACATGAACTATTTACAAGAAATAGGCTATATACATGAGCTAAAGTTCCTGTACAGGGTTGAATTGTACAATAAATAATGAGTCCGTTTCGAATACTTGAGATATTGTGAGTATGGGCTGCAAAAAGGCGGTGTTTCTTAGGTGGTGCTATCTAGATTCATCGCTGGTTGGGTAGTATTGAAGGAAGAGGTGATATTTGACTGCCTTCCTGAATTGGGTCAGGTCTGCAATAGCTCGAATGTCTGGTGGGAGTGCATTCCAACATTTGGGGACGTAAAGACTGAAGGCCCTATTTGCTGTTGTGTTATTGCATTTAGTCAAGGTCTTCGGGGTTGTTAGTAAATTTAGGGCTGTTGACCTCCTGGCTCTGTTGGGTGGCACTGTATGGATGAGTTCAGTAAGTGCCGTGGAGGATAGGCGCTTGATGGCCTTGAATGAGAGGATTAAAGTTTTGAAGATAATCCTTCCGTGTATTGGTAGCCAATGAAGCTGTTTTAAAATCGGAGTCACGTGGTCACTTCTGGAGGCTCCATAGAGAATCCTTGCTGCAGCATTCATGGCCAATTGTAGCGGGTTTAGTGTGGATTGCGGGAGACCTTGTAAGATGGAATTGGCAAAGTCAAAGTGCGGTAGGATCAGTGCTTGGTATATGGTCCGGAAATCATCTGGCTCCAGTAGGGAGCGCAGATGCCTGAGTGAATGGATTTTAAAATAGACCGCTTTGACAATGTTGCTTATATGACATTTCATGTCAAGATGTCAGTCTAAGGTAACCCCCAGGTATTTTATTGTTTCCTTGGTTTGTAATTCCGCTTCCTTGACCTTTATATGTGTTGGTGGGGTAAAGTCTGGGTCTCTAGCGATGAACAGTACCTCCATTTTCTTGTGCTGGATGCGTAGGTTTTGTGCTTGTAGCCAATCCGATATGGTATTGAAACATTCTATAAGAGGTGTAAGGTCCATTTGAGCAGTCGAAAAAGGCATATATAGGAGGATGTCATCCGCATATATCAGACAGCTCACGTTAAATGATCTAATGATGTTGCAGATGGGCTGCATGTATATGTTGAATAGTAGAGATGACAATGAGGATCCTTGCGGCACACCTTGTGTTTGATGGAAATGTTTCGACTCTTCTGCTCCGGATTTAACATATTGACATCGGCCATTTAGATAGGAACTGCACCAATCGAGCGCGGTATTGCAAATTCCCTTTTCTTTCAGTCGCCCGAGGAGAATCTCATGATGAACTGAGTCAAAGGCTGCAGCGATGTCTAAAAAGATGAGCACAAAGCCTTGTCTGATGTTGTCAATGCCTGTGAATATGTTATTGAATAAGAAGGTGAGAAGTGTCTCTACTCCATGGTACTCTCTAAATCTGTGTTGGCAATGATCTAAGGGAGCTGTGGCGTCTATGTGATCCTGAATTTGCCTTTGGACCTCTTTCTCCAATATCTTTGCTAGTATGGGAATACTAGCTATTGGTCTGTACGACTCGGCTTGTTGTGGATCGAGTTTAGGGTTCTTCAATAAAGGCCTGATTGATGTTTGCTTGAGGGTCGTAGGGAAGGAACCAGTAGTAAAGGAATGTTTTGTCAGTTTTGCGATGAATGGACTAAATTCCTTGCGTAGCTCCTTGATCCAAAAAGCCGGGCAAGGGTCTGTTTGTGCTGTGGAGGTATTGAGGGAAGCTATTGTGTCTTCAATGCTTTTTCTAGATGGTGTGGAAAACTTGCATAAAGGGGTTACGCCGATATGATCTTGGAATGAGGCTGTTGATATTTTGTCAGTCTGTATGATCTTTGACTGGAGGTAGTCAGCGAATTTTTGTGGTTGGATATCCACGTGTTGTTCAGGAGTTGGTTCTTTAGAAAGGGTTTGAACCAAGTTGAAAAGATCCCGTGGTTTGTAAAGAGATCTTTTCAGAGTGTCAGTGTGGTGCTGTTTCATTTTTGTTGAGATCGCTTCCCTGTGCCTTGTTAGGTGGAGTTGGTAGGCTGTCAAATCTTGTGTGGAGAGTGATCGGCGCCATTTTTTCTCTAGTCTGCGTAGTTGTGTTAGAGAAGCTCTCAATTCTTGGGAGAACCATGGGGCCGCATTTCTTATTCTCTTGGATGCGTTATTGTTTTGTGGACGTTGTGAGATAGCCTTGAGGTTGAGATTCCATGCGGCGACTAGTTCTTCCGGGTCAGATGTGGTTATGGTGAGGAGGGATTGGGTTTGCGAGAGTATTAACTCTCTGTCAAATGCGCGGAAGTTTCTTGTTGAGGTTCGAGTTGTGCTGTTGCATTTTCGGGTACTATGCCGCTGGCTGTCCTTGGTGGGTATTTGAAAAGATATAAGTTTGTGGTCAGACCAGGGGACGTCAATGATAGACAACATCGTGTTGTGGTTTTGCTCGAGGGCTGCATGTGGTGCGAATACCATGTCCAGGATATTGCCCTTTTCGTGTGTGGGTTTGTCGATGATTTGTGTAAAGCCCAGATTCTCAATGGCTTCGAGGAATGCAGTTGCATGGCTTTGATGAAGTGAAGGGAGGTTAAAGTCTCCCATTATCCAAATAGGTGAGTTGCGGTTGTGAGCATTAGCAGCAAGGTCAAGAATTGTGGGGAGGTCCTCAGGTGATGAAGATGGTGATCTGTATATTAGATTGATGGAACATTGCTGGTTTTTGATGGAAAGAGAGTCCAGGTTACTTGTACTGGAGGCTTCAGTGATATGGAAATGAAGATCTGATTTTGTAAGGATTAGTACTCCCCCTCCTTTTTTAGTTTCTCTGTGTCTTATATGTATAGAGAAGTTGGGAGGTAGGAGTTGGTTGAGGATGACGTTATCCTCCGATGATAGCCAGGTTTCCGTGATCAAAAGTAGGTCCAGGTTATAGAGGGATATTATATCTAGGACAACGGGCCATTTCTTGCGTATGGAACGTGCATTTATCATGGCACACTTTAGGTTGTGGCAGTACTTTAGTTTCTTGTGGTTGGGTGTCATGGAAGGTTGGAGTGGAATGTGTATAAGGTGAGAGCGACGTGTGTCGCCACCTGGGTGGGGTCTTCCCTTTCAGTCAGTGCTGCCCCACAGGACGATCTCCGTGGACGCATCTAAACTGGACTGGGGCATGCACTTGGACAGCCTGCGGATGTAGGGCCTCCGGTTGGAGCAGGAGAGCCTGCACCTTATCAGCTTTCTGGAACCGCAGATGATGCAAACGCCCTCAAGGCCTCCAAGCACACTTGGCTAAGTAGTTCTCATTCAGATGAACAATCAGGTGAAGATGTTCTACGTCAACAAACAGGGAGGCTCGGGCTCATACCTCCTATGTTGGGAGGCAATGCGCTGCTGGAAGTTCCCAGTGGCCCATGGCATGGAGCTGCAGGCAGCTTACCTGTCTGGGAGTTCGTAAGATGTAACGTATATGGGTAATTTGTCAAAATGTGCTTGGAATTTCTTCTTTATCAAGCCGGCTGCCCCCACACAATGGGAAATATTTCTGTTTCTTTCTGCCACGTTTTCTTGGTCTCTGACTGCATTACCTGGTCTTTCAGAATCTTCTGCCTCTCCATGTGATTCACAGAGTAGTTGCTTGGAACTGATACCTCTATTATCAATGCCTTTTTGGTGTTTTCTCCTTAACCACTATATCTGGCTTCCTCACATCCAGCTTTTTATCAGTCGGGATGGGCGTATCCCAAGTGATCATAACTTCCTCATTCTCTGTAATTCTCTTAGGGTCATCATCCCTGTGCTTTTTGGGCACTGTGATGTTGCAGTGTTTACAGAGTTTCCAATACATGAGGCGTGCTACTTTATTATGTCTTTCTGTGAATGGCACGCCATGTGCTTTGGCAGGACGTGTGCCAAAGCATATGGCCAGCTGTAGGCTGCCACCAAGCTGAACCATCCCTCTGACCCTACCAATGGAATCCGCAGCAGCAGGGGGCATGCTTGGCTCGGAAGAGGTGTTGCACGGCTTGGACGTCTGCCTGGTGTGGCCAAAACCCTTGGGCTGGCCCTGAGTACCGTAATTAGTGCCTTGCAGTGCTTGGGCCTGACAACAAACCCTCACATTGTAAACTGTTTACAGATGACAGCGAGAGGCCTCAGGGGTTGTGAAACATTGTGCAAATGAATTTTTAGCGTGGATATGTTCAGGCCATCAACTTCTGCAACAATTTCATTGGTCCTCATGGCCCACAGAGCTGCACTGGATGCAGGGGATGCATCAGCATTGAGGACATTGATCCCATCATCATCAGGCATCGATAGAATTTATCAGCAACTGACAGACCCAAAGTCCAAAGAGGAGGAAGGATTAGTCATCATCTTCATAGACATCAAGGACCAACATCACTGAACACACAGCGAAAGCTGTTGTGTTTTGGAGCATGATGTCATGAGCATCAGGGTATTGGAGGAGCCCTTACATATGGGAACACTCATTCTTTGTGGCATTAGAGGGGCTACCCCAATCTTCAAGGGATGAGAACTAGCCTGCCATTAACCCTCAGTTGATTCTGATGCACATGGCCAGTCCTGCCCTAGGCCCTTTGTCTTTGCCGATGACTGCCTTCAAGGAACATCTGCTGAAGGGATAGAAACATAAATATATGACGACAGAAAAGACCACATGGCCTATCTAGTCCGTCCTTCCATAACAACAGCTACAACAGTCCCCTTTTTACCTTTAGAGATCCTCTGTGTTTGTCCCATGCTTTTTTCAATTCATTTACTGTCCTCATCTCTACCACCTCCACTGGGAGACTATTCCACGAATCCACTATTTCCGTAAAGAAATATTTCCGCATATCACTCCTGAATCTATCTCCCTTCACCCTCATCCCATGTCCCCTTGTAGCAGAACTTGCTTTCAATTGAAAGAGGCTCTCTCGCTGAACATTTATGCCACGGAGGTATTTAAACATCTCAATCATATCACCTTGAGGAAAGTTTGAAGGGTTTTTTTACACAGTGCAAAATGGCTGTTTTGACTGCATCAGTACTAGTGGATCTAGAAGACTTGCCGATCCTAGAAACTAATGCCCTGCCTGCAGGAAATAAATTGTCACAAAGACATCAAAGATTGTCTGTGCCAGCATATTGGGGGGGAGGGGTTCATTGGTGCCAATGCTTTCCATAGAGATTTGCACCCAGAGATAGCCTGAGTCAGAGTATGAGTGCTCCTGGGAGTCTTGAGTATGACTGAAATATTCTCAGAAGAGAAATATGTAGTCTTACCTTCAGACCCTCTCATCCTCATGAGAGAAGATGATCTCCTGGAGAGTTGTCCTTCCTTTATTTTGTCAGGATGATAGTTAATTCCTTTCCATTACATTAAAGACCAAGGAGCAGCCCAGATCTGAAGCATTGGAAATCCTTCAATTCGTCATTCCACCTAAGGAAATTGTGATAGTGCCCATTCACAGAATCATGAAGGATGTACTGAGTTCAGAAGGCTCCTGGATTCAAAAAGCTGCAATTATCACACCGTTTTATGGTGGTCGAATCTGCTCTCAAAAGGTCTAAGCGCTCCAGAATGCTCTTTGGTGCCGCTAGGCAGAGAGGAATGGACTCTGGAGTCTTTTGGAAGAAAAACATTTTTCAGAATGCTGTGCTCAGATCCTGTATAGCAGGCATGTTCAACAGGTAGATCGCGATTTACCTGTAGATTGCGGAGGGGTCAGAGGTAGATCGCCAGCCCCACTTGGCTCCATCTCTCCAGCAGCTCGCCCCGTCGCTAGGAGAGAGCTCGTGCCGGCAGGTAGTCTACCGAGGGCTTGCCGCCGCTGCTGATCCTTTGCCTGTCTTTTTTTCCCTGCCTGCAGGAATCTTGCCTGCGGGTGTATTGGGGCGCTTGTTGTTTTCATGTCAATAGTTTGTGGGTACCCCAGGGGGCCGCCACCCGCACCCTGCAATGAGACGCCACAGGCCCGGCGTCATACCTGGTCTCCTGCCTCTCAGAATCACCCATTCCTGCCCACGCCCCAACACTCCTTAGAAGTGTGTTATATACCGAGCTATATCCATGTTATAGTTCACTTTCATTAAACGTTTTCGGGCAGATAAAACAAACTCAAGAATTTGGTGATTTTGGCGGGCTTTTCCAATTTTGTTCTAACTTGCTTATGCCTTGCCTTTGAATTGGTTCAAACCACTGTGACTTTTGCTTGCCTCTGCAATTTTATTTTGCCTAGCCTTTGCGTTGATTCTACACTGCAGTTTTATTTCACCTTGCCTTTGCGTTGATTCTACACTGTGTGCAGAATTTATTAAATCACATGTGGTGGTATTTGAACTTGTTTGGCACAGTATTTGATTTTATCTGGTTTGCTGGACAGGTGTTTGAGATTTTTTGATGATTGTTTGGTGGTATTTGGTTATTGGTGCCAGTATGATGAATTCTTATTTTTACTTTTAGAACGGCAAGTGTGGTTTTGGCATCTCCAGTCCTTGTATGGCACATCATCCAGAGGTCTTCAGTTCCTGTTGATCTTTAATACTTTGAAACAGTAACAGTTTTGGACCAGATTCAGCCAGTGTTTATACTAACTTAGCAGATTTGGCCTTCTTACGTCCAGCCACCCCAGTATAACGAAGATGAGTGTTCCAAAGAAAAGAAAAACCTACCACTTTCATGATGAATGGGAAATGGACTACTTCTTCATCATGGTGAAAGACAAGTGTTGTTGTCTAATTTGTAACGCCCCAGTATCTTTGCCCAAAAAGGGTAATCTGGAACGTCATTATAAGGCTCTGCATAGCAATAAGTTTGATGCTGATTTTCCACCCAAAAGTGAAATTCGTAAACTGAAGCTCAAAGAACTTAAATCGAAATTGGCTACTCAGCAACAGTTGATGGCGAAGCCAAGGTCACATTCGGTCAATGCAACCATAGCATCCTTCAAGGTCAGCAACCTGATCGCAAAGAAATGCAAACTTTTCACTGAAGGGGAATTTGTAAAAGATTGGTTTCTTGAAGCAGCTGACAAAAAGAGATCATAGCTGCTATTCAAGATGTACAATTGTCAAGAAACACCGTCGTGCGGCGAATAGAAAAGATGTGTGGAGACACAACTGAACAATTGTTGGAGGATGTTTCAGATTGTGTTGCTTTCTCACTCCAACTGGATGAATCTACAGACATAAGAGACATAGCCCAGTTACTAGTCTTTATCCGGATGGTTTTTGAAGACTTCAGTGTTAAAGAAGAACTACTTGGAATGATTTCTTTAAAAGGGAGAACTACCATAACACTGCCGCCTGTATCCTTACCTGCTCCTCCCGCTTCGACCACATCACGCCCCTCCTTATTCGTCTGCACTGGCTTCCAATCCCTTTCCGTATACAATACAAATTCCTCATCTTTGTTCATAAGTCTATTCACAACGGCACCCCCCTCTATCTCGCTGATTTGGTCCACCTCCACACTCCCCACCATTCCCTCCGCACCATCCACGCGAACCGCATGACCCTACCCTCCCCATCCCAAGCTCACCTAGAATCTACCCATTCCTCTGCTTTTTATTTCCTTGGCCCCCATCTCTGGAACTCACTCACCCCAGACCTCCGCCTAGAGCCATCCTTCAAAACTTTTAAAGCAAACCTAAAAACATACCTCTTTTGCCTAGCTTTTGACCTTCGCCCCACCCCCTCCCCTCTTTCTCCACTTCCCCGGTGATACTCAGCAACCTGCCTAACTCCTGCTCTCTCTCTCTAATTTCTAACCTCCTCTCTCCTATCCTATAATATAATTGGCATTCTTTTCTTTTTCTAAGCAGCTTTTTTTTTTAATGTATTTTATAAACCGCTCAGATGCTGTTGGTCTGTTAAGCACCCCAATAAACATAAACATACAGTCAGGAAATATTCAGTTCTTTCCATTCTTTTGTGATGAAGTGTAATCTTCCATTGCATAGACTTGTTTCCATCACTACTGATGTAGCAAGAGCAATGACAGGTGAGGTTAACGGTTTCATAGACCTCTGTAGACAGCATGACGACTTCCCAGACTTCCTTTCTTACCACTGCATCATTCACCAGCAAGTTTTGGCAAGCAAGAGACTCAATACAAAGACTGTCATGGACATCACTTTCAAAATTGTAAATTCAGTTTGTGGAAGATCACTTCAAAGACGGCTTTTCAATCTTGCTCTTGATGAAGGGGCAGCGAAAATCATTTTGCACACAGATGTAAGGTGGCTAAGTAGGCACAAATTTCTGCAAAGATTTCATGATTTGCTGAATGAAATAAGTTTTTTGAAGGAGAGGGGAGATGACCAAGCAGAGTTGGAAGATGAGGAGTGGTTATGTGATCTGGTATTTCTCCAGGACCAAGCAGGAAGTCAGTCCTCACATATGGGTGACATCGGCGCCGACGGAGCCCCCGTGCAGAGCATTTCCCCAGCTTTCAAAGAAAGCCTTTGGGAATGCAGTGCACATGCGCAGTCCACTTCCCGCCCAAGGGTGCCATCTTGCTCAGTCTTTCTTTTTCCGCGGAGCCCAACGGACGTGAGTTTGTGTCACCCGGGAAAAGTTGATTTTTTTTCTGCGATTTTCGCTTTGTCTTATCCGGTTCAACACCGGTTCCCCTTCCCACCTGGGCTCGGTACACCGGTATCGAGTCCAGAGTTTCTTTTTCGATTTTTGTCCTTCGTGACTAGTGTTCGCGCCTTTTTTGTTATTTTCACTGGCAGCCCGGCAGCTCTTTTGACCTTGCAGGGGCTCTTTTCCCCCCGATGGCTGCCAGCAGGTTCAAAAAATGTGATCGGTGCAAGAAACTTATGTCTCTCACCGACACACATGACTGCTGCCTCCGATGCCTCGGGCCTGACCATGACCCACTGGTCTGTGGCCCGTGTGGCAAAATGTCGTCGAAGGCACTTCGGAGCCGTCAACATCAGCGAGAGAGAATTTTTTCAGAGTCTGCGTCTGGCCGGGCCCGGACTTCGTCAGATGCCTTGACATCTCGAGAGTTTGACCCTGAGCACCGTCGTGGTTCCTCTGAGAGGGGGTCTCCCACCCGGGAGCACAAAAGGAAGAAGAAGCTCGTGAGGGTGGCATCGCTGGAGGCCCCTGGGTCCTCGAAGGCCAGGTCGCGTAGCCGTGACCGCCACCCCAGGCTCTCGGAGTCTGAGAGGCCGTCCAAACTACCTCGCGTGGAGCCAGAGTCCCCGAGTCATGTAAGTTCTGTTGTCCTCATGGACTCTACGCCAGGAGAGCCGAAGTCGGGCCCGACGCCGTCAGAGCCCGAGTCGGGGGCTGCTGGGTCTCCTGAGCTTGGACTCAGGCTGACGGCCTTGGAGAGCAGCTTGGCTGCCTTCATGGAACAGCAGCGGGTGCTGATCGCCGGTCTGGCCGGTGCATCTGCCCCGACCACCGGGACCTCGACGTCCAAGTCGACCCCGGAGACCGAGCCGATCCTCGAGTCCTTGAAGTCTCAAGTCAATCTTCGGTCAAGGTCCCCCTCGACCTCCCGTGCGAGGCCGAGGTCGTCGATGCCAGTGCCCTCGGTGTCGGGGCGGGTGGCACTGAGGCCCACACGGCCGGAGCCGCTCGACTCCTCCTCGGGAGTCGGCGTGGGAGACGGAGGATGAGGAGTCCCCTGACACCTTCCAGACCTGGTGCGTCCCATCAGACTCACCGGAGTCCGAGCCTCGGAGAAGGTCCCCCCCCCCCCCCCAGAGGATACCCGGTTCTCGGACTTCGTGAGGGACATGGCCAAGGCTTTGGCATTCCCTGCAGATGCCGAGGAGGAGCCTCGAGCCGAGGAGCTCAATGCCCTCCAGTATGATTTTCCTCTAAAGAAAGCCTTTACTGTACCGGTTCCTCCGATGCTGGAATGGCTGCTCCTCCGTATGTGGGAGGCACTGGCCTCGGCGCCGGTTCTTAGCAAACGGGTCGATTCCATTTATCTAGTCCTTAAGAGCCCTGGGTTCCAAAAGGCGCAGCTACCGCACAATTCCATGGTTGTGGAATCGGCCATGCACCGCCTAAAGAGTTAGAAGATGGACTCCTCGGTGCCCCCCGGCCGGGAGGCCCGGAACCTGGATGCCCTCGTTAGAAAGTGCTTCCAGGGATCTATGCTATCTTGCCATGTCCAGACTTACCAGCTGTACATGGGCATGTACTTATGGGACCTGGCAAAGGAGATTGCCGGGTTCTCAGCTGGCCTCTTTGAGGAACCTTTGCAGAGGTTCAAGGCCTTGTCTACAGGGATCCGGGAGTGCTCGAAGTTCATCTCTTGAGCAGCCTATGATGGTTTCGAGGCTTCGGCCCGGGTAGCCGCGGCCAGCATTGGTGCATGCCATCAGGCCTGGCTACAGTCATCGGACCTGGAGTCATGGGTGCAGGACAAGTTGATCGATGTCCTGTGCCGAGGTGACAACCTCTTCGGTAGGTAAGCCCATGACTGAAAAGGCTGCAGAAATCAAGACTGAGACTCTCACCAGGACAAGGCTGTCCAGGAAGACTTCTGCCCTTTCTCAAAAGAAGAAGGGCTCGGGAAAGAAGCCCTTTTTCCCGAGTAAGGGTGCTACCTACAAAACCTATCCTCAGTATCAGGCCTCTCCAGCTTCCCAACAGGGCCAGCAGGCCAAGGGGCAGGGGCATGGGCCCCGTAGGCAGAAGACCCCCAAGCTGCCAACTCCGTCTCCTGCACAGCAGGGAGCGGGGTTTTGACTCCCACAGCATAGCCTCTCCTCCGCCGGGGACTCCACTCAGTACAGGAGGTCAGCTGACCCTGTACGCCTACAGGTGGCCAGCCATCACAGGGAATACCTGGGTATTGAGCATAGTCCAAAAGGGCTACGTGCTCCACTTCCACCAGCTACCCCCCTCCTACTTTCCAGGGAAGCCTCCCAGACTCCCTCTACACAGAAACCGCCTCCTTCAGGAGTTGGCAAGTCTTCTAAGGGAACAGGCAGTGGAACCGGTGCCTCACCACCTGACAGGGCAAGGCTTCTACTCCAGGTACTTCCTGGTACCAAAAAGGACAGGAGGCTTCCGGCCTATCCTGGACTTGTGAAACCTAAACAAGTTTCTGGAGAGGGAAAAGTTCAAGATGCTTACCCTTGGGATACTGCTGCCCTTCCTCCAGCAGAGAGACTGGCTATGCTCCTTAGACCTAAAGGATGCTTATACTCACATCCTCATTCATCCAGACCACAGACAATATCTCAGATCTGTGGTGGGAGGAAACTATTTTTAGTACAGGGTACTTCCCTTTGGCCTAACCTCTGCCACCAGGGTTTTCACCAAATGCCTGGCGGTAGTGGCGGCTTATCTCAGGAATCAGGGAATTTTTGTCTTCCCATACCTGGATGACTGGCTTATCAGGGGCCAGTCTCTCCAGGAGGTCCGACAAGCCACTCTTCGTGCTGTCTCTCTTCTTCAGCATCTGGGCTTTGTCATAAATTACGCAAAGTCCACTTTGCTCCCCTCTCAAAACCTAGAATTTATAGGAGCAAGATTGGACACCGTTCAGGCAAGGGCTTACTTGCCCAAAGACAGGGCCCACAGACTGATGCACTTGACCAACCAGTTCCAAAACAATTCTCATGTTTCCGCCAGGCACTATCTGCGGCTCCTGGTTCACATGGCATCCACTGTACATGTGACTCCGCATGCCCGTCTGCACATGCAGGTTGCTCAGTGGTGCCTCAGAGCTCAGTGGACGCAGGCCACAGGCGACCTTCGAGGCAGAGTAAAGGTGTCCAAACCACTTTTGGACGTCTTACAGTGGTGGCTACATCTCCCAAACCTTCTCAGGGTGGTGCCTTTTCAGGCTTCAGCACACACAAGGGTGCTGACAACCGATGCTTCCTTAAAGGGCTGGGGTGCACATTGCCAGGGCATGTGCATTCAAGGCCTGTGGGCTCCTCGAGAGGCCACGCAGCAAATCAATCTTCTGGAGCTGCGAGCAATTCGCTTAGCTCTGCAAACAGCTGATCAGGAGAATTTCCTGGCAGACAAGCTAAGCAGGATTCTCCAGCCTCACGAATGGCAGTTGAATCCATTGGTGGTCCAGCAGATCTTCCTCCGCTGGGGACTTCTATCCATCGATCTCTTTGCAAGTCCACTAAACCGTCAACTGCCCGGGTTCTGCTCCAGACAGCCGCATCCCCTAAGGATGACAGCAGATGCTTTATCTGATCTCATGGTCTACGGGTTTCCTGTATGTGTTTCCTCCCATGCCCCTGGTGGCCCGAACTTTGTTCAAGATTCTCCGGGACAAAGCCTCGGTGATTCTGGTAGCCCCCAGATGGCCGAGACAGCCATGGTTTCCATTTCTGCTGCAGTTGGCGGTGGAAACTCTGTTCCCTCTGGGATTGCAGCACGATCTCCTGTCTCAAGAGCAGGGTTCCCTTCTGCACCCCAATCTCAGGTCCCTCAACCTGATGGCCTGGCTGCTGAAAGGGTAGTGCTAGCTCCCTTACTTCTGCCTAAAGAAGTTGAAGAGGTGATATTGGCCTCTAGGAGGCAGTCCACAAGAAAGTCCTATGCCCTCAAGTGGCGTCAGTTTACAGTGTGGTGTGCCCAGCACAATGAAGAGCCTTTCTCTTGCCTTGTGCCGGTAATACCGCAGTATTTACTTCACCTTTCAAACTTAGGTCTTAAGTCTAACTCTGTTCGGGTCCACCTCAGTGCTTTGTCAGCGCACCACTCACTGGTGTCAGGACAGTCTCTTTTGGTTCACCCCTTGGTGTCCAGATTTCTCAGAGGTCTGCTTCTACTCAAGCCTCCGGTTCGTCCACCGGCGACTGAGTGGGATTTGAACGTGGTCTTGCAACAACTTACTCGCCCACCGTTTGAGCCGATGGGTACTTGCCATTTGTGCTTCCTGTCTTGGAAAGCACTCTTCCTGGTGGCTCTTACATCGGCTAGACGTGTGAGTGAGCTACAAGCTCTGGTTTCTGATAGACCGTACACACGGTTCTATAGGAACAGGGTGGTCCTATGAACCCATCCCAAGCTACTCCCTAAAGTGGTCTTCTCTTTCCACCTCAATCAGGAGGTGGTTCTTCCGACTTTTTTTTCTCAGGCCGCATACCAGCCGGGCTGAGACAGTCTTGCATAACCTGGACTGTAAGAGGGCGTTGTCCTTTTACATAGAATGTGCGTGACAGCATCGAAGGGCTGCTCAGCTCTTTGTCTCCTTTGACCCTAATAAGATGGGGTTACCTGTCTCCTGACGTACATTGTCCACTTGGGTAGCAGATTGTATCGCCTGGGCATATAGGGCAGCCGACCTCCCCTTGCAGGGTCGAGTCACGGCCCACCATGTCAGGGCGAAAGCCGCGTCAGTAGCTCATTTCCGCTCTGTTCCGTTGGCAGACATCTGCCGGGCCGCAACTTGGTCTTCAAGCCAGACTTTTGCAGCCCATTACTGCCTGGAGAGAGAGTCCCGGAGGGACAGTGCTTTCGGACAGGCGGTACTCCGTAATCTCTTTGAAATTTAAGCAACTCCTACCCTCCGGCCCTTGTGTTGGGCTACCGTACGGGGGCGTTCTCAGAGAAAATTCTTCTCACGGATGCTGAGACTCTTCAGAGGGAGCCATTTTTGTCAGCTTGGTTTCCCGATAGCCTAGAGCTGGGGAGTCCCATATGTGAGGACTGACTTCCTTCTTGGTCCTGGAGAAAGAGTAGTTACTCACCTGTAACGGGTGTTCTCCAGGAGCAGCAGGAATCGGTCCTCACGACCCTCCCTCCTCCCCTGGAGTTGCAGTCATATACTTCATTTTAATTTTTTGCTGTCTTTTAGCTATGTCATCAGACTGAGCAAGATGGCACCCTTGGGCGGGAAGGGGACCGCACATGCGCTCTGTAATCTCCAGGAACAAGCAGGAATGAGTCGTCACATATGGGGTACGTCGGTACCAACGGAGCCTGCGCGGGAACGCTCCCCAGCTTCCCAAAAAGGAAAGCTTTTGGGAGCATCCCACAGCGCCTGCGCGCTGCCTTCCCGCCTTTCCTAACCGCCTCTCCCCAGTTCTTCTTTTCCGCGGAGCCAGCAGGTCGTGTTCCTGTCACCGCTGAAGAAGTTCTATGTTTTATTTTATTTCTTTGGTCGCGCGTCTTCCTTCCCTGACGTCGGACCGGTACCGCCGGTCTTTCTTTCTTATAAAAAAAAAAAAAGAACATATTTTTTCCCTCACTTAGTGTGTTTTTCCTCTTTGGGCCTTAGGCCTCACGAGAAATTTTCCTCTTGGAAAAACCAGCCTCCGGGTTTAAAAAATGCACTAAGTGCAGCGGTACTATTTCTGTCACCGACACCCATGAATGGTGTCTTAAATGTTTGGGTCCTGACCACTCCATTTTGGATTGTCCGTCCTGCTCCTTGATGTCTAAACGAGGTTTACAGAAACGAGCAGCTAAGCTCCAGGTGCTGTTTCCCTCTGATGCAGCTTCAGTGGCATCGACGTCTTCCAGGGCCTCTACTTCCTCCCATGGATCTCAGGTAACCAAACATAAATCCAGCCGGTCCTCGAAGGGTAGATCTCCTTCCAAGCATCAAGATGCCTCCGGGCTTGCCCTCGAGGATTCTGCACCGGCAAAACAACCCCAGCGGGAAGCTCCGGCTTCCAAAGCTCCTTCTATGGGGTTACAGGTTGACATCGATGGCACGGCCTCGACCGATCACCTGTTAGAATGCTCTGGGGTACCGGCGCAACCTTCCGGTACCGAATTCCAGGCATTCATGGCGTCGATGGATCAGAATGTTCTATCCATGCAGCAGGCTATCGCGGCCTTCATTCAAGCTGCGACGCCGCTGATACCACAACAAACTCCGTTGTCGGTATCTGCTCCGGTACCGACTGCATCGACATCGACCAGAATGCCGACTGCAGCGGTTCCCTGTCCAGGGATGCCCATCAGTACCGTACCGGTCCCGATGACGCCCGATGTCGATACCGCTCGATACGCGTATCAAGCTTTGGAAGAGCACCCTGACAGTCGATACTTTGATTCCTCCGAAGACTCTGATGCATCGGAGGAGTCTGCTGAAGTGTCTATAGCTCTTCCTGAAGAGCCTTCTTCTCCAAAAAGAAGAATGTCTCCTCCAGAGGATTTGTCCTTTCAAGACTTCATAAGAGAAGTGGCTAATGGGCTTTCTATTTCAGTAACCTCTGAATCAGAGCCTAGAGCTAAAAAATTGGATATTTTAGGTTATGCTAAGGCTCCTAAGGAGGCAGTCACCTTGCCAATTCATGAGATTCTTTATGATCACATGATTGACTTATGGGAGACTCCTCTCACTATCTCTCCTCATTCTCGTAGGTTGGACACTATGTACCGTGTCCCTCCTTGTCCTGGTTTTCATAAAACACAGCTTCCTCACCATTCTATTGTGGTGGAGTCAGCTATGAAAAAGATAAAGAGTGCAAAAAGACACTCTTCTGCTCCTCCAGGAAGAGAATGCAGGACCTTGGATGCTTTTGGTAGAAAAATCTTCCAAGCCAGTATGCTCATTGCCAGAATCAACTCCTATAGTCTTTATATGGGTATGTTTCTGAAAGAAGTTGCAGATAAGCTGCACTCTTTCCTCCCTTTTCTTCCAGAGGATAAAAGGGAAGAATTTCTTATTTGGCTTAAGCATACTCAAGATATTTCAAAGTTTTCCAACCGTGCAGCTTTTGACTCCTTTGAGGGTGCCAGCAGAGCTTCAGCCATTGCCATAGCTGCACGCAGAATTGCTTGGCTCCAAGCTTCTGATCTAGAATCTTGGGTCCAGGATGGCTTGGGAAATCTTCCCTGTACAGGAGAAAACCTGTTTGGCAAAGATTGGCAAATAAAAGCCACTCAAATGGATGCAGAAAATTCTGCTTTGGATAGACTTTCAAAGTCAACCTCCATTCCTGCCAAGAAAAAACCTTTCAAGAAGTCTTTTTTCAAGAAAGGCAGATTCCATCCTGCTTCTGGCCAAAAATCATCTACAGGTCGCTTTGCTGCTAAGCGTCAGCAACCTAAACAGGCCAGGCCTAAGCCTACAGGGGCTGCTGCAACCCAGCAGACCCAGCCTCCTCAGGGTTTTTGACTTGATGCTAGAGAACTTAGCCTTTCTGGCTCTGAAACAGCCAGAGCCTCTCACCATCCCAGGAAGGTTAGCTCATTTTGCTCCCAGATGGGAGCAAATTACAGCAGAGCAGTGGACCCTCTCCATCATAAGGGAGGGCTACAAACTTCATTTCTCAAACCTTCCTCCTCACACCATGGTGAGACATTTCAATTCTCCAACATCTCTCCTCAACCTTCTAGGTCAGGAGGTGGCTGCCCTTCTTGCCCAAGGGGCAATAGAAGAAGTACCTCTTCTTCAACAAGGGTCAGGGTTTTACTCCCCCCTACTTTCTGATCCCAAAGAAAACAGGGGGCTACAGACCATATTAGATCTCAGAGAATTGAACAAATTTCTATGCAAGGAGAAATTCAAGATGCTTTCTCTGGGAACTCTCCTTCCATACCTTCAGAGTCAGGATTGGCTTTGTTCTCTAGATCTCAAGGATGCGTACACACATGTCCTCATCCATCCATCTCACAGAAGGTTCCTCCGTTTTCTTTTCCAAGGAAAGCATTACTAATACAGGGTGCTTCCTTTCGGTCTGGCCTCTGCTCCAAGAGTGTTCACCAAATGCATGGCAGTAGTAGCTGCATTTCTACGCACTCTGGGAATATTTGTATTCCCATACCTGGACGACTGGCTCATCCGAGCTCCATCTCAGTCAGAGGCCCAGACTTCCCTGGACTGCACAAGGCACATTCTGCACTATCTGGGACTTGTGATAAACCTCCCAAAGTCCCAGCTCACCCCTACTCAGTCCTTAGAGTTCATAGGGGCCTGGCTAGATACTACCACTGCAAGGGCCTATCTTCCTCAGGCCCGTTGCCTACGCCTAGTGCAGCTAACCTCCCAGATTCAGTCAAAGAGCCATTTAACTGCCCGGGAGATGCTACAACTGCTAGGCCACATGGCATCCACAGTGCATGTAGTACCATATGCTCGCCTTCACATGAGAGCAGCTCAATGGACTTTGTCCACCCAGTGGACTCAAGCATCAGGGGCTCTGTCAGACAAAATAGCAACCTCCAAGCGCCTCTTTTGGTCTCTCCAGTGGTGGAGGTCTACCCAAAATCTGTTGCTGGGGTCCCCCTTCCAACAGTTGTTGCCCCAGGCAACCCTCACAACATATGCCTCCCAAACAGGTTGGGGAGCTCATCTGCAAGACCTCTCCACTCAGGGTACTTGGTCTCCACAAGAGACCTCTCTACATATCAACCACTTGGAGCTCTGAGCAGTTTTTCTAGCTCTCAAGATCTTCCATACCCTGCTCAGCTACAAGACAGTCCTCATTCATACGGACAATCAGGTAGCCATGTTTTACATAAACAAGCAAGGAGGAACTGGCTCTCTGTCGCTTTGCAACGAAGCTTTAAGATTTTGGGCCTTCGCCAGAGAGCATCAAATCCATCTCCTGGCCGTATACCTTCCAGGAATCCAAAACTCTTGGGCAGACAGACTCAGTCGAGTTCTGCTTCCACACGAATGGTCCCTGCACATGGACCAAATACTCAGAATCTTTCAAGAGTGGGGAACCCCGGACATAGACCTCTTTGCAAGTCCGTGGAATGCCAAACTTCCCCGGTTCTGTTCCAGAATTCCGTGTCAGGGAGTTCAGGCCAAGGATGCCTTCCTCCTTCACTGGGGTCAAGACTTCCTGTATGCCTTTCCACCCATTCCCTTAATTCCCAAGACTCTGTTCAAACTCCAGAGGGATCAAGGATCTATGATCCTCATAGCTCCATGCTGGCCACGCCAAGTGTGGTACCCTCTACTTCTGCATTTCTCTCAAGCTCCCTCCCTAGACTTGGGAGCTGCTCCAGACCTTCTGTATCAGGAGGAGGGGACTTTGTGGCACCCAAACCCCAAGTCCCTTCACCTCAGAGCTTGGTTGCTGAAGGCCTAGACCTTCAAGGTTGGAATCTTTCTCAGCAGGTGAAGGATATCCTCCATGCTTCCAGAAAACCTTCTACTAGGCGTTCCTATGCTTTTAAATGGAAAAGGTTTTCCATTTGGTGTACTGAGAAGGGTCTTGACCCTCTAGCACTACCTTTGAATTCTCTATTGGAATATCTCCTGCATCTCTCCAATGCAGGCCTTAAGACAAATTCAGTAAGGGTCCATTTGAGTGCTATTGCAGCATCCCTTAAACCTATCAATGGACAGCCTATTTCCTCTCATCCTCTTATTGCAAGATTCATGAGAGGCCTAACTTTAACTAAACCTCCCATTAGGCCTCCTCCGGTGGCATGGGAATTAAATCTGGTTCTTGGTCAGCTTATGAAGCCACCTTTTGAACCCTTAGCCACCACCTCCTTGAAATTTCTTTCCTGGAAGGTCATTTTCCTCATTGCAGTCACCTCAGCTCGCCGCATCAGTGAACTGCAGGCCTTAGTGGCTAATCCACCTTATACAAGGTTCCATCATGATAAGGTAGTCCTTAGGACCAATCCACGCTTTATGCCTAAAGTGGTCTCACCTTTTCATCTTAATCAAGAGGTGTATTTACCTGTCTTTTTTCCAGGTCCTCATGCATCAAGTGCAGAGAGGAATCTTCATACCCTGGATTGTAAGAGAGCTCTTGCCTTTTACTTACAAAGGACACAGCAACATAGGAAGTCTTCTCAACTCTTTGTTGCTTTTGATCCCTCTCATTTGGGACTTCCAGTCTCTAAGAGGACACTGTCCAATTGGATTGCTCAGTGTATTTCTTTTGCCTACCAGAGTAAGAATCTTTCTCTGGAGGGCCATGTCACAGCTCATAATGTAAGGGCCATGGCCACCTCTATGGCTCATCTAAATTCTGTGTCCATCAACCAGATCTGTCGAGCGGCCACCTGGGCCTCGGTTCATACCTTCACAGTCCATTACTCTTTGGACAAGGACTCCCGCCGGGATGCCTTGTTTGGTCAGGCTGTTCTCAAACACCTGTTCCATGCTTAATCAACTCCTGCCCTCCTTCCCTGGATGGATGCCTGAGATCCATAGGAGGAGATAGAGCCCTTCCCAGGGTCTCATAACCTTGGGGATCTCCCAGCCATCTCTAGCTAGGGAGTCCCCATATGTGAAGACTCATTCCTGCTTGTTCCTGGAGATAGCACAGTTACTTACCTGTAACAGGTGATCTCTGGGAACAGCAGGAATAAGTCTTCACAACCCACCCACCTCCCCTAGGAGTTGTATCTCTCTATCTATCTTTCCTTTCCTCTCTCTCTTTGTCTCAGCTTTAAAACTCAAACTGGGGAGAGGCGGTTAGGAAAGGTGGGAAGGCAGCGCGCAGGCGCTGTGGGATGCTCCCAAAAGCTTTCCTTTTTGGGAAGCTGGGGAGCATTCCCGCGCAGGCTCCGTTGGTACCGACATACCCCATATGTGAAGACTTATTCCTGCTGTTCCCAGAGATCACCTGTTACAGGTAAGTAACTGTGCTTTCCCAAAGGCTTTCTTTGAAAGCTGGGGAAATGCTCCTCACGGGGGCTCCGTCGGTGCTGATGTCACCCATATGTGAGGACTGATTCCTGCTGCTCCTGGAGAACACCTGTTACAGGTGAGTAACTTCTCTTTCTCACTGACTTTACAGGCGAACTAAGTGATATGAACCTTGAACTACATGGTTAAAACAAATGCATTGGCGAAATGAGTACAGTTTCATCCTACAAGAGCAAATTTGAGCTAATGATGACTGACCTTGCAAGCAACACTTTTGATCATTTTCCTAATACACTGGACCATCTGGGACAATATCCAAATTTTGTTTTTCAGAATGAGAAGTATGTGACAGAAATCTGTTCTGTTTATTTATTTATTTATTTATTTATTTATTTTATTCTCTTATATACCACGCTATTCTGCATCAGTGCAGTTTACATTGAACAAACTGAAATTACATTGAACAGGGCATTATAACTTGGAGATTACTATTTTACAGGGAACATGGGCTATGGAGGGCTAAGTGGCTTATCCAGGAATTCGAAAATAGATTCTGTGACTTCCAAAAAATTGGAACAGTTGTGGAGTACTTGTCATACCCATTCAAAGTAGATGTGGACATTAAAGAAAACTGCAGCTGCTATCAGTAAAAATTACTCATTGAGCAAGCCATCTCTTGAAAACAAAATATTAACCCTTAAAATGACATTTTTCTCAAGACCCGTGCTGAGCAAGAATCGTTTTGGAAGCTAGTGCCTAGAGACAAATTTCCCAATTGAGAAGATGCAGTGAAGCTGTACACTCCTGTTTCGGTTCAACTTATTTGTGTGAATCTGCGTTTTCCCATCTGAAAATGACAGAGTACACAACGTTTCCAACATGACAGATGAACATCTCCAGGATTCCCTGAGATTGGCCCTCACGCAATATTCACCCAACTTCAAAAAGCTGGTGGATGAAATGCAGGCTCAGACGTCTCACTACTGAGCAAGAGCGAAATATTAAAGATTGTGCAAGATCAGCCTGGATCAATACTCGACCTAAATTTAACACAAATTACTCAATAAAACTTTAAGAAAAAAATGTACTTTCCATTTCCCCTCCCAGTTCTTACCGGATCTTCGTCTCACTGTTTTGTTTTTGCTCTTAACAGCTGATCACATCCAAGTAAATGACAGAAGGTTCATTAAAAATGGGGGGGGGGATCCTCCAACTTTATTGGGTTAAAATTTAATTTATTTATTTTTATTTATTTATGTTCTCTTATATACTGCACTATTCAGCATCAGCGCGGTTCACATAGAACAAAAATCTCAGTACAGTCAACATGCATGAGTTTACAGATAACAAGGGAAGGAACTTGGATAACAAGGGAAACTATTTACAATCTATTTACAGATGTAATACTACAACATAGGTACATGTTACTAGGAACAGGTGCTAAGACTATATTCAATAATTATAGAGAGTCAGCCTATGCGTGTTATTGAATAACTGGGTGGAATCACTGAGGTCAATGGGTGTCGATGACTCTATAAGGTACTTGTTGAAGAGATGGAATTTGAGGGCTTTCCTGAATTGTGTTAAGCTGTTGATAGCACGGATGCCAGGGGGTAGTGCATTCCAACACCTAGGGGCACAGAGGATAAAGGCTCTGTTGGCTGTAGAAGAAGAGCAGCTTGTAAGGGCCTTTGGGAGCTTTAGGGAGTTGATGGTCGTGGATCTTCTTGCTCTGTTTGGTGTAGTAGTGTGAATAAGAGCAGATAAGGATGCAGCGGAGAGTTTATTGAGAGCTTTGAACGTGAGAAGTAGAGTTTTAAAGATAATTCTTGCCTGAATGGGTAGCCAATGTAATTGAATCAGCAGAGGTGTAACATGGTCAGACCTGGCGGCTCCCTGAAGTACCCTTGCAGCGGCATTCATTGCCAGCTGTAACGGGTTTAAGGTGGATTGAGGAAGACCTTGAAGAATGACATTGGCATAATCGAAGTGGGGTATGATCAGTGCTTGGTAGATTGTCCTAAAATCTTTTGGTTCCAACATGGAGCGTAGGTGTCTCAGAGAACAGATCTTGTAGTATATTGTTCTGACTGTGTTTCCTATGTGGGACTTCATATCCAGGCGTTGATCCAGAGTGACTCCCAGGTAGCGTATTGAGAGTTTGGATTGCAGTTCAGCTTCCTTAGTTTTGAGATATAGTGGTGGGATGAAGTTGGGATTCCTTGTGATAAAGAGGACTTCCGTTTTCTTATGTTGTATACGGAGGTTTTGGGAGAGAAGCCAGTCAGAAACTGCATTGAAACAGTTTATTAGAGGGGAGAGATCCAAATGGTCAGTGGAGATGGGGGTGTAAAGTAGAACATCATCGGCATAGAGCATGCAGTCGACATTAAATGACCATATGATCTTACAGATTGGTTGCATGTAGATGTTAAACAGAAGGGCAGAAAGTGAGGAACCTTGAGGGACTCCCTGATCTAGGTGGAAGGGTTCTGAAGTTCTGCCTCCTGAGCGGACATGCTACCATCTTCCGGATAGGTAGGACCTGCACCATTCAAGCGCTGTTCCAGTGATGCCCTTTTCAATTAGCCTCGCTAAAAGGAGTTCGTGATTCACTGAATCAAACGCTGCGGCGATGTCCAGAAAGATGAGGGCAAAACCTTGGCGGATGTTATCTATGCCGGTGATTATCTTGCTGAAGAGTGTGGTGAGGAGAGTTTCAACTCCATGATATTCCCTAAAGCCGTGTTGGCAGGGGTCTAGCGGCGCAGCGGTGTCAATATGGTCCTGTAACTGTCGTTGGACCTCTTTTTCGATGATCTTAGCAAGAAGAGGTGTGCTAGAGATGGGTCTGTAGGACTCTACCCTTAGGGGGTCGAGCTTGCAGTTTTTCAACAGGGGTCTAATTGAAGTATGCTTAAGGGCTGAAGGGAATGATCCTGTTGAAAAGGAGAGGTTCATTATGTTGGCAATTACTGGGCTGAAGTGACTGCGGAGCTCCTTGATCCAGAAGGCAGGGCATGGATCGGACTGGGATGTAGTGATGTTAAGGGCTGTAATGGTGTCTTCAATTCCTTTCTTAGAGGGGATAGAGAATGTAGAAAGAGCTCCTGGGACGACCTGCACAAGGGTGGTGGTTGTTGTAGTGGTTCTGTTGATAAGGCACATCTTAGATTGTAAGTGGGTTGCAAAGTCTTGAGGATGTATCTCAACTTGAGGCCCAGAGGATGGCTCCTTAGATAGAGACTTAACTAGGTCAAAAAGGTTGTGTGGCTTATTGAGAGATCTCATCAAGGTATCAGAGTGGTACCGTTTCATTGACTCGGAAATTGCCTTGCGGTGAGCAGCTAGGTGGCTATTGAATGCTGTCAGGTCAACAATAGCATGGGAGCGACGCCAGCGTTTTTCGAGTTTCCGTAATAGGATGAGGGATTCTCTAAGGTCCGCTGTGTACCAAGGAGCATTCTCTCTTTTCCTTGAATGCTTTTTTGATGGAGGACGCACAGCAATAGCACTGAGACTATTGTTCCAGTGAGAGATTAGGTCTTCAAGGTTCGTGGTAGTGGTATTGATGAGCTGTTGAGTTTCAGCAAGGATGAGCTCTCTGTTAAATGAGTTAAAAGATCTAGTGGTCGGTCTCGCTGTGTTAGCTGATGTCTTGCTGCTCTTGGTAAGGATTTTGCTTGAAGGAATCTGGAGGATGATCAATTTGTGATCAGACCAGGGAACAGGGGTGATGGATGTGATGGGATCAAGAGATGGGTTGAGGGATGACTGTGGGGCGAATACCAGATCTAGGGTGTTGCCTTTAGTGTGAGTGGGAACTTTCACTAGTTGCTTGAAGCTGAGGTTCTCAAGGGCTTCTAGGAATGAAGCTGCTTGATTATCCTGTAACGTTGGTAGGTTGAAGTCACCAAGGATCCACGTTGGGGGGTGTGGGCTATGTTGGAGGCAAGCTCGATGATAGAGGCAAGCTCATCCAGTGACGTAGAGGGTGCTCTGTAGAGCAAGCTGATTGAGCAGCGTCTGTTTGAAATGGTAATGGTTTCCATGTGACTTGTGCTGGTGGAGTGTGTCGTCTGGAACTGGAGGTCTGATCTGGTGAGGATGAGGACACCACCACCTCTTTTATCTTGCCTGTGACTGATATGTACTGTAAAACTTGGGGGGAGGAGCTAGTTGATTATGACATTGTCTTCCGCAGATAACCACGTCTCTGTGACCATGAGTATGTCAAGTTCATGAGTGGAGATTAAGTCAGTGACAGCTGGTCATTTCTTCCGGATGGAACGTGCATTGATGAGGGCACATTTTAGGTTGTAGGGATAAGGTTTTTCAGATTGTTTGCCTCTGATGGGATGTTGAGGAATAATATGGAGGAGATGGGGGTGGCGAGGGCGTGTGTCCCCGTGTAAGTTGCTACGAGATGCACCAGACCATCTCCTTCCATGGCTCTGCAATATTGGGATTTGGTTGACAGATGGGGTTAAGGCTAGAGAGCAGGAGAACCAGCTTGTGAGGATGATATAGCATCCAAAGATGGTGGTAATGGGGGGACCCATCTTAGTAAGGATGAAAGATATGTGTTAGGGAGGTGAGGATGGACGCCAAGTGAGTATTGTCGAATGGTGCTCAAGACGGCGGCCTGGAGCAACTATTGGGTGGGTCTTTGAGGGTGGATTGCTATACCTGCTGCTACCCAAAGCTCTGACTCCAGAGGGAAGGCTGCTGGATATGTTTAGAGCATATGAAATAGCAGAGTAATTAATTACATCGTATCATTGACCCAGTAGCATTTCAAATTAACCCAAGCTATGTGATACAATGAAAACGCATATGCAGATTATACAATGTGATTCAATATGCTATATGAGATCAGAGTAAGCACTAGCGAGGCATGAGAATAGAAGGGAACTAAAGCATTGAAGAATAACATGCTAAGTTAATTGAGAAGTTATGAGATGTTTCACTTAGGATACAGCATTGTTCGCAATGAAATACGATGTACCACATTGTATCAACAGAGTATCACAGTGTACCAAAACAATATATCACAGTCAAGCTAACGTTATTGTGAAGTTATCAGGTGTTCACCTTACAGTTCAGGTATTGGTGGATAGTTGGTTGTTGTAGGTGTTTGAAGAGCTCTCTACCGCGTGATGGGATGGTTCCGGAGGCCTTAGTTCTAGAGCTGGGTCACTGAGGGAGTCCAGTGGCTTTGGTGTATGTAATATTCCGTGCCCACGCCTAAGGGCCACGCCAAAGGGCCCTCTAGCGAGGTCCTCAGGCGCGGGCCCGCCAGCTGGCGCTGCCTTTTAAAAGTTGCAGGCAGCTGCCCCGATTGGGCAGCCTGCCTGGAAGATGGCCGCCGGGAAGAGTGCTCGATCCCCGTGAAGGGAGAGAAGGCTGCAGTGGTGGCTGGCGGCTCTCCTGTTCCCGCGCTGGCTGGCACTGCCTTTTAAAAGTTGCAGGCAGCTGCCCCGATTGGGCAGCCTGCCTGGAAGATGGCCGCCGGGAGGAGTGCTCGATCCCCGTGAAGGGAGAGCAGGCTGCGGTAGTGGCTGGCGGCTCTCCTGTTCCCGCACCGGCTGGCGCTGCCTTTTAAAAGTTGCAGGCAGCTGCCCCGAATTTGAAACTAATTCCTTATCGTTCCTCCAGTTTAGTCCTCCACCTCTGGGTTGTGCACCTCCTCCTGCAGCATGGAGACTGGGCATGTCAAAGTCGTGACATCACTGGATATAGCCTGCTGGTATCTCCCATCAGCCCCCAGTGTGTGTCCAGTCTCCATGCAGCAGGAAGACGTAGTGAGCCTAGCTTCTGGGCTCACTTGGGGGGAACAGATAAGGAGCATATAGTGTGACAAATTCTATTCTGATTATACTTTTGATTTTTACTTTTAATTCTACTTTTAATTCAGTTACCTTTAGTTAATTGGCAATCAGGGCTTAGTTCCCTTTAGTTATTAGGAACAAATTTCCTTATATTTACAGTAATTTTAAATTTGAGCCTGGCTCTTTAAATTAGTAGCAGCTCTCGCCTTCCCTCCTTGTCAGTTATTTTCACTTGCTGCTGGCATTCGCCGGTGCGGATCTCTCTCCCTGGACGGTACGGGAGAGAGCTCCAGGACCCGTACAGCCACACTGAAGCTGTGTGAGACAGAGCCTCTCCGTTGCTGCGGGATTTTAATTTTACTCTGTGGAACCAGCTGAGCGGTCTTCGCCGTGGCTGCCAGGCGCATCAGTGCGGCTTGAGGATCGGAGGAATTCAAGGCGGTAGGAGCAGGCTGCGTGGCTTTTGGCCCTGCAGGTAAGGCCTTCGGGCTCGGTCGGTCTGCTGAGGCCTCCTTTTTGCAGCAGCTGTTGTTCTTGGTGCCAAAATTCATTTGCGAAGGGGCAGCCATTTTCTTTCTAGGTATTTGGACCGCATGGTGAGAGTTTCAGGGAGCTGCCTGTGTGAGGAAGACAACAGGCAGAATAGCTAGATTTTTGGGCCTAGTGTTTCTTTCTTTTGTTTGTAGGTTTTTTGAGGCTCGGGGGGTTCCTCAGCCTTAAGGGGGCTGTTGTCAGTCCTCTTTATTTTTAAGTTTATTCTTAGTTTTATAGGACAGCAGTTTTGGCATTGATCTCTGATACCACATGTTCTTTCCCTCCTAATCATGTCTCTGAGGAGCATCTGTTAATTCCCGGGATATTAGGCAAATTGCCAGCTTTTAGGTTCAAGAGCAGAGCCCTAACTTGTAGTTGGAAGGAGGGACAGGCTGGAAGTGTGCCTTTGTGTATTCTATAGTGAAAGTTGCCCAAATGCCTGTGGTTTCACAGGGACAGGTTTAGGAAACCTTAGGATATAAAAAAGTATATAGCAGTTAACTGTCAACCAAGAAGTGCCTGTGCTATGGTCTATGGCCACCAGAGGGCAGCTGGTACACTCAATAGTGCCTTTCTGTGACCGTGTGTATGCAGCCATATCAGATTGATCATTCTCTGCAAGTCAGGGAAGAAATAACCACAGGGCCACCTCATGGGCTCTCAGGGGTTAGTGACTTAACAGGCAACTGTAATGTTCTGCAAATCAAGATTATATGACCAAGATTTAAAAACCCTTTCCAGGCCGAGCCCAAAACTCTCGGGATCCAAAGTTCTGACTAAATATTCCTATGAAATGCTATATAATACATGACCATAGCAGAAGGAAAATCACTATTAGAACATATTGAATAAGACGGGTAGAATTTTCCTGAAATATGCAACAATTAACCCGGCTGCAGAATGTGGATTAAAAATTTAAAGTTGGCCTTCAAAGGGTTAAAGCTCTTAACTTCTGTATCGTTTGTTGGGCTCTGGTGCCCTAAAGGCCACCGGATGGCAGCGCTGCTCATGAATCACATATAGTATTCAGTGCCCCCATCCCTCTGGGGGGGAGGGTATAATACAAAATCGTATTACTCATCAGGTTCACACAGGCAGCAACCTCTAAGACCTCCATTTGCAAGGTTGTCAGTGTATCCCACTGCTATTTCTCTGACTGCAGGAAGGCTTGGTGGGGGGGGTGCCTGTGTGTTTCATAGCTCCACTTAGCATGCCCTTCCCAGGAAATTCTCATCTATTTCTAGAGCAGGATTTCATTTCATTTCATTTCTCTGGTTATGGTTAATGCACAGCGTTAAGGGGCTGTGTTTGAAGGCTTGGGTCCCACGGACTTCAGTGGGATTTCAAAAAGAAAAAGAAACTCTCTTTAGTGAGAGATAGCCTTGTTCATTTTTAGCTAACACTGCTGATTTATTCGGTGACCTTTTGCGTCCTGAACCCCAAGGTTGGGACACTGTTTGCTTCCAGGGGTTCTACTCTCTATTTCGCTCTTCAGCTCCCTGGCAGGCGCAGCAGGCTGGCAGGGGGTGCGCAACGTGTCCTGCAACGCTGAATCCCTCAGGATAAGGGGAGAAGGAAAGCTGGGTGCAGCGGGGGCTGGTAGCTTCTTGCAAAGCTATAGGAGCAGTTCGGGTAATTTTAGCTGATCTGCTTTGATTTCATTGGAGTTGGTGGAAACTTGGTTTTTGGAGTCCTATACTTTAAAAAAAAAAAAAAAGGCATAGCTATGTTGACTTACAAGAATCTCCTTCTGCTATCCATAGAAGGTCCTATAAAGCGTTAAAATCAGTTTATATGGCAGGGTAATATTTTGGCTTAGCTGCTGTGATATAGCGCTATGATCCGCTGTAAACATATTCAAGTCAAAAGGAATTATGGTGATAACTCTCTTGGACAGTTGTAACAGGTGCTTGGGTGAGCGCCATGGCCAGTCCACAGATGTGGAATGCTCTACCATAAGCATTATGTCATGAGAAGGGTTTTATATTTGTGTGGTTTCTTAATGGAAAATATTCCCGTTTAGTTTGGCTTTCCCCAAATTATAAGATTTTACGGTAGATTTGTAATGTCTTAATTTTGGCTGTATGTGGTTTAATTTTACATATGGAAAAGGCAGCTCAGTGGAGAGAGGTTGCAAAATAGAACTCTGGCCTTTGAAGCTATCTATGCTCCCATTCCATTTATCAGAGGTTCTCCAGTATGGAGAGTATCTGCTAGTGTTCAGCGAATGCCTTAATGGGGGCCAGAAGCACGCAGCCAGGCTAGCTCTCTAGCAGCAATAGCAGCAGCTCAGATTCTAGTAGGCATACATCATATCCTGGGCTTACAAGATGGCTTCCACGCTGATCGGCATCAGCCAAGATGGCTGCCGGTTTAGACTGTGAATGTCGAGGAATCCTGGATGAGGGACCTTGCGTTCTCTGGAAAATGCCCTGCATACACTGAATCATTTAAATTTGATCGGCTACTGGCAGGACACAATGCACTCTCGCATGCTTTTTTGCTTCAGTGGTCTAAAAGTAGAGTCTTTTCCAGGTGGTATAATGGGAGCTTGTCTGCAGTTTCTCGGCTTCTTCATTGCTGACTCATTTGCCACTGCGGAATGAGAAAGCTGTATTTCCTAACACCAGGTGCTAGTTGAACTTAAAATATAAAGTCCATCTTTGTGCAGTCAGACAGAATGGGGCGTTACTCTAGCAGGAAGGGCGTGGATTAGTATGCCTGTGATTGGGAGTTCTTTCTCCTTCATATTGTTGGCACGGAAAGAGCTTCTCTTAACATATGCTGAAGGAATTTTTGGTTAAGAGATGTCTTTGTGAAAAAAAAAAGTATTCAGCTGTCCTGAATTCGCCTGTTCTTGATTGACATTTTGAGGCTAAGCAGGGGCAGGCCTGGGTACTACGTGGGTGGGTGCACACTTTGCACTACCAGGGGGTGTGGACTCACTGTATGGAAGAGAGCCCTAGCAATCTTCTTTAGCGCAAGATAGGAAAGTAGATGGTTCACTGAAGCGATTGTTGGGGACAATGCTCTGTCCTTACAAGCTCCCATTTGTGGAGCCTGGGGGGGGGTGGGGGGGGGCGAGAGCATGCTTCAGGTGGTCGCAGTGTTTGCGGCAGTCTACTCGCCTGGAACAGGAAAGGATCAGGGAGTTGAATCGACTAGAGCCTGATTTGCTTTATGTGGCAAATGTGCATTATGGTTTAATTCGAGTGCTAGCTAATATTATTGGCTTCCTTGGGGTTCACCCGGAGGTCTCTCTGGTGGAGGAATGGGGCTGCTGATGGTTCGTCCAAGTCGAGGCTCAGTAAGCTCCCAGCTAAAAGTCTTTGTCTTGTCCTTTCCCCGTGGGCTCTCATAGGGCAAGTAGTTAGCGTATCGAGGCTTTCGGGGAAAGGTACTCTTGGTAGCGCCCGGTTGGATGAGGCGGCCGTACTAAGCTGATCTCATTCGCCTACTCAACGGGCATTTCCTAGAAGTTGCCGGTAGCAGACGTTCTGCTGTGGCTAGGTCCGCGACGAATGCCTCAGGTGGATCGGTGCCCGCCTACGCTTTGGCCTTTGAATGGGCGGGGCTGAAGAAGAAGGGTTATTCTGCGGCCGTCTTTGCCACCTTGTTGAGAGCAAGGAGGCAGGCTGCATCTGGTACATAGGTCCGTGCTTAGCGCCTTTTTGAAGGCTGCTGTTCACAGCGGCAAGTCCGGGCGACAAAGGTGTCTGTATCCTTGGTCTGAGTTCTCTGCAGGACAGTGTCTGAAGGAACTAGCGGCTAGTTCCTTAGAGGGTCCAGCTGGCGACTGTTTCCGGCTGTAGAGGTTCTGTGGAGGGAATAGCACTAGGTTTTTGGATCGATGTGTGGCGTTTCCTTAAGTTGGGACCCAACTGCGCTCCTCAAGGAGAGTTCGGGTGCCGCCGTGGGATCCCGATTGGGCCTTAGAGGCGTTAACTAAAGAGCCCTTTGATTCTTTACTCCAGGCGTCGGTAAAGGATTTGCTGTTATAGACAGTGGCTTTGATAGCCCTTTGTTTGGCGCGACGAGTTTCGGAGTTTCAGGCGTTGTCATGTAATGAGCCGTTTTCACCCTTTCTGGATAGAGGGTGGTGTTTGCAACCAGTCCCGTCGTCCTTCCAAAAGGTGGTATCTGATTTTTCTCCTGAGCCTATTGGTTTCTCTTCCAGTTCTTGGTTTTTCTGGAAGCGGAGGTTTTTATTCGTAGCTTACGCCGATAGGAAACAAAATGCAGGGTGCGGCGTTCGTTTCTTTGTTTTTGTGTATTGGTTGGAGGTCCCCGCGATGGGGAAGCAGCAGCGAAGGCGGCCATTTCGCACTGGGTTAAGGCGGTGGTTGCCTCAGCATTCTGGTGGCGAGGTTGTACGATTCCGGGAGGCTTTCTGACTCTTGCTACCAGGGCGCAAGCAGCTTCATGGGTGGATCACTGTGTCATTCCACCAGGGGGGATTGTTAGAGCAGCTTCCAGTTCGTCTCTTCATTCCCTCAGTAACCACTGCTGCCTAAATGTTCTGGCAGAAAAGGATGCCTGTTCCGGGTCGACGGTGTAGTGAGTTGGCTGGATAGGTCCCTCCCAATGATTACTGCTCTGTTACATCCCAGAGGGGGAGGACTAAACTGGAGGAACGATAAGGAAATAAAAATTACACTTACCTGGTAAATGTCGTTCCTTGAGTGACGACAGTTTAGTCCTCATTCCCGCCCAGGGGTGTTATTTCTTCAGAGTTTATTTTCAGGCGGAGTGGAGCATCAATCTCAAGGAGTAGACAGATTCTTTCAGATTCTAGATCGCAGTGAGTATCCCTCTCTGTTGTTTCTTCCTTCTCTCTTATTTAAACGAGGGGATGGTATAGGAAACGTGTTTGCATAGGGGGGACGTGAATGTAAAGTTAAAAAAAAAAAAAGAAAATATAAGACTGATAAGGTTAAAAAGGTTCCTCAGGTTGAGGAATGGAGAGTTATTTAAAGTTATGGTATAGTTACTTATTTGTTGTTCCTTGAGTTTGTTTTGTCAATAGTACACTGGGGGCTGATGGGAGATACGAGCAGGCTATATCCAGTGATGTCATGACTTTGACATGCCCAGTCTCGAAGCTGCAGGAGGAGGTGCACAACCCAGAGGTGGAGGACTAAACTGTCGTCACTCAAGGAACTATTAGGCTGCCATCAACCGATCAAACCATACGGATGAACCAATGCCTAAATTACATCAACGACCCTCTTAAACAAACAGCCACTTTCCATTATTCATAAAAACTATATGCTTTGTAGAATTTCTTGTTATTTCATTGTTCTGCTTCAAAAATTGTTACATTCCATAACAAGCCTTACATCAATTCTTCCAATTATTTAAAGAATAAACCAGTGCTTAACTTTTAAATGGAATTCCCGACGCTGTCAGGCGCGTTGCAATTGCGTTTCACCTTGATGATTTCTTCAGGGGAGCTTTCCAAAGCACTGTGAAATTAAATAAGTTCTTAAGATACACACTTTTTTCTTTAAATTCCTATCAAATATCAGTTATGTTTCGGAAACCACCTACCTACAATGTCACTGGTGTCTACTCACAAAGGCTCTTTCAGTTGGAATCTTTCTGCTTCACTTAGACGCCGCGCATGCGGAGTGAATAAATAGGGGTCTAAATTATGCTAAGCCGATGGTAATGTCTGGGTTCGCATAACAATTAAAGACACAATTCCCATTCTATCCTTGCATTAAGTCCCGTGGGGACCACTGAGGATAGCCTATATATCCAACGCTGTTCATAATATAAGAGAGTTTTATCTAATGATTTTCCTCTATGTGCAGAGGTTATTTGTTCGATGCAAAAACAGCGCAAGTCTTGAAAAGTGTGTTGCATTTGTAAACAATGGTCCACAATAGGCGCTTCACGTCGTTGTCATTTAAGTTTGCTCCTGTGTTCATTCATCCGTATTTTAAAAGATCTGATCGTTTTTCCTACGTATAGTAAACCACAGGGACACCGAATACAGTAGATCAGGTATGTGGACGTACACGAAGTTCGACTTTTTAATTGATAATGAATATCATGATAACAAAACTCGGTCAATTCTTGAGTCACGATACAGATGTTACAATTACCACAACTAGTATGGCCCCCTTGTGTTACCGATTCTGCTATAGATGGTGATGGCAAAACCGCCGGACTTAATATCTCTTTTAGATTTCTTTGTCGTTGCCAACGCAGCGCACATTATAATTTTGAAGGCCGGGGATGCTATGTAGGACATTTGCGTGCCGTTGTATGCTTTGTTTCAAAGGAGCACTAAATGGTGAAAAAGAAGTAATTAAATTAACTTGCTTCTGGTATTCTTGAACCGACTTTGTCGGAGGATTAATCAATAAATCACTATTCAAAAAGGTTGCCCTTTTATAGGCTTTAGTAATCACCGTGGTGGGATATCCTCGTTGAACGTCCCCAAAATACACAAAACATAAATAATCCCCCAGGAAGACCGATCGTCTCTACCAGAGGATCATTATTGGAACCCTTGTCGGTTTTTCTTGATTCCTTTTTGAGACCGTTAATGCCGTCAATTCCTTCCTTCATCAAAGACACTACTCATTTTTTACGGATTTTGTTAGAGCATTCAGGGTTGACGAGGTTGCCTGATATTCTACTAGTGACCTTGGATGTAACTTCATTATATACTGTCATCCCTCAGGAAAAAGCCCATGACCGAGTTATGGGAGTGTTGAGAGATCGGGGTGATCTTTCCGATCCTCAGCTAGATTTTTTATCTGAGTTAACCAAATTGACACTATTCAATAATTTTTTTTCTTTTTGAGTGGATTTTTTACCATCAATTATCAGGGGTAGCGATGGGGGCCACATGTGCCCCCTCCGTAGCCAATATATACATGCAACAATTTGAAAGGGATTGGGTTGATATGTCCCCCTACACCAATTTTTTGAAATTATGGCGAAGGTACATAGATGACGTTTTTATTATATGGCAAGGAACAGTACCAGATTTAATGCAATTTTTTGAGTGGATAAATTGTAGAGATAACATAAAATTCACCCTGAATTACCACACTGAATGCATTACCTTTTTTGGATGTACTAGTCCACAAAACTGTGACAGGATGGCACACCTCTACTTACAGAAAGCAAACTGATAAAAACACATTATTGCATTATGGTAGTGCCCATCCCATAAAATTAAAAAAACAGCCTGCCCTTGTCACAATTCATTCTGTACCGGCGTAATTGTTCCGATTTACAAGAGTTTAAAGAACAGTCTAACAAATTGAAACAGAATTTTTTTCAACGATGATATCCCATCACGGTGGTTACTAAAGCCTATAAAAGGGCAACCTTTTTGAATAGGGATTTATTGATTAATCCTCCGACAAAGTTGGTTCAAGAATGCCAGACGCAAGTTAATTTAATTACTTCTTTTTCACCATTTAGTGCTCCTTTGAAACAAAGCATACAACGGCACGCAAATGTCCTACATAGCATCTCCGGCCTTCAAAATTATAATGTGCGCTGCGTTTGGCAACGACAAAGAAATCTAAAAGAGATATTAAGTCCGGCGGTTTTGCCATCACCATCTATAGCAGAATCGGTAACACAAGGGGGCCATACTAGTTGTGGCAATTGTAACATCTGTTCCGTGACTCAAGAATTGACCAAGTTTTTTTCTTATGATATTCATTATCAATTAAAAAGTCAAACTTCGTGTACGTCCACATACGTGATCTACTGTATTCGGTGTCCCTGTGGTTTACTATACGTAGGAAAAACGATCAGATCTTTTAAAATACGGATGAATGAACACAGGAGCAAACTTAAATGTCAACGACGTGAAGCGCCTATTGTGGACCATTGTTTACAAATGCAACACACTTTTCAAGACTTGCGCTGTTTTTACATCGAACTAATAACCTCTGCACATAGAGGAAAATCATTAGATAAAACTCTCTTATATTATGAACAGCGTTGGATATATAGGCTATCCTCAGTGGTCCCCACGGGACTTAAAGCAAGGATAGAATGGGAATTGTGTCTTTAATTGTTATGCGAACCCAGACATTACCATCGGCTTAGCATAATTTAGACCCCTATTTATTCACGCCGCATGCGCGACGTCTAAGTGAAGCGGAAAGATTCCAACTGAAAGAGCCTTTGTGAGTAGACACCAGTGACATTGTAGGTAGGTGATTTCCGAAACATAACTGATATTTGATAGGAATTTAAAGAAAAAAGTGTGTATCTTATGAACTTATTTAATTTCACAGTGCTTTGGAAAGCTCCCCTGAAGAAACCATCAAGGTGAAACGCAATTGCAACGCGCCTGACAGCGTCGGGAATTCCATTTGAAAGTTAAGCACTGGTTTATTCTTTAAATAATTGGAAGAATTGATGTAAGGCTTGTTATGGAATGTAACAATTTTTGAAGCAGAACAAACAATGAAATAACAAGAAATTCTACAAAGCATATAGTTTTTATGAATAATGGAAAGTGGTTGTTTGTTTAAGAGGGTCGTTGATGTAATTTAGGCATTGGTTCATCCGTATGGTTTGATCGGTTGATGGCAGCCTAATAGTTCTGAGACCTTTCTAGCCACGAGTCATCAAATGATACATAATACACTTTTTTGTTACAGTACAGAGTATAGCTATAATAGACACGTTTGAACTCTGAAAAATTGACCATTTTAGAATTTGTTGGTCACTCAAGGAACGACAATTACCAGGTAAGTGTAATTTCTATTTTTGAAACTTAATTTTCATGGTGGTAGATCACTGGCCCTTTTGGCCGGAAAAAGTAGATCATGACCTTTTCGAAGTTGGACATGCCTGCTGTATAGCATCCCCAGAGTTCTTCATGGGCATGCATTTATTTGAACATCTTGCCTAACAGCGTGCAGACGCTGTCCATCCAGAAAAAGCCAAGCAACTCTGTTTATTAGTAGGCAAAGGGAAGGCATGTGGAAAATAATGGTCCAAGTGACCTATGATATTTTTGATATGTCATTGAGAGCTTCCTCTGAGTATTGACACCTTGAGACTCTCATGGTTCTAGGCGCCAAATCTCCATTATGATGTACAGGACATGCTTGCTGATGTGCTAGGTCATGGAGAAAATTGCTTCATAGATAAGGTATAAGAGTTTGCAACACTCATTAAGCAGCACAGTGACTCCCTTAAAACCCTTTCTGGGCCCACTTCCAAACTGCTCTCTACTTCATCATGGAGGTATCATGGCAGGAGTCATGCGACATCCTATTACTCTCATAAATGTAGGTGTGCTCCTACCTCCCACTGAGACAAATTTCTTTCTCTCCATCCCTTCAAGCAGATGGCCCAGAAGTCCCAGCATTCTCCAAGTTCTGAGATGGGGGGGGAGGGGGATTTTGACGGTCTCCAAAAGAACATAGCCAGGGTCCCTTTATCCATTCTGGACACTCTTTCAGTAAGAGTTACTTGAAAAACTGATGACTCCTTATAACTTCTGAGAGTCGGGTTCTAAAAAACATCTGACTAGGGTACTGATTGTGCCTTTTGGATGTCCTTCCAAATTGCCCTTCAAGAGTGTCGTAGTCAAGCTCTCAGCATCAAGAAATACTAGCAAAGGAGCCCTTCTAGATGTGAATGCTATCGAACTCATTCCACTAGAGGAAGAAGGGAAGGGATTATATTCCAGGTACTTTTTGGTCATGAAAAAGACAAAAGGATTCCGTGCCATCCTAGACTTTGAGGGCACTGAACAGGAATATCACCAGAGAAAAGTTCAGAATGATTTCCCTGGCATTCTTCTACCCTAAATCTAAAAAAAAGAACTAGTGGTGATGTCTGGACTGGAAGGTTGCATATACCCACATTCATATACTTCCAAGTCACAGGAAGTATCTAAGATTCATAATAGAAAAATACAACTACAAGTACAACTTACTGCCATTTGACTTTGTGTCAGCTCCTTATGTCTTCACAAAATGCTTCGCAGTAGTTGCAATGTATTGCAACTACTGGACAACTACTGTATATTGGACAAACATGTGTTTCCCTATCTGGACAATTGGCTGCTGCTAAGGAAGGAGCTCAAAGACCTATGCACACAACCATCCAGGTGCTGGGGTTCGTCATATATTACTTCAATTTAAGCCCAACTACACAATTGGAATTCATTGAAGCTTTGCTGAAGATGACTCTTGCAAAAGCTTTTTCTTCCTCAGGAGAGAATCACTAATCTGACCTTAGTCCAACTGTACATAGCTTATTGTAAATAGTTAGAAGTTGTACTTTTCAGTTCCACTCGATGTAAATACTTAGAGGTTGCACCTCACTCACTTTGTTCTTTGTATAAAGTTCACTAATTCTGTTCCATGTAAAGTTCAGTTTGTTATAATGTAAACCTCCCCTGATCTCTGGAAGGAGCGATATAAAAATATGTTCAAATAAATAAACAAACAAACATTGAGGATGTTGGGCTGCATGGCCTCAACAGTGCATGTAACTCCCTTGGCACCTCTAAAATGAGATGAGCTCAGGGGATCTTGAGCATGCAGTGGATGCAAGCCACTCAAAGGCTTCAACGTCATTTCTGTCAGAGTTCTGCTCTGTGACACTCTGACTTCTCATTCTAATCTGGCATTAGGAATCCCCTTCCAAATTCTACCCTACCAAAAATTGCTAAAAGACACATCCAAACTGGACAAAGGAGATTTGTAGATGGGTTCATGCTCAATGGTTGTGGTCCTCCCAGGAGAAACTTCATAGATAAACGTCCTGGTATTGAGAGCAATGTCAAATGCTTTTAAGTTTTTCAGAGATTGGATGTCCAGTGAAATTGTCATGAGTGAAATAAGAACATAAGATATGCCATGCTGGGTCAGACCAAGGTCCATCAAGCCCACTATCCTGTTTCCAACAGTGGCCAATCTAGGTCATACGTACCTAGCAGTTTTCCCAAAAGACACAGGTTCAATGAACAACCAAGTGGTGATGTATTACATAAAAGTAGGGGGGAACATTCATACCTCCTGTGTTGAGAAGCAGGATGTAGAACTTTGCCATCTCCCTTAGGATGACATTCAGAACCATGTACCTGATTGTGCCCATTGGCTGTCCCTCCAAGAGCGTTTTAGTCAAGCTCTCAGCATCAAAAAATACTAGCAAAGGAGCTTGCTTCACTTCTAGATGGTGCCCTTCTGGACAAACTGCTGTAACCCTATGAGTGGTACCTGGACAAGATGATCCAGAACATTTTTCAAGAATGGGGCACCCCTTGAGAGATCTGTTTGCCACTCCCTAAAACAGAAAAGTACATCTGTTCTCTTCCAGGATAGGGAATCTTGGCACTCTAGCCTCAGATGCCTTTCTCCTAGATTGGGGGGGTTGTACCTTCTGTACACATATCCTTCAATATCTCTTATAGCGTAAATGTTCTTATAGCTCAAAAGGGACCAGAACCATGATTCTTAAAGCATCATATTGGCCCAGACCAACTATAGGTCCCTGTACTTCTGGATCGCCCTTTGATTAGCAAACAGTTTTACATCCCAACATCAAATTCCCCTAGCCGTCACAGCTTGAATGTTAAGGTGTCAGCCTTAGTGGCCTTAAAGCTGCCTGATGAAGTCTCGAGTCCTTCTGGCTGCCATTAGGAGGTCATATAACTTTAAATGGAAGAGGTTTGCCGTCTGGTGCCATACTGGGTCAGACCAAGGTCCATCAAGCTCAGTATCCTGTTTCTAGCAGTGGCCAATCCAGGTCACAAGTACCTGGCAGGTTTCCAGAAAGGCACACAGGTTCCACAGTGCAGTGGATTTCATGGGTCCCCTCACAGGTACACTAAAAAAAATTTTTTTTAAACTGCCTCTAATGTTTCGATTGATTTTTACGTTTTTTGGTGCGCTGAATCCAAATCTGGTAACCAATTTGCTCCATCACGTACAGATTTTTTGCTACATTGGGTTAGCAGTTTGAGGTGAACGTTTCAGATTGAGTGCGATTGAGATAAAAGTTTCTTGGATGAATTCTTTATACTAATTGTTTAGTAGTTATTCAAATAAGAATAAAGAAAATTGTAACAAGGCAGCACATAAGAATAGAGTAATGTCAACAAAACACACTGTGATGGTAGCAAAATTGTCTGCACTTAAGACAGCCACATACATGTGCACAAACATTGAGCATATAAGAGCGAGGTTAGACACAAAGCAAAGCAAAGAAATGTGCAAAAAATGTTGTACAGGTATGTATGTAAGAATAGAAAACGCAAACCGCACCATTGCAATACATGAAGACAAACACCCGATGGTGTGAAAATAAAATTCTAATAAATGAGATCCGACACTGTGGTAATAACTAGCAAATTTTTATTTCAAAGTTTAGTAAAAACACGATATTTGTCAACACAGTTTAGATTTTAAAGTCATTCTTGGGTCAATCAATCTCCTGGTGGGCCCGTTTCTTCTTCCCCCGAATGCTTCTCTTGGTGCGCTGCTTGGCGTATTTTTCATCTGGGGTTTCCCGCAGCAGCAACCAGCAGAAATCAGCCATCATAGTGGTGTTCCATCTTCCTTGGTACCTTCTCTCTGCGTCCTTGATGTCCTGGTGAAACCTTTCACCTTGTTCTTCACTGTACGCCCCCATGTTTTCGGGAAAGTAGTTCACATGGGAGTGCAAGAAATGGACTTTCAGGCTCATGTTACAGCCTTGTTCTTTGAAGGCATTGAGCATCCTGGCAACAATATCCTTATAGTTCTCATCCCGCCTGTTCCCCAAGAATTTGAGAACAACATCCTTGAAGGAATCCCAGGCTTCTTTTTCCTTCTCAGACATCGTTTCAGCGAATGCTCCATCTGAAGAGTTTCCTTATATCAGGGCCAACAAACACTCCTTCCTTTAGCTTTGCTTCAGAAAGTCGGGGGAACTTTGAGCAAAGGTACCGAAAGCACTCACCATCTTTTGGAAGGGACTTGATGAATTGCTTAATGAGACCCAACTTAATGTGGAGAGGTGGTAATAGAATTTTATCACGAGGTACCAAGCTCTCATGAAGAACATTTTTCTCACCGGGTCTCAAATACTCCCGAATTGGCCAGTCTTTTTTCCCCCAGTGTAGGTCGCGGGCCCGGCTATCCCACAAGCAAAGGAAGCAGGGATATTTGGTGAAACCGGATTGCTGCCCTAATAGCATGGATAGAATTTTAAAGTCTCCACAAATCATCCACTTATGCTCATCATAACGAATCTTCTGAAGAATCAGGGCCAAATTCTCGTATTTTTCTTGGAGAATAACAGAGTGAGCAATAGGAACTGAAGCGAATGTGTTGCCATTATGAAGAAGAACATCTTTTATGCTGTCTTTTGACGAATCAATGAACAGCCGCCATTCAGCAGGATCATACTTGAGTTTAAACTTTTCCATCACTCCATATATATATTTGCAAAATACCAAATCTTTCTCTTTGCTGAAATACTTCAAAAATTGTTCTCGCGGTTGCGGTACCAATAAAAAGTTGTTCCTGGTGACAATAGATTTTTCTGTTTAAGCCGAGAACCTAGCAGTTGGGCAGCATCTTTTGGGAGTCCTAAATCCCGGACTAAATCATTCAATTCAGCTTGAGAGAAAAGTTCAGGTTTCGGATCTGGTTCAGTTTCAAACTCGGAAGTATTGGACTCATCGGGAAAAGCCATCTGATGAGTCTCATCATGATCAGAACCGTCCACACAAATATGATCCAAGGATTTTGGTGGTTCAGGCACAGGTACTTCGTTGCTATGAGGCATAGGCCTAATTGCTGAGGGAAGGTTGGGGTAACTTATTACGTTCTTATTTTTTAAGTTGTATCCCTTCACAATGCAAGAGCAAAAATAGCAGTCACTGCTGTGGTCTCTTTGTTCACGCCACATCATAGGTATTCCGAAACGAAATGCTTGTTTTTTACCTTTCATCCATAAGCGTAGATCTTCCTCACATGTCTTGCACACTTTGTGAGGAGCCCATGGTTTGTCTTGATCGCCTAATTTCAAACCGAAATAGGCGAAATATACTTTTTTAATAAATGCAGAAATGTTCCTCTGCTGCTTTTTCACGGTATATTCCCCACAAATAAAACAAAAACTGTCCGGAGAGTTGACGCAACCTCTGGCTCTGTGAGCCATCACAAATACACAGCACTGCAAACTACAGCTGTAGTGAACCACTTTGGAATAAAGCTGGATTACGACTGAGCAAACAAAAGGTAATAATGAACTTGCAAGAAACTGAAATTTGACAGGAACGTTCATGTCGCAACCACCGTGTTTGAGCGAGCGAACGAGGCGAGGCGAACAGGAAAGAACATGCGCCAGCGCGAGTACTGGATTTAGCCCCCCGCCTCCCAATTGTCCTGTTAATCTATAAAATGAATACAAAACACTCTAAAATATCATGAGGGAGTGTTTCTAGTTAGTTAACCATTACAACCTCTATTTTGGGCCAAGAAAATAAACTGCAGTCGGCTAAAAAGAAATTATGTGAACATTCCTTATATGGGTAAGAAATCTAATTTTGCAAGAAAACGTGACGTGATGGAACATTTTGGCTATTTTTCCTGGATTCAGCACCCCAAAATCTATAGGAATCAGTTGCAAAACTGGAGGCAGTTTTTTGGTAGCGTACCTGTGTAGTTTATGGACCTTTCCTTCAGGAACTTGTCCAAACCTTTTTCACACCCAGCTACGCTATCAGCTTTTACTGCATCCTCCAGTAACAAATTCCAGAGTTTGATTACGCATTGAGTAAAAAAATATTTTCTCTTATTAGTCTTAAATGGGTTACATTGTAGCTTCATTGCGCATCCTCTAGTCTTTCTACTTTTTGATGGCGTAAACAACCGATCTACGTTTACCTGTTCCTCTTCATTCATTAATTTATAGACCTCTTTCATATCCCCCCTCAGCTGTCTCTTTTCCAAGTTGGAGCCCTAACGTTTTAAGCTTCCCCTCATAGGGGTGTCCTTCCATCCCCTTTATCATTTTTGTTGCTCTTCTCTGTACCTTTTCTAATTCTTCAATATTCTTTTTAAGATATGGAGACCAGAATTGCACACAATGTTCAAGGTGCAGTCGCACCATGGAGCGATACAGAGGTATTATTATAGCCTTGGTTTTATTCTCTATTCCTTTCCTTAAGATTCCTAGCATTCTATTTGCTTTCTTGGTTGCCGCTGCACACTGGGCAGAGGATTTCAGCATATTATCCACAATGACTCCTAAATCTTTTTCCTGGGTGGTGATTTCTAAGGTGGTACCTTGCATCGTGTAACCAAAGTTTGGGGGGTAGTTTCCTAGATGCATAACTTTGCACTTGTCCACATTAAATTTCATCTACCATTTGGACCTCCAGTCTTCCAATTTATCAAGATCTTTTAACAACTTTGAATAATTTTGTATCCTCTGCAAATTTGATCATCTCGCTCGTTATTCCTATTTTCAGGTCATTTATGAATATGTTAAAAAGCAGTGGCCCAACACAGACCCCTGAGGTACTCCACTATTCACCTTTCTTGATTTAGCCCCCCCCCCCCCCCACTCTGCTTTCTGTCTTTTAACCAGTACCTGATCCATAATACTATACTGCCTCCAATCCCATGACTTTTTAATTTTGCCAAAAGTCTCTGAGGGACCTTGTCAAAGCCTTTCTCATGTTCCATACATAACTGCTTGAAATCCTTATCAGAGTCTGGCTTAAAAATCAACTCACGTAAGATTTACCTGAGTGCAATTGGCGCATATCAGCATGTAGAAAGTAAACCTATCTCTGTCAGCCTTGAGCTGTTTGATTCTTGTGGGGCTGCTTCTGTTGAAGCTTCTCATCAAGCCACTTGCAGTGTCTTATAACCATAACATACAATTGACCCAGTTTATTAAAGCTCCCTTTGAGCCACTAGATACCTGTAATCTGAGGTACCTTACCTGGAAGGTCATATTTTTGGTGGTAAATTCAGTGCAGAGCAATGTTCCCTCTAATTTTCTGTAGGCTGTGTGCGCATAAAATATCAGCTGTGTGCAGCTTTTGAAGGAAGGTTAAATTTTTGTGCGCCACATAACGACACTCGGAGTTATATACTTTAAAATTTGACTACACGTCAGAATACAGTATGTACACCACATTGATTTTAATCAAATTAAATGAAAATAGACGATTACTAAACGAAGTGGGAAATTTCTAGTAATTACAATCATAACTTTAAAATTTTAAGACGTCTGTGTTGTTTTCTATCAGAATCAGAGCTGTAATTTTTGTGCGCTCTGTTGTAAAGTATGTGCGCTCGCTCGGCGAGGTGTGTGCGCGCGCACACGCGCACAGCTTAGAGGGAACAGTGGTGCAGAGTTAGTGAACGCCAGACTCTAGTAACTGATCCACCTTTATTAAGTTTTTCAGCAGCAGGGTGGTTCTGTGTACTCATCCAAAGTTCATAAAGTTGTATCGGAATTCTACCTTAATCAATTGTCGTCCTGACATTTTTCCCCTGACCTCACACCCACAAAGGTGAAAGTGCATTGCATGCATTGCACTGCAAAAGAGCTTTGACCTTCTGTTTGGAGTGGACTAAAGCCTCTAGAAAGTCCACCCAATTTTTTTTTGTTTCTTTTGACCGAAACAAACCAGGTGCTGCCATCAACAGATGCACCGTATTCAATTGGCAAGCTGATTGCATCATGTTCATTGATGCCCAGGCAGGCTCGACTCTGGAGGGTCATGTCTCGGCTCATGATGTCAGACTTGACTGCATCAGTAGCCCACTTGAGATGAGCCTCCATGGAGGAGATATATAAAGCTGTGACATGGACCTCTGTCCATATATTCACATCTCACTACTACCTGGAAAGAGACTTCTGACATGACAGTAGATATGGCCAATCCATGCTACAAAATCTGTTGGGGGGGGGTTTGTTGTTTTTTTAAATTTCTTTATTTATATTTTCCAACAAATTACAAACAAAAGAGAAAATCAAATTGCAGTAAATCAAAATACACAATTATTCTCTATAACATGAGATAAGAAAAAGGCGAATCACAGCCCACCCCACCCTGTCCCTCCCATCATCATGCGATCATCAGGGGCTATATAAAAGAAACACAAAACATCTGCTAGCCTGCGAGGCCTACAAGGGCTATAGAAGAACAACCTCTCCACTACATAAGAAATGAGACGATTTGTCTAATAACCCCTTACTATATCTCATATCGTGCTTTAGAGATGTAATTCTGTAGGAGTTTCCACTTAAGAAAAGAGGAGTATGTAAGGGAACTACCACACCATGGTATTTGCGCATATATGTAGCATAAGCACAAGCGGTTCCACCATTCGCGTCAACTAAGCTCTGCTGTATGTTTCCAGTTAGAAATAACAAGATGTAGGGCCACTCCCAACATGATGTCAATTAAAACTGACAATCCCTCTGTAATGACGAGATGCCAATTGCTGATTGAAAAACGACCCCAGACCAGGAGAGAGTGGCCCAGAATCCCAGTACATCTTTAATACGGTTCCATATTGAAACCCAATAGGACTGAATGTTAGGACAATCATATACCACATGTCTCAAAGTGCCGACATCTCTTCGACGAGATTAACACTCATTCCCAGCTGCCTTATCCCATTTAGCAACCTTTCAATAGGCAATCCTCCTTAGGAATTGTATTCGCTAATTGTTGAAAAGCCTTCTGAGTATCCGATATAACCCTATGAGACTTCAACCTCCCAACAGACACCATGCACGGAAGAAGATTCTAGGGGAAAGGAGTACTTAGTCTCTCTTCTAGTTCAAGCCATACTGAGTGTATACCTACGGCCCTCTCCACCCATCGCAAACCTTGTTTTAGTAAAAAAAACACAGTGCTAGGCCTGAAAATCAGGGAAAATCACCCCCTTCCTCTTTTTAAGATTTAAGTTTCCTGAGAGCAATTCTAGGCGGTTTATTTTCCATAGATTTTGAACTAGAATCCTTTCAGTTTGGCAATAGACTTTACTTGTAAGAAAGACTGGTAGCATTTCTACTATATAATTCACTTTAGGAGTGATAGTCATTTTTATAGCTTCAAGACGACCCCACCAAGAAAGATAGACCAGCGACCAGTTTGCTGTTATATTATTGAAAGCTCGTTAAGTCAAATAGGGTAAATGAGATTGCAGAGTGATCAGAAATGTGAGCCGCGTGAATAGTAGACTCACTAATTCTAGAACATAAGTTCCTTGGAAACTAGGAAAAAATCTATATGTGATATTTGAAGAACCATGGGGGATAGAACTTTCCTCACTAAGATGGCTACCCCATTATTCTTATGATGGGCAGCTGAAAAGCCCCTAAAGAGTAGCGTTTTATATCTAGTTTTAACGACTCCTTTACATTCAAGCGTGTCTCCTGCAACAGTAAGATGTCAGCACTTTTCCTACCATACAGAAGAATCTTTTTCCTCTTAATGGGATTGTTAATGCCCTTAACATTCAGTTAAATGATCTTAAAGGAAAACATACTGACAATATAGCTCAGATTGACAGTCAAATGTTACAGAAACTTACCAAATTATAGCATTTAGTTTTACATTGTAGAACAACTTCTTAAGGCCCTCAAAGTATTAGCTGCACTTATAGCCCAAAGAAGAAAACCGAACAAAAGAGGCACATTTTAACCCCGGCCCCGTCATATGATCACTCACAATAAGAACACCTAATTCTGAAAAAACATCTCCCCAAAACCACCTAAACCCAGGGGGGCTATATAACACACAAAACTTAGCGGGTGAGCCCACCAAGACAAGACAGACACAGAGGGCAAAATGACCTAGTACATCCGCACTTCTATGTCACTCAGAATATTGCGCTTTGCCCACCTTCCTCAATAACAGTAAAGACAACGTACTCAAAACACCAAAAAAAGAAAGAAAAGAAAACCAGAGCTGCATGGCAGGGCAGCCCTCTTCGAATCAGTTTATGGCCTAGAAGACCCAGCCCAGTGAACAAGGGCCACTCCACTTCTCCAAGCCCCAAGACTCTTTCAGCCACCATAAACATCACAAACAACATAAAACATAAAAGAAGAGCGAGAAAACAAGAGAGACATCTTAACCAGGGTAGTACCCTGGAGCTCCTTCAAAAGAGACAGAATGGATGTCTCAGTATATATTTATTTATTTGCATTCTCTTATATACCGCGCTATTCTGCATCAGTGCGGTTTACATTGAACAAACTGAAATTACATTGAACAGGGCATTATAACTTGGAGATAACTATTTTACAGGGAACATGGGCTATGGAGGGTTAAGTGGCTTGCCCAAGACCACAAGGAGCACCTGTGGGACTAGAAACCCCAGTCCTTCCGGCCCAAGGTTGCTGTCCTCTAGTGGGATTTGAACCCCCGACCTTCCGGCCTGAAGTACCTTGCCCCAACCACTAGGCCACTCCTCCACTCCTATATAGCATTGTTACATGATTAAATGTTGCTTCTGCGTGGATAAGTCGCCTTTACACGACCTCAGACCAGTCAAACGCCCATGACAGCAAACGCCATAGAACTGTAGCAAATAAAATTTGCAAAGTGACTTTCACCACATCACCGCCAACTCCTTATTCTCCAGAAATGTATATAACTCCCCAGGATCATCCAAAGTCTTGGTCTGGTTATGCAGCGTGACTCTCATGCGGGCAGGATAGAGCAGCCCAAAACGGGCCTGCAGTTGTAACAAGCGTGGACGCAGCGCCAGAAAACTCTTTCTCTAATCCACCGTTGCCTTCGCGAAGTCGGGGAAGAACAGGAGTTTGTCCCTGATATTCCAAAGTTGAAGTGCTCTGGCTGCTCCCATTACTTGCTGAAAACGTAAAACTTTCAAGATGATTGGGTATGGATGCTTGCCCGTGACCACGGACTGAGTAGGCACTCTATGAGCACACTCGATCTCGAACAGCATAGCAAACTGCAATTTTGACACACCTGGAATCATGGCCTGCAAAAAGGACACCATATCAGGGCCCTCTGCTCCCTCAGGAACTCCTAGTATTCTTATGTTATTCCTCCAAGAGCAATTTTATCATCTTCCACCTCTCTTTGTATTGAACGTATCAACTTGGCCTGCTTCTCAACAGCCTCGAGCCTCTCCCCATGTGAAGCCACCACATTCTCTACCTTCCCCAAAAAAGCCATAATTGACTCCAAAGAAGTTCACAAAACATTGATATCTTGCTGCATTGCACATAGCGATTCTTGATTAGCTTTGACCAAGTCTTTGACTGCCTGAATCTCAGCCAGGAGCTCCTGTGAGGTCTCAGGACAATCTCGGATGACCGCCATCTTGTGCAGTGAGAGAGGTTCTGTCTTGGTTCTCTTTGCCGCTAGCATTTTGAGATACTTGGTAATCCAGCCACGTCTGTTTGGGACCTGACATATCCGGGATCGAATGGTATCAAAGTAGGTGGGAACTATTTGATTAAAGATTGCAGAAGTCGGGATTCTTGTCTATTTCCCTCCGGAGCACAGCTCTTACACATCCATCTTGACCAGAAACCAGGCTCCGCCCCCAAAATCTGTTTTGACAGTAGAATCCAACTCCATTCTCCTTAGGCTTAGTTCTTTTCCATTCCAGGCTGCCTTAAAAAAAATACTGAAAACGGCTAGTTGCCACTAAAAATACTTAGTTGCCATTTCTTGGTGCCTGCCACTTGTGGCAACTTGTTACTTGTAATTCCCTGTTTTTCTTTGGGAGGTAGCCTGTAACTAAGCTTTTTTCACAAACTTTGTTTGAGGCCTGCGACCTCATCGGGCATCATTGCGCAGTTCAATTTTGCCTCCATATTATTCACTGATATGGAGAAGCCCCAAAGGGGTTTCAAAAAATGCTCTGTGTTCCAGACACAATTTCTATTACTGATGAGCATTTTTGGCACCTAAAATGTTTAGGCCCAGACCACGATGTCTATACTTGTCCCTCCTGTCGCTACATGACTTCTAGAGGTTGAAAGAACCGGGACAAATGGAAGGCTAAGCTGTTTCCTATAGACTCTGCTCCTTTGGTGCACTCCTCGGGGGCATCGACTCCTTCAAAGTCTTCCCATGCATCTAAGTTCTTACCAGCAAAGAAAAAGCATTGCTTGGAGTCACCAGTGCTTAAGAAGAAGACGACATCTGCCTCGGCATCGAGGTCATTGACTTCCAGGTCAGCGTCTGCTTCGGACTCTGAGCATCGGCATCAGCACCATCATTCATAGCATTCCAATGCTGACTGTCCATCGAAGCAACCCCAGCGGGAGGTTTCACCCTTCAAAGCCTCACAGGGGTTCGGGGATGACCCCGAGGTCCAATCCTCGGTGGAGCCCCCGATACCAGCATCTGGAGTTGTGGCCCACACAGCTATGTCTGAAGCCACTCATCCCCTGGTTCCGTCATTGGATGACAGTGTTATTGCCATTAAGCACAGCATCACTAAGCTCTTGGCGGCAGTAACACTGATGCCATCGGGTGCTCCGCAGCCAGCATCATTACCGGTTCCACTGATGCCGATGACTGCACAGAGCTCAGCACTCTTATGCAGACAATCCCCTGCATCACATAGTTCCACAGAGCAGCAGATACTAAGGCCCTTGGCACCACCACGTCCGATACCTTCTACATCCAGACAGTGAAGCTCTGAGCAGAGAAGGTCTCAAACATCTCATAAGGATTATTTTGACTTTCTTCCAGACACGGATTTCAAAGAAGCCTCTGAGGTGGAATCAGTCTATTCCAATACCTATAGGGAGTTACCGTCAGATCCCCCTGCTAATCCCCCTCCTTTCATCCGAGTGAGCTCCATTTATCATCACCTTCTGTTGTCTGTCAGTTAACCAATTTCTGATCCAGTTCATTGGGACCCATCCCCAAACTACTGAGTTTATTGAGAAGCCTCCTATGAGGAACAGTATCAAAGGCTTTGCTGAAATCCAGGTAGGTGACATCCATCGCATGCCCCTGATCTTGTTCTCTGGTCACCCAGTCAAAGAACTCATTCAGATTTGTTTGGCAAGATCGTCCTTCAGTAAAACTATGTTGCCTCGGATCATGCAACCTGTTGGTTTTGAGAAAGTCCACTATTTGCTCTTTCAGGAGCGCCTCCATTACTTTTCCTGCCACTGAGGTAAGGCTCACGGGCCTGTAGTTTGTCACGTCTTCCCTGTCACCACTTTTGTGAAGAGGTACAACATCAGCCATTCTCCAGTCCTGAGGAACTTCTCCTGTTTCCATGGATCTGTTGAAAACATCCTTTAACGGCTTTGCAAGAACCTCTCTGAGCTCTTTCAGTATCCTGGGATGTATCCCATCCGGTCCCATGGCCTTATCCACTTTCAGTTTTGCAAGTTGTTCTAACACATCATCTTCTGTGAATGGTATGATATCTACTTCATTCCCATTTTTATATTTTGGGAATGTCACAGGTGGTCCTTCTCCAGGATTTTCTTTAGTAAAAACAGAGCAGAAGTATTTGTTTAGCAATTTTGCTTTTTCAATGTCACTTTCCATGAGTCTGTTCCCAGCACTTCTGAGTCCTGCAATTCTACCTTTGATTTTCCTCCTTTCCCTAATATGCCTGAAGAAAGTTTTGTTGCCACACTTCACATCTTTAGCCATCTTTTCCTCTGCCTTTGATTTTGCTTTCCTTATTTCTATTTTTGTCTCTTTTAGTTTGATCCTGTATTCCTTTCTGTGTTCCTCTGTTTGCAAGCTTTTGAATTTTGTGAAAGCTGTGTTTTTTGCCTTTATTTGTGAAGCCACTTCTTTGGAGAACCAAAGGGGTTTCCTTCTCCTCTTGTTTTTATTTACTTTCCTTACATATTTATCTGTTTCCCCTTTTATTGCCACCTTTAGTTTAGCCCATTGCAATTCCACTTCCCTTATCCCCTCCCACCCTGCCAGCTCCTCCTTCAGGTACTTGGCCATTTTACTGAAGTCAGTGTTTTTGAAGTTTAGGACTTTCAGCTTGCTATGATTGGACTGCATCTTGGCTTTTATCTCAAACCCCACACAGTGTGATGACCGCTGCTGCTCAAAGGGGCACCCACCCAGACATTAGACACGCTATCACCGTTGGTGAGCACTAAATCCAGCATTGAGCTTTCCCTGGTTGGTTCAATCAACATTTGTCTAAGTAACGCATCTTGGAAAGCATCCACAATTCTTTTGCTTTTTTTCCAGATTTGCAGAAGGAGTAATCCAATCCACATCGGGTAGATTAAAGTCACCCAATATGATCACTTCCCCCTTTGTGGCTATCTTGGCAATATCTATAATCAATTTGTTATATATTTTGATTTGAGTCGGAGGTCTGTAAACTACAGCAGTATGGATGACAGTGCTGTCTCCTCTTTCCAACACAATCCAGAGCACTTCTTCTTTTCCCCATGCCCCCTGCATTTCAGTAGCTTTAATATTGCTTTTGACATACAAGGCTACTCCTCCTCCTTTTCCACTTTCTCTGTCTCTTCTGAATAGATTATAGCCAGCTATAGCTATATCCCAATCATGCGATTCATTAAACCTTGTTTCTGTAATGGCCACAATGTCCCAAGTCCATTTCCACCATTAGGGCTTCTAGGTCTAGAACTTTGTTGGCTAAGCTTCGAGCATTTGTGCTCATTGCTTTCCAGTATTTGACTGTCTTGCATGTATTTTGCATTGATTTTGTTCTGCCCACTTCTTTCCACTTGTCGTTGATGTGTGGTTTAAAAGTGTGGCTGTTTCTGATGTTCTGCTTTTGCTGGGAGTGACGTCCTGAATTTGTCCTTCCCCATCCATCACCCCCTTTTTCTAGTTTAAATACATATCCACATACTGCCTGAATTTTTAACTTTTCCCTGCGACAGAGAGGTGTAGTCCATCAGCACAGTATAGTCTCTTGTTGATCCATCTGTTTCACCAATCGCCTATAAATCTGAATCCTTCTTGCTTGCACCAGGTCTGGAGCCATGTATTAAAGCTGTTTATGCGATGTAGCCTCTCTGCCTCCTTACCAAGAACAGGTAGAACTTCTGAGAATGCTACAGTGTTAACAGTGGGCTTGAGTTTCTCTCACAGAGTTTGGAAGTCCCTTTGAACTGTAGAGGCACTGTTTCTAGCCAGGTCATTTGTACCCAAGTGGATGACAACATCAATTTTGGAGTGCTCTCTTTCTGCGCTAAGTACATAAACAATTTGGTTTGTATTCCTGCTGGCTGAAGAGCCTCCTTAGGGGCATTTGACTATCTTCTCTCCTTTGAACTGTGTTCCCAAGTTGGTGCCTCTGATGATGGAATCTCCAAGTAGTAGTAGTTTTCTGTTTGGTGAGTTTTTCTTCATATTTGGTGCTTTATCAGGAGATTGGGCATTGACTGTCTCATTTAAGGGCCCTTCAGTTTCCATAGATTGGGCATCCTCATTAACCAAAGCAAAGAAGGCATTATGCAGGGATATGTTATGATGTATAGGGTGTCTCTGCATTACAGGTCGCAATCTACCCGAGCCCACTGTGATCCATTTGTTCCTGGGATGTTTGATTCTTTGTGGGAGCGGTGGTGGACTTTGTTTGGTTTGTATCCTAGAAGAGGTGCATTTCATTGCAGCTAGTTCTTCCCTTAGTAGAGTCAATTCATTATGCATGGCAGCTAATTTGAGGCATATAGGAGAAGCTCTAAGGTTCCAAATGATTCTTCTTGGAATGAAGGCACCACAGCTATTGCACTGAATACACGACATGCTGATTAAGCGGTCTGTGTGGAGGCTTTGGAAGCTGTGGCATGGTGGCAGCTCTCGATGTTTCAGTGACTACGGAAATGGAACCAAGAGCTGAAGAGTTTGATATCCTCCATTACCCATCGTCATCAAAGGAGGCTGCTACCCTCCCGGTGCATAACATCTTAAAGGACCTAATGGCTCGGATTGTGGGAGGCCCCCATGTCAACCCCTGTGGTGAGTAAAAGGCTCAATACCCTTTATAGGTTTCCTCCCTCCCCAGGTTTCCAAAAGCCACAACTCCCCCACCACTCCATGGTGGTGGAGTCTGCCATGAGGAGGATAAAAAGCCAGAAAAATCACTCCTCAGTGCCTCCTGGGAGAGGCCATGACCCTGGATGCATTTCGAAGGAAGGCATTCCAAGGTACCATGCTTGCCTCTAGAATAGACTCCTATATGCTATATATGGGCATGTTACTCAAGGATGTATCGAGAGATTTGTCAGAGTTTGCCACCCTGTTGGCCCCTGACAGGCGGCTCATCAGGTCTTAGTAACACATACCCAGAATACATCAAAGTTCTTAACAAGAGCAGCATTCAATGCACTTGAGGCCAATAGCAGATCTGCTGCAGCCTGCATAGGGGCTAGGAGAACAGCATGGCTCCAAGCATCTGATCTGGTACAGTAGGTCCAAGACAAATTAACATACCTTGTAATGGTGAGAACCTCTTTGGTTAGAGTTGGAGGGAGAAGGCCGGTGAGACAGAAACTGATGACCTCACCATGAAGAGGCTTTCGAGGAAGACAGCAGACTCTCTTAGGAATAAGACTACCACTAAGAAACCTTTCTTCCTGAAGAAGAAAAGATTTTATCCTCCATATCATTCCTTTTCTGACTACTCTGCCTCAGAACAGCAACAGAGACAGCAAGGGCCAGAAACAGGTCAGGTATCCCAAGGTTACCAAACCCCAAGCCTGCAGCTACTACTCAACCTCCTCAGAGTTTTTGACTGTTTCAAAAAGATCATGGCCAATTCTCCCATAATCTTCTCTCTTCCTTTTATGATCCCGGGAAGACTAGTGCATTTTGCACACTGTTGGATCAACATCACTTCCAAGCCCTGGACACTACATCTAGTCAGTCAGGGCCTACAACTGAAATTCCAGGATTTTCCTCACATTCACTTTGTGAGACAACCCTCCTTGCATCTCCTTCACTCCTCGCTTCAGCAGGAAATTCTCTCACTGCTGAGACAATGGGCTATAGAGGAGGTTCCCCCATCTCAGCAGGCCCTGGGATTCTACTCCCGATACTTCCTAGTTCCAAAAAATATGGGAGGTCACAGACCTATGAGATCCCCGAAATCTCAACAAATTTCTCATCAAGAAGAAATTCAGGATGATTTCTCTAGGCACTCTTCTGTCGTACCTCCAACAAAACGATTGGCTATGCTCTCTGGATCTAAAGGATGCTTATATACACATCCTCATCCACCCAGACTACAGAAAGTTTCTCACTTTCATTTTTCAGAACAACCAGTACAGAGTCCTCCCATTCGGACTTGCCTCAGCACCCACAGTGTTTGGCTGTTGTCACAGCCTGCCTTCGAACTTTGGGGCTCTTTCTGTTCTCCTACTTAGGTGACTGGCTGCTAAGGGCAGATTCCGCTTCAGCAGTCATGTCCACCCTAAATCAAACCATTCATGTCCTCCAGGAGTTAGGTTTCGTGATAAATTATCCAAAATCACATCTCACGCCAACTGAGGACCTCAAGTTCATAGGAGCTCAATTAAACATGGTAAAAAGCAGGGTGTTTCTGCCAGAGGACAGGCACCTCCGTCTCATTGCCTTAGCCACATAGGTCCAGCAACAATCATTGGTTATGGCCAGAACATTTCTACGCTTCTTAGGCCACATGACTTCCACAGTCCATGTTATGCTCCACGCACATCTCAAATGAGGATCGGTCAGTGGACTCTCTCACAACAATGGAAGCAGTCCACAGGTTGCCTATCCGACCTCATCAACATCACTCTGCAAATGAGAACAGCCCTTCACTGGTGGTGCACACCACAGAACCTTTTCAGAAGTCTACACCGTAGTATACCGTAACGACTGATGCATCAAAACTAGGCTGGTAGCCCATCTCAACAGCCTGACAACATAGGGCCTTTGATCCACTCAAGAAGAGCTTCTCCAGATCAATGCTAGAGCTCAGGGCAGTCTTCAGTGCCGTCAGAGTCTTCTCCCTCCCCAACTCAAGGGACACTCTCTTCACATACAGACTGACAACGAGGTGGCGATGTTTTATATAAACAAATAAGGGGGAACAGGCTCTCGGGCCCTATATATGGAAGCCATTTGCCTTTATAACTGGGCAATTCCTCAAGGAATTCACCTTCATGCATTATACCTACCAGGAGCAGAGAATCACTTAGCCGACAAACTAAGCCGGATCCTCCATCCACATGAATGGATGCTGAAACCTCAAGTAACGCAACACTTGTTCCACCTCTGGGGGATGCCACTAATCAACCTCCTTGCTTCTCTCCTCAATGCCCAACTCCCTCGCTTCTGCTCGAGGATTCCTTCCCCTCACAGCGAGATATCTTATGCGTTCCTCATCCATTGGGGTCAGGATCTCCTTTATGCTTTCCCTCCCCTTCCACTCATAGCAAAGACACTCTTCAAACTCCAGGTCGACTGGGGAGAAATGATTTTCATTGCCTCTTACTGGCCCAGACAACTGTAGTTTCCTCTACTACTTCAACTTGCTCAAGCACCTCCCCTCAGGCTCGGTTATTCACCAACCCTACTCTCTCAAGAACAGGGGACCCTTCTGCACCCCAACCTCAAGAGGACGTTTTGCATGTGCTCCTATCTTCAAGAAAAGATTCAACCAGACGTTCTTATGCTTTTAAATAGCGCAGGTTTTCCATCTGGTGTTCTCATAAAACACTAGATCTTTTCACATGTCCCATTCCAGACTTACTCCAATACCTGCTCCATTTGTCCTCCTCTGGCCTTAAGATCAACTCAGTGCGAGTACATTTATCTGCCATTGTGGCCTCCCGCCATACTTTAGAGAACTGCCCTATCTCGGTGCACCCCTTAGTAGCCAGATTTATGCGTGGTCTCCTCCTGACCAAGCCGCCTTTCCATCCACCTCTCGCACCATGGGATCTCAATATTATTCTTGCACAACTCATGTGCAGTCCTTTTGAACCAATGGTTTCAGCTTCCTTAAAGTTTGTAACATGGAAGCTTCTTTTCCTCATAGTAGTCACTTCAGCTCGAAGTGTCAGTGAACTGCAAGCTTTGGTGAGCTATGCTCCCTATATCACTTCACAATGACAAGGTGGTCCTTCGCACACATCCTAAGTTCTTGCCGAAAGTCATTACCTCCTTCCACCTAAACCAATCTGTCTTACTACCAACATTCTTTCCAAGGCCTCACACCTTCCCGGCTGAGGCCAGACCTTCATACCCTAGATTGCAAGAGGGCGCTGGTGTTTTATCTAGACCAGAGGTTCCCAACTCCAGTCCTGGAGGGCCAAACACCATTCAGGTTTTCAGGCTGTCCCTAATAAATATGCATGAGATGCATTTGCATGCACTGCTCCTGCTGTATTCAAATGTATCTCATGCATATTCATTAGGGACAGCCTGAAAACCTGAATGGTGTTTGGCCCTCCAGGACTGGAGTTGGGAACCTCTGATCTAGACCGTACTAAGGACTATCACCAGTCTTCTCAGTTTGTCTCTTTTGACCAAAGTCATCTAGGGACACCAGTATCCAAAAGAACACTTTCAAACTGGCTAGCAGATCGCATATCCTTCACTTATTCGCAGGCTGGGCTGTCTCTTCCACATCGTGTGACAGCGCATAATGTCAGAACCATAGCTACTACTGTAGCTAATCTCCGGTCTGTCCCTATCTCAGAGATCTGTCTAGCGGCAACATAGACTCCTGTGCAAACCTTTACAGCGCACTATTGCCTGGACAGAGACTCTAGAGCTGATGTTCAATTTGGACAAACTGTTCTGCGTAACCTTTTTCAAATTTAGACAATTTGCCCACCGCCTATCTGACTACCTCGTGAGGCGTGCTCTGAATGAGCTGAATCTGTTGGATCCCTGCTGCAACCTCCTAGTTGTGCCAGGATTCTTCTCTCACTTGGTTGTCCTGGGCTAGGGAGTCCCATATGTGAAGACTGACTTCCTACTTGTTCATGGAGATAGCATAGTTACTCGCCTGTTCTCCAGGACCAAGCAGGAAGTCAGTCCTCACATATGGGTGTCATCGGTGCCGATGAAGCCCCAGCGGAGCATTTCCCCAGCTATTCATGAAAGCCTTTGGGAATGCTGGCACGCATGTGCAGTTCCCTTCCCGCCTAAAGGTGCCATCTTACCTCAGTCTCTTTTTTTCCCGAGAAGCCCATCGGACGTGTGTCCTGTTCTCCCGGATAAAAGTGATTTTTTTCTTCGGTGATTTTCGCTATTTTTCTCCGGTTCGACGCCGGTTCCCCTCCCGCCGGGTTCGGTACACCGGTATCAAGTCTGTTTTCTTCATTTTTCGGTTTTTGCCCTTCGTGGCTGGCGTTCGCGCCCTTTTTTCATTTTTTCACTGGAAGGGCCGGTCTTTTGACCTCGCTGGGGCTCTTTTTTCCCCGATGGCTTCCAGTGGTTTCAAAAAGTGTGATCGGTGTAAGAAAATTATGTCTCTCACCGACACACACGACTGCTGCCTTCGGTGCCTCGGCCCTGACCACGACCCAAAGTCGTGTGGGCCATGTGGGAAGATGTCTTCCAAGGCACTAAAGAATCGACAGCATCAAAAGGAAAGGTTTTTCTCGGACTCTGCCTCCGGCCGGGCCCAGACCTCGTCTGAGGCCTCGACATCTCGGGATTCCGATCCCGAGCGCCGTCGAAGCTCCTTGGACAGGGGTCCCCCGACCAGGAACGTAAGAGGAAGAAGCGGCTCGTGAGGGCGTCGTCGGAAGAGGTCCCTGGTCCCTCGAGGGCCAGGTCTAAGACCCCCGACCGCCGTCCCGGGCCCGTGGACCAAGAGAAGCCTGCAAAAGTTCCTCACGTGGAGCCGGAGTCTGCTGGACACGTAAGCCCCATAGTCCTTGTGGACTTTCCTCCCAGAGAGCCGACGTCGGGCCCGGCGCCGCCCGGGTCCGAGTCGGTGGCTGCTGCGTCTCCCGAGCTGAGTCTCAGGATGACAGCCTTGGAGTGCAGACTGTCTGCCTTCATGGAGCAGCAGCGGGCACTGATGGCCAGCCTGTCTGGTGCATCTGCCCCGACCACCGGGACGTCGACTTCGAAGTCAACCCCGGAGACCCAGCCGATACTCGAGACCCTCGCGGCTCGAAGTCGTCCTCGGTCGAGGTCTCCCTCGACCTCCCGTTCGGGACCGAGGGTGTCGACACTGGTGCCCCCGGCATCGGGGCAGGTGCCTAGGGGCCCCACGGGGTCGGACCCTGACTCCTCCTCGGACGAGTCCGCCTGAGAGACGGAGGACGAGGAGTATCCCGATACTTTTAAGACTCGGTGCGTCCCGTCGGATTCACCGCAGTCTGATCCCCGGAGTAGATCCCCTCTGGAGGACACTAGGTTCTCGGAGTTCGTCCGGGATATGGCCGCTGCCTTGGCTATCCCTGCCGATCCCGAGGAAGAGCCTCGAGCCGAGGAGCTCAATGCTCTACAGTACGATTCTCCTCCGAAGGAGGCCTTTACTGTCCCGGTTCCTCCGATGCTGGAACGGCTCTTCTTCCGAATGTGGGAGGCCCCAGCCTCGGCGCCGGTTCTAAGTAAGGAGTCGATTCCATTTATCGACTCCGCAAAAGCCCTGGTTTCCAGAAAGCACAGCTACCACACCATTCCATGGTTGTGGAATCGGCCATGCATCGTCTGAAGAGCCAGAAGATGCACTCCACGGTGCCCCCCGGCAGGGAGGCCCGCAACCTCAATGGCGTCGGTAGAAAGTGCTTTCAGGGGTCGATGCTTGCTTGCCGTGTCCAGTCTTACCAGCTGTACATGGGCATGTACTTGCGGGACCTGGCCAAAGAACTGGCCGGCTTCTCTGTTGTTCTCTCCGGGGAACCCTTGCAGAGATTTCAGACCTTGTCCTCGGGAATGCTCGAAGTTCATTTCCCGCGCCGCCTACGATGGCTTCGAGGCTTCAGCCCGAGTAGCGGCTGCCGGCATCGCGGCTCGATGCCAGGTGTGGCTGCAGTCATTGGACCTCGAGCCATGGGTTCAGGACAAGTTGGTCGATGTCCCCTGCCGAGGTGAGAACCTTTTTGGCAAACCCGTGACCGAGAAGGCCGCTCAGCTCGAGACAGAGCACCTTACCTGGACAAGGCTGTCGAGGAAGACCTCTGCCCCTTCACATAAGAAGAAGGGCTCGGGTAAAAGGTCCTTTTACCCGAGGAAGGGCACTGCCTACAAACAGTACCCTCAGTATCAGGCTGCCCAAGCTGCCCCCCAGGGTCAGCAAGCCAAGGGCCAGGGGATGGGCCCCGTAGGCAGAGGACCCCCAAGCCTCAGGCCCCTGCTGCCACTCAGGGTGGGGGTTTTTGACTCCTTGAGCGTAGCCTCTCCTCCACTGCTCTCCCCACCCTGCACAGGAGGTCGCCTCGCCCTCTTTGCCCACCAGTGGCCCCTTATCACCGGGGACAGTTGGGTGCTGGACATAGTCCACAATGGCTATGCCCTCCATTTCCACCAACTGCCTCCGCCATATTTTCCAGGGGAGCCTCCAAGGCCTCCCCTGCACACAGACCTCCTTCTGCAAGAGCTTCATGGTCTGTTGGTGGACAGGGCGGTGGAGCCTGTGCCTCCCCACTTGCAAGGTCACGGATTCTACTTCAGGTATTTCCTGGTGCCCAAAAGAACCGGTGGCCTTCGACCCATTCTGGACCTCAGAAACCTCAACAAGTTCCTAGAGAAAGAAAAGTTCAAGATGCTTACTCTTGGGACACTTCTGCCCTACCTCCAGCAGGGAGATTGGCTATGCTCCTTAGATCTAAAGGATGCGTACACTCACATCCTCATTCATCCAGACCACAGAAAGTACCTCAGGTTCATTGTGGGAGGAAACCATTATCAGTACAGAGTACTACCTTTTGGCCTGACCTCCGCTCCCCGGGGCTTTACCAAGTGCCTGGCAGTGGTTGCGGCCTACCTGAGAAATCAAGGCATCTTTGTCTTTCCCTATCTGGACAACTGGCTCATCAGGGGTCAGACGTCCCTGGAGGCCAAGCAAGCCACCCTCAGCACCATTGCTCTGCTTCAAAAAGTGGGCTTTGTCATAAACTTCGCAAAGTCCACTTTGCTCCCTTCCCAGAACTTGGAGTTCATAGGGGCAAGGTTGGATTCTCAACTGGCAAGGCATTCTTGCCAGAAGACAGGGCTCAAAGGCTGATGGACGTGGCAAAACAGTTTCTAAACAGGTCCCTGGTCTCCGCCAGACTCTGCCTCAGGCTTCTGGGACACATGGCTTCGACAGTACATGTGACTCCCAATGCCAGGCTCCATATGAGGCCTGCACAGTGGTGCCTTCGGGCTCAGTGGTCCCAAGCCACAGGCCACTTACGAGACAGGATAAAGGTGTCCAAACCCCTTTTGGCCTCCCTCAGCTGGTGGCTACATCCACCCAATCTACTCAAAGGAATGCCCTTCCAAATGCCAGAATACTCGGTGGTCCTCACCACCGACGCCTCTCTCAAGGGCTGGGGGGTGCTCATTGTCTGGACAAGTGCACCCAAGGCCTCTGGTCTCCCTGGGAGGCAGCCCAACAGATCAATCTGCTGGAACTTCGGGCTATCAGCTTGGCTCTCAGAGTTTTTTCTCCAGCCCTGGCTCACCGCTCAGTCTTGATTCAAACAGCCAACCAGGTAGCCATGTTTTATGTGAACAAACAGGGCGGGACTGGGTCCCAGATCCTTTGTCGAGAGACTCAGGACCTTTGTTCCTTTGCCCTGACGCACAACATGCTTCTCAAGGCGGTGTACCTCCCAAGCCAGGAGAACTGCCTGGCCGACCGGTTGAGCAGAATTCTGCAGCCCCACGAGTGGCAGCTGCATACCTTGGTCATTCAAAAGATCTTCCTGAACTGGGGTCTCCCTTGGAATAGATCTCTTTGCCAGTCCACTGAACAAGCAACTGCCCAAGTTCTGCTCCAGGCAACCACATCCTTTGAGGATAGCACCAAATGCTTTTCTGATGTCCTGGTCTCAGGGCCTCCTGTATGCGTTTCCTCCCACGCCCTTGGTGGCCCGAACTCTCTTCAAGATTCTTCAGGACAAGGCCTCGGTCCTGCTGGTGGCTCCCAGATGGCCGAGACAGCCTTGGTTTCCTCTTCTGCTTCAACTGGCGGTGGATCCCCCACTGCCTCTGGGGTTGCAACCCGACCTTCTCTCTCAGGAGCAGCGTTCCCTTCTACACCCCAATCTCAAAACTCTCAATTTGATGGCCTGGAGGCTGCAAGGGTAGTCTTGGCTCCCTGGGGCCTGCCTCAGGAAGTTGAGGAGGTTGTCCTAGCCTCTAGGAAACAGTCCACTAGGAAAGCCTATGCTCTCAAATGGAAAAGGTTTTCTTTGTGGTGTCAGCTACGTACAGAGGATCCTTTCTCCTGTACTGTGCCGGTAGTGCTTCAGTACTTACTGCACTTATCAAATCAGGGACTTAAGTCCAATTCTGTTCGGGTCCACTTCTCAGCTCTTGCAGCTCACCACTCACTGGTGGAGGGACATTCTCTGTCCGGTCACCCCTTGGTGTTCCGCTTTCTCAGGGGCTTGCTTTTACTCAAGCCTCCAGTCCGTCCTCCTGCCCCTGAGTGGGAGTTGAATGTAGTCTTGCAGCAACTGACTCGCCCTCCTTTTGAGCCGATGGCTACTTGTCCACTACGCTTCCTCTCCTGGAAGACACTCTTCCTGATAGCCCTTACCTCGGCTAGGCGAGTGAGTGAGCTTCAGGCCCTGGTCTGTGATAGGCCTTATACCAGGATTTATAGGAACAGAGTAGTCCTCAAGACTCATCCCAAGTTCCTCCCAAAAGTTGTCTCCTCTTTCCACCTCAATCAGGAGGTGGTTCTTCCAACATTCTTCCCTAGGCCTCATGCAAGCCAGGCTGAAGCAGTCCTGCATACCCTGGACTTTAGGAGGGCCTTATCCTTCTACCTTGACCGTACGCAGGGGCATAGAAGGGCTACTCAGCTCTTCGTATCCTTTGACCCCAATAAGTTGGGGTTAGCTGTGTCCAAGCGTACCTTGTCTATCTGGGTGGCTGACTGTATCACCTGGGCTTACAAGGCGGCTGACCTTCCTTTGCAGGGTAGGGTCACGGCCCATCGTGTCAGGGCAATGGCTGCCTCAGTGGCTCATCTCCGCTCTGTGCCCTTGGTAGACATCTGCAGGGCTGCAACTTGGTCTTCAAGCCAGACTTTTGCAGCCCATTACTGCCTGGAGAGGGAGTCCCGTAGGGACAGTGCTTTTGGCCAAGCAGTACTCCGGAATCTCTTTGAGGTTTAGGCAACTCCTGCCCTCTGTTGGGCTACCGGTGGAGGTTGTGTCCTTGAAAAGCCTTTCTTTGCTGCTGGGACTAGAGGGAGTTCTCTTGTTCAGCCTGGGTTCCTCGGTAGTCCAGAGCTAGGGAGTCACCCATATGTGAGGACTGACTTCCTGCTTGGTCCTGGAGAAAGAGTAGTGACTCACCTGTAACAGGTGTTCTCCAGGAGCAACAGGAATCGGTCCTCACAACCCTCCCTCCTCCCCTTGGAGTTGCAGTTGTACATAGTTTGTGTTTTTACATTTTTGTGTGCTCTTCTTAGCTATGTCATTTGACTGAGGTAAGATGGCACCTTTAGGCGGGAAGGGAACCGCGCATGCGTGCCAGCATTCCCAAAGGCTTTCATGGAAAGCTGGGGAAATGCTCCGCTGGGGCTTCATCAGCGCCGATGACACCCATATGTGAGGACTGATTCCTGCTGCTCCTGGAGAACACCTGTTACAGGTGAGTAACTACTCTTAACAGGTGATCTCCAGGAACAGCAGGAATCCGTCTTCACAACCCGCCCACCTCCCCCTCAAGTCCCATTTTTTTCTCATTCCTGGTATACAAAGATTTTTATTTCTCCACTATTCACCTGACTGAGGAGACCAGGCGGGAAGGCAGTCATGCATGCGTGGAGGAACACTCACAAAAGCATTCCTATTGGATACTGGAAAGTGTTCCTGCGCCGGCCTCTGTTGGTGCCAACATCACCCATATGTGAAGTCTGATTCTTGCTGTTTCCGGAGATCACCTGTTATAGGTGAGCAACTACGCTGTAGGCGTGCATGGGTTGGACTGTGGATGATAGACAACGGGTAAAGTGCTTTTGCACCAAGAAAACTTAAGCTTAACAGTGGGTTATTTCCTCTTAAAATGCAGAGTGGTAGTGCAGTTGGAGAAGGGTAGTTATGGAGGTGGTGCATTTTGTAGTGTGGTGGGACAATTGTGGGGAATATTTATGGGATAGGGTAGTTTACAGGATGGCAGGATAGTTTTTTTTGGGGGGGAGCAGATGTAAATGAAATATATGTGTATAATTTAAAATGCAGTACATCATAATTAAGGAATTTTTTTATAATCCCTTTAGGCTGTGAATGGTGGTCACTTGTGTGCCTCTAACTCTTGCATATTTTGTGTGCGCTCTTCACATGTTTCATCTGTGGTGGACATTTATTGGGGGTGTACCTTTGGGGGTCAGTGACAGTTGTGGAGAAATAGTTTTGGAGGTGGGGGAAGTTTGCAGGATGGAAGGACAATTACAGTGGGGAGTTTTTGGGGGTAGGGCATTTGCATGGAGGGATATGTTTGTTTAATCTGTGTTTGATTTATTGCCTTCCGTAAGGGAAGAGTTACAGGGATATTTTTGGTGAGTGGGGCAATTGCAGATGATAGTTTTTGGGAGTTGAGAAACTGAGATGGTGGAGCCAGAGGCTGGTGCAAGAAATAGAGGCAGGCCAGCGCTCCATCCTGCTGCCCTCCTCCCCCATTGCCACTGCCGCCAACCCTCTCTGGGGCCTACAGCAGTGGCAATGCTTCAGAAACAGCAATGCAGCGCTTACTTAAAGACTTTGGCTCTGCCTCACAGTTTCCCTCTGCCTCCTACCTGCCGCTTCTGCCCTCCTCTTAACCAAAAGTCTGTGGAAGCGGCAGGTAGGAGCACAGGGCAACCACAATGCAGCACCAAAATCTTCTAAGTAAGTGCTGCGGCGTGTTTTTTTTGTTGCCCCTGGAGGACTGGCACAGAGTAGTTACTCACCTGTAACAGGTGTTCTCCAGGAGCAGCAGGAATCAGTCCTCACATATGGGTGACGTCGGCGCCGACGGAGCCCTCGCGGAGCAATTTTCCCCAGCTTTCAAAGAAAGCCTTTGGGAATTGCAGCGCGCATGCGCGGTCCTCTTCCCGCCCAAGGGTGCCATCTTGCTCAGTCTGATGACATAACTAAAAGACAGCAAAAAAGTAGCAAAAACGAAATCATAGGACTGCAACTCCAAGGGGAGGAGGGAGGGTTGTGAGGACTGATTCCTGCTGCTCCTGGAGAACACCTGTTACAGGTGAGTAACTACTCTTTCTCCAGGACCAAGCAGGAAGTCAGTCCTCACATATGGGACTCCCAAGCTTAAGGCTACCGGAGACCCTAAGCACAAAAAAGGAGCTCCCTCAAGCTCAGTAGAACAGAAGGAAGGAATCTTCTCTGAATACGTCTCCAACCGGTAGCCCAACATCCGGGATGGAGGGTAGGAGTTGCCTATACCTCAAAGAGATTACGGAGGACTGCCTGTCCGAAAGCACTGTCCCTGCGGGACTCCCTCTCCAGGCAGTAATGGGCCGCAAAAGTCTGGCTTGAAGACCAAGTAGCGGCCCGGCAGATGTCTGCCAATGGAACAGAGCGGAGGTAAGCCACTGACGCAGCCTTCACCCTAACACGATGAGCCGTGACTCGACTCTCCAACGAGAGGCCGGCCGCCCCATAAGCCCAAGCGATACAGTCAGCAACCCAGATGGACAGAGTACGCTTGGAGACAGGGAGCCCCAACTTATTGGGGTCATAAGACACGAAGAGCTGAACAGCCCTCCGGTGCTCCCGCGTACGGTCAAGGTAGAAGGTTAACGCCCTCCTACAGTCCAGGGTATGCAGGACCATTTCAGCTCGGCTGGAGTGTGGCCTGGGAAAGAAGGTTGGAAGCACCACCTCCTGGTTGATGTGAAAAGGGGAAACCACTTTAGGAAGAAATTTAGGGTGAGTCCGTAGGACTACCCTATTCCTGTAGAACCCAGTGTAAGGGGGATCAGACACTAGGGCCTGCAGTTCACTAACGCGTCTAGCAGAAGTGAGGGCTACCAAGAATAAGGTTTTCCAAGAAAGAAAACGAAGAGGACAGGTAGCCATAGGTTCAAAAGGCGGACAGGTAATCCGCTGTAAAACCACGTTCAGATCCCAGTCAGGGGCTGGTGGGCGCAAAGGTGATTTAAGGAGAAGGAGGCCTCTGAGGAAACGAGCCACAAGAGGGTGGCTGGAAAGAGGCCTGCCATCCACCGGCATGTGATGTGCAGAAAGAGCACTGAGGTGGACCCTGACCGAGTTGGACTTAAGTCCAAGGTTGGAGAGGCAAATCAAGTACTGCAAGACCACTGACACTGAACAGGAGAAGGGATCTTGAGATTGCTGAGCACACCAGACGGAGAACCGACGCCACTTAAGAGCGTAGGACTTCCGGGTAGAGGGTCGCCTGGAGGCCAAGACGACTTCCTCCACATCTGGAGGCAGCAGGAGGGGAGCAAGGACTACCCTTTCAGCAGCCAGGCCATCAGATGCAGGGACTTGAGGTTGGGGTGTAGGAGAGTCCCGTGATCCTGGGTCAGGAGATCGGGCTGAAAACCCAGAGGGAGAGGAGTGTCCACCGCCAGCTGCATCAGAAGCGGGAACCAGGGCTGTCTCGGCCACCTGGGAGCCACGAGGATCATTGAGGCTTTGTCCCGGAGAACCTTGAAGAGCATCCGAGACACCAGTGGCATGGGAGGAAAGGCATACAGAAGGCCTGTGGACCAGGAGAGAAGAAAAGCATCCGCCGCTACTCTGAGAGGATGCGGTTGTCGAGAGCAGAATCGGGGAAGTTGCCGGTTGAGAGGACTGTTGAGAGGACTGGCAAAGAGATCCATGGTGGGTAGTCCCCACTTGAGAAAGATCTGCTGAAGCACTTACGGATCCAATCTCCACTCGTGTGGCTGGAGGATTCTGCTGAGTTTGTCTGCCAGGCAATTTTCTTGACCCGGGAGATAAACAGCTTTGAGGAGGATGCCGCGGCGTACGGCCCAAGAACACAGTTTTTGTGCTTCCCGACAGAGAAGAGAGGAGCCTGTGCCCCCTTGCTTGTTCACGTAGAACATGGCAACTTGATTGTCCGTCTGGACCAGCACAGACTGGTGAGACGTGAGGTGGGAGAAGGCCTTGAGAGCCAGGCGGATCGCTCTGAGCTCCAGGAAGTTGATCTGCTGGGCAGACTCCCAAGGAGTCCAGAGGCCTTGAGTACATGTCCCTTGGCAATGTGCTCCCCAACCCAGGAGAGAAGCATCGGTCGTCAGGACCTGAGAAGGCAGAGGAGACTGAAAAGTCATTCCGAGCACAAGGCTTGGCAGATGAAGCCACCATTGCAGAGAAGAGACCAGCGGGTCGGAGATCTGCACTGAGTCCGCCAGGCTCCCCGTGGCCTGATGCCATTGTTTGCGAAGGCACCACTGAGCAGGTCGCATGTTCAGGCGGGCATTGGGGGTCACATGGACTGTGGAAGCCATATGGCCGAGCAGTCTCAGAAATTGTCTGGCAGAGACCAGGGAATTGCTGTGAAAGTGGCTGGCCAGATCCATGAGCCTGTGTGCTCTGTCTAGAGGCAGAAAGGCTCGCGCTTGGAGCGTGTTTAATCTGGCGCCGATGAACTCGAGATCCTGAGAGGGGAGCAAAGTGGACTTTGCGAAGTTTATGACAAAGCCCAAGTGCTGGAGCAGAGCCACAGTGCGGTGCGTTGCGTGAGTGGCCTCTTGGGAAGACTGTGCTCTGATGAGCCAGTCATCCAGGTATGGAAATACAAAGAGGCCTTGAAGTCTGAGATAAGCCGCCACCACTGCGAGACATTTGGTGAATACCCGTGGTGCGGAGGATAGGCCAAAGGGTAGTACTCTGTACTGGTAATGATTGCCTCCCACAACAAACCTGAGATATTGTCTGTGGCTTGGGTGGATGAGGATGTGAGTGTAGGCATCCTTTAGATCCAAGGAGCATAGCCAGTCTCCCTGCTGGAGGTAGGGCAGCAAGATTCCAAGGGTAAGCATCTTGAACTTTTCCCTTGCGAGGAACTTGTTGAGGTTCCTCAAGTCCAGGATGTGTCTGAGGCCTCCTGTTCTTTTGGGAATCAGAAAGTACCTGGAGTAAAAACCTTGACCTCTCAGGTGGTGGGGCACCGGTTCCACAGCCTGTTCCTGAAGAAGACTTGTTAACTCCTGAAGGAGTAAGACCCTGTGCAGAGGGAGTCTGAGAGGCTCCCCTGGAAAGTAGGAGGGAGGTACCTGGTGGAAGTGCAGAAGATAGCCTTCTTGGACTATGTGAAGCACCCAGGTATCTGTAGTGATGCTGGACCACCTGTGGGCAAAGTGGACCAGCCGGCCTCCTGTGCTGAGAGAAACCAGCTGAGGGTGAGAGGCTATGCTGATGAAGTCAAAAGCCCCCACCCTGCTGAGCAGGGGCTGGTGGTGCAGGCTTGGGGGCTTGCTGCCTACGGGACCCATTACCCCGTCCCTTGGCCTGCTGACCCTGTTGGGGAGCTGTTGAGGCCTGATAATGAGGGTAGTGTTTATAGGCAGCTGCCTTCCTCGGGTAAAAGGGCTTTTTCCCCGAGCCCTTCTTCTTTTGAGAAGGGGCAGAGGTCTTCTTGGAGAGCCGAGTCCTGGTGAGAGTCTCGGTCTCGATTTGTGCAGCCTTTTCATTCATGGGTTTGCCAAAGAGGTTCTCACCTCTGCAAGGGACATCGACCAACTTGTCCTGCACCCATGGCTCGAGGTCGGATGACTGAAGCCAAGCCTGTCGTCGGGCACCGATGCCAGCTCCGGCTACTCGAGCCGATGCTTCGAAGCCATCATAGGCTGCTCGAGAGATAAATTTCGAGCACTCTCGAATACCAGTTGACAAGGCTTGGAACCTCTGCAAAGGTTCCTCGGAGAGACCAGCAGAGAACCCGGCTATTTCTTTAGCCAGGTCTCGAAGATACATGCCCATATAGAGCTGGTAGGTCTGGACTCGACAAGCAAGCATAGAGCCCTGGAAACACTTTCTACCGAGGGCATCCAGGCTTCGAGCCTCCCGACCGGGAGGCACCGAGGAGTGCATTTTCTGACTTTTAAGTCTATGCATGGCCGATTCCACCACCATGGAATGGTGCGGTAGTTGTGCCTTTTGGAACCCAGGGCTCTTGCGGACTCGATAAATGGAATCGACCCGCTTGCTTAATACCGGCAACGACGCCGGGCTCTCCCACATGCGGAAGAGAAGTCGTTCCAGCATCGGAGGAACCAGTACAGTAAAGGCCTCCTTCGGGGGAGAGTCGTACTGGAGGGCGTCGAGCTCTTCGGCTCGAGGCTCCTCCTCGGGATCCGCGGGAGGGACGTTCTCCGAGGTTCGGATTCGGGGGAGTCCGATGGGACACACCGAGTCCGAAAAGAACCAGGTAACTCTTCGTCCTCGGATACCCAGGCGGACTCCTCAGAAGAGGAGTCGAGCGGCTCTTGTCGGGCGGGCATCGATGCCGTCCGCCCCGACGCCGAGGGAGTCGGCGTCGACGACCTCGGTCCCGAACGGGAGGCCGAAGGAGACCACGACCGAGGATCGACTCGAGCCCCCATGGACTCGAGGATCGGCTCAGTCTCCGGGGTCGACTTGGAGGTCGACGTCCCGGTGGTCAGGGCAGAAGCACCGGCGAGGCCAGCGATCAATGCCCGCTGCTGGTCCATGAAGGCAGTCAGACTGCTCTCCAAGGCCGTCAACCTGAGTCCGAGCTCAGGAGACCCAGCAGTCCCCGACTCGGGCCCCGACGGCGGCTCCTTCGGAGGCGAGACCACGAGGACAACAGTACTCACTTGAGGAGGCGAGTCCATCTCGAGTCGAGGATGTTTGGAAGGCCTCTCCATCTCCAAGGACCCGGGACGGCTATCGGGGCTATGCGACCTGGCCCTCGAGGAACCAGGAGCGTCCACCGATGCCGCCCTCGCGGGTTTTTTCTTCCGATGACGCTCCCGGGTAGGAGACCCCCTCTCAGAGGAACTACGACGATGCTCAGGACCAGAGTCCCGAGACGTCGAAGCCTCTGATGAGGTCCGAGCCCGGCCGGAGTCAGAGAAGATACGTTCCCGCTGATGCTGCTGACTCCTCAACGCTTTTGAGGACATCTTGCCACACGGACCACAGATCATCGGGTCCAAGGCAGCGGAGGCAGTAGTCGTGTGTGTCGGTAAGAGACATGAGCTTCTTACACCGATCACACTTCTTAAACCCGCTGGCAGCCATCGGGGGAAAAAGGGCCCCTGCGAGGTCAAAAGACAGGGCTGCCAGTGAAAAAGAAAAAAAGGCGCGAAATCTGTCACGAAGGACAAAAAACCAAAAAATAAAGAACGGACTCGCAACTCGCGTCGCGGGTCCGGGCGGGAAAAGAACCGGCGTCGAACCGAGAAAAAAGACAATAAAATCAACTTTTCTAGCGGGGAATCACAGACAACGTCTGTAGGGCTCCGCGGAAAAAAGAAGACTGAGCAAGATGGCACCCTTGGGCGGGAAGAGGACCGCGCATGCGCGCTGCAATTTCCAAAGGCTTTCTTTGAAAGCTGGGGAAAATTGCTCCGCGAGGGCTCCGTCGGCGCCGACGTCACCCATATGTGAGGACTGACTTCCTGCTTGGTCCTGGAGAATCTAGGAAACCGCCTAGTTCACCTAATGATGTTACCTGCTCTGGGTGGGGCAGTTTTTGGGGGTGAGACATTTTGAGAAGTGGTGGGGCAGTTGTGAACGTAGTTAGGGATAGTGTACTTTGAGGAGTGGTAGGGTAAGGGAGTGTTTTTTTTAAAGAGTGGGGCGCAGTGCAGGTTAGTGAGGCAGTTGTGGCATGGTAGCTTTTGGGAGTGGAGCAGTTCTAGGGGTTAGCTTTAGGGGATGGGGTGCTGGCAGGGTGATGGGGCAGTTGCGAGGAATATTTTTTAAGAATGGGGCAGTTTGTGGTGTGGTAGGGCAGTTAAGAGAGTATTTGGGAGTGGTAGGGTAATTTCCAAGGTGGTGAGGTAGTTGTGGGAGATTTTTGAGCAGGGCAGTTGTGGAGATGTAGTTTTTGGGGGTGTGGAAAATTGCAGGATTGTGAGGCAGGGGTGTGGACAGTTATTATTAGCATGGTAGGGCAGTTGTTGGGGTGTAGTTTTTTTGGGGGAGAGGAGCACTTTAGAGGGTTGTGAGGCACTTGGGGTATTTTTTGTGGTGGCAGTATTTGGCAGCTTGGTAGGGCAGTTGCAAGAGTGGTTTTTGTGGGTGGGGCAGTTTATGGGGTTGGGAGAGAGAGAACAGGAGGTGGAGTTTGAAAGGAGCAATTCACTAACTGCTGTGTTTGTGGATGTAGGTTTCTATGCTACAAAAGCTGCAACTCCTCTCAGAAATACAATGGGCTAGTGTTTTGGAGGGGCTTATTTCTCTGGACTCAGGTCCAATTTGGCTTATTTGGGAGCTTGATGTGCCTTTTTACCAGTTTTTCCTACATGCCAAGTTTCATCCTGTTCTGTTAAATTTTCGGAGCATTATTTTGCCCCCAGACGGATTGACGGATGGATAGACAGACAGACATCTTTTACCCCTTTTATATAATTCTTTCCAATTCCTGCTGGGTTGGAAAGAATAATAAATTGTTCTCTCAGCCAAGGGCTGGTTAGATTAAAGGAGTTCTTATAATAAAATGTGTGCCTTTGCTTGTTGTTTTTGTGCCACTGGTTACTATGTGCTCTATCAGTCTTGTTAGCTGAATGGAATTCAAACAGCAGGCACTTGCTGGGAATTGAAATCTTTGGGCATGTTCAGGATGTGGCTTTTCAGTGCCATTTAGTGTTAGCCTCTCCTGGTAAGTAACAAAACTATTGATTTGGATATTACATTTTCTCTCTGTAGGTATTTGCTGCATGTGTTTACTGAAGCAGGATGCCTGGAGTGGTGCATCATTATAGGTCTTGTTCTTCGAGAGGCAGCAGTAATCAACCAGGTTTTTAACCTGATGCAGTTTCCAGAAGTTGCAGGAGAGATGCTTCCAAACATAACGAAAGGACTACAGGCTGTAGACCGTTGGGCCACTATGGACTGGTGAGTGACGCATTTCATTGGGTTAAGGACAAATGGTTATGGTTTTGTGTGCTATGGACACTTGCTGGATTTAACACTGAAACATTCCTAGTATGAACTAGAACTGCTCTCATCTCCAGGGGAATATATTGTCTATGCATGGGAAAAACATGGAGAAGTTGGAGAACAGAGGATAAACTGAGGGGGAGGGGGGTTCAGTGGCAATAACCAGCATACTTAGAGGGGCTGGCTGTCACCACTTTGTTTGCCCCGGATATTCAATGACGGGGCCATATCTGGGCCCCAACATTGAATGTCTGAGTTGCCTGGATTGCTATTTTGCAATCCGATCAACGGCAATATTCAGCCACTGGCTGGATTGCAAAACAGAGTACAGTTAAAATAGCCTTTCAGATGTCCTAACTTTAGCCAGGTAGGGTTATCTGGACAGCTACTGAATATCACCGCTACCGATTAACTCACGGCGCAGTTTCCAGTCTGCCTCCAGAATGCCGCAATGCTAAGTGGCTCACCCCAAGGATATTCAGCGGCACTGACCAGATTACTGCCACTGACTATCCCAGTAAGCGGCATTTAAGCGGTTTGCAGGTTTGCCACCCACGTAAATGCCTTTGATTATCCCCCCCAGTATTTACAAAAGCTGAAGTGGTATTAAAGATAATTAAAAATAAATAAAACACTATACTATTTTTACTGGTTTTTAGGGAGGAGGGGGAATGATGGCCTTGATCATCTATGTAGTTAGTGGAGAATGAAAAGAGATCAGCAGTTCTAGAGGTACTAGTGAGGTACAGTGCTAAACCTTGCTTGATTACCTGTCATATTCTACTTGTGGCCTTAAGCAAGTCACTTTAACCCTTCATTGCCTCAGAAAAATCCAAGTTATCAATGTCCCTGTTTAATGAACATTGCCAAGTTAAGTTACAATGTAAACCAGTTTGACTGAAATGATAAAGCGGTATAAAAAAATTGTTAAATGAAATAAATATTATCTGAAATTTGAGGTCTCCTTATCACACTATTAACTGAGGAATTTCTTCTGTTAAGAACATAAGAACATAGATTTGCCATGCTAGGTCAGACCAAAGGTCCATCAAGTCCAGTATCCTGTTTCCAACAGTGGCCAATGCAGTTACAAGAACCTGGCAGGACCCCAAAAGTTAGATTCCATGCTGCTTATCCCCCTTCTAACTCAACTTCACTAGTTTCCAGTTATGGAACGCATTCAATATAAAGTCCTAGCATTAATCCACAAGGTGCTGTACCTAAATTCACCAGAATATTTGTCATCTTTAATCAACCCATATTGCCCCACGTGATGCTTACACTTACTGCATGGTAACCATATTTCTTCACCCTCCCCAGCCAGAACACTTTTCACTTTATGAATTAACTAGGAAATCAGGCTTTTTCTGCCTAGCCACCACTACTATGGAATTGCCTCCTATTGCAACTTCATCTCCAGGATTCACTCATACGCTTTAAAGCAGATTTTAAAACGTACGTGTTCAAAAAAGCCTTTGAACACCCTAATTAAGCGGGTACTGGTGGGCTTTCCTGGTCCCTACACGAGATAAGTGATGTTACATAGAAACATGGTGGCAGAAAAAGACCATATGGCCTATCCAGTCTGTCCTTCTATACCAACTACTATAGTCCCTTTTTAACTTTAGAGATCTTCTGTGTTGTTTACATGCTTTCTTGAATTCAGATACTGTCCTGCATGTTCTCTATGTGTGCAAATACTGTCTATGTGCTGCTTGACTATGTGACTCTTTATTATCATTTTTTCCACTCTCCTGTTGACATTTTGGAGTTTTCATAACTTTTTAAGGCTTTTTTATTTATTTATTTAGTTTTGGAATTGTAAACTGCTTTGTATGCTTTGAAAAAAGCAGTATATAAAATAAAACATAAGCAGTAGATATACCCCACTCCTCTTTAATAATAATTTATGGACTTTTCCTCCAGTAATTTGTTCAAACCTATTTTAATCGAGCTACACGCTTTTACTACATCCTCTGGCAACAAATTCCAGATCTTAATCAGTTCATTGAGTGAAAAAAAAATTCTGTGATTGGTCTTAAATGTACTCTTTTGTGGCCTCATTGCATGGTCCCTCATGTTTATACATTTTGAAAGAGTAAATAGATTTATGTTTAAACATAGAAATCTGATGATAGAAAAAGACCACATGGCCTATCTAGTCTTCCCTTCCATATCAACCACTAGATCAATCCCCTTTTTTCCTTTAGAGATCCTCTGTGTTTGTCCCATGCTTCTTTGAATTCAGATACTGTCCTCATTTCTACCACCTCCACTGGGAGACTATTCCACGGATCCACCACTCTTTCCGTAATGAAATATTTCTGCATCCCATGTCCCCTCGTAGCAGAGCTTGCTTTCAATCGTAAGAGGCTCTCCTCCTGTGCATTTATACCACAGAGGTATTTAAATGTCTGAATCATATCACCTTCATCCCGCCTTTCCTCTAAGGTGTACATATTAAGATCCTTAAGTCTGTCTTCATATGCTTTATAATGAAGACCACTAACCATTTTAGTAGCCACCCTCTGTACTGACTCCAGTCTGTTTATATCCTTTTGAAGGTGTGGTCTCCAGAATTGCACACAATACTCCAAATGAGGTCGCACCATACAGAGGCATTATCACCTCCTTTCTTCTGGCCATTCCTCTCCCTATGCACCCAAGCATCCTTCTAGCTTTTGCTGTCGCCTTTTATCTCCAGGAACAGGCAGGAATTGTAGTCTTCACATATCGGTGATGTCGGCACCGACAGAGCCTACGCGGGAATGCTCCCCAGTGTCCTATAGGAAAGCTTTTGGGAGCATCCCACTGCGCCTGCGTAGTTGCCTTTCTAACTCTCCCTCCTTGGTTTTTCATTTTCCATGGAGCCGATAGGGAGCAATTTCTGTCACCGCAGAAAATTTACTACTTTTGTGGTCGCGTCTGCCTTCCCGTCGACGCTAGCACCAGCATCATCGGTGTTTCTTCGGTTTGTTTGTTTTTTTTTTTTAAGAAGAAACTTCCGTTTTTTCCCTGAGGGTACTTCGCCATTAGGCCCCTTTTTCCTTTTAAGATGGATAAACCAGCTAGTGGTTTCAAAAAGTGTTCCAAATGTAGCAGTACTATCTCTGCTACTGACACCCATGACTGGTATTGCAAATGTTTGGGACCAGACCATCCGCCGTCGGAATACCTTCTCTACAGGAAGATGACAAAGAGGGGCCTGTAGAATAGAGCTGCGAAACTCGGCACCCTCTTTGCCACTGATGCAGTGTCGGTTGCATTGACGACGTTGAGAGCTTCATCTTCCTCTCATGGATCTCAGGTATCGAAACCCAAGTCTTCCTCGAAGACTGGCCAGTCTTCCAAGGGTAGATCTCCTTCTAAGCATCGAGATGCCTTTAGGCATTGCCCTGGAAGGGAATACACCGGCCAAACAACCCCGGCGAGAGGTCCTTGCCTCCAAAGCGTTAACAGGGGTCCCAAGATGCTCCCGAGGCCTCCACCTCCAGTGAACTCTTGGTGCCATGCTCTGGGGTTGTGGCCCGCTGTTTTTTGGGTATGGATACCCAGGCATCGGCTGGCTCCATGGATCAACGTATCCTGTCCATTGAGTGGAGTTTAGCGGCCTTGCTAGCAGCTTCAGTACTGCTAAAGCCTCTGCAATCTGTTCCGCAGCCATTGGTACCGACACCGGTACCAAAGGTGTCTACATCGACCTTTGCACTGTTCTCTATGCTACCACCCGTGCCAGCCGTAGAGTCAGTGTCCAGCATCGAGGGTCCGGTACTGAGGCATTCCAATGCCGATTTTGATCGGTATCGTCGACGGGCTGGGCGGGAGCACCCGGCCCGCTGGTACTTCAAGTCCTCCGATTCAGACTCGTCCGATGAATCGACTGGTACCCAGGAAATGGGAGCTCTTCCAGAAGATCCTTCTCTTTCCCCACAACGCTGTATGTCTCCTCCGGAGGACATGTCTTTTCAAGACTTTATACGGGATGTGGCTCGTGGCCTCTCCATTACAGTGACCTCGGAGAAAGAACCGAGGGCTGAAGAACTTGAAATTCTTCAGTATCCAGCAGCCCCAAAGGAGGCTGCTACCCTCCCTATTCACCAGATACTGCATGACCTCATGCTTAAGATGTGGGAGACACACTTAACTGTCTCTCCACATTCTCAGAAGCTCGATACCATGTACCGGGTACCGCAGTGTCCCGGTTTCCAAGAGATGCAGTTACCACACCACTGCATGGAGTGCAATCGGCAATGCATCGAACCAAAAGTGCCAAGACTCATTCCTCAAATCCTCTGGGCTGGGAGGCGAGAACTCTCGATGCCTTCGGTCGTCGATGTTTTCAGGCCTCCATGTTATCGGCCAGAATAAGTTCTTACATACCCTACAAGGGTATGTTCCTTCGGGAAGTTGCTAAGGATTTAGAACTAATGGCTCCTCTTCTCCCTGATGACAAGAGGGCTGATTACCTGACACTTGTAAAACATGCCCAGAATGTTTCCAAATTTACGAACAGGGCAACCTTTGACTGCTTTGAATGTATTAGCAGAACTTCTGCTATTTGCATCGGTGCACGTCGGACTGCTTGATTACAAGCATCCGATCTTGAATAGTGGGTGCAAGATAAGCTGGGGAACATTCCTTGCACAGGGGGAAACGTTTTTGGCAAGGATTGGCACGACAAGGCTTCTCGGCTAGAATTCGAGAATACCACTCTCAATAGGCCTTCTAGAACCACTGCCAACCCAGCTAAGAAAAAGGCTATAAAGAAGTCTCTTTTTCAACAAGAAAAAGAAGTTTTACCCTTCTTATACCCATGCTGTGCACTGTCCAGTCCATGCTTCCCAGAAGGAACAGCAATAACCGAAGCAACAAAGGAAGGCTCAGACCCCCAGGGCTCAGCCAACTCAACAGACCCAGCCTCCTCAAGGTCAGGGTGTAATAGAGGAGGTGCCACTCTCTCAGCAAGGTCTAGGCTTCTACTCCCCTTACTTCCTTATCCCAAGGAAGACAGGAGGATACAGGCCAATTCTGGACCTCAGAGAATTGAACAAGTATCTGCTCCAAGAGAAATTCAAGATGATCTCTCTCGGAACTCTTCTCCCTTATCTCCAGAGTCAGTATTGGCTTTGTTCTCTAGATCTAAAGGATGCATATACCCATATCCTTATTCACACCTAACACAGGAGGTTTCTACAATTCCTATTTCAAGGAAGATATTACCAATACAGGGTTGTATCCTTCGGCCTGGTCTCTGCCCCAAGAGTCTTTACAAGATGCATGGCAGTAGTGGCAACATTCCTAAGATCTCTAGGGATATTTGTCTTCCCTTACTTAGACGATTGGTTCATCTGAGCAACGACAGCTCTATAGGCCAGCTCTGCTCTCTCCCGTACAATGCAGGTTCTTCAACACTTGGGATTTGTAATAAGTCTTCCAAAATCCCAACTCACCCCTTCTCAAACCTTAGAGTTCATAGGGGCTCTCCTAGACACGCAGCAGTCAAGGGCTTTTCTACCACAGGCCTGCTGTACTCAAATCGTTCAGCTATCTTCTCAGGCATGTATGAAATCTTTCCTAACTGCTCGAGAAATGCTTCAACTGCTGGGCCATATGGCTTCCACTGTACATGTGGTTCCCTATGCTTGTCTGCATATGCGTGCAGCTCAATGGACCCTGGCTTCGCAGTGGACTCAAGCATCAGGTCGTCTGGGGGACAGAATCATGATCTCTACACATCTCTTTTCGTCTCTCCAATGGTGGCATTCACCAGAAAACCTTCTTGTACGATCACCTTTTCAGATGTTACCACACCAATCTACCCTGACGACGGATGCGTCCAAATTGGGTTGGGGAGCTCATCTGGACAATTTCTCCACTCAGGTCTTTGGACTCAGCAAGAGGCACAACTTCACATAAATCTATTGGAACTCAGAGCCATCCACAATGCTCTCAGGGTGTTCCAAGACCACCTTCACTTCCACACAGTTCTAGTCCAGACGGACAATCAGGTAGCCATGTTCTATTGAACAAGCAAGGTGGAACAGGTTCTCAAGCGTTGTGCAATGAAGTCCTACATCTATGTTCCTTTACCATACGCCATCAGATCCACCTACTAGCAGTATATCTCCCCGGCAAACAAAATCTCCTAGCAGACAAACTCAGTCGAGTGCTACTGTCTCATAAGTGGTCTCTCCATGCGGACCAGATTGCTTGAATTTTTCAAATCTGGGGAACCCCAGATATAGACCTCCTTGCAAGTCCTCGGAATGCCAAACTTCCCCGCTTCTCTTCCAGGACACCTGCTCAGAACAGTCAGGTGATGGATGCTTTCCACCTCCACTGGGGTCAGGACTTCCTATATGCCTACCCTCCCTTTCGCCTTATCCCCAAGACTCTTTTCAAACTCCAGAGAGACAGGGGCTACATGATCCTCATAGCCCCGCATTGGCCATGACAAATGTGGTATCCACTACTTCTACATCTCTCTCAAGCCAAACCTCTGGAATTGGGATGTGCTCCGGATCTCCTATCACAGGAGAACAGGACGCTGCTGCATCCATATCCACAGTCCTTACATCTGACAGCATGGCTGCTGAGAGCTTAGAACTCCAGGACATCAACCTCTCTCAGCAGGTTAGAGATATCCTATTGGCTTCAAGGAAACCTTCCACAAGGCGTTCTTAATGCCTTCAAGTGGCGAAGATTTTCAATCTGGTGTTCAAAGAAGGATCTTAATCCTTTTTCCGTTCCCGTGGAAGCATTACTTGAGTATCTCCTCCACCTCTCGTCCTCTGGACTCAAAACCAATTCAGTAAGGGTCCACCTAAGTGCCATTGCAGCATCTCACAGGCCCTTAGATGGACAACCTCTCTCCTCTCAGCCGCTTGTAGCACGCTTCATGAGGGGCTTACTCTTAACTAAGCCTCCCATTAGTCCTCAGTGTTGCCCTCGGACAGCTTATGAAGCCACCCTTCGAACCCCTAGCTACTACGTCTCTGAAGTTTCTTTCTTGGAAAGTCACCTTCCTAATTGCCCTCACTTCTGCAAGATGCATCAGTGAGCTCCAGGCTTTAGTGGCTGACCCTCCTTATACATGGTTTCACCATGATAAAGTAGTCCTTAGGACTCATCCTCACTTTATGCCAAAGGTGGTTTCGCCTTTTCATTTAAACCACTGTTTACCTTCCTGTTTTCTTCCCTAGACCTTATTCCTCAAGTGCAGAAAAAAAGCCTACATACTCTGGATTGCAAACATGCCTTGACCTTTTATCTACAGAGAACAAGGCCACACAGGAAAGCTTCACAGCTTTTTGTTGCTTTTGATTCTAGTTATCTAGGTCTACCAGTTTCCAAGAGAACACTCTCCAAATGGATTGCAGACACTATATCTTTTGCATATGAGAGTGTGGGACTTTCCCTTGAAGATCATGTCACAGCACACAATCTGCGAGCAATGGCTGCCTCCATGGCAAACCTACGCTCAATGGCGATTGATGAAATACGCAAAGCAGCAAATGGCCCTCTGTCCACACCTTTGCAGCCCATTATTTCTTAGACAAGGACTCCCACCGGGATGCCTCGTTTGGCCAGGCTGTTCTCCAGCATCTCTTTCAGACTTAGATCAGCTTCTACCCCCCCCCCCCCCCCATCCTGGGTTTCGATACCAGACATCCTTGGAGAATACATGACCTACTTAGGCCTGTGTTTCACAGCTCTCTTTGGTCATCTCCCTGGCATCTCCAAGCTAGGGAGTCCCATTTATGAAGACTACATTCCTGCTTGTTCCTGGAGATAGCCTAATTACTCACCTGTAACAAGTGATCTCCAGGAACAGCAAGAATTGAGCCTTCACAACCCACCCTCCTCTCCTAGGAGTTGCCTTCTCTCTCTCCTTTTATTTCAGCTACAAACACAATTGAGGAGGGAGAGTTGGAAATGCTGGAAGGCAGCTACGCAGGCACAGTGGGATGCTCCCAAAAGCTTTCCTATAGGAAGCTGGGGAGCATTCCTGCATGGGCTCAGTCGGTGCCAACGTCACCCATATGTGAAGACTCAATTCCTGCTGTTCACGTAGATCACCTGTTTAGCTACTTTTTTTACTCCACTCATTACATTAGTGGCCTCTATCTTCTCTCTCCACAGCCATCTTTTCTCCAAGCTGCCCTAACCTTTTAAGTCTTTCCTCATAGGGATATCCTTTCATCCCCTTTATCAGTTTGGTCGCTCTTCCCTGTACCTTTTCCAATTCCACCATATCTTTTGTAATGTCTGTGACCAGAATTACACACAGTACTTAAGGTGCAGTCGGACCATGGAGTGATGGAGGCATCATTTTTTTAAATCTCCAGGAACAAGCAGGAATGTAGTCCTCACATATGGGTATCGTCGGTACCGACGGAGTCTGCGCGAGAACGCTCCCCAGCATCCAATTAGGAAGCTTTTGGGAGCATCCCACAGCACCTGCGTGCTGCCTTCCCGCCTTTCCCAACTGCCTCTCTCCAGTTCTTCGTTTTCCGCGGAGTCAGCAGGTCGTGTTCCTGTCACCGCAGAAAATTATTTTTCCTTATTCTTCTTTTTTGTGGTAGCGTCTGCCTTCCTCGACGCTACACCGGTACTGCCGGTGGTTCTTTCTTTCCTTTTTAAAAAAAAAAAATATATATATATATTCTTTTTTCCAAACTTTTCTTTTCAGGTACATGCACCATTTTGGGCCTTAGGCCCAAAATTTCCTCCACCTTGGAGAAACCTGCCTCGGGTTTTAAAAAATGCACCAAGTGTGGCAGTACCATCTCCGTCACCGACACCCACGAGTAGTGTCTTAAATGTTTAGGTCCTGACCACTCCATCTCCGAGTGCATGGCTTGCGCTATGATGTCCAAAAGGGTTCGACAGAACCGAGCTGCCAAGCTCAGTGCCCTTTTTCCCTCTGATGCAGCTTCGGTGGCATCGACGTCTTCAAGGGCTTCGTCTTCCTCCCATGGATCTCAGGTAACTAAACATAAGTCCAGCCAGTCCTCAAAGGGTAGATCTCCTTCCAAGCATCGAGATGCCTCTGGCGTTGCCCTTGAGGGTTCCATACCGGCAAAGTTGCCCTGTCGGGAGGCTTCGGCTTCCAAAGCATTATCGGGGATCCAGGATGTTCTTGAGGCCTCAACCTTGGCAGAACTACTGGTGCCATGCTCTGGGGTACAAGCTCTTTCCGGTATCGACACCCAGGCATTGGCAGTGTTGATAGACCAGAGGTTCCTGGCTATTGAACGCAGTCTGGTGGCTCTCCTTGTGGCATCAATGCCCTCGGAACCGCGTCAGGCAATTCAACCGGTACCGGCACCGATGCTGGCACCGGTACCGATAGCATCGACATCAACATCGGTATCGGCTTTGCCGGCACCCAGTCATGCGATGCCTTCTGGTGCCGATACAACGGTACCGATTACCCCCGGTACCGGCTTCGGTCGGTACAGGTATCGGGCTCTTCAAGAGCATCCGGACAGACGATACTTCGAATACTCGGAGGACACCGAGGATTCTGATAGCTCTGCCGGTACCAGGATACTTCTCCCGGAGGAGCCTTCCTCTCCTAAATGTAGGATGTCTCCTCCAGAAGATATCTCTTTTCAAGATTTCATCAGGGAGGTGGCTTGTGGGTTGTCCATTACTGTGACTCCTGAGACAGATCCCAGAGCTAAGGAGTTGAAGATTTTACAATATCCCAAAGCTCCTAAGGAGGCAGCTACCTTGCCTATCCATGAGATCTTACATGATCTCAGGTTGAGAATGTGGGAGACACCTCTCACCACCTCGCCTCACTCTCGCAGACTGGATACCATGTATTGAGTCCCCCCTTGTCCTGGATTCCAGAAAACTCAGCTTCCTCACCACTCTATTGTAGTGGAATCAGCTATGAGAAGGATCAGAAGTGCAAAGAGGCATGCCTCTAATCCTCCAGGAAGTGAGTGTACAACTTTGGATGCCTTTGGACGTCGTACTTTCCAGGCTTCCATGCGTTCTGCCAGGATCAGTTCCTATATTTTATATATGGGAATGTTCCTTAAAGAAGTCACAGGTGATTTAGAGGTTTTGAGCCCTCTTCTTCCTGAGGATAGAAGGCAGGAGTTTCTCACACTGGTCAAACATGCCCAAGATGTGTCTAAGTTTGTCAGCCGTGCAGCTTTTGACTGTTTTGAGTGCATAAGCAGAACCTCTGCCATTGCCATAGGTGCACGTAGAATTGCCTGGCTCCAGGCATCCGATTTGGAGCTCTGGGTGCAGGACAAACTGGGCAATATCCCTTGTGCAGGTGAGAATCTATTTGGCAAAAATTGGCAAGAAAAAGCCAATGAATTAGATGCTGACAACTCCACTTTGGATAGGCTATCCAAAGTCACAGCTGATCCTGCGAGAAAGGCTTCTTGAAAGATTTCTTTCTTCTCAAAAAAGAAGAGGTTCTATCCCTCTTATTCCCAGCAGGGATGTTCTGCAGGTCAGCCTGCCCGGAAAAGTCAGCAACCACCTAAACAAAGGAAAGCAAAGACTGCTAAGCCTCAGCAGTCTCAGCCTCCACAAGGCCTTTGACTTTCATTTAGAGAACTTAGCCTTCCTGGCCCTCAATGGACCAGAGCCTTCCACCATTCCAGGAAGGTTATGTCACTTTGCCCCCAGATAGGAGCAGATAACAGCAGAGCATTGGGCACTCCATTATAAAAGGGGTACAAGCTGCACTTTCTGTGCATGCCCCCTCACACAATGGTAAGACAGTTCAATTCTCAGACCTCTCTCATCAACCTGTTAGATCAAGAGGTCACTATGCTTCTTGCCCAAGGGGCAATAGAAAAAGTACCCATCCACCAACAGGGTACAGGGTTTTACTCCCCCTATTTCCTTATCCCAAAGAAAACAGGGGGATACAGACCTATCTTGGACCTCAGAGAATTGAACAAATTCCTGTTCAAAGAGAAATTCAAGATGATTTCTCTAGGAACTCTGCTGCCATACCTTCAGGGTCAGGATTGGCTTTGTTCTCTAGATCTCAAGGATGCGTACACCCATGTTCTTATCCATCCAACTCACAGGAAGTTCCTTCAGTTCCTTTTTCAAGGAAAGCACTACCAATACAGGGTGCTTCCTTTTGGCCTGGCCTCAGCACCAAGGGTGTTCACGAAATGCATGGCTGTGGTAGCAGTATTTCTCCACACTCTAGGGATATTCATCTTCCCTTACTTAGACAACTGGCTCATTCGAGCCCCCATCAGAGTCAGAGGCCAGGACTTCTCTATCTTGCACAATGCATATCCTTCAGTATTTGGGTCTGGTCATAAACATCCCAAAATCCAGTCTAACTCCCACTCAGTCTCTAGAGTTCATAGGAGCTTTGCTGGATACCAGAAAAGCAAGGGCCTATCTTCCCCAGGCCCGTTGCCTTCGCATGGTGCAGTTAGCTTCTCAAGCAGTGCTGAAGCCCCATCTCACTGCCCGAGAAATGCTACAACTACTAGGCCACATGGCATCTACCATGCATGTGGTTCCTTATGCTCACCTCCATATGAGAGCAGCCCAGTGGACTTTATCCTCTCAGTGGACCCAGGCATCAGGGTGCCTGTCAGACAAAATAGCAAACTCAAATCGCCTTATTTTGTCCTTCCAATGGTGGAGGTCCACTCAGAACCTGTTGCTGGGGTCCCCATTTCAACAACCCTTACCCCAGGCAACCCTCACAACAGATGCTTCACCAATGGGTTGGGGAGCTCATCTGCAAAACCTCTCCACCCAGGGCACCTGGACTCCACAGGAGACTCATCTACATATCAATCTCTTGGAACTTAGAGCAATCTTCCTTGCTCTTCGAGTGTTCCACACCCTACTCAGCTACAAGACAGTCCTCATTCATACGGACAATCAAGTAGCCATGTTCTACGTGAACAAGCAGAGGGGAACAGGCTCTCTGTCGCTTTGCAACGAAGCTTTGTGACTATGGGCCCTCGCCAGAGAGCATCAGATTCATCTCCTGGTAGTGTATCTTCCAGGCATACAAAACTCTTGGGCAGACAGACTCAGTCGAGTTCTGCTTCCACACGAATGGTCTCTACATGCAGACCAGATGGCCAAGATTTTTCAAATTTGGGGAACCCCGGACATAGACCTCTTTGCAAGTCCATTGAATGCCAAACTTCCCCGGTTCTATTCCAAAATTCCGGCTCAGGGCTCTCAGGCCAAGGATGCTTTCCTCCTTTATTGGGGTCAAGACTTCCTGTATGCCTTTCCACCCATTCCCCTGATTCCCAAAACCCTATTCATGCTTCAGAGAGAGAGGCCGTATGATTCTCATAGCTCCACATTGGCCACAGCAAGTGTGGTACCCTCTGCATCTCTCTCAAGCTCCCTCCCTGGAGTTAGGGTCTGCTCCAGATCTCCTGTCCCAGGAGAACGGAATGTTATGGCATCCCAATCCCCAGTCTCTGCATCTCAGGGCCTGGTTGCTGAAGGCCTAGATCTTCATGACCTTAACCTACCTCAGCAAGTAAAGGATATCCTTTATGCTTCCAGGAAGCCTTCCACAAGACACTCATATGCTTTCAAGTGGAAAAGGTTTTCCATATGGTCCTCGCAGAAGGGTCTTAACCCCCTTGCGATACCTTTGGAATCATTACTGGAGTATCTCCTTCATTTATCCAATGCAGGACTTCAGACTAACTCCGTAAGAGTCCATTTGAGTGCTATCTATTGCAGCTTCTTTCAAGCCTCTAAATCGACAACCTATTTCCTCCCATCCTCTTGTAGCAAGATTTATGAGAGGCCTTCTTCTAACTAAGCCTCCCATTAGGCCACCACCTGTGGCATGGGACATAAACTTGGTTCTTGGTCAGCTTATGAAGCCACCTTTTGAACCCTTAGCTACTACCTCATTGAAATTTCTTTCTTGGAAAGTTATCTTTCTCATTGCAATCACATCAGCATGTCGCATCAGTGAGTTGCAGGCACTAGTAGCTGATCCACCTTATACAAGGTTCCATCATGACAAGGTAGTCCTTAGGACTCATCCACACTTTATGCCAAAGGTGGTCTCGCCTTTTCTTCTAAACCAGGCGGTCTACCTACCTCTGTTTTTTCCAAGGCCTCATGCATCTAATGCTGAAAGAAATCTTCATACTTTGGACTGTAAAAGAGCTTTAGCTTCTTACTTACAAAGAACACAGCAACATAGAAAGTCCTCTCAACTCTTTGTTGCTTTTGATCCTTCTCATTTGGGACTTCCAGTCTCCAAGAGAACACTGTCTAACTGGATTGCTCAGTGTATTTCCTTTGCCTATCGGAGTAAGAATCTTCCTCTGGAGGGCCATGTCACAGCTCACAATGTGAGAGCCATGGCAGCTTCAATGGCTCATCTGCACTCTGTGTCTATCGACGACATCTGTCGAGCAGCCACCTGGGCCTCGGTTCATACCTTCACAGCCCATTACTGCTTGGACAAGGACTCCCGCCGGGATGCCTTGTTTGGTCAGGCTGTTCTCCAACACCTGTTCCATACCTAATCAACTCCTACCCACCATCCCTGGTTGGATGCCAGAGATCCATGGGGGGATGTGGAGCCCTTTCACAGGGGCACACAACTTCTGGGGTCTCTCCCTGGCATCTAAAGCTAGGGACTCCCCATATGTGAGGACTACATTCCTGCTTGTTCCTGGAGATAGCATAGTTACTCACCTGTACAGGTGATCTCTGGGAACAGCAGGAATTTAGTCCTCACAACCCACCCACCTCCCCTAGGAGTTGCATCTCTCTATCTATCGCTTTCTCTTTCCCTCTCTCTCTCTTTGTCTCAGCTTTAAACTCAACTGGAGAGAGGCAGTTGGGAAAGGCGGGAAGGCAGCACGCAGGTGCTGTGGGATGCTCCCAAAAGCTTCCTAATTGGACGCTGGGGAGTGTTCCTGCGCAGGCTCCGTCGGTACCGATGATACCTATATGTGAAGACTAAATTCCTGCTGTTCCCAGAGATCACCTGTTACAGGTGAGTAACTATGCTTTCTCCATTCTTTTCCTTATTTCAGTCTTTTTATTTGCTTTGCTGGCCACCGCTGCACATTGACCAGAGGATTTCAATGTACTATCCACAATGACACCTAAATCCTTTTCTTGGATGGTGACTCCTAATGTGGAACCTTGCATTTTGTAGCTATAATTTGGGTTCTTCCCTGAGTGTGTAATTTTGCACTTGTTCACATTAAATTTTATCTGCGATTTGGACGCCCAGTTTCCTGATTTCTCAAGGTTCTCTTGCAATTTCTTACCATCATTTTGTGATTTAACAACTTTGAATAACTTTGTGTCTTCTGCATATTTGATCCTCGCTTGTTCCCATTTTCAGGTCATTTATAAATATGTTAACTAGTGGACCTAGTAAAGATTGCTGGGGCACTCCAGTATTCATCTTTCTCCATTGAGAAAATTAACCATTTAGCCCTACACTCTGTTTTCTATCTTTTAACCTGTTCCCAATCCACAATAGTTCATCCTATGACTTTTTAATTTCCTCAGGAGCCTCGCATGAGGGACTTTGTCAAAGGCTTTCTGAAAATCCAGATATACTGTATCAATCAGCTCACCTTTATCTACCTGTTTATTCACACCTTCAAAAATATATAGCAGATTGGTGAGGCAAAACTTCCCTTGATTAAATACATGTCAGTTTTGTCGCACTAAACCATGATTATCTATGTGTTAGTAATTTTTTTTTATAATAGTTCCTACCATTTTACCTGTTAGTGGTGTCGGGCTCACCCATCTATAATTTCACTGATCACCCCTGGAAGCCTTTTTTTTTTAAAAAATGGTGTTATGTTGACCACTCTCCAATCTTCAGGTACTATACTGTAGATGGTATTAATGATTCAAATTACTAATAGTTCCAGAAGTAACTCACCTAGCACTACTACTAAAAATATATAAACTAAATTCAAAATAACAAGTGTTGTGCTGAAAATTAATGTAAAAGCTTTTCTATGTTTTTAATATATTTCAGTCCTGGATACAAACCATTTTTAAACATAGTTAAACCTCAGCTGCAGAAACTGTGTGAAGTAACTGAAGAGCAAGTTCAACCTGAAGCTTTTCAGCCAACAAACACTTCTAAGACTACAGAGCAAGCTAGCTCACGAACAGAGGAAAGTCGCAGCTCTGCCAGCCTTGGTGCGAGCACTCAGAGCGAGGCTGGAAGCAGCATCAGTCGGCATGAGGAGAACTTGTCAGGGTCGGAGCTAGAAGAAACTTTCCAGGAAGGCAGTTATGACTGTACTGTGTCATAAGCAAGCAGTATTAATGACGTCATAGCTCCCTGCTGAGTACACTGTGAAGATATCTCACGCTTCGGAAACGGAGTGCTCCAGCCACTTTTCAGGAAAGCGTTAAAAACAGTTTGTTATAATGTCATTAAATGAGAAAATCTTGCCTTTTGACCTGTGAGGGAAGATCATTTTTACTTCCTATGTAACTGTATGAACTTCTCAACCTGTTTTCCTTTTTTATTTTTAATATAAAACTGCAGTGTAAAGTAATAGCACAGAGTATTGTACAGATAATGTATATAGAAATCTATTTTATTGTGGAGGAACATGTCTGTAACTCTCTGAGGCAAGACCTGACCCAATAATCCCCCAAATGATGATGCTTTTCCTATATTATAATGCAGAGTTGGCTAGCCTGCAGAGTACACTGATCATTGGTGTTTAAGTGTAGCTACTTTGATATGATGCAGTGAGGCTTATTTCCATAGACATTACTTGCTTGTAATTATTTTGGTTTTCTTAAATATTTTTAATATGACAAAGTGAAAACATTGTAGCTTGGCTATAATGCAGCCGTTCTCCTTCCGTGCCACAGGTAATGCTGAAAACTAAATGCCACTTTACCGCCACTAAACCATCATAAAGTTCTGACTCTTGGTAAGACCGTCCACACAACTGTGTGCTGTGCGGTAACATGGAAATATGGGGTGTTTCAAATATTTTAAGAGACACTGTCTTGTTCCTCTTTTTTGCAAACCATGTCTGTGGCTCTTGTCTGTACTGGGGAGGGGCTTCAGAAGAGCCTTAGGGAGCAGAGGGTTCCCCTTGTGCTGCTCCTGCTCCAAGAAAAAAAAATACAATTTACATTCCCAGAATACAGTTTTCAAAAGAAAAATGTCCTACGACTTTGCAATGGAATTCTGCAAGGCAGAATTATAGCAGATTTTTATATTATACACCCAGGTACATAATAAAATATTGACCCCAGCACTCTTCTCAGCCAAAATACAGCAACTTCCTTTCCAGTCCCCAGCAGGCTCCTTAGCTGGAATCTAGCAGCATGCCCCCCCCCCCCCCAGTGCACACTCCATTCAGATCCCTGGATGGCTTCCTTCCAGCTATGATAGACTGCTGATGAGCTGCAGCTTATTCTTCTGTCACACAGCAGTGGCTAGCTCCCCCTTCTCCATCTGCACAGCAGCATCTGACTCTCTTCCTGTTGCAGGGCAATGGCTGCCTGGCCTTTCTTCTGCCATGTGTTGAAACAAGTATAACATCATCATCATCCAAAGCCTGCAGTACCAGACTTTTGATGACTACATGAACAGGCTACACAGCAGGTCAATAAACTTATTTATTCAATTAAAAGATTCTTAAGGATGAGCTCAAGGTCTGTAGTTTTCCCACCCCTGCCTAATAATATAGTGCATGGTACTTTGAGGAGTGCAGTTTGATATAAACTTAATATTCAGCTTTAGTTATTGTATTAAAATAGCAAGCAACTTGCAGCAGGTTGAAATAAAAACTTGTGCACAGAACATTCAGTTAAACAGAAGAAATGGTATTGAATGTTTCTGGCCTGAAACAAGTGAATCTCTAATCATTTATATAGCTAATTGTTGATAGAAGAGCACTTTTAGTGCTGACGTGTAAATATAATGTATGTGTGTGTGAATATTTCTGTTTGTGCTCTTGAGCCTTACCATAATTTATTCAGCAGCTCTGATCTGCACATTAGAAGTGATAAAACTGAGTTGCTCCTGGCTGTGGAGAAGCCAGCAGAGCCCCTCAGCTATGGCACAGTTCTAACTAAAAAAACTGCCACAAAAGCAGCAATCCAAAAATTTGGCAAGGAGTTCATTTTAAATATGTAACTCAAAGATTTTTATTTATTGCATTTGTACATTTCTTTTGTTTTTGCTTTTTTGGGCTAAGAGTGGGGATTTATGTAAATAAAACCTGTAATCATGTATTATGGCTATTTACATCTTGACAGTGTAAACAGTGCATACTTTCAAGCAAGTCATTTTCAAACATTTTGTAATGTGTACACACATAATTAAATGAAACCATATTTTATTTTTCATGTTATGGAAAACTGGCTGCAAAAAATGCAATGTAGTTATGTCGAGGTACTTACTTTGCCTAACCTTTGCCCCATTTTGTTAATACTCTTTACCTATAACAGTATTACAATTTAAATATTAGCCTTGTTTTTACTGTGCAATTTGAACAAAAAGAATGCAATCTAATGCTTATTTTATACAAAACTATTTTTATAACAGAAATGTATTTGACTATTATATGGACCAAATTAGCATTTATGGCATTGAAATTTCATCTTTCTGTGCACAGTCAAGGAGTTAGAGGGGAGTACAAAAAATTTCTGATGTGGGCAGAGAATGGTAGGGGAAGTATGAGTGGTTTGTATTAGTGTGGCCTGCGTTTACAGCACAGGAAGATGATAGACTCCTTTCCTCTGTTTACTTGTACAGTACATTTCTGTTAAAAATCAAAAATTTCAGGATGTTTTAGATTTTTAGTTTAGGGTTGAGCCCTTCAAAAATATTTCTTAGAATGAATTGGCAGCATCTCAGCTATAGTAGATAATCTGTTGCTTTAATTTCATTGCAAATATCAGGACTGTTTTCTATATTTACTATGACAAGTGCAATAAATAATATACTAGTAATAAAATGAAATCTTTTGATGTGACTGTTTGCTGGTGTTTAATCATTGCACTCAAACAGGGAACTTTACTGTACATAATCCATGGTCAGAGTGAGACTTTTAAGATATTCTTGTAGTACAGACCCCTCCAGCAAAGAGGAGAAAATATGATCCATATGGAACAGTTTAATTGAAAGATGTCAATCATCGGATGCAATAAATCTTGCACATACAGATTTAGCAGCAGAATAGTATTTCATGCACTTTAGCAGCAGAATAACTTCCATTATAACTATCGATAGCAGGAGATAAGTTCCAGTTCATACTGCTAGACCAATCCAGACAAGCAGGATTATGTCCCCTGCCAGCAGATGTTGGAGACAGAGAAAAAACTCCAAAGCTGTGATTGGTCAGGCTCTGGGTGGTATAGGTGTACCCCTAGTGGTCCTAGTCAGTATTTTCTCTGTCTACAGCAGATGAAAGTGTTAAACAAGCTTGTCTCTTACCTGGATGCACCCAGAGTACACAAAAGGTGTTTCTCTGGGTTTCCCAGGTCCCCTCTGTTATAGCTGTATTTAGTTTTAAAATCTAATTTGTGTCAATACAGTAGGGTCTGAGCTCCTGATCGCTAGATCAGTGGAGCTCCCCATACTAAACAGCTCCTAGTCTCTGCCAGAGAGCCTATGTAGCTGGGGGTGGATCAATCTGCCAAATTTCTGCCATGCAGTCACTGTTATAATTCTTACAGTGTCTTTAAAGCAATTCCTCGCATCTCCGTTGAGCCTCAGCGTCTCTGCAGCACAGTGAGTAACTGACTTGGGTTCCCTTGCTGCAATCCTCTTACTTCCAGTTTTAACTGCACGGAGATCAGCGGGTCTGTATCTCTACAATTTCTGGCAGCACCTCTCTCCTCTCCCAGAGCAATTTCGCCACGTTTTTGAAATTTTTTAGACTTGGGAAACTTTTATTCGGCAGTTTTTCAGTGCCGGCGGCCATTTTGAAATTGCGGGAGTGCTTTCCTTCAGCATTTTTTTGGCGGGAGCAGCTCTGGACAGCCATTTCCGTGCACTTCACATTGTGTGAAGGCACAGGGCAATTCAAAAAAGTTTTCCCTGAAGAGTCTTCTGTTCCCCTAAGTCTACATTGATTTTTGTTTTAAACTATAAAAAAAAAAAAATAAAAAAAAAAAAAAAAGTTTTAAGCCTCTGCAATGCCTGTTTCTCTGCACAGGTACATTGTATGTAATAAAAAGCAGAAGGAGTTAATAGATCGCTTGTGTTCCACCTGCATGATGCATCCAGTGGAATAGAGGAATCTTCTTCCTCCATGCCCAGTGTGCTGCCGGCTAGAGACATCAGTGTCTTAACGCTTCCCTCGCTAGAACCGCTGCAGCCGGGTCCACCTGCAGAAAGGACTCAGTCAGCTCCCATCTTGCTTCCACAATTGCTGGAAGCCACAGCAACTTCGGCTGACAGTCAGTTCCTGACGCTCTTCCACCAGGCATGGCACCTGTGGTGTTTGGAGTCCTCTGGAATACCTCCAGCACCCGCCCCGATACCGCAAGCGGTCCCATAAGACTTCAGACCTTAAAGCAGTACGTTCTCCTAGGAACATTGCATGGGACTTGCGGGAAACGGAGGATATCCAAGGAGACTTTAAATCTTCGGAGGTGAGCCCTGACTCGTCGGAGAGAGAAGATGGCGAATATTCTCTGTCTGATTCTTCGCTGACGGTTCAAGAGGATTCTCAAGATATTAGACTCCCTTCGAAAAGAGGAGTTGCCGGCCCTAATCGCACAGGTGGTAGAGTCGCTACGCCTAGCCGACACGCCTAATCCACAGAGTTCTCAGACTCTTTTGCAGCCGGATCCTATTTTGCAGGGCATTCGCAAGCCTTCAAAAGCCTTTTCCTTTCCAGCCGAGTTACAACAAATGGTATCTCGAGAGTGGGACTCTCCAGATTCCTTTCTGCGTACGGCATGCAGTATTGGTCAGTTTATACCCTTGGTCTCAATGACATACCCGAAAGTGGATGCGTTGGTAACCGGGATCACCAAGCATACCACTATTCTGGTTGAGGGCAGAGCGGCACTCCGAGACCAGCAAGACCGGAAAGTCGAGAGTCTGCTAAAGACTTCATCCGCTCTTTCGCTTCAGGCAGCGGTATGCGGAGGTCTGGCGCTAGCCTCTCTTCGCTGGATTCAGCAGCTTCCAGACGATTCCGAGTTGGCTCATTTAGAATCCGTCGCTGCATTCCTGGCGGATGCATTCTATGATCACTTGCGACTGTCAGCTCTCTCCATAGCAGCGGTGACAGTGGCTCGGAGATGGCTCTGGCTGCGTCAATGGGCAGCGGATGTTGCCTCCAAGACGCGGCTGTCAAAACTTCCTTTTAAAGGGAGACTCCTCTTTGGCGAGGATCTCAATAAGCTGGTAAAAGATCTGGGGGAGGTGAAACCAGAACGCTTGCCGGAGGACAAGCCAAGGGTGTCCTCTCGCCACGGGTCTTTGTCCCAAGGCTTTCGACGATTTTCTAGAACTCGCAACTCTCGGAGATACAGATCCTTTAAGCCAAGTACTTCATCTGCTCCTGCCAATCGCTTCGGACAAAGGTCTCAGTCCTTTCGAGGAGCCCGCCAAGGAACCGATTCCTATTCAGGCCCAGGGAAGTTTACTGGAACCTCCCGTCCTTCCTGCTGACGGGGCGAGACGCCCACTCAAGACGCCTGGGGCGGTTGGCCCTTTTTTCTTGGCAGTGGGTGCGCACAACTTCGGATCAATGGGTCCTTGACATAGTTTCTCACAGCTACGCTCTCGAATGTTGCCGACCCATTCACGACACCTTCCTGGTCTCACCAGGACGCTCATCGGACAGACGATTAGCCATTCAAGCTACGGTGCAGAGACTCCTTTTGTTAAGAGCCAGTCGTCCGGTCCCTCCGTTGGAAAGAGGACGAGGCCGTTATTCTATCTATTTCGTGGTGCCCAAGAAAGATGGTTTCTTCTGGCCAATTCTGGACCTCAAAGGCGTAAATCACAGTCTTCGCGTTCCGCACTTCCGAATGGAGACTCTGTGGTCTGTCATTCAAGCAGTATGCAGAGGGGAGTTTCTGGCTTCCTTAGATGTAGCGGAGGCATATTTTCATATTCCCATTCGAGAAGACCACCAGCGCTTCCTGCGCTTCGCAGTCCTCGGGCAACATTATCAATTTCTGGCAATGCCTTTCGGCCTCGCCTCGGACCTTCTCAAAGGTGATAGCAGTCGTGGCAGCTGCCTTACGCAAGCAGGGCGTCAGAGTTCATCCTTGGACGATTGGCTGATTCATGCAGACTCTCTCCCGGAAACCTGCAACACTGTCTCAACAGTGGTGGCATTCCTGCAAGAGCTCAGCTGAGTGATCAGTCGTCCCAAGAGCTGCCTTCTCCCGTCTCAGCAGACAGACTTTCTGGGGGCGTGCTTCGATACCTGTCAGGGACGTGTATTCCTGACTCAGGAAAGCTTCCACAAGCTGGCTTTTCAGATCCGAAGGTTTCTGTCTCAAAGAGCTCCCCGGGCATGGGATTATCTCCAAGTCCTGGGGTCTATGGCCGCCACCATTGAGCTCGTGCCTTGGGCCAGAGCACACATGCGCTGTCTACATCACGCTCTCCTGTCAAGATGGTCGCCAGTAGCAGAGGACTATCAGATCCGACTTCCCGTACAGCTGACGGTCCACCACAGTCTACGATGGTGGCTGTCATCACGCAATCTTCTCAAGGGAGTGCTCTTGGAGAGCCCATGCTGAATCTTGCTGACTACAGATGCCATATCACAAAAAAAACCCTTTTTTGTCAATGACAAAATGAAGTATTCAGAAAAGAAAGTCATTGAATTCCCCCACCAGTAGCTACCACTGGAAAGTAAAATTCCCACACCATTCTTTTGGGTGGCTCACGGAGTTTTTTGTGGGCGATTGTTTGGGCGATATTCCACTTGAGACAGGACCCGGAGGGGCCCGAAACATGCATGTCATGTCGTGGCAACTGTGGATGTTCATGCTCGCCTCAGGAAGACATTGGTTGTGTCTGCTTAAGATAAGTACTGACTGAATGATTTTAATAGTGTTGGGTACGTGGTGGCCTTTTCTGATTAAAAAGGGTTCTTTCGGTAATGAGGGGAAAGGGATTGTCCTTCCTCTCCAACCGATGGCCCCCGACAAAAAAGAATGGTGTGGGAATTTTACTTTCCAGTGGTAGCTACTGGTGGGGGAATTCAATGACTTTCTTTTCTGAAGACTACAGATGCCAGCCTGATCGGATGGGGAGCGTACTGTCAAACCCATTCAATGCAAGGGACGTGGACGTTGCGCGAGTCACGATGGACAATCATCCAACTCGAGGCAAGAGCAACCCGCCTCACCTTACTAAAGTTTCAGTATTTCCTCCAGAATCAAGCGGTTCGGATCTTGTGCGACAACGCCACTACAATGTCCTACCTCAACCGCCAAGGCGGCACCAAATGTGCAGGGGTATCAGAGGAGATGTCCCTTCTCTTCCCTTGGGCGGAGAGACACCTCTAAGCTCTCTCAGCGCAGCATATTGCGGAGACCAGCATCGTGAAAGCGGACTTTCTCAGCTGGCATACTATCGATCCCGGCGAATGGGAAATGGCCCAGGAAGTCTTCCAAAGGATAGTTCAGAAATGGGGACAGACAGAAATGGATCTCATGGCGTCAGCGACGAATGCCAAAGTACCATTATTCTTCAGTCGCTGGAGAGAACAAGGATCTCACAGCACAGATGCCTTGGCGCAGTCATGGCCAAAACACAGGTTACTTTGTGTTTCTGCCTTGGGAAATGCTCGGAAGAGTCCTTCAACGGATCAGGGGACACCAGGGGCCGGTGATCCTAGTGGCCCTGGATTGGCCCCAAAGGCCTTGGTATGCCGATCTCATCAGGTTATCTCGAGGGTCTCCTCTGCGATTTGAAGCGCCCTTCGGATTCCTCAAACAAGGTCCCATCTCTATGGACGATCCGACTCCCTACTTGCTTACGACCTGGCTCTTGAACGGCATAGGTTAGACCGTAAGGGTTACTCTGCCAAGATAGTGGCTACACTACTCAACGCATGGCGATCCTCAACGTCGGTAGTGTATGCTAGGGTGTGGCATGTGTTTGAAGCATGGTGTGAGTAACATCGTCTTTCTCCATGGAAAACAGAAATCCCGACGTTCTCGCCTTTCTTCAAGATGGCCTCGACAAAGGGTTAGCTCTCAGAATGCTACGTGTACAGATTTCCACCTTGACGTGTTAGAGGACTGGTTCGCGGTCGATCCCTTGCGTCCCACTCCGATGTGCTGCGTTTTCTCAAAGGAGTTAAATTCCTATGTCCACCTATCCGTCCAGTCGTCCCTCCTTGGAACCTTGGATTGGTCCTCAGGGTGTTGATGGCTCAGCCCTTTGAGCCTCTAAAAGAGGTGTCGTCGTGAGATTTGACACTTAAAACAGTGTTCTTAGTGGTGATAACCTCGGCTCGTAGGATCTCCGAATTGCAGGCTCTTTCTTGCAGAGATCCCTATCTGTCTTTCTCCGCGGAAGGAGTTTCTCTTCGCACTGTTCCCTCATTTTTATCTAAGGTGATTACTCCTTTTCATGTCAATCAGCCTCTGTTTTTGCCTGCCTTCTCAAAGGAGCAATGTTCGAGTCAACACAAAAGTCTGAGTGGTTGATCTCAAAAGGATTCTCTTACAATATTTAAAAGTAACCAATTCTTTTTGCAAGTCTGTCCATCTTTTTGTTCTTTTTTCGGGACCGTGCCGAGGTCTGGCGGCCTCCAAGTCGACTATTGCCAGATGGCTCCGTCGGGCCATAGAATCGGCCTATATAGTTCACAGCAAGCCGGTTCCGATGGATCTTCGAGCACATTCTTCTCGGGCTCAAGCCACATCTTGGGCTGAAAGTTCTCATGTGGTTCCCCCTGATATTTGTCAAGCGGCAACTTGGTCCTCTTTGTCTACTTTTGTCCGGCATTATCGCCTGGACATTCAGGTACGGGAGGACAGTCGTTTTGGAGTTGGTGTGCTGTCAGCGTCTTTCTCTGCCCACCCTGAGGGTCGTTAGCTTGGGTACTTCCCGCTTGTCTGGACTGGTCTAGCAGTTTGAACTGGAAGGAGAAATTTCACTTACCGTTAATTTCCTTTCCTGGAATTCTGCTAGACCAGTCCAGAACCCACCCGATTGTCAGTGGCAGTATTGCTGGTGCAGAGGAGCCGACGTTTCTTTTACTTCAAAACAACCAATTGAAATATCCCGGAGATAGTCCACAAGCAGTGGATTCAGAATTATTCTCCCAGGGATGATGATTGATCCTCCTCCTCCGTTCATAGTTAGAGTTGAGGGATTTATTAAATTAGTTGTTACCTGTACATAGTTGATGATGTTAGTCAGGGTTTTGCCCTAAGTTATTGCTTGTCAAAGAATACTTACTAGGACCACTAGGAATACACCTATACCACCCAGAGCCTGACCAATCACAGCTCTGGAGTTTTTTTTCTGTCTCCAACATCTGCTGGCAGGGGGACATAACCCTGCTTGTCTGGACTGGTCTAGCAGTATTCCAGGAAAGGAAATTAACGGTAAGTGAAATTTCTCCTAACTTACCAAAACTCTATGTGGAAGGCCAACTATACATCTAGGTACTATTGCCACAACCACATGAAACATGAAGTGGATTAACACTAATTCACTTCTTCTCCTCCTAATAAAACCATCCAGATCTACACAAATATGGAACACCCAGATTCCAATTCTATAAAGAGAGAGACACCATTTAGCAACACTCCAACTGTACCCTCACGCACAGACGAGGCCACAGTGCCTTATCCCAATATACAAAAGCATTCCCACAAGTGCACCAAGCACTTGCACAACACCCTCAAATAATCAAATACTCATTAATAAATGCATGCTCGATCCGAAATAAAATCCACATCATCTCAGATTATATACAAGTTCAGAAAGTTGAGATTATGTGCATCACTGAATCATGTCTGATAGTCAAGGTCCTAATAAATCAAGGGATCTGTCCTTGGTCCGATTCTTTTTAACATCTTTGTTAGTGATATAGCGGAAGGGCTGTCGGGTAAGGTTTGCCTCTTTGCGGATGATACCAAAATCTGCAATAAAGTAGACACCCAGGAAGGTGTAGATAACATGAGGAGGGATCTGGCTAAGCTTGAAGAATGGTCTAGAATTTGGCAACTGGGATTTAATGTAAAATGTAAGGTCATGCATTTGGGCTGCAGCAATCCAAGGGAGCAATACAGTATAGGAGGTGAAGTACTTTTGTCCACTAAAGAAGAGCGGGACCTAGGCGTAGTTGTGTCCGATGATCTTAAAGTAGCTAAACAGGTAGATAAGGCGACGGCAAAAGCTAGAAGGATGCTTGGGTGCATACGGAGAGGAATGGCTAGCAGAAAAAAGGAGGTGATAATGCCTCTGTATAAATCTTTGGTGCGACCTCATTTGGAGTATGGTGTGCAATTCTGGAGACCGCACCTTCAAAAGGATGTGAACAGGATGGAGTTGGTGCAGAGGGTTGCTACTAAGATGATTAGTGGTCTTCATTATAAAGCATATGAGGACAGACTTAAGGATCTTAATATGTACATCTTAGAGGAAAGGCGGGATAGAGGTGATATGATTGAGATGTTTAAATACCTCCGTGGCATAAATGTTCAGGGAGAGAGCCTCTTTCAATTGAAAGCAAGTTCTGCGACGAGGGGACATGGGATGAGGGTGAAGGGAGATAGATTCAGGAGTGATATGCGGAAATATTTCTTTACAGAAAGAGTAGTGGATCCGTGGAATAGTCTCCCAGTGGAGGTGGTAGAGATGAGGACAGTAACTGAATTCAAAAAAGCATGGGACCAACACAGAGGATCTCTAAAGGTAAAAAGTGGACTGTTGTAGTTGTTATGGAAGGACAGATTAGATGGGCCTTGTGGTCTTTTTCTGTCATCATGTTTCTATGTTTCTAACTTACCTCCTCATCCATGAGCATTCACAGCTGTCCCAGACTTCACCGCAAGAGTGAAGGAGCACTCATCAAGCAAGTGACTAAACCTTAAGCCTATCATCTCCAACACTAAATATTATAATACTGGAGAACAAACAAAGATGCTATGTTTGATATATTGATCCCCGAACTCTGATCCAGACAACCTTTCAACTATAATAGAGCTAGCACGCACTTACTGTATTAAAGGAAAGTCTCTAATTATGCTAGGTGACTTCAACTTGAATTCAGCCCCTGCAGCACAAGCCTCAGCCTTCCTTGATGCATTAAACACAGTGGACCTCACCCAAATCATAGAAGTTCAAACACACACTGGGGGAAATACATTTGATCTGGTATTTTTACCCTCCAACCTCCACTTCAACATAACTCTCATCCCCTACCAGGTAACCCCAGTGCCTTGGTCTGATCATCACATAATCTCATTCCAACTCCCAGCACAACTCCCTTCAGCCAAACAACACACAGTTAACCAGTGATGCTTCAGAGAATTTAACAGACATTATATTTGAATTCATACTACCCAAGCTCAACACCAATTCTATGGACCTTACATCAATAATAACAAATTGGAATGACACCTTCATTTCAATTGCTCTTGCCCCACAGAAAGACATCACCAAGATAAAACAAGGCACCATGGTACTCAACATAAGGCAATCTAAACTCAAGAGCTCTGCACAATCAACCTTTTCTATCGAGCACCCTCCCCATTACCAGATGACCTTCCAACAATAATTGAGCTTGCATGCACAACATCCACTTCACGCTCTCCAATTTGGTTAGTTGGTGATTTCAACCTCCCATCTCTCCATGACAGCCACTCAGCAGCGTTTCTAGATGCACTAGAGGATCTAGGTTACAAGCAATACGTCGACTCACCCACTCACACTAAGGGAGGTAAACTAGACCTCATTTTCGCACCTCATTTCAACACTTTAACACACCAAGCCCTTGCACTGTCGGTTACACCAGTGCCATGGTCAGATCACAATCTTATCCGATTCAATATACCCACCTATACTTCTTACAAGAGCCAAATGCCATCTAACACACCTGGGACCCACACAGTCCGCTTCCAACCTCTCAACCGTGACGCTGTCCTAGAAAATCTTCAACCACTTATGACCAACACCTCCCTCAACTTAGACGACCTTATATCCAAATGGGATGAGAACCTCAGAGCCGCCTCATGTCCATTGCACAATGATAAGAAAATAAGAAAACGAGAACACGCGCCATGGTTCTCTATGGACCTTCGTACATCTCTCCACCACCTACGCAAACTTGAGAGACAGTGGCGAAGAACCCACTCCCCAGAGGCCCTTGCAGCATATAATTCACACTTAACTACTGTGGCAAGGAGAGAGTAGTGCCACCTAGAAAAGCAGGAAACATTGAAGGTTTTACCTTGGCTGGGGGGATGGGCACATTAGAAAACACTTGTCAGAGAAAACCCAGGGTTAGAAGTTCACAGCAGAAAAACCCCAGGGTTGATAGTCAGTGGGCCAAAACTAGTGTTGAGTCATTCCCACGTTACACACCAGATAGGAATCAGAGAAGCAGGTACTCGGAGGAGGAACCTGCAAGGGAGTTCCCTTGTCACGTAGCTGTTTGTAAAAAAGGGCAGACAGAAACGGAAGAGGGAAGGGAGAGAGAGAGGAGAGCAGAGGAAGAGAATCACCTGTCTTACCAGCACGAGGATTCTGAACCTGACTGGAACAAGGCTCCCAGGCTCTATGCCGAGAGGAAGGGAAGACCTGAAGCCAGATTCGCTCCCCAGGAGAAAGGGAAATACTGCTGCTATCCAGGAAGAAATACTCACAGGCCAGGCAGCTGCTGTTGCGAGGCCCAGAGATACACTGCTAGTGCAGTGAAACCACAATGCAGGTTAGTGGGCAGGCTAAACCCTGTATTTGAAAGAAGCTTAAAGAAGGCACAAGAAGGCAGAACTTTTACCCAGGCAAAACCCTTGCTGGAACCTAGATGCAGGCATTGCTCTGCTAGGGAAGCTTCCAAAGCAAGAACTTTTTATAGAGCCCGAAGGAGGTCTGACCTGTCCTCTGATTACAGCTCAGAAGAGGGTTTTATTGATAGAAGGCCTGTATGTAAAACTGTGCAAGTTAAGCATCAAACCAGGAGAAAGCCTAGGCCCAAAACTGAACACAGGGATAGTTCTTCAGATGAGGAGGAGATTACCTGTAGACATTTACATGAAAGGAAAGGAACTTTTAAACCACGGCTTTTGAAACCCCATGAGCTTTTACTTAAAGGGGAGAAGAAACCTATTAGGTGGCCAAGACTGAAGAAACTGTTAATGTATGGGACTAATACCATTCCAGTTAAGAGTCCAGAACCGCTACCCGAGAGTCCTCCAGAGAGCATGGAAATTGACTCTTTCAAAGGGGATTCAGATCCTTCAGTCACTGACATGGAATGTGATTGTTGCACTGTACGTGAATAACTGTTAAGAGGGAAAATACCTTTTGTAAGAGCTAAGAAGAAAAGTTTGTTTAAAAGACTTTATTTTTGACCAGGCAAAGTTTGCATATATTTTCTTTGGGAGGAGTATCCCTACTTTTGTTTTCCTGTGGACATTACCTGTTGTGAGTCTCTGAGAACCCAAATAAAAATCTGTGATCTTTAACCAACAGCTCAACTACAAATTCTTATACAACCTCAAGGTTAAGGTGCAGCGCCTCCTGCTGGTCAAGCTATCTGGCACAGGGGCGGGGCTCACACTACCCACCGTGGGAAGATAACACAGAGTAGGAAACTCTACCACACAAACTTATTGAAACGCTCCATCAATAAACCACATGCACTGTTCAGGTTAGTAAAATCCATAACAGGAGAGCCGGTTTCAGCCCAACCTGCAATGCCTCAGCCACAGGACTATGCAAACTACCTGCAATCAAAAATGATTTAAGACCAGCACAAACATAAATATCAGCAACTCCTCTGTATCACCTAAGGCATCCCAAATAACACCATTATGCAATTTCAATATGGTATCAACTAGTGAGATTGAGAACATTATTGCTTCTATCAATCCTAGCACGGCACCTAACGACCCATGCCCAGCCAGCTGGATCAAAGATCTGCGACATGATCTAAGCCAAATCTTGTGCAAGATACTGAACCAGTCCTTTCTAACAGGCTCATTCCCCCAGAGTCTGAAACACACCTCTATCAAGCCCTACTGAAAAACAGTAAACTTGACCCATCCAAAGTTGAATCATTTAGACCAATCTCGAGCATCCCCCAGCTCGCAAAAATCATCGAGAAAGCTGCTCAACAACAGATCCAGCATCATATCGACACGGAAGCACCACTAGACCAATCCCAACATGGCTTCAGGGAAGCACATGGAGTTGACACAATCCTTACAACACTATTTAATGATCTGGGCACTGGAATAAACAGCATCCAACAAGGATTTGTCCTCATCTTCCTAGCCGCCTTCGACTCTATGAATCATGATATACTTCTGCAACGCCTGATAAAAAAGGGGATTCGAAGCACAGCACTAGAATGGTGTAAATCCTACCTTTCCAACAGGTGGCAACAAGTCAAAACAGGCCATGAATCCTCTGAACCATTCCTACAGTCCCAAGGGGTACCTCAAGGATCTTCCTTATCGGCACTGATGTTCAATATATATATGCAGCCGATATGTGAATTGATCCGATCTTTCAACGTACAATGCCTGGCATACGCAGATGACATCCTCCTATACATGCCGTTCAAAATTGACCAACCAGTGTTCTCCCCAATAATCAATTGTTTCGGAGCAGTAGCTGAATGGCTGCTGACACAAAACCTACGAATCAATCACAGCAAATCTGACGTTCTTTTTGTTACAAGGAATCGTAAGTTCATACCTCCTCCATCGCTACTGGTCAACAACATAGAATTGAAGTCCAAACCCACAATCCGATATCTCGGCATCACACTGGACCAGCACCTGGATATGACAACGCATGTGAAGAATGTGACAAAGACTATATATCATAAGATCAGAACACTACGCCACCTCCGCCCCCTACTTGACTACACTGACTACCGATCAACCTTCCAGGCATTAGTCCTCCCACACCTAGATTTTGCGAACATCATCCTCCATAGGATCTCTCAATCAACTTTAAATCCGCTTCGCCTGGCTATGAATGCAGCTGCAAGAGTCCTCTCTGGGTCACCAAGATCTGCGCACACAACGCCTATCATGAAAGATCTGCACTGGCTACCTCTACAAGCCAGACTCCACTATAAGTCACTAGTCCTTACTTTCAAAGCCTTGAATAACTACCCACCTACACCAATCAGCAAGCTAATTCACAGCACCCTCGAAAATAGAAACAGGAGGCCTACTGCTATGAACACCTTAATAGTTCCTAGGATGATGACATCGTGTATTAAGGCTACTTCAAACAGAGCTTTCTCAATATTCGCTCCTCTAAACTGGAATACACTTCCCCATGAAATCCGTGGCATCAAAAGCCTAATACTATTCCGAAAAGCCTTGAAGCACCATCTGTTCACAAAATGTTACCCAGAAGTCATCCTGGACACTCACACATCTAGCAAGCTTCCCACATACCCCACACGCCGTAGCACCCTAATACAACCAGAAAATGGTTAGCCCACACGATAGCCCACATGATAACCATTTACCTGCACCATCCACATGAAATCACTTACAATATACAAACGAGTTTAGATTATTGTATATAGTTAAAGTATATAGTTTAAAGTTAAACTGTACATAGTTATCCCATGTGTTATTTTTCCCTGTTCTTTGTAAACTCAATGTTGCCTGTATGCATTGCAGTATGTTTTGTTCATTGTACACCGTGCTGATTTTAATAGCGCGGTATAGAAGAAATGTTAAATAAATAAATAAAATAAAATAAATAAAAGAAGGCTGGAAAGACGCTGGAGAAGAACTAGAAATCAAACACATCTCCAGGAATACAGATGGAATATAACAAGCTCATCCTAAATCACAAGAAGGAATACCACACGAATCCCATCATGAAATCTTAAACTGTCCCAGAGAGCTCTTTGAGATAGTAAAATCCCTCACTAGATCTCCACAGAGCCAAGTCACAGGAGCAATAACACAAAAGGATTTTGCATCCTATCTCCAGAACAAACTCATCTACCCAAACTATACAACAAAGCCAGCCCATGCACCTAGGACAGACTCAACTAACCCAAACTGGTCGTCCTCCCATCTAATCACAGCAGAGCATTGCAGCGAACTCCTGAAGACACTGAACACAACTCCAACTCCATTTGATTCTTGCCTGACCTCCTGGATAAAGATTGACCATACAAGAACTAGCACCTATGCTCTGCAAATAGTAAATCTCTCTCTATAACAAGGATTCATGCCACCCCTGCTAAAAAAAACCTCCTCAAAAAGACCTTACTTAAAAAGCAATGCACCTGACCCCAACTCACCATCCTCATACCGACCTATATCCAGCATACCCCTTCTAGCAAAAATAATAGAAAAAATGTGCAAAGACAATTACAAAATCACATAGACTCATCCACTCCTCTGGATTCACAACATGGGTTCTGACAATTTCATGGGATAGAAACACTTTTAACCTTCATAACCAACAAAATACTTAAAGGAATTGAAAACCTCAAACAAGGATACATACTTATATCCATAAGACATAACAACTGTCTTTGACTCGATAAATGATACCATACTCCTAGACAGACTGATGGAGATAGAAATAAGTGGCACACCGTTGTCATGGTTTCATTCTTACTTAACTGGCCGACAGTCCCAAATCAAAATCAAGAACAGAACTTCCAGACCTTTCACATTTTACCAAGGAAATCTGCTGGACTCTGTACTATCTGCCCTTCTATTCAACATATATGTACAACTGGTCTGCAAAATTATACACAAGCAGAATATACACTACCACCTTTACGCAGATGACATGATGATTTATTTTCCATTTGACACTAGAAAACCTGATTTCTCCCAGGACAAGCAGGATGAGTCAGCCACAAGTGGTGATGCCATCCGACGGCGCCATAGACTGAAGTACTCTCAGTAGCTCAGAAGACTTTAACCTTCTAAGCATGGACTACGTGTGCACTAGGTGCAAGGAGCTCTTTGCTCTCAGGGAATGAGTCTGTTCTCTAGAGGCTAGAGTAGCAGACTTGGAAGACATAAGAAAGACAGAGAAGTACATAGACAAGACCTACAGGGATATAGTACTGAAGTCCCACCTCCAGCCTGGCAGCATCCCTGTTGCCATGGAAGAGAGAGGTCACGTGACAGGAGAGCATCACCCTGGTGTGGCAGGAAGTGATCCTGTAACTAGGACCTGTCCTCCAGGTGATGTAAAACCCTCTCGCACCAAGGAAGTTTCTCCCGGGACATGTGCCCATGAGGGAAGGGTTAGGGAAGCCGTTATAATTGGTGATTCGATCATTAGGCATGTAGATAGCTGGGTGGCTAGTGGACGTGAGGATCGCCTGGTAACATGCCTGCCTGGTGCGCAGGTAGCAGACCTCATTCTCCAGGACCAAGCAGGAAGTCAGTCCTCACATATGGGTGACGTCGGCGCCGACGGAGCCCTCGCGGAGCAATTTTCCCCAGCTTTCAAAGAAAGCCTTTGGGAATTGCAGCGCGCATGCGTGGTCCCCTTCCCACCCAAGGGTGCCATCTTGCTCAGTCTTCTTTTTTCCGCGGAGCCCTACAGACGTTGTTTGTAATTCACCGCCAGAAAAGTTGATTTTATTTGTCTTTTTTCTCGGTTCGACGCCGGTTCTTTTCCCGCCCGGACCCGCGACGCCGGTTGCGAGTCCGTTCTTTATTTTTCATTTTTTTGTCCTTCGTGACAGGTTTTGCGCCTTTTTTTTTTTCTTTTTCACTGGCAGCCCTGTCTTTTGACCTCGCAGGGGCCCTTTTTCCCCCGATGGCTGCCAGCGGGTTTAAAAAGTATGATCGGTGTAAGAAACTCATGTCTCTTACCGACACACACGACTGCTGCCTCCGCTGCCTCGGACCCGATCATGACCCGATGATCTGTGGTCCGTGTGGCAAGATGTCCTCAAAAGCGTTGAGGAGTCGGCAGCGGGAACGTATCTTCTCTGGTCCTGAGCATCGTCGGAGTTCCTCTGAGCGGGGGTCTCCTACCCAGGAACATCATCGGAAGAAGAAACCCGCGAGGGCAGCGTCGGTGGACGCTCCTGGTTCCTCGAGGGCCAGGTCGCATAGCCCCGATAGCCGTCCCGGGTCCTCGGAGATGGAGAGGCCTTCCAAATATCCTCATCTCGAGATGGACTCGCCTGCTCACGTAAGTGCTGTAGTCCTCGTGGACTCGCCTCCGAAGGAGCCGACGTTGGGCCCGACGCCGTCGGGGCCCGAGTCGGGGGCTGCTGGGTCTCCTGAGCTCGGACTCAGGTTGGCGGCCTTGGAGAGCAGTCTGACTGCCTTCATGGACCAGCAGCGGGCATTGATCGCTGGCCTCGCCGGTGCTTCTGCCCTGACCTGCCCTGACGTCCAAGTCGACCCCGGAGACCGAGCCGATCCTCGAGTCCATGAGGGCTCGAGTTGATCCTCGGTCACGGTCTCCTTCGGCCTCCCGTTCGGGACCGAGGTCGTCGACGCCGGCTCCCTCGGCGTCGGGGCGGACGGCATCGATGCCCGCCCGACCGGAGCTGCTCGACTCCTCCTCCGAGGAGTCAGCCTGGGAAACCGAGGACGAAGAGTCACCTGGTTCTTTTCAGACTCGGTGTGTCCCATCGGACTCGCCCGAGTCCGAACCTCGGAGACGATCCCCCCCGGAGGATACCTGGTTCTCTGACTTCGTGTGGGATATGGCCAAGGCCTTGACCTTCCCTGCGGATCCCGAGGAGGAGCCTCGAGCCGAAGAGCTCGATGCCCTCCAGTATGACTCTCCCCCAAAGGAGGCCTTTACTGTACCGGTTCCTCCGATGCTGGAACGACTTCTCTTCCGCATGTGGGAGAGCCCGGCATCGTCGCCGGTGTTAAGCAAGCGGGTCGATTCCATTTATCGAGTCCGCAAGAGCCACGGGTTCCAAAAGGCACAACTACCGCACCATTCCATGGTGGTGGAATCGGCCATGCATAGACTCAAGAGTCAGAAGATGCACTCCTCGGTGCCTCCCGGTCGGGAGGCTCGGAACCTGGATGCCCTCGGTAGGAAGTGTTTCCAGGGCTCTATGCTTGCTTGTCGAGTCCAGACCTACCAGCTCTATATGTGCATGTATCTCCGAGACCTGGCTAAAGAAATAGCCGGGTTCTCTGCTGGTCTCTCCGAAGAACCTTTGCAGAGGTTCCAGGCCTTGTCTACTGGTATTTGGGAGTGCTCGAAGTTTATCTCTTGAGCAGCCTACGTTGACTTCGAAGCATCGGCTCGAGTAGCCGGAGCCGGCATCGGTGCCCGCCGACAGGCTTGGCTTCAGTCATCCGACCTCGAGCCATGGGTGCAGGACAAGTTGGTCGTTGTCCCCTGCAGAGGTGAGAACCTCTTTGGCAAACCCATGGCTGAGAAGGCTGCACAGATCGAGACCGAGACTCTCACCAGGACTCGGCTCTCAAGGAAGACCTCTGCCCCTTCTCAGAAAAAGAAGGGCTCGGGGAAAAAGCCCTTTTACCCGAGGAAGGCGGCTGCCTATAAACAATACTCTCATTTTCAGACCTCAGCAGCTCCCCAACAGGGTCAGCAGGCCAAGGGACGGGGTCATGGGTCCCGTAGGCAGCCAGCCCCCAAGCCTGCACCATGGGCCCCTGCTCAGCAGGGTGGGGGTTTTTGACTTCATCAGCATAGCCTCTCCCCCTCAGCTGGTTTCTCTCAGCACAGGAGGCCGGCTGGTCCACTTTGCCCACAGGTGGTCCAACATCACTACAGATACCTGGGTGCTTCACATAGTCCAAGAAGGCTATCTTCTGCACTTCCACCAGGTACCTCCCTCCTACTTTCCAGGGGAGCCTCTCAGACTCCCTCTGCACAGGGACTTACTCCTTCAGGAGTTAGCAAGTCTTCTTCAGGAACAGGCGGTGGAACCGGTGCCCCACCACCTGAGAGGTCAAGGCTTCTATTCCAGGTACTTTCTGATACCAAAAAGAACAGGAGGCCTCAGACCCATCCTGGACTTGCGGAACCTCAACAAGTTCCTCGCAAGGGAAAAGTTCAAGATGCTTACCCTTGGAATCCTGCTGCCCTACCTCCAGCAGGGAGACTGGCTATGCTCCTTGGATCTAAAGGATGCCTACACTCACATCCTCATCCACCCAAGCCACAGACAATATCTCAGGTTTGTTGTGAGAGGCAATCATTACCAGTACAGAGAGCCTTTGGCCTATCCTCCGCACCCAGGGTGTTCACCAAATGTCTAGCAGTGGTGGCGGCCTATCTAAGACTTCAAGGCCTCTTTGTGTTTCCATACCTGGACGACTGGCTCATCAGAGCACAGTCTTCCCAAGAGGCCACTCACGCAACGCACCGCACTGTGGCTCTGCTCCAGCACTTGGGTTTTGTCATAAACTTCGCAAAGTCCACTTTGCTCCCCTCTCAGATTCCCGAGTTCATCGGCACAATGTTAAACACGCTTCAGGCGCGGGCCTTTCTGCCTCTCGACAGGGCAAGCAGGCTCATGGAACATGCTAGCCACTTTCGCAGCAATTCCCTGGTCTCTGCCAGGCAATTTCTGAGACTGCTCGGCCATATGGCTTCCACAGTCCATGTGACCCCCAATGCCCGCCTGAACATGCGGCCTGCGCAGTGGAGCCTTCGCACACAATGGCATCAAGCCACGGGAAGCCTAGCGGACTCAGTACAGATCTCCGACCCGCTGGTCTCTTCTCTGCAATGGTGGCTTCATCTGCCGAACCTAGTCCTCGGAATGGCTTTTCAGTCTCCTCCGCCTTCTCTGGTCCTGACGACCGATGCTTCTCTCCTGGGTTGGGGAGCACATTGCCAAGGGACATGTACTCAAGGCCTCTGGACTCCTTGGGAGTCTGCCCAGCAGATCAACTTCCTGGAGCTCAGAGCAATCCGCCTGGTTCTGAGGGCCTTCTCCCACCTCACTTCTCACCAGTCTGTGCTGGTCCAGACGGACAATCAAGTTGCAATGTTCTACGTAAACAAACAAGGGGGCACAGGCTCCTTCCTTCTCTGTCAAGAGGCACAAAAACTGTGCTCTTGGGCTGTCAGCCGCGGCATCCTCCTCAAAGCTGTTTATCTCCCGGGTCAAGAAAATTGCCTGGCAGACAAACTGAGCAGAATCCTCCAGCCACACGAGTGGAGATTAGATCCGTTGGTGGTTCAACGGATATTTCTCAAGTGGGGCCTACCCACCATGGATCTCTTTGCCAGTCCTCTCAACCGGCAATTTCCCCAATTCTGCTCTCGACAACTGCATCCTCTCAGAGTAGTGGTGGATGCTTTTCTTCTCTCCTGGTCCACAGGCCTTCTGTATGCCTTTCCTCCCATGCCACTGGTGTCTCGGACGCTCTTCAAGGTTCTCCGGGACAAAGCCTCAATGATCCTCGTGGCTCCCCGGTGGCCGAGACAGCCCTGGTTCCCGCTTCTGATGCAGCTGGCGGTGGACACTCCTCTCCCTCTGGGGTTTCAGCCCGATCTCCTGACCAAGGATCACGGGACTCTCCTACACCCCAACCTCCGGTCCCTTCATCTGATGGCATGGCTGCTGAAAGGGTAGTCCTTGCTCCCCTCCTGCTGCCTCGAGATGTGGAGGAAGTTGTCTTGGCATCCAGGCGACCCTCCACCCGGAAGTCCTATGCTCTTAAATGGCATCGGTTCTCCGTCTGGTGTGCTCAGCAGTCTCAGGATCCCTTCTCCTGTTTGGTGGCAGTGGTCTTGCAATACTTGCTTTACCTCTCCAATCTTGGACTTAAGTCCAACCCTGTCAGAGTCCACCTCAGTGCTCTCTCTGCACATCACATGCCGGTGGATGGCAGGCCTCTTTCCAGCCACCCTCTAGTGGCTCGTTTTCTCAGAGGCCTCCTTCTCCTTAAGCCACCTTTGCACCCACCAACCCCTGACTGGGATCTGAAGTGGTGTTACAGCGGATTACCTGTCCGCCTTTTGAGCCTATGGCTACCTGTCCTCTTAGTTTTCTCTCTTGGAAAACCTTATTCTTGGTAGCCCTCACTTCTGCTAGACGCGTTAGTGAACTGCAGGCCCTAGTATCTGATCCCCCTTACACTAGGTTCTACAGGAATAGGGTAGTCCTACGGACTCACCCTAAGTTTCTTCCAAAAGTGGTTTCCCCTTTTCACATCAACCAGGAGGTGGTACTTCCGACCTTCTTTCCCAGGCCACACTCCAGCCGAGCTGAAATGGTCCTGCATACCCTGGACTGTAGGAGGGCGTTAGCCTTCTACCTTGACCGTACGAGGGGGCACCGAAGGGCTGTTCAGCTCTTCATGTCTTATGACCCCAATAAGTTGGGGCTCCCTGTCTCCAAGCGTACTCTGTCCATCTGGGTGGCTGACTGTATCGCTTGGGCTTATGGGGCAGCCGGCCTCTCGTTGGAGAGTCGAGTCACGGCTCATCGTGTTAGGGCGAAGGCTGCGTCAGTGGCTTACCTCCGCTCTGTTCCATTGGCAGACATCTGCCGGGCCGCTACTTGGTCTTCAAGCCATACTTTTGCGGCCCATTACTGCCTGGAGAGGGAGTCCCGCAGGGACAGTGCTATCGGACAGGCAGTCCTCCGTAATCTCTTTGAGGTATAGGCAACTCCTACCCTCCGTCCCGGATGTTGGGCTACCGGTTGGAGGCGTATTCAGAGAAGATTCCTTCCTTCTGTGCTACTGAGCTTGAGGGAGCTCCTTTTTTGGGCTTAGGGTCTCCGGTAGCCTTAAGCTTGGGAGTCCCATATGTGAGGACTGACTTCCTGCTTGGTCCTGGAGAAAGAGTAGTTACTCACCTGTAACAGGTGTTCTCCAGGAGCAGTAGGAATCAGTCCTCACAACCCTCCCTCCTCCCCTTGGAGTTGCAGTCCTATGATTTCGTTTTTGCTAATTTTTTTGCTGTCTTTTAGCTCTGTCATCAGACTGAGCAAGATGGCACCCTTGGGCGGGAAGGGGACCGCGCATGCGCGCTGCAATTCCCAAAGGCTTTCTTTGAAAGCTGGGGAAAATTGCTCCGCGAGGGCTCCGTCGGCGCCAACGTCATCCATATGTGAGGACTGATTCCTGCTGCTCCTGGAGAACACCTGTTAGAGGTGAGTAACTACTCTTGCGCCACCAAGATAAGGTCTTAGATAGTGCTGGGGAGGAGTCTGCTGTCTTGGTACATGTCGGTACCAGTGACATAGGAAAATGTGATAGGGAGGTTCTGGAGGCTAAATATAGGCTTTTAGGTAGGAAGTTGAAATCCAGAACTCCAGGGTAGCATTCTCCGAAATGCTTCCTGTTCCACGCGCAGGACCCAAAAGGGAGGCAGAACTATGGAGTCTCAATGTGTGGATGAGACAGTGGTGCAGAGCTGAGGGTTTTGGATTTGTTAGGAACTGGGGAACATTCTGGGGAAAGAAGGGGCTCTTCCGAAGGGATGGGCTTCACCTCAACCAGGATGGAACCAGGCTGCTGGCATTAACCTTTAAAAAGGAGATAGAGCAGCTTTTAAACTAGATAATAGGGGAAAGCCAACAGTCGCCCAAGAGCTCATGGTTCGGAAGAATGTATCCTTGAAGGATACTACCAAAAGCAGAGAGGTTCCAAAAAAGAGTAAAGTAGCCCAAATGCCCTCGAGTATGGAGCAGACAGAGCTTAAAGATCCCAAATTATCCATGCCTACAAATAGCCAGATAAATATAAATAAAATACAGTCTCTAAAATGCTTGTATGCAAATGCTAGAAGTCTAAAAAATAAGATGGGAGAGTTAGAATATATAGCACTAAATGAGAGGTTAGATAGGATTGGAATATCAGAGCAATGGTGGAAGGAGGACAGCCAGTGGGACACTGTGATACCTGGGTACAAACTGTATCATAATGAAGCTGATCAAATTGGTGGAGGGGTTACATTCTATGTTAGAGAGGGCATTGAGTCAAAAAGGATTAAAGTTTTGCAGGAAACAAAATTTGCTGTAGAATCTCTATGGATTGAAATTCCATGTAAAAAGGGGAAAGGCAATGGCAGTGGGGGTGTACTATCGACCGCCTGGCCAAAATGAACAAATGGATGATGAAATGCTCAAAAAAATCAAGGAAGCTAACAAATATTACAGCGCAGTAGTAATAATGGGTGATTTCAATTACCCCGGTATCGACTGGGTCAGTGTCACAGCAGGACATGCTAGGGAGATAAAGTTCCTAGATGAAATAAATGACTGCTTCTTGGAGCAGCTGGTTCATGAACCGACCAGAGGGGATGCTATATTAGATCTAGTCCTTAGTGGAACACCAGATCTAGTGCGAGATAAGGGTGTTGGGGCCACTTGGCAATAGTGATCATAGCATGATCGCATTTGATTTAATTAGTGGAGGAGGGATAGTAATGAAATCCACAGTACTACCTTTTAACTTTTGAAAGGGAGACTATGATAAAATGAGGAAAATAGTTAAGAAAAAACTAAAAGGAGCAGTTGCAAAGGTTAAAGACTTACATCAAGCTTGGGGGTTGTTGAAAAATACTATCTTGGAAGCCCAGACCAGCTGTATTCCACGCTTTAAGAAAAGTGGAAGGAAGTCCAAAAAACTGCCAGCATGGTTTAAAGGTGAGATCAGAGAGACTGTTGTTGCCAAAAAAGCATCTTTCAGAAAATGGAAAAAAGAGCCAAACGACGAAATCTGGAAACAGCACAAACACCGGCAAGTCAAATGAAAGGCATTGATAAAGCAGGCAAAGGGAGAATTTGAGAAGAAGCTTGCTGCGGAAGCAAAAACGCAAAATAAAGACTTTTTCAAGTGCATTCGTAGCAAACAACCTGTGAGAGAGTCAGTTGGTCCATTAGATAATAGAGGGGTTAAAGGGGCACTAAGAGGCGACATGGCGATAGTGGAGAGACTGAATGAATTCTTGCTTCGGTCTTTACTGAGGAAGAGGTAGGGATATTACCCATGACTGAAGTGGTATTTAAAGGTGCGGAAGAACTGAAGGAAATATCGATACATCGGGAAGATGTATTACAACTATTAGATAAACTGAAGAGTAGCAAATCACCTGGGCTGGATGGTATACCTCCAAGGGTGTTGAAAGAACTGAAATATGAGATTGCAGACCTGCTATTAGTAATCTGTGAATTTTCATTAAAATCATCTGTAATATCTGAAGATTGGAGGATCGCCAATATAACGCCAATTTTTAAAAAGGGTTCCAGGGGTGGGCCATTAAGAATTAATGCTAGGGGAGTGGAGCTCTTTCAAGATGGCTACTGAGCGTTTCTTTTGAACTTATGCCGAAACGAAAGGGTAAGCTGAGGGCTTTTCCCTCAGAGCCTCAGCAACCTTCCGGCGGTCCTATGGATCGTTTTGTCACTTTAACTCCGGACCAGAGAGCGGAGGTACGAGCCGGCTTGGCGGTGAGTGGAAAAGAGACCGCTTCGCCGCCGTCGGATGCTGAAATATCTCTCTCCCCCGCGCAGAGAACTCCGCCGACTTACCCAGCTTCTGTTAGCCCTACTCTGGCAGCTGCGACGTCTGCTTCTCCCGTTGTCGGGGGTGAGCCTGCCGTTCGAGGGAAGCTACCTGAGGCTTCGGCTTTACAGTCCCCTGTGGATTCCAGGGAGGCTGAGGATATTTCCATCTCAGCGGAACTCCCTGAGCTATCAGTTGGGGAACGGAGCTCCCAGGCTGCGTCCACACCGCTTCCTGTCTCTTTTTTTCGCTTATCCAGACCGGCGTCTTCTACACTGGAATCTATCTGGGAAGCCATAGCTGCTTTGTCTGGAGCAGTTCAATCTCAAACTGCAGCCTTAGCCCAGAATATCCAGGATAATACCTCACGTACACTTGAGAACGCTGGTAAGATTGAGACTTTTGCAACTACCTGTGACTCTTTGGCGAGTGCAATATCTGATCATGGATCCCAGCTGGACTCTCTTAGTGATCAATCTTCAGCTGTTGTTAAGGACAATGGGATTCTTCGGTATAAGATTGAAATCTTGGAAAATGCTGCCAGAGCCGCAAATTTGCGGCTCTTAAATTTTCCACAATCTCAGAGTGTATCAGCGATGGATATGTTCAAGAAATATCTTCACGAAGTTCTCAGAGTTCCTCCTGAACTGTTTCCCCTTTGACTAAAGCTTATTATCTTCCTCGAGGGAAAAAAGATGCTGTGGTTCCTTCTAATGTTTCTAATGTTAACTTTGATGTTCTCAATGTTTCTAACTTGTTGGAGGATACTGGGGGTGAGGGCTGTGTGCCGGCTACTATGATTGTGCATTGTGCCTTAATCTCTGACAAAGATTGGCTCCTTAAGATGTTCTTTAAAAAGAGGCTGGAGTCCTTTAAGGGTTTGACTATTTCTATGTTTCCTGACAACGCGGGAAACTCAGAAACGGCGTAAACAGTTTCTACTTTTAAAAGCTGGTGTGTTGCAAATGGGAGGGTCTTTCTTTCTCTGATACCCTTGTAGATGCCTAGTGGTTTATAAATCTGTTCGGTATTATTTTTCTGATCCTTTGGATCTTGTTACATTTATTGATGCTAGGATTTCTACTGTTGATGCTTTGGGATAATTGTTCTCTACTTATTTGTGAATCTGGAGTACCTCTTAGTCATTTTGTGTTCTTCTTGTATTAATATCTTTAAGGTTAGACCATTCTACTCTTGTTTGGTCTTAGAATTCCCTTCTCCCCCCCCCCCCTCCCCCCCCACTGATGTTGGACTGTATGGGAATCATGGGTTTATTTTCTACTTGCTGTATCTCTTTATCTTTATACTCCTGTGTACATCTCATTTTCCGAGCAAGATTGTGCTTGATTGTTTTTCTTGCTGTTCAATCTGAAATTCATAAATCAATTAAAAAAAAAAAAAAAAGGGTTCCAGGGGTGATCGGGAAACTACAGACTGGTGAGCCTGACGTCAGTACCGGGAAAAATGGTAGAAACCATCATAAAGAACAAAATTACTCAGCATGTAGATAGTCATGGCCTAATGGGAGACAGCCAACATGGCTTTAGACAAGGAAAAGATCTTGTCTTACTAATTTGTTATGTTTTTTTGAAGGTGTGAATAAACAGGTGGACAAAGGTGAGTTGGTTGATAATAATGTATCTGGACTTTCAGAAAGCCTTTGACAGGGTCCCTTATCAGAGACTTTTGGCAAAACTAAAGAGTCATGGGATAGGAGGCAGTGTACTATTGTGGATCAGGAACTGGTTAAAAGATAGAAAGCAGAGGGTAGGGCTAAATGGCCAATTTTCCCAATGGAGAAAGGTGAATAGTGCTATACCCCAGGGATCTGTGCTGGGTCCGCTGCTTTTTGACATATTCATAAATGACCTGGAAAAAGGGAATAACGAGTGAGGTTATCAAATTTGCAGATGACACAAAACTAAAGTTGTTAAAACCCAAGAGGATTTTGGAAAATTGCAAGAGGATCTTGATAAATTGGAAGACGGCATCAAAATGGCAGATGAAATTTAATGTGGACAAGTGCAAAGTTATGCACCTAGGGAAGAATAACCCAAACTATGGTTACACAATGCAAGGTTCCACATTAGGAACCACCACCCAGGAAAAAGATTTAGGCGTCATTGTGGATAACATGTTAAAACTCTCAGCCCTGTGTGCAGCGACGGCCAAGAGAGCAAATAGAATGCTAGGTATCATAAGGAAAGGAATGGAAAATAAAACAAAAGATATTATAATGCCTCTATATCGTTCCATGGTGAGACCGCACATTGAATATTGTGTGCAATTCTGGTCGCCGTATCTTAAAAAGGCTATAGCGTTATTAGAAAAGGTTCAGAGAAGAGCCACCAAAATGGTAAAGGGGATGGAAGGATACTCCTATGAAGAAAGGCTAAAAAGGTTTGGGCTCTCTAACCTGGAAAAGAGACAACTGAGGGGAGATATGATAGAAGTCTATAAATTAATGAACGGAGTGGAATGGGTAAACGTAGATCGATTGTTTATGTTATCAGAATATAGAAAGAGTAGGGGACATACAATGAAGCTACAGGGTAAATTATTTAAGGCTAATAAAATATTTTTTCACTCAACGTATAATCAAACTCTGGAATTTATTACCGGAGGATGTAGTAAAGGCTGTTAGTGTAGCTGGGTTTAAAAAAGGTTTGGACAAGTTCCTGGAGGAAAGGTCCATAAACCATTATTAAGAAGGAACCCAGGATATCAATGCTTGACCCAGTATAAGCATTGTGGAACCTGTGTCTTTTGGGGGAAACTGCTAGGTACATATGACCTAGATTGGCCACTATTGGAAACAGGATACTGGGCTTGATGGACCAGTATGGCATATCTTATGTTCTTATGTTAGGAGCCCCACCTCTAGGACTGCCCCTAGCTAGCCAGTCTTTGTCTTCCGCCTTACCAGCAAGACGTGTCTCTCTCACTCTCCATCATTTCAACAAGACTTCCTTATGAAGAATACTCAAGAAGAAATATTTTATGAGAAATAATGAAGAAAGTACCTGCAAAACCGGGTTTTAAAAAGTTCCCCAAGTGCTCCAGAAAGATGAGCAACTCTGACACTCATCAGGCCTGCCTCTGATGCCTAGGTAAGTAGCACTCCTTCCATGGTATGTACTTTTGCCTCTTTATCTACACTGATTCTTTTCTGTCCTTTAAAAAAGATTTTATGGCGTACTTTTTCTTTTTTGCAGCCTTTTTCCTTTTTAAATTTTTTGTATGTAAACCGCCCAGATGCTAATTGTTTATGGACGGTATATAAAGTTTTAATAAACATAAGACTGCTCTCTCTGCGCCCGCATGTCCCCCGGGCCAGGAAGTCTTGCCGCTATGCTCTCTCTGAGTTCCTCACTCTGGCAGCTCCCGGATCTCCCATGGCTCCCGCGGCAACCCCTCTGCCTCCTGATTGAGCTGCAACTCTCCCGGCTACCCCTGCTGCTGTTCCTGCTGGAGACGCGCCTGGTCAGGCCGCCGTCTCCTGCCGTGATATACAGTCTCCGCCGCCCACGTGTGAGTCCCTCCATGCGGCTTCTGTGGCCGCCATTACTTCCAGGATTGCCATTGGACTTCCGACTTCAAGTCACCTGACAGGGGCATCAGACTGACTCAGCAGGCTCAGCCTCATGCGCCGGCGCAGAGACTCTGAGGGGAGGCATCAGAGCCCTACTGCAGCTGAGGACAGGTATCGGAGCCGGAGCTGAGGCGAGCACCGCAGGAAGCGGAACCGTCGCAGCATGTCGGGCCACCGGGACGCGCCGAATGGCAGAGCTGCAGCCGAAGCAGGAGATGCCGGGAACGTGAACGCCGGCATCGACGGAGCAGCTTGGGCACACCAACAACCACGCATCTCATCACCACCTCCACCACAGAGACCGCTCCAAGGATGCAGCACATTGCCATCGGAAGTGATCTCGGCAGTACAGCAGCACCTCCAACATCAGCAGCCACTACTCCTACGGAGAGGACGATTTACCTGCCTCCCCTTCTTCCACACCTGGAACAGATGAAGAGCAACAGGGGGGCACTGAAGAACTGACTGCTCTGCCTCCGCACCCCTCCCCCTCTCCATAGGTAGCACCTACTCCTGCCAACCCACCGGAGACCCTCAAACTTCTTTTCAACATGCTGCAGCAGTGGGCCTCCACCCTCTCTTCTAATCACCTCTTGGAGCCCTTGCCCTCCAAGTCTGCAACTCCCACTCCACAATCACCAACTCCCACGCAATCTGTGGAAGAAGGAATGGAGGAGCAATCACAAATGGAGGAACCATTGCATACTGGGGACTCCCTCACCACTCCCACCACGGAGAGTTCCTCATCCCTCGCCAACCCCCAGGAGGACTGGACCTATCCTAAATTTCTCCGTAAGGTCACTTCGGCATTGTCCATCACCTCTGTCGATGCCACGGACCAACGCACTGAGGTACAGAGCGTCCTCAAGTTCATGGATGCTCCCAGGACCCTAACCTCCCTGCCTGTTTACCAGCTCCTCTAGGACAACCTCACCAAAATGTGGCTGTCCCCAGCCTCCAACCAAGCCTGCCCACGCAAATTGGATATAAAATACGTGGTCCAGCCTTTGCCAGGTTTTGAAAAGCAACAACTGCCCCACCAATCCATCGTGGTGGAGTCGGCCCTCAAGCGATCTAAATCCTCTCAAAATACAGCTAACGCCCCTCCGGGGAAGGACCATAAACTCCTTGACAACACAGGGAAACGAGTCTACCAGGGCACCATGCTGAATGCCAGGGTGGCGGCACACCAATTTCAGCAGGCCCCTCTATCAAGATCTACTCCTAACTAACCTCAAGGCTGCCGTCTCCCAGCTTGCTGAGCCCCAGCCCTCCATCACAACAGCCCTGGAGGAGCTCGAGGAGTGCACCAAACACCAGGGCCGAGCAGCCTACGATGCCTTCGAGGCAGCCACCAGAACAGCAGGGACACCCATCTCGGCCCGCAGGCTGGCCTGGTTATGAGCCTCTGGCTTGCGTGACGATACCCACGACAAGATTGCCGACACCCCCTTTGCTGGTGGACCCAATCAACAAACCTCTCACAGGGCAGGCACCTTCAACTGCCAGCTCACCAAATCACCGTCACCACCGATGCATCCACACTGGGGTGGGGAGCCCACTGTCTAGGGCTCTGCACTCAGGGCCCCTGGTCAGCCGCAGAGAGGGCCCTCCACATCAACATCCTTGAGCTCAGAGCTGTCTGCTACGCTCTTCTGGCCTTCCAAGATCAAATAGCGGGCAAGATTGTCAGGATACAAACCGACAACCAAGTAGCCATGTTTTACATCAACAAGCAAGGGGGAACAGGGTCACGCCCCCTGTGCAGGGAGGCGCTCCGAACCTGGCACCTGCACTTTCTCACCAATGCACCCTCCAGGCCTGCTACTTACTGGGAATAGAAAACGAACTGGCGGATCTAAATCCCCACGAATGGGTGCTCCATGAGGAAGTGTCATCGTCCCTCTTCACGAGATGGGGTTGGCCACTAATAGACCTCTTTGCAACCGAGGAGAACACGAAGTGCCCCCTGTTCTGCTCCAAAAGACCTGCACACAACAAAGTAGCAGCGGACGCCTTTGACGTAGCCTGGAGGCAGTGGCCTCTGATTTACGCCTTCTCCCCCCACTCTGCTCATATCACGGACCATACAGCGCCTGATCAGAGACAAAGCGCTGGCCATCCTGGTAGTTCCTCACTGGCCCAGGCAGGTAGGGTTCCCCTACCTGTGTTGCCTGGCCCTAGAACCTCCAGTACGCCTACCTCTGAGGCCGGACCTAATCTCCCAAGACAGCGGCACGACCCTTCACCCCAACCTGCGGATGCTATCGCTAACAGTGTGGAAGCTGAAAGGATGACCCTCGCATCCCTCGACCTTTCAACCGAGGTCCATCAAGTCATTTTGGCAGCTTGACGCCCATCCACTAGGAAATCATACAACCTGAAATGGCGGCGTTTCAGCGTTTGGTGCGAGTTGCATCGTCTGGACCCCTTCTCATGCCCGGTGCCTCAACTCCTCCAATACCTCGCCTTGCTCTCGACGCTTGGACTCAAGACTCGGACCATCAGGGTCCACCTGTCCACCATAGCGCCTTCCATGACCGTCCCGGGGACGCCTCGATAGCAACGCTGCCACTGGTGGTTCGCTTCATGAAGGGCCTGGCCAACCTCCATCCCTCCATTCGAGCACTCATCCCCGCATGGGACCTGAATGTTGTTCTCAACCAGCTCACAGGTAGGAGCCTTACGAATCACTGCAGTCAGTGGGACTCAAGTTTGCCTCTTGGAAAACACTCTTCCTCATAGCCATCAGCGAGCTACATGCCCTAATCGCTTACCTGCCTTATACCATACTCCACCATGACCGTGCCTGTCTGCGGACACACCCCAAGTTTGTCCCCAAAGTGGCAAGTGCCTTCCACATTAACCAGGCCATAGACTTACCCTGTTTCCAACCGGGGCCTCACTCCAACCAAGAGCAGGAGAGGCTCCACACTCTGGACTGTGTCAGGGCTTTACACTGCTACCTACACCAGACTTCCTCTCTCCGGAAAAGGTCACAACTCTTTGTCTCTTATGACCCCAACAAGCCTGGCCGCCCAGTGTCTAAACGAACACTCTCCATCTGGATCTCCTCATGTATCTCCTTTGGCCTATCACAAGCGGGGTCCCAACTCACGCCAGGGGTCAAGGCGCATCACCTGTGGACGTTGGCCCCCACGATTGCCAACCTATGCTCCATTCCGGTACCTGACATCTGCAGGGTCGCCACATGGGCCTCTATCCAAACCTTTCAGAGACACTACTGCCTAGACCAAGTGGGTCAAGGCAGCTCTGCCTTCGGCCAGGCAGTGTTAGCCACCGCCGCCCTCTCCGGCACATGATGACGCTACAGGCCCAAGTGACTGACCAGCAGGTCCAAGTGACTCTAACCAGCTTGTTATGCGGTACTGTGTTATATGGTGCTGTTGCTACTAGCAACAACTTGATGGTGGTGTTGCACAATATTTGCTGTGGTGTTGCACAATATTTGCTGTGTTGCACAAGTCACATGTTTGCACAATATTTGCTATGTTGCACAAGTCACATGTTCTGTTGAACAAGTATGCCTGTTAGGCCCTCCGGGCTCATTAAATCTGATTTGTTGCATCTCAATGGGTCTGCTTCTATTCTTCCCCCTCCTCCCCCCACCGCAGCACGTGTAGCTTGGGAGGCACCACTTGTGGCTGACTCATCCTGCTTGTCCTGGGAGAAAACTGAGTTACTTACCTGTAACATGAGTTCTCCAGGGACAGCAGGATAAGTCAGCCACACATTCCCGCCCGCCTCCCCTGGGGGGGCCGTTCCACGGCTTCTGCCGTCCCCTAGCTCGTGGCAGTGCTTCAGCTGGGGAAATTCTGGCTAGCCTAGGGGTGGTCCTAGAGGTGGGGTTACTAGCCCATGCTCAGAAGGTTAAAGCCTTCTGAGCTACTGAGAGTACTTCTGTCTATGATGCCATCGGATGATGTCCCCACTTGTGGCTGACTTATCCTGCTGTCCCTGGAGAACTCATGTTACAGGTAAGTAACTCAGTTTTCTCCGGTAACAAGCAGGAAGTCAGTCCTCACATATGGGTGACGTCGCCGACGGAGCCCTCATGCAGAGCAAATCCCCAGCTTTCAGAGAAAGCTTTTGGGAGTTACCATCACGCATGCGCGGTCCCCTTCCTGCCCAAGGATGCCATCTTTCTCAGTCTCCTTTTTTTCCGCGGAGCCCTTCAAACGTAGTCCACAGTGTCCCCGAAAAAAGTTGATTTTTCTTGTTTTTTTGACCGGTCGACACCAGTACCTCTTCCCGCCTTTGGCTCGGTATGCTGGTATCGAGTCCATCTCTCTTTTCAGTTTTTGTCACTTTTGACTTGTGGCGTTCGCACCTTTTTCTTTTCACTGGCAGCCCGGGTCTTCGACCTCACAGGGGCCCTTTTTCCCCAGATGGGTTTAAGAAATGCGATCGGTGCGTGAAACTTATGCCCCTCACCAATAAGCACGACTGCTGTCTCCGGTGCCTAGGGCCCAGGTCCGACCCCGACCCGACGGTCTGTGGCCCGTGTAGGAAAATGTCCTCTAAGGCCCTGAAGAGCTGCCAGCAGCAGCATGATAGAATTTTCTCTGAGTCGCCCCTGCTTCCGAGAGCCCGGACCTCATCCGAGGCCTCCACGGCTCGGGGGAACATTCCAAGCCCGAGCAGCGTCAAGGTTCTTCAGAAAGGGGGTCCCCCTCGAGGGAACACAGGAGGAAGAAGAAATTCTCGAAGGCGGCGTCTCTGGATGGCTCTGAGCATCACGGCTCCTCCTGGGGCTATCGCGGAGCCCCGAGCATTGGCTGGGATCTTCAGAGAAGGAGTGCCCGGCAAAGGTTCCTCATCGGGAGACGGATCAGCCGAGGAAAGTACCGACTGTCCTTGTCGAGGACTCCCCTCCGGGGGAATCGGCATCAGGCCCGACCATGTCGGGGCCCGAGCCAGTGGCTGCGGAGCCTTCTGGACTCGAGTCCAGAATGGTGGCCTTGGAGCGCAGTTTCACTGCCTTTATGGAGCAGCAGTGGGTGCTGATAGCCAGCCTGTCCAGTTCTTCTGCCCCGACCACCGGGCCCTCGACATCGAAGTTAACCCCCGAGGCCGAGCCAATCCTCGAAGCCTTTCAGGCTCGAGTCAATCCTCGGCCGAGGTCTCACTCGGCCTCCCGTTTGGGACCAAGGTCGTTGCCGCTGAGCCTGCTAGCGTCGGGGCGGTAGGCACCAGGGCCCTTGATGCCTGATGAGCCCCTCAATTCATCGTCGGAGGCATCGGTGTGGGAAACCAAAGATGAGCAGTCCCTGGATAACCGCCAGCATAGGGATGTCCCTTCTGATTCCCTAGTATCCGAGCCTCGGAGAATGTCCCCTCTGGAGGACATGAGGTTCTTGGACTTGTTGTGGGATATGTCCAAGGCTTTGGCGTTCCCCCACGGAGTCCGAGGAGGATCTTCTAGTATGAGGTCCCCCCCCCCCCCCTCGGGAGGCCCTTACTTGTACCCGTGTCTCCAATCCTGGAACGACTGATGCTCCGCATTTGGGAGACGTCAGCGTCGGTGCCGGTGATCAGCAAATGGCTCGACTCGATGTATCAAGTCCGCCGGAGCCCTGGGTTTCAAAAGTCGCAACTGCCGCACAACTCCATGGTTGTGGAATCGACCATGTGCAGGCTAAAGAGCCAGAAGATGCACTCCTCGGTGCCTCCTGGCAGGGAGGCCCACAACTTGGGTCTGCAAACTGTGATAGTTAGGTATTTACATGGTGTTCATGGGGTGCCCCCATAATATTCTATAAAGAGAAAAGGTTTTATTGCTTTTCTGTAGTCCAATAGGTCATTAACGGCTCTTATTGAGCTAGACAGATCGTTCCATAACGTAAGAGCTTATAAGGAGAATGCTTTCTTACACGTTGTTTGCTTGGCTTTTATATTGTGTGCGGGGATGTCCAAAGTGGTGGTGTTTGAGGTTCTTCTTACTCTGTTCTCAGGTTTCTTCTTGATCATCAGTTGAAGGACAGGGGATGATATATTGTATATTATCTTGAAGATCATTAATAAAGTTTTGTATTTGGAATGTGTCACTACTGGAAGCCAGTGTAGTTGCTGTAGTGTGGGGGTTATGTGGCAATACCTTGCTGTTCCAGGTATGCGAGCTGCAGTGTTTTATACCAGTTGGAGTGGGAGTATTGTTTTTTTTGGGAGGCTTGGTAAATTATATTACAATAGTCTAATATGGGGGTTACTATGACAGACTGATCTGAAGTTGCTATCACTGAGAAGAGACTTGAGTTTGTGTACAGTTCTTAGATTTTGGTATGCTGTCTTGGTTATACTCTTGATGTGGGTCTGAAAGTTGAGTTGTTGGTCAAACGTAACTCCGAGGTATTTGACTTCATGCTTGACTATTAGAGTATAGTCTTAAGATTTTTATGGATTCAGGTGGGGAGAATAGTGCATTCCTGGTGATGTGTAGTGCTTCTGATTTTTTATTTTTAAGTTTATAGTGTGGTTTTGTTCCTTAAGCCATCCAATCATTGCTTCAAGGCATGAGGTGATCTGTGTGTAGTCGGGTTGCTCAGTGTTTACGGGGGTAAGGATCATTATGTTATCTGCATTTATCCTGTATTGGATTTTGTGTTTTATGTTGTTGAGTGGCTGTAGGTATATGTGAAAAGCAATGCTGAGAGGGCAGCCCCTCTTTAGTAATTAAAATTTTGTACGAACATATCTTTTAATTATCATTCCAGCAACATCCATCCTTAAAGCGTAGTTACTCACCTGTAACAGGTGATCTCCGGGAACAGCAAGAATTGAGTCTTCACATACGGGTATCATCGGCACCGACAGAGCCCATGCAGGAACGCTCCCCAGCGTCCTTTAGGAAAGCTTTTGGGAGCATCCCACTGCGCCTGCACTGCTGCCTTCCTGCCTTTCCAACTGTCCCTCTTCAGTTGGGTTTGTAGCTGAGACAAAAGGAGAGAAGGAAAGAGAGAGATAGAGATAGAGATACAACTCCTAGTAGAAGTGAGTGGGTTGTGAAGACTCAATTCCTGCTGTTCCCTGAGATCACCTGTTACAGGTGAGTAACTATGCTATCTCCAGAAACAAGCAGAAATGTAGTCTTCACATATGGGGACTCCCAAGCTGGGAGATGACACCATAGAGCAGCTAAACCCAGGCTGAGGTGGGTCATGATTCCGCCCAAGGATCTCTGGTACGAAACCTGGGACAGGGGGGTAGGAGTTGTTCTAAGTCTGAAAGAGATGCTGGAGAACAGCCTGGCCAAACAAGGCATCCCAGCGGGAGTCCTTGTCTAAGCAGTAATGGGCCGCAAAAGTGTGAACCGAGGACCAAGTGGCTGCTTTGGATGGACACCGAGCGAAGGTTGGCCATAGAGGCAGCCATTGCTCTAACATTGTGAGCTGTGGCATGACCTTCGAAAGTCCCTTACTCTCATAGGTAAAGGATATGCAGTCTGCAATTCACCTGGAGAGTGTTCTCTTGGAGACTGGTAACCTCAGGTGGCTAGAATCAAAGGCAACAAAAACTGAGAAGCCTTTCCGTGCTGCCTAGTTCTCTGAAGGTAAAAGGCTAAAGCTCTTTTACAATCTAGAGTGTGAATATTCCTTTCTGCATTCGAGGCATGAGGCCTAGGGAAGAAGAAAGGAAGATAAACCAACTGGTTTAAATGAAAAGGCGAAACTACCTTTGGCATAAAGTGAGGATGAGTCCTAAGGACTACTTTATCATGGTGGAACTTTGTGTAAGGAGGATCACCCACTAAAGCTTGTAGCTCACTGATGCGTCTTGCAGAAGTGAGGGGAATTAGGAAGATTACCTTCCAGGAAAGAAACTTTAGGGATGTAGTAGCTAAGGGCTCGAATGGCGGCTTCATGAGCTGTCCTAGAACGAGATTTAAAGTCCCATGCCATGGGTGATGGCTTAATGGGTGGCTTAGTTAAGAGTAGACCTCTCATAAATCACGCTACAAGCAGCTGAGAGGAGACAGGTTGTCCATCAAAGGGCTTGTGGAAAGTCGCAATGGCACTAAGGTGGACTCTTACTGAATTGGTCTTGAGACCAGAGGATGAAAGATGGAGGAGATACTCCATTAACGCCTCTATGGGAATGGAAAAAGGATTAAGTTCCTTCTTTGAACACTAGATAGAGAACCGTTTCCACTTAAAGGTATAAGCCCACCTTGTGAAAGGTTTCCTTTGTTGTTTTGGCTGCTGCTGTCCCTTCTGGGGAGCATGGACTGGACAGTGGCCAGCTTGGGTGTAAGATGGATAGAATTTCTTTTTCTTGTTGAAAAAGGGTTTCTTAACTGTCTTTTTCTTAGCTGGGTTGGCAGTGGTCCTGGATAATCTATTTAAAGTAGTGTTCTCGGACTCAAGCTGAGAAGCTTTATCCTGCCAGTCCTTGCCAAAAAGGTTTTCTCCTGTGCAAGGAATAGTTTCCAGCTTATCTTGTACCCACTTCTCTAAATCGGATGCCTGTAGCCAAGCAATCTGACGTGCACTGATAGAAATAGCAGAGGTTCTGCTAATGCATTTGAAATAATCAAAGGTTGCCCTGTTCATGAACTTAGAGACATTTTGGGCATGCTTAACAAGAGTAAGAAAATCGGCCCTCTTGTCATCGGGGAGAAGAGGGGGCCATGAGTTCCAAATCCTTAGTAACCTCTTGAAGAAACATACCCATGTAGAGTATGTAAGAACTTATTCTGGCTGACAGCATAGAGCCCTAAAAACATTGAAGCCCAAAGGCATTGAGAGTCCTCGCCTAATGGCCCGGAGGATTAGAGGAATGTGTCTTAGCACTTTTGATCCAGCGCATCGCTGATTCCACGACCATAGAATGGTGGGGTAACTGCATTTTTTGGAATCTGGGACACTGTGGTACCCGGTATGTTGTATTGAATCTTCGGGAATGTGGAGACACTGTTAAGGGTGTTTCCCACATTTGAAGCATGAGATCATTTTATTTTATTTTTATTTAACATTTCTTATATACCGCCTTTTATGATATCTAGACGGTTCATTGAACAAACTGAACAGGGCATTATAACTTGGAGATAACTATTTTACAGGGAACATGGGCAATGGAGGGTTAAATGGCACCTGTGGGACTAGAAACCCCAGTCCTTCCGGCCCAAGGTTGCTGACCTCTAGTGGGATTTGAACCCCTGACCTTCCAGCCTGAGGTAACTTGTCCCAAACACTAGGCCACTCCTCCCCTCAGCACTCAGATCATGCAGAATCCGGTGTATGGGAAGGGTTGCAGCCTCCTTAGGGTCTGTCAGATACTGAAAAATTTCAAGTTCTTCAACTCTCGGTTCCTTTTCGGGCGTCACAATGATCGAGAGGCCCCGAGCCACATCCCATATGAAATCTTGAAAAGACATGCCCTCCGGCGGAGACATCCGCCTTTGCGGTGAAGGAGAGGGATCCTCCAGAAGAACCGCTCCGGTATCGATGAATTTATCAGAAGCATCGGATTCGGAAGACTTCAAGTATCGACGGGCTGGGTGCTCCTGTACTGCCTGTTGTCGGTACCAATCAAAGTTTGCATCGGAATGCCTCGATACCGGATCCTCTATGCCCGACACTGATTCTAGGGCTGGCATGGGTGGTAGCATGGAGAGCAGCAGAACAGTAACTGCCAATACATCCAGTACTGGTATCGGTACCGATGGCTGCGGAACCAATTGTAGCGGCTTTAGCTGTACGGAGGCTGCTAACAAGGCCGCTAGGCTATGCTCAGTGGCTAGGATGTGTTGATCCATGGAGCCTGCCGATAGCTGGGTGTTGGTACCGGTGGAGCAGGCCACGACCCCAGAACATGGCACCAAGAGCTCTCAGGAGGTGGACACCTTGGGAACATCTTGGGACCCTGATAATGCTTTGGAAGCAAGGACCTCCTGCCGGGGTTGTTTGGCTGGTGTAGTCTGGAGGGTAATGCTAGAAGCATCTTGATGCTTAGAAGGAGATCTACCCTTTGAGGACTGACTGGTCTTCGAAGAAGACCTGGATTTGGTTACCTGAGATCCATGGGAGGAAGATGAAGCCTTGGACGATGTCGATGCAATGGACATTGCATCAGAGGCAAAAAGGGTGCCGAGTTTGGCAGCTCTATTTTGCAGGCCCCTCTTAGTCATCTTTCTGCAGAGGAGACACTCCGATGGAGAATGGTCTGGGCCCAAACATTTAAGACACCAGTCATGGATGTCTGTAGCAGAAATGGTACCGCCACATTTCTAACATTTTTTAAAACCACTAGATGGTTTCTCCATTTTGAGAAAAAACAGGCCCAAAATGGCGCCGAAACACCAAAAGGGGACAGATCCTCAAGAAAAAGCTTTATTTTCTTCTTCATTTAAAAAAAAAAAAAGAAGACACCGGTGGAATCGGTATGGGTGTCGACGGAAAGGCAGACATGACCACAAAAAATAAACTTTTCTGGTCTAGACACATCAGGAGAGCGCGTGTGTTTGGGGGGGGAAGTCTGGGTACAGAAGGACAGAGCTTGTTTGCTAAGGTGGGAGGTCTGGGCACAGGAGAGAGCATGTATCTGGAGGGGGAAGTTTTAGCATAGGTGTGCTGAGGTCTCAGGACAGGAGGGGTGTGTGTGGGGGGGATGGGGGGACGTATGGGTATGGGAGGAGAGGGCATGTGTGTGGAGGGGGAGGTCTCGGCACAGAAGGAGAGATAATATGTGAATGGGATCTGGGTACAGGAGGATAGATTGTGTGTATGTGTAAGGAGGGAGGTCTGGGTACAGGAGGAGAAAGCGTGTGGGTGGTGGAGGTCTGGGTACAGGAGGAGAGGACGTGTGGGGGTGGAGGTCTGGGTACAGAAGGAGAAAGCGTGTGGGTGGTGGAGGTCTGAGTACAGGAGGTGAGGGCATGTGTGGGGGAGGATGTTTGGTTACAGTAGGAGAGAACGTGTGGGGGGAGTTCTGGGTACAGGAAAAGAGAGAGTGGGGGGGAGATCTAGATACAGGAGAAGACTGTGTGTGTGAGGCGGGGTCTGGGCACAGGAGAAGAGTGTGTGTGTGAGTAGAGGGTTGTGGTCGGCACAGGAGAGAATGTGGGGGAGGAGGTCTGGGTACAGGAGGAAAGCGTGTGTGTGTGTAGAGAGGGGAGGTCTGGACACAGGAGGAAAGAGCGTGTGTGGGGGAGATTTGGGTACAGGAGGAGAGAGCGTGGGGGGAGGGAGGTCGGCAGAGGAGGAGAGAGTGTGTGTGGTGGAGGAGGTCTGAGCAGGGGAGGAGAGAGAGCATGTGTGTGGGGGTGGAACGTCTTGGCAGAGGAGGAGAGAGCGTGTGTGAGGGGGAGGTCTCGGCACAGGAGGAGGGCATGTGTGTGGGTGGGAGGTCTGGGCAGGGGAAGAACATAAGAACATAAGATATGCCATACTGGGTCAGACCAAGGTCCATCAAGCCCAGTATTCTGTTTCCAACAGTGGCCAATCTAGGTCATATGTACCTAGCAGTTTCCCCAAGAGACACAAGTTCCACAATGCTTGTACTGGGTCAAGCATTGATATCTTCGGTCACTTCTTAATAATGGTTTATGGACCTTTCCTCCAGGAGTTTGTCCAAACCTTTTTTAAACCCAGCTACACTAACAGCCTTTACTACATCCTCCGGTAACAAATTCCAGAGTTTGATTACACGTTGAGTGAAAAAATATTTTCTTTTATTAGTCTTAAATAGTTTACCCTGTAGCTTCATTGCATGTCCCCTAGTCTTTCTATATTCTGATAACGTAAACAATCGATCTACGTTTACCCGTTCCACTCCGTTCATTAATTTATAGACTTCTATCATATCTCCCCTCAGCCGTCTCTTTTCCAGGTTAAAGAGCCCTAACCTTTTTAGCCTTTCTTCATAGGAGTATCCTTCCATCCCCTTTACCATTTTGGTGGCTCTTCTCTGTACCTTTTCTAAAATCGCTATATCCTTTTTAAGATACGGCGACCAGAATTGCGCACAATATTCAAGGTGCGGTCTCACCATGGAACGATATAGAGGCATTATATCTTTTGTTTTATTTTCCATTCCTTTCCTTATCATACCTAGCATTCTATTTGCTCTCTTGGCCGCCACTGCACACTGGGCCGAGGGTTTTAACATGGTATCCACAATGACGCCTAAATCTTTTTCCTGGGTGGTGGTTCCTAATGTGGAACCTTGCATCGTGTAACCATAGTTTGGGTTGTTCTTCCCTAGGTGCATAACCTTGCACTTGTCCACATTAAATTTCATCTGCCATTTTGATGCCCAGTCTTCCAATTTATCAAGATCCTCTTGCAATTTTTCACAATCCTCTTGGGTTTTAACAACTTTAAATAGTTTTGTGTCATCTGCAAATTTGATAACCTCACTCGTTATTCCACTTTCCAGGTCATTTATGAATATGTCAAAAAGCAGTGGACCCAGCACAGATCCGGGTACACCACTATTCACCTTTCTCCATTGGGAAAATTGGCCATTTAGCCCTACCCTCTGCTTTCTATCTTTTAACCAGTTCCTGATCCACAATAGTACACTGCCTCCTATCCCATGACTCTTTAGTTTTGCCAAAAGTCTCTGATGAGGGACCATGTCAAAGGCTTTCTGAAAGTCCAGATACACAATATCAACCGACTCACCTTTGTCCACCTGTTTATTCACTCCTTCAAAAAAACATAACAGATTAGTAAGACAAGATCTTCCTTGTCTAAAGCCATGTTGGCTGTCTCCCATTAGGTTGTGACTATCTACATGCTGAGTAATTTTATTCTTTATGATGGTTTCTACCATTTTTCCCAGTACTGACGTCAGGCTCACCGGTCTGTAGTTTCCCAGATCACCCCTGGAACCCTTTTTAAAAATTGGTGTTACATTGGCAATCCTCCAGTCTTCAGGTATTAGAGATGATTTTAATGATAGTTCACAGATTACTGATAGCAGTTCTGCAATCTCATATTTCAGTTCTTTCAACACCCTTGGATGTATACCATCCGGCCCAGGTGATTTGCTACTCTTCAGTTTATCTAATAGTTGTAAGACATCTTCCCGATGTATTGATATTTCCTTCAATTCTTCCGCACCTTTAAATACCACTTCAGTCATGGGTAACATCCCTACATCTTCCTCAGTAAAGACCGAAGCACATGTCTGAGGGGGAACTGGGCAGGGGAGGAGAGAGCATGTGTGTGGAGAGGGGAGGTCTGGGGGACAGGAGGAGAGAGAGCGTGTGGGGGGAGTCTGGGTACAGAAGGAGAAAGCGTGTGGGGGGGTGAAGGTCTGGGTATAGGAGAGGGCATGTGGGGGGGGAGGTTTGGTTACAGTAAGAGAATGTGGGGGGGGAGTTCTGGGTACAGGAAAAGAGAGAGTGGGTGTTGGGGGTGATCTAAGCACAAGAGAGAATGTGTGTAGGGGAGGTCTGGGCACGGGAGGAGGAAGAGTGTGGATGGAGGTCTGGGCAAAAGAGGAAAGTGTGTGGGGGGAGTTCTGGGCACAGGAGAAAGCATGGGTGTGTGGGGGTCGACATAGGCGAGAGGGTGTGTGGGGGGGAGTCGGCACAGGAGGCGAGAGCGTGTGAGGGGGAGGCTCTGAGTATAGGAGGTGAGCAGGTGTGTGCGTGGGGAGGAGGTTTGGGCACAGGAGGAAAGAGTTTGGGTGTGGTGGGGGAGGTCTGGGCAGGGGAGGAGAGAGCGTGCGTGGGGGGGAGTGTGCGCATGTGTGTGTGTGTGAGGGGGGAGGTCTGGGCAGAGGATAGAGTGAGTGCGGAGGGTGGGGAGGTCTGTGCAGAGAAGGAGAGAGGAAGTGTGTATGGGGGTGGGGAGGTCTGGGCACAGCAGGAGAAGGGTGTGGGGAGAGGTCTGGGCACAGCAGGAGAGAGCACGTGTGGGGGTGGGAGATCTGAGTACAGGACGAGAGCGTGTGTGGGGGGGGAGGGTCTGGGTACAGCAGGAGAGAGCAGGTGTGTGGGGAGGGGGAAGTATGTATGGGGAGGGGGAGGTCTGGGCACAGGAGGAAGTGGGTGGGTGGAGGGTGAGATCTGGGCAAAAAAGGAAAATGTTTGGGGGGGGAGTTCTGGGCACAGGAGGAAAACGTGTGTGTGGGGGGGTTGGCACAGCAGGCGAGAGCGTGTGTGAGTGTGGGGGGGAGTCGGCACAGGAGGCTAGAGGGTATGTTTGGGGGAGAGGTCTGGGCACAGGATGCGAGTGCATGTGTGTGGTGGGGGAAGTCTGAGGAGAGAGTATGTGTGGGGGGGTGGGAATGTCTTGGCAGGGGAGGAGAATGTGTGTCTGTTGGGAAGGTCTGGCTACAGGCGGTAAGTGCATGTGTGTGGTGGGGGAGGAGAAAGCATTGTGTGGAGGTGGGAATGTCTTAGCAGGGGAGGAGAAAGTGGGGGGGGGGGGAGGGGACGTCTGGGCAGGGGAGGAGAGTGTGTGTGTGGGGGGGGGGGAGGTCTGGGCAGGGGAAGAGACCGTGTTTGTGGGGGAAAATAGCACAGGAGGAAAGAACACATGCATATGTGAGGGGGGAGGTCTGGATACTGCAGGCGAGAGCGCATGTGTATGGGGAGGTCTAGGCACAGGAGAGGAAGCATGTGTGGGAGGGGGAGGTTGGCACAGGAGGAGAAAGAGTGTGGATGGAGGGGGGAGGTCTGAGCAAAAGAGGAAAGAATGTGTGTGGGGGGGAGTTCTGGGCACAGGAGAAAGCATGTGGGGGGGGGGTTTGGTACAGGAAGCAAGAGCTTGGGGGGGGTGGAGTCTGGGCACAGGAGCCAAGAGCGAGCGAGCACGAGCGCGTGTGTGTGTGTGTGTGTGTGTGGTGGGGGAGGTCTGAGCAGGGGAGGAGAGAACATGGGGGGGGGGAATGTCTGGGCACAGAAGAGAGCGTGGACGAGGTGTGACAAAAAAGAAACGAGACTGGCAGCCATGCCCATGACTCAATGCCAATTGTCTAACCGCTTATGTCACTGTGTTGTGCAACATCTCGCCACTATTCTGCTATAATATTTTTCATCTCTCTCACTCTGTTTTTCTTTTTCAGGTTTTTTTGTAGCACACTGCTCCATCGCTTTGTCACACAAATGGAGGTGGCAGAAATATGGAGCAAAGAATCAACTTGAAATTTATGGTTAAGTTGGAGAAGGGCCCAACTGAATGTCTCCAACTTCTCCAAAAGGCTTATGGAGAAGATGCAATGTCAAGGCCGTGAGTCTTCAAGTGGCACAAATGCTTCATGACTGGCCGCGAGGAGGTAGAGGATGACCCCAAATCAGGACGGCCTTCCATGACAAAGATGGCTGAGAACATTGACAGAGCGAACCAGCTGGTGCAGAGTGATCGCAGGTTGATGGTGTGGATGATAGCTGAGGAGCTCAGCCTGAACAGGGAGTCAGTGCGGACCATCTTGATGCAGGAGCTGGGGATGTGGAAGGTGTGCGCCAAGATGTGCCTAAGCTTTTATTGGACGACCAGGAGCACCGGGTCAATGTTTGTTGAGACTTGCTAGAGAAGATCCAGAGTTCGTTGGCCAAGTCATCACAGGAGACGAGACTTGGGTCTTCCAGTACGACCCTGAAAGCAAAAGCCAGAGCCTGTAGTGGAAGACTCGACTGTCACCCATACCCATGAAGGCGCGTATGTCCAAATCAAGGATCAAGGTCCTGCTGATTGCATTCTTTGACCAGAAGGGAGTGGTCCATCATGAGTTTGTGCCTGAAAGTCAGACAGTCAACCAGCACTTCTACCAGCAGATCAGCAATCGCCTCCATGACTGGGTTTGGCACAGGAGGCGGGCTCTATGGAGAGACAAGTTGTGGATGCTGCACCATGACAAACGCCTGCACACATCGCCTTCAGTGTGAGGCAGTTCTTAGCCAACAAACAGATCGCAGCTCTTTACCACCATCCTTATTCCCCAGATCTCACACGGTGCGACTTCTGGCTCTACCCCAGAGAGAAGACTGTGCTCAAAGGAACTCATTTTGCCGCTCTAGAAGAGATCAAGGCCACTGTGCCGAGGGACCTCAAGGAGGAGGACTTTACTGAGTGCTTCTGTATGGGACAGAAGCAAATTAACTCGGGGGGGGGGATTACTTTGAAGGGGACAATGTGTAATTTTGCTGTAGATTTTGTAATAAAACATTTATGGGATAGTCTCGTTTCATTTTTGTCATACCTCGTTTATGGGTGTTGGGGGGGGAGTTCTGTGCACAGGAGGAGAGTGCGTGTGGGTGGGAAGCTGGGCACAGGAGGAGAGAGCGTGTATGTGTGGGAGGGGGGTTGAGGTCTGGACACAGGAGGTGAAAGCACGTGTGTGGGATGGGGAGGGCTGGGTTCAGGAGGAGAGTGGGGGGGGTTGGAAGGAGCTAGTGTGGGGGGGAAGATTTGGGCATAGGAGGAGAGCGTGTGTGGGGTGGGGGGAACATCTGGGCAGGGGAGAAGTGGGTGTGAGGGGGTGGGGAGGTCTGGGCAGAGAAGGAGAGCGTGTGTGTGCGTGGGAGGTCTGGGCAGGGGAGGAGAGAGCATGTGTGCGTGGGAGGTCTGTGCAGGGGAGGAGAGTGTGTGTTGGGGGGGGAATGTCTGGGCATGGGAGGAGACAGAGTGCATGCGTGGGGGGGGAGGTCTGGGTAGATGAGAAAGCGTGCGTGCGTGCGTGGGGGGGGAGGTCTGGGCACAGGAGGATTGAGCATGTGGGATAGGCTTAGAAGTACTCTCTATGGCTTTGTAAACCTAACCCCTCTATGAGATGAGAACACAACACATATGCCCATTATCAGGACAAAATATGGTTAAATGTTTTGTCGATTACTAGTGTATATGTTCTCTTTATTTGGTGCCTGGAATCCTGGGTTGAGAGCTTTTCTGGATAAGGGGCTTCTCTTGATTAAGACTCACTGGTAGTAAATCATTGAATTTTGCCACATACTCCTTCCCAGATTATGGAAGAATGAATGATATTAAAATCAGTCATGTGATCTTGAGGGTGGAGCTTAGCTCCACCACCCAAAGAGATGTTCCTCTGCCCCTAGGCTGGGAGACAGCAACTATTATTGCACTATTTGTGTTGTAATACAGGGGAAGGGGCAGTTGCTGTACTTAGGGTGGTAGGGGAGGGGGAATTGAGAAGGCAAATACTGCACTATTTGGATTGCAGGGGGAGGGGATTGTTGCTGAATTTATGGTGGCAGGTTAGGGAAGAGGACAGCTACTGCACTAGGTGGGTGGCAAGGAAGGGGAGGGGTGGTTGCTGTATATAGGGTAGCAGATTAAGGGAAAGGGCAAATACTATACTATGGACCTTTGCAGACATTTTAGTGCTACCTAATAACTTTTTCTGCATCACATTTTATATTAAGAAATTCAAAATTCTCCAGCACTACATCAGAGCTGGCCCTTGGTCTCTCTCTGCATACTGTAGTGATCAGCCCCTGTGGCAGTAGGAGGGTCATGAATTTGGGGTAATGTAAGCTCCCTTGCAGCCCTGCAAGCAACCTAGAGGCAACAAGCATAGGGAAAACCCACACCAATCCCACTCCTGTTAGGAGGAAACAGGTCCAATCCACTCTTCCATTTTGGGATTCTCCTCTGGATGAGTTTACCTAGCTTACCAGAGACTACTTCTTGGATCCAGAAAGAGATGGAGATGGCTCAGGTGGTTTGGGCCTAGAAAAACTCCAAACAGTTCCAAGTAAGGAGAACATCTACCCTGAAAAGGAGGCGGCAGCTGCCATGGAAACCCAGCCCTGTGAAGATGAGGAGAACCCTGAACCCATGGTGGCACAAGGGATGGAACAAATAAAGCTCTAGCCCTGGGGCAGGTTCCGCTAAGGAGTAAGTGAACCAGAAGGGAGGACATAGAAATATGACGACAGAAAATGACCACATGGCCTATCTAGTCTGTCCTTCCATAACTACAGTCCCCTTTTTACCTTTATAAGAACATAAGATATGCCATACTGGGTCAGACCAAGGTCCATTAAGCCCAGTATCCTGTTTCCAACAGTGGCCAATCTAGGTCATATGTACCTAGCAGTTTCCCCAAAAGACACAGGTTCTGCAATGTTTGTACTAGGTCAAGCATTGATATCCTGGGTCCCCTCTTAATAATGGTTTATGGACCTTTCCTCCAGGAACTTGTCCAAACCTTTTTTAAACCCAGCTACACTAACAGCCTTTACTACATCCTCCAGTAACAAATTCCAGAGTTTGATTACACATTGAGTGAAAAAATATTTTCTTTTATTAGTCTTAAATAGTTTACCCTGTAACTTCATTGCATGTCCCCTAGTCTTTCTATATTCTGATAACGTAAACAGGCGATCAACGTTTACCTGTACACTCCGTTCATTAATTTATAGACTTCTATCATATCTCCCCTCAGCTGTTTCTTTTCCAGGTTAAGGAGCCCTAACCTTTTTAGCCTTTCTTCATAGGAGTATCCTTCCATCCCCTTTAGAGATCCTCTGTTTGTCCCATGCTTTTTTGAATTCAATTACTGTCCTCATCTCTACCACCTGCACTGGGAGACTATTCCATGGATCCACTACTCTTTCCGTAAAGAAATATTTCCGCATATCACTCCTGAATCTATCTCCCTTCACCCTCATCCCATGTCCCCTCATAGCAGAAGTTACTTTCAATTGAAAGAGGCTCTCTCCCTGAACATTTATGCCACGGAGGTATTTAAACATCTCAATCATATCACCTCTATCCCGCCTTTCCTCAGGTGTACATATTAAGATCCTTCAGTCTGTCCTCATATGCTTTATAATGAAGGCCACTAATCATTTTAGTAGCCACCCTCTGCACCGACTCCATCCTGTTCACATCCTTTTGAAGGTGCAGTCTCCAGAATTGCACACTATACTCCAAATGAGGTCGCACCAGAGGCATTATCACCTCCTTTTTTTCTGCTAGCCATTCCTCTCTATATGCACCCAAGCATCCTTCTAGCTTTTGCCGTTGCCTTTTCTACCTGTTTAGCTACTTTAAGATCATCAGACACAACCACGCCTAGGTCCCGCTCTTCTTTAGTGGACAAAAGTACTTCACCCCCTATACTATATTGCTCCAGCCCAAATGCATGACCTTACATTTTTTAACATTAAATCCCAGCTGCCAAATTCTAGACCATTCTTCAAGCTTAGCTAGATCCCTCCTCATGTTATCTACCCCTGCCTGGGTGTCTACTCTATTGCAGATTTTGGTATCATCCGCAAAGAGGCAAACCTTACCTGAAAGCCCTTCCGCTATATCACTAACAAAGATGTTAAAAAGAATCGGACCAAGGACAGATCCCTGGGGCACACCACTGATAACATCCTTCTCCTCAGAGTGAGCTCCATTTACTTGTACTCTTTGTCGCCTCCCACCCAACCAATTTCTAACCCAAGCAGTAACTTTAGGGTCCATACCTAGGGTGCTCAGTTTGTTTATAAGTCGCCTGTGAGGAACAGTGTCAAAGGCTTTACTGAAATCTAAATACACCACATCTAGGGCTCTCCCTCGGTCTAACTCCCTGGTCACCCAGTCAAAGAGATCAATCAGATTTGTCTGACAAGACCTGCCTCTGGTGAATCCATGCTGCCTCGGATCCTGTAATCCGCTGGACTCCAGAAACCTCACTATTTTCTCTTTCAGCAGCGTTTCCAATAATTTACTCACCACTGAAGTTAAATTAACCGGCCTGTAGTTTTCAACCACATCCTTACTTCCGCTTTTGTGTAAAGGCAACACATGAGCCTCTCTCCAGTCCTTTGGCACCACTCCCGACTCCAACGAGACATTGAAAAGGTCAGTCAGTGGAGCTGCTAGAATGTCCCCAAGTTCCCTCAGTATTCTCGGGTGTATCCCATCCGGTCCCATCGCTTTGTCTACTTTAAGTTGAGATAGTTTCTCACGAACACAGTCTTTTGAAAATTGTTCAAGATGTCCTTTGCTTCTGTTCCTATTTGTGGGTGTTTTCTGAGGTCCTGCTCCTGGTTCTTCATCTGTGAACACAGAACAAAAATATTTGTTAAGCAATTCCGCTTTATCCATATCAGCTTCTACATATTCCTCCCCTGCACCATTGAGTCTGACAATACCACTCTTGCCCTTCCTCTTCTCACTAATATATCTGAAAAATGTCTTATCCCCCATTTTATTGCATTGGCTATTTCCTCCTCCTTTTGAATCTTTGCCTTCTTGACTACTTTGCTAGCTTCTCTAAGTTTTTCCAAATACAGATGCCTGTCTTCCTCTCTCTGTGATCTCTTGTATTTTATGAAGGCCTCCCTCTTTTTCTTCACTTTTTCAGCTACTTCTTTCAAAAACCATAGCGGTCTCCTTTTCCTTTTACCTTTATTTACCATTTTAACAAAAAGGTTGGTTTCCCTTAAAATATCACCTTTCAGTTTTTCCCACTGTTTTTCTACATTCCTCAGCTGTTCCCATCCAACTAACGACTCCCTGAGGTATTGGCCCATCTTCGCAAAGTTAGTCTTCCTAAAGTCTAAGATCCTCGCCTTTGAATGTATTCTAACAGCCCTAGTCCTAATACTGAACCACACCATCTGGTGATCATTGGATGCAAAATGATCTCCCACTACACCATCAGAAACACTTTCACCATTGGTAAGCACCAAGTCCAGTATGGCCCCTTCACGTGTGGGGCAGCTGCACAGCTTCTAACTGTGCAGCTGAGCTTGAAGTGCATTCTATGAAAGACTGTATGTTGAACTGAACTAATTTGAGAAGCAGTATTAATTGTTCTCGTTATAACTTTGTGTTGTGAACTGGAGAGATTGGAGCTAGTGGCCAGTCTAACTCTGCTGCTGAACCCCAGTGCCCTGCTGATAGAGCTGCTGCTCATGGAGCTCTGCTTGCCCATTTTCCTGCCATGAGAGGTGAAGAGGAAGGGCCACTCCAGATCTGGCAGCTCAAGAATCCTAGGGGGACTAAACTTGAAGCAAGAGGACCGTGTGCTACAATATACATGGATCTTATAGGACAGCCATAAGAAGATCCAGATTATATCAGTTCGCTGCCGCTACAAGAGGATTTGTCATTGGTGCTATACTGGTGCATTGGTCAGGAACATGACGAAGGAGTCGCAACACCTGGAAGCTGGACTCCAACGCCTCACCCCAGGTGATTTGCCAGGTGTGGCTTCTGGCAGAGTACCTAAAGCAGGCTGAGCTGCTGGCTGGGTTGGGGCAGGAGGGGTGCTGCCGATGTAGAGATGAATGGACCACAAGGAGAGGGCACTTAGGCAGGCACCTAGGGAAGCACACTTGGTTTTGTTCTGGTTGCAGGATACTTCAGGGTGGACCCAAAAGATGTTTTCCAATGGATGGCCACACAATTCCAAAAGCAACGAGGAATTCCTGAGGGCCCAGCAAGTCTCTCTAGTGGCCATGCAGGAACAGCAACGGCTTCTGCTGGACCTGTTACAGGGATAACTTAAGGCTACAACAGGAGGTGTGGACAGTGGACCGTTCCAGAAAGCAAGAGATTGCCGTTGCTCCCCTGGATGCAGTAGGATTGTCTCCTTGTGGACCTTTTACTTTTGGAAAGTTAACAGACACAGATGATATACATGACTTTTGAGAGTGGCTACTGCCATTGGGTGGGCACAAGCACCGTGGGCTACCAGACTGGCTGTCTCCCTAACCAGGGAGGCTATGGCCACCTACCAGACCTTAACACCTACACAGACCATAAGAACATAAGATATGCCATACTGGGTCAGACCAAGGTCCATCAAGCCCAGTATCCTGTTTCCAACAGTGGCCAATCTAGGTCATATGTACCTAGCAGTTTCCCCAAAAGACAAAGGTTCCACAATGCTTGTACTGGGTCAAGCATTGATATCCTGGGTCCCTTCTTAATAATGGTTTATGGACCTTTCCTCCAGGAACTTGTCCAAACCTTTTTTAAACCCAGAAACACTAACAGCCTTTACCACATCCTCCAGTAACAAATTCCAGAGTTTGATTACACATTGAGTGAAAAAATATTTTCTTTTATTAGTCTTAAATAGTTTACCCTGTAGCTTCATTGCATGTCCCCTAGTCTTTCTATATTCTGATAACGTAAACTATCGATCTACGTTTACCCGTTCCACTCCGTTCATTAATTTATAGACTTCTATCATATCTCCCCTCAGCCGTCTCTTTTCCAGGTTAAAGAGCCCTAACCTTTTTAGCTTTTCTTCATAGGAGTATCCTTCCATCCCCTTTACCATTTTGGTGGCTCTTCTCTGAACCTTTTCTAATAACGCTATATCTATTTTAAGATACAGCAACCAGAATTGCACACGATATTCAAGGTGCGGTCTCACCATGGAACGATATAGAGGCATTATAATATCTTTTGTTTTATTTTCCATTCCTTTCCTTATGATACCTAGCATTCTATTTGCCCTCTTGGCTGCCGCTGCACACTGGGCCGAGGGATTTAACATGTTATCCACAATGACGCCTAAATCTTTTTCCTGGGTGGTGGTTCCTAATGCGGAACCTTGCATCGTGTAACCATAGTTTGGGTTGTTCTTCCCTAGGTGCAAAACTTTGCACTTGTCCACATTAAATTTCATCTGCCATTTTGATGCCCAGTCTTCCAGTTTATCAAGATCCTCTTGCAATTTTCCACAATCCTCTTTGGTTTTAACAACTTTAAATAGTTTTGTGTCATCTGCAAATTTGATAACCTCACTCGTTATTCCACTTTCTAGGTCATTTATGAATATGTCAAAAAGCAGCGGACCCAGCACAGATCCCTGGGGTACACCACTATTCACCTTTCTCCATTGGGAAAACTGGCCATTTAGCCCTACCCTCTGCTTTCTATCTTTTAACCAGTTCCTGATCCACAATAGTAAACTGCCTCCTATCCCATGACTCTTTACTTTTGCCAAAAGTCTCTGATGAGGGACCTTGTCAAAGGCTTTCTGAAAGTCCAGATACACTATATCAACCGACTCACCTTTGTCCACCTGTTTATTCACACCTTCAAAAAAACATAACAGATTAGTAAGACAAGATCTTCCTTGTCTAAAGCCATGGTGGCTGTCTCCCATTAGGCCATGACTATCTACATGCTGAGTAATTTTATTCTGTATGATGGTTTCTACCATTTTTCCTGGTACTGACGTCAGGCTCACTGGTCTGTAGTTTCCCGGTTCACCCCTGGAACCCTTTTTAAAAATTGGTGTTACATTGGCAATCCTCCAATCTTCAGGTATTAGAGATCATTTTAATGATAGTTCACAGAATACTAATAGCAGGTCTGCAATCTCATATTTCAGTTCTTTCAACACCCTCAGATGTATACCATCCGGCCCAGGTGATTTGCTACTCTTCAGTTTATCTATTGTTGTAATACATCTTCCCGATGTATCAATTTTCCTTCAATTCTTCCACACCTTTAAATACCACTTCAGTTATGGGTAACATCCCTACATCTTCCTCAGTAAAGACCAAAGCAAAGAATTCTTTCAGTCTCTCCGCTATCGCCTTGTCGCCTCTTAGTTCCCCTTTAACCCCTCTATCATCTAATGGACCAACTGACTCTCTCACGGGTTGTTTGCTACGAATGTACTTGAAAAAAGTCTTTTTGTGTTTTTGCTTCTGCAGCAAGATTCTTCTCAAATTCTCCCTTTGCCTGCCTTATCAATGCCTTGCATTTGACTTGCCAGTGCTTGCGCTATTTCCAGGTTTCGTTGTTTGGCTCTTTTTCCCATTTCCTTAAAGATGCTTTTTTGGCAACAACAGCCTCTCTGACCTCACCTTTAAAACATGCAGGCAGTTTTTTGGACTTCCTTCCACTTTTTCTTAAAGCGTGGAATACAGCTGGTCTGGGCTTCCAAGATAGTATTTTTCAACACCACCCAAGCTTGATGTAAGTCTTTAACCTTTGCAACTGCTCCTTTTAGTTTTTTCTTTACTATTTTCCTCATTTTATCATAGTCTCCCTTTCGAAAGTTAAAAGGTAGTACTGTGGATTTCCTTACCATCCCTCCTCCACTAATTAAATCAAAGGCGATCATGCTATGATCACTATTGCCAAGTGGCCCCAACACCCTTATCTCTTGCACTAGATCTGGTGTTCCACTAAGGACTAGGTCTAATATGGCTTCCCCTCTGGTCGGTTCATGAACCAGCTGCTCCAAGAAGCAGTCATTTATTTCATCTAGGAACTTTATGTCCCTAGCATGTCCTGACGTGACACTGACCCAGTCAATACCAGGGTAATTGAAATCACCAATATTATTACTGCGCTGTAATGTTTGTTAGCTTCCTTGATTTCTTTGAGCATTTCATCATCCATTTGTTCATTCTGGCCAGGTGGTCGATAGTACACCCCCACTGCCATTGCCTTCCCCTTTTTACATGGAATTTCAATCCATAGAGATTCTACAGCAAATTTTATTTCCTGCAAAACTTTAATCCTTTCTGACTCAATGCCCTCTCTAACATAGAGCGCAACCCCTCCACCAATTTTATCAGCTCTATCATTACGATATAGTTTGTACCCAGGTATCAGTGTCCCACTGGTTGTCCTCATTCCACCATGTCTCTGCTATTCCAATGATATCTAACCTCTCATTTAGTGCTATATATTCTAACTCTCCCATCTTATTTTTTAGACTTCTAGCATTTGCATACAAGCATTTTAGAGACTGTATTTTATACTCACAATTGCAGATCTCTCTCCAGAAGTAACAGTCCCTTTTCTAGTCCTTCAAGACCATGAACTATGCTATTGTGAAAGCAGCCATAATGGAGAGATATGGCTCGACCAAAGACTTACAAGGAGAGCCTTTTGTCAAGCCATGTTGGCAAAGGATGAGACTTTGAATCTTGGCTAAGAGACTTAGCAGTGAAATGGTTAGACCCTGAGGGTAGGACAACTACCCAGATAATGGAAGATATAATAGTCAAACAATTCCTCTTTGCAGTTCTTGAGGAACTAAGGGCATGGTTAATTAAGCAGGGCTGCAAATACCTAGAGGAAGCCACCCAGACAGCAGAGCTGTACTATGAGGCACAGCTTGCCTGATCTGACCCCAGGGTTATGCCTAGAGGTACCCCCTCAGGAAGGCCCTCTGGGCGTCCAGGTAAGGGAACCAAGGAGGGAAAAGGGAAGAGTACCTTCCCAGGAACACTTGCTAGAAAGGTACAAGTGCTTCCAATGTTGGAAAAGGGGACATTTGAAGAGGGCTTGCAAGGCCTGGCTCGCCATGGTGGAAAAGCATAGTTACTCACATCCAGCAGGTGTTCTCCAGTGACAGCAGAACTCAGTCCTCACTTATGGGTGACGTTAGCACCAACAGAGCCCACACGGAGCAATTCCCCAAATTGCTGCCACTTATGCATGGTCCTCTTCCTACCCAAAGGTGCCATCTTGCTCAGTCAGGTCCCTTAGCTCAAGCCCTACCAAGCAGATAGCAAGGGAAGGATAAAAATCCAGCAACTCCTCAGGGAGGTGGGAGGGTAGTGAGGACTGATTCCTGCTGTCGCTGGAGAACACCTGTTACAGGTGAGTAACTACACTTTCTCCAGGAACAAGCAGGAAGTCAGTCCTCACTTATGGGACTCCCCGGCTACAGGCTACCAAACCTGTAACCAAAAAACACCTCTGCGAGATCATGAGCAGAAGTTGATGCCCAAAGGACCCGAGTCCTTGGGTCTCCAGGACAAAACCCTTGGTAGCCGTCAAGAAGGGTCAGAGGGCAAGAGTTGCTTAAACCCCGAACAGACTACAGAGTACAGCCTGGCCGAAGGTGCTGTCCCAGCAGGACTCCCTCTCCAGGCAGTAGTACAAAGCGAAAGTGTTCGCTGAAGACCAGGTCGCAGGCCAGCAGATGTCCATCAGCGGCACTGAGCGCAGCGAAGCTACTTAGGCCGCTCTGTCTCAGATGCCATGTGCGGTGACCTGCCGATCCAGCAGGGCGCCCACCTTCATGTGAGCGAAGACAATGCAGTTCGCCAACCAGAGGGAGAGCATGCGTTTTGTGACTGCCTTCTCCAGGAGATTGGGATTGTAGGTCACAAAGAGCCAGCCAGACTTGCGATGAGGCTTAGTGCACTGCAGATAGAAGGCAAGAGCCCTCTTGCAGTCAAGTATATGCAACACCGCTGATGCCTGGTGAGCATGCAGTCTTGGGAAGAAGGTTGTCAAGACTACCTCCTGATTAAGGTGGAAATCCAAGACAACCTTCGGTAGAAATTTGGGGTGGGTACAGAGGATCACCCTGTTGCTGTAGAACCTGGTGTAAGGGGCATCAGCCATGAGAGCCTGGAGCTCGCTGACTCGGCAGGCCGAGGTCAAAGCCACCAGGAAGGCCACCTTTCAGGATAGGTGCCGAAGCGAGCATGTCGCCATCGGCTCAAAGGGCGAACACACAAGCTGCATGAGCACAACATTCAGGTCCCACTCCGCCAGGGTAGGCTGGACAGCAGATTTGGGAAGTAAGAAACCCTGCATAAAGCCGGAGAGCAAAGGCTGCTCCGAGAGGGGTTTACCCTCCACGGGGAGGTGATTTGCTGAAATGGCACTCATGTGCACCCTGACTGAGTTTAACTTCAGCCCTTCCTTTGAGAGGTGGAGGAGGTACTGGAGGACCCATCAGTTAGGACAAGAGAACGGGTCGATCTGGAGCCCAGAGCACCAGACTGAGAAGCGTCGCCACTTGAAGGCATAAGCTCGCCTCATCGAGTCCTTCCTTGAGACGAGGAGGACCTCCTCTGGGAGGCTCAGCAGGGCTATGGAGACCGGTTCAGCCGCCAGGCTGTGAGGGACAACGAGGCAAGATTTGGGTGGAACACCCACCCCTCCTCCTGCGTTAGTAGGCCTGGGGTGCAGGGGAACTAGGGGCTCGGATGCGAGCAGGAGTGGGAACCATGGCTGTCGAGGCCATGGAGGAGTGACGAGGATCACAGATGCCCTCTCCCACTGAACCTTGTGGAGGGTCCTCATAATGAGAGGAGTGGGGGGAAATACATAAAGAAGCCCAGAGGTCCAGCTCAGGAGGAATGCATCCGGGGCCTCCCTGCTCAGGTGTGGAATCGGACCGCAGAAGCGGGGAAGCTGCGTGTTTGTCAGGCTGGCGAACAGATACATGGTCGGGATCCCCCACCAATGGAATAAAAGGCCGGCCACCTCCGGGTACAGCCACCACTCGTGAGGGTGGAGGATCCTGCTGAGTTTGCCCGAGAGGACGTTCTCGTGGCCTGGAAGGTAGACCGCTGGTAGGGTCATCACCTGACAGAAGGCAGAAAAGGACCACCTCCTGGCAGAGGAGGCGGGAGCCTGCACCCTCCTCCTTGTGATGTAAAACATCGCTACTCGGTTGTCGGTCTGCATGAGCACAGACTTCCCTTTCAGATGGCCCTCGAAGGCCTTCAGGGCCCATCGAACCGCCCGAAGCCCAAGCAAGTTTATCTGTTGCTGGGACTCTTCGGGCGACCATCATCCCTGAGTGCATAGCACACCGCAGTATGCACCCCACCACAGCTGGGAAGCATCCGTCATCAGGACGAGTTTGTGCTGAGGGGTCTGGAAGGGCAGCCCCCGGAAGAGGTTGTGGGGGTCCTTCCACCAGTCCAGGGACCAGCGAAGGTAGCGAGAGATCCAAATGGGATCTCTGAGGTGACCCGAGGCTGGGCACCACTGAGCCGTCCGCATATGCATGCGGGTGTGGGGAAGCACATGGACGGTGGAGGCCATGTGCCCCAGAAAGCGCAGCATAGTCCGGACCGTAACCCGGGTGTTGCTCTGGACCTCAGCTGCCAGGGCTTGGAGGCGGTCTGCACGGTCCGCCGGCAGGAAGGCGGTCACTCGCTGAGTATCGAGGTGTGCACCGATAAACTCCAAGGTCTGCACCGGCTCAAGGTGGGACTTGGGGTGTTGACTAGGAACCCCAGGCCTTCAAGAAGGATCATGCGCGACACCGCCGATCGAGCTTCTCTTGGCGAGGGCCCGGTGATGAGACAGTCACTGAGGTAAGGGAAGACTGACACTCCGTACCATCTGAGGGAGGCAGCTGCCATGGAGAGGCACTTTGTGAAGACCCACGAGGCAGACATGAGCCTGAAGGGGAGCACCCTGAAGTGCAGGTATTACCAGTGCTGGGGGTGGACTAGAATGTAGGCGTTAGCGTCCCTGAGATCCAAAAAGCATAGCCAATTGCCCTGCTGGAGGAATGGCAGGAAGACGCCAAGCGATAGAATTTTGAACTTCTCCCGCACCAAAAACTTGTTCAGCTTTCTGAGGTCAAGGATAGGCCGTAGGCCTCCCGTCTTTTTCGGGATGAGAAAATACCAGGAATAAAAGCCCCATTCTCGGAGGTGCGTCGGTACCCTCTCGACCGCCCACTGGGTGAGGAGGTTGTCCAGCTCCCTCTGCAGGAAGGTCAGGTGCGCGGGGAGCCGAGAAGGCTTCGTCAGGGAGAAGGGAGGGGAATGCCTATCAAGGTGGAGGTGATACCCATCTCGGATTACCTGGAGAACCCAGGTGGCCGACATGACAGACACCCACTGAGGGGCGAATAGGGACAGGCATCCCCCACTGGCTGTGAAGCTGCTGATGGACGAAAGGTTACGCTGCTGGTGTCAAAAGCCTTGGACAGGCTGGGGCAGTGCTGGGGTTTGTGTCTTGGGCCCTTTAGGCTTGCGATGACCGTGGGGAGCCTTTCCCTGCGTCGCTGTGATTGGCACGGGAGTGGGTAGGTAAGGTGGGTAACCCCGGTACGGTAAGCCCTTCCTCAAGAAGAATTGCTTCTTAGCTTGTTGCTTTTTTCGATGGAGGGAGGAGGTCTTGCGCGAGAGGTGGGTTCGGGTGACAAACTCAGTTTCTATCTTGGCAGCCTTATCCTCCATAGGCTTACTGAAGAGTTGCTTGCCGAGGCAGGGGATGTCCAGGAGCTTTTCCTGGATCCACTGCTCCAAGTCCGAGGACTGGAGCCATGCCTGGCGTTGGGCCCTGATACCGGCAGCTGCCACCCGGGCTAAGTATTCAAATCCGTCGTAAGGCGGCACGGGAAAGGTATTTGGAGCACTCCACAATGGATCTCAGGAGGGTCTGGAACCTAATGAGGGGTTCGCCCACAAGGCCCGCAGAGAAACCCCTGAGCTCCTTGGCAAGGTTGTGCAAGAACATGCTCATGTACAATTGGTAAGCCTGAATACGGCATGTGAGCATGGACCCCTGGTAAGCCTTGCACCCCAAGGCATCAAGAGCTCTCGACTCCCTACCCGGTGGAACCGAAGAGTGCGACTTCGGACTCTCTTGCTTCTGCATCGCCGATTCCACTACCATGGAGGGGTGGGGAAGCTGGGTCTTCCTAAACCCAAGGCCGTGCTGGTCCCTGTACATCACGTCGAGGCGCTTACTCACAATGGGAACAAAGGCAGGTGTTTTCCACATGCGGAGTAGCAGCCTGGACAGAACGGGAGGAACTGGGACAGTAAGAGACTCCTGAGGCGGGGACTCATACTGCAAGATATTGAGCTCTTCGGCCCGAGGCTTCTTCTCAGCCTGGGTAGCCAGGTTAAGGGCCTGCACCATGTCCCGCATGAACACTAGAAAGGATGTGTCCACGGGAGGTGAACACCTCTGAAAGGCAGGCGGGGATGGATCTGAAGGGAGGTCCCTGTGTGTGCAGGTCTCTGGGGAAGTATCCCCATCTGACTTCCAACCTGAAAGATCCGAGGAGGAGTCTGATTCTGGTTGGTCACCCCGTCCGGAGGCTGAGGCCTGCTTGGAGCTGGAGGCCCTAGAAGATCTCGTCCCTGAGGAATGGGAAGGCAAGTGAGACCGACGCCAAGGACCCTCACGAGGCCCAAGGCTCTCGGGGGTTTCCAGGGCAGGTTTAGACATCCCTGCCAAGGGAATCTCAGTCTCCAAGCGTGAGCCAGCCGCGCTGGGTAGCTAAAAAGGCAGAAACGCTGTGCTTTAGTGCCAGCATATGGGACTCCAACGAGGGCGTGGGACCCTGTGATGCCACCCCTGGGGTCACCGGGTCGAGCGTTGAGGAGGAGAGGGGGTCCTCACTGGGACGGCCCTCAGGAGAGTGGGCTCCATTGCTGGAGGTCTCCATGTCTGTACGAGGTACCTTACAAGGCTGCTCCTTGTCAGACTCTCAGGAACGCCAAGGGAGAGCTAAGCGACTGAGCGCGGGAGTGCTTGTGCTGTCCGGAACCCCGACAGCGACTTCAAGGCCTTCTTACACCGCTCCACTTCAGGGGACCCCTGATTGGCATTTTGCCTTGAGTGTGGGGCGAGGTGGTGGATCCCACCAGCGGAGGGACAGCCGGGGGTGCCACCAGGGATTCAGAGGTGGCCGTATGGAAAATGTCGTTGGACTTTTGCTTACTACTTAGCAGGGCTTTGGAGGACATTTTCTTACAAAGTGAGCAGAGCTCCGGATCATGGTTGGCCCCAAGACACCGCAGACAGCAGTCATGAGTGTCCATAAGCGACATGTTCTTGGAGCACCCGTTGCATTTTTTTGAAACCGATGGCCATCGGGGCAAAAAGGGCCCCCGTGAGGTCGAAGACCCATGTGGTCAGTAGTTGGGGGGAGGAAAGGGCACAAAGCCCGCAAGGGGAAATGATGCTATGAAAAACGTCCCTGCCTGCCCAAAAAGAGGGAGAGCAAGGGGAAGGATGGGTAGAGGACCAATGCGACTGGGAAAAATAGCAGGCCAGAGGCCAAAAAAGAAACACTTTTTCTGAGGGACGAGGAAGTGGGTCCGAAGGGCTCCACGGAAAAAAGAGAGAGTGAGCAAGATAGCACCTTTGGGTAGGAAGAAGACAGCTTTCTTTGAAAGCTGGCAAATTGCTCTGCATGGGCTCTGTTGGTGCCGATGTCACCGTGAGGACTGATTTCCTGCTTGTTCCTGGAGAAGCATAAGTTCGGTACCTGGGAATGAGGTCTGGGTGGATGTCCTTGTTGAGGGAGTCCCTATTAGAGCTCTGCTGGACACAGGGGCCAAACTAAGCATGATCTCCCAGAGTACTTGGCAGATCGTAAGGAAAAGGAGACTGATATAAGGGCACTGTGAGAATTCAGAGCATTCACGGAGCTCAGACCTCCCATCCTGTGTATGATCTGCATGTTCAGGCCCCTGGCTTCAGTAGGCAAATTGCCCTGGTGGTACCCCCCCCCCCCTCCAGTTACTACAGCCCTTAGTATTGAGGCAGGACTGACCCCCCATTCACATACTGTTTAGCTAAGGTGGAGGTGTTGGTTTCCACATGCTCTCAAGCCTCCTGGGGAGAAAAAGTCCAAGGGGAGGAGGAGGGGACCCCATCCCAATTGTTCCCTTTTTATGGAGATGTAGTAGCTGATTCTGGGAAAAGCAGGAAGGATAAGGTAGTTCATAGGAAGGAACGCTTGGACAGGGCCCCGAGGACAGGCACTTGTAAGGGCTGAGCAGGAAATGCCAAGGACCCCTAACAAACGTTTGAAGCATTTCCCTTCCTTCCAACAGGAACAAAAGGCCGATTTGGCTCTCAAGGGGGCTTACAAGCATGCTGAGAACACCCCTTCAGACTGGTCTTCCTTTTAGAACAGGGAGTCTTATATAGGGAAAGCCTAGATCCCATCAGACAAGGAAGAAGGCTGTTAGTGGTACCATGATTCTTCACAAGATTAGTTCTGCAGTTAGCCCATGATCATCCTTTATCAGGGCATAAAGGGATTCATAGTATCCTGCAGCAAATTTTGCAGAGATTCTATTACCTGGGGCTTTATAAGGAAGTAGAGTGGTGCTGCTCTACTTGCCTGCAATGCCAGCAGACATCCTCCTCTCACTCCAGCCTGGTGCCACTCCAGTCATCCCCTGTTATTACTGAACTGGTACCCTGACTGGCTATTGACATAGTGGATCCTCTTCCCAAGACCCCTTGGGGCTTTATGTACATTCTCATCATCATGGACCAAGCCAGCTGGTTTCTGTGGGGAATTCCTCTATGAACTACCTCCCCCAAGGTAATAGTGAGAGAAATTGTTAAGCTCTTTTGTGAGGTCGGCTTCCTAAGAGAAGTATGACTGACTGAGGGACAAATTTTATGTCTGGTCACCTTAAGCTGGTATGGGAGGCATTCGACATTGTATACCTAAAGACCTCTGCCTATCACTGCCAGACAAATGGATTGGTGGAATGATTTAATAAGACCTTAAAATCCATACTGAGGAAAGGGTGGTGGGGGAGGATCAGTCAGAGTGGGATAGCTTGTTGTCCGTTGCCCTCTATACCTGGAAGCCATACAAACCTTGCTGGGTGTGTCCCCATTTGAGTTACTATATGGATGCTCCCCTAGGGGGTTCCTAGATGTCCTAAAAGGGAGTTGGGTGCAGCCATAGGGGGATCTCCAAACCGCACCTACCTTCCTGAAGAACCTCCAGGTGAGGTTAAAGAAGCTCTCTAGTTATGCACAGGACAATTGCGGCATAGCCAAGAGAAGCAAAAAGAGTACTATGACCGCAGTACCTAGCCGCAGAGTTTAGAGGAGGGGGACAAGGTCCTAGTAATGATTTCGGATAACCCCCCATAAGTTTGTGTCCAGGTGGAAGGGACCCCTAACCATAAGTAGACAGCTGGGAAAATATACATATGAAAATGGTAAACAAAAGGGGTAGGAAACAAACCTACCATAGCAATGTGCTGAAGCTGTGGCAAGAATGGTCTACTCTAGCGGCTACAGTGGAGGTGGAAGAATTGGGGGACTTGAGCTCCCAAGTCAGGGACCTTTATGAAAAGAAAGAGTCCCTTATTGGGGAGGATCTAACACCCGATCAGAGGGAGGAGCTGGCCAAACTACTGGATGAATTCCAGGATATCTTAACTGCCATACCAGGCAAAACCCATCTTAGTAAGCACATAATCCACATGGTTCTTGGCACAATAATAAGGCAGCACCTCTACAGATTACCAGAGGCCAAAAGAAGGGAAGTTCAGGGTGATGGTGGAGTCCTTAAGCTCTTGGGCCAGTCCAATTATATTAGTGCCAAAACCAGATGGAACCTAGCGGTTTTGCATTGACTTCCACCAGGATAATGCCATCTCCACCTATGACACCTATCCAGTGCCACAGGTGGACAAACTGCTGGATAAGTTAGGGCAAGCCCAGTACCTAATTACCTTAGACCTTACCAAAGAGTACTGGCAGATCCCTTTAACCAAGGACTCAGCACAAAACAGCATTCAGTACTCCCATAGGCCTATACCAGTTCCATAGAATGCCATTTGGCCTCAATGGAGCCTCGGCTACTTGTCAGATGCTGCTTGACCAAGTCCTTAGGCAGCCACTTATATGGACGATATCATGTTTAGTCCCGCTTGTAGGACACACCTTTCAAGGGTATGAGCAGTTCTAGAGGAAGTGTGCCAGACAGGACTCACCCTAAACCCAAGGATGTGCGAGTTTACGAGGCATGAGGTGCAAAACCTAGGTGACATAGTGGGACATGGAAAGATAAAACCTCTGCTGAATAAAATCCAAAGAATCTGGGAGTTCCCCCGACCGACAACAAAGAAATAGTTAAGGAGTTTCTTAGGGTTGATTGGAATAAAACATCGGTAATACCCTAGGTTTGCAGAGGAATCAGGCCCCCTCATAGATATGTTAAGAAAGAACAGACTCAACCACCTAGAGTGGTTTAATCATGAGGAAGCTGCCTTCTGCAACCTGTGGAATAGCTTGTGTAATGAACCTGTCCCAAAAGGGTTGAATTTTACTAAACCTTTTGTTCTATAGATGGATGCACCTGAATTAGGCTTAGAAGCGGTTTTATCCCAGGAACAGGATGGGAAGGAACACGCTCCTGTTTAAGCCAGAAGTTAACACCACCAGAAAAGAATTACACCATCATTGAGAAAGAGTGCCTGGCCATGAAATGGGCCATAGGGACCTTAACTTACTATTTGATGGGCTGGACTTTCACACTTGTGACCAATCACACCCCCTTAAAATGGCTCAACCAAATGAGGAATAATAATGCCTGTCTGAAGAGATGACACCTCACCTTATAGAGCTATAGCTTTAGAGTTGAGCATTGGGCAGGGAAGTTACAGGTCAATGCAGATGCACTCTTGCGGATTGCTGACGCCACGGAGGACGTGGTATGACCTCCACAGTGTTACAATCACTTGAGGAAAGGGGGGGGGGGGGTGTAGTGATCAGCCCCTACAGAGCTGGGAGGGTCATGGTTTTGGGGTAGTGCAAGCTTCCTTGCAGGCAACCTAGAGGTAACAAGCATAGGGAAGCTGCCCCGATCTCCAAAGGGAAGGCCCACACCAACCCCACTCCTGTTGAATGCAGGGACATGTTGTTGTGAATGCTCCATTGCACTCCATAGGAAAAGCAAGACATGTCCCTGCATGCAATGGGGTAAACCCAGGACTGAATCAAAGCTGTCGGGCACATCTGGAGCCAGTTGGCAACCCTAGGCTTACCAGAGACTACTCCTTGGATCCAGAAAGAGGCAGGGAACTCGGGAACTGTAGGAGTTTTTCTATGCCCAAATCACCTAAGTAAGGAGATCTACCCTGACAAGGAGACAGCAGCAGCAGCCACCATTGAAATCCAGCCCTGTGAAGACAAGGAGAACCCTGAACCCATGGAGGCATAAGGGATGGAACACAAAGCTCTAGCCCTGGGGCAGGTTCCGCTAAGGATTAAGTGAACCTGAAGGAAGGGAGGGGCAACTGTACAGCTGAGCTTTTTAGTGCATTCTATGAAAGACTGGGTGTTGAACTGAACTAATTTGAGAAACAGTATTAATTGTTCTCATAACTGTGCTGTGAACTGGAGAGAGTGGAGCTAGTGGCCAGTCTAACTCTGCTTTTGAACCCCAGTGCCCTGGTGATAGAGCTGCTGTTCCTGCCATGAGGGGCGGAGGAAAGGCCACTCCAGGCCTGGTGGCTCAAGAAGCCTAGGGGGACTGAACTTGAAGCAAGAGGACCGTGTGTTACACTGTGCATGAATCTTATAGGACAGCCATAAGAAGATCTGGCTTATATCAGCTCACTGCCACTATCAAGAGGGTTTGTCATTGGCGCTACAATACCTATCATCGCAACACATCCATACCGCTGCTGTCTCTCTCCCCACTCAGACTCTTCCTTTCCAGTTCTAACTCTGGTTTTCTCACCCTAGATCTTTCCCCTAGGTTAGTTGTGTCTCACATTTGCCCTCTCTAAGCTACAACTCCCTTTCATCCCTACCCTAGTACTGACCCCCTCTGCTCATGCTGATGCTCCCTAGCCTCTTCCCCCATCCCATTGTGCACCTTTTCTGGATTCCAGCTGCTATCAGCTCTTCTGTTCTCTGAAGGATTGACCCCGACCCCCTCCCCCAGCTACTTCTGTCTTACATCATCTAGGTTCCCCCCCCCATCTTAGCTGCTGACTCCTCTCCCCAGCTCCTGCATTATCTACTTCTTCCTTTGCCATCAGGCCCTTTGCAATGGTAGGGTCATATAAACCACATTACTGCTGCTTCGCTTTTGGCAAGCCTACAAAGCCTGCTCTTCAAGTAGCTGCAGAATCAGCCCATTACATTTTGCTTGCAGAAAAAAAAAATTGCATACACAACAGGGGGGACTTAGATGCAGAATTCCAGAGTACAGCTTGTACTAAACCATTTGCTTCCCAAACTCTAATCCACTCTAGTATTATATTTCTATTTGCATGCCAAGTGTCAGCATTAGTAGACACCAAGGGGGTCACTTTAGAAGTCTTATTTGTGATTTGGATATCCAGAAATGGGCTTAGAGGTGTCCAAAGCAGAGACGTCTCCAGAGCCATTTTAGAAGCCAGCTCTGGGGATGTTCCCAGCATGAGGACATACAAATATGAATAGAGGCAAGGAGTGTTTTAAGGAACCTGGAGGCATGGTTAGAATGTTTCTCCAGGAACAAGCAGGAAGTCAGTCATCACATATGGGTGACGTTGGCACAGACAGAGCCCTCATGCGGAGCAATTCCCCAGCTTTCAAAGAAAGCCTTTGGAATTGCATTGCGCATGCACGGTCCCCTTCCCACCCAAGAGTGCCATATTGCTCAGTCTTCTTTTTTCCACAGAGCCCAACAGACATGGTCCTGTTTTCACCATGGAAAAAGTTGAAAAGTTGCTTTATTTTTTCAACTTCCCATTTCAACACCGGTTCCCCTTCCCGCCCTCAGCTCGGTACATGAGTATCGAGTCTGGTCACATTTTTCATTTTTGTCCTTTGTGACTAGTGTTCACACTCTTTTTAGTTTTCACTAGCAGCCCAGTTGTTTGACCTCACAGGGGCCCTTTTTCCCCCCAATGGCTGCCAACAGGTTTAAAAAAAATGTGATCGGTGCAAGAAATTGATGTCTCTCACCAACACACATGACTGCTGCCTCCGGATGCCTCAGCCCCAACCATGACCCAGTGGTCTGTTGCCTATGTGGTAAGATGTCTTAGAAAAAATTCTGTCATGCTGCTGCCCTTCTTCAGAGTCCGCATCTGGCTGGGCCCAGACCTCGTCAGAAGCCTTGACATCTCAGGAATCAGAGCCCAAGCACCATCGTGTGTCTTCTGAGCAGGGGGTCTCCCTCCAGGGAACACCAGAGGAAGAAGAAACGCATGAGGGCGGCATTGCTGGATGCCTCTGATCAGCTTGGGCCCTCAGGTTCCAGGTCATGGAGCCCGGACCACCGCCCTGGGTCCTCAGTCGGAGCAGCCAGCTAAACAACCTCACAGGGAGCCAGAGGCATCGGACAAGGTAACTTCTGTTGTCCTCGTGGACTCTCCTCCAGGAAAGCCAAAGTCAGGACCCAAGCCAGGAGCTGCGGAGTCTTCTGAGCTCGGTCTCAGGTTGGCGGCCCTGGAGAGCAGCATGGCTACCTTCATGGAGCAGCAGCAGGCACTGATGGCCGGTCTTGCCGGTCTATCCACCCCAACCACTAGGACATCGACGCTGGAGGCCAAGTCAATCAGGTCTCAAGTCGATCCTCGGCGAACGTCCCCCTCGACCTCCCATTCGGGACAGAGGTCATCGACACCAGTGCCCTCGGTGTCGGGGCGGTCGGGCTCAAAGCCCTCAAGGCTGGAGCCCATCGAGACCTCCTCGGAGGACTCAGCATGGGAGACAGAGGAAGAAGACTCCCCAGACACCTTCCGGACCCAGTGTATCCCATCGGACTCGCCAGGTTCGGAGCCTCGGACTAGGTCCCCCCCCTCCCCCCCCCCCCCCCCAAAGGACACGCGGTTCTCAGACTTCGTCAGGGACATGGCCAAGGCTTTGGCATTCCCTGCGGATGCCGAGGAGGAGGCTTGAGCCAAGGAGCTCGATGCCCTCCAGTATGACTCTCCTCCGATGGAGGCCCTTACTGTACCAGTGCCTCCGATGTTGGAACAGCTGATGTTCCGCATGTGGGAGTCCCCGGCCTTGATGCCAGTGCTCAGCAAGCGGGTTGATTCCATCTATCGAGTCCGCAAGAGTCCTGGGTTCCAGAAAGCGCAGCTGCTGCACAACTCCATGGTTGTGGAATCGGCCATGCAACAGCTGAAAAGCCATAAGATGCACTCCTTGGTGCCTCCCAGCTAGGAGGCCCAGAACCTGGATGCCCTCGGCAGAAAGTGCTACCAGGGCTCGATGCTGTCATGCTGTGTCCAAACTTACCAGCTGTACATGGGCATGTACTTGCGGGACCTGGCAAAGGAGACTGCAGGGTTCTCAGCTGGCCTATCCAAGGAACCCTTGCTGTGCTTCAAAGCCTTGTCCACGGGGATCAGAGAGTGCTCGAAGTTCATGTCTCGAGCAGCTTACGACGGTTTCGAGGCTTCAGCCTGAGTAGCCACAGCCGGTATCGGTGCACACCGTCAGGCCTGGCTCATGTCGTCAGACCTAGAGCCATAGGTTCAGGACAAGTTGGGTGATGTCCCGTGCCGAGGAGACCACCTCTTCAGCAAACCCATGACTGAGAAAGCTACAGAAATCGAGTCCAAATACTTGACCCGGACGAGGTTGTTGAAGACGACATCTGCACCTTCTCACAAGGCGGTGGCATCAGGGAAAAAGCCCTTTTTCCTGAGGAAGGGTACGGCTTACAGAAATTACCACACTTACCAGGCCACCCCAGCTCCCCAACAGGGGCAGCAGGCCAGGGGACAGGGGCATGGCCTACATAAGCCGAAGACCCCCAAGCCTCCAGCTCCGGCTCCTGCCCAGCCAGGGGGGGGTTTGACTCCCAGTGCATAGCTCCTCTCCCACCAGTGGTTTGGCCCTGCACAGGAGGGAGGCTGGCCCTGTATGGTCACAGGTGGCCAGCCATTACTACTGACGCCTGGGTTTTGCAAGTAGTCCAGCAGGGCTATCTCCTTCATTTCAACCAGGTGCCCTCCTCCTTTTTCCCAGGAGAGCCTCTCAGGCCCCCTCTTCACAGGAGCCTCCTCCTGCAGGAGTTGACAGGTCTGCTGAAGGATCAGGCGGTGGAACCGGTGCCCCAGCACCTGCAGGGGCAAGGCTTCTACTCTAGGTACTTCCTCATACCAAAAAGAAGAGGCGGCCTACGCCCCATCCTGGACTTGCAAAATCGAAACAAGTTCCCAGTGAGGGAAAAGTTCAAGATGCTTTCCTTGGGACCCTACTGCCTTACCTCCACCAGGGAGACTGGCTATGCTCCTTAGATTTAAGGATGCTTATACTCACATCCTCATACACCCAGACCACAGGCAATACCTCAGGTTTGTGGTCAGAGGAAACCACTTCCAATACAAGGTGCTTCCCTTTGGCCTAGCTTCCTCTCCCAGAGTATTTACCAAATGCCTAGCAGTGGTAGCGGCCTTCCTCAGAAGCCAAGGAGTCTTCGTCTTTCCATACCTGGATGACTGGCTCATCAGGGGCCAATTGGCACAGGACGACACTGCTTGCATAGTCCACCTGCTCCAGCACCTAGGGTTCATTATAAATCACAAAAAGTCCACTTTCCTCCCCACTCAGAACTTGGAGTTCATGGGGGCAAGACTGGACACACTTCAGGCAAGGGCTTACCTACCGCTGTACAGGGCAAGGAGGTTGCTGGACTTGGTCCAGCAGGTCCAGCACAGACCTCAGATCTCCACAAGGGTCTTCCTACGCCTCTTGGGTCACATGGCCTCCACAGTGCATGTGACTCCATATGCTCGTTTCCATATGCGCACAGCTCAATGGAGCCTCAGAGACCAGTGGACGCAAGCCACTGGCCGCCTCAGACAGAGTAGCGATTTCCAAGCTACTGGTGTCAACCTTGCAATGGTGGCTTCACCCCCCCCCCCCAACCTTACTTCAGGGAGTACCATTCCAACCTCTCTCTCACACCAGAGTGCTGACGACAGATGCCTCCTTGCTGGGCTGGGGTGCCCATTGCCAAGGTTCCTGCACTCAGGGTCTGTGGTCCTCGCGAGAGGCCACACTTCAGATCAATCTGCTAGAGCTTCGAGCCATCCACCTAGCTCTTCAAGCCTTCTGTCATCTTCTTGCACATCAGTCGGTGCTGATAAAAACAGACAATCAGGTGCCTATGTTCTACATCAACAAACAGGGGGGCACGTGGATCTCACATCCTATGCCAGGAAACTCTGGACCTCTGCTCTTTTGCAGTGGCACATCACATGTCCCTAAAGGCAGTTTATCTGCCAGGTCAGGAAAACCTCCTGGCCGACAAGCTGAGCAGAATTCTTCAACCTCATGAATGGCAACTGAACAGAGATGTAGCCCAGTGGATCTTCAACCGTTGGGGTCTCCCATCCATGGATCTCTTTGCCAGTCCGCAAAACCATCAGTTGCCCCGGTTCTGCTCGAGGCAGCCGCATCTGCTGAGCGTGGCGGCGGATGCTTTCCTGATCTCGTGGGCACAGGGCCTTCTCTAAGCGTTCCCACCCACGCCACTGGTGGCATGCACTCTGTTCAAAATTCTTCAGGACAAGGCCTCGGTCATCCTAGTAGCCCCCAGGTGGCCCAGACAGCCTTGGTTTCCTCTTCTCCTTCAACTGGCGGTTGAAACTCCACTCCCACGGGGGGTGCAGCCTGACCTCTTGACCCAAGAACAGGTGTCCTTGCTACACCCCAATCTCAGATCCCTCCACTTAATGGCCTGGCTGCTGAAAGGGTATTTCTTGCTCTTCTCCTCCTTCCCAAGGAGGTTGAGGTGGTGTTGCTGGCCTCTAGGAAGCAATCCACTAGAACATCTTATGCGTGCAAGTGGCGTAGATTCACAGGGTGGTGTGCTCAGAATAAGGATGACCCGTTCACTTGTCAAGTACCTCAGGTATTGCAGTACTTGCTCCACCTCTCAGAGTTAGGCCTCAAGTCTAACTCTGTCCGGGTCCACCTGAGTGTGCTATCGGCTAACCACTCTCCAGTGGACAGGAAACCTCCTTCAGCTCACCCCTTGGTATCCCGCTTCCTCAGAGGCCTCCTACTATTGAAGCCTCCAATTCGCCCAACGGCTACTGAGTGGGACTTAAATGTGGTCCTGCAGCGGCTCACTTGCCCACCTTTTGAGCCAATGTCCACCTGTCCTCTCCGCTTCCTTTCCTGGAAAGCACTCTTTCTGGTGGCACTCACGTCTGCCCGCCATGTGAGTGAGCCGCAAGCTTTAGTATCGGATAGACCGTATACACAGTTTTATAAAAACAGGGTGGTACTACATATTCACCCCAAGTTCCTCCCAAAAGTGATTTCCTCATTTCACCTCAACCAGGAGATGGTTCTTCCAACCTTCTTCCCCAGGCCACATACCAGCAGGGCAGAAGCAGTTCTGTATACCCTGGACTGTAAGAGGGCGCTCGCCTTCTACCTGGAGCATACGCGGGGACATCAGAGAGCTTCTCAGCTCTTAGTCTCTTATGACCCTAGTAAGCTGGGTCTCCCTGTCTCCAAGTGCACGTTATCCACCTGGGTGGCGGACTGCATCACCTGGGCGTACAGGGCAGCTGACCTTCAACTGCAGGGCCGAATCACAGACCACTTGGTCAGGGCTAAGGCCGCATCAGTGGCTAATCACCGCTCTGTTCCGTTGGCAGACAGTAGTGGGCTGCAAAAATCTGGCTTGAAGAACAAGTTGCAGCCCGGCAGATGCCTGGAGAGAGAGCCCCGGCGGGACAGTATTTTCAGTCAGGCGGTACTCCGTAACCTATTCGAGGTTTAGGCAACTCTTACCCTCCGACCCTTTGGTGTCAGGCTACTGTGGGGGTTGTGCTCACGGAGAAAAATCCTATCACTGCTGCTGCGGCTCTTCTAGAGGGAGCCATTTTCAGCTATGGGTTCTCAGTAGCCTATAGCTAGGGAGTCCCATATGTGAGGACTGACTTCCTGCTTGTTCCTGGAGAAAGCGTAGTTACTCACCTGTAACAAGTGTTCTCCAGGGACAGCAGGAATCAGTCCTCATGACCCTCCTTCTTCCCCTGGAGTTGCAGTTCTTTGATTAATTTTTTCTCATTTTTGCCGTCTTTTTAGCTATGTCATCTGACTGAGCAAGATGGCACCCTTGGGCGGGAAGGGGACCCCGCATGCGCGATGCAATCACAAAGGCTTTCTTTGAAAGCTGTGGAATTGCTCTACACGAGGGCTCCATCAGCACCGACATCACCCATATGTGAGGACTGATTCCTGCTGTCCCTGGAGAACACCTGTTACAGGTAACTACGCTTTCCAGGGACTTGGACATCCCCGCTTGATCACAGAATCATCATGGACGTATGCCCTCACATCTAACCCTAGATCTGGCTCCAAGTCACGAATAGTGATGAACTAGCATCTGAAAAGTACTCCTTTTAGCTGAAAAACATCCAGAGGGTGTAGAGAAGAATACATTCTCTCATCCCTAATACATAGCACAATGTCAATGGCCACAGCAGTGGGAATGGAACCCTGGCTGCCTTGTTCCTAGCTAGTTATTCTATTTGACTATCCTAGATGTCCAGGTTCTGTAATTTCCTATTTTGAGAATGTCTAGGTAGATGGCCTGCCCTTATCGGGCACATCCAGGTTTGTGAAATCATATCTGCACTTGGACGTGGCCTGCTTTTTTTCCAAACTTTCTAGCTTAGCTTCCCAGATTGCACTTGGACAAATCTTCTAAAATTCCCCTCCAAAGGACAAGTAGTAGAAACAAAGGAGTTAACTAAGGTCAATTGAGTATTTTAGGAGACTGTCAATATGGCCACCAGCAAGTGCAGGTAGCCACCAAAATCATTAAAGCAGGCATGCTCATAACAAAACCCCATTCCTGTCTTTAGTTCTGAGACATCACACTTGTTGCATATACTTAATAAAACTTTATTTAGCTTCTTTACTTGGTCATTTACATTTGAAACAGTGCCATTGGTACAGAAGCTCAACCTTCAGAGGAATGCTACCAAAATTATTTTTGCATGCCAGATTTTAATTAAGAAAGGTAGAGAGACACCTTTATACATGTAAACATTTTAATCAAGTGTTACTATTTAACAAATGAACTGAAAGTTGTTTAATAAAACCTGAATCTGGTTCCTGATAGAAAACATTTGAGTGATGGATAAGAGTTATTTTTGTACTTAAGTCCATGCCTTGGTAACAACCAATAGTACAGTGGAAGGTATGTCTACATAGTTTGAAGGAAATGGATGGAAAAGATATAAGTACCTATGTATTTAAAGCCAAGTTTGTGCAGCTATGCTGGAGGATAAGAATGAGAAATTTCAACAGTCAGATGAATGATTTGTAGTATTAGGTGTAGAAACAAAGAAAATCCTTGTCTCGTTCAGCACTCAAAACTGGACCACTTCTGCAGGAAGCAAGGAAATGAAATCCTGCCGGTGTGAGCAAAGAGACTGTTGCAACAATGAGAGATATCACACTGCAAACATTTAAGGCAGGCTGCAGTACAAGGCAGACAAAGGCTGTTTCAGCAAACTTACACCTGTCAGTTGACTAAAATATACTAGCTAGATGGGGCACACCTGCTCTAGGAACAGAATACTCCTGAACAATTAAAAACAACCTTAAAAATGAAGACAACCTTTGCCTTCTGTTTTAGAGGAGCAATATTTATTTCACTTGTGACATTTGTTTTCCTACTATATTATAACTTTGTTTTATAGAGTGGAGTGGAGGAGTGGCCTAGTGGTTGGGGCAAGGTACCTCAGGCCAGAAGGTCAGGGGTTCAAATCCCACTAGAGAACAGCAACCTTGGGCTGGAAGGACTGGGGTTTCTAGTCCCACAGGTGCTCCTTGTGGTCTTGGGCAAGCCACTTAACCCTCCATTGCCCATGTTCCATGTAAAATAGTTATCTCCAAGTTATAATGCCCTGTTCAATGTAATTTCAGTTTGTTCAATGTAAACCACCTTGATATCATGAAAGGCGGTGTATAAGAAATGTTAAATAAATAGAAAGTGTGTAGTTAATAACATTCTAATAATTGGAGGCCTCCCACTTGCATAGTTTATGCTGCTGGAGTGGAAACATACATGCCTCCCCAAAGTGATTTCACTAAAAGTTACAGAGATAAAAATCCCTATAATCATTTGTATGATAAAACAGGCACAATTTTGTAACTTTCAAGAGTAAAATCCTCTTGCATTACTTTCATATTTTCATGCAAGAGTCATTTTTCAAGTATATCTATGTAAGGTAGAGGCACAAGTAGTAGTGACACGATATTGTATTTGGCATGTATGTCACTTCAGACCAATTTCAGAATTGTGCCTCTATGATCACCCTACCAGGTAATTCCTTTTATCATCATACTACATATATATATCGAACAGTGGAAAGTGTGAATAAAAGGTCAAACAAGTTGTAGGCAATACATTGCTATTCCAAAAAGAAGATATTTTTGAAGTGCAAAATATCACTCTCCCACCACCTCTGCCTATTCCCCTGCATTCAGTTGTAATGAAACATGCAAACAGACCGTACCATTTAAAGCAAACATAACTGCATTGAAAGAAAGGATAACTCTTGAAAATTTGTCAAAGAGAGCTTTTTATTGGACTAACTTAATGCATCACCTACAGCTTGTTAGATGACCTTGATTCAGACATAGCAAAGTGGACGAACATGGCAACTACAATTCTCTGCTCATGCAGGGAAAGCACATAACAGTAACAATAGTTATGAAGACAAATATTGGCATCAAGTTTGTAAAAACTGACAAGAAGAGTGCTAGTAAAATTTTGGCTAAATATTCTAAACAGATGGCTGAACACATTGTGCTCCAGCAACATTCAAGTGTCAGATTCAAGAAGCAATGCAGTTGTGTTACATGTGCATTACAAAGCATTTTCTATCATGTACATTTTATCAGGAATCATCTCCTTTTCAACACACAAAATTTACATAAAGAATATTTAAACCTCTGAACACAAACCTCTGCACAACTTAGTCTCATTAAAAATAGCATCTGTCTTGACAAAACATACATTATGAGCAGTGGCATGACCCTCCAAAGAGAGTCCTGCCTGTGCATAAGCAAAAGAAATGCAATCTGCTATCCATTTGGATAGAGTACGTTTCATCACCAGTAGACTTAGGTGATTAGGATCAAAGGAAATGAATAAATTGAGAGGATCTTCTGTGTCATTAGTTTTATCTAAGTAGTAAGCTAGCACTCACTTGCAGTCTAAGGTGTGTAGTGCGGCTTCAATCCGAGACACATGTAGTCCCGGGAAGAAAATCGGTAGGATTACAGACTGGTTTAGATGGAAGGAGGAGACTACCTTCGAAAGAAAATGTAGATGGGTATGCAGAACCACCTTGTCATGATGGACCCACCACCAGAGCCTGCAGTTCACTGATGCGGTGAGCTGACGCAAGGGCAATGACAAAGACTACCTTCCAAGATAGAAACTTCAGTGAAATGGTGGCTAAAGGCTCGAAAGGAGGCTTTAGAAGTTGAGCAAGAGCTACATTGAGATCCCAGGCCACCGGAGACAGCTTAATGGGCAGCTTGGACAGCAGGAGACACTGCACGAAGCATGCTACTAAGGGGTGTGAGGAGATAGACTACTGGAATAGTCTGTGAGAGGCCGCAATGGCACTAAGGTGAACTCTCACTGTTAGTCTTAACACCTGTTAAGGATAAGAGGAGGAGATATTAGAAGGGACTCGACTGGGCAAGAAAAGAGGTAAATGTCCTTTGGGGAGCCCCAGAGAGCAAACCTATACCACTTGAAGGCACAAGATTGCCTAGTGGAATCTTTGTGTGATGCAACTAAGAGATCCTGATCAGTTGAGGAGTGATGTGGATTTTGTCTCCGAGATGCCCCTTTGCTTGCATCCATTGAGAAGAGAGTGTCCATTGTGCTTGTCACATGTGTAATTAAGCGTAGGGGACAACATGGACCGTGGTGGTCATGTGTCCTAATAGACATAGCATCTCTCAAACTGTTTCTCGTCTTTGCTTTTGAACTCCCTTTGCCAGCTCAATGAGGCAGGCACAGCAATCCTGTGGAAGGAAAGCTCAGGTCTACCGAGTGTCTAAGAGTGCTCTGATGAACTACAGTTGTTGAGTTGGAGCGAGGTAGACTTTGAGAAGTTTATGACAAAGCCCAGGTGTTGGAGCACCATGATGGTGCAATGAAGGGAGAGTCTTACTTCGTGAGGGGAGTCTCCCCTGATCAGCCAGTCATTTAAGGGGAGACTAATACCCCCAAGGTGCATAAGTAGGCAGCGACTACTGCCATGCATTTTGTGAAGACTCTTGAAGCAGAGGCTAGACCGAAGGGGAGAACACGGTATTGATATTAGTCTTTTTGAAACATGAAGTGCAGATACTGACTGTATGGGGGATGGATCAGTAAATGTGTGTACGCCTCAAGTCTAGAGAACATAGCCAATTGTGTCTCTGGAGGTATGGTAGAAGATTTCCTAGAGAAATCATTTTGAATTCTTCTCGGATCATGAATTTGTTTAGGTCTCTGAGATCCAAGACAGACCTGAATCCTGTTTTCTTTGGAATGAGAAAATATGGAGAGTAACAGCTCATCCCTTCTTGAGGAGGAGGAGGAGGAGCTTTTTCTATGGCGCTGTGGGGGAACAGGGTGGTCACCTCTACTTTTAAGAGTACTTTGAAGGCATTGTGTGCGATAATGACCTGTGAAGCTGATAACCCCCCCCCCCCTCCCCACACACCTTTGGACAATCTAGCATGTCCACTGCTCTGATGTTATGAGATGCCACCGGTGGACATAGTGACAGTCTGCTAGCTATGTGGAAGGGCTGGGGACCCTCCAGGGGCAGATTGGCAATGCTCTCCAGGAAGGAGTAAAAAACGAGGCACAGGTTGTGCCTTAGGAGTCTTGGGCTGGCGAGAGTCCTGTTGTCTCTGCTAAGGCTGATAGGCAGCAGAAGATGAGTAAGAAGGATAGTATCTTCTTTTTAGAATAGAAAAATTTCTTGGGAAGAGCCTCTCTTTTGGATGGGGCACCTGTTTTCTTCTGGAAAGACATTTTAGGCGTTTTAGGGTAAGATTGTCCATCTCAATCACTCCTGCTTTTTCCCTCCAATCTTTGCCAAAAAGGTTTTCTCCAGTACATGGGATATTGGCCAGTTTATCCTGGACCCATTGCTCGAGATCTGATGCCTGTAACCAAGCCATACTATAAGACCCAATGCAGACTGCTAAGCTCTGCTTGTTGATTCAAAGGCATCGAAAGAGGCCCTGGTAAAAAACTTAGAAGTATTTTGGCCTTGCTTGATGAGTGCCTGGAATGCACTCCGCTTATCCTCAGGAAGCATGGGAGGTGAAAGTCTCCAGATCCCTGATGACAACCTTCAGAATCATGCCCATGTACAGCATGTAAGAGTTTATACTAGAGGCCAACATGTATACTTGGGAAGCATCAACACCCAAAGGCATCAAGTGTCCTCAAGTCTCTGCCAGGTGGCATGGATGAATGGTTTATAGAGCTCTTTATGCGGCGCATAACTGAATGGTGAGGGAGCTGAGGTTTTTGGAAGCCTGGGCACTCTGGTACTTGGTATCGAGCCTCTTGCTGTCAGGCGGAACAGCAAGCAGGGCTTCCCAAATGCAGAACATAAGATCTTGTAGGATCTGATGCACCAGTAATGTAGCTGCCTCCTTGGGTGTGTGTGTGTGGGGGGGTGGGGTGGGGGGAGGGGAGAGGTGTGGGGTGATATTGAAATATCTCCAATTCCTCTGCCCTCAGTTCCTTTTCCAAGGCTACTGTGATGGCGAGCCCTTAACTTCTGGTGGGGACCAATGCTATTCCTGAGGCAGCAAATGGTCTGAAGGGATATCTGGAAGTTCTGGGGAATTGAGTGATCCCTCGTCAGATTCTGAAGAACTGGAATCAGAGTCTGGTAAGGAGTTAAAGTAATCAGCGGTCTTGGGTTCAAACCTCTATGCTTCATGGATGTCAAAGGTCAAACCTGAAGCTCAGAAGTATCGGAACAGAGAGCTATGTCAGTTTGAGTCTGTTGAATACCAGGGGTCTCTGTTAGCTCCAATGACTGTATTGCCCTCAGGGGTTCCATTAATACCAGTTCAAGGACTGGCATCGGGGCTGATACACATGGCTGTAGCTCGGTGCTGAAGCCTGCACTCCTGGACCTCTCTATGCTATCAGTACAGAGGCTGCCAGAAGTGCCACCAAACTCCTCTTGAGAACCAGCATACGCTGGTCCAGGGAGACAGCCCAATGTCTTGGTGGAATCACTCACAGGGCTCCGAGCCACCATCTCAGAACATGGAACCAGTAACTCTCCAGAGGTGGATTCCTCAGGAGCATCCTGGAGACCCTCTTGTGCTTTGGAGGACAGATCCTTCTGCTGGGGCTGTTTGGCTGGCTGGTCTGCATCAGAAGCTCCTCTAGGGAAGTCACGATGCTTATACTGGGACTTCTCTCTGGTCTCTGTATATGTATTTGATACCGATGACTTTGAAGCAGCAAGAGACTTAGACTTACTTTTATGTTTGGACTTGTAGAAACCTGAGATCCATGAGAGGAAATAGAGAACCTCAAAGAAGTGGAAGCCACTGACAAAGTCCGAGGTGAACAATGATCTGTACTGTCTGGGTCGGTTCTTTGGGTCTCTGTCATTTACTGGAACAATGGACAAGACTTGGGTTGATGTTCAGGCCCTAAACATTTTAGGCACCAGTCATGTTTATCAGTAACATATGGTACCAGCACACTTGGTACATTTTTAAATCCACTTGTTGGCTTTTCCATGCCTCAAAAAAGTTGTCCTCAAAATTGAAGAGAGGGCTATGAAGGCCTAAAGGCATAGCTTAGTGGTGAAAGCTACGTTAAAGATAAAAAAAGAAAAAAATATATAAGATAGAAAAGAAAAAAAGAATTATGACCGGAGTTGGATTCGATGGACCGGCGTCAACGGGAAGGCAGAAGCATGATGTCCCACACCAAAAAGGGAATTTTTTTTGGAGGTGACAGGACTACGTGTCCTGCTGGCTCCATGGAAAATGAAGAACTGAGGCGAGGAGGTGGGAAGGCAAGCATGCAGGCACAATGGAGTGCTCCCAAAGGCTTTCCTATTGGACGCTGGGGAGCATTCCCACACAGGCTCAGTCGGTGCAGGTGTCACCCATAAGAGAAGACTGCATTCCTGCTTGTTCCTGGAGATTACACTACTACAGCTGAATACATGAAAATCGTTATAGCACACCAAGCCCAATTTTGCATAGGTCACCTAGGTCTGGAAATGGACATCCAAACTGGGACATTCATGATTTTCACTTTATTTTACTGAAGGCCGGCCAAACAGAGCACTTTGTAACATTCATAGAAAAAAAGGTGCATTATGGCTGCACATACTGCAGGCACAACAGTTTTACAAAAAAGAATCTTTCATAAAAGCAGCATGACTCAGGGCTTTGTACATACAAGTACAACTAGCAAAATCTGCTGCGTGCAAGTGCTAGATTCTCTAAAAGAGCAGATACGAGACTAAGAAGCAAAGCTCCAAAACAATCTTTTAGCTATCTGAGGTGGTTTTCAACAATTTGGGTGGGTGGGTGGTGAGCACAATTCATATCCCAAGCTCTCCATCCGAAGTAGAAGTTAGCACCATACACATGACTCAAAGCAAGAGTAAATGCTGAAACACAAATTTTTTAAAGTACGTATGTATTGCCTCTACAAAATATAGAATATATACAGTACATATATTTTCAATGTCTGCACAATACCCTCTTTAAATGTGTGCTTGCCATGGTCATAGAGGTGGCACTTGTTATAAAATTACTATTTATATATGTATACCATTTTTTCATAAATAAATCTGCCAAGATCACTTCTAAACTGTACAGATTTTTCTGTATCAACTGTGCACAGTGGCATTTAACTTATACAGTAAAATGAACAGCTCATCGCTCTAGGTATTCTTCTAAGCAGTTTACCATTTTTGTGTGTGAACTCTTATTTACATCAGCACAAATACAGGCAAAACAGAAGGTTGTCACAAGAAAAGAGTTTCTTGGTAAAATGGTCAAGAGTATATTTTTCTTAAATTAATTTCTTCTGGCTTTCCTCCATTTTATTCTTGCACACACCACAACCAAGTCTAATAGGAAGCATACAGAATAGAGAGTCTGAAATGTTTGCAATAGCACTGAGACAGGCAGCCTTCAAAATCCACACTAATGGATGGACTACAACAGCTCATTTCTTCACTTGGATCATGGTATATGCCCATTCAGTTCTCATTTCAAATGTATTATGCATTTTTTAAGCCCAAGCAGGCTCTTTCCCCTCCTCTGGATTTCAGGCTTAACTGGAGCCAGCCTCTGCTGGATTGCAATGACATGAGCCCTCATTTACAGCCAGCCAGGCCTTGCAGGGATGGTCCTTAGCCAACAATCACAAACTGATCCTGCATATTAACGGTGACGACTGGATGTCCTTGTTTACTAAAAAGACATTCCCCCATTCGTCAAGAGGCTGTGAATGCTGCTTTCATAGCACTGCTGAAAGATTTCTCTCACCGGGAACTGAACCTGGGAGTCTTCTACATGGCAACACTGTCAGCTGGCCTGTGCACCCACCCACCCTCTTCTTTCAAGACAGGGGAAAAGAAAAATCTAAAAAAGCAGTAGTTCTGAAGCTGGGATTTAAAAAAATGAAGAACACGTGTCGAACTACAGCTATCAGGTCAATCCTTTGAAAAACATCTATTCAGGTTCAGAGTTCATTACCAAATAGTAACTTCTACATTCAATCATCCAGTCAGCATTTTACAAGTATTGGCAGATGGCTAGCGCTTCAGTACACAGCAGGGTCGTGGGAAAAACAGAGGCTCAGTGTACCTTAAGAAAATCTCATACTCCTTAACCAAAAGTTAAGCAACCTACAAGCATCTAATCAAAACTACTAGGACTCAAGGCTATAAAACAGAAGAGTATGGCCACTCGGTGCTTTGTGAATTAGTGTGCAGCATTTTTTCACTTTGCCCACATTCCAGTTTTTCACCAGGTCAGTGCATGGCACGGATCACGACTTGAGAATTCAGCAGGGAGCAGACAATAAGTTACTAGGATTTAGTGAAATGCCTCAAATCAACATCATACTCCTTAAAACCTGGCAGATTAGCCCAGAACAGGAAAATATACAAAAAGGCAGCTCATGATCCAGCAAGCTAGGGCCAAGATTTCAGCTTGGGGCTGGGTTTCTAGGCCAGTGTTAAAAGTTATTCAGTGCCAAGAAGCAAACTCAGAGGTTGTAGCTCAAATGGCACTCAGACCCTGAAGTGATTAGTGAGCAAAGTTGTGCTTGTATATTCAGACCTACTAAAGTAGAAATAAGGCAATACTCTAGTAGCTGTTTGGGCTACAAGGTCATGTCTACAACCCATGTTAAGTAATAGGGGAAAAATATGAAAGATAAAGCTGAAATAATGCAGGAGAAATAGATGGTATGAAAAAGGCTGGTAAAGGGCTATAGCAGCTGTTCTCAACCCAGTCCTCTGGGACTTCTAGGCCAGTGAGGCTTTCAGGGTATCCACAATGAATATGTATGAGATAGATCTGCATACAATGGAAGCAGTGCATGCAGATCTATCTCATGCATATTCATTATGGATATCCTGAGAACCTGGCCTGGGGGTCCCAGAGGACTGGATTGAGAACCACTGGGCTATAGTAATGAAACTAGAAAATATAAAGTATATATATATATATATATATATATATATATATATATATATATATATATATGCTTTAGATGATACTGCATCCTTTTCTTGTTAAACAGACTGCATATAAATACCAAATGAAATAAACTGCACTGCCATGCAAGAGCCATTGGCTCCATTCCTAGGCTTCACTTGCAAGGTGGCCCAGACCTGGAACACTATGGAAGCAGTATTCAAATCGGAGGGGGAGGGGGAGGCAAAAGTCTCTTATTGCTCAATGGTGACACTCTGTGGTCAGGCTCAGAGTACATGCACACTAGGTTCTGGAAGGAGCCATAGTCCATGGGCACTGGTCAAGGATTGTCACTGTAATGACCAATTTATATGAAAAGAAAACCCCCAGTGAAAAACAAAAAAGGCACCAAGATATCAACCAGCGATAAATTTTTGTTTCAACATTTTTTTTCATCAAAGTTAATTAGCTCTCATAAGAATCTTTTTCTCCAGTTTGCTCTGGGAAGCGTAATGATTAAAACTTAAACACACCTCAATCTCTGGAGAAGGATATTCCTCCTATTCAAGTACGCGATGGAACACAATTCTTCCTAGGACTGAAGATGAGAGGGGTAAGCATGGATCACACATCCAAGACCATAGATAATAAAAGCCCAGAGACTGAATGAACCACACCATAGGAATAAACAGCTATGAGAGGAATAAATCTTTGAATCCTTCCTTTCACTTGTCACAAATGACGCATTGATGGCCTCCAAGTTATTTTGCACAGGTCAGTGCATATCTAAAATGCCAGAATTTATTCCATCATTTATAAAGAGTATGATGTTTCTGTGATGTACTCTGATCACACTGGTATGTTCTTTGTGATGTCACCCAGACATTAAAAGACAAAGAGATCATAGGTGCAGACCCAAGATGAAGGAAAAGTCCAATCAGGAAATCTTTGCTTCAAGGTCTCCAGTTGGGGTGAACGCTGGTCTTCACCAAAGAAATAATGTGAGGCTACAGCAACTGTGACTACCCCTGCCAAGTCCTCCTTGTTGATCTGAAACAGAGGATTGCGCATTCAGGTTAAAAGCACTCATTTGTCTACAAAATACAGAATGCCGAGCAATGGCAGCTTATAGATAAGTACAACAGAAGTTATTCCTCACATCTCAATATCACTGAGCAATAACACCAATCATATTAGTATAGGAACAGGTCTAGTGCCACGATACTGGAGCTACATACAGCTAGGAAAGCACAGTTACTTACCTGTAACAGGTGATCTCTGGGAACAGCAGGAATAAGTCTTCACATATGGGTACGTCGGTACCGACGGAGTCTGCGCGGGAACGCTTCCCAGCATCCAATCAAGAGCTTTTGGAAGCATCCCAGCACGCCTGTGTGCTGCCTTCCCGCCTTTCCCAACTGCCTCTCCTCAGTTAAGTTTTAAAGCTGAGACAAAGAGAGAGAGGAAAGGAAAGATAGAGATCACTGTTCCCTCTAAGCTGTGCGCGTGTGCGCGCGCACACACCTCGCTGAGTGATCGCACATACTTTACAACAGAGCGCACAAAAATTACGGTTCTGATTCTGATAGAAAACACCACAGATGTTCTTAAAATTGAAAAGAAGTTGTGTATTTATAGTTTTCACAAGTTCTACAATATTTTCTAGTGCAATGTGGTGTACATACTGTATTCTGACATGTAGTCAAATTTTAAAGTATATAACTCAGAGTGTCGTTATGTGGCGCACAAAAATTTAACCTTCCTTCAAAAGCTGCACAGCTGATATTTTATGCGCACACAGCCTACAGAAAATTAGAGGGAGCATTGATAGAGATACAACTCCTGGGGAGGTGGGAGGGTTGTGAAGACTTATTCCTGCTGTTCCCAGAGATCACCTGTTACAGGTAAGTAACTGTGCTATCTCCAGGAACAAGCAGGAATGAGTCTTCACATATGGGGACTCCCAAGCTGAGATGCCTGGAGTCCCAGCATGTCATAGGCTGGAACATGCTATCCCGCACAACACCAGGCATCCTGAGGATGGAAGGTAGGAGTTGAAGAAAGAAGGATGCTGTGGAACAGCTAACCTAGCATAGGACTGCAGAGATGGAGTCCATGTGTGGAAGATGGTCATCAATAATATTGCAAAGGATATTGCAATATGGACCTCCCCTGACAGGATTTCACAGAAGTATGGAGGTTCATGGATCTACTGGGAACCCAGTAGAGGAACCTTGAAGAGGACCTCACTGTAAAGTGGAGGTAATAAACCTGTAGGAAAATAGTAGAGGTCAGAATCCTGAAAGGAATAGGTAACCCCAGTAGGAAAAACTGGGGTAGTACAAAAACGGTGGGCCTTCAGAGGAAGGCTTTATGACAAAAACCTAACTCTTTTGGCGGGAGAGTGGCTCACTCTTAGGAGCAAAAAGAGAAAGGCTAACCGATTTGGACAAACAGGCACAGTCCTTGTGGGGAGAAAGGGTATGGGAACCCCTTATAGCCCAAAAGAGAGGACAAATGCCTGAGGCGTTAAAGCCTGTGATTAACTGAAGATCCACAATGTCTCTCCTAACTGGGGTAAGATAGGAGAGATATTGGGCATGGAGAGCTTCAGAGGTACCTAAACCCTTAGGTTATGGTATAAAAATGGTTGATTACCACAGGAGTGGTTGTGTGTTTAGAACCCCAAACCTGCTAGATAGCATAGGTATGGGTAAAGCCCCTCTGTCAGGATCATATAGCTATATGAGGATAGACAGTGAGATAGATAAGTATGTGGATACATATCTATCTATAATAAAATATCTTGACAGATTATATATATATATATATATATATATATATATACAGTCAAACCTCGGTTTTAATGATTAATCCGTTCTAAGCAGTCTGACTAAAACCGAAACGTACAAAAACCGAAGCAATATTTCCCATAGGAAATAATGTAAATTCAATGTAATCCGTTCCAGACACCCAGCTCCTGTCACTTCTCTCACCTGCCCGATCATCCACAGGACAGCAAACACAAAGATATTGTACTGTACGGCACTGTAATCTGATCGCTGACTCCGTCTCAACAGCAATTTGCAAGCGTACCCTGCAAGATAAAGAACTGCCTCCCACATTCATGCAACATCTCCTGCTTACATTGACAGCTACCCTGCTACCTCCGAGCCTGAGGGGGCGCTCCAGAGAACAGGCAGGCGGTGGAGAGATCGGGGCCTTCCTCTCTGTGCAATCCTTGCATCTCTGGCTCGAGGATGTTGCTCAGCTGACTTTGGCTTCTCAACACGCGATCGGGTGAGTCCGGGGGGGGGGGGTTAGTGCTGCCGGGACTGGGCGGGCAGACCAGCGCGAGGGTGTAGGTTTTCAGATCTGGCAGCACTGGTTCCTGACGAAAACCGAGGCGATAAACGATAACCGAGACAAGATCTCAGTTAGAAAAGACGTCGAAAACTGAAACGAATGAAAACCGGGGCACACGAAAACCGAGGTTTGACTGTATATATATATATAATAGATGCATAGATAGACATATAAGAATATATCTTATAGTGAGATATGGAAGGGCATAAAATACACAAAAAATTAATATGGATATGTAGGCCTACATATGGGTGTCTGCAATTAAACAGACAGAGATATGCCTACAGCACAGTGATCACATAGGATATGTGGGGAGGAAAGATTCATCTAACAAGGAGGTGGAACCTACTTGAGAAGACATATAGAGAATCTATTCCTCCTGGTCATGATCTGCAAGAATGCTAGCTAGTGAAAAATAACCAGGACTGTTACGTGAAAAACAGAGGATAATATCCATGTGCAGTCAGCAAGTCCGGAGTCTTCCAGGACTCTAACATGGTAAGTAGACAGAAGACGCCTAGAGAAGAGATACCATGTTGACCTACTTAAGGGCAAAAGTATCATGTGTTCTTACTATGAGGACGAGCATATCCCCGATTGGGAATACTATGGACCAAAGCAGGGAAGTGGCAAGTCCTTGAGCTTTCACGTAAGAGAAGGCCTATGTCCTTTATATCAAAAAAGGAGATAGTAAAAGAAGGGAGAACCTTCTAGTCATGGGAGACATGACTGAAAAGCCTTTTCTAATCAGCTAGGATAGCTGTTGGAGAAAAAAACAACCCATGCTCTCTAGCAAGGGCCCATAGTGGAAAGCTTCTCTGTAAATAGCAGAGAGCATGATGCAGGAGAATGAGGGGATAGAACTGGCTGCAAGAGAGCCAGTATCTCTGCCAACTATGCTGCCAAACTCAGGAAAATGGAGATGGCAGAAATAGAAGACAATCTAGAAAGCTTGTAGTGAGATAGTCTCCAAGAGAGATGAAGCACTGACTTGGAGCCACTACTAAGACTAGACAATGTTAGTGGAGGACAAATCTAGTTGTTTGTGGACAAGAACTAGTGGTCCAAACATTAAGGCTCCTGCATAGGCAGCTGCTAGCAAGACAGCAGAAGAATCTAACTGTTCAAAGCAGAAAGAACAGACAGAACAGGAGTAGGAAACTCTGGACATGTCTGATAAGCTGCCCCAAAGCAAGATTGAAACAGAGGAGGTAACTCAGAGAGGGAAAACTCCGCACTGGAAAGTGAGAAAACTAGAGATGCTGAAGAGAAAGCCTCCCAGAAAGTAATTCCACTCTTACAGAGGAAGAACTTGGTAAGAGGGTGAAGAGAATGGAGCTGAAGACGACTTACAAAGTAGTAAGTCTATAGAAAGGAAAAATACATGCTGGCACAGGAACTATCATCTGATAGTGGTTAGACCTTTTTCCCTAGCAGGAATAAGAGGAGAAACCTGTGACTTATAGGCATGAACATCCTGACAGCTCATAGAAATATAGAAAAAATGGATATCTTTTGGAAAGAGATCCCTGTGTAGGGGTTAGAATAAAGCGGTGGATTGCCTCTATTGAGAAGAAGCAACTGTAGATTCTAACCCCAAGAGTCACAAGCATCTGATGATGAATGATCAGAAACCCTGCAGGTGCTGGGTTTGCTGAGCCTGGTGAGAGGTTGGATTCTTCAGACCAGGACGATGCTTCCCCTGTTGGGGAACATCTGTATGATGGGAAAGTGATGAATAAAACCTTCTCCTGTGGGAAGAAAGTTTGGTAGGACATTTCCTATGTACTAGGACAGAGGAAGGGGTAGAACAACCCTTAGGAACAGGTAAATCAGTGGACAACTGAGTAACCTGACGTAAAGACTCCTTGTTGAAAAGATTTTCTCCAGTGCAAGGAGTATGTCCCAGCCTTTGTTGTGCCCATTTGTCAGAGTCTGAAGCTTGGAGCCAGGCTCTACGTCGTGCCCCTATAGCTATAGCAGAAGTCCTGCTAACAGACTCAAAAGAGTCTAGGGAAGCACGAGAAAGAAACCAAGAGATATTCGGGATATGCTGAAGCAGTGAGGAATAGTATGTACTCCTGGAATCTGAAAGGAAAGGAGACAAAAGATGTAATTGCTTTGTGACCTCCTCAAGAGAAAGACTCATATAAAAAATATATGAGAGAATTCTTGCAGAAAGCATAGATGTCTGGAAGGTTTGACGTCCAAAGTCATCTAGTGCTTTAGACTCACGACCTGGCGGATAGGAAGAGTGCTTTTTCTTACTCTTTACCCGCCTCATTGCTGATTCCACTACTATGGAATGATGAGGAAGTTGAGTCTTTTGAAACCCTGGAGAGGGGGGCACCTGATATAACAGATCAGTTGCCCTGGGAGGTGGGGGTACCCTGAAAGGTGTTTCCCACATTCCTAGAAGGAGATCCTGCAAGGAATGATGCAAAGGAAGCATTATGTTCCCCTTTGCTTTGGTAGAAAGAGAGCCTTGTGCAGGATCATGTCCTGGGATAGGAATGGCAAGAGATCTTGCTATATCCAGGAGGAAACTCTGAAAAGAGGGATCCCTAACAGGAATCTCTCTTGGACAGGTTAGATTTAAAGAACTAGCCTGAGCACCCACAGAGGTATCCAAATATATAGGAATAGAAGATCCTGCACAGTGCAGTGTGGAATGCTTAAAGGATGGTTGCTGGTACTGGGTATCAGGAGCAGCAACCGTCCTTACCACATTGTCCATGCCAGGTATCGACTCCAAGCTTGGTATAGAATGGAGCGATCCTGTTGAAAAAAGCATGGCAGGAGTTGGCCACAATGCTACTGTGGATACCGGTACCGATGTCAGAGTCGAGCCCGACAAAGACATCGGAGTAGTCATCGGTGACAGTTCAATCGGTACCGAAGTGACCAAAATCATCCAGCCACTATCCTCGGTACCGAAGCACTGGTATTGATCGATGTCGGTACCAAAACCTATTGGTACCGAGTCTTCTAGACTAGAGATCGATTCCAAACTCGGCATCGAGGGCAGAGAGCCTGATAAGCGAAGCATGGAAGGCACCAACCGTAATGAGGTCGTTGGTACCGATTTCGGTACCGTGTCTGACACCGGTGAAGGAAGGTCAACCAGTGGCAACTCAATCGACCTCGAAGGAACCGAGAGTTGTGGATCCGAATCATCGGAACCGAGCCTGCGGTACCGCCGAGAGCCGGTACCAAGGCGAGTCGGTACCCAGTCCTCCAGACTGGAGATCGATTCCAGACTCGGCATCGAAGGAAGCGAGTCTATCGATGCATGTCTGGAGGGTACCGACGGCGGTGGTGGTAGTATCGGTGCTGGTACGGATAATGGTTAGTCAGTCTGGAGTGTATCCACCGGTCCCGAAGGCACCGAGGACGCCAGATGACGATCCCTGGTGAGGAGTGTTTCATCCAACACCAGTGCCGATGCCGGGGTATCGGTACCGCTCGAAGCGGATGCCACCACCGGACACGGCTGAGGTATGTTCTGTGAGGGGTGAACCTCAGGAACAACCTGAAACCCCTTATCTGCTTTGGAGATCGAAGACTCCCACCGGGGTTTTGAAGCCAGTGGGCCCTCGAGGGCAAGGCCGGAGCCGTCTTCATGCTGTGCATGAGACCTACCATTCGAGGACTGGCTAGTCTTAACAGACTGTTTGTGGGTTACCTGATCTTGTGTGGAAGAAGGGGACGGTGCCCCGAAGTTGGAGGGCAACCATGTATCGAGGGAACCTCGATGTTGAAGACCTCTTCTCACCAAACTGTTGTCAGGACCCAAGCAGGTTAGACACAGACTTTGAGGGTTTAAAAATAAAGTTGTACCGCCACAGTGTGAGCATTTCTTGGAGAAAGTGCCTGGCGGTTCCATGAAGGAAAAAGAAGAGGTCTAAAAGGCCTAAGAGACCGTGGGACACTTTGAAGAAAAAATATCCCGTGGAAAAGGAAAATTTTTCAAGAAAAGAAAAGAACACACCGGCGGTACCGGTGGCGTCGGGAAGACAGCCACGACCACAAGAAAACTAAAAAATAAAAACAAGAATTTTCTGCGGTGACTGGAGGACATCCTGCTGGCTCCGCAGAAAAATGAAAACTGAGGAGAGGCAGTTGGGAAAGGCGGGAAGGCAGGAAGGCAGGAAGGCAGCATGCAGGCGTGCTGGGATGCTTCCAAAAGCTCTTGATTGGATGCTGGGAAGCGTTCCCGCGCAGACTCCGTCGGTACCGACGTACCCATATGTGAAGACTCATTCCTGCTTGTTCCTGGAGATAACAAGAATGCATGTGAATGTGAAAATGGAATTAGAGAGACCAAATCAACCATGAACAGTGGCATATGGTACCCTAACCAGGACTTGACAAATCCCAGGCATGAGGTTGGTACAGTGCTTAAATATTGAACACTCTGCACCAGGAATTGCATGCTGCCAGTGTAAGGGGGGGGGGGGGAGAAGATTGCATCTTCCTTAAATTCCCTGCAGCTCTCAGATTTAAGCTGCTTGACAGCATAAGGGGGTGGATGAGTGAGAGAGGCTTCCATTGGCATTTTGCAGCATCACATTAAGGACACAATTTATTAAGCTTACTAGAGTGGACACATTGTGTTATGCCCTAAAACTACTACTTTTCGATCAGTGTTACTGGTCCATTAGATAAGTGTTTATTCTGTTATTCTCTACCCCTTTCTTTTTCTCCCTTCTTTCTTCATTCTGTTCTTTGATCTTTGTCTTCTTTACATCAAGGTGCAGACCCATTTTAAGATTATGTTCCTTGATCTTGAGAAACAAATGTTCCAGATCGTCTTCACTTTCAGCCTGTAATGTTGCATCACCAGCACATCAAAGATTGTTGATGAGTCTCCCACCAATCTTCACACCTCTATTGTCTTCATACAGTTCTGCTTCTCTGATGATTTGTTCTGCATATAAATTAAACAGGTAGGGGGAAAGCATGCAGCCTCGTCATACACCTTTGCTGATTTTAAACCATTCTGTTTCTCCTTGTTCCGTTCTAACTATTGCTTCTTGATCAATGTAAAAGTTGTGCAAGAGATCAGGTGTTCTGGTATACCCATGCTTTGTAATGTGGCAGTGTTTCTCATGGTTTACACAGTCAAAAGCCTTGCTGTTGTCAAAACACATTCTTTAGTCTTGAACCCTGCTTGCATTTCAGGTAAAGCGAGGTTACTTACCTGTAATGGGGGTTCTCCGTGGACAGCAGGATAAGTCAGCCACACCAGGTGACGTCCTCCAGGTGGCGCCATCTATGGAAGTGCTCTCAGATTTCTGAGCAGGTAGGCAGCCCCACCTCCCTGGCCCGCCCCTAGCCCAGCCAGTGATTAACTAGCTCCGACTTCGGGCTAGAGTGCAAGCCGGTCGGTCACCCTCAGACAGGGGAGGTGGGCGGGAACGTGTGGCTGACTTATCCTGCTGTCCACGGAGAACCCCCATTACAGGTAAGTAACCTCGCTTTCTCCATGGATAAGCAGGAAGCGTCAGCCACACCAGGCGACTCCCTAGCTACGCGGGAGCGCGCTGAGGTGGATGAGGGAGGCCAAACAGAACATATGTAGCCAAGCGAAGGGCAATTGAGGTTGCTTTATTGTCAGGTGAAAACATCACAGTTCCAGTGCATAACAGTGCAGGACAAAGTGCAATGTGCAGCAGTGGTTAAACTAAACATAACAGGTGTTCACAATAACAGTGTGCAAAAACAGTGCAAACAGCATCTATATCAAACACTATGGCAGGCAACAATGACAGTGTAAAGCTGTAAACATTGACTCTGTATTTACCACTGACCAGCCAAGGCTGAGTGCTCACTCTGTCCATGTCCGCTCTGTGCTCCGCCTAGAGGCGAGGACTGCACGACCGAAGGCACTGTCGGACTGCGCCTCGAGGTCCAAGCAGTAATGCTTCTGGAGGTTAGTGCAGAGGACCATGTCACGGCTTTGCAAATGTCGGCCACCGGGACCGAACGCAAGTTGGAGAAGGATGCCGCCAGCGCCCTCAGTTGGTGTGCTCCTATCCGGTCCCATGTGGGGGCTCCGGCCCAGCCCAGGCAGAAGGCGATGCAAGCAGTTATCTAGACGGACAGGGTCCGCTTGGTGACGGGCCTTCCAGGCCTGTTGGGGTCGTAGGACACGAAGAGTTGAGTTTCCTGCCTGATGCTTGCTGTTCTTTCCAGGTAGATGCGTAAGACTCTAACACAGTCGAGTGTGTGGAGTCTACGCTCCTCTGACTCGTGAGGCTCCGGGAGGAAAGAGGGAAGGTTGATGGCCTGGTTGATGTGGAAGGAGGCGGCCACCTTTGGAAGAAACTTCGGGTTGGTGTGCAAGGATGCACGGTTGGGGTGGAGCTGCGTGTACAGCGGGTGGGACACCAGGGCCTGGAGCTCGCTGATCCTCCGGGCAGAGGATATTGTGATGAGGAAGAGCGCTTTCCAAGAGACGAATTTCATATCCGTCGTCATTAGCGGCTCAAAGGATGCCAGTGCTAGCTGTTGGAGGATGGTGCTGAGATCCCAGGCTGGCACTGGCACCGGCGGTCGTAGTGGGGGCCGAAGATTGGCTAGGCCTTCCATGAATCGAGCCACAATGGGAAGAGATGCAATGGAGGTGTTATCTCCTGCTCCACTGGAATGGAGAGACGCAATCACGGAAAGGTGCACTTTGATGGATTGTGTCTTCAAGCCGATCTCAAAGAGGGATGTGAGATACTTGAGGACCATAGGTATGGGGCAGGATCCTCGGTTCAGCCCTTGGGAGGCACACCAGATGGAGAAACGTTTCCATTTGAGGCTGTAGAACTTGTGGGTGGATGGGTGTTTTGCTGCCAGGACTACATGCTGAACCTCTGCAGGCAAATTCAGGGCTGACAAGTGTCCCCGCTCAATCTCCATGCTGACAAGGCGAGGGCTTGCAGGTTGGTGTGCAGCATCTTCCTGTTGTTCTGAGTGAGGAGATCCAGGCGCAGGGGCAGCCTCACCGGAGGTTCTAGAGAGAGGCGGAGGAGGAGAGGGAACTACATCTGGCGGGGCCAGTATGGAGTGATCAGGATGACCTGTGCCTTGTCTGAGATGATCCGCTGCAGAGTCGCAGAGATCAGAGGGTTGGGAGGAAAAGGCATACGCTGGAGACCAGTCCCCCCAAGACACGGCGAATGCATCCAGAGCTAGGCACTTGCTGGAAGGGTGCTTTGAACAGGAGAGGCGACACTTCGCATTGTTCTCTGTCGCGAAGAAGTCGAGGCGTGGCGGTCCCCCACCGCTGGAAGATGGCTTCGGCCACTTCCGGATTCAGGGACCATTCGTGGGGCTCCAGCTGTCTGCTTAGCTTGTCGGCAAGGAAGTTCTCCTCCCTGGGGAGGTAGGATGCCTGCAGATAGGATTCGATGGTCAGAACCGGCGACCAAATCGCGAGTGTTTCCTTGCAGAGGGATCGGGAGCCTGTGTCCCCTTGCTTGTTTAGATAGAACATCGCAACTTGGTTGTCCGTTTGGATGAGGATGACTTTCTCTTTCAGCTGCGCTTGGAAGGCCATCAGGGCATACTTGATGGCTCTGAGCTCGAGCAGGTTGATGTGGAAGCTCTGCTCCTTGGCGGTCCATGCCCCTTGGGTGCTGAGGTGGAGGAAGTGTGCCCCCCATCCTGCGGAGTACACGTCCGTCATGAGGACAATCTGGTGCGGGCACTGCTGGAGGTTCTTTCCTTGTGTGAGGTTGGATTGAAGAGTCCACCAATGGAGGCCTTCTTTCACCTGATTGTCCATTGGCACCTGCATGGTCAGGGCTGCTAAAGTTGGTTACAGTGGTCACATAGGTGCCATTGGAGATTTCGCATGTGGAGCCTCGCAAGTGGGAGGACTGAGGTTGTTGCAGCCATGTGCCCCAGTAGACAAAGGACAGACCGGGCCGAAGTCTGTTTGGATGCTGACATCTTTTATGGCTAAGGATCTTATGGTCTGCATGTGTTGCTCGGGCAGGAAGGCCTTCGAGGCGCAGGTGTCCTCACTAGAGCTGGTGGGAGATCTCCTGCTGTGATGGGACGTGAACTTGCCTTTTGCTCTGTGTCTGCTGTTCTTGGAGCTGCGATGTCTGCTGGAGCTGTGCTGCCTGTCTGTGGCTGCGATGCTTGCCAGCTTGCTGGGAGCGATGCCTGCGTGCATGCCAATCCTCGGGGCTGCTGCCTTCTCCATCGCGCTGATGGGAAATCCCCCTCTCGGCGCGGTGCTGGCAGTGGGGGTCCGTCCATCGGCACCATGCTGCCAGGAGTTGGATGGGCAGTCTGTGCGCTGCGGGGAAGCCCCATGGCATTGAGAGGTGTCGGCGCTATGTGGACTCACTGATTGGCTGTGCCTGCTACCAATGACGATCTGGGGGGCGGAGCTTGATCGCATGTTGCCAGCGCCATTTTGAGAAGGCTGTTCCTGCCCTGCCGGAGACTCCTGCTGGTCCTGCGTGCTCGGGAAGGCAGATTGCTGTGCAGGCTGTTGGCCAGGGACAGTGGCTGAGTGAGGCACGTCCCGGGCCAGCAAACTCCGCTGCAGGGGGGCCGGAGGCAGCCGCAGGCACTGAGGAGGATAGGAACTCCCAGAGAGCATGGCCCCTGCTCTTGCGTGCTCTGGGCGATATGCGGGAGCACTTGGAGCAGTCCTGTACCTGGTGATCCGGCCCCAGACATCTGATGCAGCAGTCATGGGTGTCCGTAGCATTCATCTTCTTCCCACATTGTGGGCACGTCTCGAAGCCTGGTTTGGGCATCTTCAGGTAAGATCCCGATTATTTTAAAAAAAGTTCTTAAGGAGATGAGGAGAGGATCCGTCTTGATGGCAAGGCGGAAGAAATTAGATTGGCTGGGCTAGGGGCAGGCCGGGGAGGTGGGGCCGCCTACCTGCTCACAAATCTGAGCTCTGGAGAGCACTTCCGTAGATGGCGCCACCCGGAGGATGTCACCTGGTGTGGCTGATGCTTCCTGCTTGTCCATGGAGAATTCTTGTTCCAGGTATGGTTGTAGTCTCTGCTGAATAACCTTCAGTAGAATCTTGCTGGCATGTAGAATCACAGCGATTGTGCGATAATTCCCGAACTCAGTTGGATCACCTTTCTTTAGTATTGGTATAAACACAGATCTTTTTCAGTCAGTTGGCCATGATATCATCATCCAGATTTCCTGGCAGAGCCTTGTAAGTATGGTAACAGCTGCATCAGGTTCCTGGAATACTTCTATGGGAGTGCCATCAATGCCTGGTGCTTTGTTCTTTGATAAGGCTTTCAATGCTGCTTCAACTTCATAAAAATAGAAAAGAACTTCAACTTGACAGGAAAGATAATATAAAAAACAAAACAAATCAAAAACAAAAAAAGTAAACAGGCAGCAGTCTGGCAATAAACCCATGGCACTACCGTTTTGATGTATGTTCAGGGTATGCCATAAAAAGCATTTTGCATGAGTTCATTACTGTGTAAATCTGCTTCATTTTCTGAATGCCATACTTCAAACATAAATGTAAGGCTGGTGCTGAAAATCTGCTTGGTTTCCAGAAGTCCATTTGGAGGGGGTATCCATACAAAGAGATGCTCCTTGAAGAGGATGAAGAGTCCCAAGTTTGTCATAATTCTGCAACTACTCCGACAGGAATCTTCCTTTTCCATAAAATTATGGCACCCTATTTGCACAGCTATTGCCTCCTATGTTAAACACCATCCAACTCCACTACAACCACCTGAGATGATCATGGAAGACCTACCCTGCAACTCTGTGCAACAGCACACTGCAGATCATCCTGCTTGTCTACATACTGCCACAACAATTGCTGACCCCAACCCCCTCCCCCCTCGCCTGATAGACACTTTCCTAAATCAGAACTGCATGGCAATTTCCATGTTTTCAGATGTACTCTCAGGGTCACATGGCTGACATTGTAGAGTAACACTATTGCACAGCAGGGGGGGGGGAGGAAGACATGGTAGCAGAAGCAAAGAAAGAAAATGGCAAAGGCAGAGGCAGTAGGGTGACCTATGGCGGCAGCAATATACACAAAAAATGGGGAACAGAGGTAACAATAGCATGAGGAGAGGAAGGCATTAATGCCCATGGAAAACATGGTTATTTGCATTAATATGGCTTTTTTAATCAACAAAAAGCTACAAAAGCAAATTTTATAAAAGCTGGCATGCAACATCCCAAAGACTGCCTGGAGGCTCTTGAGTTGTCACTCAGTGGAGTTCAGTGATAATGCATGCTGCTTCACACATTGCACACCAGAACCAGCAGCAATAAGTGCTACATATAAGAGACTAGTCATTACCTGGGGGCAAATTATTTACACAAGATCCTAAATTTCATTTTAGAAACATTAAAGTGACAACAATGTTAAGTGCCATCAAGTCGGTGTCGACTCATGGCGACCCTCTGGATAGCTGTCCTAAACTGTGTTCGGTCTTCAGTCAGGCAGCTCATTGTTGACAGACTGGCACCCATAGCTGCTATCATTGTATCGATCCATCTTATTGCTGGCCTTCCTCTTTTACGTTGACCTTCTACCTTGCCAAGCATGATGTCTGTCTCTAATGATCTCTCTCTTTGCATGATATATCCAAAGTATGAAAGTCAAAATCTTGTCATCTGAACTTCTAAAGAAATCTTAGGATTGATCTTCTCTAGTACTGACTGGTTTGTTCTTCGGGTAGTCCATGGTATACATACTATTAGTTGCCAGTACCATAAATTAAAAGGCATCATTTTCTTCCTGTCTATCTTATTCACTGTCCAACTTTCACATCCACATGATGTTATTGAAAATACCATGACTTGAACAAGTCAAATCTTTGTATGGAGAGCGAGATCTCTGCTCTTGAGAATCTTGTCTAGGTCCTTCATAGCCATTCTGACAAGAGCAATACATTGTCGGATTTCTTGACTGTTGCTTCTTTATCAATAGTTGATCCAAGTAGGTTAAAGTTGTCCACTATTTCAATTTCTTTGCCATCAACAATGAACTTATTGATTTTGCCAGTTGTCAGGTGTCTTCTTAATGTTAAGGTGGAGACCCATTTTAAGACTATGTTTCTTGATCTTGAGAAGCAAATGTTTCAGATAGTCTTCACTTTCAGCCAGTAATGTGGTATCAGCAGCACAGCGAAGGCTACTGATGAGTCTCCCACCAATCTTCACACCTCAGCAACAATACATTAGTAAATTTCATAAAAACGTGTTTCTGCCTGCTGACAAAACTATACAACAGTCCTCATTAGTTGAAACACCTCATTAAATTTCATACTGAGAGTTTTATGGTTTTCTTTCCCAGGCCAGCTAGCCCACTGCAGCTATTATGGGCTGATCTGTGAGCAGCTGCCTTCACTACTGCTGCTGATTCATTCTTGCTTACACCACACATTCTGCATCAGAAAGAATGCCAAGAGTCAGCCAGTTCAGATGTTTCACATGCACTGTTTAAGGGGCTCTTATTTCTGAAAGCATGTTCTGGGCATAGGCTGACAGTAGCACAGTTTCCTTATGCTGAGGTAAAATGATCAGGCTAAATGAGTCATTTTTATTTTCAGCAACCTCCCAGATGGTCTCCATAACAGTAAGTTATCAGAGTTTATAAAGAAGATAGCATCATCTTATTCCACAAAAACACAAAAATAAGAGAGCTGAGTAGACAAACACTTTTACTAAGGTAATAAATATTGAAGATTTGGAGGTACAACCTTTTGGGCCATTTTACTGCCATGCACAACCTACTTTATGGAAACAACTTTAATCCTGGGGGGATTTTCTGCACAAAGTTCTAAGTTCTGCCCTTTCCTCATTGCTTAAGTCCTGAATGCTTGTACCCTGGAACACAGTTATCCTAAACAAGGTACCATTTAAATTGCTTGCTTCTTTGGGTTCTGTTTTAATTTGTATTTTTAACAAACGTATATATTTATTTTAAAAGGGTTTTTTTGTAAGTGGAGTCTTTATCCTTTACAGTACATGACTGGTTGGATGACATCCTAGAATGTGGGTTGCATGAAAAACTACAGTAACAAAGGAGGGGGGGGGGGCAGAACTGGTCCATGAAGCTTCATGACACTAATGTCAACATCTTCCAGTCTATTGCCCAAATCAACTGAATCCCCTACATGTTTCTTCTGATAGGAGAAAACAGTTACTCTCCTGTAGCAGGTGATCTCTAGGAACAGTAGGAATTTAGTCTTCACATATGGGTGACGGTGGTACCGACTGAGCCCACGCAGGAACGCTCCCCAGAGTCCAATAGGAAAGCTTTTGAGAGCACCCCGCTGCACCTGTGTGACTGCCTTTCCATCTTCCCAACTCCCTCTCTTCAGTTGAGTTTGTTTTTTGAGAAAGTAAATTAAATGAAACCCTACATCTCCTAGGGGAGAGGGGTGGGTTGTGAAGACTAAATTCCTGCTGTTCCCAGAGATCACCTGTTACAGGTGAGTAACTACGCTATCTCCAGGAATAAACAGGAATGTAGCCTTCACATATGGGACTCCCTGGCTCAAAGATGCCAGATGAAGTGACTTTAGAACCGGTGGAGGTTCACCTTGGAGTGGGCTTGAAGAGGTCATGGATCCTACAGGGATTTCTGGTATCATCAAGGTCTGGGATGGAAGGTAGTTTTGCATCTAAGTCTGAAAGAGGTGCTGGAGTACAGCTTGACCAAACATGGCACCCCGGTGAGAGTCTTGTCTAGACAATAATGAGCAGTGAAGATATGGACAGATGACCAAGTTACTGCCTTGTATGTTTCGTCAATGGCTATCAAGCATAGGTCTGCCATTGAAGTGGCCATGGTGCTTACGTTGTGAGTAGCGACATGTCCTTCCAGGGTGAGTCCTGCTTTGTCATAGGTAAATGCAATGCAGTCCACTATCCACCTGGGGAGCATATGCTTAGATACAGGTAGCCCCAGGTGACTAGGGTCAAAGGAGATGAACAATTGCGAGACTTCGATGAGCTTGAGTCCTCTGAAGATAAAAAAACCAAGGCATGCTTGCAGTCAAGAATGTGCAGAGTTGCTTCTGCTCTAGACACACAGTCTAGGAAAGAAGACTGGCGGGTAAATTGACTAGTTTAAATGAAGAAGAACACCACTTTCAGCATAGAATGTGGGTGAGTCTGAAGGATGACCTTGTCATTGTGGAAACGGGTATAGGGGGATCCCACACCAAAGCCTGAAGCTCATTAATGCTTCTAGCTGAAGTGAGGACAATGAGGAAGATTACCTTCCACAACAGGAATTTCAGAGAAGTTGTGGCCAAAGGTTCAAAGGGCAGCTTGAGAAGCTGCGCTAGAATGATGTTGAGATCTCAAGCTACCGAAGATGGCTTGATGGGTGGCTTGGACAGCAGGAGACTTCTCATGAAATGCGCTAATAGCATATATCCAATAGGTGGTGAGATGAAGCAATAGCACTGAGATGGACTCTCAGAGTTGGTCTTTAGATTGTCAAGGACAGGTGGAGGAGTATCTATGCCACTTGAAAGCATACGAGCATCTGGTGGAGGGCTTTCCGGAAGTTAGCAGGATTTCCTTAACCTTCTGTGGAAGGTCAATGTCCTATAATTCTATGCTCTCAGCAGTCAAGCTGTGAGGCGAAGAGTGTGTGGATTGGGATGCAGTAGGGCACCGTTGTCCTGGGAGAGGAGATCAGGCACAGATCCCAATTGGAGAGGCTGAGTCCGAGTCAGATGTAGTAACAGTGGAAACCACAGTTGCTGTGGCCAGTGAGGGGCTACAAGGATCATGGAGCCCTTGTCTGACTGGAGCTTAAAAAGCGTCTTGGGAATGAAAGCATAGAGCAGACCCTGACCTCAGTGTAAATGGGAGGCATCCACCTGTTGGTTGCTGGATGTCAGAGTCCTTGTGCAGAAGTGGGGAAGCTTGGCATTCTGCAGAGTAGCAAAAAGATACATGTCTGCAGTTCCCTAGGTCTGGAATTATGTAGAATGCTGTGTACGGATGGAGAGACCATTCGTGGGAAAGGAGGATCCGACTCAACTTGTCTGCCAAGACATTGAGTTCTCCCAGGAGGTACACCGCTCGGAGATGTATCTGATGAGAGATGGTGAAGGACCATAGGTGAAGAGTCTCCTTGTAGAGGGGCCATGAGCCCGTTCCTCCCTGTTTGTTCACATAGAACATGGCGACCTGATTGTCCATCCTGACTAGGACATGTGTGTTCAGGTGGTGATGAAACACCCAGAGGGCATTCGAAATAGCACGAAGCTCCAGAAAATTGATTTGGAGTTGTGACTCGTGCATGGTCCACAGCCCCTGTGTAGACAGGTTGCCCAGGTGTGCTCACCAACCCAGTTTGGAGGCATCAGTTGTCAGGGTGCACTGAAGTGGAGGCATCTGAAAAGGCGACCCTATGAGCAGATCTGCTGGAGACAACCAACACAGAAGGGATATGGTTAGAGGGGCAGTGACTTGAATACTTTCCTGGAGATGGCCTGAGGCCTGCATCCATTGGGAGGCAAGAGTCCATTGTGCTGTGCGCATATGTAATCTGGCATACAGAATGACATGAACCGTATAGGCCATGTGCCCGAGAAGCTGCAGCATTTCTCGGGCAGTCAGATTTATTTATTTAGACAGATTTGTATACCACCTTATCCTTCAATCCTTGGAAGTTATATACAATTTTTTTCAATGTCAGTATCTTTTGCGATAAGCCTATGACATGGTTGAGGCAACTCAGTAAATACTTCGTTGCACGCGATAAATTTTCATTGTTGAACATTAAAGCTTTATTTGGTAAAATACTTTTATATTGGTTCAGATTTTTCAGTTCTTTTTATTTTATACATTGTTTATATATTTTTTTACATTTCTATAGTTTGCACACCTCCGGGAGCTTTGTCTCTCTAAATACGCATGCGCTAGCGTCTTTCTGAACCCTTGCAGCTCAGATGTGCAACACGCCTTGAAGTTGTGCTTTCGGCGGTTCTTACGATTCAGGTCTAATGGTTATTCAATTTCCTTAGTTCATGTTCTATAAATGTTTCGCGTAATGTTTGTTATTCATATACATTTTCACAGTTTGTATACTTCTGGATTTTTGTTTTCTCAGATACGTCTCTTGAATCTTTGTAATTCAGATGTACTATATGCTTCTGGCGGTTCTCACAGTTCAGTTATAATGGGTATTCAATTTCTTTTGTATCTATAAACGTTTTAAACGTTTTTTGATGTTTTTACATTCTTCCATATCTTCATGGCTTGTATACCTTCAGGATTGGGGTTCTTGAATACGCATGCATCAGCATTCTATTGTATCCTGTACCTTAGACGTGCTCCATGCCTTTGAAGCTGTATTTTTGGCATTTTTTATAATTCAGGATAGTGATTTTTCAATCTCTTTTGTTTCATGTATGTCCCACGCAACCCTTGCTATTTACAAACATTAGTTTTTTATGAAACCGTTTTTTGGAAGATATCTTTAAGCATAAGGCCATCTATTTATGTGGTTAAGGCGTACTTTGATTATAGGTTGGCCTCAATGGGTCCGTGTTTTACATTTATTTTTATTTTTGCCTAATGGCTTAGATTGCACTTTTAATAACGTTTTTTTTGGCTAGTTCTTGTGCTCTTGACAATAAGCCTCAAGTATGGTCCGTTTTTACCCTTTGTATAAGAAATAGTGCCACACTCATTTATAGGATGTTGGAGGTTTTCAATTAAAGTGCCCACTAAATGTAGTATCTCACTTTTTTGCTACAATGGATAATTTTTTGTCACAATGGATATTTTGTCTGACATTGGCCATAATGTTCCTTTTTTAAATATTTTTTATATTTGTTTTTCAGAAGTGTTACTATTCTTTGTATTAGTGGCTTCAGTTACATTTTATGTATCTGTGAAGCCCATTGCCACCACACACCGATCAGGTAATGTCCTTCTCTCTATTTTAGTACTCACTCCTGCTCCCAATTGTCGTCCTCATTCCCTTGGTCTCTGTTATATGTAATTTTATGGTACACGTTTTAATAATGTGTCCTTCTTATCCTTATGGTCTCTTTTAATTGTACTTTTCAATAATTTTTTTATGCTTAATATTTTGATCTCATGTGTCTACATTCCTTTAGCGTATTTTAAATATTTATTTAATTTATGATTTTCTCTGATGCATTATGTTCATGGTATAGTGTATTTATGTATTTATTGATGTGTTGATTTTTAACCTTTTAATATTAACAGTGATGGAGAGGCCTTTGTCTGGGTCTCAAATTAATTCCTCTGGGGGTGATATGCATCACTGTTGTGGCCGAGAATGGTCTGAAAGAAGATCCCAGGGCCCATGGGAATCTAGCAATTCCGCTTCTGAAATGCTGTAATTGGAGGACTCCAAGTATCAACAAGCATGGTGTTCACTCGAAGCTTGATGTTTGTACCGGTGTTCCGATGTATCAGCCTCGGTGAACTGTTTTGGTTGGGAAGACATCGGTGATGGTTTCCAGAGGGTGGCAGCGATGTCGATGCCATATGCATCAACCCTGATGTTGTGCCAGCAACTGGTGTTGACGTCAGTATCGGTACTGGTACCAACAGGTCGGTGCCTAGAGCCAAGGGCTTGATAGGTACCGCAGTTGCCAAGAGAGCTGCTAAGCTCTGCTCGACGGTCAGTAGGCAATTCGATGCAATGTCCAAGGGATCTCAATGCTTAGAGCGAGATCTACCTTTGGAGGTTTTGTCTTGCTTCGATGCTAACTTGGGTTTGGACTTTGAGGATACCTGACATTCATGAGAGGAGGATGAGGCCCTTGATGACGTGGATGCCAACAATACTGTGTCCGAGGCAAAAGTGTCCCAAATTTAGAGGCCTCTTTGACAGAGGTGACAGTCTTTTGGCTGGTGATCTGGGCCGAGGCATTTTAGACACCAGTCATATGTATCAGTTGCTGAGATGGTGCTGGTACACCTGGAACATTTCTTGAAACCATTAGCTGGTTTTTCCATGCCTTCAACAGATGGGAAGGCTGTGGTAGGCTTAAGGCCTAAAAAGGGCATGGAGATGCCCGGGGACAGCACAGTTACTTACCTGTAACAGGTGATCTCTGGGAACAGCAGGAATAAGTCTTCACATATGGATACGTCAGTACCGACGGAGTCTGCGTGGGAACGCTTCCCAGCGTCCAATCAGAACGCTTTTGGAAGCATCCCAACACGCCTGCGTGCTGCCTTCCCACCTGCCTCTCCTCAGTTAAGTTTTAAAGCTGAGGCAAAGAGAGAGAGAGAGGAAGGAAGGGAAAGATAGAGATAGAGAAATGCAACTCCTAGGGGAGGTGGGTGGGTTGTGAAGACTTATTCCTGCTGTTCCCAGAGATCACCTGTTACAGGTAAGTAACTACTATCTCCAGGAACAAGCAGGAATGAGTCTTCACATATGGGGACTCCCAAGCTGAGACGCCTAGAGGAAGTCCTAGCATGTTGCGAATCTAGAAAGAGCCATGCTACTCCTCAGAACCTCAGGCATCCTGGGGATGGAGGGTAGGAGTTGAATACAGAAAATGTGCTTTGGAACAGCTGGACTAGAACAGGACTTCTATAGAGGAAGACCCTGTATAGAGGGCATTTAGTAGTAAAATATTGTAATATGGGCCTCCCTTGTTGGCCTTGTAAAAGTCTACTGAGGTTCATATGGATCTGTTAGAAGAGCCAGTGAAAAAACCTCATGGAGTACCTCACTGAGGAGTAGAGGTAATAAAAGTAGAAAAAACAAGTGGAGGTCAGAACCCTTCAGGGTGAGAAATAGCCCCAGGGGAAACTGGGGTAGTATAAAGAGGTAGGGCTTCAGCGGAAGACACAGAAGGTACTATTAGACAAAGCTTAAGCTGTTTGGTCCAAGAAAAGTACAATCCTAGGACCAAAAGAAAAATGAGTCTGACCCATCTGGATTGGCAATGGAATTAGTCCATGTAGGAGAGAAAGGGTATGGAGACCCCTGTACCTGATAAGAAAGTAAGGACAGACCTAGGAAATACTAAGCTTTAGATTAACTGAAGTTCCGCAATGTCTTTCCTAAATGGGGTCAATTAGGAAAGAAAAAGGTACATGGAGAGCTTCAGAGGTACCTAACCCTGAAAGGTTATGGTAAGGAAAAAGTTTGTTAATTACCACAGGAAGTGGTTATATGTGTAGAACCCTAAGTATGCTGGCACAGCATTGATAGTGGTAGTGCCCATCTGTCAGGATCATATAGGAATGTATGGATATCTGAACCTAAACAGACAGATAAGTATGTGGATACATATCTACCTAGAAGATATCTCTCTCTCTCTATATATATATATATATTTTCTTAAATATATACACATATAGGGTATATATGGATATATATAGAGAGAGAGATGTATGGGCAGAAGATACACACACATACATATATATATGAATATGTAGGCATATAGACACATGTCTCCAGGTATGTGGATGGAGGGATGGCTATAGAACTAGATCCCTCTAGGAATATGGGGAGAGAGAAAGATTCATCTAATAGCAAGAAGGGTGATACCTGCTTGAATAGATGCATAGAGAATCTTTTGTCCCTGGTTATGACTGACAGTCAGAGGAATGCTTTCCCTGACAAGAAGGAATCTAGATTCCTTTCAGAAATCGAGCTCTTGAATAACCAGGATGGCCCAGAGGATAACTTCAGTCTGCAGGCAGCAAGTCCAGATCTCTCCAGAACTGCAGTATGGTGATTGGATGGAGGGCGCCAGTGGAATAAGATACCATGGTGACCTACCTATAAGGGCAAGATGGGTATCAGGCGTCCTTGAGCTGCGACTGAAAGAAAACTATCTCTGGCGAGAGTCCAAAGGAGATATGGACCAAGCCAGGGAATTTGCCATTCTTTAGGTTTTCACCTGATGAAAGGCCTGTGTCTTATGTCTCAAAAGAGATTTTAGATGAGATGGTAAGAGTAGGGAACACCTACCAGCCATGACAAACATGACTGGGGGAACCCCTCCTAACCATCTAGGGTCATCTGCAAGGCAGAATACTAATGCTCTCTAGCAAGGGCCCATAGTGCAAAGCTACTCTGTAGAGTTGCAGAGAGCATACTGCAGGTTGGTTAGAAGAAAAAACTGACTGTTTAAAGCCAGTGGGCAACTTAACTATTCTGTCAAGGACAAGGGGCAGAGAATAGAAGTTAACCAACCAGTCTGTGATAATAGGGTTTCGAAACAAGGTTAATAACCTGTTTGGGGTTTAGCACTGAGGCTAGAAGGATTGCTAGTGGAGGGGAAACCCTGGTTGTGTGTGAACAGAACCAGTGGCTTAACCACTAGGAATTGCTATATCTGCAGCAACTACCAGGGCAGCGGAAGAAAATTTCTTTTCTCCTCCTTTTTTAGATTGGGAAAAGAAACAAAAGACATGGTAGGACTTCCTATTGTCTGATGAGCTGCCCTAAGGTAATAAAGGGGGAGACAACTCTGGAAGGGAGAATCCCCCTGTGGAATAGGTAGAGGACCATAGGGGCTTACCGGTGTAAAAGAGCCACTCTTACAAACCGAATGTTGTAGTAAGAGGGAGGTAAGACAGAGTTGAAGGAGACTGACTATGCAGGAAGTCTCTGAGAAGTAAGATGATACATGCCAGTACAGGGAAAAAACTGTCTTATTGATAGTTGTCAGTTCTCTTTTCCCCAAAGAGGAAGAGAAACCTGTTAAGTATGGGCATGATCATCATAAAGACTCTTAGAGTAAAAGAAAAGATGTCTCATGAAGAGATATCTAGAAAAGGTTAGGATAAAATTACTTTAAGTGAAAAGAAGCAGACTGCCACTCTAACCACCCACCAAGAGGGGTAATGATGATCTATTTGAAACCCTGCGACTGCTGGGTTTGCTGACTCTGTTGTGGTTTCTTCAGACCAGGGCGATGTTTCCCCTGTTTGGGAACATCTGTATGATGGGCAGAAGATGGATAAAACTTTTTCCCCTTAGGGCAGAGGTCACCAACCTCCAGAGGGCCGCGGGCCGCACAGCCGACTACCGGGAGCCTCGCGGGCCGCACCCCCCTTCTCCCCGTCCCCGCGAAAAAAAAAACCCGCAAAATTATGAAAACAATGGCTGATCACCTTTATTGAATTTAATGCTAGCAGACAAACGTTTAAAGTCCGGCTTCACAAATGACACTGACAGGAGAAGGGACGCTTGCAGGTGGTCGTCGGTGAGCTGCGAGCGCGTGGATGACTATCAATTTCATTCGGCTGAACAGCTGTTCGCAGCAGTAGGTTGAGCCGAAGAGAGCAGCGACCTTGCGTGCGTTGGCGGCCATGGACGGATGGGTGGCCGCCTGTGACTTCCAAAATGCGACAGGGCCCATAGCCATGAAGCGAGACTTCTGTGCGTCGTCACACTGCAGTTCGATCAAGTCCATTTGAAGGTCAGAGGGCACGTTGGTGGGGTTCATCTCGAAGGGGGCACTGAAGAGGGCAAAGTCTTGCGAGTGCTTGGTGAAGTCTTGGAAACGAGCCTCAAACTCCGTCTTGAGATGACGGATGGTGGATGCGTAACGGTGAGCAGCAGCCAAAGGCGTCAGTGCGGCGAGCTGCGCAAAGTGTGCGAAGTTGCGTGCTTGCAGCTGCTTTTCCCACAGCATTAGCTTCACTTGAAAGGCCTTGACCTTGGAGACCATGTCTGAGACGAGGAGATCTTTGCCTTGCAGTTGGGTGTTGAGCTGATTCATGTGAGCTGTCAGGTCGACAAGGAACGCTAAATCCTGGCACCACTGAGGATCGCGCAGCTGCGGGAAGTCGAATCCCTTGGCTTCGAGGAAAGACGCCAGCTCCTCTCTCAGCTCGTAGGCACGCTGAAGCATCTTCCCACGGCTGAGCCAACGCACCTCGCAGTAGTACAGCAGATCGCCATACTGTGCGTCAGCCTCTGCGAGCAAGTCCTTGAACTGGCGATGATTCAATGCATGCGACAGCACCAAGTTCACAGCCTTCACAATGACCGACATTACCTCAGCAATGGTTGCAGACTTGGCACAAAGGGCTTCTTGGTGGACGATGCAGTGCAATGTCTTGATATCCTGTTTGTGGCCGAGGTCACGCACGTGCTTCACAAGAAGCGAGGCAAAGCCGTTCTTCTTCCCCAACATGGTAGGGGCGCCGTCAGTGGTGACACCACACAGACGCGACAAGTCAAGTTCAAAGTCCTTGATCCAGGAGAGCACAGCTGCCAACACATCAGCGCCAGTGGTGGTTCCGCTCATCGGCACAAGCTGAGCATACTCCTCGATGACGTCGAAGGAGTCTGTGACGCCACGGGAGTAGATCGCCAGCTGAGTGGTATCCTTCACATCTGTCAACTCATCCAAGGCAATCGCGAAGTGCCGACAGTCACGGAAGCGCTGCTTCAAGGTGCCCAAGACGTCGTCCTTCATATCTTCGACGCGGCGAGTGAGGGTCGGGGCAGACAGGCTGACCTTCTCGAAGACCGCCTTCTTCTCAGGGCACACTTCGTCGGCGATGGCGAGTACACAGTCCTTTACGAATTCGCTGTCGGTGAAGGGCTTGAGACGAGTTGCGGCGAGGTAGGCAATGCGGTAGCTAGCTGTGGTGTTGCTGGTGGCTGCAGTCTGGGCAGCTGTCACGCTCTTCACAAAGAGAGCGGACTGGCGTTGGAGCGCAGACGACACACGGGTAAACTCCTGCTTCTTCTTGACTGCATCCATCTTGGCGTACTCTGGGTGGACGGACTCGAAGTGGCGCTTCACATTGTAGTCCTTCAGAACGCCAACGGTCTTCTGACAGATGACACACAGCGCACGATCCTTGTGCAGCGTGAAGAGCTTGTTCCACTCATGGTTGAAGCCGCGGTTTTCATCGCTGAGCTTGCGCTTCTTGTTCGTGGGGGAAGCCATGGGGAAAGCTGCAAAAACAGAATCGGTCCTCTAATTTGCACGCTGTTCTTGGGAAACCGGTCACGTGCCGTTGAACCCGCAGAGCATGCCGCGGGCCGCAGATACAATGGCGGGAATCCTTGGCGGGCCGCACGTAATGTTAACCAGGGTAGAGCCTCGCGGGCCGCACGAAGGGACCTCGCGGGCCGCAGGTTGGTGACCCCTGCCTTAGGGGAAGAAAGTTTGGTAGGACATTTCCTACCAACTGGGAAAGAGGAAGGTGTAGAACAGCCTCTGTAAACAGGAATGTCAGTGGTTAACTGAGCAACTTGGAGTAAAGACTCCTTGTTAAAGAGATTTTCTCCAGTGCAAGGAGTATTTCCCAGTCTTTCTTGTGCCCATTTGTCCAAGTCTGAAGCCTGGAGCCAGGCTTTACGTCGTGCCCCTATAGCTATAGCAGAAGTTCTGCTAACAGACTCAAAGGAGTCTAGGGAAGCACGAGTAAGGAACCTAGAGATATTTTGAGCATGACTAACCAGTAAGGAATAGTCTGCACTTTTGGGCTCTTGAAGAAAAGGAGTCAAAAACAGTAATTTTTTTGTGACCTCTTCAAGAGATAAACCCATATAGAAAATATATGAGAGAATTCTTGCTGAAAGCATGGATGCCTGGAAGGTCTGGTGTCCAAAAGCATCTAAAGTCTTAGACTCACGACCTGGCGGATAAGAAGAATGCTTTTTAGTACTCTTCACCCGCCTCATTGCTGATTCTACAACAATGGGATGATGAGGAAGTTGAGTCTTCTGAAAACCTGGAGAGGGGGGCACCTGATATAGAAGATCAGTTGCCCTGGAAGGTGGGGGTACCGTTGAAGGAGCTTCCCACATTCGTAGAAGGAGATCCTGCAAGGAATGATGCAAAGGAAGCATGATGTTCTCCTTTGTTCTTCCAGAAATATACAGGGATTCTGTATTCCCTTGTGTAGGATCCTGTCCAGGTATAGAAATGGCAAGTGATTTTGCCATATCCAGGAGAAAAGTTTGAAAAAAAAAATCCCCAGAGGGAAATTCTTTTGGACAGGCTAGATCTGCTGAAGAACTAGCATTGGCACCGAGGGATCTATCCAACTTTATAGGAATATAAGATCCTGAATGGTGGTCCTTAGAGGATGGTCGCCAGTACCACAGGAGGTAGGGAAAAGCAACAGTCGGTAGCACATCGTCCATGCAAGGGATCGATTCCAAACTCAGTATTGAGGGAAGCGAGCCTGATGAGAGAAGCATGGAAGGCACCGACAGCAATGGTAATGTGGATAGCGGTACTGACTCCGGCACCGTATCCGATACCGGTGGATGAAGGCCAGCCGGTGACAACTCTAACGGTATCGAAGAAACCGAGAGTGCCGGACATGGATCATCGGAACCGTGCCTTCGGTACCGTCTGGTGTCGGTACCCAGGCGAGTCGGTACCCAGTCCTCCAGACTGGAGATCGATTCCAGACGCAGCATCGAAGGAAACAAGTCTATCGATGCACATCTGGAGGGTACCGACGTCGGTACTATTATCGGTACCGGAATCGATACCGATACTGGAAGGTCGATCTGCAGCATATCCAACGGCCCCGAAGGTACCAAGGACGCCAGACTACGAACCTTGGTGAGGAATGTTTCATCCAACACCATTGCCGATGCCGGGGTATCGGTACCACTCGAAGCAGATGCCACCACCGAGCATGGCTCAGGTATGTTCTGTGAGGGGTGAACCTCAGGAACAACCTGAAACCCCACACAGGCTTTGGAGGCCGAAGACTCCCACTGGGGTTTTGAAGCCAGTGTGTTCTCGAGGGCAAGGCCAGAGGCATCTCTATGTTGTGCATGAGATCTACCACTCGAGGACTGGCTAGTCTTAAGAGACTGTTTTTGGGTTACCTGATCCCGTGTAGAAGAAGTGGTGGTTGGTGCACCGAAGTTGGATAGGGACCGCGTATCGAGGGGAACTCGATGCTGAAGCCTTCTTCCCACAATACTATTGCAGGAGGGACACTCCGGAGGAAAATGGTCAGGACCCAAACAGGTTAGACACCAATTGTGAGTGTCTAAAATTAATTTTGTACCGCCAGTTTGTACATTTCTTGGGAATAGTGGCTGGCGGTTCCATAAAGGAAAGTGAGTAGGCCTAGCAGGCCTAAGAAAACCGTGAGGCACTAACAAGGAAAAGTATTCCTTAAAAAGGAAAAGTTTTACAAGAAAAAAGAAAAGAAACACCGGCGGTACCGGTGGCGTCGGGGAAGGCAGCCGCAACCACAAGAAAACCAAAAAATAAAAGAAGAATTTTCTGCGGTTACAGGAGGACGTCCTGCCGGCTCCGCGGATAAACGAAAACTAAGGAGAGGCAGTTGGGAAGGCGGGAAGGCAGCACGCAGGCGTGTTGGGATGCTTCCAAAAGCGTTCTGATTGGACGCTGGGAAGCATTCCCGCGCAGACTCAGTCGGTACCGACTTACCCATATGTGAAGACTCATTCCTGCTTGTTCCTGGAGATTGTTTTTTAAAAAAGTAAAATAAAGAGAAGAAAATAAAAGAATGAGGAAACCAGCAACCGGGAAGGCGTAGGTGCTAGTCACAAAACGTTTTTTCTGTGGTGACAGGATTTGCTTCCTGCTGGCTCCACAGAAAACAAAGAACTGAAGAGGGGAAGTTGGGAAGGCAGTCACACAGGCACAGTGGGATGCTCCAAAAGCTTTCCTATTGGACGTTGGGGAGCATTCCCGCACAGCTCTGTCGATACAGACGTTACCCATACATGAAGACTACATTCCTGCTTGTTCCTGGAGATCTGTATAGCAGTGTCCTATACCTCGCCTTTATAGAAGCTGAAAAGCACACTACAATACTAACCCATTAAAAATAAAGTCCACACAAATTACTATCATAGCTTTCCTATACCCATCCAACGTGACCAGTTCCAGTCCTATGAACAAACATCAAATCACCTCCTCTCACCCCTCAAATTAAAACTCAGAACCAAAGCTATCTTGAAATATCATTAGTTGCCTATACCCTGAAACACTTCACTTGCCTCTATTAATCTGCCATCTCTCAATAAGGCATATACCCTGGCTGCAGTTCTGTTTAAAAAAAAAAAATCTAGATCAACCAATTTGTTTCTAATCCCCCTCCCCCCCCCCCGTGAAGGCAAAGAAGTAAATAAGGATTTGTGATCATTAATTATGCCTGGAGAAGAGAAACGATATACAGCAACTCTGTAAAGACTATGGTGTGCACATACTGTAGGTGTCAACGCCAACACTAGGCAGACTGCTCATAAACGTGTGCATGCATATGGCTAGGCCAATGTATCGCAGTGATCTTCATTATTTTCAAATGGAGGACATTCTGGCAAAAAACTTCACGGTGAGAGCCAAGACCATCACTGGACAAAATGGCTGGCACCCTAGGCGGTGGGGGATATTGGGCATGTGTGTGTCTCTCACTCTCTCTCTCTAATTATGCAGTCAGTCTGGCTGCTTAGTTAAACTGAAAGTGACAGTGTAACTAAAAAGTCTGCTCCCCCAGATTCTCTCTCCCCCCAGCCCCATCACTCCCTAAACAGTCTCTTCCAAAACACACACTATAATTAGCTCCTTCATACCCTCCCCCACACACACTTCCCCTAACATATACTCTCCTGAAACCACATCCCAGCCAGTCTCAACCCTCACCCTGCCTCTCCAACTAGTCAGCCACCATCATCCCACCCCATCCCAATGATACTTCCCATATTTCCCAGAGGTTTGCTGCTAGTGTTGTCTCTGAAAAAGCTGTTCTGTTTTCTTCCAGTATCGCACAGCTCTAAGTGAGTTTGAGTCATGTGTTATTGAACATTTTCACCGTTTGCATAGCCTCATGAGAACATACGATTTTGAATACCAAGTGTCTCCTTTGCTGAGAGCTCTGCATGCCAGGGGAAAACAGAATAGTTGTTCTAGAGGAGGTGCCAGCAGCAAGCCTCTCTGGAAGGTGTGGGTGAGGGGGAAATGTGTGTGTATTGGAAAGTGTTAGGGAACCACCACTGGAATAAAGAACAATGATCTAGGGAATCTTGACCTTCTCTCTCACTGACAGCCAACATAGCTGCACAAAAGTGTAGAAATGTGTTCTCCAAGGACAAGCAGGATGAGTCAGCCATACCTGGTGATGTCATCTGACGGCACCATATACCTACCTGAGTAGCTGTTCGGTAGGAGTTGAGTGAAATGCCCAAGGGGGGGCAGTCCATGATCTCTGAGGGATCACTGGCAGTCTTCACTGATGACTGACGACAGCAATAGACTTCAAACCATGATGCAGCGCTTACTAACGCCCTGTCGCTGTATCACTTTTCTTCTGTGCACAATATGCCGTTTCCGTCTCCCTGCAAAACCGGAAGGGCAGTCCGTGGTCTCTGAGGGTCACTGGCAGTCTTCACTGATGCACATCAGCAGAAAACCTCGCTATCCCTACTCTGCTCCAGTAAGCAGCCATATGGCAGCATTTGCAAAAGATGAAATGTATTCTTACTTGATCATTTCCTTTCCTCAAGTCTTACCAGACTAGTTCAGACATGTGGGTTTTTGCCCTCCTTCCAGCAGATGGAGATAGAACACCAGGCTTTTGCTGTTCTCACTCCCTGTAAGAGTCCTCATAGCAGTTAAAACCTGCAAGTATTTCTGTAACACAGCAGATTTCCAAACCTCTTAATCCCTCAGTTCTTCCCAGGGGACAGGTGACAGGTTCCTCTTTTCAGAAACCAATTCAATAGCATAACAAAATAGAACACGCACATAATAATGCACTATCCAAATGAAATACAGTTGCAGTTTCTTGTAGTCTACTCTACCTCAGCCTAATAGAATTTAGACAGAATAATCCTCATAGGTAGATTCTGGTCTGGTTGAGCTCAAGGAACTGAAATTAAGGCATTAACAAATTTCACCCTATAAATCAGTCCAGATGCACAGGAAACCATCCAATCTATTCTTCAGCAGGATGGCAGACCAAAATCCCCACTCACTATGCCTGTAGCAAAGGAAACATACTCTCTCGCCAGCACATCCAGGCAACGATAATTACTGAATGACTGTAATGAGGCCCAAGTGACTACTGTGCAAAATATGTGGAAGCAAAATTTAATTCCATTCTTTCCACAAAAATGCTTGTGTTCTTAGAAACATAGAAACATGATAACAGAAAAAGACCACATGGCCTATCTAGTCTGTCCTTCCATATCAACAACTACAACAGTCCACTTTTTACCTTTAGAGATCCTCTGTGTTGGTCCCATGCTTTTTTGAATTCAGTTACTGTCCTCATCTCTACCACCTCCACTGGGAGACTACTCCATGGATCCACTACTCTTTCCGTAAAGAAATATTTCCGCATATCACTCCTGAATCTATCTCCCTTCACCCTCATCCCATGTCCCCTCGTAGCAGAACTTGCTTTCAATTGAAAGAGGCTCTCTCCCTGAACATTTATGCCACGGAGGTATTTAAACATCTCAATCATATCACCTCTATCCCGCCTTTCCTCTAAGGTGTACATATTAAGATCCTTAAGTCTGTCCTCATATGCTTTATAATGAAGCCCACTAATCATTTTAGTAGCCACCCTCTGCACCGACTCCATCCTGTTCACATCCTTTTGAAGGTGCGGTCTCCAGAATTGCACACTATACTCCAAATGAGGTCACACCAAAGACTTATACAGAGGCATTATCACCTCCTTTTTTCTGCTAGCCATTCCTCTCCGTATGCACCCAAGCATCCTTTTAGCTTTTGCCGTCGCCTTTTCTACCTGTTTAGCTACTTTAAGATCATCAGACACAACCACGCCTAGGTCCCACTCTTCTTTAGTGGACAAAAGTACTTCACCTCCTATACTGTACTGCTCCCTTGGATTGCTGCAGCCCAAATGCATGACCTTACATTTTTTAACATTAAATCCCAGCTGCCAAATTCTAGACCATTCTTCAAGCTTAGCTAGATCCCTCCTCATGTTATCTACACCTTCCTGGGTGTCTACTCTATTGCAGATTTTGGTATCATCCGCAAAGAGGCAAACCTTACCCAACAGCCCTTCCGCTATATCACTAACAAAGATGTTAAAAAGAATCGGACCAAGGACAGATCCCTGGGGCACACCACTGGTAACATCCTTCTCCTCAGAGTGAGCTCCATTTACTTGTACTCTTTGTCGCCTCCCACCCAACCAATTTCTAACCCAAGCAGTAACTTTAGGGTTCATCCCTAGGGTGCTCAATTTGTTTATAAGTCGCCTGTGAGGAACAGTGTCAAAGGCTTTACTGAAATCTAAATACACCACATCTAGAGCTCTCCCCTCAGTCCAACTCCCTGGTCACCCAGTCAAAGAAATCAATCAGATTTGTCTGACAAGACCTGCCTTTGGTGAATCCATGCTGCCTCGGATCCTGTAATCTGCTGGACTCCAGAAACCTCACTATTTTCTCTTTCAGCAGCGTTTCCAATAATTTACTCACCACCGAAGTTAAACTAACCGGCCTGTAGTTTTCAACCACATCCTTACTTCCGCTTTTGTGTAAAGGCACCACATGAGCCTCTCTCCAGTCCTTTGGCACCACTCCCGACTCCAACGAGGCATTGAAAAGGTCAGTCAGTGGAGCTGCTAGAACATCCCCAAGTTCCCTCAGTATTCTAGGGTGTATCCCATCCGGTCCCATTGCTTTGTCTACCTTAAGTTGAGCTGGTTTCTCACGAACACAGTCTTCTGAAAATTGTTCAAGATGTCCCTCGCTTCTGTTCCTATTTGTGGGTGTTTTCTGAGGTCCTGCTCCTGGTTCTTCATCTGTGAACACAGAACAAAAATATTTGTTAAGCAATTCCGCTTTATCCTTATCAGCTTCTACATATTCCCCCCCTGCACCCTTGAGTCTGACAATACCACTCTCTTGCCCTTCCTCTTCTCACTAATATATCTGAAAAATGTCTTATCCCCCCATTTTATTGCATTGGCTATTTCCTCCTCCTTTTGAATCTTTGCCTTCTTGACTACTTTGCTAGCTTCTCTAAGTTTTTCCAAATACAGATGCCTGTCTTCCTCTCTCTGTGATCTCTTGTATTTCATGAAGGCCTCCCTCTTTTTCTTCACTTTATCAGCTACTTCCTTAGAAAACCATAGCGGTCTCCTTTTCCTTTTGCCTTTATTTACCATTTTAACAAGACGGTTGGTTGCCCTTAAAATATCCCCTTCCAGTTTTGCCCACTGTTTTTCTACATCCCCCAGCTGTTCCCATCCCACTAACGACTCCCTGAGGTATTGGCCCATCTTCGCAAAGTTAGTCTTCCTAAAGTCTAAGATCCTCACATTGGAATGGATTCTAACAGCCCTAGTCCTAATACTGAACCACACCATCTGGTGATCACTGGATGCAAAATGATCTCCCACTACAACATCAGAAACACTTTCACCATTGGTAAGCACCAAGTCCAGTATGGCCCCTTCACGTGTGGGGTCTGTTACCAATTGCCTGAATAGTTCTCCCTGTATAGAATCCAGGATCTCCTTACTTCTAGATGATACTGCAGCAGGAATGTGCCAAACATCATCTGGCATATTGAAATCTCCTATCAGTAGCACGTCCCCTTTCCTAGCAATGCTGCGTATGTCTTCAATTAACTCTGTCCACCTCTTCCTCTTGTGAGGGAGGTCTGTATATCACACCAATGCAAATAGATTTCTCTTTCCCTCTTTCTAGTTTAACCCACAATGCTTCCTCTCTCCCTTTTAAGCTCTGTAATTCCAAAGCTTTAATAGTAGTTTTTACATATAGTGCCACTCCTCCTCCCCTTCTTCCTACCCTGTCCTTTCTGAATAAAGTATAGCCAGGTATAGTTACATCCCAGTCATGGTTTTCTGTGAACCATGTTTCTGTAACTGCCACTAAATCCAAGTCAGCCACTCCCACCAAAGCTTCAACATCAGGGATCTTATTTCCCATGTTACGGGCATTTATACACACTGCTTTCCATATGTTACCCCTGTTACATTAAATACCTTTATGGAAATGGGTATCACCTACCTGGGGGCTTTCACTTACCTGGGGGCTTTCTTCACCTATCCCCAACGAATCTAGTTTAAAGCCCTCTTCAGTAGATTAGCCAGTCTACTACCGAAGATGTGTTGACCTTTCTTGGACAGATGGATGCCATCTCTGCTCTGCAACCCTTGGAACAGCATCCCATGGTCTAGGAAACCAAAATGCTCTCGATGACACCATTCACGCAGCCATGCATTCGTCTCCAAGATGCGAGCCTCTCTGCCTTGGCCTTTACCCTCAACAGGGAGGATTGAAGAGAACACCACCTGTGCACCTAACTGCTTCACCTTCTGTCCCAGAGCCATGAAGTCACTTTTGATACGTTCCGAGGTATACCTGGCAGTATCATTTGTTCCAACATGGATTAGCAACACTGGGTAATAGTCAGTGGGCTTGATGAGTCTCGGCAAACTCTCCGTAACATCTTGGATTTTGGCACCAGGCAGACAACATACCTCTCTGGAGAACAAGTCTGGTCGGCAGATGGACGCCTCAGTACCCCTCAGAAGAGAGTCTCCAACCACCACTACCCTTCGTTTCCTTCTGGTCACTGATTCTGCAACTTTGGGGTACTTGAACTCTGGTTCTTCCCTTTCCAGGGATGCTTTCACCTCCTCCACTTCCAGGGCTGCATAATGGTTCTTCAATTCAAGGGCTGGAGAAGTTGGATTGGTGATTTTGCAGGCCCTGGTGACTTGTGTCCAATCATCGACATTCTGTTGGCACCCATCTTCTCCTGTGCTGGAGAGCTTGGTTTCTGCAAGAAGCAACTCATCAATGTACTTCTCACTGTCTTGAATGCTCCTCAGCCTCGCCATCTCCTCTCTGAGTTCCTCCACTTGTTTCCTCAGAGCTTCAGCATGCAGGCACCCTGCACATGGAACTGGTCCTTCAACTGGCATTAGGACCTCTGTCTGGACCGAGGCAGAAGCTGTAACGGGGGCAACAGCTTTAGCAATACGATTTTTCCCAGCCATTGTTTTGTTCGTGGAGCTTAGGTATTGTTTGTTGATCTGTAGAGCCCTGGTTAGGAAAGATGTTGACGAATTGGCTCTAAGATCTGAAGGAAGCTTCAGCCACTTAGTGATCTAATCTGAGCTTTTTTAGCCTGATCATGAAAATGATCTGAAGGTCACTAATTACTTCCAGAAGTCAAATCTCAAAAATACCCTCTGAACATCCAGAAGATAAAACTCCCTCAAAGTGTAGTTACTCACCTGTAATAGGTGTTCTCTAGGGACAGCAGAAATCAGTCCTCACATATGGGCGATGTTGGTACCAATGGAGCCCACGTGGAAGCATCTCCCTAGCTTTCAAATAAAGCCTCTGGGAGATGCCACCATTCATGCTTGGTCCCCTTCCCGCCCAAGAGTGTCATCTTGGTTAGTCAGATGACATAGCTAGGAAGGCATAAAAATAAAATAAGGTAAAGGAGGCAACTCCAAGGGGAGGAGGGAGGGTTGCAAGGACCTATTCCTGCTGTCCCTAGAGAACACCTGTTACAGGTGAGTAACTACCCTTTCTCCAGGAACAGGTAGGAAGTCAGTCCTCACATATGGGACTTCCTAGCTCTAGGCTGACAGGAACTGAACCACGACAGCACCAGCGGTGACCGTGATAAGGTAGCCACAAGTTGCAGAAGATGAGTCCCCGATTGATGGGCCTAGTGTCCAGAAGGCCCATCACTCTGGTAGCCTGAACACAGAAGGGTCGGAGGGTGGAGTTGCCTACACCCTGAATAGATTATGAAGTACCGCCTGGCCAAAAGCACTGTCCTGACAGGACTCGCTCTCCAGGCAGTTGAGCTGCAAATGTGTGAATTGTTGGTGGCCTTGTAGATCTCCATCACCAGCACTGAACACAGGCAAAGTGGCCATTGCTCGCACACGATGCACTGTGATCTGGTGCTCCAAGGAGAGTCCAGCCCACTCACAGGCGAGGGCAATACAGTCCGTCACCCAAGTGGACAGAGTTTGCTTAACCACCAGGAGCTCCAACCTACTGGGGTCGTATGAAACAAAGTTGAGAAGCTCTGCAGTGGCCCTCAGTCCATTGAAAGTAGAAAGACAGGGCTCTTTTACAATCCAAAGTATGGAGTATTGTCTCCTCCCAACCGGCATGGGGCCCTGAGAAGAAGGTGGGGAGGACCACTTCTTGATTGAAGTGGAAAGGGGATACCACCTTCGGGAGGAATTTGGGGTGTGTGCGGAGCACCACTCTGTTCTTCTAAACCATGCCATCGAACTGGGCAGACTAGATGGACCATACTGGTCTTTATCTGTCGTCATTTACTATGTTACTATGTATAAGATGGATCTGCCACCAGAGCTTGGAGCTCGCTTACTCTGCGAGCAGATGTGACAGCCACCAGGAAGGCGACCTTCCAGGAGAGATACCACAGGTGGCAAGTGGCCAGAAGCTCGAACAGCAGTTTAGTGAGCTGCAAGAGCATCACACTGAGGTCCCTCTCTGCTGCCGGGGGGGGGGGGGGTGCGGATGGGGGGGGTTTAGAGAGGCCCTAAAGGAATCGAGAGATCCGGGGATGAAACAGAGAGGGGTTTTCCCCTTGGTGGGATGGTGGTGAGCCACAATTGCACTTAGGTGCACTCTGACTGAGTTGGACTTTAGTCCAGCCTGCGACAAATGGAGCAGGTAATGGAGCACCACTTGCACGGCACAGGAGAAGGGATTCTCCTGCCTTTCTGCGCAACACACTGCGACACTTAAAGGCATACGCTCATCTTGTGGAGGGCATGTGGGAGGCCAACAAGACCTCCTCTACCTCTTGCAGGAGGTTAAAGGGAGCCAGAACTACCCTTTCAGCAGCCATGTAAAAGTCAGGGACCCCAGGTTGGGGTGTAAGAGGGAGCCCTCCTCCTGAGACAGGTCCGGTGCACAGACCAATGGGACAGGGCGTGCCACTGACAATTCAAGAAGTAGTGGGAACCAGGGCTGCCTGGGCCATCTGTGGGTGATTAGTATCAGTGATGCCCCCTCGTGTTGGACCTTGAAAAGGGTCCTGGCAACGAGTGGGGTCAGCAGGAAGGCATAGAGGTGGCCTTCTGTTCATGGGATTAGGAGTACATCTGCCGCTACTCTCGATGGGTGCGGTTGCAGTGAGCAAAAGTGGGGCAGCTACATGTTAACCGGGCTGCCATTGTAAGTCACATAGGGCAGGGGTGGGCAAGTCCGGTCCTGGAGAGCCGCAGACCAGTCAGGTTTTCATGATGTCCCTAAAGAATATTCATGAGATCTATTTGCATCCACTGCCTTCCATTGTATGGAAATAGGTCCATGAATATTCATTAGGGACATCATGAAAACCTGACTGGTCTGTGGCTCTCCAGGACCGGACTTGCCCACCCCTGGCATAGGGCTACCGCCTTCTGGAAGTGGGAATACGAACCTGTGCCCCATTGCTTGTTGATATAGAACATTGCAACCTGTTTGTCCGCCTGGACCAGTACTGTCTGGCGCCACAAACAATGGCGGAAAGCCCAAAGGGCCAGAAAGATTACCCTGAGTTCCAGGAGATTGACCTGTAACTGAGATTCTGCCTGGGATCAGCAGCCCTGTGTGCAAAGATCCTCACAATGGGCTACTCAAACAAGGAAAGCATAGTTACTCACCTGTAACAGGTGATCTCCGGGAACAGCAGGAATTTAGTCTTCACATATGGGTATCGTCGGTACCGACAGAGCCTGAGCGGGAACGCTCCCCAGCGTTCAATTAGAAAGCTTTTGGGAGCATCCCACAGCACCTGCGTGCTGCCTTCCCGCCTTTCCCAACTGCCTCTCTCCAATTGAGTTTTAAAGCTGAAACAAAGAGAGAAAAAGGGAAAGAGAAAGATATAGAGAGATACAACTCCTAGGGGAGGTGGGTGGGTTGTGAAGACTAAATTCCTGCTGTTCCCGGAGATCACCTGTTACAGGTGAGTAACTATGCTATCTCCAGGAACAAGCAGGAATGTAGTCTTCACATATGGGGACTCCCTAGCTTTAGATGCCAGGGAGAGACCCCAGAAGCTGTGTGTCCCTGAGAAAGGGCTCCACTTTTCCCCATGGATCTCTGGCATCCAACCTGGGATGGTGGGAAGGAGTTGATTAGATATGGATCAGGTGTTGGAGAACAGCCTGACCAAACAAGGCATCCCGGCGGGAGTCCTTGTCCAAGCAGTAATGGGCTGTGAAGGTATGAACCGAGGCCCAGGTGGCTGCTCGACAGATGTCGTCGATAGACACAGAGTGCCGATGAGCCATTGAGGCTGCCATGGCTCTCACATTGTGAGCTGTGATATGGCCCTCCAGAGGAAGGTTCTTACTCTGATAGGCAAAGGAAATACATTGAGCAATCCAATTAGACAGTGTTCTCTTGGAGACTGGAAGTCCCAAATGAGAAGGATCAAAAGCAACAGAGTTGAGAGGATTTTCTATGTTGCTGTGTTCTTTGTAAGTAAAAGGCTAAAGCTCTTTTACAATACAAAGTATGAAGATTCCTTTCTGCATTTGATGCACGAGGCCTTGGAAAAAAGATAGGCAGGTAGACTGCTTGGTTCAGATGAAAAGGCGAGACCACCTTTTGCATAAAGTGTGGATGAGTACTAAGGACTACCTTGTCATGGTGGAACCTTGTATAAGGTGGATCAGCCACTAGTGCTTGCAACTCACTGATGCGACGTGCTGATGTAATTGCAATGAGAAAGATAACCTTCCAAGAAAGGAATTTCAAGGAGGTAGTAGCTAAGGGTTCGAAAGGTGGCTTCATGAGCTGACCAAGAACCAAGTTTAAGTCCCATGCCACAGGTGGTGGCCTAATGGGAGGCTTAGTTAGCAGAAGGCCTCTCATAAATCTTGCTATAAGAGGATGGGAGGAAATAGGTTGCCCATTTAGATACTTGAAGGAACCTGCAATAGCACTCAAATGGACTCTCACTGAGTTAGTCTTAAGTCCTGCATTGGATAAATGAAGGAGATACTCCAGTAATGATTCCAGAGGTACAGCCAGTGGGTTAAGACCCTTCTGCGAACACCATATGGTAAACCTTTTCCACTTGAAAGCATAAGAGCGTCTTGTGGAAGGCTTCCTGGAAGCATAAAGGATATCCTTTACTTGCTGAGGGAGGTTAAGATCATGGAGATCTAGGCCTTCAGGAACCAAGCCCTGAGATGCAGAGACTGGGATTGGAATGCCATAACATTCCATTCTCCTGAGATAGGAGATCTGGAGCAGACCCTAACTCCAGGGAAGGAGCTTGAAAGAGATGTAGAAGCAGAGGGTACCACACTTGCCGAGGCCAACGTGGAGATATGAGGATCATACGTCCTCTGTCTCTCCGAAGCTTGAATAGGGTCTTGGGAATTAGGGGAATCGGTGGAAAGGCATAAAGGAAGTCTTGGTCCCTGTGGAGGAAAGCATCCTTGGCCTGAGAGCCCTGAGCCGGGATTCTGGAACAGAACCAGGGAAGTTTGGCATTCAACGGACTTGCAAAAAGGTCTATGTCCGGGGTTCCCCAAATTTGAAAAATCTTGGTCACCTGGTCTACATGGAGAGACCATTCATGTGGAAGCAGAACTCGACTGAGTCTGTCTGCCCAAGAGTTTTGTATGCCTGGAAGATACACTGCCAGGAGATGAATCTGATGCTCTCTGGCGAGGGCCCATAGTTGCAAAGCTTCGTTGCAAAGTGACAGAGAGCCTGTTCCCCGCTGTTTGTTCACATAGAACATGGCTACTTGATTGTCCGTATGAATGAGGACTTTCTTGTAGCTGAGCAGGGTGTGGAACACTCGAAGAGCAAGGAAGATTGCTCTGAGCTCCAAGAAATTGATATGTAGATGAGTCTCCTGTGGAATCCAGGTGCCTTGGGTGGAGAGGTCTTGTAAATGAGCTCCCCAATCCATTGGTGAAGCATCTGTTGAGAGAGTTGCCTGGGGTAAGGGTTGTTGAAATGGGGACCCCAGCAACAGGTTCTGAGTGGACTGCCACCATTGGAGGGACAAAATAAGGCAAGTTGTGTTTACTATTTTGTCTGACAGACACCCTGATGCCTGGGTCCACTGAGTGGATAAAGTCCACTGGGCTGCTCTCATATGGAGGCGAGCATAAGGAACCACATGCACGGTAGATTCCTTGTGGCCTAGTAGTTGTAGCATTTCTCGGGCAGTGAGATGAGGTTTTAGCAATGCTTGAGAAGCTAACTGCACCATGCGATGGCAATGGGCCTGGGGAAGATAGACCCTTGCCTTTTTGGTATCCAGCAAAGCTCCTATGAATTCTAGAGACTGAGTGGGAGTTAGACTAGATTTTGGGAAGTTTATGACAAGACCCAAATACTGAAGGACACGCATTGTGCAAGATAGGGAGGTCCTGGCCTCTGCTTCTGATGGGGCTCGAATGAGCCAGTTGTCTAAGTAGGGGAAGACAAATATCCCTAGAGTGCGGAGAAAGAGTAGTGGATCCGTGGAATAGTCTCCCAGTGGAGGTGGTAGAGATGAGGACAGTAACTGAATTCAAAAAAGCATGGGACAAACAGAGGATCTCTAAAGGAAAAAGGGGACTGTTGTAGTTGTTGATATGGAAGGACAGACTAGATAGGCCATGTGGTCTTTATCTGTCATCATATTTCTATGTTTAAATGCTGCTACCACAGCCATGCATTTTGTGAACACTCTTGGTGCTGAGGCCAGGCTAAAAGGAAGCACCTTGTATTGGTAGTGCTTTCCTTGAAAAAGAAACCGAAGGAACTTCCTGTGAGTTGGGTGGATGAGAACACGAGTGTACGCATCCTTGAGATCTAGAGAACAAAGCCAATCCTGACTCTGAAGGTATGGCAGCAGGGTTCCTAAAGAAATTATCTTGAATTTCTCTTTGAACAGGAATTTGTTCAATTCTCTGAGGTCCAAAATAGGTCTGTATCCCCCTGTTTTCTTTGGGATAAGGAAATAGGGGGAGTAAAGCACAGTTACTTACCTGTAACAGGTGATCTCTGGGAACAGCAGGAATTAGTCCTCACATATGGGTACGTCGGTACCGACGGAGCCTGCGCGGGAAAGCTCCCCAGCTTCCCAGAAAGAAAGCCTTTGGGGCCTCCCACAGCGCATGCGCGCTGCCTTCCCGCCTTCCTGACGAACTCTCCTCAGTTCGAGTTTAAAGCTGAGACAATAGAGAGAGGAAAGGAAAGAGAGAGAAGAGACAACTCCTAGGGGAGGTGGGTGGGTTGTGAGGACTAATTCCTGCTGTTCCCAGAGATCACCTGTTACAGGTAAGTAACTGTGCTCTCTCCAGGAACAAGCAGGAATAAGTCCTCACATATGGGGACTCCCTAGCTGAGATGCCTGGGAGATCCCTGTCCTGTAAGGGTATGAGACCCTGTAAGGTTTCACATCTTCCTATGGATCTCAGGCATCCAATCAGGGAAGGTGGGCAGGAGTTGTTTAAGAATGGAACAGGTGTTTGAGGACAGCCTGACCAAATAAGGCATCCCGGCGGGAGTCCTTGTCCAAGCAATAATGGGCTGTAAAAGTATGAACCGAGGCCCAGGTGGCTGCTCGACAGATCTGATCGATGGATACAGAATGAAGATGAGCCATAGAGGTGGCCATGGCTCTCACATTGTGAGCAGTGACATGGCCCTCCAGAGTGAGGTTCTTACTCTGGTAAGCAAAAGAGATACACTGAGCAATCCAATTGGACAGCGTTCTTTTAGTGACTGGAAGTCCCAAATGGGAAGGATCAAAAGCAACAAAAAGCTGGGAAGACTTTCTATGTTGCTGTGTCCTGTGGAGGTAAAAGGCGAGAGCTCTTTTACAAGCCAGAGTATGAAGGGCCCTCTCTGCATTAGATGCATGAGGAGCTGGAAAAAAGATAGGTAAATATACCTCTTAAGATGAAAAGGTGAAACCACTTTAGGCATAAAGTGTGGATTCATCCTAAGGACTACCTTATCATGATGGAACCTTGTATAAGGCGGATTAGCCACTAAGGCCTGCAGTTCACTGATACGGCGAGCTGAGGTGACTGCAATAAGGAAAACAACCTTCCAGGAAAGAAATTTCAAGGAGGATGAGGCTAAAGGTTCAAAGGGTGACTTCATAAGCTGACCAAGAACCAAGTTTAAGTCCCATGCCACCGGAGGAGGTCTAATGGGAGGTTTAGTTAAGGTTAGGCCTCTCATGAATCTAGCAATAAGAGGATGAGAGGAAATAGGTTGTCCATTGATAGGTTTAAATGATGCTGCAATAGCACTCAAATGGACTCGTACTGAATTCGTCTTGAGGCCTGCATTGGAAAGATGCAGGAGATATTCTGAGGTAGTGCGAGAGGGTCAAGACTCCTTTGAGCACACCAAATGGAAAATCTTTTCCATTTGAAAGCGTAAGAATGCCTAGTGGAAGGTTTCCTGGAGGCATGGAGGATATCCTTCACATGTTGAGAAAGACTGAAGGCTTGAAGGTCTAGGCCTTCAGTAACCAAGCTCTGAGGTGAAGGGACTTGGGGTTTGGGTGCCACAAAGTTCCCTCCTCTTGAGACAGAAGGTCTGGAGCAGCTCCCAAGTCCAGGGAGGGGGCTTGGGAGAGCTGCAGAAGTAGAGGGTACCACACTTAGCGTGGCCAGCGTGGAGCGATGAGGATCATAGATCCTTGATCCCTCTGGAGTTTGAACAGAGTCTTGGGAATCAAGGGAATGGGTGGAAAGGCAAACAGGAAGGCCTGACCCCAGTGAAGGAGGAAGGCATCCTTGGCCAGAGCCTCCTGACACGGAATTCTGGAACAGAAGTGGGGAAGTTTGGCATTCCATGGACTTGCAAAGAGGTCTATGTCCGGGGTTCCCCATTCCTGGAAGATTCGGAGTACCTGATCCTTGTGCAGGGTCCATTCGTGTGGGAGCAAGACTCGACTGAGTCTGTCTGCCCAAGAGTTTTGAACTCCTGGAAGGTATACTGCCAGAAGATGGATTTGATGCTCTCTGGCGAAGGCCCACAGTCTTAGAGATTCATTGCAAAGCAACAGAGAGCCAGTCCCTCCTTGTTTGTTTATGTAAAACATGGCCACTTGATTGTCCGTGTGAACAAGGACGGTCATGTTGTGAAGGAGGGTATGAAAAACTTTGAGAGCAAGGAAAATTGCTCGGAGTTCCAACAGATTGATATGAAGGGTGGCCTCCTGTGGAGACCAAATGCCCTGAGTGGAGAGTTCTTGAAGATGAGCTCCCCAACCTGTTTGGGAGGCATCTGTTGTGAGGGTTGATTGGGGCAACAGTGGCTGAAAGGGAGCCCCCAACAACAGATTTTGAGTGGATATCCACCATTGGAGAGACCAAAAGAGACGTTTGGAGGTTGCTATTTGGTCTGAGAGAGCTCCTGATGCCTGAGTCCACTGAGTGGACAAAGTCCATTGAGCTGCTCTCATGTGTAGGTGAGCATAAGGCACCACATGTACTGTGGAGGCCATGTGGCCTAGTAGCTGTAGCATCTCCCTGGCAGACAGGTGGCTTCTGGACTGAGCCTGGGAGGCAAGGTGCACTAGACGCTGGCAACGGGCCTGAGGAAGGTAGGCCCTTGCAGTGGTGGTATCTAACCAGGCCCCTATGAATTCCAGGGACTGAGTAGGGGTGAGCTGAGACTTTGGGAGGTTGATCACAAGTCCCAGGTACTGTAGAATTTGTCTGGTGCGGTCCAGGGAGGTCTGGGCTGCGGACTGAGATGGAGCTCGGATGAGCCAATCGTCCAGGTAGGGGAAGACAAATATTCCCAGAGTGCGTAGGAATGCAGCTACTATTGCCATGCATTTGGTGAACACTCTGGGAGCAGAGGCCAGACCGAAGGGAAGTACTCTGTATTGGTAAGGTTTTCCCTGGAACAGAAACCGTAGGAATTTTCTGTGGGAGGGATGGATGAGTATGTGTGTATGCATCCTTGAGATTTAGAGAACAAAGCCAATCTTGACTCTGCAGGTATGGAAGAAGAGTTCCTAGAGAAAGCATTTTGAATTTCTCTTTGTAGAGGAATTTGTTCAATTCTCTGAGATCTAGAATGGGTCTGTATCCCCGTGTCTTCTTTGGAATGAGAAAATAAGGGGAGTAAAACCCTGACCCCTGTTGAAGAAGAGGAACTTCTTCTATTGCCCTTTGGGCGAGAAGGGTAGTGATCTCCTGACTCAAAAGGTGTAGGAGAGATGTGGGAGAATTGTGAGGACTCACCATGGTATAGGGAGGAAGGCTGGAAAAGTGCAGTTTGTAGCCCTCCCTGATAATAGAGAGGGTCCACTGCTCTGATGTTATTTGCTCCCATCTGGGAGCAAAATGAGTTAACCTTCCTGGGATGGTGAGAGGCTCTGGTTTTTTCAGAGCCAGAAAGGGTAAGTTCTCTAGAATTAAGTCAAAAACCCTGAGGAGGTTGGGACTGCTGGACTGTAGAAGCCCCTGCAGGTTTTGCCTTGGCCTGCTTAGATTGCTGACGCTTAGGAGCAAAACGGGCTGCAGAAGATTGTTGGCCAGTATTTGCAGAAAATCTGGTCTTCTTGAAGAAAGACTTTTTAAAAGACTTTTTCTTAGCAGGAGTAGAGGTAGACTTGGAAAGTCTATCCAAAGCAGCATTCTCTGCGTCCATTTGAGTGGCTTTGATTTGCCACTCTTTGCCAAACAGATTTTCACCAGTACAGGGCAAATTTCCCAAGCCATTCTGGACCCAGGGTTCCAAGTCAGAAGCCTGGAGCCAGGCAATTCTGCGAGCAGCTATAGCAATGCCCGAGGCTCTGCTAGCACCTTCAAAGGAGTCAAAAGCTGCCCTGTTGGAAAACTTTGAAACATCTTGGGTATGTCTCAACAAAAGAAGGTACTCATCCTTTTTATCCTCTGGGATAAAGGGGAGAAAATTGCGCCACTGTAATGTAAGCTCCTTCAGAAACATGCCCATGTAGAGACTGTATGAATTGATTCTGGCAATCAGCATACTAGCCTGGAAGATTTTTCTGCCAAAAGCATCCAAAGTCCTACATTCTCGTCCTGGAGGAGTAGAAGAGTGTCTTTTGGTACTCTTTATCCTTTTCATAGCTGACTGCACCACAATAGAATGGTGAAGGAGCTGAGTCTTTTGAAAACCAGGAGAAGGGGGGACACGATACATGGTGTCCAAACGACGAGAATGTGGAGAGAGGGTGAGAGGAGTCTCCCATAAGTCCATCATGTGTTCATGTAGAATTTCATGTATGGGCAAGGTGACTGCCTCCTTAGGAACCTTAGAGTACCCCAAAATATCTAATTTTTTTGCTCTGGGTTCTTTTTCAGTGGTTACTGAAATAGAGAGTCCTTTAGCTAATTCAAGAATGAAGTCTTGAAAGGACAAATCCTCTGGAGGAGACATTCTCCTCTTTGGAGAAGAGGGCTCCTCAGGAAGAGTAAGAGATGCTTCAGCAGAGTCCTCTGAGGCGTCTGAATCATCAGAAGACTCGAAGTATCGTCTGTTAGCTTCCAGGGATCAATACGCGTATCGACCGGTATAGACATCGGGCGTACCCGGAACCGGATCGGTATCGGGAAAAACTCCGAAACCGGGAACTGGTATCCTGGTCGATGAGGATGCCATGGGTACCGGTATCGGTTGTGGTACCGGTACCGGAGTCGGTACCGCTGCTTGCGGTACCGTGGGCATCGCAGTCTTAATGAAAGCCATGATGGCCTGCTGCATGGTCTGAACCGTATGGTCCATGGAAGCCACGACTGTCTGGATGTCGGTACCGGAAGAATGGGCCGGTACCCCAGAGCAGTCCAACAGGTGATCGGTCGAGGCCGTGCCATCAATGTCAACCTGTAACCCCATAGGAGGAGCTTTGGAAGCCGGAGCTTCCCGCCGGGGTTGTTTGGCTGGGGCAGGGTCTTCAGGGTCAAGCCCAGAGGCATCTCGATACTTAGAGGGAGATTTGCCTTTTGAAGACCTGCCGGAGGAATGTTTGGTTACCTGAGATCCATCAGGAGAGGAAGACCTGGATGATGTTGATGCTGGAGTATCAGAAAACAGCATATGAAACTTGGCGGCCCGGTTCTGTAAGCCACGTTTGGACATCAGAGAACAGGATGGGAAGTCCGGAATGGAGTGGTCAGGCCCAAACATTTAAGACACCATTCATGGGTGTCTGTAATCGAAATAGTACCGCTGCACTTGGTGCATTTTTTAAAACCAGTAGCTGGTTTCTCCATGAGGAGAATTTAGTCAAGGCCTGAAGGCCTAAAGGGAAAAATACACCAAGTGGGGAAAGTATAGTATTTTTTTTTTTTTTTTAAAGTAAAGTAAGAAAAAAGACCGGCGGTACCGGTCCGTAGTCGGGGAAGGCAGACACGCGGCCAAAGAAACAAGTTAAAATAAGAAATTCTTCAGCGGTGACAGGAACACGACCTGCTAGTTCCGCGGAAAAAGAAGAACTGAGGAGAGTTGGTCAGGAAGGCGGGAAAGCAGCGCGCATGCGCTGTGGGAGGCCCCAAAGGCTTTCTTTCTGGGAAGCTGGGGAGCTTTCCCGCGCAGGCTCCGTCGGTACCTACGTACCCATATGTGAGGACTTATTCCTGCTTGTTCCTGGAGATATCCCCGTATCCTGTTGATGAATGGGTACTTCTTCTATTGTCCCTTGGCAAAAAGCATAGTGACCTCCTGATCTAACAGGCTGATGAGAGAGGTCTGAGAATTGAACTGTCTTACCATGGTGGAAGGCGGCATGCACAGGAAGTGCAGCTTGTACCCTTTCTCTTATAATGGAGTGTCCAATGCTCTGCTGTTATCTGCTCCCACCTGGGGGCAAAGTGACATAACCTTCCTGGAATGCTGGAAGGCTCTGGTCCATTCAGGCACACAGTCCAAAACGTGATAAGGTGGAAAAACACTTTATTTGAATTCTCAGACCTAGCAACCCGACACAGGCCGTGTTTCGGAGACCTTCATCAGGGGTTGTCTAAATAGGTACTAAAAACATAGAAACAAACAATATTAAAAAATCAAATAATAGTGAAAGAACAAATAATCATGGACATTCATTTAACTCTATTCATACAGAAATAGAAATAAATAAATAATTAAAAAATAATAAATATCTCATATTAAATTAAAAAATAAATAATATATTTAAAATAATAAAACTCAAATGCTCAAAATGTGATACCCAAATATAATTAAATAATAAAAATATATATAATATAAAACTAAGTAGACCCCAACTAGATCCATACAGACACAATCAAATACAGTCCTTGCGGGAGGTGATCAGCATCATAATTGCAATGTTACTACCTTATTTGTAGAGACGATGATATGCAAACCTCTCAAGGAGGCACACAACTTATTTGTAGAGGCGATGACATACAACACTCGCAAGGAGGTAAAAAACTAAAATGAAGACGACATAAGATAAAGCATATGTATACCATTGGAGATAACTTATATATGTTCAGAACATAAATTAAAAAATCACTGAGGACTGGAGACTGGAAACATAACTGAAACGCAGCAGGCATTATTCAGAAGGCCGGATGTGGGAGGAGGGCACAGCCGAGAAAGACACAAGTGCTAAATAACCATCTATTGTAATTGAGAAAATTGGTGGGAGAAATAATAATAATATACCCCATTTATTATAAACTTCTGTCAAAAAATATCAATAAAAAACAATATTGTACTTATAAAAATTATAAGGAAAATGTTTAGAGTAGGGCCAAAGTTTCATCGCAGGGCCAGCTTAACCAAAACCATTTGCATAAAATCTAAATAGTATACGGGCAGAAAATAAAACGTCAAACTGCTTAGAGATTCTTAAAAACAGTGGGGAGAAGAGAGGGGCTGGATTCTCAAGAGAATAATTCAAAAGGAGATATGCTACACTGTTACTCCTTACTCATATTTATCGGAGGCTCGTAGCGATGTGTGATAATCAAGAAAATAATTTAAAAGGAGGTGTGCAAAATCGCTACTCTATTACTCCTTACCATATTAAATCGGAGGCTCCTAGAGATGTGGGGACATTTGTGTAACGTTATCATAAAGATTATCTCACTTACCGATCCTATTCGCTGACAGGAAACAAAAATCTTTAAAACTGTAAGTAAACTGAAAGTAGTCCTTCAGACTGTCAGCGTGAAATGCTATCAAAGACGCCGACACATGCGCAAGCCTTATGTTGATCACAAGAGCGGGAAACAGAGGGGGCGTGGCCAAACCCGAAAAAAACTTTTAAGGAACCAATCATTCAAACTAGCATTGTACCGACTTTAAAACTATAGCGCTAACGCTAAAAAAAAACCTTTAGTGAAGATAAAAAGGAAAAAATAAATAAATAAAATAAACATTGCATTCTTTTTTAATTTTTAAAAAGGACATCCAGAGGCATCGGGTCGTCAGTAAACGCTTAAGTGTAGGTACTTAATGTAACAATTGGGACCATTTTGCTATTTTGTCCTCATGTCTTTCATATCCCTTAAAAAGATTACCCTCTATTGGAGACAAATAAGACTAATTAAAAACCCATCTACAGCTTAGCCACATAGACCAAACTAAAAAATAATAATAAAATCAAAAGTTGTAATCTAATATAAAAAAAACCCAATAATTAAAAAATTAAAAACAAAAACATAATAAAATCAAACTTAATTAAATAATAAAATAAATCATAATTGTATTAAGAAATAAAAACCATAAATATATTTAAAATTATATTAAAAACTATATAAAAGAGAATATTATTGTAGTACTGGTAGATGAAAATAAAATCCTAAATGAAACAATAATATAATTGTGTAAATATGTATAATAAATGATAATAAAACATACGAAACTTGTAAAATAAAAAAATAAAAAATCATTAAATATTAAAACAATAAATAATTAAAATTAATATAAAAATAAATATGTAAAAAATATATAATAACATAATATAAATTGATAAAACCAATTAATACAACTAAAAATAGGAATAAAAATAAAAATAATAAAAATAATGATAAAAGTAATAATAATAATAATATTAAAAACAATAAAAATAAAAATAAATAAATAAATAAAAAATAAAAGGTCTCCGAAACACAGCCTGTGTCGGGTTGCTAGGTCTGAGAATTCAAATAAAGTGTTTTTCCACCTTATCACGTTTTGGACTGTGTGCCTGTATCACGTGATAATTTGCCCTGTGTTGGACAGCCTCTGGTCCATTCAGGGCCAGGAAGGCTAAGTTCTCTTGATGAAGGTCAAAGGCCTTGTGGAGGCTGAAACTGCTGAGACGGTGGAGGCTTAGCAGTCTTTGCTTTCTTTTGTTTGGGTGGTTGCTGACCCTTCCGGGTAGGCTGACCTGTAGAACGTCCCTGCTGGGAATAAGAGGGATAAAACCTTCTTTTTTGAGAAGAAATCTTTCAAGAAACCTCTCTCACAGGATCAGCTGTGGCTTTGGATAGCCTATCCAAAGTGGAGTTGTCAGCATCCAACTTATTGGCCTTTTCTTGCCAATCTTTACCAAACAGCTTCTCACCAGTACAAGGAATATTGCCCAGTTTGTCTTGTACCCAGAGCTCCAAATCAGATGCTTGGAGCCAGGCAATTCTACACGCACCTATGGCAATGTCAGAGGTTCTGCTTATGCACTCAAAGCAGTCAAAAGCTGCACGGTTAACAAATTTAAAAACATCCTGGGCATGTTTGACCAATGTGAGAAAATCCTGTCTTTTATCCTCAGGAAGAAGAGGGCTCAAAACCTCTAAATCTCCTGTAATTTCCTTCAGGAACATTCCCATATATAAAATATAGGAACTGATTCTGGCAGAAAGCATGGAAGCTTGGAAAGTACGACGTCCAAAAGCATCCAAGGTTCTGCACTCGTGTCCTGGAGGATTAGAGGCATGTCTCTTTGCACTCCTGATCCTTCTCATAGCTGATTCCACTACAATAGAGTGGTGAGGAAGCTGAGTCTTCTGGAAACCAGGACAAGGAGGAACTCGGTACATAGTATCCAGTCTACGAGAATGAGGAGAGGTGGTAAGAGGCGTCTCCCACATTCTTAGCATGAGATCATGCAAGATCTCATGGATGGGTAGAGTAGCTGCCTCTTTAGGAGCTTTGGGATATTGTAAAATTTCAACTCCTTTGCTCTGGGCTCTGATTCAGGAGCCACAGTAATGGACAGACCTCGAGCCACCTCCCTGATGAAGTCCTGAAAGGAAATATCCTCTGGAGGAGACATCCTGCGCTTAGGGGAGGAAGGCTCCTCTGGGAGAAGTATTCCTGCATCGACAGAACTGTCAGAATCCTCAGATTCTTCTGAGGACTCGAAGTACCGTCTGTCCGGATGCTCTTGAAGAGCCCGATACCCGTACCGACTGAAGTCGGTACCGGGAGGTATCAGTACCAGTGTATTGGTACCGGAGGGCATCGCATGACTGGGTGCCAGCAATGCAGACACCGATGTCGATGCTATCGGTACCGGTACCGGTTGAACTGTCTGATGTGATTCCAAGGGTGCCGATGCCACAAGGAGAGCCGCCAGACTGCGTTCAATAGCCAGGAATCTCTGGTCTATCGACGCTGCCGATGCCTGGATGTCGGTACCGGAGAAGACAGCCGGTACCCCAGAGCATGGCACCAGTAGTTCTGCCGAGGTTGAGGCCTCGAGAACGTCCTGGAGCCCCAATAATGCTTTGGAAGCCGAAGCCTCCCGCAGGGGCAATTTTGCCGTTGCAGAATCCTCAAGGGCAACGCTGGAGGCATCTCGATGCTTAGGAGATCTACCCTTTGAGGACCGGCTAGACTTGTATTTAGTTACCTGAGATCCACGGGAGGAAGAGGAAGCCCTGGAAGACGTCGATGCCACCGAGGCTGCATCAGAGGGAAACAGGGTAATGAGCTTAGCAGCTCGGTTCTGCTGAGCTCTTTTGGACATCATGGTACAGGACATACATTCCATGATGGAGTGGTCAGGACCTAAACATTTGAGACACCATTCATGGGTGTCGGTGACGGAGATGGTACCACCACACTTGGTGCACTTTTTGAAACCCGAAGAGGGCTTTTCCATTGTGGAGGAATTTAAGGCGCATGCACGTGGAAAAGTGTATTTTTTTTTTAAAAGAAAAGAAAAAAAAAACGGCGGTACCAGTAGAGCGTCGAGAAAGGCAGACGCGACCACAAAAAAGAAGGGTAATAAGGAACATTTTCTGCGGTGACAGGAACGACGACCTGCTGGCTCCGCGGAAAACGAAGAACTGGAGAGAGGCAGTTGGGAAAGGCGGGAAGGCAGCACGCAGGCGCTGTGGGATGCTCCCAAAAGCTTTCTAATTGGACGCTGGGGAGCGTTCCCGTGCAGGCTCCGTCGGTACCGACGATACCCATATGTGAAGACTACATTCCTGCTTGTTCCTGGAGATTGAGAAGTCCAAGGTCAGGACTCTCTGTGGGGGGGTGGGGGGGGTGGCAGTGTGTCTGGAAGGGCATCCTGGTATGGAGGTGGCAGGAGTGCTGCCACCAATTGAGGGACTCTGCTAGCTGGCGGGTTACTCTGACCCTATCCTGTAGTCTGCCTGTGGCTTGGGTCCACTGAGAGCATAGGCGCCACTGAGCTGCCTGCATGTGTAAACAGGCTAGTGGGGTTGCGTGGACCATGGAGGCCATGTGGCCCAGTAGGCGGAGGAGGTGGCAGGCTGGGACCGATTGCCGGCGCTGCACTTGAGCCGCTAGCTCCTTGAGGCACTCTGTCCTCTTTCTGGGGAGAAAGGCCTTGGCCTGCTGAGTGTCTAGCTGAGCCCCTATGAACTCCCAAGCTTTGGGCTGGGGTCAGGTGAGATTTGGGGTGGTTGATGACGAACCCTAGGTACTGCAGTTAGAAATTTAGCATGCCCTGTGGCCTCGTGTGCCTCTATGGCAGTGCTGCCTCTTATAAGTCAGTCATCCAGATAGGGGAAGACAAAGGCCCCTTGTAGACGTAAGTGGGCTGCAACCACTGCTAGGCATTTGGTGAACACCCTTGGTGAGGAGGCTAGTCCGAAGGGCTGCACCCTATATTGGTAGTGCCCTCCTCCCACCACAAACCTTAGGTACTGCCTGTGGGAGGAATGGATTTGGATGCATGTGTAAGCATCCTTTAGGTCCAAGGAGAAAAGCCAGTCTTCCTGGTGGAGGTAAGGCAGCAGTGTCCCAAGGGAGAGCATCTTGAACTTCTCCCTCACCAGATATTTGCTCAAGTTTCACAGGTCCAAGATGCGTCTGAGGCCTCCAGTCCTTTTGGAAAAAGAAAGTACCTAGAATAGAAGCCCTTGCCCCAAAGGTGTTTGGGTACAGACTCTATTGCCTTGTCCTTGAGGAGACTTGCAAGCTCTGTGAGGAGCAAGGTCTGGTGAAGGAGAGGCCCTCCGTGGCTCTCCTGGAAAAAGGTCTGGAGGTGCCTGCTGTAAGTGGAGGAGGTAACTCTCCATGACCACCTGGAGTACCCAGGGTCTGTGGTGACTGTGAGAAAAGAGTGCCAGGCATCCCCCCCCTGTGGGCTGAGAAAGACCTCCAGGGGGAGAGAGCACCATGCCTTGGGAGTTATAAGCTCCCCCCAACTGGGCCGGAGTCAGAGTCTGGGGCTTAGGGGTTTTGGCCTTCTGGGTCCTGTGCCCTTGTCTTTTGGACTGGGTACCCTGCGGAGGCCCCGAGTAGCCTTGGTATTGTTGGGTATGAGAGAAGGCTTTTCCCGGGATGGGGGGGGAGGGGGGAAAAGAAAAAAAAAAAAAGAGGCTTTTCCCTGGGAGAAGAGGAGGCTTTATCTGATGGTTTTCTGCAGGGAAGCCCTGAGGTCTTTTTGGAGAGCCTTTGTTAAGTGAAACTCTCTCTCGATTTCGGCTGCCTTGTCAGACATAGATTGGCCGAAAATATTCTCCCCAATACAGGGGACATCGAGTAGTCTGTCCTGGACCCACTCTTTGAGGTCGGACAATTGTTACCAGGCTTGGCATCTGGCCCCGATGCTGGCAGCTGTGACTCAAGCAGACTCCTTGAAGCAATCATAAGTCGCTTGAGAGTGAACTTTGAGCAGTCCTGTACTGCCACGGTGAGGGTCTTGAACCACTGGAGGGGTTCCCTGTTGAGGCCTGCTGAGAACCCAGCAAGTTCCTTGGCTAGTGTCTTAAGGTACATGCCAATGTAGAGCTCATGGGCCTGGACTCTACACCCTAGCATTGAGCCCTGGAAACATTTGGCCCGAGGGCGTCAAGGGTCTGGAGTCTCCCTACATGGGGGGATGGAGGAGTGGGTCTTCTGGCTCTTTAGTTCGTGCATGGTCGACTCGACGACCATGGAGTTATGTGGTAACTGGTTTTTTTTGGAACCCTGGGCTCTTGTGGACATGATACATTGCGTCGTACCAGCAGCTGACAATGGGCACTAATGCCAGTGTTTCCCCACAACCGTAGAAGTAGATGCTCAAGGATCGATTGTACCAACACCGTGAGGGTCTCCCAGGAAGGGGCCTCATACTGGAGGATCTCCAATTCTTCGGTGTGCAGGTCCTCCTTATTCTCGGTCTGGACCGAGTGTGCTTTAGTTATATCCTATACAAAGTCGTGGAAGGCCATGTCCTTGGGAGGAGACTGATGTCAAGGCGCTGGTGGAGACGGGTCCGAGGGGACGTCTTGGTGTCTCCAGGGATGCCTTGTCCTCTGTCTCCCACTTGGAGTCTAGCAGAGACAAGGGATACAGAGGCCCTGTGACTCTGATTGTCGAAGCACATGCCATGGGGCCAGAGGCCTGTCACGGACACTAGCCGGTGAGGACTGGATACCTGAGGAACGGGACTGGGACTGGGACCGGGACCTCAACAGGCACAGACGGCTTACTTGAGGCCGATGGCACTTGATGCTCAGCTCCTCTACCAGTGACCCCCCCCCCTTGCAGTCGAGGGGACCAGTCGTTGGGGCAGATGAGCTGGGCGAACTGGCCATCATCACCTGCTGCAGGGCCAGGATAGCAATGATGTTCTGTTTCAAGGCCTCCATTCTGGTTTCTATGCCAGAAGGCTCTGCAGCTTTTGGTGCGGGCACTGACGGCTTCAGGCCAGATACTGACACTCCAGAGAGTGTGTCCTCAATAACCACTATGGCCTCAAGCGCCCTTGGCTAGTCTCCACCTGCCAAAGGGCCCCCCTTTTGGAAAACTTGACTGGAGTCTCTCCGACTCCTCCAAGTCTCTCCGGTGCGATTTACTGGGTTTCTCTGGACCAACCTCCAGGATAGTCGAGGATTTTTTTTCTTCTGCTTCTGTTTCAGGATCCTCTGAGGATCCGTTGTCATGGGACTCTTAAGATGCCTGGGCATCGCGGGATGTGCTTGCCTTGGAGCTGGGCGCCGGGGATGTGTGCGTGGAGTCTGATCTTGGGAACATCTTTTCCTGCAATTCCAACTTCTTTTTTTTTTGCCAACATGCCCTGGCAAAGATCACAACTGGAACTGTAGTGGTCCAGTCACAGGCAACGCAAGCAGCAGTCATGGGTGTCAGTGATGGACATGGTTTGATCGCAGCAGTCACATTTTTTAACCTACCGGGGGACATGGTGGGATGCACCCAGACAGGGTTGATGGCCTCCGGGCGAAGAAGGGCACAAAGCTCTGGTCAAGGGAACCTCAAGGAAAAAAGGTGAAAAAGGAGGGGCTCAAGGATGGCGTCAAAGATGCTGGCTCGGGGCGGGAAGAGAAACCGGTACGCTTACCGGAAAGCTAAACTGAATTACTAAGTTTTGAGAAATTTTTCCAGGGACACTGGACGTGCATCTGTTGGGCTCCGTGGAAAAAAAAAAAAAAAGAGACTGACCAAGATGGCACCCTTAGGTGGGAAGGGGACCACATGTGTGGTGGCATCTCCTAAAGAATTTCTTTGAGAGTTGGGGAAATGCTTCCGCACGGGCTCCGTTGGTGCAGACATCACTCATGTGAATACTGACTTCCTGCTTGTTCCAGGCGAACTGCAGTATACAATCAGGTTTCCAGAAGGATAAGAGTACCAGTGTTTAGTTCAGATGAAAGGTGGAAACTATTTTCTGAAGAAATGAGTGCACCAATCACATGGATACACCAGTGTTTTCCAAACATTTATCCAATATGGTCCCATTTTAACTCATGTGATCCCAGATTTATTAAAAATTTTACACAGTCTAATTGGTATACAACCTCCAAAGCAATTTACAACCAACTAAAACAGACTTCCATTCCCTTCTCCCCCTCATCTATTCCTCTCCTCTTTCATCTACTGCCTCCTTATCCAGCTTGATCAAAGCATAAAGACAGCAGCGATAGCAGCAGTATGTCAACAGTAGCAGCAGTCAGAACAGAGTCTTGTGTGCAGTCAGATCCCAGTACTCTGGATGCATTTCCAACCTACTCTGCAATCTTTAACTAGGACAGAACTCTGGCAATCAAAGAGGAGAGTTCATCTTTCCTGAGGAAATTTACCATGGCCGCATCTTTTTCACCTGAGGAAATTTCACCATCCTTCGCTTTTTGGCCCTTGTGCTCAGATCCAGAGTCATCTGCCTCCTAGAATACAAGTGTACAGTTTTACCAGTGGCAATTCCTCCTTATTCCCTTAAGAGGCTAGATACCACCTGAATCTCTTTCTGGAGGGGACCCTAGGTAGCTCCTGGACCAGATGAACCCATAACTGCCACTTGTTTTACCAATATTGAGTGGGTGGCTAGTCTTACTCCAAAACAGCAGATTACGTCTTTTGGTGGTAGATCTAAACTGATCGCCAAAGGAAGAATGGCTAAAGGCCATCAATAAGATGAGATCAAACAAAAAGAAAACAAATCTGGTGAAAAACAAAGCCTTTTATGATTCATGTGAATACAGTATGCCAAATTCATTCCACAGTGGCCAACCCTTGTTCTCTTCTATCCTTCCCAGGCAGAACTTGTTTGCTGGCCACCATACTAGTTAATGTAGAATGCAAACAATATGCACACATAAGTCTCTCTCATGCATCTCCTAAAGTTAACCTTTAAAATACAGGTCCCATGAATTTGGATTTAAATTGCTTGCATTTCCAAATCAGAGCTCGAGGTGAGTTTATATTTCACATACAGTGGATAGCTCCTTCTTCCAGGGTCTTGCAATGTACGTGACACAATAGAGGGTGAAAATGACAAGGTGCACCACTGCAGGAAGCTGGATTTGACTCCTGGACTTCCTTATTCTTATCTAACTCTAACCAGTAGATTACCCAGGAAGTTGCATCCAAAGTGTTACAAAATACTACCATTTTTAATTCAAGTAAAGGAACTCAACAGGTAACACCCGTCATTTTTTTTTCCTGACCATCAGTAATGTATCTGATCAATGGATACACACTAAGCCAGCTGTTTCCAAATCGGATTCAAAAGGCAAAAAGTATTTTGTAACACATTTAACGTACTGTAACACCATATGCGGGGCAGGGACATCCAGGACACTAGTTGCACTGGTTTTCCCCTCTCAAACGCTCCAGTCCAGGCTTTGAATCCAGTCCAGGATTTGTACAAAACCCAATGAGCAGCTTTCCTAATCCAACAGCTGTCTGGAAAGAAGTCCAGTTGTGGGAACCCCCACTGGAAGCCAATACTAAGAACACTGTCACTTGCTTCAGAGACAATGTCATGTTGAACCTTTCCTTCCAGGGCACAAAAACAAAAGTGGTTCCACAGACACAAAAGTAAGCAGTCACATATAGTCTCACAAAAACCAAAACAACTTCAAATTTTCCCCAGAGGTCCCCACAGGTAGGAAGCAAGGATCCTCCCTTCAACAGACTGTCCTGCTTACTGTGATGCAGTGTTGCTGAAAGCCAAAGTTCTAGCAGCTGTGCAGCAGCCCTCCCTCCCTTCAGGTTCTATGTAAATTTTCTGAACCTTCCTCTTGGGCTGAACCATTCACCGCTTTAAGCACAGTCCCTCCATGGGCTCAGGAGCAGCTTCTTCCTCATATTCCAGAGCCTCCATTAAGCTCTGTCTGGTCTGTTCCTCCTCCTGACTCTCCTGGAAGCACAAGGACCTTCTCACAAGGGACAGCCCACCCCTCCCCCTTCCAGCCTCCTTTTGGTGCTAGGGAGTATTGTTTAGTAAGCCAAGGATACTGGGCTAGATCGGAATCCTGACTCGTCCTGGTGGCCTGGCTCCCTCCCTTCAAACTGGCATTCTAGCTGGGGTCTTCCTCCCTTACGGTGGCCAGGCTGGATCTGTATCATACCTGCAGGCTCTAGGTGTTCCCTGTTACTGCAAAGGTCCTTTCACTAATCCAAAGCTTTTCTCTCCTTGGCTGGTACTTGGCTGATCATTACAATACCAAAAATGAATTCACAGGCTATTTGCATGCATTTACCCCAAGAAATAAGGCTATTTTGCCTACCCTGACAACCAAACATATTTTGAGATCTTGAGGAATGGATTTGGGATTTTTTTTTTTAAAGACAAAGTCTCCATAACTTCAAAACAAATAAAAATGCCCCTCCATCTCCATCCCCCCCAAGTGAAAATCAATCACAAAAGAATTCTGAACAATCCCAAAACAAATAAATACAGATTTTGGCGAGCCTACAAATGACTTATAAACAAATAGTGTGTAAATAACACGCATGCCTCTCTACAGCTCCCAAAAGTTTCACTAGAATGTCCCTGAGGAAAATATTTAAAAAAACAAAAGTAGATCTTCTCTCACCTTCAGTTCTAGCCAGAATTGCCAGGGTGGAGCCTGCAGCCCATGGGAATAAAACACAAAGTAGTCTCCTTGGAAGCCAGCAACAGGGACTCCATCCCCCAGGGACCAGCTGGAAAGCAATACCCCTTCATGGGCTCGCACGTACAGAGACATGTGACTAGGACCTGAACAAGGGAAATGCATCTTTACACAACAGACAGGCTGACATAACCAAAGTCACACTGAAAATGACAAGAGTGTGTTTTTCTTGTCACTGCATTTTTTAGATCCTTCCCTCAGTACTGTCTCTGGCTTTGCTAATATTTATCCTCAGGCTCTGCGCTATCACTGCAGTGTTTTTACTCCACCCCATCCTTAATTTGAAGGAAGCGGGGTGGGGGGGGGAGCATAGAAAGTATAGTTACTGCATTTGCAGCCACTGACAGCTGAAGGAAAGACATTCAAAGAGGCTCTGTTAGGGCCAAAGCCAGTTAAACGTTGACCCAAGTGGGACAGTTTGACAAACTTGCAAGCATATCTGTCAACTTAACCAGCTAACTCAGAGTTGAAACACAAACCTATCACAGAGACAAACTGCTGGTTGCATCAGGCTCCTTAACAAGTTATATAAAACGTAATAGTGAACTTATTCCAAAAACTCTGCAGTTGTATAGACACCATGCTATTGATAAGTACAGAGCTCCCAGAAGATGAAATGACTTTACTCTTGTTGTGTCTGGGTAAAACGTGTTCATACAACAATCCTCTCAGAGAAAGCAGAGTGGGCAGATAAACTCATAAGGGTTGGAAATTCTGTTAACCTTGTCTTAAAAGAGTCAACTTCAGGAGAAAGCCACAGATGGGAAAAGGTGACATTTTACTTACCAGATAATGTTGCTTCTTTGAGTCCTACTAGACCAATCCAGACAAGTGGGTTGTGTTCCTTTACCAGCAGATTGGTGGAGATAAAGAACCAACGAAAGCCCAGGTTTCAATGACATCACTCCCATGCCTCTATCTGCCTTAACCACCAGAGGTCTCTTCAGTATTTGTCCCAAAGCATATGGGAGAACATGGCAAGCCTCTCACAACCTCAATGTGGGCAACAATGAGTAATCAAACAGTACAGGAAAGCATAAACAGAAGGCTGGCGATAGAAGATGGACCTGCAGAACCAAGAATATAAAATCATAGCGGACTCAAGGGTACCATCACAGAAGAAAAGTGCAAACAGTTCCGGAGGGTGGGCGGGCAGGCCCTGGACTTGTCTAGCAAGACTCAAGGACAGGACATTACCTAGCAAGTAAAATGTCACTTTCCATATAGTCGTGCTAGACCAGTCCAAACAAGTGGGACGTACCAAGGCTAAGCCTCCACTAGGCAGGAAGACCAGCAGTTCACAAAACCTTAGAGCCAAAGGAGGTGTTCGCCCGAGCGTGGACATCCAAGCACAAATGCATGACAAAAGTGGAAAGTGATGCTGTTACCGCCCAATGAATGTCTTTAGGGGCTACCAAGCTCCACTCCATCCATGAGGATGCTTGCGCTTGAGTAAAATGAATGCGCAAAGCCTCCAGAACCAGCTGGTTCCACAAAGGCAATGGCCTCCTTAACCTAGCACTCCAATGCAGACTTAGCTGCTGTGTCACCTTGCACTGACCAAAAAACAGCACAATAAGGCTGTCAGACTTATGAAAATAATTCATAACCCCCAAGAACCAGAAAAGCACCCTTTGGATATCCACAAGACAAAGATCCTTAGTCCCCCGACACTGCTCTGTAGAGGAGGGAGAGAAGGCAAACCACCCAGTTCACATGAAAGGCAGAAATTACTTCAGGGAAGAAGGAAGGCACAGGCCAAATGGAAATGGTCACCTCAGAAAAAGATAGGCAAAGATCTTGACAAGATGGAGCCGGCAGCTTAGATCTCTTTGCGGAACACATTGCAACCAAGAAGACAGTCTTGAGTATCAAATCCTTCAGAGATGCACTGTTCAACAGTTCAAAGGGCTTAGACATCAGGCCCTGAGCACAGGACACAGATCCCAGGAAGGGGCCACAAACCAGAGAGGATGACACAGATGCCAAACCCCCTGAAGAAAGCACAAACATCTAAAGTGTAGGACTACCAGCCAATGGACCTCGGAAACAGACCAAAGCTTCCACCTGAACCTTCAGAGAGCTAAGAGAATGGCCCTTTCTCCAGAATGTCCTATAGAAAAGGCCAACTGAGATGGAACTTTGGCTGCCTCAGGAGCCAGCTACTGTGTGCTGCACCAGCACTCAATGCACCAGAACTGCACTTTGCCAAGTTGGTAGATCTCCTCTGGGCTCTGAGTAGTGTGGAAAACAGTCTCCTTAAAGGAGATGAGCCGTAAGCGAGAAGGGAGCCAGGTCCTCCTGGACAAGCAGTCCCTGACACAACAGGCCCTGAGAAAGAGGTGACACTTGCAATAGCTGCATCAGATCTCTGAATCACGCTCTCCTTGGCCAATCCAGCACCACCTGAATAATTCTTCCTGGGTTGGGCTCCATATGTCTAATCACACGCCCCACCAGGGGCCATGGAGGAAAATACATACAGCAGGTGTTGACTTGGTCAAGGTTGAGCCAGGGTGCCAATGCCTTTGGACCCAATCTCAGTGCAGCGACTGAAGCAGCAGCACACTTTGGCACTTGAGCGTGTCGCCATAAGATCCCTCTCGGGCGACCCCAGCAGTGCAGAAACAACTGCAATGTCTCCTGACTCAATGCCCACTCTCCTGGAACCAGAGAGGGCTGGCTAAGAAAATCCATTTTCATAGTATCTATCCAGGCAATATCCAGAGCCAACTAGGAGGTTCTTTGCTGCCCAGGCAAACAGGAGAGCCATCTCCAGGGCTACCCCAGCATGCCTCATGCCACCTTGCCAACTGACATAAGCCATCACCATGGCTTTGTTCAACACTTGAACCATCCAGCTCTCAACCAGAGCCAGAAACACAGAAGATATTTTATTTATTTATTTACATTCTCTTATATACCGCGCTATTCTGCATCAGTGCGGTTTACATTGAACAAACTGAAATTACATTGAACAGGGCATTATATCTTGGAGATAACTATTTTACAGGGAACATGGGCTATGGAGGGTTAAGTGGCTTGCCCAAGACCACAAGGAGCACCTGTGGAACTAGAAACCTCAGTCCTTCCAGCCCAAGGTTGCTGTACTCTAGTGGGATTTGAACCTCCGACCTTCCGGCCTGAAGTACCTTGCCCCAACCACTAGGCCACTCCTTCACTCCTTGGCTCTTGCCACAAGGCAATTGATGTACCACACCATCTCCCTGTGGTTCCAACAGCCCTGGGCCATTTGGCCTTGGCAATGGGCTCCTAGAGACTGGCATCCATCATCAGACGGATCCATGAGTAATAGTCCAGCAGCACGTCCTTCGACAGATTACTAGGCTATTGCTACCACCACAAGCCAGCCATCACCATTATTGGGAGCGGCAGCCTGAGTTCACCCCACTGAGAACTCTGAGACCACCGAATCGGCAAGACCATTGGAGAGATCACATATGAGCACGCTATCAATCCGAGGAACTGAAGATCAACCCAGACTCTAGAAGCCTGCTGCGAACAGAACAGCGCTAAGCAATCCAAAAGTCTGACTTTCTCCTCTGACAGGAAGACTTTACACACTCGAGTATCAAAACATGCTCCCACGAACTCCAGAGACTGGAAATGCAACAACTTGCTCTCTCCCCAATTGATCACCCAATCGAGGCATATCAGAAAGGACACCATACTCTGGGAGCTACCTGAGACACCTCAAAGAGAATGGGCTCTCATGAGTCAGTAGTCCAGATATGGGTGCACACAAATCCCTTGGCACCTACCACCACCATGACCTTGGAGAATGTCCTTGGGGCAGTGGAGAGTCTTAATGGGAGGGCAGCAAACTGAAGGCGAGAGCCAAGTATGGCAAAACACAGATACTTTGCTAATCCTTTGTATAGGGATACGTCTTGGCCAAATCCAGAAATGCCACAAACACCCCCTCGACACACTGCTTGAATGATGACTATCAAAGTTATCATCCAGAAATGCATGACGTGCAAACACTCATTGACACGCTTAAGGTCCAAAATGGGTCAGAATGTTCCTTTATGTCAGCACCAAGAAACAGATGGAATACCTGCCCTTGCTCTATCGTCCGGGGGAACGGGCATCAGAGTCTTCAGGAGAAGCAGCTTGTCCAAAGTGATCTGCACAGTGGCCCTGCTGCTCACAGACCCACAAGGGGAGAAAACAAAAGTGGTCAGGATCAGCTATTTGCATTCCAGGACATAGCCGTACTGAAAGGAGATGAGCACCCAGCTATCCTCTGTGACCCAGGCCCATTCCTAAAAGAAGTGGCGAAACAGAGGAACCAGAGAATGGGCCCTCAAACCTTCACTGCACAGCCTGGGAGGGCCCTCTTCTGGAAGGGACTGGGTCCCTGGGCCCAAGCACTCCACGAAAGGACTGAGAATGAGCCCGAAGTCCATAAGCAGTGAGGAAGAAGGCTAAGATCAAATGCCTCGTGGCTGTCAATAGAATGTTTCTCCAGTATCTCAAGATCACTAGTTCTTTTGGCAAGTCGGACAGACCTTTTGTGCTATTTTCAGGCCCCCACAAGGGTGATACAGCCACAAGTCTAACCCTGATGCACTGGATCAAGAAGGCCATTGCCTCAGCTTGTCTGTTGGAGAACCGGCCGGTTCGGGGAGGGGGGAGGGAGGATGTGAGCATCCTACCTAGGCTCAGTCATCCTTTTGGGCAGAGTGTAGCTCAGTTGTGCTGTCAAACATTTGCCAGGTGGCAAAGTGAGCATTGCTTTTGTCACGCATTACTCTGATGGCCACGCTTGGGCAGAAAAAGTCTTTGGTTCAGAGGTCTTGAAAGCTGCCGTGTTTTCTTTCCGCCCAGTAGAGTCGTAGCTTTGGTAATTCCCACTGGTCTGGTCTGGTCTAGCAGGACGATATGGAAGGTGACATTTTACTTACCAGATGTCCTTTCCTCGAGTCCTGCTAGACCAGGGGTCTCAAACACGCGGCCCGCGGGCCGCATGCGGCCCGCGAGACAACTTTGTGCGGCCCGCGACAGAGAAAAACAAAAAACCCCCAAAACCCTGGCTTCTGCCGTTGCCGCCGTGGCAGCGGCAGAATCAATTGTCAAATTTTAAAAAAAAAAGACTTCTGCTGCTCAAGCAGCAATATCACCTGTCCTGCGGCCCCTTCCCCTGTGCCCGGAGATCCGAATCTGCTCTATCAGCGGCGTGCTTTTCAAGCCGCGAAGAGTATTCCCCTCTCGCGCGGCTTGAAACCACGCGAGAGGGGAATACTCTTCGCGGCTTGAAAAGCACGCCGCTGATAGAGCAGATTCGGATCTCCGGGCACAGGGGAAGGGGCCGCAGGACAGGTGATATTGCTGCTTGAGCAGCAGAAGTCTTTTTTTTTTTAAATTTGACAATTGATTCTGCCGCTGCCACGGCGGCAACGGCAGAAGCCAGGGTTTTGGGGTTTTTTTGTTTTCCTCTGTCGCGGGGGTTATGGTGGGGGCTAGGACTGGAAATGGGCAGATGGGGGTTAGGACTGGAAGTGGGCTATTGGCAGGGGGGGGTAATGACTGGTAATGGGCTGGGGGGGTTATAACTGGTAATGGGCTATGGTGGGGGCTAGGACTGGAAGTGGGCAGATGGGGGTTAGGACTGGAAGTGGGCTATTGGCAGGGGGGGGTATGACTGGTAATGGGCTGGGGGGGTTATAACTGGTAATGGGCTATGGTGGGGGCTAGGACTGAAAATGGGGTGATGGGGTTAGGACTGGAGGTGGGCTGATTGGGGGGTTAGGACTGGTAATGGCCTATGAGGGGAGGTAAGACTGAAAATGGGGTGATGGGGGATACGACTGCAAGTGGGCTATGGGGGGGACTAGGACTGGTAATCGGCTATGGGGGGGGTAAGACTGAAAATGGGGTGATGGGGGGTAAGACTGGAAGTGCGCTATGGGGAGGTTAGGACTGGTAATGGGCTATGGGGGGTCTAGGACTGGTAATGGGCTGGGGGGGGTTGCTAGGACTGGAAATGGGCTGAGTGGAAGGGGGGCTTGAACTGCAAATGGCTGATGGGGAGGGGGCTTGGAATGGAAATGGGCTGTGAGGGGAGGGAGCTAGGATTGGAAATGGGCTGATGGGGGGCTAGGATTGGAAATGGGCTGATGGTGAGGCTAGGATAGGACTGGAAATGGACTGATGCAGGGACTAGAAAGGAGCAGATGCTGGGTGGGGCTGGAACTAGAAGGGAGCTGATGTTGGGAGGATTAGAATGGGATGGAGCTGGGAAAGTGAAATGGAGAGGGGAAAAATATTTTGTCTGGAAGAGAAGACAAATCTACAATTGGCCAGGTATTGGGAGAGTAAGTGGGGATTGAGGATGGAGGGGTAAAATTTGAGTGGATGAAATAGGAATGAGGAAAGAGCAAAAGGAGAAAGATTAGTATGTTAAAGCAGATGTAGGGAGAGAGAATGGAAAAAAACTAGAAGAGAGAAGAAAGGACAAATGGACAGCAGACGATGGAGATAGCAGAAGACACGAAGAAACCAGAAGTGGCTGGAGCAATTGCAACTGAAAAAAAATGCACAAAAGGTAGAAAAATCTCTCTTTATTTTGAATTTATTAACTGGAATATGTCAGCTCTGGGAAATGTGCATCATTAATGTTTGCGCTTTGTTTAGTACAAGAGGAAATTAATTTATAGTTTTATTTCTACAGTGTTGTTGTACATTCCAAGTTTGGCTTTTGGGGTTCCCAGTTTAATTATTGTCTTCCTATTTCTGAATCTTTTAGTCTTTCTTTATCCATACTCATTAAGAGGCATGTTTACTAAAAGTTAGTGTATGGTAACATTATGCAAATATTTATGCAAATGAGGCCCCTTATGCAAATGAGGCCCCACGTCTTATGCGGCCCCCGGGTTACTTTACAAGTCCTCATTTGGCCCTCAAAGCAATTTGAGTTTGAGACCCCTGTGCTAGACCAATCCCGAACCTGCCCTGTGATCATGGTATGCCATTTTTCTGCGGTTAGCCCTATGGGCCCTTATCCTCTTGGCAGGTCTTCTGTTTGAAGATTATTCTGTGCATCACTATGGTTCATTGTTCTGTTGAACCTTGCTATCCTCACCAAGTTTGTGAGCAGTCAGGAATTCGACAATGTGCCTTGGGTACATCTTCAAAGGGCGATCGGCCCTTTAAAAGCGGCGCGCTCCAGCAGGAGCCTCTCAGACCTGTCACCAACCATCTTCAAAGGGCGATCAGCCCTTTAAAAGCGATGCGCTCCAGCGGGCGGGCCCATGCCTAAGGGCCTCGCCAGAGGGCCCTTTGGCATGGCCCTTAGGCGCAGGCCCGGGGGCGCTCTGGCGTGGCCCATCTATCCTGCTCCTCCACCTCTCCGCAGCTCCCTGGAAAAGCACGGTCACTCCTCCACCCACTGTTGCCTAGATCTGCTACCCATTGCCCGCACTGAACTGCTACCCATTGCCTGCCTAGAACTGCTACCCATTGTTTGCTCAGACCTTGCTGCCCACTACCATGGCCCCACATCTCATTCCCCTTCTCATCCTCTTCCTTCCCCTTCTGTCAACATCATCTCTCCTCTACCCCCACACTTCCCCTATCTTCCTCACTTCTCCCTCCACTCTTCCCCTTAGCCTAGCACCTACTCTTGAGCCTCCCCACACCACCCCCCCTCTACCTTCCTTACTTCTCCCTCCATTCTGCCCCCTAGCCTAGCACCTGCTCTTGAGCTTCTTCACACCATCCCCCGCATTCAACCATTCCCCCTCTCTCTAAGGCAACCCCATCCTCGCTTCTGCCGTACTATCTCCACTCTACCTCGCTCTCTAATACTCATTCTCCTTCTCTCGTCAGGTAATATCAACCCTAACCCTGCCCCCCCCCCGAGTTCTCTCCTAAACTAAAGAAAGTTTCTCACATACCCTATCTAATCTCATCCACATCCCGCTCCTCCCTCCTTCCGCTCTCCCCCATCCATCCCACAATCACTCATCCATAGATATCAATTCCAACCCTACCCCCAAAAATATTCCCTCAATGAACCTACCTGATACCATCAATTTATCCCTCACTTCCCCCTCCCTCATGTCCCTCTTGGAGAGCACAGACACCCAGATATACCCACCCACACCCTACTTCCTCTAAATCTCGGTACTACCCAAGAAATAGACCCCCACACTACTCTGATAAGAAATCCACACGAAATGGACCCCCACGCTACTCTGATAAGAAATCCACACATAACTTATCCAACCTTATCCAGATCCCTCTCCTCCCCCCTTCGCTCTCCCGTTTTCATGCGCCCTATGGAATGCATGCTCAGTCATTAAAAAAAACACTTATTCACGATCTCTTTCTCTCCAATGCCCTATACCTTCTTGCCCTGACCGAGACCTGGCTCCCCCCAGATGACACCGCATCCATTGCCTCTCTCTGCTATGGGGACTACCAATTCTCCCATACACCTCAATCTACTGGTCGCGGTGGTGGCAATGGCCTCCTACTCTCCCCCTCCTGCCAATTCCAACCCCTCCTGCCATCGCATTCACACTCCCCCCTCTCCTTTGAAGTCCACTCCATTCGCCTCCTCACATCACTTCCCCTCCGAGTAGCTGTTATTTATCGCCCACCCGAAAACTCCAAATCAACCTTCCTCACCGACTTCGACTCCTGGCTTTCTGCCTTTATGGATCCCTCCTCCCCCACTCTTATTCTTGGTGATTTCAACATTCACATCGACAACCCCTCCGACCCCCATGCCTCAAAGTTCCTCGCTCTTACCTCCTCGTTCGACCTCCAACTTTGCTCCACTGCCCCCACACACCAACACGGCCACTGCCTTGACCTAATACTCTTCTCCAAATCCTCTCCTTCAAACTTCCGCAATTCAATACTTCCCTCATCTGACCATCACCTCTTAACATTTGCTCTTCAACCATCCAACCCGTCCTGTCTCCCCCAACCTATTTAGAAACCTTCATAATATTGACCCCCTGACCCTCTCCTCCACCATTTCTCCATCTCTTTCCTCCATTTTATACTCTGAGTCCGTCGAAGCATTATCCTCATACAATGCTATACTATCCTCTGCCCTTGACACTCTTGCCCCTCCCACATCACATCCTGTAAAACAATCTACTCCCCAACCCTGGCTTTCACCCACAATCCATTACCTATGCATCTGCGCCCGTTCTGCTGAACGAGCCTGGTCCAAATCCCGCTCCCCAGAAGACCTTCTACACTTCAAATTCATGCTTGGCTCCTTCGTCAGCCTTAGCACTTGCCAAACATGATTACTACCATCCATCTGACTAATTCACTTGCCTCTGATCTTCGCCGTCTCTTTAACACCCTCAATTCTCTTCTCAAGGTCCCCCCACCCCCGATCCCATCCTCCCTCTCTGCCCAAACCCTAGCCGATTACTTCCATGACAAAATCCTCAAAATTACCCTCCAGTTTCCTACCCCTCATCTACCGCCCCTCCCCCATTTCTCCTTCCCCCACCCATACTCCCCCTTGTCACCCTCTCCTCCTTCCCCCCAATCTCTGAAGAAAACCGCACTTCTTTCCTCCTCCAAACCCACCACCTGATCATCAGACCCTATCCCCACCCATCTCCTACATTCCATCTCCTTCACCATTGTCTCCTCCATCACTCATATCCTCAACCTTTCACTCAACACTGCAACTGTCCCCGTTGACTTCCTACATGCTGTTGTCACACCCCTCCTCAAGAAATCCTCACTTGATCCCACATGCCCTTCTATCGACCAATCTCCCTCCTCCCCTTCATATCCAAACTATTAGAATGAGCAGTTCACCGTCGCTGCCTTGACTTCCTCACCTCCCAGGCCCTCCTGGACCCACTACAATCAGACTTCCGCCCCCTACACTCCACTGAAACGGCACTCACAAAAGTCACCAATGACCTGTACCTGGCTAAATCTAAGGGCCTCTATTCTATCCTCATCCTTCTTGACCTTTCTGCTGCCTTTGACACCGTTGACCACAACCTTCTCCTCACCACCCTCTCCTCGCTGGGCTTCAAGGACTCTGTACTATCCTGGTTTTCCTCCTACCTCTCCCATCGCTCATTCAGTGTATGCTCTGGCGGCCTCTCCTCCTCCCGTACCCTGCTCCAGGTAGGTGTTCCCCAGGGATCTGTCTTGGGCCCCCTCCTTTTCTCCCTCTATACCCAAGGCCTTGGCACGCTTATCTCTTCCCATGGCTTTCAGTAACATCTCTATGCCGATGGCTCCCAAATCTACCTCTCTACACCTAATATTTCTCTGGCAACCCAGTCCAAGATCTCTGCTTGTCTCTCGGACATTGCTGCCTGGATGTCTCATCGCCAACTGAAACTGAACATGGCCAAGACTGAACTCCTTGTCTTTCCACCCAACTCCTCCCCCCCCACACTTCCCCCTCTCTCAGTCCATGTGGATGGATCTATCCTTCCTGTTCCCTCTGCCCGCAATCTAGGGGTTATCTTTGACACCTCTCTCTCCTTCTCCGCCCATATCCAGCTTGTAGCCAAGACCTTTCGCTTTTTCCTCTATATCATCAGCAAGATCCGCCCCTTCCTTTCTGAACACACTACCAAAACGCTTATCCACTCCTTAATCTCCTCTCGTCTTGATTACTGCAACCTACTCCTCACCGGTCTCCCCGTGAGCCACTTCCTTCCCCTTCAATCTATACAAAATCATGCTGCTCGACTAATCTTCTGCCAGCCTCGCCATACCCACATTATTCCCCTCCTCAAGTCACCTCACTGGCTCCCTGTTCAATTCTGCATCCAATTCAAGCTTCTCCTGCTGACCTATAAATGCATTCACTCTATGGCCCCAAAATACCTCACATCTCTTATCTCTCCCTACGCCCCCTCTCGAAATTTGCGCTTCGCTAACAAATCGCTGCTTTCAATGCCTTTCACCCGCACTGCGAACTCCCGACTGCGCTCCTTTCACCTTGCTGCGCCACACGCCTGGAACGGCCTACCTGCATCTGTGCGCCAGGCGCCCTCCCTGGCCCTCTTAAAATCCAGGCTGAAGTCCCACCTCTTCACCAATGCATTCAGTTCCTGACTTCCATCCTCCTCCTACCCTAACCCCCGTTAACATTTTTGACCAAACTATAGACCAAGCTGTACCAAACGGTACCACACCGTATCTTACCCAGAACTGACTAATGCTCTGTACTGTTCGAAATAGATTGTAAGCTCCGATGAGCAGGACTGACGGGCAGGGACCGTCTCTTGTTTATTAGCCACCTCTGGTAGGTCAGCTGTGCAATGTTGCGTGCGTGGCGCTTTAAAAGTGCTAAATAGTAGTAGTAATAGTAGTAAGTATACCCATAGCTGTATCTGCTATTATAGCAGAATGAGATCATAAGAATCATCTGGAATTTTTTCTGTCTCCATCTCTGCTGACAGGTGGGACACAACCTGCTTGCCTGAACTGGTCTAGCAGGGCTCAAAATATTATCAAGTAAAATGTCAATTGTTACATATTTTTGTTGGGTATGTAGTATGCTTATCTGTATTTATTATTTGATTGCTTTTTCATATTTTATGATACCCTTGCTATATGCCAAAACATGGCCATGTTAGGTCTTATGTTTTAATGTGTTTTTACACTAACATATGTATTCAAGTCTATTATAATAAAGACATTATAGTTATTGATTTATCTATCCATTCGTCCATGATAGCATTACTTTGTCGTCCTCTGGCTGTGTAATATTTGCCTCTGACAGTCCTCCTGATGCATCAACATAGATAAGTTTGGTAGCCATCTGGTAATCTGTTCCTGATAGATGCAGCTACATATAATACTGTTTTTGTTTATTTATTTATTTCACATTTCTTATATTACCGCCTTTCATGATATCAAGGTGGTTTACACTGAACAAACTGAAATTACATTGAACAGGGCATTATAACTTGGAGATAACTATTTTACAGGGAACATGCTGGCTACCAAAAAGGCACAGTCTAGTGGAACCTCCCAAGTCATGCTTAAGTGAGAGAGTCACCCTCAAGGTGGTCGTTCACAAGCATTTAAATCAATCTTTTCCTCTCAATTCTGCAGATTTTCTTCAGAAAGGGAAAAATCCATCCACCATCTGCTGGAGACAAAGAAATACTGAAGAGACCTCTGGTGGCTGAGGTGGATAGAGGCACAGGAGTGATATAAACAAATGTGATGTATTATTTGTACAATGTAATATTCTTGTATTCCATTCATGCACCACTCTGTAATATAATTTTGTATGACTTTCTGACTCCCTTTGTTGTATGCCTGCATCCTGGAAGGAGAGACTACGTGGCTAACACGTAGCCTGCCACAGGTGCGGAAGTACAAAGAAGTAGAGTGACAAGTATTAACCAATGAGTTATGGACATGCTGGAAGAGGGCGAGGACATAGTGTAGTATGTAATGATTTTCTGACTTCCTTTACTGTATGTCTGCATCCTGGGAAGAGAGACTACGTGGGTAATAACACGTAGCCTGACACAGATGCAGAAGTATTAATCAATGAGTTATGGACATGCTGGAAGCGGGCGAGGATATAGTGTACTATAAAAGAACTGTGAAACAGAGGATAGGTGTGAATGCTCAGTTAAGCATTCATCCGTCTTGCAAGAATGTAATGTGATTAAAGTAACTCTTTGCTTCACTGGAGGTGTCTGTTATTGTGTAAAAAGTTATGTTTATTACAGAAGAAATGTCATTTGGAATCTAGGCTTTTCATTGGTTCTTTATCTCCACCAATCTGCTGGTAGGGGAACACAACCCACTTCTCTGGACTGGTCTAGCAGGATGATATGGAAGAGGAAGCTAGCGGTTCAACAGGCTTAAGATTGCAGAATGTACAATGTGCACAAAGTATCATGAAATCTTACTTGACCATTAAACAAGTAACCAAAGTTGATAATTCATCCAAGTCTTCACACAACATCACTGCAACTCAAGTTTATACAATTTTGCAGGCCAAGCTCTGTACTCTTAATGGGAGGTGAAAATCTTTCCAGTACAGCCACAGGGGGAGGGAAGGGGGCAGGGGAGGCGCAGGGCTTTTGCTGGTAGCCCCCTATAGCTGGTACTTAAAGGATATCCCCAATGAATATGCATAGAAGAATTAGCATATATTGGATTCTTCAGTGTCTACTGTGAATATCATAAAAACCTAACTGTGGGGATAGCAGGGCAGGATGGAGTAAAATTTGCAATAGGGAGCAAAACACACCACCTGCATTTATTTATATTAGCTTTTTCTAATATTGCAATTTTTGCTATTCCTAATTTATGACAACTGCTGTTTCTTACTGTTATATCACATGAACCATGCTTTGAAGGTTGAAGGTTTATTTGGTGAAAAGATTTTATGGTTTTATCTTCTACACTGTACACTTTTAAGACTGGATTGATTTTTATGTTTAAGTGTTTGTTGCTATCCAATATTTATGTTGCATTATATACTGTAAATAATAAAATCTAAGCAGCTTACAAGCATCAATAAATAAAATGAAATTCAATGAACGAGTGTGAGGAGGCAAGCAACATATTTGAATTAAAAACGCTGCACTCCTCCCAGGGGAGTTTGCAGATCCCATACAATGGCTGGGAGATTTAGCATCATAGTTTATGACGACCAGGTTGAAAAGGGAGTCTCCTCTTAACCAAACAAGGGTATAAAACAAGACCTTTTTCAGTCATACTAAAAAGAGCACGAAGCAGAATATCTGACCTGTGACCGCCATGAAAGCAGGGTACAAGTGAATTGCATTTATACCGAAACATCACTTTTCTTTATAAATGTAGAACAGGAGCATCTCAAGCCCGAATAGATAAAAGTCTCCTACCTGTAATGTCAAACGTTAGCCTTGTAGAATCCCAGGGCATCTGCTCTTTGGATACAAGCCTGAATCGTGTAGGCTTTGATAGTGAAGCTTCAGGGGCAGGGAGGTACCAGTTCTTCCTAGAAAAAATTAAAAACAGATGACAGAATATATTCATATTTCCAACTTTTGTTATAAAAACGAAAGTCTTTAACACCCTACAGCCGAGTTGGATAGGAAAATGAGCCTGTCATAAAAGTACTAGCACTTCCTAAAGCACTGTCATTTCAAGTCTGAAGCAAAGGTTTTAGATAAGAGAAGGGCTGCACAACAATCATCAAACCTTTAGCAGCCACACACGACAGTGAACAAAAGATAAGACAGCACGCCATTAGTGGCAATACTGATAAGTAATTAAAAACAAGGAAATTGTTATGTAACTATACAACACTGTAAGGGCAACAAATTATTATACATAGAGTGTATTTGATAAAATGATGTCATAATGCAGCACAGTTACTGAATTGAGACCTAAGAATTAAGCTTTACTGTTTCCTGGGTAACCACAAAAGACCTACATATGCCAAATTACTAGCTGTAAGACATCACTTCTCATGCATTCTCTCCTGCTGCAGGATACCACACACACATATACATACACACACACACACACACACACACACACACATATATATATATACAGGGTGGCCCAAAAAAGCGAGAACATCTCGTAGTGTGGCAGGCTATGGCCTAGAGTAGTCTGCTAATATGAAAGGCCTGTAAGTTAGGCCTGGATCCTAACTCCCATTATAGCTAGAAAAGAACTAAAAATCTGTGGAAAATGAGAAAACTGTTTTAAAATGCTTAATAAGAAGTTTTATATGAATTCATAAGTCTTCCATTATTCTCTTGTGTGTGAAAGAAAGAAATGTTACAAAACATGCATTCCTGATGCTAGGGATAACCTTGCAGTAGAGAAGTAACAAAATCAAGAACTGCACCATTGTTAGAACAATCCTAAGGGAGGGGGCTGGTTGCTAGGCCCCGGAGGGATTTCTCATTGGACAGGCGCAGGGGGTGTTGGAACCAATAGGAAGTTTGCATGTATCAAGTTAGAACCAATAGAAAGCTCTCATGTATCAAACTGAAAAAGGGGTATAAATGGTTATGTCTCTGTACAAACTTTCGCTCAGTTCCTTTTGAAGCTTTGACTGACTGGGCCTGTGCACAATAAACTGGCTTGGATCTTTGAAGAGACTCCTGGTTTTATTTATTGCATGCTTATCAGTGCTGTTACAGTAGCATATAAGTTATTCAAAAAGACAGATATAAACGATTGACAAATTTTTTTTTTTTTTTTAAAGGATGGCGACCGGAAATTGTCGAAATAAAGACGTTATATAGCTAAAAAAGGTAAATAAGTAAACTATTTAAGCTTTTAATTTACGAGATGTTCTCACTTTTTTTGGGCCACCCTGTATATATGTATGATGCACACACACGTTTGTATTTGTGTGTGTATCTATCTATATATGAGAGAGACATGCACGCACACAGTTTGGGACTCAAACCACATAATTTTTTCTACAGTAGAGTTTATAATGACTTATTTTTGTTCAGGTGCGTGTAACATGTGTGACTACAGAATATTAACCGCCTGAGGAGCCCAATAGTTCTGGTTTTCAGGATAGCCAGAATGAATATATTTGGATTTAGCTCAAGTCTTTCTAGTAGAAGTCCAAGGCAAGTTACATTCAGGTACTGTAGGTATTTCCCTTCTCCAGAGGGCTGACAATCTAAGTTTGTACCCAAGACAACAGAGAGGTAAGTGACTTGTCCAAGGCCATGTGGAGCATCAGATAAAATGAATATTTATGAAATGTATGTATTGCATACATCACAGATATGTTGAAAGTCAGATCTGACTGTGGCTGACAAAGACCAGATGTGGGAGCTACTACTTGTTCTCTCATATAGCACTATTCAGGCAATCATACTAAAATAGTAAATGATGGCAGATGAAGACCAGCTCTGACCATCCAGTCTGCCCAACAAGGTATTTAGTGTTGTGGCAGGCTATGGCCTAGAGTAGTCTGCTAATATGAAAGGCCTGTAAAGTTAGGCCTGGATCCCAACCTCCATTATAGCTAGAAAAGAACAAAAAATCTGTGAAAAATGAGAAAATTGTTTTAAACTGCTTAATAAGAAGTTTTACATGAATTCATAAGTCTTTCATTATTCTCTTGTGTGCAAAAGAAAGAAATGTTTCAATACATGCATTCCTAGAGCTAGAGACGACCTTGCAGTAGAGAAGTATCAAACCTAGAAACTGCACCATTGTTAGGACAGTCCTAAGGGAGGGAGCTGGGTGCTAGGCCCAGGAGGGATCTCTGATTGGACAGGTGCAGGGGGCGTTGGAACCAATAGGAAGTTTGCATGTATCAAGCTGGAACCAATAGAAAGTTCTCATGTATCAAACTGAAAAAGAGGTATAAATGAGTATGTCTCTGTAAAAACTTGGCTCAGTCCTTTTAAAGCTTTGGCTAACTGAGCCATGTGCACAATAAATTGGCTTGGATCTTTGAACAGACTCCTGGTTTTATTTATTGCATGCTTATCAGCTGCTACATTTTCTTGGTGCGTTGGGCCGGAATGTGCGAGCAGGGGATGGTATGCAAGTGAATATACCACGACTTCTCGCCTCAAAGGTTTGGTCCGGTTGGAACCATGTCTGTCCGACCGCAGGGGTATTCTCAGGCGCCGCCGATCCCTTTGTATCGGAGAGGGTTCAACCTTGCCTCGGCGGGCCACTGGATCCAGCTGGCCAACACCTCAGAACCCGAGGGGAGTCCAGGGTCCAACCCAAGAACTGGTTTGGTATCGGGAACTGGATCCGGTGAGTAGACATTTTTGTGATTTGATAGTCAGTACAGCCTGGGAAAAAGTCTTGCATGAGTATGCGCGAGACTGCTTTGGTATAGCCTAACTGGGAAAATCTCGCATGAATATGTGCGAGACAAGAGAGCTTGATCACCTCATAAGGGCGGTCCTAGTACGCTCCGCATAAGAGAAAGCCGAAGCCATCGACCCTTCTTGTTTGGAATTGTCAGTCAGAAAACCTGGGCACTTGAAAAATGATTTTTGTGATAATATGATTGCCTGTGTGATTGAGAGGTCTTGAAATACAGACCAAGCGAAAGTGGACTCCTGAGTAGCCAGTTCCTGGCCAGGCGACTGCGCCCAGGTCGCAAAAAGGAGGAAGCTTTTGGTGTTTGTCTGTCCTTAGTATGTGTTTTCTGTATCTGATTTCTGTTATCTGTTGAAACCGCGAGTTTCCCTTCTGGTATAATGTGAGATTATTCTGTTGGGTAATTTGTGGAACAGTTTACCGATTAAGAAATAGTATTAAGCAGAAAAGAAGACAGAAGGAAACAAACTCAGGAGTCACTTTTTCAGTAAAGAAGCTGTCTCATTCATTCCAGTTTTTTCCTTCCGCACAGCCTGAAACTGGCAAGCAGAGAGAGAAGGGGCGTGTCTGGAGAAAGGAATGTGTAGTATCTTTTAACCCTGTGAAGGCTTATTTTCAGCGTTCTGCAGCTGGGTTAATTTGTGCTTATTTCAGGAAAATTGTACCTGTTTTATTCAATATGTTTTAATAGTGATTTTCCTTCTGCTATGGTCATGTATTATACATCATTTAATAAGAATGTTTAGTTAGGATTGTGGATCCCGACAGTTTTGGGCTTAGCCTGGAAAGGGTTAAGTTCTTATTAATCCCTTTCGAGTTCCTGTACTGTTCTTGTACGGACCAAGTGAAAAGGATTTCTGTAAAGCTATAGGTATAATGCATTTGTGGGCTTAACCTTGTCTTGTGTTTTTTTATGTTCAAATCTTCAGCAAGCACTGTAATGGTTCAAACAGAAACTGCTTTTGTTTTCCCTTTGACCTACGAAGTAGAGGTTAAGAACCCTGACAGGACTATGAAGCATCCCGAGCCAGTAGTACCAGATCGCAACTTGAAAGTGATTTAAATCCTGAGTGAATGAGGAGTTAATCGTGCTTGAATTCTAGTTCCTGATATACTGCGGCAAGCATCTTATAGAAGACATACTTATTGTTAATAGAAAAAAAAATAAAAAAGGAAGAAAAAGGGGTGTATATGTATTCTAGATATCTGCCCACTTTATGAAAAAGTATCCGGAATGTCTTTTGAATATCTGCTTCCTAAACTGTAAGATTTAAAGTAATTTCTTTTGCAGAGACATTGTTCAACTTAAATGCTGATTACGGCTGGCAGTTAGTTTCCATGCTAAGTAATTTCATTCCAGTCATACGTAACAGATATGTGGCCGTCATGTTAGGAGCCATAGTTCTTTCTATTGGGATTGTTATAACATGTTGCAAAATAAGTTTTATATTTTAAGGACTTCATCTAAACTGTTCCTATTTAGAATGAGCACACACATCCATTATGTTTAGTCCATAAGAAAATGCAGCCTGACTGCCCGCCCCCTCTGTCTGTTGTCAAATACATCACCATGGGGGGGGGGGGGTCAGAGTCCACGCAGATTTTGTTGAAATATATGACTAGGAATTTTAGCAAGGGCTTTGCTGGAGACTACAGACTTAAAATGTCTCCGTCCCTATTAGGAATGCTCTGTGAAAGGGAGTGGCCAGTGTTAGCTACTTCATGGCCCCGTAGTTTCCCGTGTTCATCAGATTGTGCAAAAAATGTTCCCTGATCAGTTCCCCTACGTAGATTACTGGTTAAATGTTTGTGAGAAGAAAACCTCCTGGATAAAGCGTTGCTATGAGAAACAATGTAGGAGATTAGTAGCAAACACAAGGGAGGGGGGCCCAGAAGTTTGAAAAAAACAAAAAACCTGCCCGTTTATTATCTTTATAGGCCAGTTCCCTCAGCTCTGCCACCACCCCGGGCAGAGCCTGGGGCAGGGGGAGACACCTATTTGCAGATGTACCCCAAGTAGTTCACCAGCCACCTCTGCAGCAGGAGGACGTACACCCCCTCTTGACCGAAAGCCCCGGCACAGTTTAAAGTACTCCGAGTGGGCCACAGTCCACCGATGACACTACAAGCAGGGATTCATTTGCCAGTTCAGGGTCACTCACAGCCAGCGCCCGAGAACATGAAGTGGAACCCAGACAGTCCCGATTGCCGTATACCTTCAGAAGTACAACTACCAGTAAAAGGGAGGGTCACGTTATCCCATTACGCCAGGTCCAGGGCCTACCCACCCTTAATACCGAAAGCCAGCTGACCAGCCTTGTTTCTGCCACTGATTTACTGAACTGAAAGCTGCATTATGCCTCCTACACTGAGAAACCTTAGGATTTGATTGAACTAATGAACAGCATTATACAGACCCATCAGCCTTCATAACCCCAAGTGGGATCCAAATAGTGCAGGCAGCCCTCACTATATACCCCATGCAATCCAGCAGCCCAGGAGAATTTGTGTATGGTAGATGCAGTTTTTGTCAGTCAGTCCCAGAGAGATATAAAAAGGAAATTGCAGAAACTGGATGGATTTGCGGGTATGAATACAGCACAGTTAATGGAAATTGCTCAGAAAGGTTTTGTGAATTGTGAAAATGAATGTGACAGAGAAAGTGAACATAAGATGAAGAAGAAAACAGATCTTCTTGCTGATACTTTAGTTGAATGACGTGGAGGAGGTTTTCCTAATCGAAGGAGCAGAGGAAGTGGAAGGGGTCCTGAAAATAATCGGCCCCCACTGGGTGCGAATCAGTGCGCCCATTGCAGAGAAGGACATTAGAGAAGTGAATGCCCGTATCTTGACTCCACCCCCAGGAAGGGAGGAGGGAGCACTTGAAGAACAGGAGGTGGATTTTAGAGTCATGAAAGAATAAACCGAGCACAGTGTTCCAGCAAGAGAGGGAAGCAGCTATAAAGTGAGTGGCAGCCGAAGAGGGCTACAGCATGGATGAAGACTAGGCCAGACCAGGCTCCAAGTTTCCCTGGGTCCCCAGGAGCCTATGGTCAGTCTGAAAATAGGGGACCAATATATGGACTTTATGGGGGATACAGGAGCAGAATACTAAAGCCATTAGCCCCTTTGTTTTCTCGATGCATCACCATTGTCAGAGCTACTGGGGCTAAGGCCACAAGGCCTTTCCTGCAGAACTGCATGTGTGAACTAGGAGGACAGAAAATAACGCACCAGTTCTTGTATATGCCTGAATGCCCTATTCCACTTTTGGGCCGAGATCTGCTTGCAAAGCTCCAGGCACAAATATCCTTTGCTGAAGGGGGAGAAATGAAAATGACTGTGAACCCAAAGCCTGCTGGATTGATGGTACTGACTGTTCCCCGAGAAGAAGAATAGCGGTTCTATAGTGCATCTCCAATCAAGCCAGCTAGTTCCTGTATACCCACCAACCTTATAGCCCCACCTGAAGTATGGGCAGAAGATAATCCACCTGGCCTAGCGAAGAACATAGACCCTGTCATTGTCACCCTCAAGCCAGGAGCAGAACCAGTGCATGTGAAGCAGTATCCTCTTCCCCGACCAGCTAATGAAACTATTGAAGTATGGACTTCTCAAGGAGTGCCAGTCACCTTGGAACACCCCCTTCTCCCAGTTAAGAAACCTGGGACAGGGGATTACCGCCCAGTACAAGATCTAAGGCGGGTAAATGACGCAGTTGAAACTATACACCCCGTAGTGCCAAATTAAACACACGCGCCTCCCCAGTTGGCAGGGAGTCTAGCATATGCTCGAGTTCCACAGATCCAATATAGTCCAGGTGGAGCTTGCCAGTTATTGTGAGAAGCCAGATTTGTCCATAACTTGGCAAGGTTAGGAAAGATAATCAGAGGATTGGAGGGTTCCGGGGCATTGGTTCCTGAGCACCAGGATGTCTTTTTGGTGGTAGCATTATAGTACTTCTAATTCAAACAGACCAATTGCCCCACTAACATAATCAGTTGTGGTCCAGTTCGAGCAAAACACAGGTTTCCAACAATGGGGCTAGCTAGGACCCATTCGCTGGTAGCTGCATGCAGATCAGTTTGGTTATATGGTACAGAATAGCTCAATTCTTGCGCCTCCCAAGGCCACTGGTCACCCATCTGAGTTCCTCCACAGAAAAGACAGTCAGAGACATGAAGACTGGATGCTACAGCTCCAGCTAGTTCAATGAACAAATTTCGAGAAGCGTGGGGGACTACAAACTCTGCCTTCATGTCCTCATAGAAGGTATGATGTATTCGGTAAGGTGAAGAGACATGAGTTTTCGTGTTAAGCTGGATATATACAAAAGTTCCAGGATCAGTTCCACTTCCTGCTATACATAGGCCGAATCGGAATCCTTGCTTCCACTGGCTTGGGTCGAGGATGAGAAGCCGTAGAGGATTACAGGCACCTTTCTTGCACTTCTTAGGTTCCAGTAGGGGCAATCTCTCCAAATTGGCCTTGCGATTATCTCCGTCTTGTCCAGTAGGGCTACCAGACCAGGTAGCATAGTATACACAACCCCATTTTGGGCAGAAATAGTCATCTTTTGATGGGTTACCATAAGTAGATGGAGAATGTACCCCAGTGCATATTCCCCATCTGTATGCACCTTCGGGACACATATACTTATCATAGTAGTAAGCTTGTTCCCATGACCCGCACCTATAATAGTCATTTCTGTTTATCAGATCACAAGCATCAAAGTACAGGGGTACAGGTCGGGTGGGATCAGAGAGTTGACTTGTAGCATTTATGAGGGCTCCATCTTCATCATTCCATCGTAGTTCCAGGACATAGTAAGAAGGATTCTGTCGGTGTTTAACACAAGTACGAGTCTTTCCATTCGTGCAAACATTCAGTTCTGTACCATTATACATGCACTGACTGACTTTACCAGTGCAAGTGTAGTAAGAGTGATAAAGTAAAGTCTGAGTGATTTTCATCCCAGTTCGGGTAGTGGTTATACAAGCTGCACAAGGGGGCAGAGCAAACGTTGTCCCAAGGGGTCCCAGAGTTACCGCAAAAATGAAACAACCTTTTCAAAAAGCAGTTTAAAGCAGTTTAGAGCACTTTCTCTAATTCTTACTGACTTTGGTTTTTCTCAGCATTCTTATTCTCAGGTGGGGGCTGGGACTCAGGCCTAGCTTACAGGCCTCTCATACATTTACAGGCTATTCTAGGCCATAGCCTGCCACAGTAGCTCTGTTCTGTGGCAGCTACCCCTACTATGCTTTTTTGAAGTGCAAAAATCATTTAAGTTTTGCTTTCAGCAGAAATGTTCCTCTTCCTATATAGGAATCTGTTGTACTTCTCCCACGCCTTCTTAAATTCCATCACTCTTTTTGTCCTCACTACCTCCAGAGAAGGGCATTCCAAGCATCCTCCACCATTTCATGATGAAGCTGAAAGGAGGAAACATTTAAAAGCAACATTTCATGTCCTCTAGTTTTATAGCTTTGTCGTCTTTGGAAAAGGTTTGTTTGCTCATTAACGATAGACATTGAAATACTTAACTAGTATATCTCCCCTGTTCCTCCTTTCTTCTAAGGTATACATATTGAGGTCTTCAAGTCTCTTCTTGTACAGCTTCTGGCACAAACGCCACACCATTTTGGTCATTCTTTTCACAGCTGCTTCAATTTTTTTTTAAAATATCCTTAGCAAGATATGGTCTCCAAAACTGAACACAGTACTCTGACTGGTCCAGCATTATCTCCTCCACTAAAGTGGTTATGCCCTTCTCTATGCAGTCTACCATCCTCTTGACTTTGGCCACCACCTTGTTACACGGTTATGCAACCCTGAGATCTTCAGACACTATCACCTCGAGGTCTCTCTTCTGGTTCATACACATAATCCTATCACATACTGCTCTTTTGGATTTCTGCACCCTAAGTGCATCACTTTCACTTCTTCACATTAAATCTTAACTGTCAAGTATTAGACCATACTTCTAATTTTTATAGACCGTTTCTCATGTTCTCAACTTCCTCTGGGATGTCCACTCTGTTGCAAATTTGTCATGGCATCCGCGAAAAAGGCAAAAAAACCCCTTTTCCTACTAACCCTTTGGTAATGTCACTTGCCAAGATACTGAACAGAATCTGTCCCAATACAGACCTTTGAGGCTCTCCACTATTTGCCTTTGTTTCTTCTGAGTGAATTCCATTTATCACTACCCTCTATCAGTAAAGCGTAGTTACTCACCTGTAACAGGTGATTTCCGGGAACAGCAGGAATTTAGTCTTCACATATGAGTATTGTCGGTACTGACGGAGCCTGTGCGGGAATGTTCCCCAGCATCCAAAAGGAACGCTTTTTGGAACATCCCTCAGCACATGCACGCTGCCTTCCCAACTGTCCCTCTTCAGTTAAGTTTGTAGCTGAGTGAAAGGATAGAGGGAGAGAGGAAAGAGACAAAGAGATAGAGAGAACTCCTAGGGGAGGTGGGGAGGTTGTGAAGACTAAATTCCTGCTGCTCCCGGAGATCACCTGTTACAGGTGAGTAATTACGCTATCTCCAGGAACAAGCAGGAATGTAGCCTTCATATATGGGGACTCCCTAGCTGAAGATGCCAGGGAGATAGCCCCAGGAAGGTGCCACCCTAGAAGGTGGGAATCCTTCCTCCCATGGATCTCTGGCATCCCACCAGGGTTGGTGGGTAGGAGTTGATTTAGGTGTGAAAGAGATTTTGAAGAACAGCTTGGCCAAAGAAGGCATCCCGATGGGAGGCTTTATCCAGGCAGTAGTGGGCTGTGAAGGTATGTACCGAAGCCCAAGTGGCTGCTCGACAAATGTCATCGATAGACACAGAGTGGAGATTAGCCATAGAAACTACCATGGCTCTCACATTATGAGCTGTGACATGGTCCTGAAGAGGAAGACCCTTACTCTTATAAGCAAAGGATATGCATTGGGCAATCCATTTAGATAAAGTTCTTTTGGAGACTGGAAGTCCCAAATGACTAGGGTCAAAAGCTATAAAAAGTTGTGAGGACTTTCTATGTTGCTTGTTCTTTGTATGTAAAAGGCTAAGGCCCTTTTACAATCCAAAGTATGAAGGTTTATTTCTGCATTAGAGGCGTGAGGCCTCGGAAAAAATACAGGAAGATAAATTGATTGATTTAAATGAAAAGGCGAAACCACCTTTGGCAGAAAGCGTGAGTGAGTTCGAAGAACAACCTTATCATGATGAAACCTAGTATAAGGAGGACCAGCTACTAAAGCTTGCACTTCACTAATGCAACGGGCAGAGGTGAGTGCAATTAGGAAGATGACCTTCCAGGTCAAACACTTAAGGGCTGTAGTGGCCAAAGGTTCAAAAGGCAGCTTTCATGAGCTGCCCGAGAACTAGATTTAGATCCCATGCCACTGGTGGTGGCTTGATGGGAGGTTTAGTTAATAAAAGGCCTCTCATAAATCTTGCTAGGAGTGGATGAGAGGAAATTGGTTGTCGATTCAGAGGCTTATAAGAAGCTGCAATTGCACTAAGATGGACTCTTACCGAATTGATCTTTAGACCAGAATTCGATAAGTGAAGGAGATACTCTAGTATCGATTCTAAGGGAATGACCAGGGGTTTAATCCCTTCTTGGAGCACCATATAGTAAAATGTTTCCACTTGAAGGCATAAGATCGTCTTGTGGAAAGTTTCCTAGAAGCCTGAAGGATATTTTTTATCTGTTGGGACAGGTTGAAATCTTGGAGATCTAAGCCTTCAGCAACCAGGCCGTGAGGTGCAGGGACTGGGGATTCGGGTGCCATAGGATCCTGTTCTCCTGGGAAAGGAGATCTGGAGCATGTCCTAACTCCAGAAGTGCCGCTTGAGAGAGATGTAGAAACAGGGAATACCACGTTTGGCGTGGCTATCGTGGTGCTATGAGAATCATGCGACCCCTGTCTCTCTGAAGCTTGAAGAGTGTTTTGGGGATGAGGGGAATGGGTGGGAAGGCATAAAGGAAGTCCTGACCCCAGTGAAGGAGGAAGGCATCCCTTGCCTGACAGTTGTGAGCCGGAATCCTGGAACAGAACCGGGGAAGTTTGGCATTCAGTGGACTTGCAAAGAGGTCTATGTCTGGAGTGCCCCAGAGATGAAATATCTTTGCTACCTGGTCTAGGTGGAAGGACCACTCATGAGGCAGCAGTCCTCGACTGAGTTTGTCTGCCCAAAGGTTTTGAATGCCTGGAAGATATACCACTAGAAGGTGAATTTGATGCTCTCTGGCGAGGGCCCACAGTCGTACAGCTTCGTTGCATAGCGACAGAGAGCCTGTTCCGCCCTGCTTGTTCACATAGAACATGGCTACTCTAGGACTGTCTTGTAGCTGAGCTAGGCGTGGAATACTCGAAGAGCTAAATAGATTGCTCTTAATTCCAGGAGGTTTATGTGTAAACCAACCTCCTGTGGAGTCCAGGTGCCCTAGGTAGAGAGATGATTCAGGTGTGCTTCCCAACCCACCTGTGATGCATCTGTTAGGGTGGCCTGAAAGAGGGGTTGATGGAAAGGAGACCCCACTGTCAGATTTTCTAGTGATTGCCATCAATGGAGGAACAAAATTAGTCGTTGAGAGATTATTTTGTCCGACAAATGACCCATGGCCTATGTCCACTGTGTGGAGAGGGTCCACTGAGCTGCTCGCACGTGGAGGTGAGCATATGGGACTACATGAACTGTGGATGCCATATGTCCCAGTAGCTTTCGAGCAGTGAGGGAGGATTTGCCTGCTGCCTGAGAAGCTAGTTGCATTATGAGAAGACACCGGGCTTGTGGAAGGAAAGCCCTTGCCTCTGGTATCTAGACAGGCTCCTATGAATTATAGGCACTGGGAAGGAACTAGTTGAGATTTTATTACCAATCCCAAGTATTGGAGGATTCGCATTGTATGGGACAGTGCAGTTCTGGCCTCTGCAACTGTAGGGGCTCGAATGAGCCAGTCGTCTAAGTAAGGGAAGACGAAAATCCCCAGGGTTCGTAGAAATGCAGCTACTACTGCCATGCATTTCGTGAATAAGAACATAAGATATGCCATACTGGGTCAGACCAAGGTCCATCAAGCCCAGTATTCTGTTTCCAACAGTGGCCAATCTAGGTCATATGTACCTAGCAGTTTCCCCAAGAGACACAAATTCAACAATGCTTGTACTGGGTCAAGCATTGATATCTTCGGTCACTTCTTAATAATGGTTTATGGACCTTTCCTCCAGGAACTTGTCCAAACCTTTTTTAAACCCAGCTACACTAACAGCCTTTACTACATCCTCCGGTAACAAATTCCAGAGTTTGATTACACGTTGAGTGAAAAAATATTTTCTTTTATTAGTCTTAAATAGTTTACCCTGTAGCTTCATTGCATGTCCCCTAGTCTTTCTATATTCTGATAAGGTAAACAATCGATCTACGTTTACCCGTTCCACTCCGTTCATTAATTTATAGACTTCTATCATATCTCCCCTCAGCCGTTTCTTTTCCAGGTTAAAGAGCCCTAACCTTTTTAGCCTTTCTTCATAGGAGTATCCTTCCATCCCCTTTACCATTTTGGTGGCTCTTCTCTGTACCTTTTCTAAAATCGCTATATCCTTTTTAAGATACGGCGACCAGAATTGCACACAATATTCAAGGTGCGGTCTCACCATGGAACGATATAGAGGCATTATAATATCTTTTGTTTTATTTTCCATTCCTTTCCTTATCATACCTAGCATTCTATTTGCTCTCTTGGCCGCCGCTGCACACTGGGCCGAGGGTTTTAACATGGTATCCACAATGACGCCTAAATCTTTTTCCTGGGTGGTGGTTCCTAATGTGGAACCTTGCATCGTGTAACTATAGTTTGGGTTGTTCTTCCCTAGGTGCATAACCTTGCACTTGTCCACATTAAATTTCATCTGCCATTTTGATGCCCAGTCTTCCAATCTATCAAGATCCTCTTGCAATTTTTCACAATCCTCTTGGGTTTTAACAACTTTAAATAGTTTTGTGTCATCTGCAAATTTGATAACCTCACTCGTTATTCCACTTTCCAGGTCATTTATGAATATGTCAAAAAACAGCAGACCCAGCACAGATCCCTGGGGTACACCACTATTCACCTTTCTCCATTGGGAAAATTGGCCATTTAGCCCTACCCTCTGCTTTCTATCTTTTAACCAGCTCCTGATCCACAATAGTACATTGCCTCCTATCCCATGACTCTTTAGTTTTGCCAAAAGTCTCTGATGAGGGACCTTGTCAAAGGCTTTCTGAAAGTCCAGATACACAATATCAACAGACTCACCTTTGTCCACCTGTTTATTCACTCCTTCAAAAAAACATAACAGATTAGTAAGACAAGATCTTCCTTGTCTAAAGCCATGTTGGCTGTCTCCCATTAGGTTGTGCTGAGTAATTTTATTCTTTATGATGGTTTCTACCATTTTTCCCGGTACTGACGTCAGGCTCACCGGTCTGTAGTTTCCCGGATCACCCCTGGAACCCTTTTTAAAAATTGGTGTTACATTGGCGATCCTCCAATCTTCAGGTATTAGAGATGATTTTAATGATAGTTCACAGATTACTGATAGCAGTTCTGCAATCTCATATTTCAGTTCTTTCAACACCCTTGGATGTATACCATCCGGCCCAGGTGATTTGCTACTCTTCAGTTTATCTAATAGTTGTAAGACATCTTCCCAATGTATCGATATTTCCTACAATTCTTCCACACCTTTAAATACCACTTCAGTCATGGGTAACATCCCTACATCTTCCTCAGTAAAGACCGAAGCAAAGAATTCATTCAGTCTCTCCGCTATCGCCTTGTCGCCTCTTAGTGCTCCTTTAACCCCTTTATCATCTAATGGACCAACTGACTCTCTCACAGGTTTTTTGCTACGAATGTACTTGAAAAGGTCTTTATTTCGCGTTTTTGCTTCCGCAGCAAGCTTCTTCTCAAATTCTCTCTTTGCCTCCCTTATCAATTCATTGCATTTGACTTGCCAGTGCTTGTGCTGTTTCCAAGTTTCTTCATTTGGCTCTTTTTTCCATTTCCTGAAAGATGCTTTTTTGGCAACAGCCTCTCTGACCTCACCTTTAAACCATGCTGGCAGTTTTTTGGACTTCCTTCCACTTTTCTTAAAGCGTGGAATACAGCTGGTCTGGGCTTCCAAGATAGTATTTTTCAACAAACCAGACCAAAGGGAAGAACCCTGTACTGGAAATGCTTTCCCCTGAAAAGGAAACGTAAGAATTTCCTGTGATCTGGATGGATGAGAATGTGAGTGTATGCATCCTTTAAGTCTACAGAGCAAAGCCAATCCTGGCTTTGAAGGTATGGCAGAAGAGTTCCTAGAGAAATCATTTTGAATTTCTCTCGAAACAGATATTTGTTCAATTCTCTGAGGTCTAGAATGGGTCTGTGTCCTCCTGTTTTCTTTGGAATAAGAAAATAGGGGGAGTAGAACCCTGCACCCCATTGAAGAATGGGTACTTCCTCTATTGCCCCTTGGGCAAGAAGTGTGGAGACCTCGTGATCTAGCAGATTGTCTGCAGAGGTTTGTGAATTGAATTACTTTAGAATTGTAGGAGGGGGCATGCTGTGAAAATGAAGCTTGTACCCCCTCTCCTACATTGGACAAAGTCCAATCTTCTGCTGTTATCTGATGCCATCTGTTGACAAAGTGGCATAACCTGCCCGGAATATTGGGGGGTTGGGGACCCCTCAGAGGCAGGGAGGCAAAGCTCTCTAGGAAGGAGTCAAAGCCCTTGAGGGGGCTGAACCTGGAGAGCTGGTGGGGCTCTGGGGCCTTTTGGGCAACCTAACCTGGAGTTTGACTATGCTGGGTAAAGGAAAGATAAAACTTCCTCTTTTTGCTAAAAGAGGGTTTTTATAAGGCTTCCTTTTGGCTGGAGTGGCTGTAGACTGACAATCTATCTAAGGTAGAATTGTCAGCATCTAACTCGTTAGCCTTTTCCTGCCAGTTCTTGCCGAAGAGATTCTCCCCCTGCAAGGAATATTGCCTAACTTGTCCTGTACCAAAGTCTCCAAGTCTGATGCCTGTAGCCAGGCAATCCGACGTGCGCCAATGGCAATAGCAGAGGTTCTGCTGATGCATTCGAAGCAGTCAAAGGCTGCACGATTAACAAACTTGGAGACATCTTGAGCATGCTTAACTAGAGCAAGAAAATCTTGTCTCTTGTCATCTGGGAGAAATGGGCTCATAAGTTCCAAGTCTCCTGTGATTTCTTTGAGGAACATTCCCATATATAGGATATATGAACTGATCCTAGCTGAAAGCATAGAAGCTTGAAAGGTTCTGCACCCAAAAGCATCCAGAGGCCTGCATTCACGACCTGGAGGATTGGATGCATGCCTCTTTGCACTTTTCATCCTATGCATGGCTGATTCCACTACCATTGAATGGTGTGGCAGCTGAGTTTTCTGAAATCCAGGACATGGCGGAACTCGATACATAGTATCAAGTCTCCTAGAGTGAGGAGAAGTAGTCAGAGGGGTGTCACACATTCTGAGCATCAAGCTATGCAGAATTTCATGGATAGGCAGAGTGGCTGCCTCCTTAGGAGCTTTAGGATATTGGAGAATTTCCAATTCCTTTGCTCTATGTTCCTCTTCAGGAGCTACTGTGATTGAAAGACCTTTGGCCATATCACGGATGAAATCCTGAAATGACATGTCCTCTTGAGGTGACATTCTGCGTTGGGGAGAAGAGGGATCTTCTAGGAGAAACCCTCTAGTGCCAGCAGAATTGTCAGAGTCTTCGGAATCGGAGGAATCAAAGTATTCCTGACCCCGATGCTCTTGCAAAGCACGATCCCGGTACCGATTGAAGTCGGTACCGAGCTGACCCAGTACCGCTTTGTCAATTCCAGCCAGAGATGGCATGGGAAGAGTTCCCACCGGGGCCGGTACCGGTGTCGGTATCGGTGTCTGTACCGCTGTTGGTACCGGCATCAGTGTCGATGTCGGTACCAGTGCCCGTGGGACCACCGATACCACAGCTGAAAGAAGAGCTGTGATGCTGCGTTCGATAGCGAGGAACCTCTGGTCTATTGACGCTGCCGATGCCTGGGTGTCGGTACTGGTAAGGACAGCTGGAACCCCTGAGCATGGCACAGGTAGTTCTTGCGAGGTTGAGGCCTCGAGAACATCCTGAAGTCCCATCGATGCTTTGGAAGCCGAAGCCTCCCGCTGGGGCTGTTTTGCCGGTGTGGTTCCCTCAAGGGCAACGCCAATGTCCTCTCGATGCTTAGCAGGAGAGCTACCCTTTGAGGACCGGCTTTTATGTTTAGTTACCTGGAGATCCATGGGAGGAAGAAAAGGCCCTTGACGATGTCGATGCAATGGATCTGGTATCTGAAGAAAAGAGGGTACCGAGCTTTTCAGCCCGGTTCTGTCTTCCTCTTTTAGTCATCCTCATACAGGAGACATATTCAGTTGGAGAATGTTCAGGTCCTAAACATTTCAGACACCAATCATGGGTGTCAGTGACGGAAATGGTACTGCCACACTTAGTACATTTTTTAAAACCACTAGTTGGCTTTTCCATGTTTTAGGAATATGGGGCCTAGTGCCCAAAATGGCGCCTAGCACCCAAGAGAAAAGTTTCTGAAAAGTAACAGTCTAAAGCCTAAGGGGTTTTTTTTTTGTATGAAAAGAAAAGAACCGGCGGTACCGGTAGGCGTCATGCGGTAGGCAAATGCGACCACAAGAAAAGAAATTTAAAGACGGAATTTTCTGTGGTGACGGGGAATAGATCCTGTCGGTTCCGCGGAAAACGAAGAACTGAAGAGGGACAGTTGGAAAGGCAGGAAGGCAGCACGCATGTGCTGAAGGATGCTCCCAAAAGCATTCCTATTGAACACTGGGGAGCATTCCCGCACAGGCTCCGTCGGTACCAACGATACCATATGTGAAGACTACATTACTGCTTGTTCCTGGAGATACAGGTTTCTAAATCCAGTTCACCACATTGGGTCCTAATTTCAGGCTGTTCAGTATATTCAGTCCCAGAACACTTTACAACTACAAAGGATTTTAGAAACATAAGAGTGGCTGTAAAGTATATCTTAAAAGCAATAAGGAATCACTGAATGGCTTTGGCTATATGATGAGTCTATTAATACAATTAAGAAACATGCTGAGAAATGGGGAGTAGGGAAGCCATAAAGCAAGAGGTCTGCAACAATCAAGATGGTTATAGTTATACTTGTAAAGCTCTTTGCATCTGTACAGAAATGCAGTACATAAATTCTTAAATAAACATACAGATAGTTACCAAGGTAATTGCTGATATGTTATGATATTGTTATCAGATGCCTTGAGGCTAGGATTTTTCCTGTAGAAAGATGCGATCCAAACTGAGAATAAAATATGAGCATTTTGCTAGTGGAAGGCCTTACATAAATGAAGCAAGAAAATGAGTCTTGGTGCACTGGTATATTTAGCATTTGATATACCACTCATTACTAAGTGTGCGGTTTACAAAGGAATTCAAATTCAATGAAAATAAAACTCAAAAAAGTAATCAAATAAATTTAGGATCAAACAACAAAAAGGATAGGGTAATGGTAGGAAAAGATAGAGGGGATCGGGGGATTGAGATAAACATCACATTACATAGTGTCATGCAGCAGGGGCCGATGAAAGCAAAAATGCAGGAGAAGAAGCTGTTTTTCATGAGGAAAAAGATGTGCACAAGATGCAATATCCGCACAGAACAGCTAGAAGGAGCAGGCGTGCACTCACAGAGCCTAAGTGGACACACTTAGCTAATTGAGAGCACCTGACAGTCAGCCCGGAAAGCTCAAACACAGGAGAGCTTTATAAACGGAAGACTGGAGACTGGAGGGGGCAGAGTAGTGTTTGCAGGACTGGAGACTGGAAAGAGCAGAGCAGTGCTTGCAGGTGTGGAGCTGGAGGTAAAGCTGAAGGTTTACGAGAGAGAAGCACCACAAGCAAGGACCAAGCAGAAAGAAGCACTTGGGAAACTAGTGCTGGGCAAAGGAACAATCACCTTTGGAGGCAAAGCAGAGTGAAAGAAAGAAGCCTGCTTGTACCACAGGAACCTGGGGCTAAACCAAAAGGTAACAGAAGCTTTCAGAGAGGAGACTGGCACAGGGATTGTGTTCCTGAAGAACTGTGGGAAGGAGGAAATCCTAGTTCTATATGCTGCTGGAAGCCAAGGTATGCTGACTCTGTTTCTATGAAGAAAACCTTACCTTATAAAAAGCCTTTTGAAAGTAATGCTAAACCTGTGAGAAAGGAAAGCAAAGCTACCTCTCATAAGCCAAGTAGCCAACACCCGAGGGTAGGCCATGCTCATTGGCAAACACTAGAGGAACTCTTTAAAAATCCAGAGAACAGGACTAGGGCCTGGCCAGAAATTATAGTCAGTGAAACCACTGATACACACAGATAATTCTGAGCCGATGCAAGTGGAACTTGTAGAGCCAAGCCTTTTATCTCAGGAAGAGATGGACTGTTCTTTGTGTATTTCAGGCAGTGCAGAGTCACTGTTAAACCTGTGAATGATATATTTTATCTTCAGAATGTTATTCATTTGCTAAATGGAAGAAGAGTGCTGAAACATTTGCTTTACTCTGGAAAGCTTAACTAAGCATTGTTACAACTGTGAAGCATAACAGTTTTTCCGTTAACCTGAGTTGATTTCATTCCTGAAGTTAAGGACTTTTTCTTTAGGTTGTAACCCAGCTGAATCTTATGCGTAAAGGGAAATAAATGCCTTGTTAACCCTCTACTCTGCATTCACAATTTTTCTTAGTTAGGAGCTGAACTGCTAAGACCAGGTTACACCTGGCTCTTAAAAGACCCTCCTCTCATAATAAAATAATTTTTGTGTCCCACCTACCCTTACGACCACTGGCCACCAGGGCGGTGCACGACAATAGTAAGCACTTATATTAGTACAGGCTAGAAATGGAATGCAATATTAATAGTGCTGTTAGGGCTAGGTCTCCTGGCTACATGTAAACTATTCAAAAAAAGTAGGCTTTCAAGTTTTTCTTAAATGTCCTTAGGGAGTATTCCTCCTGCAGATAAAGAGGGAGGGAATTCCAGAGCTGTGGAGCAATGCATAGAAAGCAGATGTTCTTGTGGATTCAAGCCGAGCAGTATGTTTAGTTGGACCCATGAGTAGGTGGGCACTGTGGGATCTTGAGTCAGCAGAGAAAAGGTAGTTTACAACTACAAAGGATTTTAGAAACATAACAGGTAGTTGTAAAGTACATCTTAAAAGCAACAAGGAATCACTGAATGATTTTGACTATATAATGTGTCTAATAATACAATTAAGAAACATGCTTAAAGTGTTACATTGTAGCTTCATTGCGTGTCCTAGTCTTTCTACTTTTTGATGGTGTAAACAACTTATCTACCTTTATACCCATTCCACTCCATTCATTAATTTATAGACTATCACATTTCCCTTTAGCCGTCTCTTTTCCAAGTTGACAAGCCCTAACCTTTTAAAAGCCTTTCCTCATAGGGGTATCCTTCCATCCCCTTTACCATTTTAGTGGCTCTTCTCTGTACTTTTTCCAATTCTGCTATATCCTAAGCTATGGCGATCAGACTTGCACACAATATTCAAGGTGTGGCTGCACCATGGAACGATACTATGACAATTTGGTTGACTAGCTGGTCTCCGAAAGCCTTTAGAGCATTTGCTATGGCTTTCAAGTCCAGGAAACTGATCTAGTGAAGACTTTCTTGGATGGACCAATTGTCCCGAATGTGAAAAATATTCAGATGAGCTCCCCAGCTCAGTTTGGATGCGTCTGTCATCAAAATCTTTTGGGGCAAGGCTTTCTGAAAGGGTAGACCCTTGTGCAAGTTCTGATGAACCATCCACCAATGCAATGACTGGACCAGAGGACTGGTGATGTACAACCGATCTCAGTAGTGACTGGTGGACTGTGTCCACTGTCCCCACAGGGTCCATTGAGCTTGTCTCATCTGAAGGCATGCCAAAGGCATGACATGTACTGTAGAGGCCATATGGCCTAGAATGGTCAGCATCTTGTGAGCAGCGACTTGTTAACTCAGAGCCACTGAATGGGTTGAAGTTGGGACTTGGGGTAGTTGATTACAAACCCTAGGAGCTCCAACATCTGGATGGTCACCTGCACTGATTCTCGAACTCGTTCCGGAGTGATACGTTGTATCAGTCAATCATCCACATAAGAGAGACAAAGACCCCCAGAGTCCTGAGGTAGGCTGCTACTACTGCAAAGCATTTCGTGAAAACACAGGGCACTGAGGCCAGGCCAAAAGGCAACATTCTGTACTGAAAGTGTCATCCTCCTAGGTCGAACCTGAGATACCCTCTGTAAGCAGGATGTATCAGTATACAAGTATATGCATGCGTTAGATCTAAGGAGCATAGCCAATCTCCTTTTTGAATGTACAGGAGCAGGGTGCCTAGAGAAATCATCTTTTCTCTTACAAGGTAAGAGTTCAGGTCTCCGAGGTCTAGAGGGTGACTGAATCCCTCTGTTTTATGGAGAAGCAGAAAGTACTGCGCGAACAAATGCAACTTGTAACTGCTTTGGATTATCTGCAGCACTCATGAGTTTGAGGTTATGAGGGGCCACCTTTGAGCAAAGAGTGAGCCATACCCCCACCATAGGGTTGTCCACTGCCGGCATTGGTAGATTGGCTATGTTCTGGAGGAACCAGTCAAACTCTCGCACCGGGCTTTGGCTGCAGAACAAGTTGGGCCTTCTAAGGCTTCTCTTGGTGCTGCTGAGGTCAAGGAGCCTGCTGTTTGTTGTGAGTTTTGGGACCCAGGAAACCTCTTTGCATCTGCCTGCAAGAGTAGTAGGTCTTTTTCTATCCTCCACCCTGGTACCTTCTGCAGTAGGAGGCTGGCTCTGACGTATGCCTAGAGAGTCTGGGGAGAGTGATATGCTGTTTTTTCAATGAAGCCAGCTTTCTCCTCAACCTGTTTCTCTAAGATTCTCACCCCAGCACAGCTGCCAGCTTGTTCTGTACTAACTGATAGAGAGATTTGAAGACTGCAACCAAGTGAGTCTCTGGGCACTAATATCCACGGCAGCTGTTCTTGGTGCCATCTTGAAGGTGTCATAAGTCACCCGAATCATGAATTTTGAACAGTCTTTACCATGGCCCATCAGAGTACAATACTGTTTCAACTTTTGTATGTATGCTTGCCTCCTTTGAGGAACCATTGGGGTCAGTTTGGCTTGTGACCCTGGATGTGACTGCCTTATACACTAATATCTGTCAAGAGGAGGCTCTCCATTTGTTGGCACAGGCATTTTCAACGGCTCCGACTAGGCTTCCGAAATCCTTTTTGTTGGACTTGGCCAGGTTGGTTCTCACGAAGAATTATTTCCGATATCGCGACCAGTTCTATCTCCAATGTCAGGGGATAGCCATGGGGGCCACGGTTGCCCCCTCCATTGCCACTTTATATCTAGCGGCAATGGAGGAGCAGTATATTTATCCAGCCCCTGAATTTCAACATGTACGCCTCTGGTTGAGGTTCTTGGATGATGTATTTTTCTTGTGGACTTCCACCCGGGAGAGCCTTTTGTAGTTTGTGTCTTGGTTAAACTCGCTTAAGGAAAACATCAAATTCACAGCACACATGGATGAGCATAGTATTGAATTTTTGGATGTGTGTTAGTGGGCATACGGGATGGGATGTTTTCTACCACTTTGTTTCGAAAGTCATGTCAACGAAACATCTGCAGCAGCCCCAATGTCATACTGGGAACCGGTGTCGATGTCTGCACCGGAACCAGTATCAACGGGGCGGTACCTGTAGCCAAGGGTTTAATGGGTACCGAGGATGCAAGTAGGGCTACCAAGCTCTGCTTGATGGCTGTTGCCTGGGTATCAGTGATGGGTATTTGTGCTACCGTCCTAGAGTATGGCACCAGTAGCTCTCTGGAGGTTGAGGCCTCAGGAGCATCCTGGAGCCTCTCAATGGCTTTGGAGGAAAGGGCTCCACTCCAGGGCTGTTTAGCAAGTCGATCCATTTCCATGGCAACCCCCGAGGGTTCTCATTGCTTCAAGTGAGATCTTCCCCTGGAGGTGCCCAAAGACTTCGATGCGGTCTTGAAAATAAAGAAAGAAGAAAAAGAAAAGGATAAGGGAACCAGCAATGTCTTAGATGATGCCGGTGTCAACGGGAAGGCAGAGGCACTATCCACAAAAAGATTTTTCTGCAGTGAGATTTGCTTCCTGCTGGCTCCGCGAAAAACAAAGTCGGGAAGGTAGGAAGGCAGTCACACAGGCACAGTGGAGTGCTTCCAAAAGCTTTCCAAATGGACACCGGGAAGCATTCTCATACGGGCTCAGTTTGTACCGATGTTACCTATCTGTAAAAGACTACATTCCTGCTTGTTCCTAGAGATAAAAAAGGAGAGAAACAACCACCCAAAAGACAAAAAATGGAAATGTCATACACACTGATGTAAACCTTAGTTCATGCTGAATCTTGACTTAGGAATGTCCTATTTTGATTTCCAGTATACAGGAAGAGCTAACGAGCAGAAAGCACAGAGAAGACTGGTCTGTAATACCTCCCCTATGGCAGAAAACTGTCCCCCATGCTGCAATACCTGTACCTTTTATGCCATCTGGAAGCCTATTTCATATATAAACCTCTTAACCCATGTACGGATGGCTTCTGTGACTGGGTGCTGGGAATCAAAGTGAGAAGTGACCTTCGAAAGTTAATGCAGTAAGCATCACCAACCTGATCAAAAACTGAACCGGCAGATACCAAGGGAAGCCACAGACAGGAACATCCTCACATGGAGCCCGGATAGTATCATTGATTTCTGGTATGTGAGGAGTAATGTGCGATATTCCAGTGTAATCAAAGCCATTAATCCATATCCCAGAATCTCGTTTGACTACATTTCCATCCAAATCATGAAATGTCCTAGTTGTGTGCTGACAGGTAAATAGTGAAGAAATTATTGGGAAGAAGAGGAGGGGGGAAGAACAATAAATTAATTTTAATACATACAAGAGAGACTTAATGCTACCTGATCCCTTCCCTCATTTCTCTACCTTAGAATGAAGGGAACCTTTTCTTTTCCCGTATAGTAAGTGAATTACGAACCGGAGAAGAGGGAGGAAGGGAGGAGGGTCAACTTTCAACTTGTTTTTTTTTTTGTTTCAATTCTAAAATGTCTAATTTAGGATAGATAGCTGAAACTCCTGATCCTAAGAGAGGACAGACCTCTGAATACAAAAGGTGCGCTACCTTACAAAATAATTCTAAAAATAAGTGCTCTCTGTTAAGTGGTGTTGATGGCAGAACTCTGCTCACGAGTCCATAGTCAACAATAAAAAAATAAATTTACTTAAATTTAAATTTTTAATTTAAACTTACTTCTGGATAACTGATTGACAGTTAGCTGTAATATTAAAAATAATCTATCACAACCTATCACTGGAGATGGCAGTTTACTTAAATTTTAAAAGCCAGTCATAAATTGCCCAAAGGAATACAAGAAAACCAATTTCTGCACATGAGACCCAGGCTGATACCTTTCTTGCTTAAGTCACAATTTCAGTCATCTAGCTTGCTTTTACATATTGGTGTTTGGCACCAAATCTCACTTATACTTTCCATCCACAAAGCTATTGGGACTGTAAACAAATACAGTATTTATTAAGAATATTGCAGAATTCCAGATTTGTAAAAAATACAGACATGCCAATATACAGTACGTGGATGTCCCATATTAAAGAACAACTCAAACCCATTTAGGAGAATCAAGCAAAGAAGTGGTGTCAGATTAATTCCTTCTTTAACTGAAGCTTCTTTCAGGGGTGACTGACTTACAAGCCCTGGACTAGCCCTTCTGTATGGCTGTCTTACCTGAAGAAAGATCCGCTTGGGTTTTGGGTTGGTGGAATTTGAACTGTAGGGGAAAAAGGTTCCACAGCAAATGAGAATCAGCATTACTGCAGACAACGATGCCAGCACTAGCAAGGTCTTTCTCATGCTTTTGGTCAGGTAAATAAAATTGATCTGGAGGATTTAAGAGAGGAAAAAAAATATGGTTATGTTTCAACTATTTTGAAAAACTCATCTGTAAATCTGACTTAATTTTTTCAGGGGTCTTCGTGTGGGATTTTATCAAAGGCTCTCTGAAAATCCAAATACACTATTGGCTTGCCCTTGTTCCCGTGGAGGTCAGTATTCCCCTTAAACATGGATTTGGATAAGGTGAGAAAAACTTAAAATCCAAGTTTGAGGGATGTAGCCAGATAAATCAAAGCCTATGAAAATTGACTAGGCTAACTAAAATCTCTCACAGAAATTTCTCTGGTTGGCTAAACTTAGTCCGTCATATTCTGGGAAGGACTGGGGGTGGAATTAGATTGGGTGGTGGACAGGGGAGAAAGTTAAGTGGCTAAAACTAATTTTCAGTGCTAGTCATAACTCGGTTGGCCAAATTTAAGTATAAGAACATAAGTTATGCCATACTGAGTCAGATCAAGGGTCCATCAAGCCCAGTATCCTGTTTCCAAAGTTCGCCAATCCAGGCCACAAGTACCTGTCAGGTTACCAGATGGTACACAGATTCCATGCTGCTTGTTCCATGGCTAAGCAGTGAATTCCCCTGTCCTCTTTAATAACAGAAACATGGAAACCTGACGGCAGAAAAAGACCACATGGCCTATCTAGTCTGCCCTTCTATATCAACCACAATAGTCCCCCTTTTCCCTTCTGCATTTTGAATTCAGATAGCAATCTATGAACTATCATTAAAATCATCTGTAATACCTAAAGAATGGAGGATGGCCAATGTAATGGCAATTTTTAAAAAGGGTTCCAGGGGTGATCCGGGAAACTACAGATCGGTGAGCCTGGCATCAGTACCGGGAAAATGGTAGAAACCATTAACAAAATTTCGGAACATGTAGATAGTGTGATGAGGAAGTTCCATTCTCTACCTTAAAAACACAGGATTCACTGAATTCTAGTCCTGAAACTGACAGGCAGGCAGGCCATGTGAGCAGCTGTTGTCAGGGACGACAAAAACAAACTCAGCCACGAGGTTTGAAAACACGCTCAGCTGAGAAACATTCCCCAGTTCCTAATAGCTTGCACCTGGAAAGGGGAAGAGCTTATAGCCACTATAAGAGCTATGCAGGAAATACAGAGTTAGAACTGAGAGAACTGACTGAGCGAGGAGAACAGGCTGTCTTACCTGAACCAGCTGACCTAGAGGAGGAAGGAGGAGTTTCAGACTCTGACCCAGGACGTGAGTCAGAGGCAGAACCAGGAAGAGTTCACTGCAGAAACTACCCAGAGTCCTACAGGAGGAAACAGCTAGTGAGGGCAGAGAACAGGTGTGAATGTTCTGCTGATTGCAAAACCTTTGGAGCTCAGAGGCAACGTTCCAACCGGAGTGATTGGAAGCCTAAAGACAAACTGTATGTATCAGAAAGCTGTAGCCTGAAGAATGATTCTGGTGGGAAGCTAAAGTTTGTGGATAATAGAAATACCTACAGGGTTAATGCTGAGAAGCCTCGTGTAGGAAATCCTAGGTGGGGGGCAGGGCTTTAATACCCAGCCGAGGGATTTAAGCACAGAGCTGAACAGAGAGCATTTAACACCTCCAGAGAGAGAAAGGTATTTCCCCGAAGATGTGTGCATGTCTGAGGATGATATCCTAGAAGTTCCTAAGCCTCAAAGAAAACCCCGTAGGCTGAAACCTGGTGTTAGGAGGGGAGAAGAACATTATCTATCAAAGCCTGAAGATAGAACCAGTAAGCTCTCCAGGGGTAGAACCTCCTACAAGAAGTGGGATTATAAGAACCCTGAATGGTGGCTTCCCTCTCTCCCAGACACAAGAGAATACGATAGCTGTTATTCTAGCCATAGAGGGAGTCCTGCAGAGAGACACTGTGACGGCACGTTACAGGGGAACTTGCAAAGGCATTTTGATAAAGAGAATTCTGAATGCATACAAGAGCCTATGATCATTGACACACTCAGTGAGTGTTCATTTAATGGTGACCCAATGGACTGCACATTGATTTTATCAGATAAAGTAACGTCTCTGTGTTAGTCGAGGCTGTGCGTAGTGTATAAGGAAAACACTATAACGGAAGATTGCTGGTTTGCACATAGTGAAACTATGTGCTGAGTTTGAATGTTTAACTTTGACCATTTACTTTGAAGCAAGAAGTTGTTCTACTTTCCTTTATGTTTTGCCAGAAAGCATGGCTTATTTATTTTGAATATTGTGTTGTTTTATCTGAATAATCCGACCCCGGGAGGGGAAATAAATCCTTTTACCTTCAACCACTCGTGTTGCACAACTATTTGATTGCCATCAGACACAGACCTGCTAGCCTAGGCGGCAGCCTGCCCACCTGGTGATGACAATAGTCATGGTTTAAAGGGAGATAGCTAACATGGCTTTAGCCAGGGAAGGTCTTGTCTTACTAATCTTATGTTTTTTTGAAGGTGTAAATAAACAGATAGACAAAGGTGGGTCGTTCGATGTAGTGTATTTGGATTTTCAGAAAGCCTTTGACAAGGTCCCAAATGAGAGACTCTTAACGAAATTAAAAAGTCATGGGATAGGAGACAGTACTATTACGGATCAGGAACTAGTTAAAAGATAGAAAGCAGAGGGTAAGGCTAAATGGCCAATTTTCCCAAAGGAGAAAGGTGAACAGTGGAGTACCCAAGGGATCTGTGCTGGACCTGCTGCTTTTTAACATTCGTAAACTACCTGGAAATAGGAATAACGAGTGAGGTAATCAAATTTGCAGATGAGACAAAATTATTCAAAGTTGTTAAAACCCAAGAGAATTGTGAAAAATTGCAAGAGGACCTTAATAAATTGGATGACTGGATGTTCAAATGGCAGATGAAATTTGATGTGGACAAGTGCAAAATTATGCACCTAGGAAAGAACTCCCCAAACTATGGTTACACGATGCAAGGTTCCACATTAGGAATCACTACTAAGGAAAATGATTTAGGTGTCATCGTGGGTAACACGTTGAAACTCTGCCCAGAGTGCAATGGCGGCCAAGAAAGCAAATAGAATGCTAGCAATCATAAGGAAAGGAATGGAGAATAAAACAAAGGATATTATAATGCCTCTGTATTGTTCCATGGTGCAACCACACCCCGAATATTGTGTGCAATTCTGGTTGCCGTATCTTAAAGAAGATATAGCAGAATTAGAAAAAGGTACAGAGAAGAGCCACTATAATGGTAAAGGGTATGGAAAGATACCCTTATGAGGAGAGGCTAAAAAGGTTAGGGCTCTTCAACCTGGAAAAGACGGCTGAGGGGAGATATGATCGAGGTCTATAAATTAATGAATGGAGCGGAACAGGTAAATGTAAATTGATTGTTTATGCCATCAAAATGTAGAAAGATTAGCGGATATGCAACGATGCTACAGTGTAACCCATATGGGACCAATAAGAGAAAATATTTTTTCGCTCAACGCATAATCAAACTTTGGAATTCATTACCAAAGGATATAGTAAAAGCTGTTAGTGTAGCTCTGTTTAAAAAAAGGTTTGGACAAGTTCCTGGAGGAAAGATCCATAAATCATTATTAAAGGAGATCCGAGAAATCCACTGCTTGTCCCAATACAAGCATTTTGGAACCAGTGTCTTCTGGGGAAACTGCTAGATACTTGTGATCTAGATTGGCCACTGTTGGAAACAGGATACTGGGCTTGATGGACCTTGGTCTGACCCAGTATGGCATATATCTTATGCTACTATCCTCGTCTCTACTACCTCCACTGGGAGACTATTCCACGCATCTACCATTCTTTCCATAAAGAAATATTTCTGCATTATACTCCTATCTCCTTTCACCCTCATCCTATGCCCCTCGTTGCAGTTTGCTTTCAATCTATGGAGGCTCTCCTCTTGTGCATTTATGCCATGGAGGTATTTAAATGTATATCATATCTCTTCTGTTCCACCTGTCCTCTAATTTATACATATTAAGATCTGTAAGTTTGTCCTCATATGCTTTATAACAAAGACCACTAACCATTTTAGTATCCACCCTCTGCACAGACTCCAACCTGTTTATATCCTTTTGAAGGCGCAGTCTCCAGAATTGCACCCAATACTCCAAATGAGGTCGCACCAGACACTTACACAAAGGCCCCATCACCTCTTTTCTTCTGCTGGCCATTCTTTTCCTTATGTACCCAAACACCCTTCCGGCTTCTCTGTACCTTTTCTAATTCTGCTATATCCTTTTTAAGATATAGTGACCAGACTTGCACACAATATTCAAAGTGCGGTCACACCATGGAGCAATACAGAGGCATTATAATATCCTTTATTTTATTCTACATTCCTTTCTTTATGATTCATAGCATTCTATTTGCTTTCTTGGCTGGGTTTCAAAGTATTATCCATGACGACACCTAAATCCTTTTCCTGGGTGATGGTTCCTAATGTGGAACCTTGCATCGTGTAACTCTAGTTTGGGATACTTTTTTCTTAGTGCATAACTTTGCACTTGTCCACATTTAAAGTTATCTGCCATTTGGATGCCCAGACTCCCAAGTTATCAAGGTCCTCTTGCAATTTTTAACAATCCTCCTGTGTTTTAGCAACTTTTTTGAATAATTTTGTGTCATCTGCAAGTTTCATCACCTACCTCATTATGCCCATTTCTAGGTCATTTATAAATATGTTAAAAAGCAGCAGGCCCAGCACAGATCCCTGGGGTTCTCCACTATTCACCTTTCTCCAATGAGAAAATTGGCCATTTATCCCTACTCTGTTTTCTATCTTTCAACCACAATAGTACATTTCTTCCTATCCCATGGTTTTTTAATTTCCCGAAGAGTCTTTCATGAGGGACTAAAAGGCTTTCAGAAAATCCAGATGCACTATCAATTGGCTCACCTTTATCTACATATTTAGTAATTTTGTTTTTTAAATAATGGTTTCTACTATTTTGCCTGGAACTGATGTAAGGATCACTGTTCTGTAGTTTCCTGGATCACCACTGGAACCCTTTTTAAAAATTGGAGTTACATTGTCCAATCTTCAGGTACTACAGATGATTTTAATGATAGATCACAGATTACTAATAGAAGTTCTACAAATCTCATATTTCATTTCTTTCAGCACTCTGGGATATATGCCATCCAGACCACGTGATTTGATGCGCTTTAGTTTATCAATTAGCTGTATTACATCTTCCTGATTTATCGAGATGTGTTTCAATTCCTCTGATACATCACCTTTAAAATATCATTTCTGGCAAGGGTACATTTCCATCATCATCTTCAGTAAAGACTGAAGCTAAAAATTCAGTCTCTCTGCTATGGCCTTGTCCTCTCTAGTGCAGCTTTTACCTCTCCATCATCTAATGGTCCAACTAACTCCCACAAAGGTGATTTGCTAAGAATATACTTGGAAAAGTTTTTTTATTATGCACTTTGGCTTCCACAACAAGCTTCTTTTCAAATTTTCTCTTTGCCTGCTTTATCAGTGCCTTGCATTTAAACTTGCCGGTATTTATGTTTCCTGTTTTTGTCAATTGGCTTTTTTTTCCCCATTTTCTGAAAGATTCTCTCCTAGCTATAACAGCCTCTCTGATATCACCTTTAAGCCATGCTGGCTGTCATTTTGCCTTCCTTCCACCTTTTCTTAAAACGTGGAATACATCTGGTTTGGGCTTCCAAGATAGTATTTTTAAATAATGCCCAGGCCTGATATAAACTCTTAACCTTTGCAGTTGTTCCATTTAGTTTTTATTAACCATTTACATTTTATTATAGTCTCCTTTTTGAAAGTTAAATGATAGTGCAATTTCCTTGTAATCCTCCCTTTATTTATTAAATCAAAATGTGATCATGGTATGACCACTATTGTCAAGCGATAACATCACAAAAGCTTAAGTTTGGATGGCCAGCTCTCCCTTCTGACCTCCAACTAATGTTGGGCAAGGGATTAGCAGCAGATCCGACCCTGCCCAAAAGTAGTAGCAACAGTGGAGAGGAGTAGGGGGGGCAAGGGTCAAAACAGTCTGGTCCCCTGCAATTTTCCATTGCCTCCCAGAAACCAAGCCGGGAAAAGCTCAACCACCAAGGCTCAAACAGTGTTGAATCTCTCAGCTATCTGTATCCACCTTCTTAACCACAGAGAGTGAAGCAACTCTCACATTCTCCTATATACATCCTGCAGAAGTTAGTAGACTGACACCATCAATAACTTTTTTGTTGGATTTGGTGTTTTCTTCTTGCCAATTATGCATGCAGCTCAACAGGAAGCTGGTTGAGATATGGCACCATGAAACAATTCAAATCTACATGGGGATGGTCTCTCCTCCCCCCTCCCCTACGCAAACATACCTGGCCTGTCATTGCCATGATAATCATCAGCTGGAAGCTATATACCAAGGCCCCTTCAAAAACACTAATAATGTATACTGAATCCAGTCACTAAGAGGATAATTTTATAACAGGTTGCTCAAGTTGGGAGGCCAAATAGATGCCTATTTTGGGCCAATTTTACAAACACTCATAGGCACCTGTCTCTTTATAAAGACCCTGCACTTAACCCTCCATTGCCTAGGGCACAAAAAAAACAAAAAACCCCCCCACAGATTATGAGCCCTTCGGGGACAAGGGAAATCTATATATACATACACACAGTACTTTTATGTACACCGCTTTGACTCGTAGAAAAGCGGTATATAAGTCTAGTTAAATAAACAAAATAAATCCAGCAGAAATTGATGTAAATGGCCTCAATGCCGTAAACTATGACCTATGCTCTAGTGCCAAGTTTTGCTCAAGATTTTCCTGCCCTAGTCTTACTCCCGAAACAAAAAAGCAAACTAGCACAGGAGAATCCCAGCGCAGTATGCCTGCTGATCGCATGCATATTTAATTGCTCCCAATTTTAAAAACTGCTCAAACTTTGCACAGTTTAACTTTTAATGTTGGATCTTTATGTCAGCTTCAGGCAGACATAAAGATGCAGCTGGGAGCAAAGGAATCATCTGAGATGAAGTCTGATAATTCACCTCAGATGACCCCAGACCCCTTAGATTGCATGCCCAACGTTGGTGGTCCTGAATCCCCTACCCCATGAGCCTTACAAAAAAACAACATTGGTGGCTCAAGTGGCTGCTACATTCTCCAACCCTCCCGTAACTCCCTCACTGGGGGGGAGGGGGGAAGGAGGGATGCCCACATTTCTCTGCACCCGGGTCATCATTTTGGAAAATAGTGGTACATGACCCCATGGGGTGAGTCCTAGGAGGCACTAGGCAGGTTAAGCATACATAGAAGATTTACAAAAATGTCTTATATGGAAGGCAGACACCCCCCCCCCCCCACCCAGTGCATCCTGGGATGCATAGCGTGGGGTCAAGTCACTTCACCTTAGATGACCATTTTTTTTGGCAGCATGCCAAGACTTGCAAAGTATAGGTGCTGCTAATGTAAACCCCTGTACTAATGTCTGGCTTACTCTCCTCGTTTAGTGCACACATTGTGCATGGACTTAATCCATTTGCTTATAGCATCGCCAAGTAAAAAAAGTCTACATTAAACTTGCACTAGGAAATGCTGCGCTAGAGCTTTAGCTCTGGGCTCTAGCACAGATTTTCTGCATGCAGCTGAATAAGCATGAAATGTGACCCTGCCTGAGCTCTGCCCCCAACACACCTATACCTGATTCACTGGCATACACACACAAAAATGCTTTTATAAGATTACCCCTTAAAAGGCTAATTTTATAATAGGGCTCTCACAGACAAGAAAGACATTCTCCATTGACGAAGAGATGGCTGCATGACCTGGCAGGTGAGCAATTCATCTCAAAAGGTAAATGTATTGTGCCTATTTTAATTAAAAGGCAACATAGGCATCTATACACGTAGGCCTTTATAAAGAGCTCCCCCTAAATGCTCTTGCACAAAATTACACCTGCTCCAATACATGCATAAATGCTGATCGCATCGCATACATTCTCCATCCCTCGAAATCCCTTAACGTATACTGCACAAAAGTGAGCACTGTTTTTCCCAAGTGCTTTTTATGCACTTAAGCTCTGGGTAATTTTGTAAATGCCTACTCGAGCACACAAAGCACAGTTACTTACCTGTAACAGGTGATCTCTGGGAACAGCAGGAATAAGTCTTCACATATGGGTATCGTCGGTACCGACGGAGCCTGCGCGGGAACGCTCCCCAGCATCCAGTAAGAAAGCTTTTGGGAGCATCCCACAGCGCCTGCGTACTTGCCTTCCCGCCTTTCCTAACCGCCTCTCCAGTTCGAGTTTAAAGCTGAGACAAAGAGAGAGAGAGGAAAGGAAAGATAGAGAGATACAACTCCTAGGGGAGGTGGGTGGGTTGTGAAGACTTATTCCGGCTGTTCCCAGAGATCACCTGTTACAGGTAAGTAACTGCTATCTTCAGGAACAAGCAGGAATGAGTCTTCACATATGGAGACTCCCCAGCTAGAGATGCCAGGGAGATCTACAAAGCTGTGAGTCCCTGAGAAGGGCTCTACCTCACCCCATGGATCTCGGCCATCCAACCAGGGATGGGGGATAGGAGTTGATAAGGTATGGAACAGGTGTTTGAGAACAGCCTGACCAAACAAGGCATCCTGGCGGGAGTCCTTGTCCAAGCAATAATGGGCTGTAAAGGTATGAACCGAGGCCCAGGTGGCCGCTCGACAGATTTGGTCGATGGACACAGTTTAGATGAGCCATAGAGGCTGCCATGGCCCTCACATTGTGAGCTGTGACATGGCCCTCTCCAGAGAAAGGTTCTTACTCTGGTAGGCGCTGGAAATACACTGAGCAATCCAATTGGACAGAGTTCTCTTAGAGACTGGAAGTCCTAAATGAAAGGGATCAAAAGCAACAAAGAGTTCAGAGGACTTTCTATGTTGCTGTGTCCTTTGTAAGTAGAAAGCAAGTGCTCTTTTACAATCCAGGGTATGAAGATTCCTCTCTGCACTTGATGCATGAGGTCCTGGAAAAAAGACAGGTAAATACACCTCCTAGTTCAGATGAAAAGGTGAGACCACTTTAGGCATAAAGTGTGGATTAGTTCTGAGGACTACCTTGTCATGATGGAACCTTGTATAAGGAGGATTAGCCACTAAGGCTTGCAGCTCACTGATACGGCAAGCTGAGGTGACGGCAATGAGAAAAATAACCTTCCAGGAAAGGAATTTCAAGGAGGTAGTGGCTAAGGGTTCAAAGGGTGGCTTCATAAGCTGGCCAAGAACCAAGTTCAAATCCCATGCCACTGGAGGTGGTCTAATGGGAGGTTTAGTTAAAAGAAGGCCTCTCATGAATCTTGCATTAAGAGGATGAGAGGAAATAGGATGTCCATTGAGAGGCTTAAGGTTTGCTGCAATAGCACTCAAATGGACTCTTACTGAATTTGTTTTAAGGCCTGCATGGGATAAATGCAGCAAATACTCTAGTAAAGAATTCAGAGGTATTGCAAGAGGGTTAAGACCCTTCTCTGCACACCAAATGGTAAACCTTTTCCATTTAAAAGCATAGGAACGTCTAGTGGAAGGCTTTCTGGAAGCATGAAGGATATCCTTCACTTGCTGAGACAGATGCCAATCTTGAAGGTCTAGGCCAGCGATGGCGAACCTATGGCACGCGTGCCAGCTGTGGCACGCGAAGGCCTTGCAGCTGGCACGCGGGAAGGTCGCACATTAAAAAAAAAAAAAAGCTGCCCGCTGCCGCCGCGGCGGCATGGAGTGTCCCGCGGGGCTCCCTCTGCCCGGCGGGACTCTCCCGGCGCTGCTCAGCCCCTCTCTGCCGGCTTGCAGAGACGCGAAGGGAGAGTCTCCCTCGCGTCTCTGTTAAGCCCGCAGGGGCTGATGGGAAATTTCCCATCTGCCCCTGCGGGCTTAAGAGAGACGCGAGGGAGACTCTCTCTCCCTTCGCGTCTCTGCTAGCCGGCAGAGAGGGGCTGAGCAGCGCCGGGAGAGTCCCGCCGGGCAGAGGGAGCCCCGCGGGACACTCCATGCCGCCGCGGCGGCAGCAGGCAGCTTTTTTTTTTTTTTATTGCCATGAGCCGAGGGAGGGGGGTTAAGACTGGCAATGGGCTAGGGAGGGAGAGAGGGGGGTTAAGACTGGCAATGGGCTAGGGAGGGAGGGAGGTTAAGACTGGCAATGGGCTAGGGAGGGAGGGGGGTTGAGACTGGCAATGGGCTAGGGAGGGAGGGAGGGAGGGGGTTGAGACTGGCAATGGGCTAGGGAGGGAGGGGGGTTGAGACTGGCAATGGGCTAGGGAGGGAGGGAGGGAGGTTAAGACTGGCAATGGGCTAGGGAGGGGGGAGGGGGGTTGAGACTGGCAATGGGCTAGGGAGGGAGGGGGGATGAGACTGGCAATGGGCTAGGGAGGGAGGGGGGTTGAGACTGGCAATGGGCTAGGGAGGGGGGGTTAAGACTGGCAGTGGGCTGGGGAGGGGGGTTAAGACGCAGTGGGCTATGGGGGGGAGTTAAGACTAGCAATGGGCTGTGGGCTGATGAGGGCTGGCAATGGGCTATGAGCTGATGAGGGCTGTCTGGAAATGGGGTGATGGGGGGGTTAGGACTGGTAATGGGCTATGGGGGGGGGGGTTAAGACTGGTAGTGGGCTGATGGGGGGGTTAGGACTGGTAATGGGCTATGGGGGGGTTAAGACTGGTAGTGGGCTGATGGGGGTGTAGGACTGATAATGGGTTATGGGGGGGCTAGGACAGGAAATGGGCTGATGGGGAGGGGTTAGGACTTGAGGTGGGCTGATGTGGTTAGGACTGGCAATGGGCTGTGGGCTGATGGGGGGGGGGGTTTAGGACTGGCAATGGGCTATGGGGGGCTGACTGGAAATGGGCTGATGGGGGGTTAGGACTGGTAAAGGGTTATAGGGGGGGCTTAAACTGAAAATGGGGTGATGGGGGTTAGGACTGGAAGTTGATTGACGGGGGGCTAGGACTGGTAATGGGTTGGGGTGTTGCTAGGACTGGAAATGGGCTGAGTGGAAGGGGAGGCTTGAACTGCAAATAGCTGATGGGGAGGGGGCTTGGAATGGAAATGGGCTGTGAGGGAAGGGAGTTAGGACTGAAAATGGGCTGATGGAACAGCTAGGATAGGACTGGAAATGGGCTGTTGGGGGGAGCTAAGATTGGAAATGGGCTGTGGTGGGGGCTTGAATTGAAATGGACTCATGGAGGGGCTAGAACTGGAAGTAGGCTCATGGGGGGGGCTTGGACTGGAATTGGGCTGAGTGGAGGGGAGCTATGATTTGACATGGGCTGATGGTGGGGCTAGGATTGAAAATGAGCTGATGAAGGGACTTGGACTGGAAATGGGCTGATGCAGGGACTAGAAGGGAATGGATGCTGGGTGAGACTGGAACTAGAAGGGAGCTGATGTTGGGGGAGGATTAGAATGGGATGGGGCTGGGAGAGTAAAATGGAGAGGGGAAAAATATTTTGTGTAGGAGGGATGAAAAATCTACAATTGGCCAGGTATTGGGAGAGTAATTGGGGATTGAGGATGGAGGGGTAAAATTTGTGTGGATGAAATAGGAATGAGGAAAGAGCAAAAGGAGAAAGATTAGTATGTTAAAGCAGATGTAGAGAGAGAGAGAGAGAATGGAAAAAAAACTAGAAGAGAGAAGAAGGACAAATGGACAGCAGACGATGGAGAGTTAGCAGAAAACATGAAGAAACCAGAAGAAGGTGGCTGGACCAATTGCAACTGAAAAAAAAATGCACAAAAGGTAGAAAGATATCTCTTTATTTTGAATTTATTAACTGGAATATGTCAGCTCTGGGAAATGTGCATCATTAACATCTGCGCTTTGTTTGGTACAAGAGGAAATTCCTATTTGACGTTGCCACTTGTTCTCTTTCCCCAGTATTCTCTGAAATGTATTGGTTTAATATTTGCAGTGTTGCCTTTTGATAGGTAGGGTATGGTGCTTTGTGAGTCCTGGTAATGCTGTCAGGATACGGCGGGTTTGCTATGGGTTCTAAATGGGCAGCGTTTGTAGTAGTTCCTAATGTGCCTGGCGGTTGGCACTGGATTATAGTAATGTAGAAATCTTTTAGTCTTTCTTTATCCATACACTCATTAAGAGACATGTTTACTAAAAGTTAGTGTATGATAACATTATGCAAATATTTATGCAAATAAGACCACTTATGCAAATGACGTGCTGGCACTTTGAGGAAATTCTTTGGTTTTGTGCGGCAGTTTGGGCACTCGGGCTCAAAAAGGTTAGCCATCACTGATCTAGGCCTTCAGCAACCAGGCTCTGAGATGAAGAGACTGGGGATTTGGGTGCCAAAACGTTCCCTCCTCCTGGGACAGGACGTCTGGAGCAGATCCCAAGTCCAAGGAGGGAGCTTGAGAGAGATGAAGAAGTAGAGGGTACCACACTTGGCGTGGCCAACGTGGAACTATGAGGATCATAGACCCCTTGTCTCTCTGAAGCTTGAACAGTGTCTTGGAGATTAGGGGAATGAGTGGAAAGGCATAGAGGAAGTCTTGCCCCCAGTGGAAGAGGAAGGCATCCTTGGCCTGAACTCCCTGACACGGAATCCTGGAACAGAACCGGGGAAGTTAGGCATTCCATGGACTTGCAAACAGGTCTATGTCTGGGGTTCCCCAAATTCGAATGATCCTAGCTATCTGGTCCCCATGGAGGGACCATTCGTGTGGAAGCAGAACTCGACTGAGTCTGTCTGCCCAAGAGTTTTGAACCCCTGGAAGATACACTGCCATGAGATGAATCTGATGCTCTCTGGCGAAGGCCCACAATCTCAAACTTCATTGCAAAGAGACAGAGAGCCAGTCCCGCCCTGCTTGTTCACGTAGAACATGGCTATTTGGTTGTCCATATGGATGAGGACTGTCTTGTAGCTGAGCAGGGTGTGGAAGACTCAGAGCTAGAAGAATTGCTCTGAGCTCTAAGAGGTTGATGATATGTAGAGATGTCTCCTGTGGAGACCAGATGCCCTGGGTAGAGAGATCTTGTAGATGAGCTCCCCAACCCTTTGGGGAGGCATCTGTTGTGAGGGTTGCTTGTTGGACCCCAGCAACAGATTTTGAGTGGACGTCCACCACTGGAGGGACCAAAAGAGGTGACTGGAGGTTGCTATTTTGTCTGACAGGCAACCTGAAGCCTGGGTCCATTGGGTGGACAGAGTCCACTGAGCTGCCCTCATGTGAAGGCGAGCGTAAGGAACCACATGCACGGTGGATGCCATGTGGCCTAACAGTTGTAACATCTCTCGAGCAGTTAAATGGGATTTTAACTGAATTTGAGAGGCTAACTGCACCAAGCGTAGGCAACGGGCCTGGGGAAGGTAGGCCCTTGCAGTTGTGGTATCTAGCAATGCCCCTATGAACTCCAATGACTGAGTAGGGGTGAGTTGTGATTTTGGGATGTTTATTACAAGTCACAGATACTGAAGAACACGCCTTGTGCAGGCTAGGGAAGTCTGGGCCTCTGACTGGGATGGTGCTCGGATGAGCCAGTCGTCCAGATATGGGAATACAAATATTCCTAGAGTGCGTAGAAATGCAGCTACTACTGCCATGCATTTTGTGAACACTCTTGGAGCAGAGGTCAGACGGTAAGGAAGCACTCGGTATTGGTAGTGCTTTCCCTGATAAAGGAACCGAAGGAACCTTCTGTGTGTTGGATGGATGAGGACATGGGTGTACGCATCCTTGAGATCTAGAGAACAAAGCCAATCCTGACTCTGAAGGTATGGAAGGAGAGCACCGAGAGAAATCATCTTGAATTTCTCCTTGCATAGAAACTTGTTCAATTCTCCGAGATCTAATATGGGTCTGTAGCCCCCTGTTTTCTTTGGAATAAGAAAATAGGGGGGGGGGGGTAGAACGCTGTTGAAGAAGGGGTACTTCTTCTATTGCCCTTTGGGCAAGAAGGGTAGCAATCTCCTGACCCAGAAGGTCGAGGAGAGATGTTGGAGAATTGAACTGTCTCACCATGGTGTGAGGGGGAAGGTTTAAGAAATGAAGCTTGTACCCCTCCCTTATGATGGAGAGGGTCCATGCTCTGCTGTGATTTGTTCCCATCTGGGAGCAAAATGAGCTAACCTTCCTGGAATGGTGAGAGGCTCTGGTTCTTTTAGAGCCAGAAAGGCTAAGTTCTCTAGCTGTAGTTCTCTATATAGAGATGATATGCTCACAACATACCTCACCTTGATTACATACACAAGCTATGGATACAGCCTTACTGAATACAGAATAAATGACCACATTTTAGAAATAGAAACATGCAAACAAGAACTAAACCAGAAACCCCTAGAAGCTGGAGTCTGCCTGCATTACGACACTGACGAAATGGATTTCCTCCTGTGCTATGCATAATATATCAATCAGAAATGGTGCACAGATTCCCAAAGTTGCATATTCAAATCACTAAGCCAAAGGTTTTTTTTTTTTTTTTATTGCCTGGACAGCTCAACTTTTGTAGCTTGTGTCACTTTTTGCAAGAGCTATGCTATTAAGTATTTGCTGCAGCACGCACTTCTATATTCTTCTGTGGGCCTGCGGTGACTGGCTGAAGACAATGTTTTCATGTGAGCAGCACACTGTGTATGTGTTTGGGGTGTTCCGAGCTTAGGCTCTCATTAATATGCAAGGACCATGAATCAATTTTAGCAGGCAATGGAAAAGGTTCCAGTACTCTGCATCAAAGAATACTCTGAAAAAAGCCCTGCAATGCTGTGTTCCACAAAACCCAGGAATATATCTGATCCTTGGCATGTCATCAAGATCCAGCCCAGGGGCTGAAGTAACCCTTAGAGCTTTAGAAATAACAGAAAAACACCAAGGGGGCCATTCTAAAAGGCTTAGTTGTTGATGGATGTCTGCAGACATGCAGGTGGACATCAAAATCACAGACATGTCTCCGTAACCATTCCACAAATCCCATTTGCAGATGTCTCCAGTATGTGGACGTTCAAGTAGGCACAGAGGTGTGGCAGAGGCATGTCTGGGGAGGGACAATGGATTTACACACCCCCATTCAATCCCAGAAGCAGCGGAACAGTCTGCAGACACGCATGTTTATTCCTGCTCCAGGCACAAATAGGCATCAAGAAAGTGCTTGTTTTCACCTTGAAACATCGAGAGAGTGTAAAGATGGAGAATTAAGTGACTAGCTTTAGATTACAAAATCCCACACAGGGATTTGAAAACCCTGGCCTCCCAGCTCTTAAGCCACTACTCTAACCATTATGCTATTAGACATTTTGGTTCTGAAATGCTCTCCTGGGGACACCTATATAGACATTTGTTACATGTGCATATTGGGCACATCCACATTTCTGGAACTGTGTCTGAACTTGCACACGCCTGCCTTTCTTTTCAGATGTTCTGGCTTTGATGTTCCAGATTACACTTGGACATCCCATTTGAAATGTGCCTCTAAGTTACTTACCTGTAGCAGGTGTTCTCTGTGGATAGCAGTATAGCACAGTTACTTACCTATAACAGGTGATCTCTGGGAACAGCAGGAATAAGTCTTCACATATGGGTATCGTCGGTACCAACGGAGCCTGCACGGGAACGCTCCCCAGCGTCCAAAAGGAAAGCTTTTGGGAGCATCCCACAGCGCCGGCGTGCTGCCTTCCCGCCTTTCCCAACCGCCTCTCTCCAGTTCGAGATTTAAGTTGAGACAAAGAGAGAGAGAGAAAGGAAAGGAAAGATAGATAGAAAGATACAACTCCCAGGGGAGGTGGGTGGGTTGTGAAGACTTATTCCTCCTGTTCCCAGAGATCACCTGTTACAGGTAAGTAACTGTGCTATCTCCAGGAACAAGCGGGAATGAGTCTTCACATATGGGACTCCCCAGCTAGAGATGCCAGGGAGATCCCAAAGGTTGTGAGTCCCTGATAAGGGCTGCACCTCACCCCCATGGATCTCGGGCATCCAACCAGGGATGGGGGGTTGGAGTTGATTAGGTATGGAACAGGTGTTTGAGAACAGCCTGACCAAACAAGGCATCCCGGCAGGAGTCCTTGTCCAAGCAGTAATGGGCTGTAAAGGTATGAACCGAGGCCCAGGTGGCCGCTCGACAGATTTGGTCGATGGACACAGAGTTTAGATGAGCCATAGAGGCTGCCATGGCTCTCACATTGTGAGCTGTGACATGGCCTTCCAGAGAAAGGTTCTTACTCTGGAAGGCGAAGGAAATACACTGAGCAATCCAATTGGACAGAGTTCTCTTAGAGACTGGATGTCCTAAATGAGAGGGATCAAAAGCAACAAATAGTTGAGAGGACTTTCTATGTTGCTGTGTCCTTTGTAAGTAAAAAGCAAGTGCTCTCTTACAATCCAGGGTATGAAGATTCCTCTCTGCAGTTGATGCATGAGGTCCTGGAAAAAAGACAGGTAAATACACCTCCTGGTTCAGATGAAAAGGTGAGACCACTTTAGGCATAAATTGTGGATTAGTCCTGAGGACTACCTTGTCATGATGGAACCTTGTATAAGGAGAATTAGCCACTAAGGCTTGCAGCTCACTGATACGGCGCGCTGAGGTGACTGCAATGAGAAAAATAATCTTCCAGGAAAGGAATTTCAAGGAGGTAGTGGCTAAGGGTTCAAAGGGTGGCTTTATAAGCTGGCCAAGAACCAAGTTCAAATCCCATGCCACTGGAGGTGGTCTAATGGGAGGTTTAGTTAAAAGAAGGCCTCTCATGAATCTTGCAATAAGAGGATGAGAGGAAATAGGCTGTCCATTAAGAGGCTTAAGGGATGCTGCAATAGCACTCAAATGGACTCTTACTGAATTCGTTTTAAGGCCTGCATGGGATAAATGCAGCAAATACTCTAGTAAAGAATTCAGAGGTATTGCAAGAGGGTTAAGACCCTTCGCTGCACACCAAATGGTAAATCTTTTCCATTTAAAAGCATAGGAACGTCTAGTGGAAGGCTTTCTGGAAGCATGAAGGATATCCTTCACTTGCTGAGAAAGATGCAAATCTTGAAGGTCTAGGCCAGGGCTCTGCAACCTTTAAGACATAAAGAGCCACTTGGACCCGTTTCCGAAGGGAAAAAAAAAACTGGGAGCCGCAAAACCATTGCGACATTTAAAACAAATCTAACACTGCATATATTGTTTCTTACCTTAATGCTATATACGACCCCTTACTTTTCCTGTTAAAATATAGGTGTTTGGCCTATACTCGCCGTATAAGACTACCCCTCTTCCTTCGCACACCAAAAAAAATACGCCAGAAAATATCACAACAACAAGTAACAATATTTGATTTCAAAATTATGATGATTTTGTAGTCAAATCACTAATATGAAATAAAATTATTTTTTCTACCTTTGTTGTCTGACCAATTTATTCTTTGATCATGCTGGTCCCGATCTGAGGCTTCTGCTTTCCTGTCTTCTCTTAGCTCTCTTTCTGTGGTCTATGGTCCATCTGCCATTTCTTATCTCTTCTTTCGTTTTCTTCACTTCTTTCCATCAGCCTATTTCCAGTCCCAGTAACCCTCCCCAATATCAGCCCCTTTCCAGTCCTCACTCCCAGTACCTTCCAATGTCAACTTGCATTCCCATGATTGCCACTGGTGTCCATTTCCTTCCAGTCCCCCTCCTTCCCCACTGACCAGTCCCTTCTAGTACAAATACCATGGCAGCCCCTCTCAGATCCAGTTCCATTCTCCCATCCCCTCATATCAGCCCATTTGTAGCCTTAGCCCCCAGTTATCTTCCAGGGCCAGCAGCTCTATCCTCCCCTCCCCACAATCAGCCCATGCCCAGTCAAAGCCCCCCAATCAGCTCGCTTCCAGTGCTAATCCCCCCTCAACCCCATTACCAGTGCTAGCCTCCCCTAATCAGCCCAATACCAGTCCTACCCCCCATCAGCTCATTACCAGTCCTAGCCTCCCCTAATCAGCTCATTTCCAGTGCTGGTCCCCTCAACCCCATTACCAGTGCTCCATCCCTCCATGTCAGCCCCCTCCCTCCATCCATCCATATCAGCTCCCTCCCTCCATGTCAGCCCGCCTCCCCAATCCTTCCATGTCAGCCCCCTCCATCCCTCCATGTCAGTACCCCTTCCGCCATCCATATAAGCTCCCTCCCTCCATGTCAGCCCCCCTCCCTCCATCCATATCAGCTCCCTCCCTCCATGTCAGCCCCCTCCATTCCTCGATGTCAGCCACCCTCTCTCCTTCCATATCAGCTCCCTCCATCCCTGTCAGCCACCTCCATCCCTCCATGTCAGCCCCCCTCCCTCCATCCATATCAGCTCCCTCCATCCATATCAGCTCCCTCCCTCCGTCAGCCCCTCCATCCCTCCATGTCAGCATCCCTCCCTCCATGTCAGCCCCCCTCCCTCCCTCCATGTCAGCCCCCCTCCCTCCATCCCTCCAGATCTGCACCCTCCCCCCATGTCAGCCCCCCTCCCTCCATGTCAGCTCCCTCCCTTCTTCAGCAGCCGCGGCTCTCAGCCTCTTAGGGAACCGCGGCTGTGCTTTTAAAATCATCTCGGAGCCCGTCCTGTCGTGACGGGCTCCGTGCAGCATTGTCCCGCCTCCAAAACTTCCTTTAGAGGCGGGACAATGCTGCACGGAGCCTGTCAAGACAGGAAGGGCTCCGAGATGATTTTAAAAGCACAGCCGCGATTCCCTAAGAGGCAGGGAGCCGCGGCTGCAGAAGAAGGGAGGGAGCTGACATGGAGGGAGCCCATAACGCCACGTTTAAATACATCTTTACAACACTATTGCCTGTCACCGGGCGGGCAGTGTGCTCCGGAGCCGCAGCAAAGGTGAGAAAGAGCCGCATGCGGCTCCGGAGCTGCGGGTTGCCGACCCCTGGTCTAAGCCCTCAGCAACCAGGCTCTGAGGTGAAGAGACTGGGGATTTGGATGCCACAACGTTCCCTCCTCCTGGGACAGGAGGTCTGGAGCAGATCCCAAGTCCAGGGAGGGAGCTTGAGAGAGATGCAGAAGTAGAGGGTACCACACTTGATGTGGCCAATGTGGTGCTATGAGGATCATAGACCCCTTGTCTCTCTGAAGTTTGAAGAGTGTCTTGGGAATTAGGGGAATGGGTGGAAAGGCATAGAGGAAGTCTTGCCCCCAATGAAGGAGGAAGGCATCCCTGGCCTGAACCCCCTGACATGGAATCCTGGAACAGAACCGGGGAAGTTTGGCATTCCACGGACTTGCAAAGAGGTCTATGTCCGGGGTTCCCCAAATTCGGAAGATCCTGGTTATCTGGTCCCCATGGAGTGACCATTTGTGTGGAAGCAGAACTCAACTGAGTCTGTCTGCCCAAGAGTTTTGAACCCCTGGAAGATACACTGCCATGAGATGAATTTGATGCTCTCTGGCGAAGGCCCACAATCTCAGAGCTTCATTGCAAAGTGACAGAGAGCCAGTCCCACCCTGCTTGTTCACGTAGAACATGGCTACTTGGTTGTCTGTGTGGATGAGGACTGTCTTGTAGCTGAGCAGGGTGTGGAAGACTCTGAGAGCTAGAAAAATTGCTCTGAGTTCTAAGAGGTTGATATGTAGAGATGTCTCCTGTGAAGACCAGATGCCTTGAGTGGAGAGATCTTGAAGATGAGCTCCCCAATCTCTTGGAAAGGCATCTGTTGTAAGGGTTGCTTGGGGTAACACCTGTTGAAAGGGGGACCCTAGCAACAGATTTTGAGTGGACTTCCACCACTGGAGAAAGCAAAAGAGGCGACTGGAGGTTGTTATTTTGTCTGACAGGCACCCTGATGCCTGGGTCCATTGAGCTGCCCTCATGTAAAGGCGAGCGTAAGGAACCACATGCACAGTGGATGCCATGTGGCCTAACAGTTGTAACATCTCTCGAGCAGTTAAATTGGATTTTAACTGAATTTGTGAGGCTAACTGCACCAATTGTAGGCAACTCTAGAGATTGAGTAGGGGTGAGTTGGGATTTTGGAATGTTTATTACAAGTCCCAGATACTGAAGGATATGCCTTGTGCAGGTTAGAGAAATCTGGGCCTCTGACTGGGATGGAGCTCGGATGAGCCAGTCGTCCAGATATGGGAATATGAATATCCCTAGAGTGCGTAGAAATGCAGCTACTACTGCCATGCCTTTTGTGAATACTCTTGGTGCAGAGGCCAGACCGAAAGGAAGCACTCTGTATTGGTAGTGCTTCCCATGATAAAGGAACCGAAGGAACCTTCTGTGTGTTGGATGGATGAGGACATGGGTGTACGCATCCTTGAGGTCTAGAGAGCAAAGCCAATCCTGACTCTGAAGGTATGGAAGGAGAGTACCGAGAGAAATCATCTTGAATTTCTCCTTGCATAGAAACTTGTTCAATTCTCTGAGATCTAATATGGGTCTGTAGCCCCCCGTTTTCTTTGGGATAAGAAAGTAGGGGGAGTAGAACCCTGAGCCCTGTTGAAGAAGGGGTACTTCTTCTATTGCCCCTTGGGCAAGAAGGGTAGCAATCTCCTGACCCAGAAGGTCGAGGAGGGATGTCTGAGAATTGAACTGTCTCACCATGGTGTGAGGAGGAAGGTTTAAGAAATGAAGCTTGTACCCCTCCCTTATGATGGAGAGGGTCCACTGCTCTGCTGTGATTTGTTCCCATCTGGGAGCAAAGTAAGCCAACCTTCCTGGAATGGTGAGAGGCTCTGGATGTTTTAGAGCCAGAAAGGCTAAGCTCTCTAGTTGTGAGTCAAAGGCCCTGAGGAGGCTGAGGCTGTTGGGCCGTAGAAGTCCTAGCAGCCTTAGGCTTGGCCTGTTTCGGTTGTTGCTGTCTCTTTGTAGCAAAACGACCTGCAGAAGATGACTGCTGACCATAAGCAGAATAATATTTCCCTTTTTTGGGAAAAAAAACCCTTTTTGAACAACCTTTTCTTAAAAGGAGCAGAAGTAGACTTTGAAAGTCTATCTAAAGCAGAATTTTCAGCATCCATCTGGGTGGCCTTTGCTTGCCAATCTTTGCCAAAAAGGTTTTCACCTGTACAAGGAAGGTTTCCTAGTCCATCTTGAACCCAGGGTTCCAAATCAGAAGCTTGTAACCAAGCAACTCTGCGTGCACCTATGGCAATAGCCGAGGCTCTGCTGGCGCCTTCAAAAGAGTCAAAGGCTGCACGGTTGGAAAACTTGGAAATATCCTGGGCATGTTTGAGCCAGGTAAGGAACTCTTCCCTTTTATCTTCTGAAATAAAAGGAGATAAAGTTTGCAGGTGATCTGTAACTTCTTTTAGAAACATCCCCATATAGAGATTATAGGAGTTGATTCTGGCAACAAGCATACTGGCCTGGAAAATTCTCCTGCCAAAGGCATCTAAGGTTCTGCATTCTCTTCCTGGAGGAGAAGAGTGCCTTTTTGTACTCTTTAGCTTCTTCGTAGCAGACTCCACCAAAATGGAGTGGTGAGGAAGCTGAGTCTTATGGAAGCCAGGACAAGGAGGAACACGATACATGGTGTCCAACCTGCGAGAATGAGGGGAAGTGGTGAGAGGAGTCTCCCATATGCCCAACGTGATCATAAAGAATCTCATGTATTGGTAAAGTGGCTGCCTCTTTAGGAGCCTTAGGATATTGTAAAATATCTAATTTTTTGGCTCTAGGCTCTGTCTCTGGGGCCACTGAGATGGAAAGGCCCCTGGCAACTTCCCTAATGAAGTCTTGAAAAGACAAGTCTTCTGGAGGAGACATTCTCCTTTTTGGAGAAGAGGGCTCCTGAGGATGGATCACCGATGCTTCGACAGAGACCTCTGATTCATCAGAGTCTTCAGAGGAATCGAAGTATCGCCTGTCTAGATGCTCCTGCAGAGCCCGATACGCGTACCGGGTGGTATAGACATCGGGAGTGATCGGTACCGATGGGCATCACAGAACAGTGTACCGCTGTAGTCGACACCGAAGCCGATGTCGATGCAATCGGTACCGGCACTAGAACAGATATCGGTACCAGTGCCGGAGTCGGTACCGGCAACAGAGTTTGTTGCGGTACCGAAGGCGTCGCAGCTTGTATGAATGCCGTGATGGCATGCTGCATGGTCAGGACATTCTGATCCATCGACGCAACCAATGTCTGGACGTCGGTACCAGTGGGAACCACCGGTACCCCAGAACATGGCAACAGGTGATCGGTCGAGGCCGAGCCATCGATGTCAACCTGTGACCCCATAGATAAAGCTTTGGAAGCCGGAGCCTCCTGCCGGGGTAATTTTGCCGGTGCGGATTCCTCGAGAGCAAGCCCGGAGGCATCTCGATACTTGGAGGGAGATCTACCCTTCGAGGACCGGCTGGACTTAAGTTTGGTTACCTGAGATCCATGTGAGGAAGAAGCCCTGGAAGATGTCGATGCAACCGAAGCTGCATCAAAGGGAAACAGGGTACTGAGCTTGGCTGCTCGATTCTGTAGACCTCTTTTAGACATCATGGAACAGGACTCACAATCCGTAATGGAATGGTCAGGACCTAAACATTTTAGACACCATTCATGGGTGTCGGTGACAGAAATAGTGCCGCTGTACTTCGTGCATTATTTAAACCTAGAGGCGGGCTTTTCCATGAGGATAAAATGTCCTAGGCCTAAGGCCAAAGAAGAAAATGCACTGAAGTGAGAAAAACAATAGTTTTTTTTTTTTTTAGAAGAAAGAAAGAAAAGACTGGCAGTACCGGTCCAGCGTCGAGAAGGCAGACACGCGACCAAAGAAATAAAATAAAATAAAAAAATTCTTCAGCGGTGACAGGAACACGACCTGCTGGCTCCGCAGAAAAGAAGAACTGGAGAGAGGCGGTTGGGAAAGGCGGGAAGGCAGCGCACAGGCGCTGTGGGATGCTCCCAAAAGCTTTCCTTTTGGACGCTGGGGAGCGTTCCCGCGCAGGCTCCGTCGGTACCGACGATACCCATATGTGAAGACTCATTCATGCTTGTTCCTGGAGATAAGTCCTTGCCGATGGAGTGACCTCACCAAGGGAGCTTAGCGTGGGAAACAGTTTCCTCAGCTTGGTATTTTCCCTAAAGTTTGGGAGAAGGTTCATCACCATAACCACAGGCCTGATAAACGCAAGATCAATATACGACAAAATAACCATCAACGGTTACATCCAGGAAAACATTGACATCCTATGCATTACTAAATCATGGCTCAAAAATACAGACGAGGTAATACTGAATCAAAACACCAGCAGCATTCACTGCGTACAACTGCCCCAGAACCCACAAATGAGGAGGTGGAGTATTAATCCTTGCCAGAACAGACTTAAGGCTCAAGATATCAACCTCCAAAAACTCCAAACACTGCAAATTCATCAACTCTGAAAACAAACACCTATCCATCTGCCTGATCTACAGACCCCCCAATGCCCCAACAGAGGACACATTCAATATCCTGGATATGATATACGCAGCTAACTCCCCACATAAGACCCTCATCGTGCTAGAAGACCTAAACCTCACATCTGTCTCAACAATTCAATTGGCTTTTCACAAAGCAATGGAATCCATTCAACTCAAGCAAGTACTATCGAGCCCATCCCACCGCTCTGGCTCTACACCAGATCGCATATACGTACCAACACCCTAGATCAGGGTCTCCTGTCACCACCTAAAACTACACCAGTACCATGGTCAGATCCCCATGCCATATTTGAGCTCCTCCACAATACCCAACAGGCAGCTCAGAAAACTGAACAGCCAACCAGACACTTCAAAGCCTTTAACAAAGAGGACTTCCTCAAAGACCCCGTGCAGTCCCTACCACTGTTCCCTCTAAGCTGTGCGCGTGTGCGCGCGCACACCCCTCGCCGAGAGAGCGCACATACTTTACAACAGAGTGCACAAAAATTATGGTTCTGAATCTGATAGAAAACAGATGTCTTAAAATTTAAAAGTTGTTGTGTATTTATGGTTTTCACAAGTTCTACAATATTTTTTAGTGCAATCAATGTGGTGTACATACTGTATTCTGACGGGTAGTCAAATTTTAAAGTATATAACTCCGAGTGTCGTTATGTGGCGCACAAAAATTTAACCTTCCTTCAAAAGCTGCACAGCTGATATTTTATGCGCACACAGCCTACAGAAAATTAGAGGGAACATTGGTCCCTACCCCAAGATTTCACTGACCTGGACATGCATGGAATACCACCATCCTTGCCGCATCTCAACTCACCTCGAAAGAATCCACACAACAAAAACAGGCCCAGTTCGACACAATAAGAGAATACAAAAGAAAACTACGACAACTCGAACGTCGCTGGAGACAGAACAAAGCAGAAACTACTCAAACAATACCAAGAGAAGCAAAAAGAATACAATAACCTAATAAACAAACAATACCACACAAACCTTGTACTAAAAGCCTGTAAAAAACCTAAAGAACTATTCAACATCGCTCGTACCCTAACAAATGACCCAACCATGAAAGAAGAAAGCAAAATGCAGCCACAAACATTTGCTGATTACCTAATAGCCAAGAATAGCACAACCACACCCCAAAAACACACCTCTTATGGACACAGCAACTGACGATGGCTTTACAGCTACCAATCAATGGAAAAACCTCTGCATCCCATCAACGAAACAAATAGAACAAACCATCACTGCCCTAAACAGCACCACCTCTCCATCGGACCCCTGCCCGGTGACTTGGATCAAATCCTCCAAAGAAGAATTCAACACATTCATCAAAAAGACAGTAAAGCATAGTTACTCACCTGTAACAGGTGATCTCCGGGAACAGCAGGAATTTAGTCCTCACATATGGATAGCGTCAGTACCGACGGAGCCTGCGCAGGAACGCTCCCCAGCGTCCAATTAGAAAGCTTTAGGGAGCATCCCACAGCGCCTGCGTGCTGCCTTCCCGCCTTTCCCAACTGCCTCTCTCCAGTTGAGTTTTGAAGCTGAGACAAAGAGAGAGAGGGGGAAAGGGAAAGAGACAGATAGAGAGATACAACTCCTAGGGGAGGTGGGTGGGTTGTGAGGACTAAATTCCTGCTGTTCCCGAAGATCACCTGTTACAGGTGAGTAACTATGCTATCTCCAGGAACAAGCAGGAATGTAGTCATTACATATGGGGACTCCCTAGCTTTAGATGCCAGGGAGAGACCCCAGAAGTTGTGTGTCCCTGAGAAGGGCTCCAATTCCCCCCATGGATCTCTGGCATCCTACCAGGGATGGAGGGTAGGAGTAGATTAGGTATGGAACAGGTGTTGGAGAACAACCTGACCAAACAAGGCATCCCAGTGGGAGTCCTTGTCCAAGAAGTAATGGGCTGTGAAGGTATTAACCGAGGCCCAGGTGGCTGCTCAACAGATGTCGTCGATAGACACAGAGTGCAGATGAGCCATTGAGGCTGCCATGACTCTCACATTGTGAGCTGTGACATGGCCCTCCAGAGAAAGGTTCTTACTCTGATAGGCGAAGGAAATACACTGATAAATCCAGTTAGATAGTGTTCTCTTGGAGACTGGAAGTCCCAAATGAGAAGGATTAAAAGCAACAAAAAGAGTTGAGAGGACTTTCTATGTTGCTGTGTTCATAAGAACATAAGATATGCCATACTGGGTCAGACCAAGGTCCATCAAGCCCAGTATTCTGTTTCCAACAGTGGCCAATCTAGGTCATATGTACCTAGCAGTTTCCCCAAGGGACACAGGTTCCACAATGCTTGTATTGGTTCAAGCATTGATATCCTGGGTCCCTTCTTAATAATGGTTTATGGACCTTTCCTCCAGGAAATTGTCCAAACCTTTTTTAAACCCAGCTACACTAACAGCCTTTACTACATCCTCCGGTAACAAATTCCAGAGTTTGATTACACGTTGAGTGAAAAAATATTTTCTTTTATTAGTCTTAAATAGTTTACCCTGTAGCTTCATTGCATGTCCCCTAGTCTTTCTATATTCTGGATAAGGTAAACAATCGATCTACGTTTACCGTTCCACTCCGTTCATTAATTTATAGACTTCTATCATATCTCCCCTCAGCCGTCTCTTTTCCAGGTTAAAGAGCCCTAACCTTTTTAGCCTTTCTTCATAGGAGTATCCTTCCATCCCCTTTACCATTTTGGTGGCTCTTCTCTGTACCTTTTCTAAAATCGCTATATCCTTTTTAAGATACGGCGACCAGAATTGCACACAATATTCAAGGTGCCGTCTCACCATGGAACAATACAGAGGCATTATAATATCTTTTGTTTTATTTTCCATTCCTTTCCTTATCATACCTAGCATTCTATTTGCTCTCTTGGCCGCCGCTGCACACTGCACCAAGGGTTTTAACATTGTATCCACAATGACGCCTAAATCTTTTTCCTGGGTGGTGGTTTCTAATGTGGAACCTTGCATCGTGTAACCATAGTTTGGGTTGTTCTTCCCTAGGTGCATAACCTTGCACTTGTCCACATTAAATTTCATCTGCCATTTTGATGCCCAGTCTTCCAATTTATCAAGATCCTCTTGCAATTTTTCACAATCCTCTTGGGTTTTAACAATAAATAGTTTTGTGTCATCTGCAAATTTGATAACCTCACTCGTTATTCCATTTTCCAGGTCATTTATGAATATGTCAAAAAGCAGCGGACCCAGCACAGATCCCTGAGGTACACCACTATTCACCTTTCTCCATTGGGAAAATTGGCCATTTAGCCCTACCCTCTGCTTTCTATCTTTTAACCAGTTCCTGATCCACAATAGTACACTGCCTCCTATCCCATGACTCTTTAGTTTTGCCAAACGTCTCTGATGAGGGACCTTGTCAAAGGCTTTCTGAAAGTCCAGATACACTATATCAACCGACTCACCTTTGTCCACCTGTTTATTCACTCCTTCAAAAAAACATAACAGATTAGTAAGACAAGATCTTCCTTGTCTAAAGCCATGTTGGCTGTCTCCCATTAGGTCGTGACTATCTACATGCTGAGTAATTTTATTCTTTATGATGGTTTCTACCATTTTTCCCCGGTACTGACGTCAGGCTCACCGGTCTGTAGTTTCCCGGATCACCCCTGGAACCCTTTTTAAAAATTGGTGTTACATTGGCGATCCTCCAATCTTCAGGTATTAGAGATGATTTTATTGATAGTTCACAGATTACTGATAGCAGTTCTGCAATCTCATATTTCAGTTCTTTCAACACCCTTGGATGTATACCATCCGGCCCAGGTGATTTGCTACTCTTCAGTTTATCTAATAGTTGTAAAGACATCTTCCCGATGTATCGATATTTCCTTCAATTCTTCCGCACCTTTAAATACCACTTCAGTCATGGGTAACATCCCTACATCTTCCTCAGTAAAGACCGAAGCAAAGAATTCATTCAGTCTCTCCGCTATCACCTTGTCGCCTCTGAATGCTCCTTTAACCCCTTTATCATCTAATGGACCAACTGACTCTCACAGGTTTTTTGCTACAAATGTACTTAAGGTCTTTATTTCGCGTTTTTGCTTCCGCAGCAAGCTTCTTCTCAAATTCTCTCTTTGCCTGCCTTATCAATGCCTTGCATTTGACTTGCCAGTGCTCGTGCTGTTTCCAGGTTTCGTCGTTTGGCTTTTTTCCATTTCCTGAAAGATGCTTTTTTGGCAACAGCCTCTCTGACCTCACCTTTAAACCATGCTGGCAGTTTTTTGGACTTCCTTCCACTTTTCTTAAAGCGTGGAATACAGCTGGTCTGGGCTTCCAAGATAGTATTTTTCAACACCACCAAAGCTTGATGTACGTCTTTAACCTTCGCAACTGCTCCTTTTAGTTTTTTCTTAACTGTTTTCCTCATTTTATCATAGTCTCCCTTTCGAAAGTTAAAAGGTAGTATTGTGAATTTCCTTACTATCCCTCCTCCACTAATTAAATCAAAGGCGATCATGCTATGATCACTATTGCCAAGTGGCCCCAACACCCTTATCTCTTACACTAGATCTGGTGTTCCACTAAGGACTAGGTCTAATATGGCTTCCCCTCTGGTCGGTTCATGAACCAGCTGCTCCAAGAAGCAGTCATTTATTTCATCTAGGAACTTTATCTCCCTAGCATGTCCTGACGTGACAATGACCCAGTCGATACCGGGGTAATTGAAATCACCCATTATTATTACTGCGCTGTAACTTTTGTTAGCTTCCTTGATTTCTTTGAGCATTTCATCATCCATTTGGTCATTCTGGCCAGGTGCTCGATAGTACACCCCCACTGCCATCGCCGTCCCCCTTTTATATGGAATTTCAATCCATATAGATTCTACAGCAGATTTTGTTTCCTGCAAAACTTTAATCCTTTCTTTGTAAGTAAAAGGCTAAAGCTCTTTTACAGTCCAAGGTATGAAGATTCCTCTCTGCATTTGATGCAGGAGGCATTGGAAAAAACACAGGTAGGTAGACCGCTTGGTTCAGATGAAAAAGCGAGACCACCTTTGGCATAAGTGTGGATGAGTCTTAAGGACTACCTTGTCATGATGGAACCTTGTAAAAGGTGGATTAGCTACTAGCGCTTGCAACTCACTAATGCGACGTGCTGATGTGATTGCAATAAGATAGATAACCTTCCAAGAGAGGAATTTCAAGGAGGTAGTAGAGGTTCGAAGGGTGGCTTCATGAGCTGCCCAAGAACCAGGTTTAAGTCCCATGCCACCGGTGGTGGTCTAATGGGAGGCTTAGTTAGAAGAAGGCCTCTCATAAATCTTGCTACAAGAGGATGAGAGGAAATAGGCTGTCCATTTAGAGGCTTAAAGGAAGCTGTAATAGCACTCAAATGGACCCTTACTGAGTTAGTCTTAAGTCCTGCATTGGATAAATGAAGGAGATATTCCAGCAACGATTCCAGAGGTATCGCAAGGGGGTTAAGACCCTTTTTCAAAAACCATATGGTAAACCTTTTCCACTTGAAAGCATAAGAGCGTCTTGTGGAAGGTTTCCTGGAAGCAAAAAGAATATCTTTTACTTGCTGAGGGAGATTGAGATCATGGAGATCTAGGCCTTCAGCAACCAAGCCCTGAGATGCAGAGACTGGGGATTGGGATGCCATAACATTCTGTCCTCCTGAGATAGGAGATCTGGAGCAGACCCTAACTCCAGGGAGGGAGCTTGAGAGAGATGTAGAAGCAGAGGGTACCACACTTGCCGTGGCCAATGTGGAGCTATGAGAATCATATGGCCTCTGTCTCTTTGAAGCTTGAACAGGGTTTTGGGAATTAGGGGAATGGGTGGAAAGGCATACAGGAAGTCTTGACCCCAGTAAAGGAGGAAAGCATCCCTGGCCTGAGCCCCCTGAGCTGGAATTCTGGAACAGAACCGGGGAAGTTTGGCATTCCATGGACTTGCAAAGAGGTCTATGTCTGGGGTTCCCCAAATTTGAAAAATCTTGGTCACCTGGTCTGCATGCAGAGACCACGCGTGTGGAAGCAGAACTCGACTGAGTCTGCCCAAGAGTTTTGTATGCCTGGAAGATACACTGCCAAGAGATGAATCTGATGCTCTCTGGCGAGGGCCCATAGTCGCAAAGCTTCATTGCAAAGCAACAGATCCTGTTCCCCCACTGCTTGTTCACATAGAACATGGCTACTTGATTGCCCGTATGAATGAGGACTGTCTTGTAGCTGAGCAGGGTATGGAATACACGAAGAGCAAGGAAGATTGCTCTGAGTTCCAAGAGATTGATATGTAGATGAGTCTGTGGAGACCCGGTGTCCTGGGTGGAGAGATCTTGCAAATGAGCTCCCCAACCCATCGGAGAAGCATCTGTTGTGAGAGTTGCTTGGGGTAAAGGTTGTTGAAAAGGGGACCCCAGCAACAGGTTTTGAGTGGACTTCCACCACTGGAGGGACAAAATAAGGCGACTTGTGTTTGCTATTTTGTCCGACAGGCATCCTGATGCCTGGGTCCATTGAGTGGATAAAGTCCACTGGGCTGCCCTCATATGGAGGCGAGCATAGGGCACCACATGCACGGTGGATGCCATGTGGCCTAGTAGTTGTAACATTTCTCGAGCAGTGAGATGAGACTTTAGCACTGCTTGAGAAGCTAACTGCACCATACGAAGACAGCGGGCCTGGGGGGAGGTAGGCCCTTGCCTTTCTGGTATCCAGCAAAGCTCCTATGAACTCCAAAGACTGAGTGGGAGTTAGACTGGATTTTAGGATGTTTATTACGAGACCCAAATACTGAAGGATACGCATTGTGCAGGATAGAGATGTCCTGACCTCTGACTCTGTTGGGGCTCGAATGAGCCAGTCGTCTGAGTAGGGGAAGACGAATATCCCTCGCGTGCGGAGAAATGCTGCTACAACAGCCATGCATTTCGTGAATACCCTTGGTGCTGAGGCCAGGCCAAAGGCAAGCACCCTGTATTGGTAGTGCTTTCCCTGAAAAAAGAACCGAAGGAACAATACAATACAATCCGTGATGGAGTGGTCAGGACCTAAACATTTTAGACACCATTCATGGGTGTCGGTGACGGAAATGGTACCGCCATACTTTGTGCACTTTTTGAAACCTGAGGCAGGTTTCTCCATAGTAGGAAAAAGGTTTTTGGGCCTAAAGCCCAAAAAGGCACGTGCAACTGAAGAAAAATAGGAAAAATCGTTATATATATATATATATATTTTTTTTTTTTAGAACTGAAAAATAAGAAGTAAAAACCGGCGGTATCGGTAAAGCATCGAGGAAGGCAGACGCGACCACAAAAAAGAAAAATTCTTCTCCGGTGACAGGAACAACCACCTGCTGGCTCCGCGGAAAAAGAACTGCTGAAGAGAGGCAGTTGGGAAAGGCGGGAAGGCAGCACGCAGGCGCTGTGGGATGCTCCCAAAAGCTTTTTAATTGGACGCTGGGGAGCGTTCCCGTGCAGGCTCCGTCGGTACCGACGATACCCATATGTGATGACTACATTCCTGCTTGTTCCTGGAGATAATAAATGCCAACGAATAGTGAGACCCCTAAGGATGATGGCAAGAAACAAAACTAAAGAAAAAGTGATGAAGACCGAGCCATGGCACTGCCAAAAAGAAGCATCTCCTTCAGGGGACTAAGGCAAAATCACCTTCACATTAGGCAGTTGAAGATATGCTTGGGTAAATAACGAGGTTCTCAAAAGCAGACATATTTTGAACAACTAGATTCTGCTCAGTTCTGATGAGAACTTATTTCAAAGCTGAGGAGCTGGAAAAATGAAAGCTGTGCAATTGGTGATATCCAAATCTGACCATTGATGGGGATGCAAGACAAAGCAGATATAACTGAGAAGATCAAAGGGGACGTAAAGAGGAGTAGGGTATCAAAAAAAGCTTAATATGGAAGGCCTGTATAGAAGGCATAAGTTAACTTTTTTTATTTATAGAATTTGCAAATTATACATTTCCACTTTGAAAAGGAAAATCATCATACAAACCACAAAAAGAAAAAACAATCGCATTACATCAAATCAAAGGAAAAAGGTGTGCAAGCCCACATTTTGGGGAATTACAGTGTCAAAAAATAATCCACATAAATAAGAACAATTTGGCACAAAAATGCACCATATTTATCTTTATCTTTATTAAAACACTTGATAGACCGCTATGGCCAAAGCATTAAGCGGTGTACAATAAAAAAAAATAAAAATCCACTTTGTAGAGTATTTAGGAGGATTTCTATACTGCCAACCAAACACAGCCCAACCCTACTTCTGCCTATCAGTCAAAAACTTTTCTAAATGGGAAACATCAAGGAAAACATAGGACTGTCCCTGTAAGGTAATAAGACATTTACAAGGAAATCATAAATAGAACGTCACACCCAGGGAAAGTACTCTCTGCCTCAAAGCAAGGAACAGTTTCCAACGTGCTTGAGTTGATCTAGTCACATCAGGAAATACTTTTATTTTCTGACCTAAAAAAGGAACATCCTTATACTTAAAATATAACGTCAAGATTTTTACCTTCACTGCCACAGTAGCAAAAGTAACCAATAAGATGTTTTTTGTGATCATATCAGAAGAATCTTTCAAAAATTCAGTAAGATTCTGGCTTACAGTCGGACGGAGAGAATCAAACTTCTCTTCATCCAATGAAGCCACCTGAACATAATATAATTGAGTATCCACAGGTTGAGGCAACTTCAAGATCTCAGTAAAACATTTAGCAAGGAAAATTTCTGGCACTAATAAATGCGTAACTGGAAAGTTAAAAAAACACAAATTACAGGCTTGAGAGGCATTTTCCAATACCTCAATACGAGCATGAACCATCAAGGAATCCTTCATCAAAACCACCTGAGCAGTAGAAACAGACTTCACTGAGCTTCCACTTGGACCACTGAATTTTGCATCCTAGACAACCTAGCATCCATTTCAGAAATCTTTTCCACAACACCCTGAGTAAAAGTACATAAGGAAATGAAGAAAGTTTAACGTTAATAGCACTAATCACACCCCACAAATCTTTAAGTATGACTTCTCCATCCAAGGGGGCCATCACAGACACAGGAGACTCTATAAAATTAATAGGCTTTGGAATTAAAACCCAAGTGTCTCCAACTACCTACTGAGGGGAGCCAGTTCCCAATAATGTTGATGACAATACAGGCAGGGGGAGAGGTGGCGGCGTCAGAGTCCTGGTGCTTAAGGAAGCTCCATTGGGGGAGGGCTGCAAAGGAACTAAATGCTTATCTAATGGACTAACAATTTTACCTGGCAAAGATGTCCCAAGGTACATTTTCACCCCTCCACCTTTGTTTTTCAGTTTCCCCATCTCACCAGCAATCACTAACATCCACCAACTCAAACACGCCGTCGGTATGCCAAAGGGGCGTGTCACGCCCCTTTGGTGTGTGACCCATGGGCCATGAGTTAACATTTTGAAATGAATAGAAAAAGGAAATAGGTAGCCAATGCTGCATCTATAACAAAGGGATGATAGATTCCTTTCTAAAGCTAGTGGATATGATCCTAAACACTACATTTTGAACTGTTTAATCTTAATCCACTGAGCCTCTAGCCTGACAAAGAATTACAATAATCCAAGCAATTACAAACTAAGGATTGTTTCAAATACTGGAGATCCTTACCAGTTAGCATTAATCTCCCCATCCTCAGCTTCCCTATATGAAAAGGAGGCTGGAACAGATTAGAGTTTAGGTTCAATTCCCAGAACTGTAACCGAGTTCTTGTATGTCAAAGATCAACAATCATCACTGGTACCAATGTGGGAGATAAAAATCCTAGGAGAGAACCAAATGGCTACTGATTTATCAAATGCGGAGTATCTAAGTTTTATTCTCTGCTTCTTAAGAAAATTTTCATCCGAGATAAGACAGGAGAAAGGGATTAAACAGTAGCAACAATCTGCATATCATAGCATATGAGAAACCAGTCAAATAAAGACTCTGAATAAGTGCAAATAAAGATGAGAGAAAACAAACAGCGTGAGTGCTAATATTTATCTTTGTGGTATACCACAGACCTTCTGCTCAGGAGCAGAGGATCAAGCGTGCCATGTAACCTGAAAAGATCTTTGTGTTTAAAAAGAACTAAACCACTGATGTCATCTTTGCTTGTATCCTGTAACCAGGCCACCAAAAGATCATTATTAAATAAATCAAATGCTGCAATAAAGGTCAACATGGATCATATTTTTATTTTGCCCAAATTAGGATCAACTCTAATTCTGTTTAACACTGAAAGCAGAGATGCCTTGGCACTAGAACTACTGAAAATCAGACTGACACAGATGAATAAAATGAGTTTATCCAGAAAATCATTAAGCTGATGAAGTACGACTTTTGAAAAGAAAGATTCGATATAGGACAATAACTGAAAATTGCAGAGGGATCTAGATTTTTTCTTTAAAAATGGATGAATTCTTGCCGTTTTCCAACAGTTTGGAAAAGTACCTTGCAAAAGGCTAATATTAGACATGGAGTGAATGTAGGGTATCAAACCCAAATCATGGCTTTTAACTAGATAGGACAGAAAGGTGTCTAAACTAGATGTAAAAGAATGCCATGGTGGAAATGATTTTCTAGAAAGCTATAGCAGAAGGAAGATTAAACAATTGCCATGGAGAGAATAGCGAGGTTATTTACTTTTAATAGGGGTTCTTCGTGGACAGCAGGATATATCAGCACACATGGGGGACATCATCTGATTGCACCATGGATGGAATTGCCCTCTAATAGCTCAGAAGAGTCGGAAACCCTCCACTAGAGTGCCCATTCCCTTCCTTCCTCAGTCTGTTCTCCAGCTGTAGGCAGGTTCATCCGAAAGGAGAGGTGGGAGGGTTTGTGTAGTTGATTTATCCTGCTGTCCATGGAGAATCTCTGTTACAGAAAAGTAACCTCACTTTCTCCATGGACAAGCAGGATGAGTCAGCCACACATGGGCGACTTCCCAGCTGAAGAGCTGTGAAGGAATGTATTTTGATATGATTTTGTCCACCCTTCACAGCTCGTGCAGTGCTGCAGTAATATGAACAGTCAAATTAAAAATAGGTAACCCGTAGCGGTGTCTACTAGCACGTCAATGCTCACATGGTCTGACAGACATCAAGCCGGTACACATGGCTGCCCCAAGCCTATGGGAGGACGACAGGAAATTTGGAGCATTAATACCGGTCAATGAAGCCCTTGGTAAGTTTGCATAGTTTGGATCGCCAGGTAACTGTGTTCCAACAGGCAAGGGGAGCCTTCCAGTGGTGAGGCCATGTTCTGTGTGTCCTAGACCAGGGTTGCGTCTGCCCCTCCATATAGGTAACCCCTCAGAGGTTAGCAGGCATTGTGTCCACTGCTCAGTGAACAGCGAGGATATGGGCCACCTATCCTTTTTGGGTGGCACTGAGCATGTGCCACCGTGCAGGCATGTGGCATGTCACGAGAGAACTGCCTAACGTAGAGTCACAGGTTTTGCCTTGAGGCAGGTACAGCATCATGCTTTGCCTTAAGCCATGGTATGTGGTGGACACTGTTCCCTCTAAGCTGTGCGCGCCACACACCTCGCCGAGTGAGCGCACATACTTTACAACAGAGCGCACAAAAATTACGGTTCTGATTCTGATAGAAAACACAGATGTTCTTAAAATTGAAAAGTTGTTGTGTATTTATGGTTTTCACAAGTTCTACAATATTTTCTAGTGCAATCAATGTGGTGTACATACTGTATTCTGACGTGTAGTCAAATTTTAAAATATATAACTCCGAGTGTCGTTATGTGGCGCACAAAAATTTAACCTTCCTTCAAAAGCTGCACAGCTGATATTTTATGCGCACACAGCCTACAGAAAATTAGAGGGAACATTGGTGGTGGACCTGCATTTCTAGAAAGATATGACCTTCCATCCTGAGGGCTTGTCTAACAGACCATCTAACCCCTATCTGTGATGTCGGGAAGGGTGGAAGGTGGTGGATTAGTTCTTGAAAGAGCCTCCTGCTGATGGACTCAAGGTGACTCAAGGTAGGTCCGTCTGCGGATGCCATGAGGAAGAGAGGTAGTAGAACCTCAGCCTTCCAACTGGCTGGTGAGGCCCAGTAACATCCTTGGTAAGGCTTTGGGGTCAGCCTGGTCCTTCAGGGGTCTTATCTACCCCTGTACCAACTTTGGTAAGGATACGGGGCCTGTGACCCATCAATGGTTGGGTAATTTTTTTTTTTTTTTTTGGGCTGCTCCAGAGGTACAGTGGGAGAGTCAGTCAAAGCTGGAAATGCTGATCCCAGAGGTCAGGAGTGTTACTAGAGCATGATGGTAGATATATACACCATGATGAGCAGTGTCTGTGCTAGAACTAGTGATGCTTGCATAAGTATGCACTCACTTTTGTGCTGTGCAAGGAGGATGGCCTCTTGCAGATTTATGGCTTGGCTATTGGTTTGTTCAGCAGCCCTGAGAAAAAGGCTCCCCTTTTGTCAGGTTGCGGTTGGTGAACCCTGTTCGCCACGGTGCTTCTGCTGGTAAACTAAGAGGTCCTGGGCCAAGTTCAGGAGGGCTGCCATGGTCCTGCACTGCCAGGAATGGATAGAGTACCCTGCTGCATGATTTGACATAACAGTTTGGGAGGAAATCTCTTCCTCTGTCCGGGATCCAGAGTGGATCGACTCGACTCAACACCTCCTAGAGGGGAAGGGGCTGGCAGAAGCCTTTGGTGACCAGGGCTTCTTATCACAAGGACTGCAGATTCCTGTATCAAAACTCCATGAAGGAATTTGAAGAGATTGGTGTGGGCAGGAGTGGTCACTAGATTTGGACCTGGTTTTGAAGGCTTTGTACTCGTTGCTGTGTGACCATTTCAACTGGATTGGTTTCAGGGGCTATGGACATGGACTGAGGCACTGCTCAGGGAGCCTAGGGTGTGAGTCTACTGGGCAGGGCTAGCAGGTGCCCCATGCTGGCGAGGAATGAGTAGTGCAGAGCTAGGTGTCCTTCTGTGGAAGGTACCTCCAAACTGGGATGGGTCCCAGCTATGGCAGCGTCCCTATGTGCTGGGATCGGAGAAGAGCCCTGCTAACAAATGCATGCGCGGGTGGCAAAGGCCCTTAGGTCAGGGATCGAAGCTCTGACTACTGGGCCACAGCACTTGTGGCTATCCCTGGGGCTCAGAGGTTGGTGTCGAGGTGTCACATTGTGGCACGCTGTTCTCCATGCTATGACACCACTGGTAGAGGCGGTTTTGCAAGATTACTATATCAACCAGAAAAAACAAAGAACCAGGGTCCGCAGAGAAGTTGTAATAAGGCCCAAAGGATTTTCGATACTCAGAAGCTGGCTACAAACTAGTGACATCAAGATTGGAAGACAGGCCCTTTTTGCAGGAGTAGCCATCACCTCTCCCTGTGCCTTGAGTAGGGGGAGGGGAGGGGGCAAGCCTCTCCCCTTCCTACTGGATGCAAGATACTTAGTTAAACTGAATTTCATAGTAAACCAAGATAGACTGTTGCATGTCGAATCTCATGAATCCCGGCATGGCGCCGGTACAGCAGTGTGCACCCGCTGCCAAATTAACAGAGTGAGCATGAGCTGCATCCTAGCATGTGGCCATAAGCCAGCACCTCTGCAAACATTGACCATGACTGTGTGAGTCGCTGACACTTTCATGAGTAAGCACTCAGTTAAGTGGCACCCCATCTGAGCCACATGGGAGCGGTCGAGTAAAAAAAAAAAAAAAAAAAAAAAAGACACAAACATAGAAAAATGATGACAGAAAAAGACCACATGGCCTATCTAGTCTGTCCTTCCATATCAACTACAAGAGTCTCCTTTTTTCCTTTAGAAATCCTTTGTGTTTGTCCCATGCTTTTTTGAATTCAGATACTGTCCTCATCTCTACCACCTCCACTGGGAGACTATTCCACGGATCCACCACTCTTTCCGTAAAGAAATATTTCTGCATATCACTCCTGAATCTATCCACTTTCACCCTCATCCCATGTCTCCTTGTAGCAGTGCTTGCTTTCAATCAAAAGAGGCTCTCCCCCTGTGCATTTATGCTACGGAAGTATTTAAACATCTCAATCATATCACCTCTATCCCGCCTTTCCTCTAATGTGTACATATTAAAAACCTTAAATCTGTCCACATATGCTTTATAATGAAGACCACTAACCATTTTAGTAGCCACCCTCGGTACTGACTCCATCTTGTTTATATCCTTTTGAAGGTGTGGTTTCCAAAATTGCACACAATACTCCAAATGAGGCCGCACCAAAGACTTATACAGAGGCACTATAACCTCCTTTTTTCTGCTTGCCATTCCTCTCTGTATGCACCCAAGCATCCTTCTAGCTTTTGCTGTCGCCTTTTCTACCCGTTTAGCCACTTTAAGCCACTCTTCCTTAGTGAACAAAAGTACTTCACCCCCCTATACTATATTGCTCCCTTGGATTGCTGCAGACCAAATGCATGATCTTGCATTTTTAACATTGAATCCCAGCTGCCAAATTCTAGACCATTCTTCAAGCTTAGCTAGATCCCTCCTCATGTTATCTACACCTTCCTGGGTGTCTACTCTATTACAGATTTTGGTATCAACAGCAAAAAGGCAAACCTTACCCGACAGCCCTTCCACTATAATCACTAACAAAGATGTTAAAAAGAATCGGACCAAGGACAGATCCCTGGGGCACACCACTGGTAACTTCCTTCTCCTCAGAGTGAGCTCCATTTACTTGTACTCTTTGTCGCCTCCCACTCAACCAATTTCTAACCCAAGCAGTAACTTTAGGGTCCATCCCTAGGGTGCTCAGTTTGTTTATAAGTCACCTGTGAGGAATGGTGTCAAAGGCTTTACTTAAGTCTAAATACACCACATCTAGGGCTCTCCCTCGGTCCAACTCCCTGGTCACCCAGTCAAAGAAATCAGACTAGTCTGCCAAGACCTGCCTCTGGTGAATCCATGCTGCCTCGGATTCTGTAATCCGCTGGACTCCAGAAACCTCACTATTTTCTCTTTTAGCAGCGTTTCCAATAATTTACTCACCACCGAAGTTAAACTAACCGGCCTGTAGTTTTCAACCATATCCTTTTCTGCTTTTGTGTTAAGGCACCACATGAGCCTCTCTCCAGTCCTTTGGCACCACTCCCGACTCCAACGAGGCATTGAAAAGGTCAGTCAGTGGAGCTGCTAGAATGTCCCCAAGTTCCCTCAGTAGTGTAGGGTATATCCCATCCGGTCCCATCGCTTTGTCTACTTTAAGTTTAGCTAGTTTCTCACGAACACAGTCTTCTGAAAATTGTTCAAGACCCCCTCGCTTCTGTTTCTATTTGTGGGTGTTTTCTGAGGTCCTGTTCCTGGTTCTTCATCTGTGAACACAGAACAGAAATTTTTGTTAAGCAATTCTGCTTTATCTTCATCATCTACATATTTCTCCCCTTCACCCTTGAGTCTGACAATAGCATTTTTGTCTTTCCTCTTCTCACTAACATATCTGAAAAATGTCTTATCCCCCCATGTTACTGCATTGGCTATTTCCTCCTCTTTTTGAATCTTTGCTTTCCTGACTACTTTGCTAGCTTCTCTAAGTTTTTTCAAAGATAGTTGCCCGTCTTCCTCTCTCTTTGATCTCTTGTATTTCATGAAGATCTCCCTCTTTTTCCTCACCTTTTCAGCTACTTCTTTCAAAAGCCATAGCGGTCTCCTTTTCCTTTTACCAGGGCAAGCTGTTAGTGTGGCTAGGTCTAAAAGTTCCAGAAGGCAAGGTCCATAGCTTCTATTATAGGACTCGGGAAGTCCACTGCTTACCCTGGGATGAGCGTTGTAGAGCCTGTGCACTTTTTGAGGCCTGATAAGAACTTGTGACCTCGATTGGCTACTGCTGGAAGCAGGATACAGGACTTGAAGGGCCTTGGTCTGCCTAGTATGACATGTCCTACGTAGTGCTTCCCCTGAGGACCTGGCACTCTCGGGTCATCAATAGGGGACTGTGTCCACCCAAAAAAATTAGGGTTTTTTGTGCCAGTCAATGGTAAATTTTGGTGACTGCTGCACAGTATGTCCAGGAGTGGATAGGCAGGCTCTTCAGCCGAGGCCACTGGGGGGGAGGGGGGGCGCTGGCCCAAATTCACCGTGGGAACTGACCCTGGAATCTTGAGTACTGGGTTTCCCTGCTTCTCTTGGCACAGCCTTTCTAGAGGAAAAAAGGATCTCTGTGCCTACTCAAAGGGCCATGGGGCACTTTTTTTTTTTTTTTTTTTTTTTTTAAACAGTCAGCCTCTGGGACATAGGAAGAGCTCCCATTTGGCCAGTTGCATCTGTGCACCACTGATTCAGCATCATGCTGCTTCTGCTCCAGAGGTGGGGGACAGAGGAGAGGCTCTAGTTATTTCACCTTGTGTGCTGAGGCGCACTCACAGTGACATGGCTCGCGTTCAGAAAGTGAGATGCATGAGAGACTTCTCCCCAGGCATGGTTTTTGGACAAGCAGAATCACCCTACTTTCTACAGTGGAAGCCACTATCATGTGGTTTTTTTTTTGTCTGCTTCAGAGAACTCCTTGCAGATTCTGCTCAGCTACTCATACTGGTGCATGACATTAGTTAGCTGCTGATCTCAGGCCACAAGACTCCGATGAAGTGAGCAATCATGGAGAGATTCCTCCTGTTTAGTTCATGAGGCTATTGATGCATGGTGTGCTGCCACATATGAAGTGTGTCCAGTTCATGAGGCTCTAGATGCTCCCACTTCATGTTGGTGAGTTGCAGTTGGCAGTAAGAGGACCTGCCTATGTGAAAGGACCCTATCTGGCTATGGCGTTGACTGTAGCCTTAGGAATGAATTGGAGTGGCAATAGCAGGGAGACAGGCTGTACTTCCTATTACAGCAGCCTCCTTTTTGCATGATGGCAGTCGTGCGTATGGATCTGCGCATCATGGTGGGACCACGGTAATGCCTGCAGCTGCCTTGCTGCCTGTTATCTCCAAGTCTCAGCTTTAGCATGAGCACTGAGGAGGGAAATCCCATGGACTCATTGAGGGCAGCTTCTCCCTCCCTGCCACCAAGCAGTGAGCACCCAGGAACTGGTGTTCGCTGGTGTAGAGGCCCATCAGCCTGCTGCGCCACTCCACTGTCACTGCGCAGCATGCAGCAGGCTGTGCCTGAACTGGCATTTGCTGCTCCATGAGGCTGCATTGGTACCATCATTCTCTGGTGTAGGGACTCATTAGTGGAGGCAGTTTTGCAGCAATGCTCGATTGTGGTCTGCGCCGAGACCACACCTCTGAGGCATCCTGCCCACACCAAAATGGGCCTCGCCGGTGTGAGAGCACATCAATTGGCAAGCTGGCCTGGGTTGGCCTGAGGTCTTCCATTCCTCTGTGGCCGAGTACTCACCGCTGAAGACCCTCTCCTGCATCGCCTGAGGTCAGTGGTACTAGGTCATACATGCAAACAGCATACCAAGGCCAGGGCTGTGGATTTAGCCAAGGTTTGCCTGCCTCTGCTGACCGATAAATCTGTCTCTCCGAGGGCAGGCAGCCAACAGCCATTTAGGAGGGTGCGGTGGGCTGGCAGGGGGGGCCGGAAGGTAGAGGTCTTCCGGTGGAGGGCCCTGTCACTGCCAGCCCACATGGTCTTGGATGAGTTGTGGGATGGAGCCAAGAAATCCCCTCCAATCAGTAGATCCTGGAGGGGGAGAAACAGGAAAATAAAGAAAATTAGCGAGAATTTAAGAGAATTGAAAGTAACATGGAGAACATGAAGATCCATCGACATGGCCAGATGGAAAGAACAGACTGAGGAAGGAAGAGGATGGGTACTCTAGTGAAGGGCTGGCACATGCTCAGAAGCGTCTTCTGACTGAGTTATTGGACAGCAATTCCGTCCATGGCGCTATCGGATGATGTCAACCATGTGCGGCTGACTCATCCTGCTTGTCCATTGAGAAAGTTCTTAACAGGAAAAGGGTAACTCCTTCACAGCAAGGAGCTGTTCCCCCTTTGTAGATTTCTTTCTTGCTAAGAAAATAAAGTCATCAAGTAAGGCCACTGAGGAAGAAGAATCCAACACTACAAAGCAGGGGATGGCGGGGGGGGGGGGTGGAATTAGCAATATGCAGTACTTAGTTATTCACCTGTGTTCTCTGGGAACAGCAGGAATCAGTCATAGAAACATAGAAACATAGAAATATGACGACAGAAAAAGACCACATGGCCTATCTAGTCTGTCCTTCCATAACAACTACAACAGTCCACTTTTTGCCTTTAGAGATCCTCTGTGTTGGTCCCATGCTTTCTTGAATTCAGTTACTGTCCTCATCTCTACCACCTCCACTGGGAGACTATTCCACGGATCCACTACTCTTTCCGTAAAGAAATATTTCCGCATATCACTCCTGAATCTATCTCCCTTCACCCTCATCCCATGTCCCCTCGTAGCAGAACTTGCTTTCAATTGAAAGAGGCTCTCTCCCTGAACATTTATGCCACGGAGGTATTTAAACATCTCAATCATATCACCTCTATCCCGCCTTTCCTCTAAGGTGTACATATTAAGATCCTTAAGTCTGTCCTCATATGCTTTATAATGAAGCCCATTAATCATTTTGGTAGCAACCCTCTGCACCGACTCCATCCTGTTCACATCCTTTTGAAGGTGCGGTCTCCAGAATTGCACACCATACTCCAAATGAGGTCGCACCAAAGACTTATACAGAGGCATTATCACCTCCTTTTTTCTGCTAGCCATTCCTCTCCGTATGCACCCAAGCATCCTTCTAGCTTTTGCTGTCGCCTTTTCCACCTGTTTAGCTACTTTAAGATCATCAGACACAACCATGCCTAGGTCCCGCTCTTCTTTAGTGGACAAAAGTACTTCACCTCCTATACTGTATTGCTCCCTTGGATTGCTGCAGCCCAAATGCATGACCTTACATTTTTTAACATTAAATCCCAGCTGCCAAATTCTAGACCATTCTTCAAGCTTAGCTAGATCCCTCCTCATGTTATCTACCCCTTCCTGGGTGTCTACTCTATTGCAGATTTTGGTATCATCCGCAAAGAGGCAAACCTTACCCGACAGCCCTTCCGCTATATCACTAACATATGGAGTTGACGTCTGTGCCGATGGAACCCAAACGGATCATTACTCCAGCTTTCAAAGAAAGCCTTTGAGACATGCTACAACACATGCATGGTCCCCTTCCCGCCCAAGGGTGCCATCTTGCTCAGTCAGATGACATAGCTAGGACGGTAGTAAAAAAACAAACATGGTAGGGAGGCAACTCCCAGGGGGAGGGTTGTGAGCACTGTTCCCTCTAAGCTGTGCGCGTGTGCGCGCGCACACACCTCACCGAGTGAGCGCACATACTTTACAACAGAGCGCACAAAAATTATGGTTCTGATTCTGATAGAAAACAACACAGACGACTTAAAATTTAAAACTTCTTGTGTATTTACGGTTTTCACAAGTTCTACAATATTTTCTAGTGCAATCAATGTGGTGTACATACTGTATTCTGACGTGTAGTCAAATTTTAAAGTATATAACTCCGAGTGTCATTATGTGGCGCACAAAAATTTAACCTTCCTTCAAAAGCTGCACAGCTGATATTTTATGCGCACACAGACTACAGAAAATTAGAGGGAACATTGGTTGTGAGGACCAATTCCTGCTGTTCCTGGAGAACACCTGTTACAGGTGACTAACTACGCTTTCTCCAGGAACAAGCAGGAAGTCAGTCCTCACATATGGAACTCCCTAGCTCCTGGCTGCTGAGGACTGAACCACGCCAGCACCACCAGCGACCGATGGGGTAGCTGTGAGTTGCAGAAGGCGAATCCCTGCTGAGAGACTCTGCAAGACCCTAGCATCCAGCGACACCATTACTCTGGCAGCCTGAACACAGAAAGGTCGGAGGGCAGGAGTACTGCCTGGCCAAAGACACTGTCCCTGCGGGACTCGCTCTCCAGGCAGTAGTGAGCTGTGAATGTATGAATTGAAGGCCATGTGGTGGCCTTGTAAATCTCCAGCACCAGCACTAAGCCGAGGCTGACCACTGATACAGCCTTCGCCCTCACGCAATATCCTGTGATCCGGTGCTCAAGGAAGAGGCCAGCTCGTTCAAAAGTGAGGGCAATACAGTCCACTACCCAAGTGGACAGAGTTTGCTTAGTCACAGGTAGCCCTAATCTACTGGAGTCAAAGACACAAAGTTGAGGAGCTTTGCGATTGGCCTGAATCTGCTGCAGATAGGACAGGGCCTGCTTGCAATCGAGTATGTGGAGGATTAGCTCCTCCCTGCTGGCCTGAGGTCGTGGAAAGAAGGTGGGGAGGACCATCTCTTAGTTGAGGTGAAAGGGAGATACACCTTTGGGAGGAATTTGGGGTGTGTGTGGACCACCACCCTGTTCTTATAGAACCTTGTATATGGTGACATCCATGGAATTATATGGGAGTTGGGTCTTGTGGAACTCAGGGCCCTTCAGATGTGGTAGATGGCATCAAGGCATTAGCTGACCATTGGTATCGAGGCCGGGGTCTCCTACATCCTGAGTAACCGCTATTACAGGATCGGTTGCACCGGCGCCCGTAAGAGTTTCCTTGGGTGGGGACTCATACTGGAGAATTTCCAGTTCTTTGGTGTACGGGTCCTCCTCCTCTGACTGTTGGAACCGACAGGGCCTAGGCTATGTCCTGGACGAAGTCGTGGAAGGCTATGCCCTGGGGGGGGGGGGGGGAAGGGAGACTACTCCGAGGGGACATCTGTGTCAGCAGGTTTCCAAGGAGACCTCAACGTCTGTCTCCCACTCGGAGTCGGAGGGTGTCAAGGACTCAGAGGCCCTACGGCCTCGCGTCTTGTGGCCAGCCCCAAGGAGCCGAGATCCCCTGGAGGACCTTGTTTCCGATTCCCAGAAACTAGCTGGGGAGAACCAGATACCAGAGGAACAGGAACGGGAACGGGACCTTGACCATGGCGCTCAGAGCCTGGCTCTACGCCCAGGGATTCCCCTGCAGTCAGGGGTCTGGTTGTCAAGGCAGATAAGGCAGAGGAACCAGCTATCATTGCCTGCTGCATGGCCAGAATAGCAGAGATATTCTGCTTCAGGGCTGCCACTCTGGTTTCGAGGCCAGAAGGCTCCGCAGCTTTCAGCATTGGCACCGAGGACCTCTGGCCCGACACTGGTACTCTCGCGAGTGCGTCCTCTATGAGGACTATGGCCTCGGGGGGTCTCTCACGGTCTCTGCCAGCCAAGGACTTCCTCTTAGAAACCTTAGTGGGGTGCTGCTCGGAGTCGCCAGAGTCCCTCTGCAGGACTTTACCGGGTTTCACCGGTGGAACCTCGACTGGCTTCGAGGGTTTCTTATTTTTTTCACTCAGGGTCCAGGGTCTTCTCGGAGGAGCCACCGCCAAGGAACTCAGAAGATGCCTGGGCCTCATGGGAAGTGCTGGGCTTGGAGCTCGGCATCGGTGAGGCTGGTGCAGAGTCAGACCTCGGGAACATCCTCTCCAACCTTTTCTTGTTTGTTTTCGGAATCATGGCCTGGCACAGGTCACAGGTGGTGCTATTGTGGTCCGGGCCCAGGCAGTGTAGGCAGCAGTTGTGTGTCTCTAATAGACACAGTTTTACTGCAGCAGTCACATTGTTTGAATCCACTGGAGACATAGTGGGAGACATCGGACTGGGGTCGACGATCCTGGGTGAAAAAAAAAAAAAAAAGGGCATGAATGCCAGTCAAGGCGAGCCTCGATCAAAAGAGAGAAAATGAGCAGAGAACAGAGCCGGAACCGGTGCTGGTTTGAGGCGGGAAGAGGAACTGGTACACAACCAGGAAAAAAAAAAAAAAAAAACACAACAGTTCTTTAAGGGAATTTTGGAAGATGTTTTCTGGGGAAATAGGACAGATGTCAGTTGGGCTCAGCGGAAAAAAGGAGACTGAGCAAGATGACACCCTTGGGTGGGAAAGGGACATATGCGTGGTAGCATGTCCCAAAGGTTTTCTTTGAAAGCTGAGGAAATGCTCTGCGCGGGCTCTGTCAGCACCGACGTCACCCATATTTGAGGGCTGACTTCCTGCTTGCTCCCTCTATCATATCTCCTTTCAGCCATCTTTCTGCCAAGTAGAAGAGCCCTAACCTTTTAAGCCTTTCCTCACAGGGGTATTCCTCCACCCCTTTTACCATTTTGATGGCTCTTCTCTGTACCTTTTCTAGTTCTTCTATATTCTTTTTATGATATTGTGATCAGAACTGCACATAATATCCAAGTCGCACAATGGAACAATACAGAGGGCATTATCATCCTCCTTTGTTTTATTCTCCATTCCTTTCCTTACGATTGCTAGCATTTCTATTGCTTTCTTGGCTGCTGCTGCATACTGGGCAGAGGGTTTCAATGTATTATCCACGATATTGCCCAAATCCCTTTCGTGGGTGGTGTTTCCTAATGTGGAACCTTGAATCATGTAACCGTAGTTTAAGCTGTTCTTCCCTAGGTGCATAGCTTTGCACTTATCCACATTAAATTCCATTTTCATTAATAAAGACTGAAGCAAATAACTCATTCAGTCTCTCCACTTGTCCTCTTAGTGCCCCTTTTAGCCCTTTATCATTTAATGGTCCAACTGACTCCCCCACAGGTGTTTTGCTCTGAATGCAGTTGAAAAATTATGTGCTTGTGCTTCCACGGCGAGCTTTTTTTCAAATTCTCTTGGCCTGCTTCATCAGTGCCTTGCATTTAGCTTGCCAGTATTTATGTTTCCCTGTTTTTGTCATTTGGCTCTTTTTTCCATTGTCTGAAGGATTCTCTCTTAGCCTCTCTGACTTCACATTTAAGCGGTTGCCGTTTCTTAAAGCGTGGAATACATCTAGTTTGGGCTTCCAAGATAGTATTTTTAAATAACGCCCAGGCATGATGCAAATTCAACCTTTGCAGTTGCTCCTTTTAGTTTATTCTTAACAATTTCCCCCATTTTTTCAGTCTTTTTGAAGGTTAAATGCTAGTATAGTAGGATTCCTCATTATCCTCCCTCCATTTATTACATCAAATGTGATCATGTTATGATTGCTATTGCCAAGCGACCCCAACACCATCAACTCTAGCACTAGATCCTATGTGCCACTAAGGACTACATCTAAAATAGCTTCCCTTCTAGTCTGTTTCTGAACCAGCTGCATCATGAAGCAGTCATTAATTTCATCTAGAAACTCTCCCTAGCATGGCCTGATGCAACATTGACCCAGTCAGTACTAGGATAATGGAAATCTCCCATTGTTACTGTGTTGTAAACTTTGCTAGCTTCCCTAATTTCTGTTAGCATTTCATCATCTGTTTGATCATTCTGGCCAGGCAGACTGTAGTATACCCCCACTGCCATTCCCTTCCACTCTTTGCATGGAATTTCTACCCATAGAGTTTCTACAGTATATTTTGTTTCCTGCAAAACCTTTATCCTGTTGGACTCAATGCCCTCTAACATATAGCGCCACCCCTCCACCTATGTGATCCACCCTATCATTGTGATATCATTTGTAGCCTGGTATCACAGCATCCCATTGGTTAAGGCAACTAAGAGTGGGTTTCAAATGAGGTTTGGACAAGTTCCTGAGGAAAAAGGCCACAAAAAATTATAAGCCAGGTAGTTTTTGGAAGAGCCATTTCTCATACCTGGAAATGAGTTATGAGAAATAGATCTACTTTCTGGGTTCTGCAGGGTATTTTTGACTGATTGGCCACTGTGACAGGGTGCTGGCCTTTATGGACCTTGATCTGACCCAACATGACTTTTTGTGTTCTTACAACATCATATGGTTTCAGTGGGGGCAATATTTGAAGCTGCCAAATTTCTTGGACATAAAGCATAGTTAGTTACTCACCTGTAACAGGTGTTCTCTGGGGACAGCAGGTATCGGTCCATTTCACTCAGATCCTAAATACACCAAACCCATTGCAAAGGTGATACCCTTGACCTTATCTTCATGCCTCAGTCCATCACACTCCAGAGTCAACCCACACACTCCATTCTCCCAGTTCCCTGGTCTGATCATTCCTGGATTATATTCGCTATCCCTTCTAGACCCTATCTAACACAACCTTCTACACAAACCCAGATGCCCCGCAAATTCAAGCCATTTGATATTAACCATTTGATATTTCTCAAACAAGTCACCCGACATTTAGACCTTCTCGATAATAGTCATCCAAACCTATCCTCCCAGATTGGAGGCTGGAACAAAATTCTTGCCTCTGCAGCCCGAGCTCCCCAAAGCCATCCTATAACACCCACCACAAACGAGTCCCCTGGTTTTCCAAATCACTAAATGACCTTAGGAAAGACCTTAGACATTTGGAATGCAATTGGAGATGTTCTAGTGACCCCTCTACCTACATCTCTTACTTCGAAAAACTCTAAAACATGCTGAAACTCTAAAACATAAAAGAGAATACAATGAGATCGTCATGCACTCCTTAAATAAACCCAGAGAGTTATTTTCAATAGCTAAGTCACTCCTAAATGAACCAAACAACCATGGGTCAAAGATAAAATATCCCCATAAACCATTGCTGATCACCTATGCTCTAAATTCCCCTCAATACAACCTATAACTCCTCAACACACTGACCACTCATCCCATAATAATATCACCCCTGTTGTAACATGGGAAATGTTTGACCTGCCGTCCCTACATAACATTACTACCACAATAAAAAACCTCAATACCTCAATATTAGATCCCTGTCCAGTTTCATGGGTAAAAAGCACCAAGGAATCTCTTGGCCCATATATACGTGACATAATACAATTCTCTCTGCATTGGAATCCTGCCAACTTCCTTGAAGATGACCTCTATTCGACCTATACTAAAAGGAACCAAACTTGACCCCACTATCCCCACATCATACAGACCGATATCAAGTATCCCCCCTCCTGGCAAAGATAACTGAAAAGAAAGATTGTCCAAAGAACTTCAGAATTTCATTGACGATCATGCCCCCCTTGATCCTTTCCAGCACGGTTTTAAAAAGAACCATGGGGTCGAAACCCTTCTAACCTCCGTCCTAGATACAGTAATCCCCATACATCCAAATGCCTACCCAAGGGTGTTTCCTAATCTTTCTAAATATATCCTCTGCATTTGACTCCCTTCCTCATAACCAGCTTCTTGACAGACTATGATATAGGCCTCAGAGGTACCACTCAACTGGTTCCGTTCATACCTGGACCACAGAATTCAACAGGTAAGAATTGGTGATAAATCCTCCCTGCCATTCATTCAATCTCATGGTGTTCCCCAGGGCTCTAGTCTCTCCGCCCTCCTCTTAAACATCTTTCTCCAACCCATATGTAAAATCTTCCAAGAATACAAAAGTCTACATCAACTCTATGCAGACATCATGTTTTTCACCCCATTTAATACAATAAAACCAAAACTTCACTAATATCAGCAATTGCTTCACGGAAATCAGAATCTGGCTCCAGCAATGTTCATTAACCTAACCAAGACAGAAGCCCTCCATCTATTCACTGGCCCATCCTACACTCCCCTTAAATCATTTGTCCTTGACGATTACCCTATTTCTGTTAAGACAGAGGTTAAGTATTTTGGCATTATAACTGATCAGAACCTCACCTTCCAAGAACAAATAAATAGAACAAACCACTCCATATACTCCAAAATTAGAACCCTTAAAAGTGTGCGGAGGTTTCTAAACACAGATTCCTTCCGGACCATTTGCCAAGCCTTACCCCTACCCTTGATTATTGCAACCTTATATATCTCAGCCTTCCAAAACAGAGCACCTATCTGTTCCAATTAGCCCAAAACACAATTGTGCATCTAATCTTCAAGACTTCCAGAAGATCCCATATCACCCCTATACTGTGACACCTACACTGACTCCATCTTGTCTAGAATGAAATTTAAATATCTCACCGTAACCCACAAAATCATCCACCTTGAATCAGCCCCCTGCCTCTGCCCCCTACTCTCCAATCCTACTAGCTCCAGATCTTGTAGGACAGACTGTTAACCTTCTCCACATCCCTTCACAAAAACTACGGAGCAAACAAGCTACTTGTAATCGGGTTTTCTCCCTCTACACCCCCTCAGAATGGAATGCCTTGCCACCTGACCTACGAGGTTGCTCAGACCACACAGAGCTCTGAAAAAACTACACACACACTCCTTTTCCAAGAATATTTTGGCTCCATTCCCCATGACAATCCAGATGCAATGCAACTTGCTTCACTCCCCCACTTAATCCACTCCTATAAATTCTCCACCTTATGCACTCCTGCCCGTCCGTCCCCCCCCCCCCCCCTCCTTCTTACGAAATGTACATAGTTGCCTTTCTGGCAATATACCGTTACTTGTTAACTATAGATAAGTTTTCTACTACAAATTATTGTTCTATGTACAACAGTTGTAACTACACTTATGTTGAGTTCTATGTAAACCACCTTGAATTGTAGAAAGGTGGTATATAAAAACGTGAAATAAATCAATAAATCAAAACAAAAAACAAAACATGTGGGTGATGTCGGCGCCGACAGAGCACGCGCTGAAGCATCTCCCCAGCTTTCAAAGAAAGTCTTTTGGAGAAACCCCACGCATGCGTGGTCCTCTTTCTGCCCAAGGGTGCCATCTTGAGTCAGTCTGACATAGCTCTAAGATGGCAAAAATTAAAATATGGTAAAGGAGCAACTCCAAGGGGAGGAGGAAGGGTTGCGAGAACTGCTTCCTGCTGTCCTCGGAGAACACCCGTTACAGGTAACTATGCTTTCTCCAGAAACAAACATGAAGTTAGTCCTCAAATATGGGACTCCCCAGATAGAGTTTACAGAGAAACTGTAAAACCACCAATGACCTTCAAAGGGTGAGCCATGAGCTGCAGCAGTTGAGTCCCAACTGAGAGACTCTCGCAAGACCCAAGCGTCTGGCAGGCCATCCACACTCCTGTAGCCTGAACACAGAAGGTCAGAGGGCAGGAGTTGCCTATACCCCAAAGAGATTATGGAGTGCGGCCTGGCCAAAGGTGCTGTCCCATCAGGACGCCCTCTCCAAGCAGTAGTGAGCTGCGAAGGTATGGACCACAATCCAGGTGGCAGCCCTGTAGATTTCTGTCATGGGGACGGAACACAGATTTGCCATGAAGTAGCAATGGCCCTGATGCAGTGTGCCATGACCCGCCGAGATCCCTGCTTGTTCAAAGGCGAGGGCAATGCAATCTGTCACCCGAGTGGACAGAGTTTGCTTAGTCACTGGGAGCCCCAGTCAACTGGGCTCATAGGAGACAAAATGCTGAGGTGCTTTGCAATGGCCCAGGGTCCGTTGCAAATAGGAGGACAGGAGGTGGAATAGGGACATCATCTTCAGTAGAAACTTGGGGTGTGTGCGGAGCACTACCCTGTTCTTGTAGAATCTTGTATAGGAGAGCTCTGCCATCAAAGCCTGGATCTCGCTAACCCTGTGAGCTGATGTGAGTGCCACGAGAAAATGACCTTCCAGGAGAGATATTGCAAATGGCAAGTAGCCGGGGGCTCAAACAGTGGTTTAGTAAGCTGTGTGAGGACCATGTTGAGATTCCATTTTGTCGATGGTGGGCAGACAGGGGAGCTTGGATAGCATGAGGCCCTGCAGGAACAGGGATATCAGAGCTGAGCCGAGAGGGGTTTTGGTGCTGCGCTGCGATAGTGCTCATGTGCACTCTGAGTTAGACTTCAGTCCCACCTGTGACAGGTGGAGTAGGTACTGGAGCACCATCTGCACCAGGCAGGAGAATGGGTTCGCTCGTCTCTCGGCGCCCCAAACTGAGAATAGACACCACTTGAAGGCATACACCCTCCTTGTGGAGGCCTTTCGGGAGGCCACAAAGACCTCTTGCATGTCCTGCGGGAAGATGAAGGGAGCTAGTGCTACCCTTTCAGCAGCCAAGCAGTGAGAGACAGGGACCCCAGATTGGGGTGCAGGGGAGCACCCTCTTCCTGTGAGAGTAGATCTGGGGTGCAGCCCAGGGGAATCGGTGACTGTCACCAGAGAGAGCAGCAGTGGGAATCAGGGTTGCCTGGATCACTGGGGGGCTATCAATATCAGTGATGCCCTGTCGCGTTGGGCCTTGAAGAGGGTCTTGGCAACCAGTGGTGTTGGTGGGAAGGCATAGAGGAGGCCTTCCGTTCACTGCATGAGGAATGTATCTGCTGCCACCTGGGACAGGTGCAGCTGACAGGAGCAGAAGTGGGGCAACTGCGTGTTGTCCAGGCTGGTGAATAGGTCCACTAGGGGGATGCTCCAGAGTTGAAACAGCTTTGAGGCCAGTCTGGGATCCAGGCGCCACTTGTGTGGCTGAAGGACTCTGCTCAGCTTGTCCGCCAGGGCATTGTCCTGGCCTAGGAGGTAGACCGCTCTGAGGAGCATCTTAATGCACAATGAATAGGAGCAGAGGGCTAATGTCTCTCAGCAGAGGGAGTACGACCCCGTGCCCCCTTGCTTGTTGACAGAACATTGCAACTTGGTTGTCAGTCTGGATCAGCACTGACATTGCAGTCTGTGGTGGAAGGCTCATGGAGCTAGAAATATCGCCCGGAGTTCCAAAAGGTTGATCTCAGCCTGTGCTACAGTTGCCTTGTGTGCAGAGGTTCCTGCAGTGAGTTCCCCAACCCATCAGGGAGGCGCCTGTAGTGAGGACCCTCTGGGAATGGGTGCCTGGCAGGGCATCCCAGCCTGGAGGTGGCAGGGATTCTGCCATCAGTCGAAGGAGTCTGCCAGCTGGCAGGTCACTCCCACTCTGTCCCGAAGCCTGCGCATGGCTTGTGTCCACTGAGAGAGGAGACACCATTGGGTCACCCTCATATGTAAGTGGGTGTATGGGGTCACGTGGACCATGGAGGTCCTGTGGACCATGGAGGTCATGTGGCCCAGCAGGCAGAGGAAAAGACGGGTGGGTAATGTCTGGCAGTGCTGTATCTCTACGACTAGCCTCTCAAGATGTTCAGCCCTCTCCTGAAAGAGGAGGGTCTTTGCTCGGAGGGTGTCTAGCTGAGCCCCTATAAACTCCAGACACTGAGTTGGGATGAGGTGCGATGAACCCCTGATGCTGTAGGGCATGAATGGTGTGCCTGGAGGCATGGAGCACCTCTGCAGCCATGTCCTCCCTTCTGAGCCAGTCGCACAGATAAGGAAAGACAAAGGCTCCCTGGAGATGAAGGTGTGCTGCTACCACTGCTAGGCATTTGGTGAAGACCCTTGGTGATGAGGCCAGTCCAAAGGATAGCACCCTGTATTGGTAGTGGCCTCCTACCACCATTAAGCAGAGGTACTTTCAATGGTTGAGATAGATCAGGATTTGCATATAAACATCCTTCAGGTCTAAGGAGCATAGCCAGTCTCTCTGCTGGAGGTAGGGCAGCAAAACTCCAAGGGAGAGCATCTTGAACTTCTCCCTCACCAGGAATCTGTTCAAGTCCCGCAGGTCCAGGATGGGCCTGAGGCCCCCTGTTCGTTTGGGAATGAGGAAATACCTGGAGTAGATGTCTGGGGACCGACTCTACCGCCTTGTCCTTGAGGAGACCTGCGAGCTTGGTGAGGAGCAGGGTCTGGTGAAGGAGAGGTCTTACTGGCTCTCCTAGGAAGTGTGAGGGCAGTGTTCCCTGCAGGTGGAGGAGGTAGCCCTCTTGGGCCACTTGCAGTACCCAGGAAAATCAGTGGTGATGGTGGACCACCTGTAGGCCAACAGGGCCAGATGCCCCCTTGGGCACTGTTGAGGTCTTCCTGGAGAAGAGGAGGAGATCATGCCCAGGGAGTCAAGAGCTCCCCCCAGGCTGAGCTGGGGCCGGTGCCTGGGACTTGGGGGCTCCTTCTGTTTACAGGGGCCGTACCCCTGCCCCTTGTGCTGTTGGCCTTGCTGAGGTGCTGAGAAAGCTTGGAACTGTGAAGCATTACCAAAGCGTCCCTTTTTCTATGGGAAGGGGGGCTTCTTCCCCGGTGCCTCTTTTTGGGGCTGGACCAAGGTCTTTTTAGGGAGTCTGGTCCTCATCGGGAACTCAGTCTCTATTTCTGCAGCTTTGTCTGCCATGGGTTTCCTGAAGAGATTCTCTCCAATACAGGGGACATCAATAAGTTTGTCCTGAACCCTTGGTTTGAGGTCATACGACTGCAGTCATGCCTGATGTAGAGCCCTGATGCCCACAGCGGCCACTCTGGCTGAGGTCTCGAAGCTGTATTAGGTTGCTCATGATATAACTTTGAGCACTCCTTGACAGCAGAGACCAGAGCCTTGAACCTCTAAAGGGGTTCTCCATTGAGGCCTGCTGAGAACCCAGAGAGCTCCCTCACTAGCTCCTTCAGGTACATGCTTATGTACAATTCATAGGACTGAACTTGGCATGTGAGCATTGAGCCCTGGAAGGCCTTCTGGCTGAGGGAATCGAGGGTCCAGGCCTCCCTACCAGGGGGTACTGAGAAATGGGTCTTTTGGCTCTTGAGCCTGCACTTGGCAGACTCAACGACCATCGAGTTGTGGGGAAATCAGGTCTTCTGGAACCCGGAGCCTCAGCAGACTCAGTACATGGAGTTGAGTTGCCTGCTCATAATGGGCACCGACACTGGCATCTCCCATATATGGAGGCAGTGATGCTCAAGGATCAGAGGAACAGGCACCATGAGGGCCTCCTTCAGAGGGGCCTTATACTGGGGGGATCTCCAGTTCTTCCATGCAAGGTTCCTCCTCCGCCTCGGTCTCGATGGTGAGCACCTTAGCCATGTCCTGCACAAAGTTGAGGAAAGCGATGTCCTCAGGTAGGAAACGGCATCGGGGCACCAACAGAGACAGGTTCAAAGGCATGTCTCCGTATTGCTGGGTGGTCCAGGGATTCTTGTCCTCTCTCTCTCAGTTGGACTGGAAGTCCAAGTTAGATTCCGAGGCTTTGCGATCACCACAGTCAAGGTCCGAGCCCAGGGGCCTGGGGCCTCCAGAAGACCTACAGTCTGAGCCATGTGCACTTGCTAGAGAGGACTGGTGACCTGAGGAACGAAACCAGAATCTTATTTGGCACCGATGGCGCTCTAGGATCAGCTTGATGTCTGGGGAGGCCCTCGATGTCAAGTGTCCTATTGTTGGGGCGGATGAGCCAGATGCACCTGGACATGAACGCCCAATGCTGGGTCATGAGGGCAGAGATACTGCGCTCTAAGGCCGCCATCCTGGTCTCCATATCAGTTGGCTCCGCAGCCTTCGAGTGTAGAGGGTTTCGGGTTCGGCGTCAGTTCCGAAGAGTCGTCCTTAACAAGAATGGCCACTGGTGTCCAAGGCCAGTTGGCGAGTGCTGACAACTCCTTCCAGAGCAGCTTGTGAAGCCACTCCCACTCTGATCCTTCCAACTCATGCGGGGCCTGCAGTGGGGATTTTCCCTTCTTCCTGGACCCGGTTTCCGAGGTGGTCTTTGAGGACTCACTTCTTGCATTCCACCTCCGAGGATTTCCTCTCTGAGGAACCGTAGCCATGGGACTCTGAGGTAGCCTGGACGTCATGGGGCACAGAGGTACTTGAGAGGGCCATGGAGTGGGGTATTGCCAGAGACTCTGGTGCAGAGTCGGACTTGTGAAAAAAATGTTTCCTGCTGCTGCTGATGCTTGCAGTCCGAGTTGTTGTGTTCCGGGCCAAAGCACCCGAGGCAGCAGTCATACAGATTAGTGAGGGACATCATCTTATTGCACCGATAAACACTTCTTGAAGCCCCTGGAGGCCATCAGAAAAAAGGGGGCCCTGACGCCCAGCAGGCTGGGCCAAAAAAGGGTGCGAAAGCCGGTTCAGGGATACTGCGAAGAAAAATTAACAAAAAAACAAAAACAAGGAAATGAACCCAAGGAGTAACATGGGGGCGAGCTGGCTCAGGGGTGGGAAAGGAACGGTTGCACAGACCGGATAAAACAGTATCAAAACACATACTTTTTCTGGAGGAAACTGGACAGACTGCCGGAGGGCTCCATAGAAAAAAGGAGACTGAGGCAAGATGGCACCCTTGGGTGGGAAGGAGATCATGCATGCTTGGTGCATCTCCCAAAGGCTCTCTCTGAAAGCTGGGGAGATGCTTCTGCATGGGCTCCATCAAAGCAGACATCACCCATATGTGAGGACTGCCTGCTTTTTCCCTAGAGAATGAGGAAAATCATCACAGCAAAACCAAATGACAGAATAATTTGGTCAAGACCACTGAAGCTGGCTGCAGAGAGAAATCTTGGGGATCAACAGCACCACCATCAAATCAAATAAGTTTTGAAGCATCAACAAGCTGTCCAAGACATTAATAGACAGGAGAGTCCAATATGACCAAACGTGGAACATTTTCTCAAAAAATAGATGACAGTGGTGAAAGGAACATAAACAGGGAGTTGCATTCAAGCCCTCCTGCAGGCAAAAATAGACTGAGGGGGCTTGGCAAGAATGCAATTGCATGGGAAATTCCAAGTTTGTGAAAGCTTTTCTAGAAGACTCTAAAAAATACTTTATAATTGATGCTGCTAAATATTGTCACCTATATATGCCACTGGCCCTCCTGATTGCTCTTAGAGAACACATGTTCCCTTGTACCATTATCAGGTACAGCATCAACATAAGATAAAATACATATCTGTAAAGGTAAGCAAACATTCCTGAAAGTAGATGAAAAAAAATCCTGGCTTACAAAGTTGGATGAGAGGATAATGGTGCAGCCCACAATGATAGAGGCCAGCACTGCATCAGGGGGGATCTCTGTACCACTGCGGCCCAGGATAGGAGTGAACATTTCAAAGACGGCCCACACCAGGTACAATGTGTGCAGGTATGGTACAAACATTCCCAGCAGGTACATCAGGACAAATCTCAGCGTGGCACCTAAGAAAAAAAAACACACACAAGTATGAAACACCCTTAGGGCTGTGAGCTCCACTATAGTTTTGAATGCAATTAGCAAGTGCCATGCCACAGTGTGCAAAAGCGTGGAACAGACACCACAACTTTAACCATCAGTCCACACTCCTCCTTTATATTTCAGTAGTGTGATTGCTGTGTTCGCCCACTTTATGTTTAAATCTTTTTTATTCATTTTAAATAGCATGCATATTAAAACATTGTAAGCAACTTACATATTGAAACAATGTTAACATACATATTAAATGATATTAAACAACAATATTCTATCCCACTACGGGGAATATTTTTAACTCCCCCCCCCCCCTTTATCCACCACCACCTTTCATTCCTCCCCCCCAATCCTCTACCCCCCCCCCTCAGCAGTAATCCATTCCACAAAAGGATATGATTAATACATTTTTATTTTCCCCCACCTCCTTCCTTCACCTTCACCCTTTTGCACCTCCCCCTTCCAGTCCCCACCAACCTCTTTTTCAATCCCCACCCCTCCCCTCCCCTTATCCTAACTAAGCCAATTTAAATTGTTAAAATATCATTCCTTGCCCTTGCTGAAACCCCATCAAGAAGACCAAACCTTTAAAAAAATAAGTTCTTTTACGCATATGTCTTCTAGCAGATACTCCTTCCCATAATATCAATTGGTGTAATACATTTCTCCACTCCCAATATTCTGGACCTTTAGGATCTCTCCAACTCTGAAGTATACAGTGTTTAGCAAGCAAACAACATTTCCTCACCAAGAGTCTACTCCCTGATAAGGAAAGTCCCATAGAATCAGGATCATCAAGAATAGCAAACCCTGAAGTCAGAATTAAAGTTTGCCTCAAAATACCACTTAAAATTTTTGAATTTCATTCCAAAATTTCTTTACACGTATACAAGACCAGAACATATGTCCCAAATGTGCCTTTTCCACTCCACACCATGGGCATTCACTATGTTGTGCAAAGCCCCCCCCCCCCCCTCCATGCTCTATATGGCGATATGTAAGCATGTTCTATTATTTTAAATTGCATGTCACGTAATTTTGCCCCAACTATTTGTCTAGGGATACGCCTGATGGCCTTTTCCCAGACAAACTTTTCAAGATTAACTTCTAACTCCCTTTTCCATTGAAAATGCAAATGATCATAGCTCTTAACTTGAGCTAAATTAAGTAAAGCCTTATTATAGTCTGCTACAGTTATCCTCACTTTGTCCCTTAACACAAACCACTCTAACTTCTTAAAATTTTCTGACCTCAAACCATCTCTCCCATCTATTATGGTAATCAAATAATATTTTAAATGTAAATATGCATAAAAATACCGAGACAAACCATAACATCTTTTTAACTCCATAAATGGTTTAAGTACACCTTCTCCATTAATTACCTGACACAACAGATGAAGACCTTTTTCCTCCCATCCTTTGAATAAAATTGACTTTATACTTTGTTGAAAGGCTATATTACCTTGCAGCGGCAAAAATACTGAAATTTCACTTGGAACACCCACTTTAAGGGTAGTTAAATAAGGCAATACCTATTTATTGGACTAACTTGATACATTATTAAACTAGCTTCCGAAGGTTAAAACCACCTTCTTCAGATCAGCACAATATGGCTCATACTTTCCTGACCTAAAGAAGGTTATCACCTTATTTTCCTTCATATTTCAGGAAACCAACTTCTGATTACTTACACTTTTTTGTGTTTTTAAAAGTGGAAGTGCAAAGTATAATAAAGAAAAGGATGAAGAAATATGAGCAGAAAGTCATAGGAATTTATGTACGTACTGTAGCTTACAGCAGGATCTTAATTCCAGAAAGCATACTCACCTGTAACAGGTGATCTCCGGGAACAGCAGGAATTTAGTCTTCACATATGGGTATCGTCGGTACAGGAATGCTCCCCAGCATCCAATAGGAACGCTTTTGGGAGCATCCCTCAGCACATGCGCGCTGCCTTCCCACCTTTCCAACTATCCCTCTTCAGTTAAGCTTGTAGCCGAGTGAAAGGATAGAGGGAGAGAGGAAAGAAACAGAGAACTCCTAGGGGAGGTGGGTGGGTTGTGAAGACTAAATTCCTGCTGTTCCTGGAGATCACCTGTTACAGGTGAGTAACTACGCTATCTCCAGGAACAAGCAGGAATGTAGTCTTCACAATTGATGATTCCCTAGCTGAAGATGCCAGGGAGGTGACCCCAGGAAGCTGCCACCTATGGTGAAGTGGGCCATGCTTCCTCCCATGGATCTCTGGCATCCCACCAGGGTTGGTGGGTAGAAGTTATATTAGGTTTGAAAGATTTTGAAGAACAGCCTGGCCAAAGAAGGTATCCCGACAGGAGGCTTTATCTAGGCAGTAGTGGGCTGTAAAGGTATGCACCGAAGCCCAGGTGGCTTCTTGACAAATGTCATCAACAGACACAGAGTGAAGATTAGCCATAGAGTCTGACATAGCTCTCACATTATGAGCTGTGACATGGCCTTGAAGAAGACGACTCTTACTCTCATAAGCAAAGGATATGCACTGTGCAATCCATCTGGATAAAGTCCTCTTGGAGACTGGAAGTCCCAAATGACTAGAATCAAAAGCAATAAAAAGTTGAGAAGACTTTCTTTGTTGCTGTGTTCTTTGTAGGTAAAAAGCTAAGGCTCTTTTACAGTCCAAAGTGTGAAGGTTCTTCTCTGCATTAGATGCATGACGCCTCAGAAAGAATACAGGAAGATAAATCGCTTGATTTAAATGAAAAGGCGAGACCACCTTTGGCATAAAGTGCGGATGAGTTCTGAGGACAACCTTATGATGTAACCTAGTGTAAGGAGGATCAGCCACTAAGGCTTGCAGTTCACTAATGGGACGTGCAGAGGTGATTGCAATTAGGAAGATGACCTTCCAGGACAAAAACTTTAGGGTAGTAGTGGCTAAAGGTTCAAAAGGCGGTTTCATGAGCTGCCCAAGATCTAGATTTCAATCCCACGCCACCAGTGGTGGTTTGATGGGAGGTTTTGTTAAAACAAGACCTCTCAAATCTGGATATGAGAGGATGAGAGGAAATTGGCTGTCCATTTAGAGGCTTATAGGAAGCTGTAATTGCGCTAAGATGGACTCTTACTGAATTGGCCTTTAGACCAGAATTTGATAAATGAAGTAGATACTAGAGTATCGACTCCAAAGGTATCACCAGGGGGTTTAACCCCTTCTGGGAACACCATACAGTGAAACGTTTCCACTTAAAGGCGTAAGATAGTCTTGTAGAAGGTTTTCTAGAAGCCTGAAGGATATCCTTTACCTGTTGGGAAAGGTTGAGATCCTGAAGATTTAAGCTCTCAGCAACCAGGCTGTGAGATGCAGGGACTGGGGATTCGGGTGCCATAGTGCCCGCTCTCCTGGGAAAGGAGATCTGGAGCACAGCCTAACTCCAGAGGTGCAGTTTGAGAAAGATGTAGAAGCAGGGGATATGGCGCTATGAGGATCATACAACCTCTGTCTCTCTGAAGCTTGAAAAGTGTTTTGAGGATGAGGGGAATGGATGGAAAAGCATAGAGGAAGTCCTGACCCCAGTGAAGGAGGAAGAAAAAATTAGACCTTACCTGCTAATTGTCTTTCCTTGAGTACTCTCCTGGCCAGTCCAGGAACAGGAGGGTTGTCAACCTTGTCTAGCAGCTGAGGACTGAATTCTAAAACTTTACTGTATGAACATCTGGCTCCCCCTGCTGGTCGAAGCTCAGTCTTATTCTAACAAAGCAGACTCTGAACCGCCTAGAAACTGGAACAAAACCAAAACCTAAGAAGTAGTAGTATCGGCAATGAACATTAGCCGTATAAATTGGTTTTTTTTGTTGTTTATGTATTGCATTATCTGACCCTCTGGTCTGTGTAGATGACTGAACTCGAGGCAGCCCCATAGATCACCCCGACCAGGACCTCGAACCAACCGAGCACCACACACCAAACTGATCTCCACATCCGGAAAAAAAACCCCCGCGGGGATCCGCGACAAAAGCCGAAAAGAGGACCCGAAAAGCACTGAAGATCCTCCATCACCAAACGCAAGAACCCGGGTGGGCTATGTTCCCTCTAATTTTCTGTAGGCTGTGTGCGCATAAAATATCAGCTGTGTGCAGCTTTTGAAGGAAGGTTAAATTTTTGTGCGCCACATAACGACACTTGAAGTGATATACTTTAAAATTTGACTACACGTCAGAATACAGTATGTACACCACACAGATTTTAATCAAATTAAATGAAAATAGACGATTACTAAATGAAGCGGGAAATTTCTAGTAATTACAATCATAACTTAGAAAACAACACAGACGTCTTAAAATTTATCAGAATCAGAGCCGTAATTTTTGTGCGCTCTGTTGTAAAGTATGTGCGCTCTCTCGGCGAGGAGTGTGCACGCGCACAGCTTAGAGGGAACAGTGCGGGTGGGCCCTGGACTGGCCCGGAGAGTACTCAAGGAAAGACAATTAGCAGGTAAGGTCTAATTTCTTCTTCCATTTCGTCTCTCCAGGCCAGTCCAGGAACAGGAGGGAAGTACCAAAGCAGTAACTAACCTCGGGAGGGACCCGCCAAGCCCGCTATGAGGGCGGAAGCCCCCACCTTGGCATCTCCACGGGCTTGCACATCCAAACGGTAATGCTTCGCAAACGTGTGAAGCGAAGCCCAAGTAGCCGCCCGGCAGATATCCACCGGTGGAATCAGCGCCAACTCGGCCCAAGACGCCGCCTAGCCGCGAGTGGAATGAGCTCTAAGCCCTTCCGGAGGCAATCGCCCCTGCACCTGATACGCTGCCACTATGGCCTGCTTCACCCACCGAGCAATGGAAGCCTTGGAAGCAGCTTCCCCCTTCCGAGGACCACCAAACAGCACAAACAACCGTTCCGACTTACGGAAAGACTTGGTCCTGTGAAGGTACTTCTTGAGCATCCTACCTAAATCTAACTTCTCCAGGACCCGATCGATAGGGAGCTGATCCTGCTTTGAGAACGTCGGCAGCGAAATTGACTGATTCAAGTGAAACTTGGACACCACCTTAGGCAGAAAAGAAGGCACCGCTCGCAAAGTCACTTTTTCCGCTGAGAACTGGAGATACGGAGCATTACACGAAAGCGCCTGGAGATCAGAAATTCGTCGAGCCGAGCACAAAGCCACCAAGAACGCCACCTTCCACGAAAGCTCCCGCAGAGGAGCTTCCACCACCGGCTCGAAAGGAGGCCTCACCAACGCCTCAAGCACGAGATTGAGATCCCAGGCAGGAACTACCGGCCGTAGCGGAGGACGAATGTGCTGCACCGCCTTCAGGAACCGAAGCACATTGGGATGAGAAGAGAGCCTGAGACCCCGAACTGGACCCCGAAAACAGGAAAGGGCCGCTAAATGAACTCTGATCGTACTGAGGGCCAAACCCTTATCCAGCACGTCCTGAAGAAAAGACAACACCTCTGGCACCAAAACGGTCCGCGGACTAAAACTCCGTTCCTCGCACCAGCCCTCAAACACTCGCCAAACACGAACGTAAGCTAAGGATGTAGAACACCGCCTAGCCTGTAATAAGGTGCCAATGACCGCAGGATAATAGCCTCTACATTTCAACCGTTCCCTTTCAAGAGCCAAGCCGTAAGCGAGAAGCGATCGACATCCAGCATGACCAGCAGACCCTGAACCAACAGGTTCGCTCGCGTGGGAAGCTTCCAGGGACGGTCTATCAAGAGCCGAACCAAATCGGCATACCAAGCTCTCCTGGGCCAATCCGGCGCGATGAGAATCACCGGACCGGAGTGCCCCTCTATCCTCCAAAGAATTCTTCCTATCATTGGCCACGGAGGGAACACACAGAGCAAGACTCCGGTCGGCCATGGCTGCGCCAAGCCGTCGAGCCCCTCCGACATACGCTCCCTGCGCCTGCTGAAAAACCGACTGGCTTTGGCATTGTTGAACGTGGCCATCAAGTCCATTACCGGCGGCCCCCACCGCCGGGTCATGTCATGAAATACCGCTGCGTTCAACTCCCATTCCCCAGGATCGACCACATGGCGGCTGAGATAATCGGCCTGCACGTTGTCTTTTCCTGCCACGTGCGCTGCCGAGATGGCAAGCAGATGCAACTCGGCCCAAGCCATCAAGCGCTGGCTCTCCTCCAACAATAGGGCACTCCCGGTTCCCCCCTGTTGATTGATATAGGACACAGTCACTGCATTGTCCGAGAACACTCTCACGGCCTTGTGATCTATCAGGGGAAGAAATTCGTAAAAGAGCCAGAACGACCGCCCTGAGCTCCAAGAAATTTATGGAAGAGCCCTGCAGCTCCGGAGGCCAAGAGCCTTGGGCCACGGAACTCTGACAATACGCCCCCCAGCCCGAGAGACTGGCAGCGGTGGTCACCAGCACCCAGTCTGGTTGCTGTAAGGGAATGCCCACTCTCAGGTGGACCGGTTCCAACCACCACTGCAGGCTGTCCCTCACCTCCTGCAAACTGGGTAACCTCTGAGTGAGAAGATGCTCCTGAGGCGACCACCTCGAGAGCAACGCATGTTACAACGGACGCATATGGGCTCTCTCCCAAGGCACCAGATCTAACGTCGCCGCCATCGAACCGAGGAGCTGCAAATAACGCCACGGGGTTGGAGCTTGCAGACGTAAAAACGCTGCCACCTGCCGACGAATCTTCTGCACTCTGACCTCCGGAAGAAACACCGCACCCACGTCCGTATCGAACACAGCTCCCAAGTAAAGAAGCCGACTCACCGGCTGCAGGTGACTCTTTGCTTGGTTTATCACCCAACCAAGGCTTTCCAAGAGATGAACCACCCACGCCGTTGCCGATACTGACGCCGACAGAAGGTACTCGAATCAACCAGTCATCGAGGTACGGATGCACCTGGATGCCTTCTCGCCGCAAGGCAGCTGCCACCACCACCATCACCTTTGTGAAGGTTCGTGGAGCCGTGGCCAAGCCAAACGGCAAGGCGTGGAACTGAAAATGACCCATAGGCACCGCAAACCGAAGATAACGCTGGTGGTCTGGTCTGATCGGAATGTGAAGATAAGCTTCGGTAAGATCTATGGAGGTAAGCTTTTCCGCCGGACGCACCGATGCTATCACTGACCGAAGCGTTTCCATGCGGAAATGAGGAACCCTCAAGCAGCGGTTCACCTGTTTGAGATCCAAAATAGGCCGAAAAGATCCCTCTTTTTTGGGAACGATGAAATAAATCGAGTATCGACCTGAGCCTAACTGGCTTGGAGGCACCGGAACCACCGCCTGCAGGTGTAGTAACCGCTGTAGCGTGTGACACCGCCTGTTGCTTTTCCACAGAACCGCCTGGGGACCTCACGAACGTCTCCGACAAGGGACGAGCGAATTCCAGAGCGTAGCCCTCTCGAATGATTTCCAGAACCCATTGGTCGGACGTTATGGTGGCCCAGACAGAAAGAAAACCCTGAAGCCTTCCCCCCACCGGGATCTCTGTCTGGACCAGCCTCATCTCATTGTGGCTTTTTATTGGGAGCTTGCTGAGCCCCGAAATAACCTCTTCCGAATCCTCTAGCTCCCCGAAAGGACTGACCTCTGGGAGCAAAACAGCCCCTCGGGTACGGGGCAAAACGGGAACCCCGGAATCTTCGAAACTCTCTCGAAGCCCCTCTGTTCCCAATGCTAGGTTTCTGACTTTTCGGTCGGTCCTCTGGGAGCCGGCCACCCTTGGAGTCCCCGAGATCCTTCACGATCTGTTCCAAAGCTGCCCCAAAAAGCAGAGTGCCCTTGAACGGAAGCTTACTCAGCCGCGCCTTGGAGGAGGCATCCGCCGCCCAATTCCTTAACCAGAGGAATCTTCGAGCCGCTACCACAGTCGCCATGGACTTAGCTGAAATCCGGACCAAATCATAAAAGGTATCCACCAAATAAGCCGACGCCGACTCCAGTTTTGCGCCTTCATCCTCCTCCTTGCGGGAGAGCGTGGATCCCTGGATCCACCGAATAGAAGCCCGAGAAACATAAGCACCGCAGAAAGCAGCTCTAAGTGCTAGCGCACAAGACTCAAAGGCCTGCTTCAATAGGGACTCCAACTTCCTATCCTGCAAATCTTTCAGGGCAGCTGCGCCTTCCACAGGAATAGTTGTCTTTTTAGTAACTGCGCTCACCAGGGCATCAACCTTAGGCAGCTTCAACAAATCCTGCTCTTCCTGAGGTAAAGGATACAAGCGGCTGATAGCCCGAGCCCCCCGCAGAGTAGCCTCCGGGCACTCCCATGCAGACTCTACCATTCGCTTCATAACCCTGTGAACGGGGAAGCACCGCTGCTCCACCTTAAACCCCTGTAAAAGGGGGTCTTCCAAAGACTCTTCCGGGGCCTCTGGCAAGGTAATATTCAAAACCGCCAAAGTTTGGGAGATGAGAGCACTCAACTCCTCCTTCCTAAACACCCTAAACATATTAGGATCATCACTACTGCTCTGCTTAGTGTCTGCCAAATCACCAGGCCAGTCCATCCCAGACTCTGAGTTGAGCTCTCCTTCCTCCATTCCTTGCCACTCCAAACTGGACTGACCGATGCCATCGGCCTCCAGCCCAGCCCCCAAGGACATTTTGGAGGAGCCTTCCCCCGGGTCTAAAGAAGAAGGCTGCTTAAGCACAGAAGGCTCGGGTAAGGCGGCAGAGCCCGTCCCCCGCGCTTGCTGCCATTTTAAACAATACGCTTGATGAAGAGCTAAAATAAAATCTGCTGAAAACACAGACTCCAAGCCACTTTGCACAGAACCCAGAGACTGTGGAGGAGCCACCTCCACGTGCTCTGAGCGTTTAGATTTATATTTCTTTTTAGCGGGCTTTTCTTGACTAGAAGGCAACCCCGGAGCAGCAGCCGACATGGCCGCCGTTCCCGCCTTTTCTGTGGTTGACTGGAGTCCCCCTACAGCCCCGCTACCATCAGGCCACGGGCCCGAAAGAAAAAAACCGCGCAACAAAAAACGCAGCTCCGTTCACCCTGCTGAGCAAATAGCGCCACCGCAACAACCACCGTGAAGAAAATTAAAAAGCGCGGGAACCAGCCAATCAATTGACAAAAAGCCACATACCTGAGCCCGCTACGGAAAACGACCGTCTCTAACGCAAGCCACTAACCCCCGCAGCTAGCGGCAGCGTGGACATGCCTTCAGGGGCGGCGGGATGGTCTCTGGGGCTCCCAGCACCTCGTTGCCTGACCCCCCGGTATCCGGAGCCGTGGACTGAGGCAGGCCCTGCCTCCCGCGCTCCTATTAATGACTGCTCTGCCTCCGCTGAAGCAATCAAGTCTGCAGTCCAGTACTGTAGAACCCTGCTAGGGCACCACACTTGATCGGATAGCTAAACTAAGGAAAAGAAAACAAAAAAAAGAGCCTCGCTAAATCCACCAAGTTCCTTTCCCTCCGGGAGCCAGACAGGAACATGCGACCTGCAGCTGCTGAGGACTGAATAGACTGAGCTTCGACCAGCAGGGGGAGCCAGATGTTCATACAGTAAAGTTTTAGAATGCAGTCCTCAGCTGCTAGTCAAGGTTGACAACCCTCCTGTTCCTGGACTGGCCCGGAGAGACGAAATGGAAGGCATCGCTTGCCTGGCAATTGTGAGCTGGAATCCTGGAACAGAACCGGGGAAGTTTGGCATTCAGTGGACTTGCAAAGAGGTCTATGTCTGGAGTCCCCCAGATGTGAAATATATTTGTCACCTGGTCTGGGTGGAGAGACCATTCGTGAGGCAGCAATACTCGGCTGAGTTTGTCTGCACAAAGGTTTTGAATGCCTGGAAGATATACCACGAGAAGGTGGATTTGATGCTCTCTGGCGAGGGCCCAAAGTCATAAAGCTTTGTTGCATAACGACAGAGCCTGTTCCGCCCTGCTTATTCACATAGAACATGGCTACTTGATTGTCCGTTTGGACTAGGACTGTCTTGTAGCTGAGCTGGGCATGGAATACTCGAAGAGCTAAATAGATTGCTCTTAATTCCAGGAGGTTTATGTGAAGACAAGCCTCCTGTGGAGTCCAGGTGCCCTGGGTAGAGAGATGCAGGTGTGCTCCCCAACCCACCTGTGATGCATCTGTTAGGGTGGCATGGAATAGGGGTTGCTGGAAAGGAGACCCCACTGAAAGATTCTCCAGTGATTGCCATCATTGAAGGGACAAGATCAGCCAATGAGAGTTTGCTATCTTGTCTGACAAACGTCCTGTGGACTGTGCCCACTGTGTGGATAGGGTCCACTGGGCTGCTCGCATGTGGAGGCGAGCATAGGGAACTACATGGACTGTGGATGCCATGTGTCCCAGTAACTGTAGCAGTTAGGGAGGATTTTCCTGCTGCTTGAGAAGCTAGTTGCACTATGCGAAGACACTGGGCCTGTGGAAGGAAAGCCCTTGACTGTCTGGTATCTAGACAGGCTCCTATGAACTCCAGAGACTGGGAAGGAACAAGCTGGGATTTTGGGAAGTTTATTACCAATCCCAAATATTGGAGGATTCGCATCGTGCGAGACAGTGCAGAGCTGGCCTCTGCAACCATGGGGGCTCGAATGAGCCAGTCGTCCAAGTAAGGGAAGATGAAAATCCCTAGGGTTCACAGGAATGCAGCTACTACTGCCATGCATTTCGTGAATACTCTTGGTGCGGAAGCCAGACCAAAAGGGAAGAACCGTGTATTGGAAGTGTTTTCCCTTGAAAAGGAATCGTAAGAACTTCCTGTGATCTGGATAGATCAGAATGTGAGTATATGCATCCTTAAGTCTAGAGAACAAAGCCAATCCTGACTTTGAAGGTATGGCAGAAGAGTTCCTAGAGAAATCATTTTGAACTTCTCTCAGAAGAGGTATTTGTTCAATTCTCTGAGGTCTAGAATGGGTCTGTGTCCTCCTGTTTTCTTTGGAATAAGAAAATAGGGGGAGGAGAACCCTATACCCTGCTCGAGAATGGGTACCTCCTCTATTGCCCCTTGGGCAAGAAGTGTTGAGACCTCGTGATCCAACAGATTGTCTGTAGATGTCTGGGAATTGAACTGCCTTAAGATTGTAGGAGGGGGCATGCTGTGAAAATGAAGCCTGTACCCCTCTCCTACAATGGACAGAGTCCAATTTTCTGCTGTTATTTGGTGCTATCTGTTGGCAAAATGACACAGCCTGCCTGGAATATTTAGGGGTTCTGGACCCCCACAGAGGCACAAAGGCCAAGCTCTCAAGGAAGGAGTCAAAGCCCTCAAGGGGGCTGAACCTGCGGAGCTGGTTGAGCTCTTGGGCCTTTTGACTTCTTCTGCTGTTTGAATTGCTGTTGTCCCTTTTGGGCAACTTGACTGAGCTTGGCTTTGCTGGGTATAGGATGGATAAAACTTCCTCTTTTTGCTGAAAGAGGGTTTCTTATAGGGTTTCTTTCTGGCTGGAGTGGCTGTAGATTTTGACAATCTAAGGTGATATTTTCAGCATCTATCTCATTAGCCTTTTCCTGCCAATTTTTGCCAAATAGATTTTCTCTTGTGCAAGGGATGTTGCCTAATTTATCCTGTACCCAAATCTCCAAGTCTGATGCCTGAAGCCAGGCAATCCGTCGTGCACCAATGGCAATAGCAGAGGTTCTGCTGATGCATTCAAAGCAGTCAGAGGCTGCACGACTGACAAACTTGGACACATCTTGAGCATGCCTGACAAGCATAAGGAAGTCTTGTCTGTCATCTGGGAGAAGTGGGCTCATAAGCTCCAAATCTCCTGTGACCTCCTTGAGGAACATACCCATATATAAGATATATGAGCTGATCCTAGCTGAAAGCATGGAAGCTTGAAAGCTTCGATGCCCAAAATCATCAAGAGTCCTGCATTCAAAACCTGGAGGATTCGATGCATGTCTCTTTGCACTTTTCATCCTATGCATGGCTGACTCCACTACCATTGAATGGTGTGGCAGCTGAGTCTTTTGAAATCCAGGACATGGTGGAACTCGATACATGGTATCAAGCCTCCTAGAATGAGGAGATGTGGTGAAAGGTGTCTCCCACATTCTGAGCATCAAATCATGAAGAATTTCATGAATGGGCAGAGTGGCTGCCTCCTTCAGAGCCTTAGGATATTGGAGAATTTCCAATTCCTTTGCTCTAGGTTCCTTTTCAGGAGCTACCGTGATTGAAAGGCCTTTGGCAACATCACAAATAAAATCCTGAAAGGACATGTCCTCTGGAGGCGACATTCTGCGTTGGGGGAGAAGAGTCATCTTCCAGGAGAAAAACTCTGGTAACAGCAGAATTATCAGAGTCATTGGAATTGGAGGATTCAAAGTATCTCTGATCACGATGTTCATGTAAGGCACGGTCCCGGTATCGATTGAAGTCGGTACCGAGTTGATCCGGTACCGATCTTTTGATGCCAGGCAAAGACGGCATGGGAAGAATTCCCACCGGGGACGGTACCATCGGTGCTGGTACTGGTATCTGTGCCGGTACAGGCATCAGTACTGGTGTCGGTGCCCGTTGAACCATCGGTGTCAATGGTACCGCAGATGTAAGGAGAGCTGCAATACTGCGCTCGATAGCGAGGAATCTCTGGTCTATTGATGCTGCCGATGCGTGGGTGTCGGTACCGGTGAAGGCGGCCGGGACCACTGGGCATGGCACTAGTAGTTCTGTCGAGGCCTCGAGAACATCCTGGAACCCCCTTGATGCTTTAGAGGCCGAAGCCTCCCGCCAGGGCTGTTTTGCCAGTGTGGTTCCCTCAAAGGCAATGCCAATGGCCTCTCGATGCTTTGAGGGAGAGCTACCCTTTGAGGACCGACTTTTATGTTTAGTTACCTGAGTTCCATGGGAGGAAGAAGCAGCTCTTGAAGACATCGATGCAATGGACCTGACATCCGAAGAAAAGAGGGTAACTAGCTTTGCAGCCCGGTTCTGTCTTCCTCTCTTAGTCATTCCCATACAAGAGAGACACTCAGATGGAGAATGATCATGGCCTAAACATTTAAGACACCAGTCATGGGTGTCGGCGACGGAAATGGTACCGCCACACTTAGTGCTTTTTTTTTTTTTTAAACCACTAGCTGGTTTTTCCATCTTTAAGTATAAAATGGGGCCTAGTGCCTAACATGGCACCTAGCACCGAAAAAGAAAGTTTCTGAAGAGAAACAATTCAGAATTTATTTTTTTTTTTTTTTAAGAAAAAGAAAGAAAAGAACCGGCGGTACCGGTAGGCGTCGTGCGGAGGCAAGTGTGACCACAAAAACACAAAATTAAAGAAGAAATTTTCTGCGGCGACAGGGTATGAGTCCTGTCGGCTCTGCGGAAAACGAAGAACTGAAGAGGGACAGTTGGAAAGGCGGGAAGGCAGCGCGCATGTGCTGAGGGAGGGATGCTCCCAAAAGCGTTCCTACTGGATGCTGGGGAGTGTTCCCGTGCAGGTTCCGTCAGTACCGACGATACCCATATGTGAAGACTACATTCCTGCTTGTTCCTGGAGATCTCTATTTTAAAGCATGAAAAATACAGGGGGGGGGGGGCGGAGATTTTCAGTAGCAGTGGCCAGCACACTTAGAACACTGACTAGCTGGGTTGCCCAGATTGCGATTTTGCAATCTGGTCAGCGGCTGACTGGATTGCAAAACCAGTCAAAGTTAGAAGAGCTATTAAGTTAACCAGACAGGGGCTGAATAATGTAACTGCCCAGTTAACCTGCTGTTTCGCCCCAGCTCTGCTCCCAGAACACCCCTCTCATACCAGAGTTCACTAGACAAGGCAACCAAAAGCACCACTTGGAACAACTCTTTGGCCTACTCATTCCATCAATAGGCACGGCTACAGAAGTTCTGTAGATAGGGTTCAAAGAAGCCTCAGAAAACTGGAGTGAACAATGTAGGCCAACAATTAACTGGCTGACTTGCCAGATATCAACTGAACGTCTATCAATATGCAGAACCAGAGATGGCAGTCAGCTTTAATTTTCCCCCATCCCAAATGGGCTGGATCTTCAAGGACCACCACAATCCTACCCAAAGTAGCACCAAAGGAGTGCTCCCTTTTTGTCATGTTACTGTTGTCAAATGACATGGGGAGAGAGACTGTTTAGGTAAGGACGATGCTGATGCACAATGAGCAGCTGATCATTCAATCCTGGGAGGCCTGATGCTAAACTCCACATCCTCCTCTCTCCATCACACTCTCATCCCAACTAGGCTCCCACTCAGCATGCTGTCTTCAGGCTTTCTCGGCCAGCAGGTACCCCCTTCCTACCACAATAGAAGTATTTTAATATCGAGTGGAAGCAAACACCTGGAGAGGGAGAGCGTGAATGCCCTTCTATGCAAACAAAACAAGGCTGGGTACAACTACTGGTATCAGTCTGTCTAGAAATCACAGCAGCCAGAAATTTGCCACCCTTTTCACTTCCTGGATCAGATGAATGGAAATATAACAATTCTCCCTTGGTGGCCGTAACACACTTTAAACAGCAGGAATAGTCTCTGTCAGGATTGCAGGGGGGGAGGGGGGGGAAGAGGTAGGGTCAGCAGGGGAGCAGACATGGAAAGCTTCCTTCCCGGTACCTAATCTTTATTGATGAGTCCTAGATCGAGACCAGAGTTGTTCTGGATTGTATACAAACATTCATTATGGCAAGTAAAAGCCATTTAAAAGGTAAAAGTAGGGGAGAAATGTAAGCTGCGTCTCTGCAGAGTGAGGATAATATATTGTATAGCAGCATCTGTCTGGGGGTAGAAAAACAGGGAATGCTGAGTAAAGAAAGTAAATGTTGGCTATATAGATATACATACATACACACACACAAAAAAAAAAACTAGTCTTACCTTTGTGTGTGAATTCTTTATAGGTGCCCAGTTTTGTCAGTAAAGGAAAAACTACCCATATGGACATGATGTATGCTGAACAAAGACCCTTCTGCATGAATATGAACAAACCAAAGCACCAAACCATTAGCGAGACATCAAAGAACAGCTCCCCCAGATAGTGAGCACTCACATTCTGAAAAAAAGGCAGAGCACATAATCAACCAGACACCCAGCTTTCTATTTATATATAATTCTTATGAACGCTGCAGAGAGGAAGAGTCAGACACTTCAGCACCAAGTACATGGCTGCGAATCATCCATCTGAGCTTGAGAAATTAAAATATCACAATGGCAAGACACAGCTGACGGCATGCATTATACTGCATATGCTTAGGACAACATGAAGTAGAAAAACAGCCTAGTGGTTAGAGCTGCAGGTTAAAAAGCACTGAAGCCAGGCTTCAAATCTTGACGACACTTTGTGACCATGGGCAAATCACTTCACCTTCTATTATCTCAGATAAAATTTCAGGGCCTTATTTACTAACTTGCATTGGTGTGAATTATTTAACACAAGCTCCATTATTCACTATTTACTAAGCAAGCACATAAGGCACAGACTAGTAAATGTCGTTCTTAGATTGTTAAGTCCTCTGGGAACAGGAAAATACCTCCTCATACCCGACTAACTTGCCTAAAGTTTGCATTCAAAAAGAGGAGTAAAAATCTAAATTCTAAAATCTGTCTAAAACGTCATTTGGGGATGGGGGGAGGTCAACATATGGATGCATCTGCAAATGACTGTTCCTCTTTCAAAGAGCAGAGTCCTTTATTGATTACCACTGCTGGTTAGCGGACAGCCTATGGCTAGGATATCTAAGAACATGCTCTCAACTCCTACCACTTTTAAAAGATTCTCTTTAAAGATCACATCTTCCCTCCAGTATTCTGTTATGCTCTAGATGCAGGCTAAAACAAACACGTATCACATTCCTTTTCAGTGAACACACCAGCATCATAGGAACTACATTAGAGAAAAACAGCTTAGTAGTCTAGTCTGCTCTAATATGACTGCTTTATTTTTCTCAGACATATAGGGATTGTAATTTTTAACAGGACACGCACGTATGGCAAAGTTGGGAAGAGCATCTATTTTAAGCTTATTTTATAAAACATGTGTCTTTATAAAAAGAGGCATCTAGAACCTGCCCAGTTGTAAACAATTCCTCACTTGCTCCAAAGGTGTAAATGTGTGTATACACTAAGTACTCAAATATTTCAGACATATTGCGCTCTGCTGTAGTTACGCCCAAACTATATGCCATATATACTCGAGTATAAGCCTAGTTTTTCAGCACATTTTTTGTGCTGAAAAACGGCCCCCTCGGCTTATACTCGAGTCAACGTCTGCAGATGTCTAGCAGGGGGCGCTGCTTCTAAAGCTAAGGTTTCCATAACTGCGGCTGCAGATATGGAAACCTTTGCAGTGATGTGCTGGGTATTCCTACAGTGTGTGCTGTGCCTGTGCGAGCGGCGGGTGCTAAGTTGTCACCTGCCGCCCGCAGAAGTAGTTGTAGTAAGCACGGACCCTCCCTCCCCCTCCCCGACTCCCCCCGCAGAGGTACCTGTAGTTGAGCAGAGTTGGCCCCCCCTCGAGCCCGCAGCAGCACATCCTGGACAGTGTGACAGGCTCGGGCTGTGTCAGGCAGCGTTAAGGAGGCTGGCACATCACACAGAGGCACAAGCTCCTCCTCTGTATGTATGTGCCAGCCTCTCAGTGAAAACACACACATAGCCCCTGTAAATTCAGCAGATTGAGCCACGAGGAAGGGGAAAGTAAAATTAAAAGGTGCTATATTACAGGTATTTTTATTTAACATGATAGTTGTGTTGCCCATGTTTAAGGTGGTTGTCCTAAGTGGGAACGTACTGTCCAGTGCCTAATGTACTATCTACTGCCGAGCGAACGTACTGTCTACTGCCAAGCGAACGTACTGTCCAGTGCAAAACGTACTGTCCACTGCCTAATGTACTGACCTCTGCCTAATGTACTGACTACCTAAGTAATATAGGGGCTGATTTATAAAGCCAAATGCAAGTTAAACTTTTCAAGTGGAGAAAAAGGAGGGACGGGGCATGACGCCCCCCTCCCCATCCTAAAAATTCTTTTTTTATCCTGTTAGAAATGGATCCCAATATCGATGCCAGTACTTCTAATCCTGGACCAAAACAAAAACGCAGGTCATACGAAGCTGCTTTCAAACTTAAGGTTGTGTCAAGAGCAGAAGAAAGCAATAACAGTATTGCAAGTAGAGAATTTTGTGTTGACGAAAAACAAGTAAGGGAGTGGCGGAAAATGAAAGCTGACTTGGAAAAGATTCCAAAGGCAAAAAAAGCTCGACGTGGTTTAACGACTTCATATGGGGCTCTAGAGACTGAATTGCATAAATGGGTTATGGAGTGTCGTCAAAATGGTTACTGTGTAACACGCATGGGAATTCGCTTACATGCCCTTCAAATGGCTAAAGATGAAAAATTTAAAGTACCAGGCACTAAAAAATTTGTTGCATCAGCAGGATGGTGTACCCGCTTCATGAATAGGTTTGGCCTATGTTTGCGGCAAAGAACAAAGATTGCACAGAAGCTGCCAAAAGACCTTGATGAAAAAGTGATGTCATTCCATTCATTCATCATAAAACAAAGAAGGATCCATAACTACGACCTTCAAAATATTGGGAATATGGATGAAACGCCTATGACCTTTGATCTTCCAAGCAACAGAACTGTGGCAAGTTTGGGAGACAAAACTATTTTACTAAGAACCACAGGAAATGAAAAAAATCATTTCACAGTCGTTCTGTCATGTTTGGCTAATGGAACCAAGCTGCGGCCTGTTATTATTTTCAAAAGAAAGACCTTGCCTAAAAAGGTCAAATTCCCACCACAAATTACAGTGCGTGCACATATTAAAGGCTGGATGGATGAAGACGGAACAAAAAAATGGATGGAAGAAATTTGGAACGGACGACCAGGAGCAGCCTTAAAGAAAAAACCATCATTGCTAGTTTGGGATATGTTCAGAGCCCACACATCTGATGACATAAAAAAATTGGCAAAGTCTTCTCAAGTTACTTTGGCCGTTATTCCAGGTGGGCTTACATCTAGTTTAGTTTGTTTGCTGTTCCCCTGCTGTCTCCCTGCTGCTGCCTGTTTATTTGTGTTATTTTTGTTTTCTAGCCACTGCCCTTGCATTTGGGCCGACAGTCTACTGCTGCTCTTTGTTGGGTCCTCCCCTTCCGGTCCCGCGGCCGCGTCCAATAGGTATCCTGCCTTGCACAAATAAATTGGTGACGCCTGCGGCGCTCGTCACGGGGGCGCGCACCGAAGGAGCGCACCTAAGGAGCACGACGTGCTCCTTAGGTGCGCTCCTTGGGGTCGCTCCATGGTCCGGAGTCCTTTATATTTTCCAAGCTGGTTGGGATTGATACTTGCCTATCTCTTCATTGCTCTCTGCGGTAAGTCCAGCTCTCTACTTCCTCAGCCGGTCCCCTTGATTGGGTCCCCGCATTTCTCAACAGTCCCACTATATATATCTCTCATCTTCTTCACTTTTCTCCTTCTTTATCTCATTCCTCCATGGCTGCCATACCTGTTTTCTGGGGTAGGCGCCCTGATAAACCTGCTTCTCTGCGTTTCCGTTCCGCTGCTAATCTCTGCCCCTGCCCTCTTTCTTTTTCTTTCCCCCTCGCTTCTCCTGCCTGTCCACACCTGGCACGGGTCCCTTCCACCTTATCCCCCGCCTTTTCTTCTTCCTCCCCTTGTTTTTCTATTGGTCTTCTCAATTGTCGATCCCTTCGCAATAAAACCCTGCTGGTCCAGGATTTGGTGCTGCAGTCCCCCCCGGGGCTCACTCTCCTCACGGAGACCTGGCTCCGTGAGGGTGAGGACGCGCTTCTTGCACGTTGTCTCCCCCCTGACTTTTCAGCAGCCTTCGTCCCCCGCCGTGGCCGGTCTGGTGGTGGCGTAGCTGCTGTGTTTCACCCTTCTTTTCCCTATACTCGGATCTCTTCCTCTCACTTGCACTATCCTGAGGCTCTCCTACTTCACCTCCACACCTCCCCTTCTATTTACATTCTTCTGGTTTACTCCCCCACAGCTCTTCGTTCCCATCTCTGGGATGCCCTTCTACTAACCATTACCGAGGTCTCCCTGGCATTTCCTTGTCTTATTATTGCTGGTGATTTCAACCTACACCTAGATGCTCCTTCTTCATCACGGGAGCATTCCTTTCTTTCTTTTCTTCAAGATCTCTCTCTCTCTCAACATGTTACTCTTCCAACTCATCAGGCCGGTCACACCCTGGATCTCCTTCTGACTCCCACATCCTCTCCTCTTACTCTATCAGGTGCAGCTGCTACGCCCCTTCCTTGGACGGACCACTTCTACCTTACTTTCTCGTGTTCTCTCCCCAGCTGCACGTCTTCCGTTTCCTCTGCATAACTTTCCCTCCCGTCCTCGAGGCATCTTTCCCGTGCCCTCACTCCACTCACTCTCCAACGATTTCCCCCAGTTTCTGAACTTCTCCCTCCCGATTTTTCACTGTTGTCCCCTGACTCTGAAGCGTCTACCTGGTTTTCTTCTCTTTCTAATGCCCTCGACCGCTCCGCTCCTCTGCGTTCCCGGTCACCTCGTCACCGCCCCTCTCATCCCTGGTACCATCATGGCTTACGGCTACTCCGGACGCATCTCCGGAGAGCCGAACGCCTGTGGCGCAGGGACCCTTCTCCGGTTAATTTATCCATCTTTAAATCTCACCACTCCTATTACCGTTCCCAGCTTCATTCTGCAAAACGTGATTACTTTTCCACCGCTATATCTCTTGCTCCTAATCAGACCCGCCACTTATATTCCACCTTTCAGTCTCTTCTTTCGCTACACACCCCATCTTCAGCCCCCGCAGTTCAACCCTGCCCTTCCCCCTCCCGTCTGGCTTCCTTTTATCTCTAAAGTTGATCTCTTGCGTGACTCTCTTCCTTCCTGTCCTGCCCCTATCACCTCTCCTCCCCCCCTTCCCTCTCCTCCACCAGTTTCTCACCTTTCTCACTTCTGGGCTACCTTCTCCCCCATTACAGCACCCGAACTCCATCATCTCATTTCCTCCTCCAAGAAGACCTTCTGTTCGCTTGATCCTATCCCCTCATCTTGGCTCCTCACTCCTTCTCTTGGCTGTTTTCCACACATTCTTACTATGTTCAATTCTAGCCTTTCTACAGGAATTTTCCCTAAACCATGGAAGCACGCATTGGTTCGCCCTATCTTAAAGAATCCCTCCTCCGATCCTTCACTTCCTTCTAACTATCGGCCAGTGTCTAATCTTCCTTTCCTCTCTAAACTTCTTGAAAAATTTGTTTTCGCTCAGCTCTCTCACCACCTTGATTCCACTAACTACCTTCATCCACGTCAGTCTGGCTTTCGTCCTGGGCACAGCGTTGACACGGTTCTTTTAGCTTTCACTAATGCACTTCATGTGGCACATGATCGTGGTGAGGTTTCGGTGGCGGTTGCTCTGGATCTTTCGGCTGCGTTCGATCTTGTCGACCACTCTCTCCTTCACCGTCTTCGAGAAGCTGGTCTTTGTGGCACTGTTCATCACTGGTTTCACTCCTTCCTTTATTCCCGCTCATGTGCAGTTCTCTCCTCTTCATCTGTAATTCCCCCGTCTGATTCACAATGTCTTTCCTGTGGGGTCCCTCAGGGTTCTGTTCTTGCTCCCCTTCTTTTCAACCTATTTCTGGCACCTCTTGCTCTTCTAATCCAGCAGTCCGGCATATCAGCTTTCTTCTATGCCGATGATATTCTTTTGCTTCACCACACCTCCTCTTCCAGTCCTGATCTGACTCCTCTGAACTCCTGTCTTTCTTCTGTTGCTCACTGGCTTACTCTTAACTGTCTCCATCTGAATCTGACTAAGACTCTTGCTATCTGGTTTTCTGGTGTGGGTCCCTCTCCTTCACTCGCTCCTTCTTTCTCTGGCACTCCGGTTCCCCTAGTTTCCACGTTTCGTTATCTTGGTGTTCACTTTGATTCTGACCTATCTTTTCGCACCCATATCTCGCACATCGCCAAAACCTCCTATTTTTTTCTTCGCCAGATCCACTCTGTACGCCCCTTTCTTTCTTCTTCTGCCTTAACTACTCTGGTTCTATCTCTAGTAATGTCTCGGGTCGATTTCTCTAATTCTTTATTTCTCGGTCTCCCTAAAAATCAGTTAGCCAGACTCCAAAGGATCCAAAACACTGCTGCTCGTCTCATCACCTCTTCCACAATTCGCGATCACGTCACCCCTTTGCTTTTTCATCTTCACTGGTTGCCTGTTTCCTTTCGTCCTCAATATAAAATGCTGATTCTGCTACACAAGGTCTTTCATACTAGCACTCCCTCATATCTGGCTGACCTGCTTTCTTTTCACACTCCTAGGTACACCCCACGCTCCTTTCATCTTAATCGTCTATCTCTTCCCCCTCCCTCCCGTGCGCACTTACAGTTCACCCGTCTCTCTGCCTTTTATTTTGCTGGTCCCGCTCTCTGGAATTCCCTTCCTTCCTCCCTCCATCTCGAACCTCTTCACACCACTTTCAAGCACAACCTAAAAACCCACCTATTCTCTCTAGCGTTTGATGTTCCTTCTCCCTTTGTTTGATGTCCTCCTCTGTCTGTATTTGCTCCCCTTCTTTTGTTCTGTCAAATCTGTCGTCTTCTCTTTCTCTCTCCCTGTCCTTTATAATTTTATAGCCTATACTTGATGTTTCAGTATAATTTTTATTTACTTTTTGGTTGTAAATTTTATATTTATTATTATTGTATATTTTCTTTTTACCCTCCAGCTTTGTCTGGATTTTATGTGATTTATTTTTATTGTACACCGCCTTGATTATACTTGAAAGGCGGTTTTTATCAAGTTTAATAAACATAAACGAACAAACATCTGTATTGCAGCCCCTAGATGTGTGTTTAAATAAACCTTTCAAAGACCGTGTGCGAAAGATGTGGCATGAATGGATGTCATCTGGTCAAGCTCAACTGACAAAAGTTGGAGATCTGAGAAAGCCAGACATAGAATTGATAGCACAGTGGGTTCGTGATGCATGGGAAGATATTCCAGAGGACCTGGTGCAACGCGCCTTTAAGAAATGTGGCATTAGTAATGCTATGGATGGCAGTGAAGACAGCGCATTGTATGAGAACGACAGCAGTGATGGTGATGACTGTGAAGTCAGTGATGATGACAATGTTTATGCTGATAACATCACAGGAGCTGAAGCAGCTGAAGCTCTGTTTGGACATACAGATGATGATGAGGAGAACTCCAGTTTTGAAGGATTTTAGCTCTTGTGTGTTAGCTTGGTTGCTGATTAAGTTAAGGTTGATGTACTTTTAAAGATACGGTATTTTTGATACCATATTGTTTTTGTTGACCCCATTTTCCACTTACAGAGCTATTTTACTGTTTTTCGTTTAAATAAATATTCATGTAATTTTATTGGTCTCTATCTTTATTTTTTACATTGACTAGTAGGTGCCTCATTTCCCACCCTCAGCTTATATTCGAGTCAATAGTTTTGCCCAGTTTTTTGTGGTAAAATTAGGTACCTCGGCTTATATTCGGGTCGGCTTATACTCGAGTATATACGGTAACTGGCAACACCTATGTACAGTCCACAAGAGAGTAGGTGCTATTTTTCGCAATGCCTACTGTTTATGTCCCTACACCTCTGAACAATTTTATAAGAGCTTTTTTCCCACAGGTAAAACACGAAATACTATATAAAAAATTACCCCAAAGTGTCTGAAGAAAAGGATAGAGGAGATTTCCAATCAGGGGCGGCCCAAGGGTGGTGCGGGCCTCATATGCATAAGCAGCATCATTTGCATAAATATTTGCATAATGTTACCATACACTAACTTTTAGTAAACATGCCTCTTAATGAGTGTATGGATAAAGAAAGACTAAAAATTTCTACATTACTATAATCCAGTGCCAACCGCCAGGCACATTAGGAACTACTACAAACACTGCCCATTTAGAACCCATAGCAAACTCACTGTATCCTAACAGCATTACCAGGACTCACAAAGCACCAGACCCTACCTATCAAAAGGCAACACTGCAAATATTTAACCAATACATTTCAAAGAAAAACAATACATGACCTACTGGGGAAAGAGAACAAGTGGCAATGTCAAATAGGAATTACATAAACAGAATACCTCAGCTCAGTTACACATGCAGAACATAGACCATCACCAAACAAGGAATCATAATTTAGAAACAGGAAGACAATAATTAAACTTTGAACCCCAAAAGCCAAACTTGGAATATACAACACTGTAGAAATAAAACTATAAATTAATTTCCTCTTGCACTAAACAAAGCACAGACGTTAATGATGCACATTTCCCAGAGCTGACATAGTCCAGTTAATAAATTAAAAATAAAAAGATATCCTTCTACCTTTGTGCATTTTTTTTCAGTTGCAATTGCTCCAGCCACTTTCTTCTGGTTTCTTCGTGTCTTCTGCTAACTCTCCATCGTCTGCTGTCCATTTGACCTTTCTTCTCTTCTAGTTATTTTCCATTCTCTCTCTACATCTGCTTTAACATACTAATCTTTCTCCTTTTGCTTTTTCCTCATTCCTATTTCATCCACTCAAATTTTACCCCTCCATCCTCAATCCCCACTTACTCTCCCAATACCTGGCCAATTGTAGATTTTTCTTCCCTCCCACACAAAATATTTTTCCCCTCTCCATTTCACTCTCCCAGCCCCATCCCATTCTAATCCTCCAACATCAGCTCCCTTCTAGTTCCAGCCCCACCCAGCATCCGCTCCCTTCTAGTCCCCGTATCAGCCCATTTCCAGTCCTAGCCCCCCCATCAGCCCATTTCCAGTCCTTTCCCAACCCCGCCATCAGCCCATGTCAAATTCTAGCTCCCTTCCACTCAGCCCATTTCCAATCCAAGCCCCCATGAGCCTCCTTCCAGTTCTAGCCCCTCCATGAGTCCATTTCAATCCAAGCCCCCACCACACCCCACTTCCAATCTTAGCTCCCCCCAACAGCCCATTTCCAGTCCTACCCTAGCCCCTCCGTCAGCCCATTTCCTGTCCTAGCCCCCCCCCCCTCAGCCCATTTCCAGTCCTAGCTCCCTCCCCTCACAGCCCATTTCCATTTCAAGCCCCCCCTCCCCATCAGCTATTTGCAGTTCAAGCCTCCCCTTCCACTCAGCCCATTTCCAGTCCTAGCAGCTCCCCAACCCATTACCAGTCCTAGCCCCCCCATAGCCCATTACCAGTCCTAAGCCCCTCATCAGCCCACTTCCAGTCCTAACCCACTCATCACCCCATTTTCAGTCTTAGCTCCCCCCCTTAGCCCATTACCAGTCCTAACCCCCCCCCCCCATCAGCTCACAGCCCATTACCAGTCCTAACCCCCCTCCCCCCAATCAGCCCAGGGAAAGTTTAAAATATAAAATAAAGCTGGCTGCTACCGCTGCCGCAGCATCGAGTGTCCCATGAGGCCCCCTCCTGCCTGGCAGAGCTCTCCCTCCCTGCATCAGTCCCTTCGGCGCAGCTTTCAGAGCTGGGAAGGGAGAGTTTCTCCCTCGCCGCTCTGTTAAGCCAGCCAGGGCTGATGGGAAACGGGCATTTCCTGTTTCCCATCAGCCCCGGTGGGCTTAACAGAGCCGCGAAAGGGAAACACTCCCTTCGCGGCTCTGAAAGCCGCGCCAAAGGGACCGATGCAAGGAGGGAGGACCCCGGGGGCCCCACAAGTGTACAGTTACAATAAAGATTCCTTCCTTTGCATCCACGTTTTTTGTACTGAGCACAGGGGCTGGAGCCACAGACAACAGGCAGTGAAAATTATGATTGAAAATGACCCCACAAGGGGGTAGAAAGCGAAAACATTTTCCCCGATAGTAGCAGGAACACATTCTAGGGGCTCCACAGAAAAGGACTGGAGAAGATGGCAACATGACGGGCGGAAAGGCAGTCAACACATGCATGGTGGAGCCTTCCAAAGACTTCCAATGGAAACTGGGGAGTGCTCCCAGGTGGGGCTCTGTCTGTGATGTCACCCATACATGAGGACTTACTTCCTGCTTGTCCACAGAGAATATATGGAAATATTTCTTTACAGAAAAAGAGTGGTAGATGCATGGAATTGTCTCCCAGTGGAGGTAGTACAGACTAGGACAGTATCTGAATTCAAGGCGGCATGGGACAAACACAAACTATCTAAAGGAAAAAAATGGACTATAGTAGTTGATATGGAAAGGCAGACTAGCTAGAAACATGATGGCAGAAAAAGATCATATGGCCTATGTTTTTAATTTGATTCCTAGCATTCTATTTGCTTTCTTGGCTGCAGCTGCACACTGGGTGGAGGGTTTCAATATATTATCCACAATGACACCTAAATCTTTTTCCTGGATGGTAGTTCCAAATGCAGAACCTTACATTGTGTAACCGTAGTTTGGGTTGTCCTTCCCTAAGTGCATAACTTTGCACTTGTCCACATTAAATTTCATCTGCCATTTAAATGTCCAGTCTTCCAATCTACCAAGGTCCTCTTGAAATTTTTCACAATCCTCTTGCAGTTTAACAACTTTAAATAATTTTGTGTCATCTACAAATTTGATCACCTCACTCGTTATTCCTATATCCAGGTCATTTATGAATGTGTTAAAAAGCAGACTCAGCACAGATCCCCGGGGTACTCCACTACTGATCTTTCTACATCAAGAAAAATGGCCATTTAGCCCTACTCTCTGCTTTCTATCTTTTAACCAGTTCCTGATCCACAGTAGTACACTGCCTCCTATCCCATGACTTTTTAATTTTTCCAAGAGTCTCTCATGAGGAACCTTGTCGAAGGCTTTCTGAAAATTCAGATGTACTACATCAACAGACCCACCTTTGTCTACCTGCTTATTTACAACTTCAAAAAAACATTAGTAAGACACGACCTTCCCTGTCTCCCATTAAACCATGACTATCTACATGTTCAGAAATTTTGTTCTTAACAGTTTCTACCATTTTTCCCCGGTACTGATATCAGGCTCTCTGGTTTGTAGTTTCCCGGATCACCCCTAGAAACCTTTTTAAAAATTGGCGTTACATTGGACATCCGCTAATCTTCAGGTATTACTGATGATTCTAATGATAGTTAACAGAATAGTAATAGTAGGACTGCAATCTCATATTTCAGTTCTTTCAACATCCTAGGATGTATACCATCTGGTCCAGGTGATTTGCTACTCTTCAGTTTATCAGACAGTTGTAATACATCCTCCCAGTTTATTGATATTTCTTTCAATTCTTCTGCTGTATTAGCTTTAAATACCATTTCAGGAATAGGTAACTTTCCTACATCATCTTCAGTAAAAACTGGAGCAAATAATTCATTAAGTCTCTCTGCTATGGCCTTGTCCCTTCTTAGTGTCCCTTTTACCCCTCTATCATCCAATGGTCCAACTGACTCTCACAGGTTTTTTTTGCTACGAACGTACTTGAAAACGTTTTTGTGTGTTTTTGCTTTCACAGCAAGCTTTTTTGTCAAATTCTCTCTTTGCCTGGCTTATCAATGCCTTGCATCTAACTTGCCAGTGCTTATGTCGTTTCCAGTTTGTCATTTGGGAGGAGTAGCCTAGTGGTTGGGGCAAGGTACTTCAGGCCGGAAGGTCGGGGGTTCAAATCCCACTAGAGGACAGCAACCTTGGGCCGGAAGGACTGGGGTTTCTAGTCCCACAGATGCTCCTTGTGGTCTTGGGCAAGCCATTTAACCCTCCATTGCCCATGTTCCCTGTAAGTATTAGTGTATGTGTCTCATATCCCCGTGTGTTAAAAATGCATCCCCCAATTGTGTTGTGATGGCTTTGATTGAAGGATAAGGCGGTATACAAAACTGTCTAAATAAATAAATAAAATTTGGCTCTTTTTTTCCATTTCCTGAAAGATGCTTTTATGGCGACAATAGCCTCTGACCTCACTTTTAAACCATGCTGGCAGTTTTTTGGACTTCCTTCCACATTTCTTAAATCAATGCCAATGCTTGATGTAAAATTTTAACCTTTGCAGTTGCTGCTTTTAGTTCTTTAACTATTTTCCTCATTTTATCATAGTCTCCCTTTTGAAAGTTAAAAGGTAAGTACAGCATAGTTACTCACCTGTAACAGGTGATCTCCGGGAACAGCAAGAATTTAGTCCTCACATATGGGTATCGTTGGTACCGACAGAGCCTGCGTGGGAACGCTCCCCAGCGTCCAATCAGAAAGCTTTTGGGAGCATCCCACAGCGCCTGCGTGCTGCCTTCCCGCCTTTCCCAACTGCCTCTCTACAGTTGAGTTTTAAAGCTGAGACAAAGAGAGAGAGAGGGAAAAGAAAGAGAGAGATAGAAAGATACAACTCCTAGGGGAGGTGGGTGGGTTGTGAGGACTAAATTTCTGCTGTTCCCGGAGATCACCTGTTACAGGTGAGTAACTATGCTATTTCCAGGAACAAGCAGGAATGTAGTCATCACATATGGGGACTCCCTAGCTTTGGGTGCCAGGGAGAAACCCCAAAAGTTGTGTCTCCCTGAGAAGGGCTCCACTTCCCCCATGGATCTCTGGCATCCTATCAGCCTGACCAGACAAGGCATCCCGACGGGAGTCCTTGTCCAAGCAGTAATGGGCTGTGAAGGTATGAACCGAGGCCCAAGTGGCTGCTCGACAGATGTCGTCAATAGACACAGAGTTCAGATGAGCCATTGAGGCTGCCATGGCTCTCACATTGTGAGCTGTGACATGGCCCTCCAGAGAAAGGTTCTTACTCTGATAGGCGAAAGAAATACACTGAGCAATCAAGTTGGATAGTGTTCTCTTAAGAACATAAGAAATGCCATACTGGGTCAGACCGAGGTCCATCAAGCCCAGTATCCTGTTTCCAACAGTGGCCAATCTAGGTCATACGTACCTAGCAGTTTCCCCAAAAGACACAGGTTCTGCAGTGCTTGTACTAGGCCAAGCATTGATATCCTGGGTCCCTTTTTAATAGTGGTTTATGGACCTTTCCTCCAGGAACTTGTCCAAACCTTTTTTAAACCCAGCTATACTAACAGCCCTTACTACATCCTCCGGTAACAGATTCCAGAGTTTGATTACACGTTGAGTGAAGAAATATTTTCTCCTATTTGTCTTAAATAGTTTACCCTGTAGCTTCATTACATGTCCCCTAGTCCTTCTATATTCTGATAGCGTAAACAATTGATCCACGTTTATCCGTTCCACTCCATTCATTAATTTATACACCTCTATCATATCCCCCCTCAGCCGTCTCTTTTCTAGGTTAAAGAGCCCTAACCTTTTTAGCCTCTCTTCATAGGAGTAGCCTTCCATCCCCTTCACCAATTTGGTGGCTCTTCTCTGTACTTTTTCTAATAACTCTATGTCCTTTTTAAGATACGGTGACCAGAATTGCACACAATATTCAAGGTGCGGTCGTACCATGGAGCGATACAGAGGCATTATAATATCCTTTGTTTTATTCTCCATCCCTTTCCTTATGATACCTAGCATTCTATTTGCTTTCTTGGCCGCCGCTGCACACTGGGCGGAGGGTTTTAACATGTTATCCACGATGAATCCTAAATCTTTTTCCTGGGTGGTGGTTTCTAATGTGGAGCCTTGCATCGTGTAACTATAGTGTGGGTTGTTCTTTCCTAGGTGCATAACTTTGCACTTGTCCACATTAAATTTCATCTGCCATTTGGATGCCCAGTCTTCCAATTTATCCAGATCCTCCTGCAGTTTTCCACAATCCTCTTGGGTTTTAACAACTTTAAACAGTTTTGTGTCATCTGCAAATTTGATAACCTCACTAGTTATTCCCTTTTCCAGGTCATTTATGACTGACAGTCCCAAATGAGAAGGGTCAAAAGCAACAAAGAGCTAAGAAGATTTTCTATGTTGCTGTGTCCTCTGTAAACAAAAAGCCAGAGCTCTTTTACAGTCCAGGGTATGAAGATTCCTCTCTGCACTTGATGCATGAGGTCCTGGAAAAAAGACAGGTAGGTAGACCTCCTGGTTGAGGTGAAAAGGCGAGACCACCTTAGGCATAAAGTGTGGATGAGTCCTAAGGACTACCTTGTCATGATGAAACCTTGTATAATGTGGATTAGCTACTAGTGCTTGCAATTTACTAATGCGGCGTGCTGATGTGATTGCAATGAGAAAGATAACCTTCCAAGAAAGGTATTTCAAGGAGGTGGTAGCTAAGGGTTCAAAAGGTGGCTTCATGAGCTGCCCAAAAACCAGATTCAAGTCCCATGCCACCGGAGGTGGTCTAATGGGAGGCTTAGTTAGAAGGAGGCCTCTCGTGAATCTTGCTATAAGAGGATGAGAGGAAATAGGTTGTCCATTTAGAGGTTTAAGAGAAGCTGCAATAGCACTCAAATGGACTCTTACTGAATTTGTCTTAAGGCCTGCATTAGACAAATGGAGGAGATACTCCAGTAAAGATTCTAGAGGTAAAGCAAGGGGGTTAAGACCCTTTTCTGAACACAGAACAGTGAACCTTTTCCACTTGAAAGCATAAGAACGTTGTAAACGGGGCGCTGGGTGAGAATGTCCAGAGTCTTGGCAAAGGCAAATATTAATATGACTTGCAAAGGATTGTGGGAAAGGTAGTCCATTCATACCAGACTCAGCCGTTCACAATAAATTAGTTTTGCTTGCTCGAGTGTAAAGCCAAGAAGATATTTTATTTATGGGGTTATTTCTCCCAACACAGATATACTTGGTAGCACATAAAACAGGATACTTGCTTTCAGTGTTATACTTAGAAAAACAAATCAGGAAAAACAGCTGAACTTGTTAGGCAATCAAATCAAAGAATAAAGACCTTGATGGAAACAGAAAGGTCTTTTCTGTGGGCTTCTGCTAATATCTTCTTAGCAGTGCTTCAAATAACAAACAAAACCCACAAAGTAGGGAAAAACTGTTCTTTTCAGGGTTAACTTCTTGTATCTTCACACACAGACTCAAAAGTGTCCCTTCAGAGCTCACAGGCAATTAGGCAAGGCTCAATTGCTAGCAATTACCCAGCTGAAACCCCTTGGCTGGCTTACTTTCTACTGCGTGGCTCAAATCCTACTCAGAAGCTTTTCTGAGTAGATCAAAGAACAAGTTTATATTTCTTTGTGATGGTTGTTGTATTTTGTAACAGCATATTACCACAGACGTTTAGACAGAGAGCAATCCATGTATTCAAAGTCCTCATTTACAACATCTCCCCCTTCAACTATCATGGGTTCAATATCATGGATTGGCACAGAGGAATTTCTTAATGGAGCACTCTCAGGACAATACTTGTTTCCCTGCTGTCTTCCAAGTGAAAAGCTAGGGCATAGATCAGTGTTCATACCTGAGCTTCCATTGCTGTTAGAGTTCCTCTCTAAATGGCCTGGCCAGTATGTAGTCCAGTTCTTATGTCCAGCCTTCCAATCAAGATCCCTGGACACTGGATCTCTCTTCACATCCCTTCTGGCACTAGTCTTAGGGTCCCTTCCAAGTGCAGCCGTCTCCCTCACAGGTGGCGTCCGGGGATTCCTGGCTCTGCAGCACCACTCCTCTGGCTTTCCCCAGTCCAATGGTGTATGCTTGCCTCTGGAATGCCTCCCAGTATACGTACTGCTATGGACTCCTTTAGACCTCCCAAATGCTTTTCTCTTTTCTTCCAAAGTGTTTCTTGCTCTCTCTGTCCGTCCGCTCTGGCTTCTGCAGATTATCAGGATGATGGTCAGGATGCTTCTGATCCTCAGGATGACGATCCTCCAGACAATGAAGATGATTCTCTGTAGAATAAGCTTTTCTTTTATTCTGCTTACATGAAGGCTCCACCCTAGTACAGCGCAGCTGTGCTGAATCAAGCCCTGCCCTTGGAGATGAGTGCTTGGGGATTACCTCATAGCCCTCCTGATTGAACACATGTTTCCCCACTTCAGCTCCTCTAATGGCTGTTGGAAACCTGGTGCATTCTGGGAATGGTAGTCTTTTATGGAAATATTCTGTTTTCTTATTTCTACCATAACAGACAGGTTTGCTGGTTCAGAGTCACTTCACCTCTACTATAGCTCCTTCCTGAACTATGATAAGCTTCCTTATCACGTCTAGTGGAAGGTTTTCTAGAAGCATAAAGAACATCTTTCACTTGCTGAGAAAGATGAAGATCTTGGAGATCTAGGCCTTCAGCAACCAAGCCCTGAGATGCAGGGACTGGGGATTGGGATGCCATAACATTCCGTTCTCCTGAGATAGGAGATCTGGAGCAGACCCTAACTCCAGGGAGGGAGCTTGAGAGAGATGTAGAAGCAGAGGGTACCACACTTGCCGTGGCCAATGTGGTGCTATGAGAATCATGTGGCCTCTGTCTCTCTGAAGCTTGAACAGGGTTTTGGGAATTAGGGGAATGGGTGGAAAGGCATACAGGAAGTCTTGACCCCAGTGAAGGAGGAAAGCATCCTTGGCCTGAGCTCCCTGAGCTGGAGTTCTGGAACAGAACTGGGGAAGTTTGGCATTCCACGGACTTGCAAAGAGGTCTATGTCCGGGGTTCCCCAAAGTTGAAAAATCTTGGCCAACTGGTCTGCATGGAGAGAACTCGTGTGGAAGCAGAACTCGACTGAGTCTGTCTGCCCAAGAGTTTTGAACGCCTGGAAGATACACTGCCAGAAGATGGATGTGATGCTCTCTGGCGAGGGCCCACAGTCGCAGAGCGACAGAGCCTGTTCCCCCCTGCTTGTTCACATAGAACATGGCTACTTGATTGTCCGTATGGATAAGGACTGTCTTGTAGCTGAGCAGGGTGTGGAACACTAGCAGAGCAAGGAAGATTGCTCTGAGCTCCAAGAGATTGATATGTAGACAACTCTTGTGGAGTCCAAGTGCCCTGGGTGGAGAGGTCTTGCAGATGAGCTCCCCAACCCATTGGAGAAGCATCTGTTGTAAGAGTTGCTTGTGGCAGAGGTTGCTGAAAGGGGGACCCCAGCAACAAGTTTTGAGTGGACTTCCACCATTGGAGAGACAAAATGAGACGACTTGTGTTTGCTATTCTGTCCTGATGCCTGGGTCCATTGGGAGGATGAAGTCCACTGAGCTGCCCTCATGTGAAGGCGAGCATATGATACCACATGCACGGTGGATGCCATGTGGCCTAGCAACTGCAACATTTCTCGAGCAGTTAAAAAGGGCTTTAGGGCTGCTTGAGAAGCTAACTGCACCAAGCGAAGGCAACGGGCTTGGGGAAGGTAGGCCCTTGTCTTTGGGTATCCAGCAGGGCTCCTATGAACTCTAGAGATTGAGTAGGAGTTAGACTAGATTTTGGGATGTTTATGACCAGCCCTAAATACTGAAGGATACGCATTGTGCAGGATAGAGAAGTCCTGGCCTCTGACTGTGTTGGAGCTCGAATGAGCCAGTCGTCCAAGTAAGGGAAGACGAATATTCCCAGAGTGCGTAGAAATGCTGCTACCACAGCCATGCATTTCGTGAACACCCTTGGTGCAGAGGCCAGACCAAAGGGAAGCACCCTGTATTGGTAGTGCTTTCCTTGAAACAGGAACCGAAGGAACCTTCTGTGGGTTGGATGGATGAGAACATGGGTGTACGCATCCTTGAGATCTAGAGAACAAAGCCAATCCTGACTCTGAAGGTATGGAAGCAGAGCTCCGAGAGAAATCATTTTGAATTTCTCCTTGACCAGGAATTTGTTCAAATCTCCGAGATCTAAGATAGGTCTGTATCCTCCTGTTTTCTTTGGGATAAGAAAATAAGGGGAATAGAACCCTGTGCCCTGTTGATGAAGAGGCACTTCTATTGCCCCTTGGTCAAGAAGGATGGTGACCTCCTGACCTAGCAAGTCGATGAGAGAGGTCGGAGAATTGAACTGCTTCACTATTGTGGGAGGGGGCATGCTTGAAAAATGAAGTTTGTACCCCTCTCTTATGATGGAGTGTGTCCAACGCTCTGCTGTTATTTGCCCCCATCTGGGAGCAAAATGGCATAACATTCCTGGAATGGTGGACGGTTCTGGTCCTTCCAGAGCCAAAAAGTCTAAGTTCTCTAGCAGAAAGTCAAAGGCCCTGAGGAGGCTGAGGCTGCTGAGCCGGTTGAGGCCTAGCAGCCTTTGCTTTCTTCTGTTTGGGTGGTTGCTGACGTTTGGTTGAAAACTGACCTGCAGAAGATGCCTGCTGACCATAAGCAGGATAAAATCTCTTCTTAGAAAAAGGTGTTCTTTTGAACAACTTTTTCCTAACAGGATCAGCAGTAGACTTGGATAGTCTATCCAAGGTGGAATTTTCAGCATCCATCTCATTGGCTTTTTCTTGCCAATCTTTACCAAACAGGTTCTCACCCATACAAGGGATATTTCCCAATTTATCTTGTACCCAGAGCTCTAAATCAGATGCTTGGAGCCAAGCAATTCTACGTGCACCGATGGCAATAACCGAAGCCCTGCTTATACATTCAAAGCAGTCGAAGGCTGCACGGTTGGAGAATTTAGAGACATCTTGGACATGTTTGAGCCAAGTGAGAAACTTCTGCCTTTTATCCTCAGAGATGAAAGGACTTAAAGTCTGTAGATGATCAGTAACTTCCTTTAGGAACATTCCCATGTAGAGACTATAGGAACTGATTCTTGCAGCAAGCATGGAAGCTTGAAAGACTCTACATCCAAAAGCATCCAGAGTTCTGCATTCACGTCCTGGAGGATTAGAGGCATGTCTTTTTGCACTTCTAATCCTTCTCATAGCAGATTCCACCACAATGGAGTGGTGGGGAAGCTGAGTTTTATGGAAACCAGGACAAGGAGGGACACGATACATAGCATCTAACCTACGAGAATGAGGAGAGGTGGTAAGTGGTGTTTCCCACATTCTCAACATGAGATCATATAGAATCTCATGAATGGGTAGGGTAGCTGCCTCCTTAGGAGTTTTGGGATATTGCAAAATATTCAACTCCTTGGCCCTGTTTCAGGGGTCACAGTGATGGACAGGCCCCGAGCCACCTCTCGGATGAAGTCTTGGAAAGACATGTCCTCTGTAGGAGACATCCTGCGTTTAGGGGAGGAGGACTCCTGTGGAAGCATCATCGCTGCATCGACAGAACTTTCAGAATCCTCAGATTCTTCTGAGGAATCGAAGTATCGCCTGTCTGGATGCTCTTGCTGAGCCCGATACCTGTACCGAGCAAAATCGGTATCGGGAATAACCGGTACCGGGGAATCGGTACCGGTATAGCAGGCATCGACGCCGATGTCGATGCTATCGGTACCGGTTGCGATACTGATACCGATGCCGGTGCTGGTGGAGTTGTCTGCCGCGGTACCAAGGGCGTCGATGCCACAAGGAAAGCCGCTAGACTGCGTTCTATGAACAGAATTCTCTGGTCCATAGACGCTGCCAATGCCTGGAAATCGGTACCGGTGGAAACTGCCGGTACCCCAGAGCATGGCACCAGGAGATCTGTCAAGGCCGAGCCATCGAGAACATCCTGGAACCCCGATGATGGTGCTTTGGAAGCCGAAGCTTCCCACCGGGGTAATTTTGCCGGTGCAGAATCCTCAAGGGCAATGCCAGAGGCATCTCGATGCTTAGGAGATTTACCCTTTGAGGACCGGCTAGACTTATGTTTAGTTAGTTACCTGAGATCCACGGGAAGAAGCAGCAGCCCTGGAAGACGTCGATGCCACCGAAGCTGCATCAGAGGGAAACAGGGTACTGAGCTTAGCAGCTCGGTTCTGTCGACCCCTTTTAGACATCATAGCATAGGACACACAATCTGTGATGGAGTGGTCAGGACCTAAACATTTTAAACACCATTCATAGGTGTCAGTGACGGAAATGGTACCGCCACATTTTGTGCACTTTTTAAAACCTGAAGCAGGTTTTTCCATATTAAGGAAATTTCTGGGCCTTAAGGCCCAAAAAGACAGGTGTACCTGAAGAAAGTACAAGAATGGAAAAATTAATTTTTTTAAAAAGAAAAAATACCAGCGGTACCGGTAGAGCGTCGGGGAAGACAGACGAGACCACACAAAGAAATAAAGAAATAAGGAAATTCTTCTGCGGTGACAGGAACACGACCTGCTGGCTCCGTGGAAAAAGAAGAACTGGAGAGAGGCAGTTGGGAAAGGCGGGAAGGCAGCACGCAGGCACTGTGGGATGCTCCCAAAAACTTTCTGATTGGACGCTGGGGAGCGTTCCCGCGCAGGCTCCATCAGTACCGACGATACCCATTATGCGATGACTACATTCCTGCTTGTTCCTGGAGATTGTGGTTTTCCTTGTTGTCCTTCCTCCATTTATTAAATCAAACGCAATCATGCAATGATCACTATTGTGAAGTGGCTCCAACACCCTTGTCTCTTGCACCAGATCTTGTGTCCCACTAAGGTCTAGGTCCAAAGATGGCTTTCCCTCTTGTCTGTTCATGACCCAGCTGCTCCAAGAAGCAGTTTTATTTCATCTAGAAACTTTACCTCCCTACATATCCTGCCGTAACACTGACCTAGTCGATACCAGGGTAATTGAAATCACCCATTATTACTGTGGTATAAATATTGTTAGCTTCCCTGATTTCTTTGGGCAATTCATCATCCATTTGTTCATTCTGGTCAGGTGGTCGATAGTACACCCCCAATGCCATCGTCTTCCCCTTTTTACATGGAATTTCAACCCATATATTCTACAGTGCATTTTGTTTCCTGCAAAACTTTAATCCTGTGTGACTCAATGCCCTCTCTAACAGAGGAGAACAAATTTGGTTGCGGTCTATCATTGTGATATAATTTGTACCCGGCTTTCAGGGTCCCACTGGTTTTCCTTTCACCATGTCCGAGATACCAATCATATCTAACTTCTCATTTAGTGCTATATATTTTAACTCTCCATTCTTTTTCTTTAGACTTCTAGCATTTGCATAGAAGCATTTTAGAGGCTGTATTTTATTTATATTAATCTGGTTACTTGTAGGCAGGGGTAATTTGGGATCTTTAAGTTCTGTCTGCTCTGTACTTAAGGGCATTTGTGTTACTTTTGTCTTTATTTAAACCTGTCAGTATGCCCCATCTTCAATCTTTTACTAGTATCCTTCAAGAATACATCCTTCCGAACCATGTGCTTTTGGGCGACTGTCTGCTTTCCCCTACTATCTAGTTTAAAAGCTGCTCTCTCTCTCCTTTTTAAAGGATAATGCCAGCAGCCTGGTTCCATCCCAGTTAAGGTGGAGCCCATCCCTTTGGAAAAGCCCCTCCTTTCCCCAGAATGTTGCCGAGTTCCTAACAAATCCAAAACCCTCATTCCTTGCACCATTGTCTCACCACTCATTGAAACGCCAGAGCTCTGCCTGCCTTTTGGGTCCTGCGCATGGAACAGGGAAGCGCTTCAGAGAATGCTACCTAGAAGTTCTGGATTTCAACTTCCTACCTAAAAGCCTAAATTTGGTCTCCAGAACCTCCCTACCACACTTTCCTATGTCATTGGTACCAACACGTACCAAGACAGTAGACTCCTCCCCAGCACTATCTAAGACCTTGTCACAATAGTTCCTGACAGCAGGATCTTACCATTTTTCAGAAGTGAGACGTGAGAGAGCCAGAGGAGAAGGAGTTAACATACAAAGAAAAATCATTGAAATGTCCAAATGCTGGAAATGTACTGAGGTGTGTACATGAGCTTTCAGAGGTATATGACATCATATGGAAAAGATGTGAAAACAAACTTATCAATAAATGGTGGAGAGAGAGAGGGTAAAAGGCAATCATGAGATATGTTCTTCTTCATGCTAAGCAGGCATGTTTATATGGCCCCCAGTATAGTTGTCAGAACTGCTAGAAATGTAAATAGTTTCCCCAGTTTACCTCCATGTTAAAATCCCTGTTATATGTAAACAAAAGTCATACTCAAATGACCAAGTGTTATGTTGTTTCAATGTAAACCGCACTGATGACAAAGAGCGCGGTATATAAGAAATGTTAAATAAATAAATAAGAACACATGGAGTTGGAGATATATTTCTTGGGAACTGAGGGGTGGGAGAGAACCAAGCAAGAGAACCAGGTAAAGAACTGAGTGAAGGGGGCAGAGGTCAGATAACAATATAAATCTGACAAGGCCCAGACTGATAACTGCAGACATGGGCCCAAGAAAGGTCAATGGAGAGGGGTACAGACATGAGTAGAGTAACATCACACAAGTGGGGCCTCAAGCTGCTGGAACAAGAATGAGCTAATTAAAGAAGAATGCCTGAATAGTAAGTATGGTCCTGAACAAGGGTATATAATGTGACAAGACCAGATACACGATGAATCCGTCTGCTTCGCAGTGGAGGCTGTGGGGAAGTATGGATTTCCTGGGTTCTCCATGGCCCCAGTATCTCTATTGTCGTGTCTGAGTTTTGTGTACATGGAAGTTTGTCTTGTGCGTATGTCTATTACACTGTTTCTCTTGTGTCCAGGAAGGCCTGTCATACATTCTCACTCGCTGTTGAGTCAGGAAGTAAGACAGAATCATGCAGGCAGGACCCGACATTCTGACTTGTAATTGTTTAGAAATCTGCATCTAAGATAAGACAGAATGACCCTGTTTGCTTGCTGTGAGAGGTGGCAAGATCTGTAATTCCACTGGATTGTTTTCCTTTGTTCTTAGTTTTCTGTTTCTGTAAGATAGGGAATAATAAAAGGATCCTTTTGAAGAAAACTCTGTGAAACAGTTATCATCATGTACGAGCGTGTTGTCCTGCATAAAGGTGATATTTTATTGGGACGTGTAAGTCCTTTCTGTGATGTTTCCCTTCTGGACAGAGGAAGGTGTCTGCTCGGGAACTGTCTGGCCAACAGTCCAGCTGACCCTTCGCTCCATACAGAAGGCATGAACTATTTTGCAACATCCCCTGCTGGACTTGCTGCAATGGTTCAGTCAGAACCTATACCAGGTAGTGCCTGCCCACCCTTCACCCTCCACCCCCAATAAGGCAGTGTGATGACTGCTCCTCTGGGCTGTGTGAGGTAGTGTGTATTTCTCTTGTGGACAGACACCCCTTGGGACCCAAATTTGGCCTTGTGTGAAGCCTACAGTAAGGAGATTTTTTTTCACCTTTCTGATTCCTAAGTTACATCTTGATATGCCATTTGAAAAGTCTAAGAGGGTTAAAATGAGTATGAAAGTCCATGGGAATAGGCCACCCCACAGCCTGCAGTGCAAGAGGTACAAGCGAAGAAGGCATGCCAGGCAAATGGACAATCCGGTTTGACCAAATTTCCCTATGGTGCTTGGCTTTGTAATAAGCCTCTTTGAAAATACTATACTTCTTTGTATTACTGGAAACCAAAGCTTTCTGTTTAGAACGTATAGTGTTTTTCCTTTTACTTCTGTAGATTGTATTAGTTTTAATAGCGGATGCCTAAACACTGCATGCTATACAGTCAAAACCCAGTATGCACAAATTTACACATCTGTTACCATATCGAGCTGTTTTATAGATATTTAATCATGGGGAATGTTTTTCTACACGATTGCTGGTGCACTACCATTGCCCCTGTGATGATCTGCTGAATGTGTGTACTCATATGAAACACATCAGAAGATGAATACTCAATGTAATTTTTATGCCACAAAGACAGTGGAGGTTTGCAATTATACTCTCAGATAGTCAACTAAACTGTGAGCGACAGGCTATTTCTTTCCCAGGCAACTGCTCCTAGGACAGCATTAAACAAAATATTACATTAACATACTTCCTTGGAAGAAACTACAGTAGCTCAAGCTACACAGACACTTCTACATAATTAATCACTACATAACTTACTTCCACCACATTATCGTCAGTAAATCAGCAATTAATGTGAATCCAGTTTTCTCCTTTCCCCCCTCATGTCAGTAAGAACTAAACAGACATTTCACTTACCACAAAGAACCACTTCTTCGCTAGTGTGTGCACAAGGATTATTTTGGCCAGAGCTGCAGATCCATAGAGGCAGATGGAGACATAGAAGTTGGTATACCAAAAGAGAGAATGGCCCATTAAAGAAACGAATACTGCTATGATTAGGACCATAAATAAGGTAGCAAACCAGCTTAGCAGCAAGATGCCCACTCCGTACAGAATGTCCTTCATATAGCTGATGCCTAAATTGGGAGGGGGAGGGGGGGTAGAGGGAAGGAAGAAAGGAGAAAGCACATTCCAGTTTTTAATTTATAGGGCAGGTGATAAAACTAAGAGTGAGTGTGTACTGTGATGTCCATAGCACATTATAAGCTGCAGTGACGTTTTACAAGGTTGGGAGTGGGAGGAAAAAAAAAAAAAAAAAAAAAACACATCCCATTGTAACCAAATCCAGAGATGGAATTTCAAATATGCAGGTGGGGAAAGATAATATGAAACTTCTAAATTTGTAGTAGAAACATGGCAACATGTTAACAGGTTATTAACTTATCCTGCTCTAATTTATTAAAAGAAATATACGGCAGCAATTCCCTTTTCACCTATCATTCTGTGCCTTTTATCATATCAGCACCTGAAAGGGCAGCTTTCTCCCACGTAGCTTCTGAATTCACATTCATTCAGTTTTGGGCTTGAATTCAGATTGAGCTTGTGAGATGCTAACGTCTAGTTTTTGTACTTTCCAGTCTATGCTAGGATTCTTTTCATGTTCGGCTTCATGCTCCAGTTGAGCTATATTATTTTTACTGGCAACATTCATAGGTTCTTGAACGGGTGCAGGAGAAAGTTAGAACACCCCGAGTCTACAGGCTCACTTTATGCATGGGTCCCTGCAACTATAAAAACTTTACATCCCCTTGAGTTGTCTCCATAGAGTGGTAGAGCAAACTGATTTCACTTAAAAAGAGTTGCAGGTTCAGTACAGTTGATAAAGGTTTTAGATATGCTGAACTTAGCAGCATTCTTCGTTTGCCAGAGCACAGTGTCTAAGCAAAGGTTAAAAATAAAGAAAATGTCCATCCCTTCCAGTGGATTCTGGCTGCTCTCTAACACCTGTCTCCATGGCCCACCCAAGAGCAGGGATTCACCTCAACTGGTCATGGTGTGGAAAGGGTGTTGCCAGGGACATCTGGAAGCTATTAGTATAATATTAAAAATTTTCTTCCTCAAAATGAGCACACATGGCTGGTCTGCAATGCCAACCACCGAGTCCATAGATACATTTTCAGCTACCAACAAACAGCTCTGATGCTGTGACGATGAAACCACCATCAAAGAAATGGAATCCATTAAGAAATGCAGGGACGGCACATAGATGTTTTATCTCTGCTACTCATGGCCAGTCAGGTAAATTTACCAAGGTAAGCTTATGAGAAGGTTCACAACTTTGAGCATCAGCAACTACCAGAGCAAGAGATGCTTTACAGTCTCTCTATGACTCTTCTCATAGATGCATCGCCACTACAGTGCCCAACAGGCAGCTGCACAAGGAGAACATGTGGTGCTCTTAACCATGACATCAACACCAATGTCCTGTCACTATCCTTTCTGACCAACAATTGCAAAATTTCAAAAACTTGTGAATGATGCCCTCACAGAAGCCCCCAACAGATGTAAGTTTGCATTTCCATCAGTCACACAGGCAATACTAGAGCAAAAAACTGAAATTGAGTTTCAAGCTATTTACATCTCCAGCTACAGTATCAATGAGGGAAATTGCCGAAGAGTTAAGAGATATAGGCACAAAATGGATGCATGAACAAAGCAGTTGTTTGGTACTGCCAGCCATTTGCAAAATCAGACATCTTTGTTTCAGAGTTTCTCAAAACCAAATTTCAGAGTTTGTAGTATTGAATTTCTGGCAAGCTTCTCTCTTTCTCACCTGCAAAAGACAGTATACCACTGCTTCCCAAACGTTTTTCCAATGTGACCCAATTTTAGTGGTTGAAAATTCATGTGACCCCCAGATAGTAACCAAAGCAAATTATTACTTGTCTGAAACAATGTAAGCAACATATTCACTGTGTTGCTTAAAAGATCCAATAAGATATAATCCATAAATTTGTGGTTTTTAAAGTAATTGTTTGATGTAACCACCATGCCAGACACACAAGCTTACAGGTTGCGACATGGATTCTCAAGCTCTCAACAGCAGAGCCTCCATCTGGCCAACCTGCCTCTTTATATGTGGAGACTGATCAAGTGGACTAGGAGGGTGTAATTTGGGTCTGCGTGCACACAAGCGAGTGAATGGATGGGTATGAATGTTTGACTAAATGAACAGATTTGGGTGTGCTGGGAATTATGTGACCACATAGATAGTGTCTGGATATGGCATATTTGAGGGCAGGAGGAGGTCTACAAGTAGCTGGGATTTGAGATACAGATTTAGATGGCAACGAGTATGTGATTGCATGGGTGGTGACTGGGTACAAGGGAATCACCTCCCTCCTTCCTGCCCCATGTCGTTTGACTGTCATTACAGCCATTGACGGAGGAGGAGAAGATGGTCTGATGCATCTGTTGTCCTCCTCCTGCCAGCTCCACTGTTAACCCTTCTTTTCACCTCCCTCCTCTTTCCCATCTGCCTCCTCTATACACCTCTTCCCTGCACCTTTCCTTGCAATCCTTCCAGCTCACCCCCACCAGCTCGCATTCCTCCCAGACTGAATCACTTCCTCCCAGTTTATTCCCTAATATCCTAAGGTTCAGTCCACGAGACTCATTCCCTCTTTCTCCCAGATCACTTCCTAACACCATCCCCTCTCCCTCCCCCATCAAGCTGGTTCATGCATCCACTCTCCCGATCATTCCTTCTTTCTCACCCCTCTCTCTTCCCTCCTGCAGCCTCATATCCTCATGCTTTCCACTTACTCCCCCCTCCAGAGACAATCTACTAATCCCCTCTCACCTAGCAGGCCCATCCATTCCCTTGGCTCTAAAGCTGACATTTTCCTTCCCTCCCCAAGATCATCCCTCTATCTTTAAAACCCTTTCCCCTGTTTTGCCAGACCCCTTTCAATACTACCAGGAGGAAGAGAATAGGGATGCCTCAGGCCATCTTCTCCTGCTATTTCCTCCTCCTTAGGAGTCAGTAGTGATCTTCGGGGGGGGGGGGGGGAGAAGGAGAGGTGGTCTGGGATGATGGCAATCAGTAGTGTAGGCACTGAATCATGGTGGTGAGTGGCACATGTGAGGGAGCCAAGGTCTGGATAATGGCAGGATCGGCCTGGGATTGTGGTGATCGGCTGATGAGGTGACTGTAGGTTGAAGCTGGCTGACAGCAGGATCAAGCTTGGAACAGGACTACAGGGATTGGGAGAGGACAAGCACTGCAGCCTTACCAGGTGGAGGCAAGTGTGTAGGAGCAGCAATAGTACACTCGTGTTCCGACTCTTCTCCCGCTCCATCAGGTGTGCGAGAGCTGCATGCACACACATACTCACTCTCACTCTCCTTTGCCTCCCAGGAACCCTTGCTTGCACTATTCCTCTCCACATTCCTTGTAGCACATGCCCAAGTACTTTTTTCTTCTCCAGATCTATATCCGTCTGTGACCCCAAATGAGGATTTGGCAATTCCATTTGGAGTTGTGACCCATAATTTGGGAACTGCTATTGTACACTTGGAAGCTTTTGTTTTTGGTGAGTGGAAAAGGTAAAACGTGGTATATAGCTTATAGTACTAAAGTCCCATACCTTTCACTAGAGCTCAAACAAATGAAAAAATGGGTAGACAGATAGTTGGGTGGTAAATAAAATAAACCTATATGAAAGCATTTTAGCAGCATGCGAGTGAAATGTGCAAATAGATTATATCTTAGGATTCCCATAAAACTATATATCTGTTTCTCATGATAACTAAATAAGAACTAAGCTCCACTTCTGCAAAAACCAAACACTCCCTTGCATTGAACTTACCACCATACTTGGGTTGTGCAACTTTCTTGCAGAGATAAAGCATGGCACTGGCTGCTACGATATAATTCAATACCATGCCAACATGAGCTGGATATGCAAACACAAAGAGGCCCAGGATGTCAAAGAAGACCATGTTTCCATGACGATACTCAGAAGGATTTGCCAATTTATCAGAAGTTGCCAGGTATTTTAGAACACCTAGAATGTTGTCACCTGTTAAACACACATAGACAAGAAAATCAACAATGGACCCAATCCAGTGGGCAAGGATGAACATTAAGGAGAGAAACATTTTAGTTTACAGAGAACACATTCTAGCTCAGCTAATAGTGCATCTAACTTCACCCAGAAAGATAGATAAGTAAAATGATCTGAAACACTGTTAATCACAGATTCCAATATCAGAATGTCTGACTTGGTCATTTACTTCTCTAGGTGATAAAATGCATGCAGATTGTAAGCAACGTCTTGGTCTGTAAATTATCTTGAAAAAGGGTACTATAGAAGTTGTACTCCCTTGGCATTTTGCACACAATTCAAATTCTGTCAAAAAATCCAAATAATGCTTAATTTTGCAAGTTTTGTCTGTCAGAATAAAGCATATTGTTTTGAATGATACTTAAAATATACAACAGAAAAAAGATAAAGTGCAAAATTTTGAATGACTGTATGCAGAACTCCAGCAGGAGTAAAATTGGAATGTGCACACTAGAGTGCAAGACAATGGTGCATTTCCCCCTTCCTCCAGCCACAGACTCAGGCACGCCTATGAAAGAGACTCAGTTGAAACAGCCATGATAAAGTGTCTCACAGCAGGCTAAGAGGGGATGTGCGAATAGATGTGGGTGGGCATAGTATGTAGTGACTAATTGTGTATATAAGTTGTGCCTGTATCTGTGAATCACTGGTATGATGTATGTATATTTCCATGGGAAAGGTTTATCTGTAGAGATGTGAGTGCATGTGCACGCTTGTCTTCCTTGAGCCTTCCATCCCCTTGCAGTATTCCCCTCCCAACCCTTCACTGCCTTCTTTTGCAGTCTTACCTCTACCTTCCACCCACCCATGCACTCTCCCTCCCCTTTCCTGCCATGAGACTTCTTCCCTCCCTTCCCTTCCCCTTTAAATGCACTCACCATCTCTTCTCCTTCCTCTAACCACACATTTTTCCTCTAACTGCACTCCGTCCCTTATGCTTCCTTTCTTTCCACCTACCCCCAGTCCTTCCCATATGCTCTGCCCTTCTTTTTCCTGGTGGCTCTCTTTAGCACCGCTCCTCTCTTCTCGCTGCTGGGACTCAGACTCTGGCCAGCTCATTGCACCGCTGTGTGTAAGCCATATGCATCTGTTTGCACATGTCCAAACAGATGCGTATAGACAGATGGATGCAGGGCCAGCCCAACCATTAAGCAATATAGGTGTCCGCCTAAGTTTGCAACTTCTGGGGGGCAGCAAAGAGCAAGGCATTCAAAGCTAAACAAAAGACTTTTACAGCTTGGGGGAGGGCGGCATAAAGTTTAAGATTTGCCTAGAATGCCAACACCTTGAACCAACTCTGGGGCTGAAATGTGCCTAGAAAAGGAAACAAACTTTATTGCAATAGCCTTAATAGCTCAGTAGTGGACTGCTAGTTCAGATGCAGAGATGGAGGAACTGCCCGTAGAACTGAAGCATGCAGTAGAACCTTGAACCCTTTCAGATAACCCAAAAGCTCCAAGAGAGATTTTTTCCTATATGCACTGAAAGTATTCAAAATAAGCAGGAAAAACAAAGTTACTTACCTGTAGAAGGTGTTATCCATGGACAGCAGGATAAAGCTTCATGTATGGGTGATGTCTGATGGAGCCCTACATAGGAACTTCCTCAGCTCATTCTAGAAACTTTTGGCGGCGGGGGGAAACAACGTACTGCACACACACACACTTGTTCCTGCCTGCAGCCACCATGCTTAAGTACCTCAGTCACATAAGCACTGCTAAGACATACAATTCCAAGAGGAGGAAGGCGGATTGTGAGGACTTATCCTGCTGTCCACAGAGAACAACTGCTACAGGTAAGAAACTGTTTTCTCTGTGGACCAGCAGGATAAGTCTTCACAATGGGAAGCCCTAGCTATAGACTGCCCTGAAGGAATAAAAGCTTGAACAAATGCCACAAAAGTAGCTGGCACAAAAGCGATGACATGTAGCAAAAAGATTCCCTCCCCAGGTTGCCTTTTAATTTTGTTTTGGAGGACAGCCTGAACAAACGAAAACTGGGCTTCTGAGGGAATGGGGTTGGATTTTAAACCTCAAATTTTGAAAAACAGATTGACAAACTACTGTTCAGAGAAATTCACAACGCAGTAGCAGCAAGATCTGAACGTGTGGACCGAGGTCCAGGTCACAGCACTGCAAATCTTTCAGAGGCTGACCTCAAGTGCGTCACCAATGCAGCCATCGCTCAGACATTACGAGCCATGACATGACCAGCATAAGCGAAAGAGATCCAGTCCGCCAGTCAAATTGAAAGTGTATGTATGTTGACAACAGCTCAATCTATTAGGGTCAAAAGAAAAAGCTGGGTGGACTCTCTACAAAAATTAGTCTGCTCCAGAAAGAAGTCCAAGAATCTCTTGCAGTCCAACATGTGCAATGGAGTTTTCCCCTTTCTGAGCATGGGGTCCTGGGAAAGCATAGTTAATCACCTGTAACAGGTGATCTCCGGGAACAGCAGGAACTTAGTCTTCACATATGGGTATCGTCGGTGCCGGCGGAGCCTGCGTGGGAACGCTCCCCAGCGTCCAATAGGAAAGCTTTTGGGAGCATCCCACAGCGCCTGCGTGCTGCCTTCCCACCTTTAACTGTCCCTCTCCAGTTGAGTTTAAAGCTGAGACAAAAGAGAGGGAAAGAGAGAGAGAGAGACAGAAAGATACAACTCCTAGGGTAGGTGGGTGGGTTGTGAAGACTAAATTCCTGCCGTTCCCGGATATCACCTGTTACAGGTGAGTAACTATGCTATCTCCAGGAACAAGCAGGAATGTAGTCTTCACATGTGGGGACTCCCTAGCTGCAGATGCCAGGGAGATGGCCCCAGAAATTTGTGTGCCCTTGTGAAAGGGCTCCACTTCCCCCCATGGATCTCTGGCATCCTACCAGAGATGGTGGGTAGGAGTTGATTAAGTATGGAACAGGTGTTGAACAGCCTGACCAAACAAGGCATCCTGGCAGGAGTCCTTGTCTAAGCAGTAATGGGCTGTGAAAGTATGTACCGAAGCCCAAGTAGCTGCTCGACAGATGTCGTCAATAGACACAGAGTGAAGACGAGCCATTGAAGCTTCCATGGCTCTCACATTGTGAGCTGTGACATTGCCTTCAAGAGGAAGGTTCCTACTCTCATAGGCAAAAGATATACACTGTGCAATCCAGCTGGACATTGTCCATTTGGAGACTGGAAGTCCCAAATGACTAGGATCAAAAGCAACAAAGAGTTGAGAGGTGCTGAGAGGTGCTGTGTCCTTTGCAAGTAAAAGGCCAAAGCTCTTTTACAGTCCAAAGTATGAAGGTTCCTTTCTGCATTTGAGGCGTGAGGCCTTGGAAAGAATACAGGAAGGTAAACAGCTTGGTTTAAATGAAAGGGCGAAACCACCTTTGGCACAAAGTGTGGATGAGTCCTAAGGACTACCTTATCATGATGGAACCTTGTAAAAGGAGGATCAGCCACCAATGCTTGCAATTCACTGATGCAATGTGCTGATGTGATTGCAATTTATTTATTTATTTAACAATTCTTATATACCGCACTATTTGTTATCAGTGCGGTTTACATTTAACAAAGAGTTTTCAGATCAGAGAAGACTGAAATTACATTATAACAAGGAATAAAACTTGGAGAACATGGGAAACTATTTACATATTGACATGTAACAGGATGGTTGAGGAATGAGAAAGATAACCTTCCAGAAAAGGACTTTAAAGAGGTAGTGCCTAATGGTTCAAAGGGTGGTTTCATGAGCTACCCAAGAACCAGATTCAAGTCCTATGCCACCGGTGGTGGCTTAATGGGAGGCTTCGTTAAAAGAAGGCCTCCATAAACCTCGCTATGAGAGGATGAGAGGAAATAGGTTGTCCATTTAGAGGCTTGAAAGAAGCTGCAATAGCACTCAAATGAACTCTCACTGAATTGGTCTTAAGCCCTGCATTTGATAAATGAAGGAGGTACTCCAGTAATGATTCCAGAGGTATTGCAAGAGGGTTAAGACCCTTCTGCGAGCACCATATGGTAAACCTTTTCCACTTGAATGCATAAGAGCGTCTTGTGGAAGGTTTCCTGGAAGCATGAAGGATATCCTTTAACTGCTGGGAAAGGTTAAGACCGTGCAGTTCTAGACTTTCAGCAACCAGGCACTGAGATGCAGAGACTGGGGATTGGGATGCCACAGCATCCCGTCCTCTTGAGAGAGAAGATCTGGAGCAGATCCTAACTCCAGAAGCGGAGCTTGAGAGAGACGTAGGAGCAGAGGGTACCACGGTTGCCATGGCCAACGTGGAGCTATGAGAATCATATGACCTCTGTCTCTCTGAAGCTTGAACAGGGTTTTGGGAATTAGAATGGGTGGAAAGGCATACAGGAAGTCCTGACCCCAATGAAGGAGGAAAGCATCCCTGGCCTGACAACCTCGAGCCCGAATTCTGGAACAGAACCGGGGAAGTTTGACATTCAGCAGACTTGCAAAGAGGTTTATGTTCGGGGTTCCCCAAATTTGAAAACTTTGGGCCACCTGGTCTGCATGGAGAGACTATTTGTGTGGAAGCAGAACTCGACTGAGTCTGTCTGCCCAAGAATTTTGAATGCCTGGAAGATACACCGGCAAGGAGATGAATCTGATGCTCTCTGGTGAGGGACCATAGTCGCAAAGCTTCGTTGCACAGCAACAGAGAGCCTCTTCCGCCCTGTTTGTTCACAAAGAAAATGGCTACCTGATTGTCCATTTGAACTAGGACTGTCTTGTAGCTGAGCTGGATGTTAAATACTCTAAGAGCAAGGAAGATTGCTCTGAGCTCCAGGAGGTTGATATGGAGATAGGCCTCCTGTGGAGTCCAGATACCCTGGGTAGAGAGGCCGTGCAGGTGGACTCCCCAACCCACCTGTGAAGCATCTGTTAGAATGACTTGGGGTGGGGGTTGCTGAAAAGACGACCCCACCAGAAGGTTTTTGGTTGACTGCCACCATTGGAGGGACAAAATAAGGTGATCTGAGTTTGCTATTTTGTCCTTCAGACAACCTGAGTCCACTGAGTGGATAAGGTCCACTGGTCTGCCCTCATATGGAGGCGAGCATAAGGAACCACATGCACGGTGGATGCCATGTGGCCTAGCAACTGTAACATTTCCCGAGCAGTGAGGTAAGGTTTTAGCACTGCTTGGGAAGCTAACTGCACAATGCGAAGGCAGCGGGGCTGTGGAAGGAATGTCTGGAATCCAGAAGAGCTCCTACAAACTCTAGGGATTGAATGGGAGCAAGGTTGGACTTTGGGAAGTTTATGACAAGTCCCAAATACTGAAGATGCGCATTGTGCGAAATAGAGCAACCCTGGCCTCTGGCTCTGAAGAGGCTCGAATGAGCCAGTCGTCTAAGTAAGCATCTATCTCATTAGCTTTTTCCTGCCAATTCTTGCCAAAGAGATTCTCTCCTGTGCAAGGTATAGTCCCCAGTTTGTCCTGTACCCAAATTTCTAAGTCAGTTGCCTGGAGCCAGGCAATTCTACGTGCATCTATGGCAATAGCAGAGGTTCTGCTTATGCATTCAAAGCCATCAAAGGCTGCACAATTCACAAACTTGGAAACATCCTGAGCATGTTTAACAAGAGTAAGATAATTTTGCCTTTTATCATCAGGAAGGAGAGGGCTCATAAGCTCTAAGTCTCCTGTGACTTCCTTAAGGAACATTCCCATATACAAGATTTAGGAACTGATCCTACAGAAAACATGGAAGGATCAACATCCAAAGGCATTAAGAGTCCTTCACTCACATCCTGGAAGATTAGATGCATCCCATTTTGCACTCTTCATCCGTCTCATGGCTGATTCCACCACCATGGAATGGTGTGGTATTTGAGTCTTCTGAAACCCAGGACAAGGAGAACTCGATACATGGTGTGGAGTCTTCGAGAATGAGGAGATGTGGTTAGAGGTGTTTCCCACATCCTTAACATAAGATCATGCAAGATCTCATGAATAGGTAAGGTAGCTGCCTCCTTGGGAGCTTTAGGGTACTGTAGGATTTCTAATTCCTTTGCCCTAGGCTCTTTTTCAGGAGCCACTGTGATGGAAAGACCTCGGGTCACATCTCGCATAAAATCCTGAAAGGACATATCCTCTGGTGGAGACAACCTACGCTGAGAAGAGGAATCCTCGGGAAGAAGCACTCTGGTATCGGCAGAGCCTTCAGAGTCTTCAGACTCATCCGAAGGGATTCAAAGTATCTCCGATCCAGGTGATCGTGCAAGGCACGGTACCAGTACCGATCAAAGTCAGCATCGGAGTGGTCTGGCACCGACTTGTCGATGCCGGATAGAGACACATGATTCGGTCCCGGTAGAATACCTGCCGATGTCGATGCAGTTGGTGCCGATACCAGAGTCGGTGCCGGTTGAATTGTCTGAAGCGGTTTCAGGGGCATCGAGGCCGTGAGAAGAGCCGCCAGACTGCGCTCAATAGCCAAGAACCTCTGGTCTATCGACGCTGCTGATGCTTGGGTATCGGTGCCGGTTAAAGCAGCCAGAACCCCAGAGCATGGCACCAGTAATTCTGCCGAAGTTGAAGCCTCGAGAACATCCTGGAGCCCCGTTAGTGCTTTGGAAGCCGAAGCCTCCTGCCGGGGCAATTTTGCTGGTGAAAGTCCCTCAAGGGCAACGCCAGAGGCATCTCGATGTTTAGGAGATCTACCCTTTGAGGACCTACTAGATTTATGTTTAGTTACCTGAGATCCATGGGAGGAGGATGAAGCCCTGGAGGATGTCGATGCCACGGAGGCTGCATTGGAGGGAAAAAGGATGCTGAGCTTAGCAGCTTGGTTTTGCGGCCCCTTTTTGACATCATTCCACAGGCAACAGACTCTGAAATAGAGTGGTCAGGACCTAAACATTTGAGGCACTACTCATGGGTGTCGGTGACAGAGATGGTACCGCCACACTTAGAACACTTTTTAAAACCCGAAGCGGGTTTTTCCATTTTGAGGGGAAAAAGTTGGGCCTAGTGCCAAAAATGGTGCGTGGCACCGGAGAAGAAAATTACTGGAGAAAGACTCCAGAAACAAAGTTCTTTTTTCTAAAAAAAAAACAAAAACAAAACAAAAAACCACCGGCGGTACCGGTATAGCATCAAGGGAAGGCAGACACGACCACAAAAAAAGAAGTATAAGAAGGGAATTTTCTGCGGTGACAGGATGTGCGACCTGTCGGCTCCGCAGAAAACGAAGAACTGGAGAGGGACAGTTGGGAAAGGTGGGAAGGCAGCACGCAGGCGCTGTGGGATGCTCCCAAAAGCTTTCCTATTGGACGCTGGGGAGCGTTCCCGCGCAGGCTCCATTGGTACCGACAATACCCATATGTGAAGACTACATTCCTGCTTGTTCCTGGAGATAAATGTTGTCAGGATGATTGATTAATTAAAGTGGAAATCAGTCACCATGTTTGGAAGGAATTTAGGATGAGTATACAGCACTAGCCTATTAAAATAATTTGTATAGGGCAAGCAACTACTATAGCCTGGAGCTCACTAACTCTGCATTTTGAAATAACTGCTACCAAAAATAAGATCTTCCAGGTCTGGTGCTTCAGAGCACAAGAATGCAGTGGCTCAAAGGGAGCTTTCATCAGCTGAGTTAAAACCATGTTGAGATCCCAAGACACCAAGGGCAGTGTTTATGGGAGGCTTCAATAGAAGCAAGTGCCACATAAAACAACCAACTCAAGACTGTATAAAGAAGGGTTTCCCTTCTACATGGTTGTAGTAAACCCAACTGCACTAAGGGAACCTTTTTTTAATCTGGACACTTGGACGATGCGCACATGTGACACCACCCATGTGATCCTCACAAACCTTTGGTCTGACAGTGCAGCAGCTCTTATGACATTAAATATAACCATATTCTACATCCATAAAAGTCCTACTTTCCCCAAAAACAGGTGCAGAACTAGGACATTTCTTCATGGAAGTCACCATACAAAAAAAAATATTCTGATATCATCCGATTAACATACGTAAATCTCCCCACTGCCAAGCACACTGTCAAATACAAAACCCCAAACACATGTAAGCAAGCCTGCCACAGACACTACTTCCTATGATTCAAACAGCGAGAACCCTACCTATGAAAAGGCAGCACAACATTATATTGGGCCCAGACCACCACCACACACATTTCTGGTTAAACAGAACAAGTGAGGCTAATACAGATTTCTAAGGAGAAACTACGCGTTAAGAATTCAGAACATTTGTCACACGCAAAACACAAATTCTCAATACGGAACAAGGGACCACACATTAGAAGTAGAAATATCAAGACAAAATCTGAAATGGGAAACCGAAGAACATTGGAGAGAGAAAACACAAATGCATTTCCTCTTGTACTGAACAAAATACAAACCAATCCGCAATTCATATTTCCCAAAGCAAACATTTCCGTCAAATTCTAAATTAAATATTGTCTACCTTTGTTGTCTGGGCATTTTATTTTCAGTCATATTGGTCACAGTCTATCTTTTCAGCTTTTCTCGCCTGACTTCTCTTGCTCTTTCACATGTCTGCTGTCCATTTGTTTCTCTTTTCCTGTCTTCCCATTTCTTCCCTATATCAGTCTCTGATATATTGATCTTTCTGTTTTAGCCCTTTCCTCTATTTCTCTCTTCTGCCTCTGTCCACTCAAACTTCACTCTTTAATAAACATGAAAATATTTTTTTTTAAAAAAAGGAGATAAATACAGAAACAACAAACTCACATGGATCCCAAAACAGGTCAGTTCAAACATTTCCAAACTTTTTTCCCTCCCCACTTTCCTTCCCCCCACTCAATCCCCTCCCCCTTCCCAACACCCAGCCCTCCCTCAAGAAAGCAGATTATTCTGACAAAACGTTCAGGAGCTGCTTCCATCAAGAGTCAACTTGCTCTCCCCGATGTCGCCGAATGACTGTCAAGTCATTCTATCAAAACTGTTTTCCGCAGCTTTTGTTGCCAGGCTAATGCCATTTCCAATTCTATGCTATTTCCCTCTGGGCTGCCATGATGCAGCCTTGATGGGCGAAGTCCACTTGGCCAGCATCACCTCTGGCCACACCCCCAAACAAACAAAACTGGGTCCAACCCCATATCCGGCTTAAAAACGTTCACCACTTGTTACCAGATCTGGTCCCAAAAACTTTACCGTTACTGGACACTACCACCACATGTGATACAAAGCCCCCAAGTTCCCATACTCTCACCAACAGAGAACCGAAGTCTGGGGAAAGCTTTTATGAAGACACTTTGGGGTATAGCACCACCTCATCAGAATTTTATAGGAGTTATCACATATGGCTACCAAGATAGCTTGGAGCCCCACTCCCAAACATACACACTCCCATTCTCTCTCATCCAGCACTCTTCCAAGATCCCTCTCTCAGGCATTCATAGAAATGAATTTTGGTAATGCCCCCTCTCAGGCTCCGCTATAGGAGCCAAATAAGTCCCCTGCTTCGATGGTACCCCAGCCACAATGCCTCAAGATCATTATAACCAGTCTCGTATGTGGCCTGCCAGGGGGCACTGCTTAAGAAAGTAGGAAACATGCAGTAACGTGAACAAGTCCCACATCTGCGGCTGGTCCTTGTCATGCAGCTCTTCAAATGTGCACAGTTCCTCATTGTCAGTAAATTTGGCAAAAATGTCCACGCCCAATTCCTCCAACTGCCTAAAACCTCCCTCCCTCCCTGAGGTGAAGGGCTGGCAAGCTGAGATAGGAGCCAGCGCAGTAAAGGAAACAGAGAGGGCCACCATCTTCTATCCCCTCCTCCACTGGGCCCACAAGTTATAAATATACAGGTTTCTCCACTGCTCTCTCTGAGGCAGCCCCAATAATCACAGCAAATGGTCCAACCGAATTTAAGGGGACCAATATTGTTCTAGAGCCTGAAAGCATTTCTCCATCCCCTCCCCTATCCTCCAATCCATCACCTGTCTCATTTGTGCCGCTAAATAACCCCTAGCCTCCTCCCTCCTCCTGGCTGCATAGAGCATCCATATGTGCAATCCTTTGAAGGGGGGGGGGGGTGTCAGCACCACCAAATAAAAGCAAAAACCTTCCCCTGTAACCACCTCAATTCTACCAGGGGCACCCACAGGGGCAGGATCTGAAAAATAAAATAGAGCAATGAGGGAAATACATTCATTTTAACAACAACTCTCCCCAACCAAGAAAACTCCCCCTCCCTTCATTTCTCTAAATTCCTCCCCAGCTACCAAATAAGGGGAGGATAATTCTCCCAGTACATACCCTCAGAGTCCTAGTCATCCTTACTCTCAAATACTGGATAGAGGTTGGAGCCTACTCAAAAGGATAGTGGTCCTGGAATCTTTGCTCCAATGACCTTTCTAAATTAAAATTAAGGACCTCCATCTTGTCAAAATTCACCTCAAAGCCTGACAGGGCCTCATAATCACTAAGCTCCTGAAGCAACACAAACAAAGCAGAGGATGGGTCAACGTAAATAAGATATCATCTGCAGATAGAACAATCTTATGTTGGTCCAGACCCACCCAGACCTCCAAGATGTCCGCAGCTGCTCGGATGCTGCAGACCAACAGATCCATAACCAAGGCAAACAGCAAAGGCAAGAAGGGACACCCCTGCCAGGTTCCCCTCTCCAGTAGAAAAAAAAATCAGAATACCCCCCATTAATCTTCACCGCTGCCACTGGGAACCCATACAATTCGTTGATCCAAGCCACAAAATGTGGACCTACCCCCACCCGTTCTAATACCCCAAAACAAGAACTCCCAGTGGACTCGTTTGAATGCCTTTTTCGGCATCGATGGCCAATGACATGGTCCCCTGCTCCTCCCCTACAGGCCGTCCAATTGTAGGACCCTACAAATGCTATTCCCAGTCTGCGTCCCCTGAATAAACCCAGTTTGGTCTGGATGTATCACTCCAGACAGGATAGATCCCAACTTATTAGCCAGTACCTTCACCAGAATCTTTACGTCTGTATTGAGCAAAGATATGGGCCTGTACAACCCACAAAGTGCTGTGTCCCTTCCTGGTTTCAAGAGTACTGTAATGGTCGCTTGCTGCATTAAAGGGGGTAGATGCTTCCCCCTCAGCACTGCATTAAACATCCTCTGTAATATAAGATGGGAGGCCAACTTCTTGTAAAAAGGTCCCTGTAAACTCATCCAATCCAGAAGATTTATTCAAAGCTAATCCCTGTATCATTCTACCAATCTCCTCACTACTGTCGTCCTCCAACCTCTTGCGCTCAGCATCCCCCAATCGTCCCAGCTCATCCCCCTTCCCAAGATACTCCTGGATCCATTCCTTGGCTATCCCAATTTCCTTACTTGGCAGTATTGGAGAAATGGCTCCGTTATCTAATCCCCTTATACAAAAGTTGATCCCTAGGTCCCTTCACCTTGATAATGGTCGTCCTCCTCTCCCACTCCCGCAGTTCCCTGACCAATAAGGCTCCCGACTTGTTATCAAATTTATAATGTTGATTAACCCACTGTAACTGAAAGGCAATCAATTCAAGCTGCGTTTCCTTAAGCTGCAGCCTAGCTGCTTTCAACTGTCCCCACACTCCGCTGTCTGCTTATGAACTTTCTCCAAAGCCTCCACCTGCTGTAAGACGAGCCAGACTGTCACCTACCTCTCCCTCGTCTTCCTAGGTCCCACCTGCACCAACCACCCATGAAGTATCGCCTTGAGGCTGTCCTATAGAATACCCATACGCACAATATCATAAAGCCTTTTATTGCCTTTTATCTTCCATCCATTTCCCATTACCATGTTTCTATCCTCTCACTCACGTGCTTGATAACCCACCCCAATAGGCTATCCCACATGGTTCCACAATGCGTAGCAGCCCAAGGTCAGAGTCACCGAGATATATCTGTGTTCTGATGGAGAGATCCCAAAGTAGATCGAACCATAGTTGCCTGGGCCAAGAAGGGGTGACTAAGATTAATGCACATCCATCATCTTGGAATATAAGGAAAGTCTTTGCAATTGAAGAAATAGGCAGAACAGCATATAGAAGGCCTCTCCCCAGTAAAGTAGGAAAGTATCTGCAGCTAGTTTGCCATTGACCCCACTCTGGAGCAAAGCTGAGGAACTTGTTTGGTCTGGGGAAGGGTAGCAAAATGTTTTATCAAAGGAGTGCCCCGTTCTTTAAAGCGTCTTACCACCATTTCCCTATTGAGTCCACTTGTGCAGTTAAAAGGGACTCGACAATCTGCCTGCCAGAGTGTTTTTGCCCATCAGGTATGTGGCTCCAAGTATCATCCCATGAGAGACAGCAAAGTTCCATAGCCTGACAGCTTCCCAACACAGAATATATGAACCCATTCCTCTCCATTTGTTTATGCAGAACATAGAAAAGTGGAGCCCGATATTTGAAAGGCATTTACATTGTTTACAGCCCAGTAAAGCATAGTTACTCACCTATAACAGGCGATCTCTGGGAACAGCAGGAAGTTAGTCTTCACATATGGGTATCGTTGGTACCGACGGAGCCTGCATGGGAATGCTCCCTAGCGTCCAATTAGAAAGCTTTTGGGAGCATCCCACAGTGCCTGCGTGCTGCCTTCCCACCTTTCCCAACTGCCTCTCTCCAGTTGAGTTTAAAGCTGAGACAAAGAGAGAGAGAGGGAAAGAGAAAGATAGAGAGATACAACTCCTAGGGGAGGTGGGTGGGTTGTGAAGACTAAATGCCTGCTGTTCCCGGAGATCACCTGTTACAGGTGAGTAACTATGCTATCTCTAGGAACAAGCAGGAATGTAGTCTTCACATATGGGGACTTCCTAGCTTTAGATGCCAGGGAGAGACCCCAGAAGTTGTGTGTCCCTGTGAAAGGGCTCCACTTCCCCCCATGGATCTCTGGCATCCAACCAGGGATGGCGGGTAGGAGTTGATTAGGTATGGAACAGGTGCTGGAGAACAGCCTGACCAAACAAGGCATCCCAGTGGGAGTCCTTGTCCAAGCAGTAATGGGCTGTGAAGGTATGAACCGAGGCCCAAGTGGCTGCTCGACAGATGTCGTCGATAGACACAGAGTGCAGATGAGCCATTGAAGCTGCCATGGCCCTCCAGAGGAAGGTTCTTACTCCGATAGGCAAAGGAAATACACTGTGCAATCCAGTTGGATAGTGTTCTCTTGGAGACTGGAAGTCCCAAATGAGAAGGATCAAAAGCAACAAAGAGTTGAGAGGACTTTCTATGTTGCTGTGTTCTTTGTAAGTAAAAAGCTAAAGCTCTTTTACAGTCCAAAGTATGAAGATTCCTTTCTGCATTTGATGCATAAGGCCTTGGAAAAAACACAGGCAGATAGACCGCTTGGTTAAGATGAAAAAGCGAGACCACCTTTGACATAAAGTGTGGATGAGTCCTAAGGACTACCTTGTCATGATGGAACCTTGAATAAGGTGTATCAGCCACTAGTGCTTGCAACTCACTGATGCGACATGCTGATATGATTGCAATGAGAAACATAACTTTCCAAGAAAGGAATTTCAAGGAGGTAGTAGCTAAGGGTTCGAAAGGTGGCTTCATGAGCTGGCCAAGAACCAGATTTAAGTCCCATGCCACGGGTGATGGCTTAATGGGAGGCTTAGTTAGAAGGCGGCCTCTCATAAATCTTGCTATGAGAGGATGGGAGGAAATAGGTTGTCCATTTAAAGGCTTGAAAGAAGCCGCAATAGCACTTAAATGGACTCTTACTGAGTTAGTTTTAAGTCCTGCATTGGATAAATGAAGGAGATACTCCAGTAATGATTCCAGAGGTATCGCAAGGGGGTTAAGACCACTCTGCGAGCACCATATGGTAAACCTTTTCCACTTGAAAGCATAAGAAAGTCTTGTGGAAGGTTTCTAGAAGCGTAAAGGATATCCTTTACTTGCTGAGGAAGGTTAACATCCTGAAGATCTAGGCCTTCAGCAACCAAGCCCTGAGATGCAGAGACTGGGGACTGGGATGCCATAACATTCCGTCCTCCTGAGACAGGAGATCTGGAGCAGATCCTAACTCCAGAGAGGGAGCTTGAGAGAGATGTAGAAGCAGAGGGTACCACACTTGCCGTGGCCAATGTGGAGCTATGAGAATCACACAGCCTCTGTCTCTCTGAAGCTTGAACAGGATTTTCGGAATCAGGGGAATGGGTGGAAAGGCATACAGGAAGTCTTGACCCCAATGGAGGAGGAAAGCATCCTTGGCCTGAGAGCCGTGAGCCGAAATTCTGGAACAGAACCGGGGAAGTCTGGCATTCAACGGACTTCCAAAGAGGTCTATGTCCAGGGTTACCCAAATTTGAAAACTCTTGGCCACCTGATCTACATGTAGAGACCATTCGTATGGAAGCAGAACTTGACTGAGTCTGTCTGCCCAAGAGTTTTGAATACCTGGAAGATTCACTGCCATGAGATGAATCTGATGCTCTCTGGCGAGGACCTATAGTCGCAAAGCTTCGTTGCAAAGCGACAGAGAGCCTGTTCCTCCCCTGCTTGTTCATGTAGAACATGGCTACTTGATTGTCCGTATGGATGAGGACTGTCTTGTAGCTGAGCAGGGTGTGGAACACTCGCAGAGCAAGGAAGATTGCTCTGAGCTCCAAGAGATTGATATGTAGATGAGTCTCCTGTGGAGTCCAAGTGCCTTGGGTGGAGAGGTCTTGCAGATGAGCTCCCCAACCCACTGGAGAAGCATCTGTTGTAAGAGTTGCCTGGGGTAAAGGTTGTTGAAATTGGGACCCCACCAACAGGTTTTGAGTGGACTGCCACCATTGGAGGGACAAAATAAGGCGATTTGTGTTGGCTATTTTGTCTGACAGGCACCCTGATTCCTGGGTCCATTGAGTGGACAAAGTCCACTGGGCTGCTCTCATATGGAGGCGAGCATAAGGAACCACATGCACGGTAGATGCCATGTGGCCTAGTAGTTGTAACATTTCTCGAGCAGTGAGATGAGGCTTTAACACTGCTTGAGAAGCTAACTGCACCATGCAAAGGCAACGGGCCTGGGGGAGATAGGCCCTTGCTTTTCTGGTATCCAGCAAAGCTCCTATGAACTCTAGAGACTGAGTGGGAGTTAGACTGGATTTTGAGATGTTTATGACCAGATCCAAATACTGAAGGATACGCATTGTGCAAGATAGAGAAGTCCTGGCCTCTGACTCTGATGGGGCTGGAATGAGCCAGTCGTCTAAGTAGGGGAAGACGAATATTCCTAGAGTGCGAAAAAATACTGCTACCACAGCCATGCATTTCGTGAACACCCTTGGTGCTGAGGCCAGGCCAAAAGGAAGCACCCTGTATTGGTAGTGCTTTCCTTGGACAAGGAACCGAAGGAATTTTCTGTGAGTTGGATGGATGAGAACATGAGTGTACGTATCCTTGAGATCTAGAGAACAAAGCCAATCCTGACTCTGAAGGTATGGCAGCAGAGTTCTCAGAGAAATCATCTTGAATTTCTCTTTGAACAGGAATTTGTTCAATTCTCTGAGGTCTAAAATAGGTCTGTGTCCCCCTGTTTTCTTTGGGATAAGGAAATAGGGGGAGTAAAACTCTGTACACTGTTGAGGAATGAGTACTTCTTCTATTGCCCCTTGGGCAAGAAGGATAGTGACCTCCTGATCTAATAGGTTGATGAGAGGTGTTGGAGAATTAAACTGCCTTATTACTGTGGGAGGGGGCATGCTTGAAAAATGAAGCCTGGACCCCTCTTTTATAATGGAGAGAGTCCAATGGTCTGCTGTTATCTGCCCCCATCTGGGGGCAAAATGACAATCTTCCTGGAATGGTGGAAGGCTCTGGTCCATTGAGAGCCAAGAAGGCTAAGTTCTCTAGATGAAAGTCAAAGGCCTTGTGGAGGCTGAGACTGCTGAGACGGTTGAGGCTTAGCAGTCTTTGCTTTCCTTTGTTTAGATGATTGCTGACTCTTCCGGGCAGGCTGACCTGCGGAACGTCCCTGCTGGGAATAAGAGGGGTAGAATCTCTTCTTTTTTGAGAAAATGGTTTCTTGAAAGATTTCTTCCTTGCAGGATCAGCTGTGGCTTTGGATAACCTATCCAAAGTGGAGTTGTCAGCATCCAACTCATTGGCTTTCTCTTGCCAATTTTTGCCGAATACATTCTCACCTGTACAAGGGATGTTGCTCAGTTTGTCCTGCACCCAGAGCTCCAAATCGGATGCCTGGAGCCAGGCAATTCTACATGCACCTATGGCAATGGCAGAGGTTCTGCTTATGCACTCAAAACAGTCATAAGCTACACGATTGACAAGTTTAGAAACATCCTAGGCATGTTTAACCAGAATGAGAAAATCCTGCCTCTTATCTTCAGGAAGAAGAGGACTTAGAACCTCTAAATCTCCTGTGACTTCTTTAAGGAACATTCCCATATATAAAATATAGGAACTGATCCTGGCAGAAAGCATGGAAGCCTGGAAAGTACGACGTCCAAAGGCATCCAAGGTTCTACACTCACGTCCTGAAGGATTAGAGGCATGCCTCTTTGCACTCCTGATCCTTCTCACAGCTGATTCCACTACAATAGAGTGGTGAGGAAGCTGAGTCTTCTGGAAACCAGGACAAGGAGGGACTCGATACATGGTATCCAGTCTACGAGAGTGAAGAGAAGTGGTAAGAGGTGTTTCCCACAGCATGAGATCATGTAAGATCTCATGGATAGGCAAAGTAGCTGCCTCCTTAGGAGCTTTGGGATATTGAAGAATCTCCAACTCCTTTGCTCTGGGCTCTGTTTCGGGAGCCACAGTAATGGAAAGACCGAGCCACCTCCCTGATAAAATCCTGAAAGGAGATATCTTCTGGAGGAGACATCCTATGTTTAGGAGAGGTAGGCTCCTCCGTGAGAAGTATTCCGGTACCGACAGAATCCTCAGAGGATTCAAAGTACCTTCTGTCCGGATGCTCTTGTAGAGCACGATACCCGTACCGACCGAAGTCGGTACCGGGGGGAATCAGTACCGGTGTATCGGCACCGGAAGGCATAGCATGACTGGGTGCCGGCAAAGCAGACACCGATGTCGATGCTGATGGTGTCGGTACCGGTGCCGGAGTTGATGCCAGTACCGGTTGAAGTGTCTGACGCGGTTCCGAGGGTGTCGATGCCGCAAGGAGAGCTGCCAGACTGCGTTCAATAGCCAGGAACCTCTGGTCTATCGACGCTGCCAATGCCTGGGTGTCAGTACCGGAGAAAGCAGCCGGTACCCCAGAGCATGGCACCAGTAGTTCTGCCGAGGTTGAGGCCTCGAGAACATCCTGGAGCCCCGATAATGCTTTGGAAGCTGAAGCCTCCAGCCAGGGCAATTTTGCCAGTACAGAACCCTCAAGGGCAACGCCAGAGGCATCTCGATGCTTAGAAGGAGATCTACCCTTTGAGGACCAGCCAGACTTATGTTTAGTTACCCGAGATCCATGGGAGGAAGACAAAGCCCTGGAAGACATCGATGCCACAGAAGCTGCATCGGAGGGAAAAAGGGTGCTGAGCTTAGCAGCTCGGTTTTGTCGACCCCTCTTGGACATCATGGCACAAGCCATACACTCCGAGATGGAGTGGTCAGGACCTAAACATTTAAGACACCACTCATGGGTGTCGGTGACGGAGATGGTACCGCCACACTTGGTGCACTCTTTGAAACCCGAAGCGGGTTTTTCCATGGTAGAGGAAATTTTGGGCCTAAGGCTCAAAATGGCACATGCACCTGGAAAAGAAAAGTTTGGAAAAAAAAATACTATTTTTTTTTTTTTTTTTAGAAAGAAATAAAGAACCGGCAGTACCGGTATAGTGTCGAGGAAGGCAGACACGACCACAAAAAAATGGAGAATAAGGAAAACATTTTCTACGGTGACAGGAACACGACCTGCTGGCTCCGCGGAAAACAAAGAACTGGAGAGAGGCAGTTAGGAAAGGCGGGAAGGCAGCGCGCAGGCACTGTGGGATGCTCCCAAAAGCTTTCTAATTGGACGCTGGGGAGCGTTCCCGCACAGGCTCCGTCAGTACCGATGATACCCATATGTGAAGACTACATTCCTGCTTGTTCCTGGAGATACCATGTAAATGTCTTTAATCGGGATATTCAATGGCACTTATGGCTCTGGATGCACTTGCTCCTCACATTCCATGTCCTGTGAGGCATACCGTACACCTCAACCCTGGTTGCCCTCAACAACCCACTACCTGTGATCCTGTACCTGCTCAGCAGAGAGCCTTTGGCTTAAGTACCCTTGCTAACTACCTATATTTCAAATTCATGCTAACCTCTTCAATCAGCCATAGCACTTGCCAGGTAAGAGTACTATGTCCATCTATCGCTTCTGACCCTCACAGTCTCTTTGCTACACTTAACACTCTTCTCAAGGTCCCTCCTTCGCTTCTGCCCAGACCTTGGCTATTTCCATGACAAAGTCCAAAAGATTAACCTTGAATTCTCTACAGGTTCACCTCCCCCTCCCCAATCCCAAATCCTTCCCTCACCTTCTGTCACCCTTTCTTCCTTTTCTGAAATCACTGAGAAAAACTGCAAATCTTCTCTCTTCCTCCAAATTGACTACCTGATCCTCTGATCCCATTCCCACCCATCTATAAAGCTGCCTTCCACCATCATCTTTCCATCTGTAAAATCCTTAACCTATCGCTTTCCACTGCAATTGGTCCTGTGGTCTTCAAGCATGCTCTGGTCACACCTCTCCTCAAAAAGCCCTCGGTAGACTCTGCCTGTCCTTCCAATTATCTGCTTATCGCTCTCCTCCCCTTTGCTTCAAAACTACTTGAATGGGTATTTCACTGTCGCTGTCTTGACTTTTTCCTCTCAAGCCCTTCTGGATCCACTGCAGTCTGGCTTTGGTCCTCTACATTCCACAGAAACAACTCTTGCCAAAGACTCCAATGACTTTCTCACCTCACCAAATCCAAGGGCCTTTACTCGATCTGCATCCTTCTTGAACTTTCTACTGCCTTTGACACTGCTGATCATACACCATATGGTCTTTTTCTGCCATCATGTTTCTATGTTTCTATCTAGTCTGCTCTTCCATATCAACTACAATAATCCCCTTTCTTTCTTTAGAGATTTTCTCTGTTTGTGCCATGCTTTCTTTAATTCAGATGCTGTCCTCGTCTCTACTACCTCCACTGGGAGACTATTCCACACATCTACCACCCTTTCCGTAAAGAAAAATTTCTACATATTACTCCTGAGTTTATCCCCTTCCACACTCATCCTATGTCCCCTTGTAGCAGAGCTTGCTTTCAATCAAAAGAGGCTCTCCTCTGGTTCATTTATGCCATGAAGGTATTTAAATTTCTATCATATCTCCCCTATCCCGCCTTTTTTCTAAAGTATAAGTCTGTCTCCATATGCTTTATAACAAAGACCACTAACCATTTTAGTAGCCACCCTCCACACCAACTCCATCTTGTTTATATCATCTTTTTGAAGGTGCGGTCTCCAGAATTTCACACAATACTTCAAATGAGGTCACATCAGAGACCTATACAAAGGCACTATCACCTCCTTTTCTGCTGGTCATTCCTCTCCCTGTGCATCCAAGCATCCTTTTGGCTTTCACCTCACCTTTTCTACCCGTTTAGCCACTTTAAGATCATCAGAAACAATCACGCCCAGGTCCTACTCTTCTTTCGTGGACAGAAATACTTCACCCCCTACACTGTACGGCTCCCTTGGATTTTTGCAGCCCAAATGCATGGTCCTGTATTTTTTAGCATTAAACCTCAGCTGCCAAATTCTTGACCATTCTTATTGTAGATTTTGATATCACCCACAAAGAGGCAAATCTTACCCGACAGTCCTTCCGCAATATCACTTTCTCCTCGATATCCTGTCCTTGCTTGGACTGAGGGGGCTCTGTTCTGTCCTAGTTTTCTCCTCAACTCTCCCAGTGCACTTTTAGTGTAGGTTCTGGTGGATCTTTCTCTACTGCCATCCCGTTTTCAGTTGGTGTACCTCAGGGCTCTGTCTTTGGATATCTACTTTTCTCTCTCTATGCTCGGTCCCTTGGTGCACTTATTTCCCCCCATGGTTTTCAGTACCATCTTTATGATGATGACTCACAGATGTATCTCAGTGCCTGAAACCCCTCCAGGAATCCAGTCCCAGACCTCTCCCTGCTTATCAGACATTGATGGCTGGATTTCTCACTGCCATTTGAAAATGGACATGGCCAATACTGAGCTCCTTATCTTCCCTTCTCTAAATCCACCTCCCCCCTTCTTCCCTTCTCTATTTTTGTGGATGACACTACACTTCTGCCTGTTTCCTCAGATCACAAACTTGGGGTCATCTTTGACTCTGCATTCTCTTTCTCTGGGCACATCCAATAGCTAAAACCTGCCACTTCTCTATCAGCAGCAAAATTCATCCCTTCCTTTCTACTAATGCTACTAAGATAGCGTAGTTACTCACCTGTAACAGGTGTTCTCCAGGAGCAGCAGGAATCAGTCCTCACATATGGGTGACGTCGGCGCCGACGGAGCCCTCGCGGAGCAATTTTCCCCAGCTTTCAAAGAAAGCCTTTGGGAATTGCAGCGCGCATGCGCGGTCGCCTTCCCGCCCAAGGGTGCCATCTTAGCCAGTCGGATGACATAGCTAAAAAAGACAGCATAAAAAATTTGCAAAAAACTTAAGCAGATGATTGCAACTCCAAGGGGAGGAGGGAGGGTTGTGAGGACTGATTCCTGCTGCTCCTGGAGAACACCTGTTACAGGTGAGTAACTACGCTTTCTCCAGGACCAAGCAGGAAGTCAGTCCTCACATATGGGACTCCCAAGCTTAAGGCTACCGGAGACCCTAAGCACAAAAATGAGCTCCCTCTAGCTCAGCAGCACAGAAGGAAGGAATCTTCGCTGAATTATTACCCACCGGTAGCCCACATCCGGGATGGAGGGTAGGAGTTGCTCAGACCTCAAAGAGATTACGGAGGACTGCCTGTCCGAAAGCACTGTCCCTGCGGGACTCCCTCTCGAGACAGTAATGGACCGCAAAAGTCTGGCTCGAAGACCAAGTAGCGGCCCGGCAGATGTCTGCCAGCGGAACAGAGCGGAGGTAAGCCACTGACGTAGCCTTTGCCCGAACGCAATGAGCCGTGACTCGACCTTCCAAGGAGAGTCCGGCTGCCCCATAAGCCCAAGTGATACAGTCCGCAACCCAGATGGACAGAGTACGCTTGGAGACCGGGAGCCCCAATTTATTGGGGTCAAAAGACACAAAAAGCTGAGCAGCTTTACGGTGCTCCCGTGTACGGTCAAGGTAGAAGTTCAATGCCCTTCTACAGTCCAGGGTATGGAGGACCGCTTCAGCTCGGCTGGAGTGTGGTCTGGGAAAGAAGGTCGGAAGTACCACCTCCTGATTGATGTGAAAAGGGGAGACCACTTTTGGAAGAAATTTTGGGTGAGTCCGTAGGACTACCCTATTTTTGTAGAACCGAGTGTAAGGGGGATCAGACACGAGGGCCTGCAATTCACTTACGCGTCTAGCGGAAGTGAGGGCTATCAAGAACAATGTTTTCCAAGAAAGAAAACGGAGAGAACAGGTAGCCATAGGTTCAAAAGGCGGACAGGTGATCCGCTGTAAAACCACATTCAGATCCCAGTCAGGCGCTGGCGGGCGCAGAGGTGGTTTAAGCAGAAGGAGACCTCAGAGAAACCTCGCTACAAGAGGGTCGCTGGAAAGAGGTCTGCCGTCCACCGGCACATGATGTGCTGAAAGAGCACTGAGGTGAACTTTGACGGAGTTGGACTTAAGTCCCAGATTAGAGAGGTATAGCAAGTACTGCAGGATCACCGACACCGGGCAGGAGAAGGGATCCTGAGACTGTTGGGTACACCAAACGGAAAAGCGACGCCATTTAAGGGCGTAGCATTTGCGGGTAGAAGGTCGCCGAGAAGCTAGGACGACCTCTTCCACCTCTGCCGGCAGAAGAAGGGGAGCAAGGACTACCCTCTCAGCAGCCAGGCCATTAGATTGAGAGATCTGAGGTTGGGGTGTAGCAGAGACCCCTGATCCTGAGTGAGGAGATCCGGTTGTAACCCCAGAGGGAATGGATCCTCTACCGCTAATTGCAGCAGGAGTGGAAACCACGGCTGTCTGGGCCAGCGAGGGGCCACCAGGATCATGAAGGCTTTGTCTCGGAGAACCTTGAAAAGAGTCCGAGAGACTAGCGGGATGGGAGGGAAAGCGTACAGAAGGCTCTCCGACCATGAGAGTAGAAAAGCGTCTGCCGCAACTCGAAGGGGATGTGGCTGACGAGAGCAGAAGCGAGGAAGTTGCCGGTTGAGAGGGCTGGCAAAGAGATCCATCGTGGGGAGGCCCCACTTTAGAAAGAGCTTCTGAACTACCAAGGGATCCAGGCGCCACTCGTGCGGCTGGAGGATCCTGCTGAGTTTGTCCGCCAGGCAATTTTCTTGGCCTGGGAGATAAACTGCCTTGAGAAGAACGCCGTGACTGACGGCCCAAGAGCAGAGCTTCTGTGCTTCCCGACAGAGAAGGAAGGAGCCCGTGCCCCCCTGCTTGTTCACGTAGAACATGGCAACTTGATTGTCCGTCTGGACAAGGACGGACTGGTGAGAGGTCAGGTGGGAGAAGGCCTTGAGAGCCAGGCGGATCGCTCTGAGCTCCAAGAAGTTGATCTGCTGAGCAGACTCCCACGTGGTCCAGAGGCCCTGAGTACGTGCCCCTTGGCAATGTGCTCCCCAGCCCAGGAGGGATGCATCTGTCGTCAGCACCCGGGCCGGCTGAGGTGACTGGAAAGGCATGCCGAGTACCAGGTTCGGCCGATGAAGCCACCACTGGAGAGACGAGATCAGCGGCTCGGAGACGCGCACTAGGTCTGCTAGGCCGCCTGTGGCTTGTTGCCACTGCTTGCGGAGACACCATTGAGCAGGCCGCATATTCAGGCGGGCATTGGGGGTCACATGGACGGTGGAAGCCATATGGCCGAGTAGTCTCAGGAAGCGCCTGGCGGAGACCAGGGGCTGGCTGCGAAAACGGTCGGCTAGGTCCATGAGCCGTTGAGCCCTGTCGAGCGGTAGGAACGCTCGTGCCTGAGGAGTGTGCAGCCTTGCGCTGATGAACTCGAGATCCTGTGAGGGGAGCAAAGTGGACTTTGCGAAGTTTATAACAAAGCCCAAGTACTGCAGAAGAGTCACCGTGCGGCGTGTGGCGTTGGTGACCTCCGGAGCGGACGCTGCTCTGATGAGCCAGTCGTCGAGATACGGAAAGACATAGAGGCCGTGAAGCCGGAGATGGGCCGCCACCACCGCGAGACATTTTGTGAAGACTCGCGGTGCGGAGGACAGGCCAAAGGGCAGTACTCTGTACTGGTAATGATTTCCTGCCACCACAAACCGTAGGTATTGGCGGTGGCTTGGGTGGATGAGGATGTGCGTGTAGGCATCCTTTAGATCCAAGGAACATAGCCAATCTCCCTGCTGGAGGTAGGGCAGAAGGATTCCAAGGGTAAGCATCTTGAACTTTTCCCGCACGAGGAATTTGTTGAGGTTGCGCAAGTCCAGGATGGGTCTGAGGCCTCCTGTCCTTTTTGGTACTAGAAAATACCTGGAATAAAAGCCTTGACCTCTCAGGTGGTGGGGCACCGGTTCCACCGCCTGTTCCTGTAGAAGACCTGCTAACTCCTGAAGGAGTAATTCCCTGTGCAGAGGGAGTCGTGGAGGTTCTCCTGGAAAATAGGAGGGAGGGACCTGGTGGAAGTGGAGAAGATAGCCTTCTCTCACGACTTGAAGCACCCAGGCATCTGAGGTGATGCTGGACCACCTGTGGGCGAAGTGAACCAGCCGGCCTCCGGTGCTGGGAGGAACCAGCGGAGGGGGAGAGGCTATGCTTAAGGAGTCAAAAGCCCCCACCCTGCTGAGCAGGGGCTGGTGGTGCAGGCTTGGGGGCTTGCTGCCTACGGGACCCGTTACCCCGTCCCTTGGCCTGCTGGCCCTGTTGGGGAGCTGCAGGGGCCTGATATTGGGGGTATTGTTTGTAGGCAGCCGCCTTTCTCGGGTAAAAGGACTTCTTTCCCGAGCCCCTCTTTTTCTGGGAAGGGGCGGAGGTCTTCCTAGAAAGCCTAGTCCTGGTGAGAGTCTCCATCTCGATTTGTGCAGCCTTTTCAGCCATGGGCTTGCCAAAGAGGTTTTCGCCTCGGCAGGGGACATCGACCAACTTGTCCTGCACCCAGGGCTCAAGGTCAGACGACTGAAGCCAAGCCTGTCGGTGGGCACCGATGCCGGCTGCGGCCACTCGAGCCGATGCTTCAAAGCCATCATAGGCTGCTCGGGATATGAATTTTGAGCATTCCCGAATGCCAGAGGACAAGGCCAGGAACCTCCGCAAGGGTTCCTCGGACAAACCAGCGGAGAAACCGGCTAGCTCTTTAGCCAGGTCTCGGAGATACATGCCCATGTATAGCTGGTAGGTCTGGACACAACACGCAAGCATAGAGCCCTGGAAACACTTCTTACCAAGGCCATCCAGGTTACGGGCCTCCCTGCCAGGAGGCACCGAGGAGTGCATCTTCTGGCTCTTAAGACGATGCACGGCCGATTCCACTACCATGGAATGGTGTGGTAGCTGTGCTTTTTGGAAGCCAGGGCTCTTGCGGACTCGATAGATAGAATCGACCCGCTTGCTCAGGACCGGCGAGGAGGCCGGACTCTCCCACATGCGGAAGAGTAGTCGTTCCAGCATGGGAGGAACCGGTACAGTAAAGTGTTCCCTGGCGGGAGAGTCATACTGGAGGGCGTCGAGCTCTTCGGCTCGAGGCTCCTCCTCGGGATCCGCAGGGAAGGCCAAAGCCTTGGCCATATCCCTGACGAAGTCCGAGAACCGGGCATCCTCCGGGGGGGACTGCTTCCGAGGTTCGGACTCAGGTGAGTCCGAGGGGACACACCGAGTCCGAAAAGAATCAGGTGACTCTTCCTCTTCAGACTCCCAGACCGACTCCGACGAGGAATCGGTGGGGTCGGCCCGGGCAGGGCGCGGCGCCTGCCGCCCTGACGCCGAGGGAGTCGGCGTCGGCGACCTCGGTCCCGAACGGGAGGCCGAGGGTGACCTCGACCGAGGATCGACTCGAGTTCGCATGGACTCGAGGATCGGCTCGGTCTCCGGGGTCGACTTAGACGTCGACGTCCCGGCGGTCGGGGCAGCGGCGCCAGCGAGGCCAGCGAGCAGTGCCCGCTGCTGGTCCATGAAGGCAGACAGTCTGCTCTCCAAGGCCGTCAACCTGAGTCCGAGCTCAGGTGACCCAGCAGCCCCCGACTCGGGCCCCGACGGCGTCGGGCCCGACGTCGGCGGTCTCGGAGGCGAGTCCAGGAGGACCACAGGACTTACCCGAGCAGGCAGCTCCGACTCCAGGCGAGGTCGCTTCGAGAGGTGCTCCTTCTCCAAGGACCCGGGACGGCTATCGGGGCTATGCAACCTGGCCCTCGCGGAGCCAGGAGCGTCCACCGACGCCGCCCTCGCGGGTTTCACCTTCCGTCGATGGTCCCCGGAGGGAGAACCCCTGTCGGAGGAACTCCGGCGACGGTCCGAGCTGGAACCTCTGGACGCGGAGGCCTCCGACGAGGTCCGGGTACGGCTGGGGTCAGCGAAGATCCTATCCCGCTGATGCCGCCGACTTCTCAACGCTTTGGAGGACATTTTGCCGCAGGGCCCACAGATCATTTCTTCATGATCCGGGCCCAGGCAGCGGAGGCAATTGTCGTGTGTGTCAGTTAGTGACATATTTCGGTCACACTGACCACACCGCTTGAAACCACTGGCAGCCATCGGGGGAAAAAGGGCCCCGGCGAGGTCAAAGGACCGGGCTGCCAGGGAAAAACCGAAAACGAAACTGACTAAGTCAGAAAAACCGAAAAAGAAGAAGAGGACTCGTGACCGGTGTCGCGAGTCCGGGCAGGAAAAAGACCGGCGTCGAACCGAAGGAAAAAAGAGAAAATTATGAGTAAAAATCAACTTTTTCGCGGGGACACGACGGGTACGTCTGTAGGGCTCCGCGGAAAAAAGAAGACTGGCTAAGATGGCACCCTTGGGCGGGAAGGCGACCGCGCATGCGCGCTGCAATTCCCAAAGGCTTTCTTTGAAAGCTGGGGAAAATTGCTCCACGAGGGCTCCGTCGGCGCCGACGTCACCCATATGTGAGGACTGACTTCCTGCTTGGTCCTGGAGAACCTTATCTACTCACTAGTCACCTCCCACCTTGACTACTGCAACCTGCTCCTCACTGGTATCCCTCTGAATCATCTCTCTCCCCTTCAATCTGTTCAAAAATCAGCTGTACAGCTTATCTTCCACCAGTGTCATTATGCTCATGTAACCCCTCTACTCAAGTCACCTCACTGGCTCCCTATCAGTTTCCACATCCTGTTCAAATTTCTCCTACTGACCTACAAGTGCATTCATTCTGCAGCTCCTCACTCTACACCCCCTCCTTGGGAACTCCATTTCTCTGGCAGATCCCCTTTATCTGCTCCCTTCTCTGCCACTACCAACTCCAAACTTCGCTCATTCTATCTTGCTGCTGTTTGGAACAAAACTGCCAGAGTATGTGTGTCAGGTCCCTTCTCTAGCCCCATTCAAATCAAGGCTAAAAACCCACCTCTTTGAAGCCACTTTTGGATCCTGATGCTCCTTACTACTACTTACAGGGCCAGCCCAGCCACTAGTTAAACTAGGTGGTCACCTAGGGCAGCAGACCCTGGTGGACGGCATCTCTAACTCAACTCCTGGAAAGCAGCCATTGAACTGCTGCTTCAGCACTGTGGCGGGCTTTGAATGCCTGCACACAAGTTTTGTATGCCCTCCAAGAAAGTTGCATCGGAGGGAAGGTAGGAGCAGGAGGATGGAAGGGCACATACGCATGGGCACTTTAAGGCCCAACAGTGCTGAAGCAGCAGTTCAGCTGCCAGTTTCAGCACAAGAAGGGGGTAGCATGGAGGCACAGTCTTTTGGGGGGGGGGGGGGACAGCACAGAGGGTGTGCCTAGGGTGGCAGAAACCCTTGTGCTGCCACTGACTACATACAGTATGTGTCCTACCATATTCTGGTCTCCAGTTTCACTATGTGTTTTGTGCTGATTAGACTGTAAGCTCTGATGAGCAGGGATTGTGTTTTCATCTATATGTACAGTGCTACATACACCTTGTAGCACTATGCAAATGATTAGTAGTAGTAGTAGCAAAAACATTTTAAACTTCACTGGAATGAGATACTCATTCAGATCTCTCAGATCGAGGATAGGATGGAATCCCTTCATTTTTTCTTTGGCACCAAGAAATTGAGTAAAATCCAAGCCCTTCCTGCTCCAATGGCATCTACCATGTGAAGGGCAGAGATTTCCTGAAGTAGTGACTCTTGATGCTGGAAGATGAAGTGAGCTCTCAGGGGGAAATTTGCTAGTTTGAATAAATGTAAAATCGGTACCTGCAGAAGACTATCTTAAGCACTCACAAGTTAGAGATAAGGGGCCAACAGTCCGCAAATAATGTAAGTCTCACTCTGACAGACAGGCCATGTGCCTGCAGATCAGCCATGTTCTCCTGCAGCAAGTCAAAACCACACCCTTGGATTTGGCTGGGATGTCAGTTGGAACTTCTGGGACATCTGCTGCCTAGGATGGGAATGAGGGAGTTGTTTTGATTGGGAAGTGCAAGGTGGTAGTGGATACCTACACCTGTGTGAGTAACAGGATCTCCTATGCCCCCTGCTCTGGAAACTCCTGGAAGAAAGGACAGAGTCAGAAATGGGCCTAGAAAGGGATTCATATCTCATCATTATGCTGCTTGATGATGGCCACAGCTTCCTGTACCTTGTCGCCAAAGAGATTCTCTCTACAGCATGGCACATCAGCAATTTGCTCCTGCACATTGGACTGTAATCTGAGGCCTGGGGCCATGAGAGTCTCCGGGCACCAATACTCATTGCAGAGGCTCTCTATGCCATATTGAATATATGATAGGTCACTCAAACCATGCATTTCTGCACTCCTTTCCTTGACTCACAAGGAAATGAAATTACAAAACCTTCTCTGGAGGGAGAAAATCTGAAAATTCCTCTGGACTTCACATAGTGTTTTGCAAGTAGTAGGAAGTGGCACAGGACATAAGCATGGCATTTGGGGGGGAGGGGGGGGAGGGGGGGGGAACCCACCCCTCTCACCAAAAGAATCCAGAGTCCCAGCCTCTCTCACCAGAGTCACCAAGGTGTGCAACTTTGCATGTCTGGTCCCTTTGAGAGCAGATTTAGCAACTATGGAATGGTGCAGCAGCTGAAGCTCCTCAAATCTGGAAGCCATGTGGACTTTAGAGTTAACCATTGCTGCTTACAGAAGGCACAGAGAAGAAGTCTCCCACATCTTATTTGCAGTCTCTGAAGGATGCAGTACTGAGCACTGTTACTACCTCCTTAAGGAGATCCAGATAATGGATGACTTCCAACTCTATGGGCCCTAGGCTCCTCTCCTCTGTCCAATTGAAATGGAATGGAGTTAGTCATTACCTAGACAAACTCATGGAAAGACATGCCCTCAGGAGGAGACCTGCATCGCTCATGAGGTGGAGTGAGATCCAACAGGAGTTCGAGAATTCTCCTTCGAGAAGTAGTCAGAATCATGGTATGTGTTCCAGGTACACCCTGACTGATTCAGAGACATACTCTAAAGATGTCAGAATCTCTGCCTGGGACTACTTTCGCTCTGCATGAGAGGCAGATCTCCTCCAGGAGCAACGGCACACCAATGGATTTTGACACATCGGGGACTGATCTATCCCCAGTGTAGATATCAGCTGGGCATCGATTGGTGTCTAGGCCACAGACCTCAGCTAATACACACTGAAGGTGACATCACTGAACAGCTGCCAATTCTGACCACTGCTCCCTCATGTCAAGTTTAAATTCCATGTGCTGAACCACTTGTGCTATCCTTACCACTCCTGTCATCAAGCCTTTTATCTCCTTTTCCAAGAGCGGATGGTCTGAGGGAATGTCTGGATTAGACCGAGGTCTATGGAAAACCCCCATTACAGGCATACCATCGTACTTTCTCTGTAAACAGTTTAATGCAGCCACGCTGAAAGTGACTATAAAGCGCACGGTTGCTTATATTAACATTTCTTACAGATAACATCCACATACTAAAAAAATCGGGGTGATGGAGAATTGCAATGCAAAAAAGGTTTTTGAAGTACAGTTTGATGAAAGTAAGAATGGAAATCCATGTGGCCGCTCTGTGAATCTCAGAGTGGGGCCAACCTTATATTTCCTTCTGGGAGTAGAACCGGGCTACCTGGGCTTTTGCTCTGTGGCAAAAAGATCCACCACTGGGGTGCCCCACTCCTGGAGGATGCAGTCCACCATCTCCCTCTTGAGGGTCCACTCATGAGGCTGAAGCACTCAAATGAGATGACCTGCCAGGCTGTTGAGCTTGCTGGGCAGATAAGTCACCCTGAGGTCCATGCCATGGAACAGGGCAAACTTCCAGAGGTGAGCAGCCTCCCAACACAGGAGGTACGATCCTGTGTCCCTCTACTTGTTCACATAGAACATTGCCACCTGGTAGTCCGTTTCAATTAGAACCACCTGATTTGCCAGGCATATACAAAAGGCATGGAGGGTGTTCGCTACGGTCCAAAGCTCACAAAGTTGATTTGATTGAGGCTCTCCTGCTTGGACCACAGCCCCTGGATGCCAAGACCATCCAGATGCACAACCCAGTCAAACCCTGGACATATCTGTTGTGAGTGTTTTGCAGGTGGCCGCTGGCTGGAATAGTAGATGCACAATAGATTTGCTGGCTCAAGACACCATGCCACGGATTGCACCAGTAGTACAGTGACCACTATCCTGTCCCACAGCCAATCCGATGCCTGCCTCCACTGTATGCACAAGGTCCACTGGGCCTGTTGCATGGAGATGTGGGCCCGAGGAGCGACATGCACCGTGATAGCCATGTGTCCGAGGACTCTCAACAGTCCAGGGGCCTTGGTGTGGCACTGCAACATACCCACCAAATCGGTGAGGCACTGCAGGCAGTCCGCTGGCAGAAAGACCCGCACCCATTTGGTATCAAGGCATCAATGAACTCCAGCTGCTGCATCAGAAGGTGGCAAGACTGAGTAGCTGACCACGATGCCAAGGCCCTCAAAGGCCCTGAATTGTGAGCATGGCACACTGCCGAACACCATCCGGCATGGTAGCCTTGATTAGCTAGTCATCCAAGTATAGGAAGACAAAGACCCCCCCAGGTTCGGAGGAAGCAGGCCACAAGCACCAGACACTTTGTGAAGACCCAGGGGGTTGCAGCCAGCCTCATGGGAAGCACAGGGGTACCAATAATGCCGGCCACCCAGCACAAAGTGAAGGCATTGCCTGTGATGCGGGTGGATCGGAATATGCATATATGTATCTTTCAGATTCAAGGAGCATAGCTAATCGTTCTGTACAAGATATGGGAGCAGTGTCCCTATCAAGATCATTTTGAACTTTTTGCACACCAGGAACTAGTTGAGGTTTCACAGATCCAGAATTGGATGGGACCTGCTGGTCTTTTTGGGAACCAGGAAGTACCTGGTTTAGAAGCCCTGCTTGAGCTGGGCCAAGGGAACCAGCTCGATGGCGAGGTTGGACAGCAAAGCCTCAACCTCAGTCTGCAGCAAGCTCCAGTATGCAGGCTCCATGGAGTATTCCCTGGGGTCGTATGGAGGTGGCAGCTGGGTGAAGTGCAGCCAATATCCACTTTGGACAATCTGCAGCACCCAGGTGTCCGAAGTGATGAGGGGCCACTGGTGTGCAAAGTGGACAAGCTGCCTCTGACCTGCAGGGGTACCTTGATGGGCAATGGTCAACTGGCTATGCTCCTGGGGACCCCGTAAAAACTCCGCACCCAGCTTGGGCGGGGGGGGGGGGCACAGGTTGTGTCTGAGGACTTCTCCTGCCGCTGCAGTTGGGGACGCTATGTCTGCGGCTGGGCCAGGAAATACTGGCACAGGAGCAGATAGGCAGCCTTCTTGGAATGATGTTTCTTACGCGCTTGGTTCATGGTCTTTCTGGAGAGTCTAGTGAGAGTCACCTGCTCCTCGGCTTTCTCCTCCATGGGTTTACAGAAGAAGTTCTTGCCCCAGAAGGGATGTTGGCGATATATTGTCCTGGACCCACTGTTCCAGGTCTGAAGACTATAACCACGCCATCGTGGGTGGCAATGCCTACAGCCACTACTCTGCCAGCAGATTCAAAGGCATCATAGGTGCCACACACTATGAACTTCAAGCAATCCTTGCCATGCCCCATGAGACCCCGAAAGGACTCGGGACAGTGCTCAGGAACCAGGTTGGCAAAGTTCTCCAGGTCCAACATGACATCCTTGAGGAGCATGCTCATGTAAGTCTGGTAAGCCAGAATCCTGGTGATCAGCATGGAACCCTGGAAGCACTTCCTCCTGAAGGAGTCCAGGGTCCAAGCCTCGCAACTTGGTGGGACAGGAGTGTGACTTAGCACTCTTCATGTGATTTAAGGCTGACTCTACCACAATGGAATTGTAGGGCAATTGAGGCTTTTCAAACCCTAGGGTCTTCTGGACCAAGCATAGGGAAACAAGCCAGCAAATGACCAGAAGCGCGAGCAGCACCTCCACAGCCGCATCCACTGCAGGACATAATGGATGAGAACCATCACTGCTCCCTGGGGATTGGAGGGGTTCGTCGAGGGTACTGGAGGAATTCCAGTTCCTCTGCCCTCGGTTCTTCCTCAGATTCCAGCAAAAAAGTGATGGCCTTGGCCATGCCCCTAACAAAGTACTAGAAGGATATGTCCTCCGGGGGGTGACTTGCACCGCTCAGATGGAGGCAACCAGTTGGATGGGAAGGTCCAGGGACCGAAGGTCTGATGCAGTCAATTCCACCTCAGTCTCCCATTCAGATTCCGAGAGGAAGTCGAAATAGTGCAGAGAGTCTTCTCCTCCCACTGGCTCCACAGCTGGGGAGGGAGGTCACAGATGGCCTGCATGCTGATAGCAGTTTCCCTGGGCCTCAGACTCCAACACACTGGAGAGGAAGGAGGCTCAGGCAATCGGGGCTGATACCGATCTCCCACCTTCAGCAGGCAGGGCTGGAAGGAGTGCGGTGATGATGCATTCCATGCCACAAAGCCTGCATTTTGCAAGGCTTCCACCACTGCCAAGGAAGCTTCTAAGGTTCAAAGGCGTTTCTCCAGAACCACCACCTGTGAGGGTGCCGATACCGCAGCCACTGGCAATGTCACCTCAGGTGGGGACTCCACGATGATACGTGCATCAGGAGACATCTGGCTGCCCTCCTGGGCACTGGAAATGGACTCTGCCATTCTGGTCAGGTCCTCCCACTGGGGAAGCTTGGCCAGCTGCTCTCAGCCATCGCTCTCCACATCTCGAGTAGGGCTGCGAGGACTCTGTATCCAAAATTTCTACCAGTGCTTACCCTTTGATGTTGACGGCATCTCTGCAGGGAGCCTCTTCTCACTGCTCAGGCCCTTCAGCTCTGAGCATGCTGCTCTTTCCCCTTGGCCACCTCTGGACATTTTGCTGGCATAGACGAGGCGGTCACGGCTGAAGATGCTGAATCATATGAGCTGAAGAGGGACTCCTGCTTTTCCTGACCTTTCAGCCCTTGGCGTGGCATCTGCAAGCAAAGCTCACAGGACACTGGCTTGTGGTTGGGCCCAAGGCATTGCAAGCACCAATTATGAGTCTGTGGCAGAAATGGTCTTGCCATACTTGGTACATTTCTTAAAGCCACTAGCTGGCTTAAACATGCCAAAAAACACCACCTCGGCAAAATCAAACTGAAAAACTATCATGGGTGGGAAACCACCCTGAAGAGGGAAAACACACAAAACCAGAAAAAGAATACAAAAAACCCTAAAGGGGAGGGGGATGGGGAACCAGCTAACCAAACAAAAGGCAGAAAAGAAGAAGAGAAAAAATACCGGCCATGAGGGCCAGATAGAAAATCTTTTTTCCAGACTGCAGGAACACGTCCTTGGGACTCCGCGGAAAAAAGACTGGATAATATGGTGCCACGGTAGGCAGGAAGTCATACATACGCATGGTGTACCGCCCAAAAACTTCTTATGGAAGCTGGGGAGCATTCCGTGCGAGGTTCAGTTGGAGATATTACCCATATGTGAGGGCTTATTTCTTGCTTGTTGACGGAGAATTACTCATTTGTAAATAATTGGGTATATGGGGAAATAGCAAACGAGAACTGTAGTTTGTCGGTTCTACTAGCTGAGACAATGACAGTCAAGAAGAGGTTTTCCCAGGACAAAATCTAGAGATGCCTCAGATAAGCACTTGAACGGTGATTTGATGTTTTGAGAGAGAACACTCAGACCCCAGGCTGGAACTGGTGGGTGGAATGGAGAACATGTGCTAGATAGTCTCAAGGTGCATGAAGCGACTAAGGGATGGGAAGAAAATCAACTGTCCTTGTAGGAACTCACGGTAAGCAGCAAGAGATGTAAATAGACTGAATTAATTTGTTTTCAGACCCTGGTTTGCAAGATCCATTAAATATAGGACAGTGGAAGATAATGTGCTTAGATTGACTCCTTGCCCACTGCACCAATGAGAATATCAACCACTTGTACTGATAACATTTTCTCATGGAAGGATGTGTTAGCAGAACAGTAACAATTAACATCCTTTCAACATCTAAACAGCGACATGCAAGGAATGAATGCCCTGGTGTATGAGCTGCCCCTCATGCTGTGTAAGGAGTGGGGCTCACTCAGAGAAATAGGCTGGTCCTGTGCCAATGCTAATGGCTGTGTGAACAGGCCTGACAAAGCAAATGGAGGGGGGAGGTGCTATGAGAATGAGATCAGCTGAGTCGACATTAAAGGACAGACAAGATAGAAACATTTGGGCAGAAAGAGACCACATGGCCTATGTTTCTACGAGTCCTGTATTACTTTCTGAATTACTTTGGAGATTAATGAAATCAAAGGAAAGGCACATACAGAAGCACTTTCCTGTGTATAATGGCAAAAGCATCTGAAGAATTTGCTTTGTTATCGAGGCGCTTTGTTATCGAAGCATGTGGATTAAGTTTGGGGAAATTGACCCTCCTTGTTATGTAAAACACTAACCTGGATATCCATCCTGATGGGAATTATTTGTTCTTGGGCTGGTCCTTAAAAGCTTGAATGATATGTAGAATATAGCACAGTGCTACCTGGTTTATGTGCAATAACTCTTCACTCTACGTCTACATGTTTAAATTTGTTGCAAAACGTGCCCCCCCCCCCCCCATACTAGAAGCATCCACTGTCATGACAGATTGATGCTGAAGAAACTGAAAGGGGAAACTCTGGGTTAGGTTCACTGAGCTTTGCCATTATTGCACAGCAAGTCAAAGATGCTGGTTTACAAGCAAACCTCGTAGAAGGTGGTTGCTGATGATGGTTCCATCGGAGCTTTAGAATTTACTGTAGGGAACACATACATAACCTAGCCAAATGGCAGCACATGAACAGTCAGTTTGATAAGAAATGTGCTTAGGCTCTTATACTGTATCATCTATGTGACCTAAGCCCATTGAATACTGACTGACTGAGAAACAGTGGTTTGAAAGTGCGAGTTTGGAACAAATGCTAGACCTTGAATGTGCCCAGCTGTGCCCCTATAAATTCCAGGGACTTGGTTGTGGATGCGACTTTTCTACATTAAGCCTGTAGATTTGTAAAATCTGCTTGGTGGTATTTTTCATTTAGTATTTATTATTAGTATTTAGCTCACATCCTTCCAGAAGATCAAAATGCGTTATGTTCAGATAGAGTTTGTATTTCCCACCCGTTTTGATTGTCCTGTGACCCAGCAGTCCTTGTGCTATGGGAATACAAAGATTCCCAGCTTGTGGAGATGGGCAGCCACAACTGCTAGGCACTTGGTGATAGAGGATAGACTAAAGGGTAGCACTTTGAATTGATCGTGTTGATTTTAAAAAGGTGAACCTTAGATAGGTGATGTTTTGGTGAAAAGGGATGTGAGCATATGTAGACAGGGCTAGTGCAAAGATATGATGCACTCTAGGAGAACCTTATTCCTGGTGCCCCCCTGCTCCATTCCCTCTTTGGGATCTGCGGTGGCAGCAATGTCTTTAATCACCACCACAGAGCATACCATAATGCCTAGCACTGTAGTGCTGGTTCCTGCTTCCGTCCCCTCCAATTCCACTTCCTTTTGCAAGGAGACAGAAGCAGTTGATCCAGCCACTTCTGTCCCTTTGCGAACAAACCCTACATTGGAGGGATGGAAGCACAAGGACTGCAGTGCCAGAGATTTACGTAACTGCTGTGGTGCTGTTTAAAGGCATTCCAGTCACTGCAGGTCCCAGATGGGGTGGCAGTGGCAGCAATAGGCCACCCTCAGACCACTGATGCTCTAGGCAACTGCCCACATCATCTAATGGCAGCACCAGCCATGCCCGAGTTCGAGGCCAGTTAATTTTGTCATGTAAGTGGCAGAATGGTGCTCAGGGAGTTGGTCTTGAGCTTTTTCTCCCATATAAACTCATTGAAGGTTCAAGATGGGATGCAGATCTCCATATTTTTTCAGGATCAGAAAGAACTGAGTAAACCCCTCAGTTTTGTTCATTGTAAGGCACCTCTCCTCTACTGATCTTACCTTTAGTAATACTTGTACTTCTACAGCAAGAATGTTCTGCAGCATTCACTGATGGTCACTGAGGTTTGGCAGGGCAAATGGCAGTGTTCAGGTAAAATTGATTCTATATCCAAAATCTACGATTTTGAGCACCCATTTTGTCCAGTCACTTGGAATCACTGTTTGCTGATATGTGTTATCCTTCCACCTACTTCTAAGGTAGTCAAACAGAAGGGGTACAGTTTAAAATGGGTAGATGATTGCTGCTTCCTTTCCCCTGGTCTCTGACAAGACTCATATGTTGTAGATGGAACCTGCGGTTGAGAAGGATGAGAATATGGCCATAATCTTCACTTAGTGTAATATTGCTGAGTGTATTGAGATTGGAAAAGTTCTCTTCTATGTTTTGAACAGATCACCTCAAGGACAAAATACCTTTCTGGTTTCTGCCACAAAATTCTCTTAGAACAGTGATCTTTAATTAGTAGAGCTGCATCTTTTACTTTGTCTCCAAACTGATTACAGGTATCTCCTGTGCAGGGAGTATCTGCAAAACAGCCATAAAGGTCGTCTTGGAGTTGACACTAAGTCATGCCATCCTGCATTCAACTATGGCAGATGCTGCTGACCTAGACGTATCGTAGACACTGTGTGAAATAGAGATTCCCCCAAATTTTAAACACAAAATAAAACCCAAACAACCCACAGGCAGAAAGGGGTCTGTGTCATTATGGAGAGAGTATTGATGTATGTGAGGGTTTTCTGTGCTGATGAGCAGTGATTTTTAGAGCCAAGCATCGTTCCTTGGAAAAATCTTTCCCAAAGTAACCATTATTCTAGAATCTGTGTCTGGTGACCCAAATACTGATGTTAAGATCCTGGATCTTTTGAGCACCGATTCTGAAACCAACTGATGAGGTAGTTGCGTCTTTTCATAGTCTGAGCAGGCTTGGCCCTTGTATTTGAAATCTATGCATTTCAAAATGGTCAGAGTTGATTTGGTAAAATCCCCTCTCTTTTCTGATAGATTTTAGAGAACACTGTGCTCTGGGAACCACGGGTTTTTGCAGTGCATCCATGGACTGAGAATGCCTTCAAAATCATGTCTACCATCTCCAATCCCTGGAACATCCATAGGGAAAACTTGAAAAAGCTTAAAAGAAAAGCTCTTTGGAAAGCCTACATCATCTTTCACCCACTCTACTATAACAGAAGAAAGGGGCAAGATATCCTCTACTTGATCGGGATTGTCTTGTTGAATTTCATCTGACTGAGAATCCCAATGTCTGTGTGGCACAGAAGAGTGCAGTTCGGCACCAGTGAGATGAATTTGATATGATGACTGGGAATCATATTCCTTCAGGGGTTGTCCAAAATAGACAATTGGTCAGGGTGAGTCTCCAGTAAAGTTCTATTTAAGGCAACCTCTGTACTAAGAAAGCCAATAGAGGTTGGTCAGTTTAGTGGACAGACTCTGGAGAGACTGAAGCAGTAGATTAGCAACTAGGCTCTGCTACATTTCAGAAAGCAGGACAAATGACTGCAGGTTCATGTCACAGTCATTGCTGAATGGTTATTTTTGAAGAAAGGCGTGATGAGTTTTTGCTTTTCCTCTTGATTGTAATATTCTGTAGCTCCTTTAAAGATGATTTGTTTCTCTAATACTTCTGGCTTTAAGAGTTCATTTGCTTGGGAGTGCTGCAGCAGTTCTTTCTGTTGGTGCTGAGGCAATAAACCATTGCAGAGGAACCTGCCTCTTTCAGCATGAGGGGAAGAGATGAGTTTTGAATATCTGCCCATACTGAAGACACCAGCTATAATTGAAGCACGGGCAGTTTTGTTTTTTTTTTACCCACAATCCCAAAGGTGCTAGGATCAGGAGAAAGGTGAAATTGTTAATTGCTAATTGTTGCTCCTTGAGGAACTCCAGTCCAGTCCCAAACCTCTGGAGGTTGAACACCTCCTCCAGCAGCAGAGACTGAGCACACCATCTTTTGATGACCCTAGTATAAATACCCAAGGGACCACAAGTTCCAGTAACCTATTGACAAAGCAGACTCACTGGAGCAACAAATAAAGTAGTTAACTTGAACCCAAGAACAAAACCACTGAAGACTTCCCCCCCCCAACCTAAACTATGAAACCCCCTAGTGGAGGAGGAATACTCCCTCCTTCGACATGTGGGAACTTACCAGACGCTCTTCTGGGCGACAGCCAGCCTCCTACACCAAGCGAGGAAAAGACAACCGGCTTGAGCGCCCCCCCAAATCCCCCGCCGAGCCTGAGATTCGAGGCCTATCCTCCTCTTCTCTTTATTATTCTTTGAACTCTGAATCCTGCTTCAGGCTCCAGAACAGACAACTGACTCGTAGGGAGGGATCCAGGACTGGAATGGATTTCCTCAAGGAACAATAATTAGCAGGTAAATCTAATTTCACCTTCCTTATCGTTCCTCCAGTCCAGTCCTGAACCTCTGGGGATGTAACAGAGCAGTAAATTCAATGGGAGAAACCTGCCAGACCAGCCTGAAGCACTGCCGATCCAAAACAGGCATCCCCTGCTGCCTGGACATCCAGACGGTAATGTTTGGCAAAGGAATGCAGAGAAGACTAGGTAGCTGCCTTACAAATCTCAACCAACGGAAACAAGCTATAGTCCACCCACAAGGCCATCCTGCTGGCACTGATTTACCCTTCAAAAGGTACGCCGACGAGATAGTTTCTGTGATCCACCTGGAAACAGAAGCCTTCACTGGACGCTTCTCCTTTGCGCAGACCTCCAAATAATACGAACAGGTGATCCGACTTATGGAAAGGCACTATCCTCTTCAGGTATCTCCTCAGGGCCCACCGCACGTCTAGCAGGTGTAATTGTCAATCAGCAGAGCCAATCTCTCCATTGCCGAAAACCAGCAGGCCTGGTTCAAATGAAAAACCGAGAGAGGAGCGGCCTAGTGGTTGGGACACAGTACCTCAGGCCGGAGGGCTGGGGGTTCAATTCCCATCTGGAGACAGCAATCTCAGTCCGGAGGGACTGGGGTTTCTAGTCCTATAGGCACTCCTTGTGGCCTTGGGCAAGCCACTTAACCCTCCGCCGTCTCAGGTACACATAGATTGTGAGCCCTTTGGGGACAAGAGAATGTATCCAGTACCTGTTTGTAGTGAATACATAATGTAAACAGCTTTGATTGAAGGATAAGGCGGTATAGAAAACTGGTTAAATAAATAAATCTTGGGCAAAAAGGAGGGAACCAGCCTCAGGACCACCCTCTCATCGGAAAACAGAAACGGCTCCTGGAAAGACAAAGCCTACAGCTCTGAAATTCTGCACACGGAACATATGGCCACAAGGAAAGACTGTCTTGAGGGTAAAATCCTTGAGCGAAGCTCTGCTTAAAGGCTCAAAAGATTACCGTACCAATGCTTCTATCACTAAATTGAGATCTCACGGTGGCACTAGCGACCTAATCAGTGGACGCAGAAGTGTCACTGCCCTTAGGAACCTTCCCATATCAGGTTGCACTCATAACGCTACCCCCTGGACTTCCCTCAACAACAGGAAATCGCCGCCAGCTGGACCCTCAAGGAGCTAGCTGCCAGTCCATTATCAAACCCTTCCTGTAAAAACACTAAGACATCTGACACGGAAGCCTTGGATAGCCAAATTTGTCTGTCCACACCCCATGCCCCGAAGATACACCAGACACAAATGTAAACCAGAGAGGTAGACCTGTGCCTGGCTCTCAACAAGGTGAAAACCACAGCCAATGAATAACCCTTCTTTGTCAGCTGCACCCTCTCAAGAGCCAGGCTGTAAGCGAGAATCAATCCACTTGCAGCAGGTACACCGGTCAATGCATTAGCAGATCCTCCCACACTGGGAGCCGCCAGGGAGGACTCTCTAAAAACCAAATGAGATCTGTGTACCATAGCCTCCTTGGCCAATCCAGAATGATAAAAAAAATCATCACTAGACCCCAGTGGGCCTCTATCCTGTGTATGACCCACCCTATTAGAACCCATGGTGGTAACATGTACAGAAGCCTTTCCTTGGGCCACCGCTGCATTAGGGCTTCCAGACCTTCCGACAACCTCTCCCATCGCCTGCTAAAGAAGCCACTGGCTTTGGCAGACTCAAAGGTTGCCATCAGATCCATGACTGGAATGCCCCAGTGGTGTACTACTTGGAAGAACACTTCTTGATCGAGCACCCACTCCCCGGAATCCACACGCGTCCGACTGAGATAGTCCGCCATCACATTGTCAACTCTGCCAGGTACACCACCGAAGGGGCCTGGAGGTGCTCCTCGGTCCAACTCAACAGCCGGTTGGACTCCTCCAAGGTTACACTGCTCGTGCCCCTATGGCGATTGATGTAGGCTACTGTGGTTGCATTGTTTGAAAGTATTCGAACCAGGTTTGGAACTCCTGGAGTGCTCAGACAATGGCTCGCATTTCCAGCCTGTTGATTGAAAAGCCCCTATCCTGTGAACTCCATTGTCCTTGGGCAAAGCATCCCTCGCAGTGGGCCCTCCAGCTGGACAGGCTGGCATCCATCATTAATGCAATCCACAACGGTGATTCCAGCGACATCCCCTTTTCCAGACTACCTGGGCAATGCCACCACTGGAGCGCCCGCTTGGTCTTCAGCAGACAGGAGAGTGTGTGGTGTGACCACCACCAGAGCAAGGCCCTCTGCACCAGCCTCATGTGTGCCCTTGTCCATGGCATCAGATTGAGAGTGGCCATCATGGTCCCCAAGAGCTGTAGAAAATGCCAGGCTGTGCGGTGGACCTGGCCAGAAGCCGATGTACCAATCTGTGAAGCCCCTGCACCCGTAGCACTGGAAGAAACAAAACCTTTCCACGAGCGCCCCCAGGTACTGGAGGTCTTGAGACGGGGTCAGCCAGATCTTGGCCATATTGACCACCCAGCCTAGACTTTGCGGAAACGGAACCACCCAGGCGGTGACTTGTTTGTTTTCACCTTTGCTCGAATAAACCAGTCGTCGAGGTACGGATGCACTAGGATCCCTTCCTTGCAAAGTGCCGCTGCTGCCACCACTACCATTACTTACCTTGGCGAAGGTATGCAGCGCTGTTGTCAGACCAAATGGCAAAGTTCGGAACTGGAAATGACCCATAGGGACTGCAAACCTGAGGAACTGCTGGTGCTCCTGCCAAACTGGAATATGCAGGTAAGTCTCTAACAGGTCCAGAGAAGTAAGGAACTCCCCTTCTCAGACCACCATTATAACGGATCGCAATGTCTCCATGTGAAAGTGAGACACCAGCAGACAGCGGTTTACTTGCTTGAGGTTGAGGATTGGGCGAAAGGATCCTTCCTTCTTTGGCACCACAAAGTAAATGGAGTATTGAGCGCAACCACACTGGTCGGGGGGGGGGGGACCGGCACCACGGCTCTGAGCTTTAAAACAGCCACTCCAAAGGTTTCCCGTACCACTGCCTCCTTGGCCTGCACTTTCCATGGAGACTGAACGAAGTGGCCAATGGGTGCTCGAGTTCTAGAGCGTATCCCTTTCGAATGACTTCCAGCACCCACTGGTCGGATGTGATTTGGACTCAGGCGGGGTAAAACTCCCGCAGCCGACCCCCTATGGCCTGTACTGCCGCCTGGACCCACCTCGTTTCATTGTGACTTCTTAAGATCCAAGGATGAGGCAGCAGCAAACCCTCTGCCAACTCCTCGAACCCATTTGCCCCTGGAAGGGAACTTTCCCTTCTGGAACTGGTTAAACCTTGTGGAATGAAAACGCCTAAAATCTCATTGTTGTTGGCCTTTGGGCGCTGAAGAGGGGCGGCTTTATTTTTATCTTCTGGCAGGTGACCCCCCTCTGGACTCGCCCAAGTTCTTCACTAATTTGTCCAGGTCCTCGCCGAAGAGCAACTTTCCCCTGAAGGGGAGCTTGCTAAACCAGGCCTTCGAGGAACTGTCCACCACCCAGTTACAAAACCACAGATAGCGGCAAGCCACTACCACCGAAGCCATACTCTTCAAGAGACCTCTAATAAAGGATGGAGTGGATATTTGCCAAATAAGCTACCCCCCCCCCAACTCCATCCTGGCCACGTCTCCAGCCTGCTCCACCACCGGCTCTCCCTGCTGTAACCGCTGAAACCATCGGAGGCAGGCCCTAGCGCCCCACACCCCACAAATGAAGGCTTGAAGTGAAAGGGCATTCATGTGAAAAACTTGCTTCAATGGGGTGTCCAGTTTCCTATCCTGGATGTCCTTGAGAGCTGCACTACCTTCCACTGGAATTGTCTTTCTGGTGACCGCAGAGACGACCGCATCCACATTAGGTGGCTGAAAGAATTTGCAGTCCTGATCAGACAAGGGACAGAGCCAAGCCATAGCCCTAGAACCCCTGAGACACGCTTCCAACATATCCCACTCTTCTTGGATCATCTGCTGGATCACTCTACGAGTTGGAAACACCCTCTGCGGTCTTCGTACCGCTTGCAGCAAGGGATCCTCCAAAGCACTGTCCTCTGCTGGAAGAGCAGCAGGCATATTAAGAGCCTTAAGGGATTCCACGACGAGTGCCGGTAATTCCTCCCTGCAGAACACCCGGACAGCCCTCACCTGCTCTTCGCACTCTGGGATTTCATAGTCTTCCAGGTCTTCCTCGACCTCCAACTCTGTTGTGGTCCTCCCCCATCCAGACCCTCTGACACCGGCGAATGAACCAGGGAATGATCCAATCCCTCCTTTAAGAGCCTTGACTTCTTCATGGGGGCTATCCCTGCAGAAGCCCCTGGCCGCTTTCCCCCCACGTTCTGCCTCTGTGGAACCCGCTGTTTGCCCCTGTTGGCGTAAACAAAACTCTTGGTGAAGCAGAAGCACAAACTCTGGGGAAAATCCAGCCGCTACCCCTGCCTGACCCAGAGTCTGAGGGAGGGAGAGACCAGGATTGGCAGAGTAGCAAGAAGCTGTCTCCTGAGATGGCAAGAGAGAGGTCATTGGGATCTTGCTGTTCTCCAACCTGAGAAGGCACCTTCTGCCACTCCAAACCGTCCCCTAGGACTTGCTCCATAGAGGCCGCCTCCTGCTCACATCCTCTACAAATGTCTGCCTCTAATACAGCCTTTCGCTGTGTACCACACATCAGGCACTTGGGTCTGGATGGCATACCACCAGACAGGTAGGGACCAGTCTGCAATAGGACCTGTAGAAGCCTGTCCTGAAAAGAAAATTGGCAATGACCCAGGTAAAGGCTCCCTTGACTCTTAAAAAGAAAACACACTACACTTGCAACTACTGCTCCAAGCACCTTGCAGCCAGCCAGCTTCAAACACGCACCTAAGAAAACAAACACAGGCAGAGAGAAAGAGAAAAATAAAAAAAAACCTGCTCCTCTGCTCTTCCCATGCTGCTATCACACGGCTGGGTCAGCTCTCACTATTAAACTACACAGCCCACCCAATAATGCATCGCCAACGACTCTCGAGCTTTTTCCCCGCTCAGCTACCAGCTAAAAATCCACCAGGACCAGGATATTGCCGCCGGAGCTGCCTGTTGTAGAAAACAGCCAGCTTTACCAATTCCCTGCTGCTCTTTGATGCCTGTTACCTCCTCCTGAGCACAGCCAGAATTGTGGCTTCAGTGTCAGGGGAGAGGGGGGCTCTGGAGACTGTCTGCACGATGCAGCACCACTCTGTGGTGTTCCACCTGCTCCTCACCCTCTCAGCGGGTTTGGGAGCCAGCCAACCAAGCCTCAGGCCCTGAAAGCCTCTGTACCACACCCCGCTCAATCCAGGAAGGGGGGGGGAAGGGGGGGGTTTCTCCACCGCTGCTTTTTTTTTTTTTAATGCAGAAAATCAGCCCACAATGAAAAAGAGCTTCTCTACCACTACTCACGCCAACTGATTCAATCCAAACTAAAAATAAACCAAACTCCTTATTTGTCCTCTGGTGAGTCCAGCACCCTGGCTCACCACCTCCTCCTCCAGCTGCTTGGAGGCTGAGTAAACTGAAGCTTGTGGGCGGTCCCTCTGGTATTTATACTAGTGTCATCAAAAGATAATGTGCTCAGTCTCCAAGCTGCTGGAAGAGGTGCTCAACCCCCAGATGTTCGGGACTGGACTGGAGGGCCGATAAGAAAGAAAAGATGTTCCCTTAGCAGTAAGCCATTTAGGGTTAGGCTTCAATTTTCTTATGCAATTTTCCATGATCATTTTCTACTGCTGCAGTTCTACTTTAAAAAAAGTATAATGTCCGATCATGTATTTTAACAGGATTGTTGTGGGAGTGGTAGTATTGGGATGATCATGATAATTGAAATTACCAAATTTGAGGGGAAGGGGGTGTCTGTAGGGCTGAAGATTCATCTAGAGCACCCGATAGCCTTACACTAGCCCTGCATCCTGTTCTCTTCTGCTGCTCACCAACCACCCTCTTTTCCTCATTTATCCAAGCGGTAGCTTCTGAATTCTGTCTGATGTTTTATTAAATCAGCTAAACCTCTAAGTTGGATACTTTGAAGAAAGAGCAAATGGAAGAGAGAATCAAGTATGGATAAAACTGCTAAACAAAGATACAACCAGGATGCATGCATAGAAAGCGTCGTTACTCACCTGTAACAGGTGTTCTCCGGGGCAGCAAGAATCAGTCCTCACATATGGGCGACGTTGGCACTGACTGAGCCATCGCAGAAGCATCCCCCCAGCATTCAAAGAAAGCCTTTGGGAGATGCCAGCACACATGCATGGTCCCCTTCCTGCCCAAGGGTGCCATCTTGCTCGGTCAGATGACATAGCTAAAAAATGGCAAAAAAATAAAAGATGGTAAAAGAGCAACTCCAAGGGGAGGAGGGAAGGTTGTGAGGACTGATTTCTGCTGTCCCTTGAGAACACCTGTTATAGATGAGTAACTATGCTTTCTTCAGGAACAAGCAGGAAGTCAGTCTTCACATATGGGACTCTCCAGCTACAGGCTACCGAAAGCCCATAGCAAAAATAGGGACGCCCTCACGGGGAGCCTGATGCAGCAGCAATTTAGTCAATGTACACAGACCACAGTAGGACCCCTATGTCCGATGAAACCAGCACTCCGGTAGTCTAAACACAGAAGGGTCAGAGGGTAGGAGTTGCCTAAACCCCGAAAAGGTTATGGAGCACAGCCTGGCTGAAGGCACTGTCCCATCGGGACTCTTTCCAGGCAGTAATGGGCTGCAAAGGTGGCGGCCCGACCGATGTCCACCATCGGGACAGAGCGCAAGTTTGCCACCAAAGCCGCCATGGCCCAGACACGGTGCACCGTGACGCGGCCTTCCAGCAGGAACCTCACCTGCTCATAAGCGAGGATGAAAAAGTCTGCAACCCATGTGGACAGTGTACATTTGGTCACCACCTCCCCCAGCCTACTGGGGTCATAGGAGATGAAAAGCTGAGCAGCTTTGTTGGGGCCCGAGTGCGTTGGACATAGGACAAAGCCCTCTTACAGTCCAAGGTGTGAAGGACTCTCTCCGCCTGACTGGAGTGAGATCTTGGAAAGAAGGTAGGGAGCACCATTTCCTAGTTGAGATGGAAAGGCAATACTACCTTCAGCAGGAATTTGGGGTGCGTGCGAAGCACCACTCTGTTCTTGTAGAACCTGGTATAGGGTACCTCCGCCATAAGGGCCTGAAGCTCGCTAACTTTGCGAATGGAGGTAAGCACGACCAGGGAAAAACACCTTCCAAGAGAGGTAGTGAAGGTGGCAGGTAGCCAGAGACTCAAAGTGTAGGCAAGTGAGCTGCCCCAACACTACATTGAGGTCCTATTCAGTTGCCAGAGGGTGAACTGGGGACTTTGATAAGAGCAGGCCCCAAAGAAAATGGGTTACCAAGGGTTGGACCGAGAGGGGCTTGCCATCCACCAGATGGTGGTGCACTGCCAGGGTACTAAGGTGCACTCGGACGGAGTTAGACTTGAGCCCGGATTGAGAGAGGTGGAAAAGGTACTGTAACACCAGTGTCACCGGGCAGGAGAAAGTCAGCCCTGTGTTCGGCGAACCAAACTGAGAACCTGTGACATTTGAGGGCATAAGCCTTTCTAGTAGAAGCCTTGCGAGAGGCCAGCAGAATGTCTTCCACCTCAACTGGAAGGTTGAAAGGGGTCAGTCTCAGCAGCCATGCTGTCAGCGACAGGGACCACAGGTTGGGGTGCAGGAGAAAGACCCCCTCCCGAGATAGGAGTCCCAGGGCAGACCCCAAGGGAATGGGGGTCTCCACCGTCAACTGAGGAGCAGCAGGAACCACGGTTGCCTAGGCTACCGAGAAGCTATCAGGATGAGTGAGGCCCTGTCACAGAGGGTCCTGAAGAAGGTCTTGGTGATTAGTGCCATAGGAGAGGAAGGCATACATGAGGCCTTCTGATCATGAAACAAGGAACATGTCCGCTGCCCGGAGGGGTGGGCCTGCTGGGAACAGAAGCAGAGCAACTGAAAGTTATCTGGGCTGGCGAACAGGTCCATCACAGGTTCCCCCCAGAGCCATTAAAGCCGAATGGCTACCCTGAGGTCCTGTTGCCACTCATGTGGCTGGAGAACTCTGCTCAGCCTTTCGGCCAGCAGGTTGTCCTGGTCTGGCAGGTACACTGCCCGCAGGAGGATACCCTGTTGGATTGTGTATGAGCAGAGGACTAGTGCCTCCTGACAAAGGGTACAAGACCGTGCCCCCCCTGTTTGTTCACGCAGAACTTAGCCATCTGGTTGTCCATCTGGACCAGCACCGGCTGGTGATGCAGGTGGTGACAGAAAACTCTCAGGGCTAAGTGAATGTCTCAGAGCTCCAGGAGGTAGATCTGCTGGGTGCTCTCGTTTGGTGACCAGTTGCCCTGGGTGCGGAAATCTCTGCAGTGGGCTCCCCAGCCGAGCAGGGAGACCTCCATGGTGAGGATCCTTCAGGGGCCTGGGGCCTGAAAAGGCATGCCCACCTCGAGACGCTGGGGAGACTGCCACCAGACCAGAGAGTCCGCCAATTGGCGGATCACAGAGACTCTGTCTCAGAAGCAACCTGTGGTCCAAGACTACTGGTCCTGGAGACACCACTGTGCTGCACTCATGTGCAGACAAGCATTGGGAGTGATGTGGACCGTGGAGGCCATTTATTTAACAGTTTTTTTATACCGCTTTATCATTTCAAAGCGGTTTACATTGTAACTTAAACTTGGTAATGTACATTAAACAGGGACATTGACAACTTGGATTTTTCTGAGCAATGGAGGGTTAAGTGACTTGCCCAAGGCCACAAGGAGTGCTAGTGGGAACTGAACCCTGGTCTCTGGGTTCCCAAAGCCAGTGCTCTAACCATTAGGCTACTCCTCCACTCCACACTGCTTCTGCGCCTCCTCAGGCCATGTGCCTTAGGCACTCTGTCGGGAGGAGGTGAAACTTGGGGTCGTTTATGACAAACCCCAAGTGTTGCAGGACCTGGATGGTGTGTGCGGTGGCCTGCACCTCTGAGGCTGTGCCTCCCTTTATGAGCCAGTCATCCAGGTAGGGAAAGACGAAGACCCCCTGGAGCCGGAGGAAGGCGGCCACGACTGCCAGGCATTTTGTGAAGACTCTTGGGGCAGAGGCCAAGTCGAAGGGGAGCACCCTGTACTGAAAATGCCTGCTCCCTACTACGAACCGCAGGTACTGCCTCTGGTTGGGGGTGAATGAGGATGTGGGTATAAGCATCCCCGAGGTCTAAGGAGCATATTTATTTATTTAGACAGTTTTTTATACCACCTTATCCTTCAATCAAAGTGGTCACAAAACAATTGGGGGGTACATTTAACATGAGGGGATATGAGACACATACACTAATACTTACAGGGAACATGGGCAATGGAGGGTTAAAGTAGCTTGCTCAAAACCACAAGGAGCACCTGTGGGACTAGAAACCCCAGTCCTTCCGGCCCAGGGTTGCTGTCCTCTAATGGGATTTGAACCTCCAACCTTCCGGCCTGAGGTAACATGCCCCAACCACTAGGCCACTCCTCCCTCACATAGTCAATCTCCCTGCTGGAGGTATGGCAGCAATGTTCCAAGGGAGAGCATCGTGAGCATCTTGAACTTCTCCCTCACCAGGAATTTGTTGAGGTTGCGCAGGTTGGGGATGGGCCTTAGGTCTCCTGTCCTTTTTGGCATGAGGAAGTACCTGGAGTAGAACCGCTTGCCCTTAAGATGGTGGGGCACCAGTTCCACTGCTTTGTCCTCGAGAAGACCAGCCAACTCCTTCAGTAGAAGGTCCTGGTGGAGGGGAGACCTGAGGAGCTCTCCCGGGAAATAAGGGGGAGGTGTGAGTCAGGTGTCCTCCCTGACCACCCGAAGTGCCCAGGAGTCGGTGGTGATGGTCAACCACCTCTGGGCATAGAGGGCCATACATCCCCCTGTGGGCTGCTGATCTCCTTGGGGTAGACAGGCTATGTTCAAGGAGTCAAAAACTCCCCCCCCCCCCGGCTGGGCTGGAGCAGGTGCCTGGGGTTTTTATGTTCATTTTATTTATTTTTATTTAACCAGTTTTCTATACTGCCTTATTCTTCAATCAAAGTTTACATTATGTAATAACTACAAACATGTACTGGATATATTCCCTTGTCTCCAAAGGGCTCACAATCTATGTGTACTGTGGTGAGGAGAGCTCCCAGGAAGAGATGGAAGTGGAGGAAAACCCTGTTTTTCCCTTTAAAAGAAGTGACAGTTCACTTGTGCACAGTGCTTGCAAGAAAAAAACTCAGCTCTCTGCTAAGGCCAGGCCACGCCCTAGTTCAGACAGGGAGCCAAGCTTGATCAGTGATTGGTCACACCTGTGCAAAGGCAAGGGAGTGCCCGGCAGCAAACAGCTTTTAAAAACACATTCAGAGCAGAGAGAGAGACACGGACACGAGAGAGACGGAACACAAGGGGAGACACGCACACAGGAGACGCAGCAGAGAGAGTCAGAAGGAGAAACTCAGAGATCCTGGAAAGGGAGAAAGGTTCCAAGGAAACTTTCAAGAGAGTGACTATCTGGGAAGGAGTGGAGAAAGACACCAGAAGGCTGAGTTCCATAACCTGAAAGATATCAGGAGGAAAGGAATCAGTAGTTGTCTGAGAGACCCGCCCCAAGGTAAAGCCAGCACTTGCAGAGCTAAACAGCTTGCAGGAAAACAGTTTGCTACAGCTAGTGTCCAGAAGCCTGACCTAACGTCTTCATCTGCTAAGAGGTGGGTGGATAGTTTTATGTATGGAGAAAACAGAAACCCAGATAAGAGCAGAGAAACTGAGCTTTTAACACTAGAAGCATTAAGAAAACTGTTTGCAGAAAGGAAGCTTTACCCGCCCAATACCAGTGTGCCTTCTCAGGGTGATTTGCTGTGGAAACAGTTACAAGAGTTTTTAGAAGACAGGAAGTCTGGGAAAGTTTATAAAACTGGTGAAAGAGAGAAGTACCCGGTATCCATAGAAGAGATGCAGGTGGATTCTTGTATGCCAGAGTCTGACTCAGAAATATCACCAATGGATTGCTCTTTTTGTCTCAAGGAGAATTGAGCATTGTTGAACAGGGCTGAAGGACTGTGAAACAATATAGCTTCTAATTCTTATGACTGCAAAGAGTTGGGAAAAGCCAAGAATGTGTTTTACTAAGTATGTGAGCTTCTGAAGCCCAGGAGCTGTGAGCTTCTGAAGCCCAGGAGCTGTCGTTAGTAAAAGTTTGGTTTGGAAAAGAAAACAGCAGCTGTGAAACGTTTACCCTGTTATGTTGAATGACCACCAGGAGCTGTGCTCTGTGAAAGTTTATTTGGATGAAAGCTGCTGCCCAGTGAAAGAAGGCTTTTTGTTGCATTTTTCTCTGTTAACCTGATTTACTCTTATGTTGGAGAAGCATCCTCTTTGCATTTGTGTTTTGAGCTTTAATGCCTTGGAATCCCACAGAAAAATAAATTTCTTGCTGCCTTAAACCACCGGACTCACAACTACATTTGTCCTTATATAAGTAAGCCAACTACAAGTCCCAGAATCCCTCTGGTGACAAACAAGGGAAGCTTTATTTAAAAGGACATTATAAGCCTGTTCTATGCTTGTAAGCCCTCGGGCCCAAGCAAGGGCATCACAGTACCTAAGGCAAAGGAGGGTTAAGTGGCTTGGCTCAAGGCCACAAGGCATGCCTATAGGACTAGAAACACCAGTCCCTCTGGCCTGAGATTGCTGTCCCCGGGTGGGACTTGAACCTCCGGCCTGAGGTACTGTGTCCTAACCACTAGGCCTTCCGCTTACGAGGGCCATGCCCATGTCCCTTGGCCTGCTGACCCTGTTGGGCAGCTGGGGAGTCCTGAAAAGATGGGTAGTTTCTGTAAGCAGCTCCCTTCCTCGGGTAAAAGGACTTTTTACCTGAGCCCTTCTGTCACGGAGGGGCAGCGGTCTTTTTGGAGAGCCTGGTCCTCGTCATGAACTTGGTCTCCAGCTTGGCAGCCTTGTCAGTCATGGGTTTGCCAAAGAGGTTCTCTCCTTTGCAGGGGACAAACAAATTTGATCTGAACCCACTGCTCGAGGTCAGACGACTGTAGCCAAGCTTCACAGTATGCACCATATGCCAGCCACAGCTACTCGAGCTGTCGACTTGAACCAGTCATAGGCCACTGAGAAAAACACAAAACATGACCTGGGCAGAATTGATGGCACCCTTCACTAATATTTGGTTGCACAACCCTTGGCACTGATGACAGCCTCCAAAACATTTCTTGTAGCCACCTATAAGTTTCGTACATCTGTCTGCTGGTAGTTCCTCCCAGTCTTCAACAGCGATTTGTTCCAGCTCAAATGTTTCCAGGATTCCTTTTACCAATGGCAGATTTCAGCTCTTTCCAAAGGTTCTCAATTGGATTGAGATCAGGACTCATTGCTGGCCAGTTTAAAAGTCTATTTTTTTTCCTTTTTAACCATTCTTTTGTACTTCTGGATGTATATTTTGGGTCACTGTCCTGCTGAAGAACCAATGACCCTTGACCCAGACCTAGCTTTCTGACACCAGATAGCATATTTCACTCCAAAATTCCTTGGTAGTTCTCTGACTTCATGATTCCTTTAATACATTCCAGGCCCCACTGCCCCACACCATTATGGAACCTCCATATTTAACTGTAGAAGGGGTGTTTTTCTCTCATAAGCCAAAGAACTCAAGTTTGGTTTCATCTGTCCACAGAACATTTTCCCAGAAGGACTGTTTTCTCTCAAGATGAGATTGGGCAAAGATCAGGCATGCCTTTTTATGTCTGTCTTTGAGAAGTGGGGTCCTCCTTAGCCTTCGACCATGAAGTCCTCCTTTGTTTAGCATGAGAGGTATGATGCAGGTTAAAACCACCACTCCTGGTTAGCATTAAGCAGTTTGGATGTTGTATGTGATGTTTTCCAACTGTTCACACTGACCTTTGAAGACTTCTTGGATTAAATTTTCCTCTTCCCACCATGTCCTGGGAGGTTCTTGACCATTCCACAAGCAGAAAATCTCTTAACATTGGAAACCGTAGATACAGGAATCCCAAGATGGCCTGTGTATTCCTTTGAAGGTTGATGTTTGGTGATAATGGCTTTTCTGACAGTCTCAGGAAGCTCTCTTGTCCTTACCATTGTGAAAATGGAACAGGGAGTGAATGTGGCCATTTTAAACATTAGAGCTATCATTCATTGGTTGATTCAATTCATGTGAGTACTAATGACCACAAGTGCGCCTATTTTACTGCAATGGGGATGTGGTTCTTCTGCTCAAGCTGATTTGTATTGTTTATAAGGGTTCCAATAATTCATTCATTCTGCAGCGCCTCACTACTTTTCCTTTCATATCTCATTCTACACTCTTCCTTGGGAACAACGCTCCTCTGGCAGATCCCTTTTATCTGTGCCCTTCTCTGCCACTGCCATTTCTAGACTTCATTCGTTCCACCTTGCTGCTCTATATGCCTAGAACAAACAGCTAGTGCGTCAGGCTCCTTCTCTGGCCCTATTCAAGTCCAGGCTGAAGGCCCACCTCTTTGAGGCTGCTTTTGTATCCTGATGCTCTTCATTCTCTTGTCCACTAATGTGTATCTTGCCATACTTTAGTCCCTAGTTTTGCGATGGTTTTTCATCTCGATTAGATTGCAATCTCTGATGAGCAGAACTGTGTCTTACGTCTATTTGTCCAGCGCTGTGTACACCTTGTAGCACTATGCAAATTAGTAGCAGTAGAATGTAGCAGTAATCATGTCCTGGCAATGCCCCGTTTTTATACTATTTCCTACCTTTTCCTTTAATTGGTCTTGTTTTATTTGATTATTTTATGTATCAAATATGTGTGCATATATAGTCCAAAGCCATTTCACTGGCCACTTTTTTTTTTTTTTTTTTTTTTGACATTGGACATTGAACTGCAAGGGTGCCAATACTGTTCACTTCACTTACAGCACACTTCATCGGAGGGAGTGAGCGGGAGCTCCTCCTCACCTCCTGCTCCTACCAATCAGCAGCCCTCTCCAACGGCCCAAATACCGCCGCTCCTGAGGCGGGCTCGCGCCTGAGGGCCTCGCCAGAGGGCCCTTTGGCATGGCCCTTAGGCGTGGAGCCGTGGCGTGTGAGTAAAATCTATTTCATGACATATGCTGTTATATCATGGCTGTAACCTGCTGTTCTCCTTCCTTCTTCTCTCTTCTGTTCTTTTGTCTATCACTGTCTCTCACTCTGTCCTATCTCATATATGGCGTTCTTTTCGTATTTTCTTAAAAATTAAATTGTATTGTAAACCGCTCTGATGCTTCGGCCTGAGCGGTATATCAAGAAATTAAACAAACATAAACAAACGTTCATGAGTTTTTGATGAGGGTTAAAATGATCAAACTTACATACAGACAGATGTAAAGCTATTTTGAGCGAGGGGGTGACCATGGCTTTGCAGCCTCTACCAGAGCATTGGGTCTCTCAGAGAAATACTATAGTATTCTGGATGGAATTCCTTTGCCTATTTCCCTCTCCTCATTCTCAAGTCCCCGCCCTGTTCTGCGATACTCCAGCGACAACTCCCCAAACCCACAAGAGCCAGACGGCACTCCAGAGGGGAATTTGAGCATTCGTGCATACTGCCATCAACGAGTCTCTGGTTACATCACAATACAGACCTGCTCTCTGAATTGAATCTGTTAGGATTCTGTCTGGTGTATCATATTTGGTGTGATATAGGAAACCATTTTCAATAAAAGCCAGGTCTATTCCTGTGAATGAGAAGAAAAAGAAATATTAACAACCATTTTAAATTTAAAAAAGAAGAAAACATGACATTTTTCAATGATATTTTAGCTGAGGAAAGTGGTCATACTTCTGTGATTTCCTTTCCTGGGATCTTAAATATTTAACATACACAAAAACATACTGCACCTTTACTAGATCTACTCATTTGAAAAGGGCAAGTCTACCAAGTATTTTCTCTTTTGTACTTCTTCATTGAAGCAGCGTCTCTCTCACAGGTAATTTAAAGGCTATAACTGAAGAGAACCGTTTTAAATTGGTCATCCCTACCATGAACTGTAATTTTTATTTATGATTTTGCTCATGCCTTTCCAGCAGTAGTTCAAAGCAAGTTACAATCAGTTACAGTAGGTATTTCTCTGTCCCTGGAGAACTTACAAGCTAAACTGTACTTGAGGCAATGGAAGGTTAAGAGACTTGCCCAAGGCCACAAGGAATGCCAATGGGATTCAAACCCTGGTCTCTATGGTTATCAGGCTGCTGCTCTAAGCACTAGGCTACTAGTGCCAGGAGATCCCGATTCTGGGCACAAGAAGTTGTAGTCTTTAAAATAAACTTCCACTCAAATATTCAAGAATTTTAGCAAGGGATACACTAGAGAATATGGAATAAAAATGTCTCCGTCCCGATTAGAAATGCTCTGTGATAGGGAGTGGCCAGTACTGGTCACCTCATGGCCCCCTGGTGGTACCTTTGATGTTAGTATCATATCCCTAGTTCACCAGATTGTATGTAAAGAAAACCCTGACCAGTTCCCTTATATAGATTCCTGGTTAAGTATTTGTGAAAAAGAGCCCTCCTGGATGAAACGTTGTTATAAGGAACAGTGTAGGATATTTGTAGCAACCACCTGGGGGCCCGGAAGTCTGGGGAAAAGAAGCTGCCTATCTATTCTACCCCAGAATCTCCGGACATTCCGCCCGGTCCGCTCCAGTTCCTCTATAGGCCCATCCCCTCGGCTCCGCCACCACCACAGGCAGAGCCTGTCCAGGAGGGATCCATCCCTGCCGCTTCACCCCAAGTAGGCCCCCCAACTGCCTCCGTAGTCAGAGGACACGTACCCCTCCCCAGCCAGGAGCCCTAGCTCCGTTCTGAGTGCCTTGAGTGGGCCGCAGTCCACCAATGACACTACAAGCAGGGATTCATTTGCCAATTCAGGGTCACTCACTGCCGGCACCTAAGAACATGGAGTAGAACCCCGACAGTCCCGACCGCCGTATGCTTTCAGAAGTACAACTGCCAGCAAAAGGGATGATCACGTTATGCCATTGCGCCAGGTCCAGGGCCTACCTACTCTTAATACCGAGGGCCAGGTCGTGGTAGGACCGACTAGCCTTGTTTATGTGCCCGTCTCCATCACTGATTTACTGAACTGGAAGATACACTATGCCTCCTATACTGAGAAGCCCCAGGATTTGATTGAATTGATGTCTAGCATTATGCAGACCCATCAGCCTACCTGGTCTGACTGCCACCAGCTCCTGTCCACTCTTTTCAGTACTGAAGAGCGAGCACGAATTGTGCAAGCCTCCACCGATGGGTAGAAGAAAATCCCGTAGGAGAAGCAGGCCTAGATCCTCAGCAAGCAGCCGCCGCGGATTTTCCAAATGACGATCCTGGATGGGATCCGAACGATGTAAATGGGGCGGTGGTCCTCAATCGGTTCCACCAGGCTCTACTACAAGGCCTGAAGAAAGGAAGCCAGAAGGCCATGAATATCGGAAAGGTATCAGAAGTCATCACGAGAGCCCAGCGGCCTTTTATGAACGCTTATCTGAAGCATACAGACTTTATACCCCATATGATCCAGCGACCCAGGAAAATTTGCGCATGGTAAATGCAGCCTTTGTGAGTCAGTCCCAGGGAGACATAAAACAGAAACTGCAGAAGTTAGGATTTGCGAGCATGAATGCGGCCCAGTTAATGGAAGTTGCACAGAAGGTGTTTGTGAATCGTGATCAAGAGCATCAGAGGGAAAGTGAACGTAAGATGAAGAAAGCTGAGTTTCTTGCGGCAGCTTTAGTTGAATGACGAGGAGGTTTTCCTAATAGAAAGACCCGAGTACGTGGAAGGGGCCGAGAGAATGGCCGGCCCCCGATAGGCATTAATTAGTGTGCCTACTGTAAGGAAGAAGGACATTGGAGAAACGAATGCCTGCACCTCAACCCCGCCCCCTGGAGGGGAGGTGGGGGCAATGGGAGAGCAGGGGGACAATTCCAGAGTCATGGAGAGACGCGCCGTGCGCAGTTCCAACGAGAAGTAGCAGCTATAGAGAGAGTGGCAACCGGAGGGAGCTACAATTCGGATGAGTACTAGGCCAGACCAGGCTCCAAGTTCTCTCTGGGTCCCCAGGAGCCTATGGTCAGTCTGAAAATTGGGGACCAATATATGGACTTCATGGTGGATACGGGGGCCGAACACTTGGTGATGGCAAGACCTGTGGCCCCACTGTCTTCCCGAACTATCACTACTGTCGGAGCCACCGGTACTCGGGCCACCAAACCTTTCTTGCAGAACCGCACCTGTGAACTGGGGGGGGCGGAAGATAACACACCAGTTCTTGTACATGCTTGAATGCCCAATCCCCCTCTTTGGCCGAGATATGCTTGCTAAGCTCCAGGCGTGGATATCCTTTGCTGAAGGGGGAAAAATGGAAACGGCTCTGAACTCGAAATCTGCTGGCCTAATAGAGTTGACGGTCCCCTGTGAAGAAGAATGGCAGTTCTATAGTACACTTCCGCCCAAAGCAGCCAAATCCCGTATACCCACCAGTATTTTAGCTCCGCCCAAGGTGTGGGCAGAGGATAATCCTCCAGGCCTAGTGAAGAATGTAGCCCCTGTTTTCGTCACCCTCAAGCCAGGAGCAGAACCAGTGCATGTGAGACAATACCCTCTTCCGCGACCGGCGATTGAAGGCATTCATCGTCATCTAATGAAGTTATTGAAGTACGGACTTCTAAGGGAGTGCCAATCACCCTGGAATACCCCCCTTCTCCCAGTCAAGAAGCCTGGGACAGGTGATTACCGCCCAGTGCAGGATTTGAGACGACTTAATGATGCAGTTGAAACCATACATCCGGCGGTACCAAACCTACACTCTCCTGGGACTGATCCCCGCTGAGGCTACTTATTTCACCGTTCTGGATTTGAAAGATGCGTTCTTCTGTGTACGCTTAGCACCAGCCAGCCAACTTCTGTTTGCCTTTGAGTGGGAGGACCCTACTACAGGAAGGCGGGGCCAACTCACCTGGACTCGATTACCCCAAGGATTCAAGAACTCGCCTACCCTCTTCAGTGCTGCCCTCAATCAGGATCTTTCAAGTTATTCTGTGAGTCCAGGAAAGAGTCCTTCTTCAGTATGTGGATGACCTGCTAGTAGCCACCAACTCCAAAAATGAATGCGTGCATGCCACCGGTGATCTCTTACACCTCCTGAATGAAGCCGGATGCAAGGTCTCAAGGGCCAAGACGCAGTTATGCCAAACTGAAGTTAAATATCTGGGATGCCATCTGTCCAACGGGATTCGGAGGTTGGGACCAGAGCGTAAGGAAGCAGTGTGTCGCATCCCTACCCCAACCACCAGAAAGCAGGTGAGGGCTTTTCTGGGAGCTGCAGTCTATTGTCGAATATGGATACCCAATTTCGCATTGGTGGCAAAGCCATTGTATCAGGCCACCAAAGGAATGGAGCGATCTCCCCTGGAATGGGGACCTGAACAGGATGCAGCTTTCCGATCCTTAAAAACAGCATTAATGTCCTCACCAGCTTTGGGTCTGCCAGATGTATAGAAACCATTTCGCCTACCAACTCACGAATGTTAAAATACCAAAGCATGTTGTGTGAAAACCCCCGGCTACAGTTGACTGTCAGTCAGGCCCTGAATCCTGCTACTTTGTTGCCGGTCGGCCCAGGCCCCCCCTGACCATGACTGCCTGGAAATTATGGATACTGTGTTCTCCAGTCGCCTTGACTTAACTGATCTTCCAATGAATAACCCTGAACAGACTTTCTTCGTGGATGGAAGTAGTCTCGTCGTCAATGGACGCCGCCGTGCTGGCTATGCAGTAGTGACTCTGGACATGGTAGTTGAATCTTCAGCTCTGGCCCTGGCAATCTCAGCACAGAAGGCTAAACTGATAGCCCTCACTAGGGCACTGATAATAGGGACAGGGCTCTGCTTGAATGTGTACACAGACTCCAAGTACGCTTTCACAACACTGCACGCACATGGAGCCCTGTACAAGAAACGTGGGTTAATAACCTCGGGAGGCAAGTCCATCAAGTATGGCCCTGAGATATTAACATTACTAGATGCTTTATGGGCCCCTAAACAAGTTGCAGTGATGCACTGCCAAGGTCATCAGGTAGGGGAAGAAGTTTCACGAGGAAATAGATTTGCTGACACTTCGGCTCGAGAAGCGGCCACAACTGGACAAGTTCCTGCCACTAGTACTATAGTCCAGGCAGTTATATTTCCAGTGCCCCTCAGTGCATGGACTCCTCGATATACCTCCAAAGAGTTAGACTATTATTGTCAAGAGGAAAGGGGATAGTGCTACCACCGCCGGTAGGTGGTCAGCCTCCGGGTCCAACTGTAATCCCTGAATCATTAGGGCCAGCCTTTGTCCATGCTTTCCACCAAGCCACACATTATGGGAAAACTGCAATGGAAAAAGCTCTTAGACCTCATTTCTGTATCCCATTACTAGGACCCCTGTGAGCATCAGTAGCCCGCAGATGCTTAACTTGTGCAAAGAATAATGCCCGGCAGGGTCCTACCCTGCCCCCGAGAGTTCAGTCAGTAGGAGTTACCCCTATGGGAAATATCCAGGTAGACTTCACTGAGATGCCACGTGCAAACGGATATCGTTACCTGTTGGTCCTGGTTTGCACATTTTCAGGGTTGGTGGAAGCCTTCCCCACCAGGACTGAGAAAGCCAGGGAAGTCACAAAAGTTTTACTCCATGAAATTATTCCCAGGTTTGGTATACCACTAGTCATGGGATCGGACAATGGTCCCTCATTTGTATCTCAAGTAACTCAGCAGTTGGCCCAAGCTCTACAGGTGCAATGGAAATTACATTCAGCTTACAGACCCCAAAGCTCAGGGAAGGTAGAGCGTATGAACCGTACCCTGAAGTCCCAGCTGTCTAAACTCTGCCAAGAAGCCCACCTGAAATGGCCCCAGGTTCTTCCTATAGCCCTCCTCAGGATACATTCAGCCCACACCAAGTCATTAGGAGTTTCCCCATTCGAGATTCTGTATGGGCGACATCCGCCCATTGTCCAGGGGATAAAGGGAGACATGAATCAGATTGGATCCGAAATCACTAGACAAGAGCTGTTGGCGTTAGGTTCTGTCTTGCAGAGTCTCCATGCTTGGGTACAAGGCCAACTGCCCATTAATCTGACTGACTCGTTGCATCCCTCCAAGCCCGGAACCTCGGTGTGGATCAAGGAGTGGAAGAAGGAACTGTTAGCGCCTCACTGGAGAGGACCCTACTTCGTCATACTGTCAATCCCTACAGCAGTTAAAGTCGCAGAGCTTGAGCCTTGGATCCACCAGTCGAGTGAAGTCAGCAGCCGCTACTGAATCTCGTCTCTGAACTTCAAACCATCCAGGATCACCGTTGCAACTCACCCTACGACGAAAACCACTGCTGTGAGAGTCTACAGCCCTATTCCTGCCACTTACCGGAAGCTGGCAGGTCCATGTACGGCAGAAGCTTGAGGAATCTACAACCCTACTCTTGTCACCTACCGGAAGCTGACAGGTCTACGTACGGTAGAAGCTGTGGAAGAAGAGAACTTAAATGAAGAATTTGCAACCTCTATACGAACTCATTGAGATACTGTAATTATGATAGATATATATATATATATATTTTTTGTACTTGCGGTAGCCCTGGGGCCCCTTAGAATGACCACTGCTATACCTCTTTGTATCACATATTATGGACCAGCCACATGGGCAAATGATGGGTCCTGGGGATACCACACTCCTGTTTATATGTTGAATCGTATTACTATTTCTACAACAGCTTGCAAGTGTATAACTAATGAAACGAGTAAAGCATTAACCCTCTTAGCAAAACAAAATACTCAGATGCGCACAGCTATTTACCAGATCCAGTTGGCCCTTGATTACTTGTTAGCCTCTGAGGGAGGCCTATGTGGAAAGTTCAATCTGACAAACTGCTGTCTGCAGATTGATGATCAGGCTAAAGTCATTGAAGAAATAGCCGACCATATGCGAAGGCTAGCCCATGTACCAGTTCAGACATGGCATGGACTAGAACTTAATGGGTGGTTCGGAGCTATGTTTTCAGGGCTAGAAGGTTTAAAGACCATTGTGTTTGCTGTTTTACTGATGATAGCTATGTGTCTGCTCCTTCCATGTTTCCTACCCCTTTGCCTGCGTATGGTCACCCCAGTCATTGACAGTACAGTTGAACGAAAGACAGCAGCCAGGGTACTAGCTATGTGGAAGTATCAGGCCGTGCCTCAGGAGGAAGCCTCAGTTTGAGGAGAACCTGATATGTGATTTTCTTCTCACCCCCTTTTTAGGAGGGGTGAGAATAATCAAAGGGGGGAATGTGGTAGGCTCTAGCCTCAAACTAGGCCTGGATTCCAACCCCCACCTTGGATCAGTGCTGAGAAGAACCAAAGTTTAGAAAATCTGCTTTAAACTGCTTTTAAAAGTCCCCTTCCCCCCCTATGCCGTTTGTACAAGTTCTCTGTGCTTGAATTGTCCTTGCATTCTCAGAGCTAGAAATGTCCTTGAAGTAGAAATGTAACCAGGTCTAAGACTATGCCTTTGATAGAACAGTTTGAGAAGGGGGAACGAGAAACAGGGCTCAGAGGGTCACCGATTGGATAGGCGTGAGGGGCGTTGGGACCAATAGAAAGGTTGCCTGTATCAAACTGTAAAAATTGTATATAAGGAATTTGCTCCTGTATTCCATTGCTCAGTCCTTTTTGGATGCACTCCTGTCTGAGCCTGTGCACAATAAATTGGCTTGGATCCTGCAGCTGACTCCTGTTTGTATTCATTGCGTGCACTTCACTGCTACAGTACAATGAATATGCAAATCACATGTAAATGAGGGAACATGCTATTGCTCTCAATGTTAAAAAACAAACTATGCTAAAACTTAGAGCAGTTTTTTAAAATCTTCTTTGTTTGATCTTTATGACAGCTCAGAGCTGGCATAAAGATGCTTCCAGGAACAAAGGGATTATCTGAGGTGAAGTGTCAAGTGAAGTGCGACATCTCACCTCAGATGACCCAAGCAGGCCCAGACCCTGCCAGACACTCCCAGATCCCTGAAGCTCTGAATCCTGCCACTCCCCAATACCCCCCTCCAAAAAAAACCACAATGGTCCCAGTGGCCCTTACCCCCCACACCTCCACAATCCCCGAGCCCAACTCTCTGCAGATTGTGCAGTATATATCTGAAGTCTCTCCCTGCCCCCCTCACAATGGTCTAGCATACCACATCACACTAGCTGGGAGCTTCTAAGCTAACGTATTGTGATCAATTTGGGGGGAAATTTTCAAAGTATTTAAGCTTATAAAGTGGTTTTAACATGTGGAAAAGGGGTTCTTACAAAATTGTATGAGAATAAATGCATAAACAGTTGTGGTCAACATTATTGGCACCCTTTTATTTTAGGTATGTTGTGTACAATATCTTGAGAAATAATTAGAAATATTCCAATTGTATGTTATAGTATTTTTAATAGTATGTTCAAAGATATGCAATTAAAAAAATGTCTGTGCAACTTAAGTCATTTCTGAAAAAACAAAACAAAACAAAATATGCCCTGGACAGGATTAATGGCACCCTTCACTAATATTTGGTTGCACAACCCTTGGCAGTGATGACAGCCTCCAAACATTTCTTGTAGCCATCTATAAAATGTTGGAATGTCTGTCTGCTGGTAGTTTCTCCCACTCTTCAACTGCATTTTGTTCCAGCTCATGAATGTTTCCAAGATTCCTTTTACCAATGGCAGATTTCAGCTCTTTCCAAAGGTTCTCGATTGGATTGAGATCAGGACTCATTGCTGGCCAGTTTAAAACAGTCCATTTTTTTCCTTTTTAACCATTCCTTTTTACTTTTGGATGTATGTTTTGGGTCATTGTCCTGCTGGAGGACCCATGACCTTCGATCCAGACTTGGCTTTCTGACAGTAGGTAGTACATTTCGCTCGAAAAAACCTTTGTAGTCTTCTGATTTCATGATTGCTTTAATACATTCTAGGTCCCCAGGTCCTGAGGCATGAAAACAGCCTCACAACATTATGGAACCTCCACCATATTTAACTGTAGGAAGGGTGTTTTTTTCCTCACAAGCTTCATTTATTTGCATGTAAATGTATCGCTGGTCTGCATTGCCAAAGAGCTCAAGTTTGCTTTCATCTGTCTTGTGGTTTCTCAAGGTGGGTTTGGGCAAAGATCGGGTGTGCCTTTATGTCCATTTATGAGAAGTGGGTTCCTTCTTGGCTTTTGCCCATGAAGTCCTTTTTTGTTAAATGAGGAGTAGTAGTAGTAGTTTAGGGTGCGGCGTATGGTGCAGGTTGAAACCACCCACTTCAGATTGCTCCAGGTCATCCTTAAGCTCTTTGGATGTTCTATCCTTTGAAGACTTCTTGAATTAAAATTTTCCTTTTCCCACCACGTCCTGGTAGGTTCTGGATAGTTCCATGAGCAGAAATCTCTTAACATTGCAAACATGGTTCTTCTGTTCAAATTGATTTGAATTGTTTATGTGTAAGGGTGCCAATAATCATGTCCTTATATTAATGGAACTGTAAATGTTATCCCACTTCATATTAAGACATAAATAAGAGATAACAAGCCTACTAAGCAGCCCTATGATTTCCAACTTAAATTTTTTTGTCGGATCGTTTGCCGTGAGTAGGGAACCTTCTCTCTCTCGTAGCAAACCCTCCTTTTTCTCTTTTAATAAAAGAGCATATTCACCCCTTTTTTTGTGTGTATACACTACTGAGGCAGAATTACAAAATAATCCTCAGTGTATTACAATCACCATATTCATGAATGACATATGAGCGAAAAAAGAGCAACTTAACTCAAAGTCCTGGGTCACCAGTTAAAACGCCTCTATATCATCTCCAACCTGGTCGGCGTACTCCAAACTGGTAGACGTAGATGCATGAGGAAGGGCCAGGAGGTTCATGATTTGAAACACGACGTTGTGTAGTACACATCTTTTTGAATGAATTACACATCAGGAATAATTGGAGAAGAGCATTTAAGTGGATTCTGAAGGATTCTGAGCACTGGGAACGGTCTCTGATGTACCATATACTGAGACTTTGAGAATACCATAGTACACCGACCAGGTTGGAGATGATATGGAGGCGTTTTAACTGGTGACCCAGGACTTTGAGTTAAGTTGCTCTTTTTTCGCTCATATGTCATTCATGAATATGGTGATTGTAATACACTGAGGATTATTTTGTAATTCTGCCTCAGTAGTGTATACACACAAAAAAAGGGTGAATACGCTCTTTTATTAAAAGAGAAAAAGGAGGGTTTGCTACGAGAGAGAGAAGGTTCCCTACTCACGGCAAACGATCCGACAAAAAAATTTAAGTTGGAAATCGTAGGGCTGCTTAGTAGGCTTGAGTTATCTTTTATTTATGTCTTAATAACTATGTCCTGGCAATGTAGCAGTTTTTATACTATTTCCTATTTTAATTGGTCTTATTTTATTTGATTCTTTGTGTGTCAAATATGTATGCATATCTCGTTCAAACCCATTTCACGGGACACTTTTTTTGGACATTAAGGGGTTGAACTTGACCACAACTGTAAAGTAGGTACAAGGAAAGCGTGCACCTATTTTTATTCATGGCACAGTTGGGGAGGGCAAGGGGTACACTTCCGCAACCCCAACACTGAAGGATGGGGTTCCTGCACCTCCCACCCTCTCCCCCACGTGTTTCAGCATCACCCCTCTTGTCACCGTGGTGCATCCACTCCGGTCCTCCTTTCTTCCCCCATACCTTTCTTTGCAGTTCCAGCAGCATCTCTGAACTAAAGGAAAAAGCAAGCCACAGCAGAGCACAAACACACTACAGCTGCAAGAGCCGCTGCTGGTCCTGTCCCTCCTAACGTACACTTCCTGTTTCCTTGGCATGCAAGACCAGCAGAAACCTACAGCTGTTTGCTTTTCTTTTAGTGCCGAGACAGCTCTGCCATTGCCAGGACGGTTGGAGGCGAGTGAGGGGGATGCTGACAGGTAGAAAGAGGAGCAAATGTTGGACTCTGTTGGGAGGGGGGAGGAAGGGAAAAAGATGCTGGACTTTTTTTTTTTTCCTTGAAAGGAGGGAGAAGAGGGGAAAGAGATGAGAGGCACTGCACAATGGGAAGGAAGGAAGGAATAAGGAGGCTGGAGGCTGATGCAAGAGCAGGACATGGGAAAGGCAGCTGATGCTGGCAGATGTTAGTAATGGGAGTAGGGGGCTGGTGCACAGGGGACCTTAGAAGAGTATAGTCTTATTTGTTTGAGATAACAATAAGGAATATGTATGAGATATATGTATGCAAATATGTTTGCACCCTTTGCCGCCCCCAGCCCCCCCCCCCTCCCCATAAAATGGTCAAACTATACCTATGTGTCTCTCTCATCTGGGCACAGGCATTCTAGAGGTATAGTTTTTTTGGGGGGGGGGTAGGGGCACAGTGGTAATGTACATGTACACATTATACAAATTCATAAGTGCAAATTGGTATGCAAGAATTTGTGAGCTACTGGGGCTGGTTCCAGTGCGTTGTTTTTTTTTTTTTAAATAAAAAAGGCACACAGGCTCCATGCTGCCTTTATAAAATAGCTGCCTTTTTGGAAGTGACATAGGCCCCCTGATCTAAAATTATCTCCTATGCGTCTACAGAAAAAAAAAAATATAGGCCTCTGACATCTAGAATCATGATAAAAAGTAAAATTCAAACAGAAACTGCATTCAGAAAACACAGTTCTCTCATCAGATGGAAGGTATCACTGGGTTTGTTTTACTAAATTTGGTGCACCTGAGATCAATCCATTTATTTTTCATCTTTTACCTATTTTAAATTTCTGATGAAGGTGCAAAATAATCTATCATATGCCAATTGGCAGCAGTAATGTACAATGTGAGCCCACAGTGCACTGCAGCAGGTCCCGATAATCTCCATCTTGTTCTAGCCACTGCATAAGGTCAGCCCCAGAGTTGACTCAAGGTGTTGGCACCCTAGGCAAACCTTAAAAACTTTACACCCCCCCTCCAGTTATCAATCTTTAAATGTCCTGCCTTTTGCCTTGCCCGCCCTCCCCCCTCAAAGAATTTGAAGCCCTAGGAGGCTGCCTAGATTGCCTGGTAGTTGAGCTGGACCTGCCACTGGATGCTCTTTATGGATGCTGATTTCAGAACATATGATTATATCCCCTCCCCCCAATGCCCACAAGAATAACTGCTGAACTAGGGTCCACCTGGGATGTTGCCAAAATCTCTGTAGATCCGAAAGTCTGTGTCTGAAGGGATAATGCCACTCTGGAAAACTTCCTGGGCGACCACGGAGGCGAAGGGATGAACAGCAGCCGAAACATATGCCTGCACCAGCCAGGGATTCTCAGGACCTGCCATGTAAGAAGAGAGCAGTCACATACTGAGAAAGGAGAAAAGGGTAGTGGCTCAGCCTCCACATCTTTTCACCCACTTTTCATATAGCAATAAAACCTTGAAGCCTGGAAACCATGAACCATTCATTACTGGGAAACAATAAAATTCTTTGGTTATTCATTAACACAGGGGGCGCACAGAAGAGAAACTTTTGAGAAAATGCAATATCTGGACAAGACTTAATTATTCATTTTTCCTGTATTCCTGCTTTACTTATTACAAAGAATAAAAACTGCACTAAACTGGAAATAGCAGCTTTGCTGCCTGCTGTGATATCCGTGCAGGAAGTGTGAACTCAATTCCTGGCTCCAGCTCCTGCTGAGACATCTACCTGAACTGACCTTCACAACTTCTGTGGCAGGGTCAAAGAGCAAGAAAATAAAAAAAATAAAAAAAGTAGTTTACAGATGTTGTTTTCTGTGTATTATTTACATGAATAGCCTGTCTCAAGACCTCTCCCCCTCCCTAACTACTTTGCATGTTAAGGCGTTAACCCACATCTCTTTTAAAGCTGCTCAGTCCTCCATAGAGAGGGAAGCTGGAAAGACTGCTTAAGAGATTCACTACAACACAGGGCAGACAGTCAGTGGATCTACGATTCCTGCCACAACTTTCCTGCCACCAACACCTGCTTCCCCCAACCACATGAGTACAGACAGCGGGGAAGAAGAAACAGTTGCCTTGGGTGCTACTGAGAAGGGAGACACCTCTACCTCACACACAATGGAAGATGCAACTCCCACGAGGGGCAACCATACCACTGCCACTGGCACAGCTGGAGGACTTGTCCTACCCAAAATTCTTATGTGGGGGTCGCATCATTGCTAGCCCTCATGCAGACAGACACAGCAGATCAAAAGGATGAAGCACCCTGGGCCCTCATATCTGGACACCCCAAGGCTCTGCAGACACTTTCAGTCAACCAGCGACTTTGACAACCTCACTCAACTCTGGCTCACCCCAGCATAGAGCGCAGTCTGCTCTTACAAACTAGAGACTAAATACCAGGTGCAACCTGCTCCAGGATTCTCCAAGACACAGCTTCCGCACCAATCCATCATGGTGGAGTCTGCCCTGAAACAAGCCGGATCCTCCCACAACCACACCAATCCCACACCTGGCAAAGACCACAAACTCCTGGATGATGCAGGCAAGGTCGTCTTCCAAGGGGTTATGCCGAGTGCACAGATTGTAGCACACCAGTTTCAACACACCATGTTCCAGGATTTGCTGCTTGAGAACATGAGGAACACAATAGGTCACTGCCCCCAGAATCCCAAATGACCACTGCAGCAGCCTTATCAGACCTCACGGAATGCATCAAGCACCTGGTAAAAGCTGCCTTTGATGCCTTCGACACCGCCGCATGGACAGTGGGCACAGCCATCTCCACACGACGACTAGCTTGGCTTTGGGTGTGAGAAATGAGGGAAGATACACAGACTGCATCACGGATGCCCCCTGCATGGGGGACTTGCCATTCGGGGACAAGGCGAAGGGCATGGTTAATGACTCGAAGGAGCACTGCACCACCTTGCAGACCCTCGCAGAGGAAGGCCCAACAAGATGGGGAACTACTCTTGCAAGGCCTACTCCTCCAAGAGGAGTGGCCCCTACCACAAGTGGCAGTACCCACAGTACAATCACCATACCGGGCACCCTAACAGAAGAGCCAGCAGAGAGAGAAGTACAGAGACTCCATCGGTGGGGAAAAGTAACCCCTCCTTTTGACAATTTCTACTCAGACAGGATCCCAGTTTGGGGGCGTATCTCACACTTCAACAACTGGGAGCGTATCTCAGACAGACAATGCTCCCCACAGACCATCAAGACTTCTGCCCAGCTATGACAATCCATGGCAGAGGACATCCTGTCCTTACTGGCTTCCCGGCCATAGAGCCCGTTCCCCCGGACAAGCTCAACAATTGATTCTACTCCAGGTATTTTCTCATACCCAAGAAATCAGGAGGCATATGATCCATCCTCGAACTCCAGAAGCTGAAGAGATTCATCTTCAGGGAAAAGTTTCAGATGTACTCTTTGGAAGAGGGGTAGTATGGATCCCAGACATGAGACTGGATGGCCACTTTATCTTTATCTTTATTAGCATCATTTGATGAACCGCCCAGGCCGAAGCATCAGGGCGGTGTACAATATAACAGTAGGCTACTGGAAATAAAGTCAGAAAAGAACGCCAAAAATCGATAGAATAGGGGGATACAGAAGATAGAAAGAAAGGGGTAAGAGCCCAAGATGGTGGGGGGAACAATAGGGCGGGAGGGGGAAAGAGGAAAGGAAGGGGAAGGGGAAGCGGCCTAGTGAGGGGATAATCGACGGGAGTGGGGGAGACGACTGGATCTTAAGGATGTTTGGACCTTAAGGATGTTTACATGCACATCCCCATCCATCGCACAGACAATATTTGCGCTTCCAGGTCCTGGGCTACCACTTTCAGTACAGAGTCCTCCCCTTCGGCTTGTCCTCAGCAACAAGAATATTCAAATGTGTTGCTGTGGCCACTGCCCACCTCTGCAAGCAGGGCATCTGTATCTTCCCCTACCTCGATGACTGGCTACTCTCAGCCCCTTCAGTCCAGGTGGCCCAAGTGGCAGTCGCCCGCACTGACTTCCCTGGGCTTCCTGATAAACCTGCAGAAGTCCCACCTACATGGGGGAATTGAATGGCTGGAATTCGTCGGTGCAGACATCAATACAATGGCCTCCAGGGCCCTGGCTCACAGAGTAGCCATGAGAGATCAGACCACAGGCTGGACACTATGCCTATTTGGCTACATGGCAGGAAACATTATTTATTTATTTATTTATCTATTTCTTCTATACCGCCCCTTCCAGAGATCAGGGGCGGTTTACATGGAACAATTGTATACATTCGTATAACATTACATAGAACAATAACTTTTTAACTTTTTACATAAAACAGAACAGTAAGTTGTTAAAACTATTTACAGGATCTTCCGGTGACATGGTGAGCTGAGAGGACGCATCCTCTGCAGCTCCGGAGCCCGCTCTCTCCCCCTTTATGACTTTTGCAAATTTGCCGGCTTAACTTAGACCTATCGTGGGGGGCGATCTTGGGAGGTGATTGCTACTTTGATTGCTCACTCAGCGGTGTGGTATAAAGCACATGGCCACGAAAATCCCCCGCCGTGAACGCACACGCGGCGGCGAAGCAAAGATGGCGGAGGACCCGCAGGAAGCAGCATTGCCGCCACCAACCTCGACGATGGTGGCAGAGGTCTCGAAGGCGGTTGTGGTGGCCCTGGAAGACCGCTTCGGGGGATTGGCTGCGCAGATCCATGCGGTTGCTCAAGCGGTGTCTGAGTTTACGAAGCGGGTCGAGCATGCTGAGGCACGCATCGGCTCGCTGGAAGACCTGAGGACACAGGATGCAGCTAAAGTTAAATACCTGGAAGAGGCTTTGGCAAAGCAACAGGACAAGATTGAAGATCTCGAAAACCGTAGTAGAAGGAACAATCTACGTTTCATCGGTATTGCCGAATCAGTGCCTGACAAAGATCTTCGGAGGCACTTGGAGAAGTGGCTGCCAGATAATCTGCCCCTGCCGGCGGGTGTAGGGGATATCGTGGTGGAGAGGGCCCATAGGCTGGGGCCTCATAGATCCGGGGAGCGGCGGCCACGAGCAGTGCTTGCCCGCTTTCTCAACGCAGCGCAAAAAGAAGAGGTTCTGAGGGCTGCGAGGTAGCAGCGCCGAGATGGAGCCTCCGCTGGTGGGATCTTGGTCTTCCAGGACTATTCGGCGGATGTGTCCCTGAAGCGTCGGGCATACAAGGAAGCTTGCAGCAAATTGATTGAGCGGGGCATCCGCTTCACCCTGGCCTACCCGGCAACCCTGCGGATACACGGTGAAGGGGGGAATCGTACCTTTTCCTCCCCAGCGGAGGTAATGGATTATTGTAATGGTCTGGACCGCTGACTGCAGCACGGCTGGATGATCCCCGTGTACTGATTGATTCCTGGACCCGGGGGCCGAGCGGCATTGCCTGGTGCTCTGGTTTTCCCCCGGAGGTAGCTGCTTGACATTTGCTTTGAGACACTGCTCTGATGGACGCTATGGTTAAAGGCCAGTTTAGAGGCCTGTTGGACACCCCACGGACGAGTAAACACGTGGGGTTGCTGTACTATTTCTGTATTATTTATGTCCTAATTTTTATTTATGTTCTAATTTATCTTCCGTTAAGCGTCTCATTTAAACTACTCTTACCTTGTATTTAATTTACCTTATATTTATTTCTGTATCGGTTCCCATGGTTGTATCATGTTTTCACTCCCTTAGTACTTCCTTTAGCTCGTGTATTGCTGGTCAGAGCCACGTGCATCTGAGGACAGCATGGCGGGTGGATCTTTGCATGCTGGAGGCCCTTGGATCCTGGGGCTGAACTGCAAGGCGCGGTCCGGAGCTCCGGCCTCCGCTGGATGGCAGCTGTTTGGATTTCCTTCTGAGGACATTTCTATACTACACAGTAAGGATGAGTGTCAGCCCGGAGGCTCTTTGGGGTCTCGAGAGGCTGTTAGAACGGGAGTGGTTTGCTCTATATTATAACTAATTTTTTGCAATTTCTGTAATTTTATATTGTTGATTGAATAGTTCCTATATATGGTAGATCTCCATTGGTTCTTAAACCTTGTTTTATGTATCTTTATTTGCTCGTGTCACTTCCCTTCACTTAGCTTATTTAGTACTTCCTGTCCTTTGCTCCTCATACTGGCCCTTGCTTGGTCTAATGCCACGCCAGTGGGGCATTGTCTTTGGTAAGTGCGGTTCTTCCCCCATCTAGGTCACTTCTTAATCCCCCTCCTAAGGGTGGGGATGCTTAGGGCGATGGTTTACCCCAGTTCAACTAGTTTTACCTGATTTAGGCTCAGATACCCACCCCGGCCCTATGAAGATCTCGCCCTGCCCGGGAGGTCTGAGCGGGGAGGGTAGGAGGGTTCGAACTTTCTGATTTGGGGGGACTGGAGGGAGGGTGGATGAGATTCGGGGAATGGCGGGGGGTGCCCCAAGGGGTTGTGTCTTGGGCTAATGCTGTAGACGGGGTGTAGATTAGCTCCACATGGGTAAGTTACTCTTTTCCATGTTCAGCTCTCATGGGGTGGTCCTTGACCGCGAATGTCCGAATTTCGTGGGGCCCCCTCTCTGACTCCATCTCCTTTGCTCTTTCTTCTGTTTATCCTCAGAAGCTTAGCTCCCCTGGTAGGGGGGCTGGCTGCTCGGCTCCGAGGTCCCTCCGCTTCCGGAGGGCGGGTGGGTTGACCCCGGGGGTAATAGCAGTGGACAGACGGGCTGGGGCAGGGGGTTCAAGTTTTGGGTGCTCTTCATAGTCTCGGTCAATATGTTGGGGTGCTTCCCCCCTGCCTTGCTACCTGGGGTTGCCCCTGCTCTCTCGGCTGGGAGGGAGTGGGAGCCGCTTTTTGGTTTAGTACTGGGACTTTGGCCCTAGAAGGTGGATTGGTTGGCCATGATGGGGGGGAGGGGGGGAGCTTTGCATGTTTAGGAAGTTCCGGTGGTGCTGGGCGCGACTGGGAGGTGGAAGGTGGAAGGATTGGTGGTGGGAGTGGGTAGGGGAAGTGGTGGGTCGGGGGAGGGGTAGTGTAGCATTTAGGATGGGAAGGAGTAGAATTGGGCTAGGGGTGGGGGGGGTGCGGGGGGGGGGATAACCAACTGTACTGGTGTAAGGGGAAGAGTGCTGTTCGAATGCGTGGGAGTGTCTGGAACAGATGGATGCATGTACCTTTTTGGGCCATACCGGCTGGTTGATGTGGCGGAGGCCCTGGGCTGGGGGGGCCGCTGCCAGGATTTATCTTGGGATCTTATCCCGTGGTATAGTAGTTTCTTACTGCACGATGGCTAATGGTCCCCGAGTGGTTTCCTGGAATGTATGCGGACTGGGCTCCCCGGTGAAGCGGTACAAAGTCATGCAATACCTTAAACGGCAACGTGCAGATGTGGTTATGTTGCAGGAGACGCACCAGTCGGCAGTAGAGTCTGCGAAGTTGGGCTCAGGCCACATTGCGCATGTGTATGGGTCCCCGGCGGTAGGTAAGAAGCGTGGCGTTGCTATTCTTATTGCGAAATCGGTTAGCTGGGTCGAAGAAAAAGTCCTCTCTGACGCGGATGGTAGATATGTGAGTGTATGGGGTAGACTTGCTGGGAGAAGAGTGATGCTGTGCTCGGTCTATGGACCAAATGTATATGAGGCTCGGTTTTTTCGGGATATTTCTCAGTTGCTTACGGCTGCGGGTGATTATCAGGTTATATTGGGAGGTGACTTCAATGAAGTCTTGGATGTAGAGCTGGACTGGTCAGGCAGGGGGGGAAGAGGGAGCCGTCGGGCACGTCAGCGTTTGTGGGGGTTGTGCGAAGCGTACCGTTTATTGGACATCTGGAGGGTGTTGCACCCTGGAGAACGTGATTATACATATCTCTCTCGAGCGCATGGAACGTGGTCCCGCATTTTCTTTTTGATAACGGACTCGTTATTCAGCGGGGTCTCACGGGCGGACATTGGGTCTTTGGTTATATCTGACCATGCGATGGTGGTTTTGGATCTCCGGGGGAGTGGCATGCCGTTGGGAAGGTCGTGGAGATACCCCTTGGAGCTATGTGGGGATGCCCATTTTGAAGCCTTTCTGCGGGAGAGATGGAAGGACTATGAGCAATTGAATGCGGCCCCGGATGTATCACCTGCTTTGTTGTGGGAGGCCGGGAAGGCAGTATTACGGGGGGATATCATTAGCTATCAGTGCCAACGGCACAGACGGCTAAATCAGCAGATTTTACATCTGGAAAAAGAGCTTGGGAAGGCACGTAGGTTGGTAGCGGGTTCGCCTACTGTGTTAAATAAGCGTAGGCTCAAAAAGGTACAGACCGAGCTGGAGATGTTGCTTCACAGGCGGGCCCAGAAATCAATGCTGTATTATCGTTATAAACTATTTAGGTTTGGGAATAGGGCGGGCAAGTTGATGTCCTCGTTGTTGCGCCCTGCTGGAGGCTCCCAACAGATAGGGGCCATTAGACAGGCCAATGGTACTGTTACCCGAGACTCCGCAACTATTGAGAAGGTCTTCGTTGATTTCTTCCAGGGACTCTACGCTAGCGACGGCGATAAAGGACCAGAAGGTCATCTCCTTCTCGAGCGCTGTGTGTTGCCTCGAATTAATGAAGAGCAATTGGACACCCTCAATCGTCCTATTGCGGGACAGGAGGTACAAGCTGCCATAAAGCACTTGAAGAACGGGAGGGCTCCGGGTGTCGATGGGTACAGGGGTGAGTTCTACAAAGCTTTAGGCGACATTGTGGTGTCTCCCCTGGTGGGATACTTTGACGACCTAGTGCAGCGGGGTAGGTTCCCCTTTGAGGCTAATAAAGCGGTGATTACTATTTTGCCAAAGCCTGGGAGGGATCCCCTATTGCCGAGTTCTTACCGCCCCATTTCCTTGCTCAATGTGGACATCAAACTATTGGCTAAGATAATGGCGGATCGGTTGGCGCAATACCTGCCCCTTTTAATTCACAGGGATCAGGTTGGATTTGTACGTGGACGTCAGGTTGCGCATAGTTTGCAGCGGATACTGCTGTCTCTTGGGGTGGGGGAATTGACGGGTGACCCCTCGCTTCTCATTAGTTTTGACGCCGAGAAGGCGTTCGATCGGGTGAACTGGGGCTTTATGTACCAGGTTCTGGAAGCAATGGGATTCGCGGGATTTTTTGTAGAAGTGATTCATCTGCTCTATGCTAGCCCGATAGGTGCTGTGAGGATCAATGGGAACTTATCGGTAGATTTCGCCATTCAAAAAGGGACTCGACAAGGTTGCCCGCTCTCACCCCTTTTGTTTGTGATATCTCTGGAGCCACTTTTGTCTCTTATCAGGACTTCCTCACAGTTCAGGGGTATTAGGATGGGGCGGGAGGAGTTTCGTTTAGCCGCATTCGCAGACGATCTGCTAGTTCATTTGGGGGACCCCATAGTGGGGTTGCCTTGTCTGTTAAAGCTTATAGAGGACTATGGGGTGCCCTCGGGCCTTCGCCTGAATTTAGATAAGTCCGAGGCGATGTTCTTGGCCCCCGCAGGGCACTCGGGGTGGCAGGGTTCATTTCCATTAAAATGGGCTACGGGATATTTTAAATATTTAGGCATTTATCTGCCGGCAAGGTTGGGAGATCTTTATTCTCTTAATGTCTCTAAGATACTTGGGGAGGTGTCGTCCTGTGTTGATAGATGGGGAGATCTGCCGCTCTCCCTGGGAGGCAGAATAGCCCTATGTAAGATGGCAATTTTTCCTAAAATTCTATACCCGCTCCAGATTCTTCCATTACTCCTCAAATACTCGGATCTTCGGCACCTGGAGAGACTGTTCAATCGGCTTTTGTGGAGGGGGCGCAGGCCTCGGGTGCGTCTGGCGATTTTAAGACAATCTTGGGCTTTGGGGGGTATGGGCTTCCCAGATATACGTCGTTACAATATCGCGTGCCTGCTGCGGTATGTACGCGACTGGTTGTGGGACTTGACGGATTTCTCCCCGGTAGCGATGTTGGCAGAGGTATTGGCCCCTTACCACCTGCGGTACTTGCTGCATGCTCGGTCATTGAGGACCATGCCGGTGGATATTCGGATGTTCCTTTTGCGGCCTATTAGACAGGCGTGGCGCTACTTTTGTTCTGGTCGTAGGATATCGGCAACGCAAACGCCGTATCTCCCAATTAGGGGAAATGCAAACTTTGAGCCGGGCATGGGGCGGTCTCCCTTTTGTTTCTGGGAGATGCTTGGGGTGGTGAATCTGGAGCACGTGCTGACCCCTGAAGGGACTCTCGTGTCTTTCTCGGACTTGTGTCGGCAATATCCGCTCAGGGCTCGAGATGTGTTTCAATATATCCAGCTTCGAAGCTATGTACGCACGTTCCCGGTGGCGGTTCTGAGGGGCGAGGTCTGCGCGGCTATTGAACTGGCTTTGCTGGGGGGGTCCATGAGGGTGAGGGTGTCCGGACTTCATGCAATGTTGTGGGAAGGGGTGCCTCCCCTGGAGGTGGAAACCCTGGCGGTGGCTTGGTCTGCGGAATTGGGGGAGGAGGTTAACGTGGAGCAGCTTTTGGGTGGGTTGGAGGCAATTCCGACCTTAAGTGTGCAGGTGGTACACCGCGATACCCAGTATCGTATAGTGCGCCGTCTGTACTTTGCCCCCGTGCGGGCCTGGAGGGCTGGGGTGTGTGCGAGCCACTGTTGCCCTAGGTGTGGGGCGGTTAGAGCGACTCTGGGTCATATGTTGTGGTGTTGCCCTACGGTTCAGGCTTTCTGGGGGCGGGTGTTTGGGCACTTGAGTCGATGCTTCTCAGCACTGGAGCCTCTTGCTGCACGAAATGCTGTGTTGGATGGATGTTTGGGTGGATGAATGGAGGGATGGGCTGGGAGCTATGGGGTTGCAGTGGATAAGATTGATGCTAATGGAGGCACGTATGGTGGTGCTACAACAGTGGTTGGATAGTAGAGGTCCGAGTTTTGGTGTTTGGCGGATTCGACTCCATAGGGTTCTACTTTGGGATCGGCTACATGCGGCGGGAGTGGAGAGACGGTGGACACGCTTTCTGCAGATGTGGGGTCCTCATATACAACTGATGCCTGCTGGGGTGCGGCGACGCCTTTTGGGGGAGCCTCTTTAGTTCCTCTATGGAGAAACATCTGGGTTGGTCATGGTGTTAGCACTGGGGAGGGCACTTTGCTCACGTCTGTTTGCCCTCATATATTTGTAGGTTTATTGTATTCGATCGCACTTCCTTCTTATAGTGTGCTATTGGGAGGGTGGGGGGTGGGTAGGGGGGGGTAGGTAGGTGGAATATATGAGTACCTTTGGCCCAGTCGATTGGGTGCGTACGGGTGGACCCAGGAGAAGACTCAACCCTGGGTTTACTGGTATTTCTCCATAGGCGTACGTTTGGTGGGCCGGTCAGTAATAGAGGGGGGGGGAGGGGAAGGGGGGGTACCTTGAGGAGGGGGGAGTACTTGGTGGACGACGCTAGCTATGGGGTAACGCTTTGGGGGGGAGGTTCTGGGTGGATGGGAGATGGGAGATGGGATGGACTGCGGGGCTGGTTGTTTGTGCAGCCCTCTGCTCTGGCTCTTTGGTGTCTTTCCTGTCCTCTTTCCACCTTTACCGTGGATATTATTATAATATATATATATTTTTTGGGGAACTCCTCAACTTATGGTACACGTTAATGCTCTAGGATGGGAAGCTGGCAGGAGGTATGGGTCTGTTGGATGTCTACTTGGGGATGGCGTCACATCTGTCTCATATTGCTGCCCGTAGTTGTGTGACATGCTCCTCCTGCAGGGGGTATCCCAGTCTAGCGTCTTTGGGTAGTAGCTTAATGCTTGGTTGCCGTATGGCACTCTGTACGAATATGCTGCTGCCAATTTTTTGTAGATCTATGGCACAAGAGGGTTGGTGGAGCTGGGGGCTGTCCATCATAGTTTACTGGTCATTATGGTTTACAGTATAGTTCGTTTTGATGTTGTACTGTTCTATTGTATATATTCCACCACTGTACTGCTTCTACTATTAGTGGGTGTACTTTTCTTTCTGTTTGCTGTGTATACTGAATAAACAGATTTAAACATAAAACTATTTACAGGGTGTATGCTTTTGTATACTACTGGATTTACAGGGGAATGTCAGCGAGCTGACATTGCTATTTATAGATGTTATTTACAAAAAGGTTAGGATATATGATTTAGTATTCAAGTGTGTGTGTATGTGTGGGTGTGTGTGTGTGTGATGGAATTTATTTCCATTTTTTCGTGGGTTGTTTGGGGTGTCTTTGGGGGCTGTTTGAAGAAGGGGTTGTGTGTGTTAATTGTGTGTCTGCAGGTTTTTTTGTTTGTGTGCCTGTGGACGCTGTGTGGCTGGACTTGGAGGGTAGGGGATTCCGAAATGCTCAGAGAATAGGTATGTCTTGAGTTCTTTCCTGAATTGGGAGAGGTCTTTTATGATTCGGATGTCTATTGGGAGGTCATTCCAGAGTGTGGGAGTGGTGAATGTGAAGGCTCTGGCACTGGTGGATTTTTTAGTCCTCGTGAATGTTTTTGGCAGCTCTAGTGAGAGGGTTGCATTTAGTCTGCGGGCTCTTGAATCATTTGGGGCGTGGAGGAGTGTAGATAGATGGGAGGGGGCAATATCGTTTAGTAGTTTGAAGGTTGTTAGTAGTATTTTGTATTTGATTCGGTTATTTATGGGGAGCCAGTGTAGTTCTAGCAGTATAGGGGTTACATGGTCTGCTAGGTGGGCTTTAGTGACTACTTTTGCACAAATGTTTTGTGCTCTTTGTAATAGGTAGATATTCTTTTGTGGGAGGCCGGTTAGGAGACTATTACAATAGTCAAAGTGAGGGGTTATGAGTGCACTTACGACTGATCTAAAGTCTTGCGTGTCAAGAAGGAGCCTTAAGTGTTGAATAGTTTTAAGTTTGTAGAATATAGTTTTTACCGTCTGCTTTATGTGTGGTAGCATGGTGAGTGTGTGATCGATTATAACGCCTAGGTATTTTACCTCTGTTTTAACAGGTATCATTGTGTTATTGATGGAGATAGTTGTTGGGTAGGTATCTTCAGCTATAGGTGCTCTTGATACAAACATTGCCTCAGTTATTTTGAGATTGATGCTGAGGAAGTTGGTTTCCATCCAGGATGAGGTTTCCGCCATGCATTCGGATAGAGTGTTATAATTAGGGTTTTTCGTGGTTATGGGGAGGGCGAGCATGATGTCGTCGGCGTAGATAAAATGACTGATTTTGTGTTTTTTAAATATTTTTGTGATGGGTTGTAGGTATAGGTTGAAAAGGAGAGCAGAAAGGGCTGATCCTTGGGGTATACCTTGTCCTTGGGGGAAGGTTTCTGATGCTTCCTGGTTTAATTGAACTCGCATTAGTCTGTGTGTGATGTAGGACTTGAACCAATTGAGGACAGTCCCGCCTATTCCTAGGTTTTCTAATCTGTTAATCAGTGTGCTGCCCCTCACCAAGCTTCACATTCGCCAGCTACAATGGCACCTCTGTATGCACTGGAACCAGCACTCCCAGCCACTATCAATGAACGTTCCAGTGGACAAAAGGACCCGGGCATCCCTCCTCTGGTGGACCCTCCAGAAAACCTCATGAAGGGTCGTCCCCTCCAACCACCACATCAGAATGTCATCAGCACCAATGCCTTGACCTCTGGCTGGGGAGCACATGCACCAATTCTGCACCCAAGGGGCCTGGATGGCAAAGGAACAGACACTACACATCAACCTACTGAAGCTCCGAGCGATCCACCACACTCTGCAGGCCTTTCAACAACCATCTCAGACATGTCTGTCTTCGTGCAAACGGACAACCAGGTAGTCATGTTCTACATCAACAAGCAAGGGAGGGCGGGCTCACGTGCCCTCTGCACAGAAGCACTCAGACTCTGGTTTTTCACCCTCTCCAAGCAATGCCTCCTGCATGCCTCCTACCTGCCGGGGGCCTAAAAAGACCTGGCAAACAGGCTGAGCCACCAGAGTGGACCCTGGATCCCAAGGAAGTAGAGTCCCTCTTCCACCACTTGGGGCAACCACAGGTGGACATATTTGCCACCAAGGACAACACAAAGTGCCCCCATTTCTGCTCTAAATATCCTTCAGCCAAGAGCCTAGCTATGGATGCCTTTGATGTGTCACAGGGGGAGTGGTCACTAGTATACGCCTTTTCCCCCATACCACTCATTGCAAACATACTGAAAACAGATCATGCGTGACAGAGCCCAAGCCATCCAGATCATCCCTCAATGGCCAAGGCAAATGTGGTTCCCCTATCTAAACTGCCTAGCCAGGGAACCACCAGTGTGTTTCCCCTTCAGACAGACTCTCATAACTCAGTTCAACAAGGCCACCCTGCATCCCACCCTGACGGCCTGGAGGTTGAGAAGCATACCCTAGCAGCACTCAACCTGTCGAAAGAGATACAACAAGTCATCCTCACTGTCAGAAGCCCCTCCATGAGAAAGTCCTATGGCCTGAAATGGAAATGCTACAGCAATTGTGTCCCACACAGGGCATGGACCTGGTCTCCTGCCTGGTCCACCAGGTGTTTCTCTACCTCCGTATCCTCTTCAACAGTGGCCTCAAGACAGTCCATCAGGGTACACCTCTCTGCCATCGCAGCATTCCATGAGCACACCAACGACCGCTCCATCACCATGCTCCCCCTGATAAACCAATTCATGAGGTGCCTGAACAACCTATGCCCAGCAGTGCGGTTCCCCATGCCATCCTGGAACCCTAACACGGTACTCCACCAGCTGACACAGGAGCCCTTCAAGCCGCTCCAGTCGGCAACTCTAAAGTATGTCTCCTGGAAGACAGTCATCCTGAGAGCAATCACCTCAGACAGATGGATCAGCGAATTGCAGACGTTTATGGCGGAGTCACCATACATTCAACTGCATCATGACCGGGCCACCCTGCACACCCACCAGAGTTTCGTCCCAAAGATGGCCTCTGTGTTCCACATTAACCAGACGATAGAACTCCCTACCTTCTGCCTGGAGCCCCATGCCTCACCAGGAGAGGAAACTGCACACCATCGACTGCATCAGGGCCCTGCACACCTATCTCTCCTCAGGATACAGACCATACACCAGGGACCTCAGCTCTTTGTCTGCTTTGACCCCAATAAGCCAGGGCACCCTGTCATGAAGAGAACTCTGGCACAATGGATCACCAACTGCATCACCTTCTGCTACAAGCAGGCAGGGGCACAGACCATGGCCAAGGTTAAGGTCCACCAACTCAGAGCAATGGTCACCACCATCGCCAACCTGCACTCCATGCCTGTGTCCGACATCTACAGAGCCACCACCTGGCCCACCGTGCAGACCTTAAAGAAACACTACTGCTTTGACCTCCAGGTGCAAGCGGAGAGCTCGTTCAGCCATGCAATCCTGGCCTCAGCCAGGCAGTGAACACTAGAGCACCTGCGCCACAGCAGTGTCACGCACATTAGTACTACTGAGCAGTCTACTCCGATCACAGAGTGTCATGCTCTACCATGCTGTTGTATGCTTAGCACACTACCTGCATTGCTGAGTTGTTACACCCAAGTTAATGCGTGAATGCACAAAGTGTTATAAACCTTTGCACTATGTCGACTAGCACCACCGGTGTTACAAATTCAAACTGTTTGCAATGTTCTATCAATTGTTACACCAATAAACAGCTTTCCTTTTGTCATCAGGGGACAAAGCCATGGCCCTTCAGCCTCCCTCATCAAATCACAGCAGGCACTAATCGCACAGCTAGGGAGGCACCAGTTTTGACTGATGCATCCTGCTTGTCCAAGGTTACTTACCTGAAATAGGGGTTTTCCGTGGACAGCAGGATAAGTCAGCCACATATACCCACCTGCCTCCTCTGGATGAGATCGGCCCCTCGAGCCAGGCACCTGCCTACCTAGCAACTTTAACCACAGCTAGAGACACTCTGAGCTAGGTAGGGCGGGCCAGGGAGTAGTGCCTATTTGGCACATGCCCAGGACCACCTTACCATCCTTGGTGTCATCGGATGTCATCACCAGGTATGGCTAACGTATCCTGCTGTCCATGGAGAACCCCCGTTACAGGCAATTAATCTCGCTCTCTCTCCTTTTGATATAAACTTAAGCTACGTGCCCTTCCTTGTATTTTTATAAATTCAAACGTCTGTTTAGCACAGTACTGACAGCCTCTTATTAACCTAAGGAGCAACTGAAGCAAGCTCAAAAACAGAATAGCAAGATTTAAAAGCTGAATAAATTGTCAAAAAACGACTACTTATTTGTATAGCACTACAAGATGTACACAGCGCTGTACAGAGACATGTAAGAGACGGTCCCTGCTCTAAGAGCTTACAATCTAGTCAAGAATATTTTCTCATTAAAACAATACACCAAACATATAAATATCAGAAAACATGAATAAAACTTTAAATGGCTACATTTTGTTAATACTTCTGCATCAGGAGTATAATTCAAATTTATATATATTTAAATTTTAATGTAGGAGGTTGTTAGCTTCAATAACAAGTTCCAAGAACAAAAGCCAACAGTGTGAAGCAAGGATCACGAATTCCTTTCAGCCTTAAAAGTAAACAAAGACATCATATCCTCGTCTCACACCAAAGAAAAAAGGTTAAAGCGTATGTGAAAACAAATATGTACTATTCCAAAAGGGAGGCGAGAGGAGAATAATCATTTGAAAATAAGCGTACATAAAGACTAACAGGCTCAGGTGTAAAGTTTCTTTTTTTTTTAATTTGGATTTAGAGAGAAAAAGGGAAGAAAAGAAACATTTAAAGCTAGCTTGAAAATCCCCCTGCTTACATAATGAATAGTCTTCAGCTGCCCTGAAAGAACCTGCTCTTGGCTGATCTCTGAAGTAGGGTTAGGCCTGGCCAGTCCTCAGATGAGAGGCCACCTTGGAATACTAGCACTGTAAATTCACTGCACAGGCGGCCTGGCAATCTACATCTGATCGCACCTTGCCTAGAAAACCCAGAGACTGGGTTGCCAGGCGTCAGCACCAACTATCACACGCATTGCATTGCATGTGGTCAACTCGCATTCTTTTTAAGGTTCAATATTATATTTTATTTTATTATGTGTGTTTTATTTTGTTTTTAAGGCTTCCACATGCTGGATTGCTTTTAAGCTAAGATATGACTAACTGTGCATTTAACATGTGCGCTTTAGGAAGCGAAAGGTAGTGGTGGTTGGTGACTCTCTTCTGAGGGGTACTGAGGCGTCCATCTGCCGAACAGACTTGATGTCCAGAGAGGTATGCTGTCTGCCTAGTGCCAAAATCCAAGATGTTACGGAGAGTTTGCCGAGACTCATCAAGCCCACTGACTATTACCCAATGTTGCTAATCCATGTCAGAACAAATGATACTGCCAGGTATCCCTCTGAGCGTAGCAAAAGTGACTTCATGGCTCTGGGACAGAGGGTGAAGCAGTTAGGTGCACAGGTGGTGTTCTCTTCAATCCTCCCTTGTTGAGGGTAAAGTCCAAGGGAGAGACGCTCGCATCCTAGAAATGATTACATGGCTGCATGGATGGTGTCATCGAGAGCATTTTGGTTTCCTAGACCATGGGATGCTGTTCCAAGGGTTGCAGAGCAGAGATGGCATCCATCTGTCCAAGAAAGGTTGACACGTCTTCAGTAGTAGACTGGCTAATCGACTGAAGAGGGCTTTAAACTAGATTCATTGGGGATGGGTGAAGAAAGCCCCCAGGAAAGTAAAAGCCCCCAGGTAAGTGATACATTAAATACCTTTATGGAAATGGGTAACAGGGGTAACATATGGAAAGCAGTGTATATAAATGCCCGTAGCATGGGAAATAAGATCCCTGATGCTGAAGCTTTGGTGGGAGTGGCCGACTTGGATTTAGTGGCAGTTACAGAAACATGGTTCACAGAAAACCATGACTGGGATGTAACTATAGCTGGCTATACTTTATTCAAAAAGGACAGGGGAGGAAGAAGGGGAGGAGGAGTGGCACTATATGTAAAAAATACTATTAAAGCTTTGGAATTGCAGGGCTTAAAAGGGAGAGAGGAGGCATTGTGGGTTAAACTAGAAAGAGGGAAAGTGAAATCTATTTGCATTGGCATGATATACAGACCTCCCTCACAAGAGGAAGAGGTGGACAGAGAGTTAATTGAAGACATACGCAGCATTGCTAGGAAAGGGGAAGTGCTACTGATAGGGGATTTCAATATGCCAGATGTTGATTGGCACATTCCTGCTGAAGTATCATCTAGAAGTAAAGAGATCCTGGATTCTCTACAGGGAGAACTATTCAGGCAATTGGTAACAGACCCCACACGTGAAAGGGGCATACTGGACTTGGTGCTTACTAATGGTGAAAGTGTTCCTGATGTTATAGTGGGAGATCATTTTGCATCCAGTGATTACCAGATGGTGTGGTTCAGTATTAGGACTAGGGCTGTTAGAATCCATTCAAAAGGTGAGGGTCTTAGACTTTAGGAAGACTAACTTTGCCAAAATGGGCCAATACCTCAGGGAGTCGTTAGCGGGATGGGAACAACTAGGGGATGTAGAAAAACAGTGGGCAAAACTGAAAGGGGATATTTTAAGGGCAACCAACCTTTTTGTTAAAATGGGAAAAAGGTAAAAGGAAAAAGAAGACTGCTATGGCTTTCGAAAGAAGTAGCTGAAAAGGTGAAGAAAAAGAGGGAGGCCTTCATGAAATACAAGAGATCACAGAGAGAGGAAGACAGGCATCAATATTTGGAAAAACTTAGAGAAGCTAGCAAAGTAGTCAGGAAAGCAAAGATTCAAAAAGAGGAGGAAATAGCCAATGCAATAAAATGGGGGATAAGACATTTTTCAGATATGTTAGTGAGAAGAGGAAAGGCAAAAGTAGTATTGTCAGACTCAAGGGTGAAGGAGAGGAATATGTAGAAGCTGATGAGGATAAAGCAGAATTGCTTAACAAATATTTCTGTTCTGTGTTCACAGATGAAGAACCAGGAGCAGGACCTCAGAAAACACCCACAAACAGGAAGAGAAGTGAGGGACATCTTGAACAATTTTCAGAAGACTGTGTTCATGAGAAAGTTAGCTCAACTTAACATAGACAAAGCGATGGGACCAGATGGGACACACCCTAGAATACTGAGGGAACCTTGGGACATTCTAGCAGCTCCATTGACTGACCTTTTCAATACCTTGTTAGAGTTGGGAGTGGTGCCAAAGGACTGGAGAGAGGCTCATGTGGTGCCTTTACACAAAAGCAGAAGTAAGGATGTGGTTAGTTTAACTTCGGTGGTGAATAAATTATTGGAAACGCTGCTGAAAGAGAAAATAGTGAGGTTTCTGGAGTCCAGCGGATTACAGGATCCGAGGCAGCATTGATTCACCAGACAGGTCTTGTCAGACAAATCTGATTGATTTCTTTGACTGGGTGACCAGGGAGTTGGACTGAGGGAGAACCCTAGATGTGGTGCATTTAGATTTCAGTAAAGCCTTTGACACTGTTCCTCACAGGCAACTTATAAAGAAACTGAGCGCCCTAGGAATGGACCCTAAAGTTACTGCTTGGGTGGGAGGTGACAGAGTGCAGGTAAATGGAGCTCGCTTTGGGGAGAAGGATGTTACCAGTGGTGTGCCCCAGGGATCTGTCCTTGGTCCGATTCTTTTTAACATCTTTGTTAGTGATATAGCAGAAGGGCTGTCGGGTAAGGTTTGCCTCTTTGCAGATGACACCAAAATCTGCAATAGACTTCCAGGAAGGTGTAGATAACATGAGGAGGGATCTAGCTAAGCTTGAAGAATGGTCTAGAATTTGGCAGCTGGGATTTAATGTTAAAAAATGTAAGGTCATGAATTTGGGCTGCAGCAAGCCAAGGGAACGATATAGTATAAAGGGGTGAAGTACTTTTGTCCACTAAAGAAGAGCGGGACCTAGGCGTGGTTGTGTCTGATGATCTTAACATAGCTAAACAGGTAGAAAAGGCAACGGCAAAAGCTAGAAGGATGCTTGGGTGCATACGGAGAGGAATATCTAGCAGAAAAAAAGGAGGTGATAGTACCTCTGTATAAGTCTTTGGTGCGACCTCATTTTGGAATATAGTGTGGAATTCTGGAGACTGCACCTTCAAAAGGATGTGAACAGGATGGAGTCAGTGCAGAGGGTGGCTACTAAAATGGTTAGTGCGCTTCATTATAAAGCATATGAGGACAGACTTAAGGATCTTAATATGTACACCTTAGAAGAAAAGCAGGATAGAGGTGATATGATTGAGATGTTTAAATACCTGTGGCATAAATGTACAGGGGGAGAGCCTCTTTCAATTGAAAGCAAGTTCTGCTACGAGGGACATGGGATGAGGGTGAAGGGGGACAGATTCAGGAGTGATATGCGGAAATATTTCTTTATGGAAAGAGTGGTGGATCCGTGGAATAGTCTCCCAGTGGAGGTGATAGAGATGAGGACAGTAACTGAATTAAAAAACGTAAGGGACAAAACACAGAGGATCTCTAAAAGGAAAAAAGGGGACTGTTGTAGTTGTTGATATGGAAGGACAGACTAGATAGAAATATGACAACAGAAAAAGACCACATGGCCTATGTTTCTAGATTTTTTGTTTTTTTAGGTTAACACGTTAGATTGAATAGCTAATCATATGCAGTTTTAAAAACAATCTGTCTTGTCTGCCGACCCTACATGAGTGATCAGGCATTTAGGTTACTACATCCCAATAAATCATTACTATCTTTAATGTGCATACTCGTGAGCTGCATTGTACCTGGTTAGACTGCTTGTTTTACAAAGCTCTTTGCATACCTTCAAGCTCAGGACAGCGCACTGTTAGCCAATGTAGGACAGTATATAGTTTGTGACCACACAATTTACCAGTGAAGGTTTGTAATGGTTATACTTGCTTTTATAGCATTATAATTTTATTGAAAATAGCATAGAAACATAATATCCTCTAAAACCTTATTGGGTTTTAATAGTGAACTTTTGACCTCTATCTTTTGGCACAAAGATCAGCGTTAGTTTAAAAGGACTCTCTGGTTCTCTGTGGCTTCTTTTCAGCGATTGTAGCACTGTGAGACTGCATGTTTGAAGGCAAGATGTCTCCTCCTCCGTTTTCCTTGTTTTATTATTTGAACACAGTATGAGTGTTTATAATATGTTGTTTTTCACAAAGGAGTATATTGTGGTTTTAGAGCTTTCACTGTATTGTTATCTATAAGTCCCTAGCAAACAGGTGCCTTGTAGATATGTCTTTCTTCCAATAGCAGTACCTCCTCAATACTAGACACACAACCGAGTCTCTCCCTTTTACACTATATATGTGATGTTTTTATAGGTTGGTTTTTTATCTTCATGCCCTCCCCATCCCTTATTGGCACTTTTTATTCTTTTGGCTTGATAACAGCAATGTGCCACACAATTAGTTGTTTAAGAATAATGCCTCCTGATAGACAGGTTTAACAAAGCTTTAGTGATATTCATCCAGTGGTGCTACTAATAGATATGATTCTGTACACTTCTGGGTATTTCTATGATTGAAATTGATGTACATATAAACAGCGATAAAACATATAGAAACAATGTGTTTTATGCATCAGTTTATAAGTATCTATTTTTTAATATTTCATATGTACACCACATTATTTTTTTCTTTATATGAGGTGTGACAAAAAAGAAACGAGACTGTGGCAGCCACGCCCATGACTCCATGCCAATTGGCTAACCGCTTATGTCACTGTGTTGTGCAGCATCTCACCACTGTTCTGCTATAATATTTTTCATCTCTCTCGCTCTTCTCCAGGTTTTTTTGTAGCACACTGCTCCATTGCTTTGTCACGCAATTGGAGGTGTCAGAAATATAGAGCAAAGAATCAACTTGAAATTTCTGGTTAAGTTGGAGAAGGGCCCAACTGAGTGTCTCCAACTTCTCCAAAAGGTTTATGGAGAAGATGCAATGTCAAGGCCGTGAGTCTTTGAGTGGCACAAACACTTCAAGACTGGCCACGAGGAGGTGGAGGATGAACCCAAGTCAGGACAGCCTTCCACGACAGACGGTTGTGAACATTGACAGAGTGAACCAGCTGGAGCGGAGTGATTGCAGATTGATGGTGCAAAATGATAGCTGAGGAGCTCAGTCTGAATAGGGAGTCAGTGCGAACCATCTTGGTGCAGGAGCTGGGGATGCGGAAGGTGTGCGCCAAGATGGTGCCCAAGCTTTTATCGGATGACCAGAAGGAGCACCGGGTCAATGTTTGTCGAGACTTGCTAGAGAAGATCGGAGAAGATCCAGAGTTCGTTGGCCGAGCCATCACAGGAGACGAGACTTGGGTCTTCCAATACGACCCTGAAAGCAAGAGACAGAGCCTGCAGTGGAAGACTCGACTGCCACCCAGACCCAAGAAGAAGCGCATGTCCAAATCAAAGGATCAAGGTCATGCTGATCGCATTCTTCGACCAGAAGGGAGTGGTTCATCATGAGTTTATGCCCGAGGGTCAGACAGTCAACCAGCATTTCTAACAGCAGGTCCTCAATTGCCTCCATAACCAGGTTCAGCACAGCAAGTAGGCTATGTGGAGAGACAAATCGTGGCTGCTCCACCATGACAATGTGCCCCCACACACCGCGATCAGTGTGAGGCAGTTCTTGGCCAACAAACAGATCACAACTCTCGACCACCCCCCCTTATTCCCCAGATCTAACACCGTGCAACTTCTGGCTCTTTCCCAAGCTGAAGACTGTGCTCAAAAGAACTCATTTCGCCTCTGTAGAAGAGAAGAGATCAAGGCCACTGTGACGAGGGAGATGAGGGACCTCAAGGAGGACAGTCTTGTTTCCTTTTTGTCACACCTCATTTGTATGATTTTAATGTTTTATTATTTATTGTTCATTGTTCATTGTTTCTTTTGAATTTGTTTCATTTCTGAGGTTTGCACCCCCAGAGGAAGGCCAAGGCGGCCGAAACGTGTTGGGGTTTTTAATAGTCTGTTGACCGCCATCTACTGCACCGGCTGCTTTATTTATATCTTGAGAGCATAAGTGTGTATCTCTGGGGATGTGTGAAAGGGTGTAGGTAGTGAGAGATGATGCAGTGTGAACAGGGGCGGCCCAAGGGGTATGCGGGGCCATGTGCAGAGACTCACTGTGAGGCTTCATTTGCATAAATGTTTGCATAATGTTAATGTGCGCTAACTTTCAGTAAACATGCCTCTTAATTGGTGTCTGGATAAAAAAAAAAGAATTACAGATTTTTACATTACAAGACTCCAGTGCCAACCATCAGGCACATTAGGAAGTACTATAAATACTTCCCATTTAGAACCCATAGCAAACCTGCCATATCATAACAGTGCTACCAGGACTCACAGAGCACCAAACCTATCAAAAGGCAACACTGCAAATATTAAACCAATAGATCTCAGAGAATACCAATGCATCTCCTACTGGGGAAGAGAACAAGTGGCACTGTCAAACAGAAACTACATGAATAGAATATCTCAGTCACCAAACAAAGAACAAGGGCTCACAATTTAGAAATAGAAAGACAATTAAACTGGGAACACCAAAAGCCAAACTTGGCATGTACAACACTGGAGAAATAGAACTATAAATTAATTTCCTCTTGTACTAAACAAAAACGCAAAGATGTTAAAAATGCACATTTCACAGAGCTGACATATTCCAGTTAATAAATTCAAAATCAAACATTTTCTACTTTGTTGTTTGTGCATTTTATTTTTCAGTTACAATTGCTCCAGTCACTTTCTTCTTGTTTCTTTGTGTCTTCTGCTAACTCTCCATTGTCTGCTGTCCATTTGTCCTTTCTTCTCTCTTCTAGTTTTTTCCATTCTCTCTACATCTACTTTAACATACTGATCTTTCCCCTTTTGCTCTTGCCTCCATTTCTTTCTTTATTCCTTTTTCATCAACTCAAATTTCACCCTCCATCCTCAATCCCCACTTACTCTCCCAATACCTGACCAACTGTAGATTTTTCTTCCCTCCCACACAAAATATCTTCCCCCCTCTCTACCCTCTCACCCCCCCAGCCCCATCCCTTCTAGTCCTCTCCCAACATCAGCTCCCTTCTAGTTCCAGCCCCACCCAGCATCTGCTCTCTTCTCATCCCAGCCCCACCCAGCTTCTGCTCTCTTCTAGTCTCATTCTCCCATCCTCCCACATCAGCCCATTTCCAATCCAGGCCCTCCCATTAGCCATTTCCAGTCCTATCCTAGCCCCCCCTCCCATCAGCCCTTTCCAATCCAGGCCTCCCCTCTCCCCTATCAGCCCATTTCCAGTCCAAGTTCCCCCCCCCATCAGCCCAATTCCAGTCCAAGCCCCCCTCCCCCCAAAAAATCCCATGCCTGTTTGACCGGCTTGAGACTGAGCCAAGGAGGCATGAAGCCCCGGCTCACTTCTGCACAGTGCTGGAGCGAACAGCAGCATGTTCTTCACTCCAGCAGCTGTGTTCTCTGAAGCGTGCTGGCATGCCAAAGGTTAAAAGGGCATTTCCTGTTTCTCGGCACTCAGCGCGCTTCAAGAGAACACAGCTGCTGCTTGCCACTCTTCACTCTGGCACTGTGCAGAGGTGAGCCGGGGCTTCAGGGTTCCCCTGGCTCCCTCTGAAGCAGGCTGGCCCTGCAAACCAAACACCATGTGTAGAATGGAGTTGGCGCGGAGCCTTGTGCAAACAACATTTTTGCACAATTGTTGGGCCGGCCCCACGTTCAGGGGAGGGAGAAGGGGGTTCTCTTTCTTGGCATATATTGTTTACCCCTCCCCATGTATCCTCCAATCTCCAAACTCCCTTCCATTCTGCCCCTCCTCACACTCTCCTCCTCCCCCATGCTCTTCCCTCGTCTGCTGCTTTCTCAGTGCACTGTGAAAATGCTAGACGTAGTGTACTTAGATTTCAGCAAAGTTTCTGCCACATTTCTGCATAGGTGTCTTATAAATAAGCCGAGCACCCTTGGAATGAGTCCTAAAGCAAGTGACCAGGTTAAGAACTGGTTGAGTATCAGTGGTAAATGGAGTTTACCATGAGGAAAGCGGAAGGTATGTCGCAGGGATCAGTCTTTGGTCTTGTTCTTTTCAATATTTTTCAAAGTGATGCTGCCAAGGGCCATCAGTAAAGATCTGCCTTTTTTGTGGAGAACATTTGCAATAGGGAAGACAGCCTGGAAAAGTGCAGAAAACAAGAGGAAGGCTCTGTAGTTAGGGAGATTGTATAGCAGGGGTCTCCAAAGTTTCATGTGATAGGCCAAGTATAGCATTTCATATCATGGAGAGGGCAAGAGGGGGTGGGATCCATCTTGAAAAAGACTTTCCTGAGCTGTAAGTATGGATAGGAAAGAGAGATCATGACGATTTTTCAGCGATTACAAATATTGGGGAAAGAGGGAGGCAGAGGGAAGGTTCCCATAACCCTCTTTCCCCTCAGTATCTGTCCCCTGAGGTGGAGATGGGGGGGGGGGGAAATGGTAGAGTGGAGGGTGTATTGGAGGCACACATTTCCTCTCAACCCCACCTTCTCCAATATACTTTCTTCTATTCCCCTTCTCGTCTCACTCCGTTTTAGCATGGGCAAAGAGACAAACAGAATTTGCTCTGGGGACCAATTTGGATCTGAAAACAGGAAAAGCATGGAGGGCCAGAAAAATTTGCTCCAAAGGCAACATCTGGCCTGCAGGGCTTAGTTTGGGGACTCCTAGTCTAGAGCATGTCAGATGAGAATGTTAGAAAATGCAGGGCCAGGTATTTGTGTTGCACAAACCCGAGGGAGCAGTATATTATAAAAGATAACATTTTCCTATATATGAAAGAGCAGCAGAATCTGGGGTTACTATAACTGGATGATCTTAAGGTGTCCAAAATTGTAGTAAAGGCGACTGGAAAAAAAAAGAAGGAGGATGCAACAGAGAAGAATGGCCAGCAGAAAATGGAGATGACATTGCCTCTGTGTAAGTCTCTGGTGAGACCTCATTTGAAATACCATGTGCAATTCTGGAAACCCCCACCTTCAAAAAGATAAACAGGATGGAGTCAGTCCTGAGGGCAGCTACTAAAATAGTCAGTTTTCATCATAAGGCACATGGGCACAGACTTAAGATGTAAGAATTTATACTTTGGAAGAAAGGCAAGATAGGGGAGATTTAAATACCTTCAAGGCAGGGGCAGTTCTATGGCAAGGCAGGGGCAGTTCTATGGCAAGGCAAGGGCAGTTCTATGGCAAGGCAAGGGCAGTTCTATGGCAAGGCAAGGGCAGTTCTATGGCGAGGCAGCTGCCTCAGGCAGCAAAGTTTTGGGGCAGCAAAAAATGCCCCCAAAACAGCCAAGTGGCTGCCATCTCACACTGCCTTCTAAAGTTTAAAAAAAAATTATATAAATAAAACGGAGCAGCTGCTGCTGCCACCGCCACCTCCGCTTCTCCCGGTCGGCGGCGGCGGCGGCAGCCGCAGCAGCACCACCACCACCCCTGCCCCAGATCTGAGGACCGAGGCAGCAGCAGTGGAAAAAAAAAAGGCGCAAAATCTGTTGAAGACTCCTGCACGCTGGTAAGCCCCTGCTGGTCCTGTCCCCCTCTGACACGGAAAGCAGAGGGGGCAGGACCCATCGGAGTTTTACAAGCATGCCAGAGTCACAAGAGCCAATGCTTTTGTTTTCTGTTTCACCCCCCCCCCCAAAGTTGATGGCTCGCTACCGCTTATATGTGCGGTGAGCTATCAACTTTGGGGGAATTCCCCCCCCCCCCAAAAAAAATTGGAAAGCAAAAGACCTTGATGGGCCCCGCCCTCTCTGATGATTTCCGTGTCAGAGGAGGGTGGAACCAGCAGGGGCTTAGAAGCGCCGGAGTCTTGAAAACCCCATGCTTTTGCTGTTCAGACCGTGGAAAGATGGCTGGCGGACGCTGGACAATCGGAGGGGGGGGGGGGGAGAGACAGGAGGGCAAATGCTGGACAACAGTGGGTTGGGAAATATGAAGACAAATGCTGAACCAGTGCTGGCACTACCTAGTAAGCTAGGTAAGCGTGGCAGGGAGGTTCTATCACTAGCCACCTACCCCCTTCTCCCCCTTCAGGATTATCTGTGGAGCACTGTCAGCCCAGTGGAGAGCCTGCCTGCAGGACACACTGACTACACCCATAAGCAGAAGGCTGTGAGAGGCTGCAATCGCTTCTCACAGACTTGTGTCCTGCTGACAGGCTCTCTATTAAGCCACCGGTGCTCTGCAGGTTATCCTGAATGGGGAGTGGAGGTGGGTGCCCAGCGACAGCACCCTCCTGACGTCTGCTCCTGCAGACAGGCTCACTTTCTTTGGGCTGCAGTCATGGCTTGCACAGCCCCTGCCTGCAGGACATGCTGCTCCCCACAGGTGGAAGCACATGGGAAGCAGTGATCATGGCCCAGAGAAGCAGCATCTGCAGGAGCAGCATGTCCTGCGAGCAAGTGCTATACAAGGCCAATTGTGTACTGCCTTTCTGGGCTGGGAATATGGCTTGCACAGGCCCTGCCGTGGGATGTGCTGCTCTGCCCCTTGTACATGCAAGGGGTGGAAATGGAGGCGGGCACTGAAGAGGCATTGGAAGGTAGACGTGAATGGGCACAAGGAATCAGAAGGGAGATGCTGGGTGTAGGGGGGGGGGAGAGGGAGGCAGTGGGGATAAGATTGAGGTTGGAGGCTAGGGAGATAGAGATACTGGACATGGAAAAGGACATAGGGAGAAGCAAGGAGGGGAGATGTTGGCCAGGGGGTTATAGGGAGACTATGGGAAAATGTTGGACTTGGGGAGGGAGGGACAGAGGGGAGATGCTGGACATGGGGTAATAAGGGGAGAAGGAAAACTCAGGACATGGGGGTAATAGGAAGAGAGATGAGAGAAGATGGATATGGAAGTAATTGGGAGGGGATGGTATGGAGATGGAGTAGATGCTGGTTGCAGGGGGATAGGAAGGGTGAAGGCAAACATGGAAGGAAAGAGAACGGAGGTACTGAATAGAGAGAGAGAGAGACTGGATGGAGAGTGAGAGATGTTAGACATGGAGGGGAAGAGAGAGTGAGCAAAAGACTAGGGAATAATGGATCAGGGAAGGATTAGGGTGAAGTTTGAAAAGCAGTAGGTAGATGGCGTAAAAAACAGAGGGAGATTGAGAACTGCATAGTAAAGAGTAGTGAAATCTGGATAGACAGAGAAATAAATGAAAGAAAGCTGGAAGGTAAAAAAATATATATATTCTGAAAGAAAAAGAATAATGCAGTTTAACACAAAATAAAAATGAGCTATAATTTGGTATTATAAACCGTGCAGTGGTTCTTGCTCTCTTTTAGTTCCGTAGTGTGCGAACATCTTGCATTAGCTCCACATTATCTAATTGGCTTTTTTGGTTTGGTTCAGTCCCCGACTGGAGATTTGAGAACGCCTCCCCCTCCCTGCTCTGGGGGGGGGGGGGGGCTGGATGCCATCTCATCCCTTGTCTCAGGCAGCAGATTACGGCGGCTTTGGAAAGAGAGGTCATAGTCTCACGAGTAATCTAAGAACATTTTCTTTTTAGACACGGTGGTGATTTTGCGGGGCTCTCCTTACAGTGTAGGTGTTGAAGGACAGTATATGCATGCAAGAAATCATGGGACAAGCAGATAGTGGTGGAGCTTAGTAGTTTGCATGGATGAGCAGACTAGATAGGTGCATGGTCTCCCTATTGTCATGGGCCTCATCCCCCCTTCTCTTTCCACCTTCCTCCTCACACCCATGTCCTCTATCCTCCTGTCACTCTCCCCTACCATCCCCTTCCCCCTGTACTCCTGCTCCTCCACTCCTTCCATCTCCCCTACCCCTCAGCTTTTTCTAAACATATTTGAGGGCATGTTCAACTCTTCCACTAATGTCTTGGCATCTGCCCCTGCTGGAAAGCTTCATAAATCTCTGTCCTGGGTCTTCCCTTCCCATCTCCTTCTGCCAGTGGCTGTTGAGTTTCACACTGGAAGACAGCAACATCCTCAACACAGCTTTTCTTCTGTACTTCAGCTGGCAGGGTTTGGGGTCCCCAGTGGCAAACACAAAGATTGCACCACTGAGAGACATTTTTGTGCCACAAATGTTGGGGCTTTCCCATAGCACCAACCTTCAACTGCCCACTTGTCCTTCTGTGGCCCTCCCCACAACCCTGATGATGTCTGCTTCCAGTTCCTCCTTCATCAGGATGCAAGCGGAAGGTCAGACAGTGCCTTTGAGTTGGGTCAGTCTATCATCACTTAAGCAAAATGCACCCAAGCACAACCTTAAAATAAACTTTACACAACATGACTTATTTAAACATTTTTTATATACCGCCTTTCAAATTCTCAAAGCAGTTTACAGGGAACATAAAACTTTTTGTACATAGAACTTTTGGAACTATTTACAACAATTAACAATGTTTATATTCATGAGGAGCACACTGGGCCAGCGGCCTGAAGGAGGCGGTGCCATTGGGCACACCCACGCCTGATGGCCTCACCAGAGGGCCCTTTGGCATGGCCCTTAGGCGGGGACCAAGGCACCCTGGCGCGAATCGTCAAACACAGCACCAGCAGCTCACCTGGTAGGCGTCACAGAGCAGTGCGTCAGAGAACAAACGTTCCTCCGCACCTCTCAACTCGCCTCTTGACCCTTACCAAGTAAGCACTCACCACTGCTACTGCTACCCACAGCCTATTGATGCCATTGCTACCCATTGCTCCCTCACTACCACAACCCCATTACCTGCAATTACTTCTTGTCTGATCTGGCTACCCATCGCTTGCTTTGATTACCCACATTGAACCTGCTACCCACTGCTTACATTGAACCTACTGCACAGGCTATAGTCTCCCCACTACCCATTGCTTTTATCCTAACCTACATTGCATAGCGTGTAGTCCCCACTTGTAACCTAACATGTACTGCATAGTGTTTAGAATCTGCAGCCATCTCATTGCTTGTAAGCTAACGTACGCTGCCTAGCCCCCACTACTCCTCTTCTATGGCCCCACATCACACTGTCCTTCTCTTCCTCATACTCCAACTGCCTTCCCTCCTACCAGCACCCTCACCCCTCTTCCCCCTACTCTCCCTCTACCTTCCTCACTTCTCCCTCCATTCTATCCTCCAACCTAGCATCTGCCCTTTAGCTTCATCACACCCTCCCCCTGATTCAATCAGCCCCTCTCTCGTTAAGACAACCTCACCCTCGCTTATGCCGTACTGCCTCCACTTTACCCCGCTTTCTACTACTCGTTCTCTCATCAGGTAATATCAACCCCAATCCTGGCCCCCCCCTCAATTTCTTTCACATTCTAAGAAGAGCTCCTTATGTACCTTATCTAATCTTATCCACATCCCCCTCCTTTCCCCTTCTGCCCTCCCTCACTCTTGCCCCAATCTCTCGACCAAAGACATCGACCCCAACCCCATCCCCTTTAGAGTTCTGTCTCAATCGAATAAGAGATCCTCACGCAACCTATCAATATCCTCCTTCATTCCCCCTTCACTTCCCCTCCCTCATGTCCCTCTGACAGCACACTCACCCAGAGACACCCACCCGTACCCTGGCCCCTCTAGATCTCTGTATTACTCTAAAAATAGAGCAAGTAACAGCCCCCCTAGACCACGGTCTTACTCTGAAGAGAAATCCTCACATAACTTATCCAACTTTATCCATATCCCTCTCCTCTCCCCCTCCGCCCTCCCATTCTCATGTGCCCTATGGCATGCATGCTCAGTCTTTAACAAACTTGCCTTTACTCATGATCTCTTTATCACTAATGCACTACACCCTCCTTGCCCTGAGACCTGGCTCCCCCCAGACGATACCACATCCGCTGCTGCTCTCTGCCACGGCGGCTACCAGTTCTCCCATACACCTCGATCCACTGGCTGTGGTGGTGGTGTTGGGCTTCTACTTTCTCCCTCTTGCCAATTCCAACCCCTCCTGCTGTCTCAATCGCACTCCTCCGTCTCCTTTGAAGTCCACTCCATTCGCCTCTTCTCACCACTTCCCCTCCGAGTAGCAGTCATCTATCGCCCACACGACAAATCAAAATCAACTTTCTTTACAGACTTCGACTCCTGGCTTTCCATCTTTGAGCCCTCCTCCCCCACTCTTATTCTTGGCGACTAACATTCACGTCGATAACCCCTCCGATCCCCATGCTTTAAAGTTCCTCGCCCTCACCTCCTCATTTAACCTCCAACTTTGCTCCATGGCCCCCACCCACCTACACGGCCACTGCCTTGACCTGATACTCTTCTCTAACTCTTCTCCCTCAAACCTCCGCAACTCAATCCTTCCCTCATCTGACCATCACCTCTTAACCTTTAATCTTCAGCTTCCGCTGTCTCAACCTCGTCCTGTCTCCTCTCATCTATTTAAAAACCTTTAAAATATTGACCCCTTGACTCTCTCCTCCACCATTTCCCCATCTCTTTCATCCATCATGTCCTCCATCGACGAGGCAGTATCCTCCTATAATGCTGCACTATCCTCAGCTCTTGACACTCTGGCCTCACCCACCCCATGTCCTGTTAGACGTTCTGCTCCCCAGCCCTGGCTTTCATCCACAGCCCGCTATTTATGCGGCTGTGCCCGTTCTTCGGAACGTGCTTGGACCAAATCCTACTCCCCAGAAGACCTTCTACACTTCAAATTCATGCTTGGCTCCTTTCAATCAGCCATAGCACTTGCCAAACAAAATTATTACATCCACCTGACTAACTCCCTTGCCTCCGATCCTCGCCGCCTCTTCAATACCCTCAATTCTCTCCTCAAGGTGCCCCCGCCTCCAGTCCTGCCCTCCCTTTCTGCCCAAACCCTAGCCAACTACTTCCATGACAAAATCCACAAGATTACCCTCCAATTCCCCACTCCCTCCTCATCTTCCTCCCCCCCTCAATTCCCCCCATCCATACTTCCTCTGCTACCCTCTCCTCCTTCCCTACGATCTCCAAAGAGGAAATCACACTCCTCTCCTCCTCCAAACCCACCACCTGTTCTTCTTACCCTATCCCCACCCATCTCCTACATCCCATTTCCTCTACCATTGTCCCCCTCCATCTCTTATATTCTCAACCTTTCACTCTCCACTGCAATTGTCCCCATTTTATTTATTTATTTATTTATTTTTATTTCTTATATACCGCGCTATTATAATCAGTGCGGTTTACATTGATTGATTTCAAACACGCTGTTGTCACACCTCTCCTCAAGAAACCCTCACTTGACCCCACCTGCCCTAACTATTGACCCATCTCCCTCCTTACCTTCATATCTAAACTACTAGAACAAGCAATCCACCGCCACTGCCTTGACTTCCTCACCTCCCAGGCCCTCCTCGACCCACTACAATCCGGCTTCTGTCCCCTACACTCCACTGAAACGGCTCTTATAAAAAAATCTCCAAATGACTTGTTCCTCGCTAAGTCTAAGAGCCTCTACTCTGTCCTCATCCTTTGACCTCTCCGCTGCCTTTGACACTGTTGACCACAATCTTCTCCTCACCACCCTCTCTTCGCTTGGTTTCAAGGGCCCCACTTTATCCTGGTTCTCCTACCTCTCCCATCGTTCCTTTAGTGTATGCTCTGGCGGCTTCTCCTCCTCTCCCACCCTGCTCCACATCGATGTACCCCAGGGATCCGTCTTGAGCCCCCTCCTTTTCTCTCTCTATACCCAATCCCTTGGCGCGCTTATCTCCTCCCATGGATTTCAGTACCATCTCTATGCCGATGACTCCCAAATCTAACTCTCTACACCCAATCTCTCTCCAGCAATCCAGACCAAGATCTCTGCCTGCCTTTCTGACATCACTGCCTGGATGTCTCATCGTCGCTTGAAATTGAACATGGCCAAGACTGAACTCCTCATCTTTCCCCCCCCCCAACTCCTCCCCTCCTCTCCCCTCTCTCTCAGTCTCCGTTGATGGATCCATGATCCTCCCCGTTCCCTCAGCCCACAATCTGGGGGTTATCTTTGAACCTCTCTCCTTCTCCACACATATTCAGCTCATAGCGAAGATCTGCCACTTCTTTCTCTACATCAGCAAAATCCGCCCCTTCCTGTCTGAACACACTACCAAAACGCTTGTCCACTCCTTAATCTCCTCTCGCCTCGACTATTGCAACATACTCCTTGCTGGTCTCCCCGTGAGCCATCTCTTCCCCCTACAATCTGTACAAAAATTATGCTGCTCAACTAATCTTCCGACAGTCTCACCATGCCCACATTATTCCTCTTCTCAAGTCGCTTCACTGGCTCCCCATCCAAGCCCGCATCCAATTCAAACTTCTCCTACTGACCTATAAATGCATTCACTCTGCAGCACCTCAATATCTCTCGTCTCTTATCTCTCCCTACATCCCCACTCGGCAACTTCGCTCAGCTAACAAACTACTTCTATCTAGGCCTTTCACTCGCACTGCTAACTCCCGACTCCGCTCCTTTCACCTCGCTGCACCCCTCGCCTGGAACAGCTTACCTATGTCTATACGCCAAGCACCCTCCCTGGCCCTCTTCAAATCCAGGTTAAAGACCCACCTCTTCACTGTCGTGTTCAGATCCAGACTTCTAGCCTTCATCTTAACCTAACCCTCACCCTATGACCGAGCTGTAAAAACCATATTGTACTTTGCACCGATTGAATAATGCTCTGTATTGTCGTGACTAGATTGTAAGCTCTGACGAGCAGGAACTGTCTCTTGTATGTATGCCCGCACAGCACTGCGTGCGTGGCGCTATATAAGTGTTAAATAGTAGTAGTATTATAACTATTTACATAAGTGAACGGACTCATACATGTTCATGAGGAATTGGCAATTTGACATTTGTTGTAAGCCTTGCAGAAGAACTGATCTGCAGACCTGATCAGCTTAATCTCAAATACCATTTTACACATGTTCATGATTTTCCAGAGGAAAGCGCTAGAATTTCAGACAGATATTCAGTTCCAACTAGTCCCTCTCTTGTGCAACTTATCCTTAGAAGCTCCTCATTCCCTACTTGATTTCCTTATGCTTTTATAAATTTGTATTTTTTTTGTATTTTATTGCACCTGTTATTACTGTAAGCCCTAGTTACCTTCCGTTAGGCAATATAATCAAAGCCAAACTTCAAACACACACGTCTGTCCACCCAATTTCTCTGTGGAATGTTCTCCCCTCCATCTGCTGCAGGGAAATTAAGGCCTTGCTAAAATCATGCGTCATTTCAAAATCATGCAAGTAAACTGACTTGAAGGCTTTCCCCCTGCTTTTACATAAAATTTATTTCTGGCCCTTAATAAAGGCCTAAAACTCAACTAGCTCATATACCTACAGTGGGAAAAGATGAGGCTTAAAGAAATGTGATATTCAATAAAGTTCTCAAATGATTATAAATGTAGGGAAATTTTTTTTTCCCAATTATGCAGCTGTAGAACAGGACTAAAAATCAATCCCTAAACTGGATTAATTTCCTAATTACCAATTAAATAAAGAAAATAAACTATGTTAACTAATCAAAAGCATATATAATCATAAGTAGGGTTTCTAGATGGATTTGGGGGCAGAGTTAAGATGGCGGCACTCTGTGTGTGCAGCGTCTCAACGTTTTTCCGTTTGAACTTTTCTTCGATATGCCTCCCAAGCGGCGTGGGAACTCTAGAGTCAAGCCGGCGAAAGGTGTTTCCCCAGCGGCAGGGCAACAGCAGATTGAGGCGCTCCTCCTAAAGGCCCTGGCGCTGGAGAAGGCTGCATTGGAGTGCTCGTTACTGCGGTCTGCCATTTGGGAGGCGTCAGTTGAGCAGCGTACACCTAACCCACAGCTGCGTTTAACTGCCCCACTGAATCCGAAGCCTGTGGAATCAGGCCCTGTTAACATCGCACTACTGACCTCTGGAGAGGAAGGTGGAATAGTGGGTCAGCCTGCCTCCTGCTCAATGCCGCGGTCAGTTCTCCCACTCATGCCAAGCAGTTTGTGGAGGGTTCAGATTTGGCTGGTGAGTTTGCCTCCGATGCTTTGCCGGTTGTGGTGGAAAAATTGCAACTGAATCTACCCTCTGGTTTTCAGCAACAGAATTCTGGTCAGATCTCGTTGGATACTATTTGGAACATGTTAGTGAAGCTGGAAGCAACAGTTTCTAAGTGTGCATTGGACATCTCTGCCCTAGTGCAAGTAGTGGCTCAAAATTCTATGCAACGTTTGAACTTCGAGAAGGGCACACATGAGAGACTTGCTGTGATTGTCAAAGACGTTAGTGACTAAGGCTGTGATCGATCAGCTTGTGAAAGATAAAATCTCTGTCCATCAGAAATTAGAACAGTTTGAAAATAAGTTCAAGGGGTTAAATTTGAGAATTTTAAAATTTCCCCAGCTCTTAAATGTTTCTCCTTTGGATACTTTCAAGAAATATATGTCTGAGGTGCTTTCTATTCCTGATTCTGCATTTCCTCCAATAACCAGAGCCTATTTTTTACCTGTGAAGAAAGTTGGGCAAGATTTACCTGTTTCTGTCGTTCCTGATAATCTCTCAGATTTTCTTGAAAGTTCTCTGCGAGCTCGATCTACCTTATTGGTTACTTTTGTATTTGAAACTGATCTTTCTAGGGTGTTGTCTTTGTATTTTAAAAAGCTCTCTGTACCTTTTCTGGGTGATACCATAAGAATTTTTCCTGTGAGTCACGCCACACAAGAGCGTAGACATCAGTTTTTGACCATACGATAAGAGGGGGCTAGTTTTAGTTATCCCTGTAAATGTCTTGTTTCGTTTGCTGGCGTTAAATATATTTTCTTCGCACCTGAGCAGCTCCGGGCCTTCTTGGACCTTAAAACGTTGCCGGTATTGGCGGAGCTGGAAGGGGGTGACGATGACCAGGAATAGGCAACGCAGTGTGTTGTAGAGTGTTGGGGTGTGTGCCTATGGCCAATTTTTTGATATCATTATTACTTGTTCTTTTTTGTATTCCCCATGTATTATCACTCTGTCCCCCTCTATTTATTGGGGTCTATTTAGAGTTGCATTGTAGTTACAATTGAGGGATTTTTTTTCCTCTGTTATTCAGTTTCTTTTTTGGCTTTACAACTCTTATGTTTCTGTCACAAGAATTATGCTTGTAATATTGTTAAAACATATAAATAATAAAAAAATAAGTAGGGCTTCTAGTTCTAGGTGTTTATCATTTGGGACTTTATGGGTTTATTTTTGAAGCAATTAGGTGCTTTCCCAGAGTTAGAAAAAGAGAGGTTTTATCAGTAGATACACAGTATGGGGAATAAAAGGCTTTTTTAAGTGGATTCCAGGTGAATTCCATTTAATGATATAAAACTAATGTTATGTAAAGATGATGCACGATGTTGGAACTCCGGCACTGGTCTCATGAGAATATGAGACCAGCGCAAGAGAACTGGAAGTTATGTGAGTAAGGTTCCATGTTCTCTTAGCATGGAGTTTCTAAGTAGGGATATGTAGTAATCCAGTTCAGTTTTGTGAATAGGGGGGGAAGCTAATGCTGTGGCTGGAGCTTGGAGGGGTACAATTCTGTGGCTGGGAGAAAGGGCTGGCATTGAAAAATTGAGTTATAGCTTCAGATAGCAAGTGTCTCTGTGGGTGTGTGATGCAGCGGTGGTGAATGCAGGGCTGCAGTGTGTATGTGTGTATATAGCTAGGGGTAGGGTGTGTGTGTGTGTATAATGTGGAGGGGGGAGATGCTTGCGTGTATGTTCTGGGAAGGAGAGTGCACCTGTTGGCATATATGGCATATAGAAATCATCATTTTTGCCCTCCACCTTGCACTCTCTCTCCACTCTCTTCCCCTTCTTCCTACGCACTCCCACCCCCTGCCCCTTTAAATTTTTCTCCCTCTCTCCCTGTGTTTTTTTGTTTTTTTGAAAGCTCCAATCCCTACGGTTTTCTGCTGCTATGGGAAGGCTTCCCTTCTGTTCTGCCCACAAGGATTTGATCGCCAATGGGCAGAACAGGAGGGACCTTTGCCATGATCAGGGGCTAGATGCAGCAGACAGCCCATGGGATCAGATCCTCACAGGCAGAACAGGAGGTATATTTGCCGCGATGTCACCAGGGTGGTGCACAAATCAGGGTTTATTGGTTATAACCAAACAGGAAGCCCCAATCATAAGCAATACCAATTACTGTATATATTCTGAAATTGCAGCAGAATAGCATGTCAAAATCAACATCTATGAGCAGGCTGATATTCTATTGAACATAAGAATTATCCAAAGATTGTGTGGTCTGTGAGCTCTGACCACCACACAGGTCCCTTCAACTGGAGAAGGGACCTATGTGGTCTCAATAAGCTAATGGACAACAATGGCATAATAAGAGACTCCAGTTTTCTCCAGAATCAATACACAGCTACGAGAACTCTGCACCATCAACATCAGAAGCGAAGGGTTCTGAATGGATTCTGTGCATTACCTCCAAAATCCAAACACCAGGGATGGAACATGCAGGAAATAACTGTATTACTGTGTGCCTCTTAACCTACTAAAACTTTATATTTAAAAAATGAATAAAACATGAACAAGTAAAAACGAAATACTAACAAGCCCCACCCCAATCCCTAAGGAATTAAAAAATAAAGATACTACTGAACAAGTCACATGTAAACCAGACACCAAGATCGTGCCCATGTATAAAGCTCAATACAAATCTCCCAAGGAGTAAAGGTGATGAGAGTAATCTTAAATAGTGGTAATGATGAACAAAAGGTTTCCTCTTTTCTTCATCCTCTACAGAGACCGCATGTTGCATGGCATTAAAAGGGGGGAAAATCCAACATTTTTAAAAACATAAGAAATAACAGGTACACCGCCCTATGGGGTTTGTATTAAAGAGGTATATGCAATCATACCCGTCTGAAACACAAGCTCCTTCCCTCCTACGCCTGCTGCCTCCAAGTTAATAAAAGCTCGAACCAGCTTGGCCCATGGGTGCTGCGTGATGAAGCCATGGCTAGCCTTGAATGAGAACAGAAAAAGTACACAGTGGCACAAGTCAAACATCTGTAAACAGCTTTCAGACTCAAAAGTCTACCACTATTTTGGGAGTTAAGTTGTAATAATTTGCTCTTAGGTAGAGATCTGAATTTCTGTAAAGTACTGCTGCAGTCTGGGTGAGGGAAAAGGTAACTATTTTAAGTAAGGAAGAAGACAGACCTGGTTGAAGTGGGATGGGAGATGAAGAATGGCTGATTAGCAAGTCAGAGCATAAGAAGGGTGTAATCATGACAGATAAGTACAAATTGCCCTGAACTTTACCACAATGCTAAATTTCTAGAGTTTGGCCAATTGTTTAGGTTTTTCCACCCTTCAGTCAAAGCTACATGCACATTTGAGGCACCTCTACAGGACAGAATATTCATCATTAATTTAGAAAATACAGAAAAACAGCCATCATGGTCAGTTCAGTGAGCACAACCAGGAGGAACTAAAAAGTTAACGTCCCACTGACTGGTACTTTCCATCCTGGTAATTCCAGAAGCTTGCATTTCAGCCAACAGTCTCCATCGCCCCTCTCCCCCATCTGTGACTGTTTATTGGCCTTTGGGTTAAGATCCAGGCCCAGTATGAATCAGGAGATAAGGATGGTCTCTTCTTGGCCTCTGGGCCAAGACTGAGAAGCAGAGTATGAAGAGGTTGAGGGGAAAGGTAATGTCCCCAACTAGGGACATGATGATGCTACCACCATCTGCAAAGCACAAGGATTAAACCTCTTGCTTTAAAGCACAAACACATACACACCTCCTACTCCCAATATTCTCTATCACAGAGTTAGAATATCCAACACCATAACACTATAAACAAAGAGGGAGATTATTGTGCAGGGAGTCAGGAGACCCAAGTTAAAATCTTGTCTAGTAACATTTTGACTTTGGATAATTCGCTTTCTCTCCCACTGCTTCAGATACCAACTTAGAGCACGAGCTCATGGGGCAGAGATTCACCGTACCTATAGGGAATGTGCTTGGAGTCTTACTTTAAGATAATTATAGTTTGTCTTCATTTATATGCTGACTCATAGGCGCTGGAAAAAGGGGGGGCCCACAGGGGCCATGGCCACACCAAAATCTGCTCTACGATAGTGGCTTCCCTACTTCAGCCCGCAGGAATCTGATCCCCCATGGACAGAAGCAGGAGGAAAAGAGGGCAAGCAGTCCGCAGGGATCCTATCCCCCACAGGCAAATGAACACTGCAATCGCAACACGGATCCACCCTGTTTGCCTGCAGGAGATCAGATCCCTGCAGGCAGACAGGAAGGTCTTCGCTACGATCGCAGCTTCTCTTCTGCCCGTGAGGAATGTGATCACGGCTGATAGCCTATTGCCTACCAGCCATGATCACTGAAAACACTCTTCCTGTCTGCAAGGATCACGGTAGACAGGAAGTGTCTTTGCAATGATCATGGTGCTCAGGCAGCAGTCTGCCCACAGGAATCCCATCCTCCGTGGGCAGAAGAAAAGCCACACTGCGGCCTAGCTCTCCTTCCATGAATAGGAAGGGTCTCTGCCCATAGGGCAGGTCTTGGGCAGAGTTAGGGGCGGGGTGTGGGCAGAGTTAGGGGCGGTGCTTGGATCCCCCAAGAAAAAGCCCTTCCGTCGCCCCTGTGCTGACAAGCTGGTTTAGTTTGGTCAGTTTGTGTTATGTATGTCCTATTGCAACCCACCCTGAGCTCTTAACTGTAAGAAGGGAATTAAATAGAACCAAATGAGGGTTTAATTACCCAGCTGAAAGATAAATAGGCCACATATGCCACCAGCCTAGCCCTCATGTCTATGTCTGTGCTAGAAAGCTTCCTCCTACCTGCAAAACATTCTCCTCAGCACCATTAAATAAAAATATGACAGCATGCTGAAGGGTTTCAGATGACCTGGATAATGCACTCAGAATTTCCAACATTACAGCACAGCTCACAGCATCATCACTGGCACCTGAAAACGAGGGGATAAAGCAAAAATAAAATATTTTTTATTGCAGTTTACATGGCTCATGTCCGTGCTTCCATAGGCACAAGAGAAGTAGTATAACATGATGTATATATTTTTAGAAGAGATCTTAATAGAATCTAAAATGACATCACTTTCTTTACAGTCACATTCTTATTAGATTGTATGATGGGAACATGATCTGTCCAAGATGACCCATACATCAATAGGAGAGTCAGGCTTCAGTTCAATAAATTCTCTGAATCGTCAACACCAGTCTGCGGGTCACTATCTCTTCCATCACTGCTTTATAACCTCTTTTTTGCCTATTATTAAAAGAATCCCAGGGTCCATGAATTCTGCTATATGAGATACTTGGTTTGGGACATTTAACAGAAATCAGGGACAAACATTCCTCCCTTAAACAGCAGCAAATCCACTCTAGATGAATATTTAACGATTCAATAAAAACATTTACAGGCATCTGTTGTGTATTTTCTTTATGATGTAATTGTTCTGCTGTTTTCCTTTTAATATATTCCAAGCATGCTACTGCCTCTTGGGATTCAGGCTGCAGCTGAAAACAAGTTTGTTGATGGTATATTGTATTTAACTCATTATACCACCAAGAGAAACCTGCAACTCCAGAAGACTCTAGAAAGACTGTCTGGAATGCTCCACATTCTTTACTGATGGAGAAGAGTGGTCTCTGGTAGAAGCAGGTGGCTAATCTCATTTTCCAGACCGAGACATTACGTAACCTCAGTCACTCACAGACTCAGACTTTGACCTGCCACGGAACAGAAATATCTAAAGGTTCCCACCCAGAACCAAGTAACTATTCCACTTATCTGAAACCTTACACCACAAGCAGCCATCATGGGCTTCGTTCAAGAATAAAAGACCATGCTTCTCCCACTGTATGGGCTTCCCTTTTCCACCCGAAACACATGAAAGGAAACTTAACCTCTTCTAGAAAATACATTTCCAGCTTACAGCAAAACAATACAGATCTCCGTAGACACAGTTCATGTGTGGTGGAGGTAGGGGACATGGATGGGAAGAGCCAAGGACCTCAATTCTAATACATAGGTCAGACTTTAATAAGTCAAGCACAAAGGACCTAAGTAAACACCACATTCAAAAATCAGCGATTGCATCCTAGATCCTTAATTCTGAAGGTGAGAGAAAGAAAAAAAAAAAACACAAACACAATCCTTTCATAGAAACAAACATATTTGAAGTGAAATAAGAGGTTGTGTGTGTGTGTGTGTGTGTGTGTGTGTGTGTGTGTGTGTGTGTGTGTGTGTGTGTGTGTAGACCTTCTCTTTGCGCGGTAACATTTCCTCTCTCTTGCAGTCTTTGAATGGATAAGGTATTGGCAATCTTGCTTAAACTAACTTGTAAGTGGTGTTCTGACCCGTACAACATTTAAGGGGTCAATTTACTAACTACTAACGCCATACACCAGATGCAAATCGTTATCTTTATCTTTATTTTACACTTGATATACCGCCCACGTCGAAACGTTATGGCGGTTTACAATAAAACATGCCAACACTTACAGAAAGGAAAAGACCACCAATATAACATAGGAAAGCAATAGAAGTCAATAGTGACAGACCAAAAGAAGAAAAGCAATTAGGTAGTAGTATCACAGGGGAGGTTGGAAGCCTGTTGGAATAAATGGGTCTTCAGTAAACTTTTAAATTGTGCATAGGAGGGTTCCAAGCGGAGGGAAGATGGCAGGGCATTCCAAAGTGAGGGGCCACGAAAGAAAAATGCAGCATGACGGGTTTCTTCGAGATGGGCCCAAGAGGGTGAGGGCAAAGAGATGATTAGCATGTAAAGATTGAAGTTGGCGACACGGAGTGTGAAGGGAGATAAGGTTAGCCATGTAAAGTGGTGTGGATGTGTGAAGAGCCTTGTGAATCAAAATTAAGAATTTGTAATGAAATCTGTAATGAAGTGGTAACCAATGAAGGTAGTGGAGGATAGGGGTGACATGGTCATATTGGCTAGCAGATGAGATAATCCGAGCTGCTGTGTTTTGCAATAACTGTAAACGTTGAAGTTGGTATGCGGGTAAATTAGCCAAAGCTATATTACAATAGTCTAGGCAGCTCATAACCAAAGCCAATACCAGAGTGGTGAGAGTGGAAGGAGACAGCAGGGACCGGACTGCTCTAATCTGTCGCAGAGCACAGAAAGACTTACGAATGAGAGTAGTGATATGGTCATGAAAGGAAAGGGAAGAATCCAGGATCACACCCAAATAATGAAAAGACGACGTCAGAGGAATATGAGCGGAATCAATTTGTAGGGGCAATATCTGGACAGGAGGTACTTAATGAGACCCACATAGCAGTGGATTTGGATGGGTTCAAATGAAGATAGTTTGTGGCAAGCCACGATGTGACATGGGAGAGGCAAGCATTTAGAGCTGAGATATCCACATTGATAGGGGAGGTATGAAAGAGCAGGATAATATTGTCTGCATAAATGTAGGTGGAAACCGGATACTGTTGAATTATAAGGGGTAGGGGAGCCAGAAAAATGTTAAACAAGGGAGACAGAACCAACCCCTGGGGAACCCCACATGAAAGAGGAAAAGAGGGAGAAGACTGCTTGTTGACGTGAACGGAGAAAGTGCGGGTGGACAAGGAGGAGCGAAACCATTGTAACACCGTGCCCCGCAGGCCCGCATCGTAGAGTCAAGAGAGCAAGGTCCGGTGATCAATCAGATCAAACGCCGAGGACAGATCAAGAGACACCAAAAGTGTGACATCCCCCCGATCATGAGCGACATGTAGTTCATTTAGCAGGGCTAGAAGAACTGTTTCCATACTATGTCCCATATGGAAACATGATTCTCTCGGATGAAGAACATTAGTAGCTTCCACATGTGATGCTAGCTGAAAAACACACCAACCGTTCTAATACCTTAGCCAAGAAGGGAAGATTTGAGACAGGACGCCAATGTGCTAAAACAGAGGGATCGAGAGAAGGTTGCTTCAGGAGTGGATGGATAATAGCTGACTTCCATGGCATACGGAAGCAACCAGAAGATAAGACTGGTATTTAAAATTAAAATAACAGGCAGAAGCTGAAGCGAAGGATTGGACAGCCACCCTGAAGGAATGGGGTCCAGTTGACAAGTAGTCTTCCTAGAATTGGAGATAGTCTTAAGCAGTTCTGAGGGAATAATAGCATGAAAGGTGAACCAAGTGTGAGCTAGTGCTTGATTAGGTGGTGACAGAGGGGAAGCAATAGCACCCTGAATGGTCACCTCTGAGGAGGGTGACAAAGAGAAGGGAGATAAAGGTGGAGATTGGTGATTAGAAAAAGAAGAGTGTAGGTTATGAATCTTGTCTGAGAAGAAAGTAGCCAACAAAGAGGGAGTAGGCAACCTGAAGTGGGGCAGTAGGCACAGTAGAGGAGAGTTGACGCAGGATAGTATATAGCTGTCTAGATGAATTAGTAACAGATCCCCTAACTCAGACTGAAGCTTGGGCTGTATATCACCAATATCTTCCAGAAGTTGCAAGAGTAAAATTCTGCAATGTCAGAAAATGACTGCTTTGTGCACCAATTATTCCTTCAGACATGACTCATTAAAAACCATTCTCAAATGTGCTCTGCTTGGCATGGATCTGTTCCATCTCTACTCTCAAGGCCCTGGACTAGCTCTATGCATCTTTTCAGACATTGGCTAAGTACACTGAAAATATGCAGTCAAGCTCGGTGCTCGACAAATCCCAAGCACCAGGTCATCATGGCGACCAGAAATTTGCATCTGGCGCTTGGGATTTTCAACTCCCCTTCCCATCCCTTTTTGAAAAAAAAAAAATCTATATTAGCAGACCCCCCCGTGTGACTCTATGGACTTTGTGAGGGACAGTGTCTCCCTGGAAAGCAAAGAGGGATAGTTTGAGGAGGTGGGACCTGCCCAGAAGAAGGTTGATAGCAAAAGCCACATGGCCAAGGGAAGACAAGGCCAGAGTAGCACTTGGCAGGGCCCTCCAAATGTCCATGTTAACCCTGAGTGAGCAATAGGGGATAGCACAGACACATTATGTAACAGTCACCATCTATTCCAATCTAAATTCAGTAGCAAACATCCACTGTTGTCATCACCTCATACACATTAAAAAAAAAAAGTCATTACACATTTTCGTTGTTTTTAATTCTGGAATTTTTACATGGTTTCATGCCTGTCCTCTAATTTATACCAATTTCTAAGAATTTAAACTTCTCAGGCAGCACAGAAGTTGAAGTTAACAGTTAATGGAAAGACTTTCAGAACAAATTTAAGGCTCTGCATGTACATGTTTCACCAAGTGGGAGAACAGTCAACCTGAGCCAGAACACATCCTGACCACTGTCTACAAGTGGGCAAAATCTCATTTGAGAGATGAATGGAGGAATAGCCTAAAAAGGTTAGAGCAGCAGACTGAGAATCAGGAAGGCCAAGCTCAAATAACACTACTGCTGGTGGTATCTGGCCATTCACTTTACCCTTGACTGTCTCAGGTACAAACTTAGGGGCCGATGCAGAAAGACTAGCGTGCTCTTTGCACAAAGAGAATGCAACTTATACGCACAAGTTCCACCACACCAAATGCAGAAGAGAGATGGATATGCAAGTAAAACAGCAAAAGAAAAAAAAGTATGTGCACACATAAATAATACAAGAATGAGCTGTATGTATTAAAATGGAAAGCTAGCAAGGTCTGCGCCCAATGCAGAGAAATGCATAGAGGATTACATAAGCAGCAGGAGCACCAATATCTCTACGTCTAGTCTGAGATGACAAACATCTTGCACACGTAGGGAAAGTGTTTCAGGGTATGTATCGGTGAACAGATACCTTTGGCGTAACAACTTCCTGGGTGTATCTTTCCGTGTATAAGCGAAAGTTCAAATAAAGAATAAATGTCTTCTGCTTCTCATCCTTGTGTGTTTTTGGACTCGCATATCATTCTCCATTTACTGTGTGATTTCATAAACAAATATTCGTGTGTGAAATAGTACTATTATGGGCTGACTGCCAAAGAACCTGCACATCCTATGTGCATAACATGAGCATTTGACATTTATGTGTATGCGCCCACTTGCAATGCGTCCAATTGCGCATGCATTGGCTCCCCTCCCCTTTCAACTTTATGCTGGTTTTGTGCACAGCTCATTTGCATACATGCCCTTTGCTGCTTACCAGTGCTAGTCTCATGCTATCAGCACACTATGAAAATGCAAACACAGCTAATAGCCTGCGACTTCAGCACCAACTTTCTGCATCGCCCTTTAGAAATGTAAGCCCTCAAGGGCAGGAAAATACCTGCTGCACTAGAATGTAACAACTTGAAAGTCTGCAAAAAGTGCAAGCTAAACCCAGTTCCCCCTAAGAATGTTCTTCATATATCACAGCAACCCACAGGAATCGTTTCACTCCGACAGGCCAACGCAGTAAAGTATGCTAAGTTTTGAATCCAGGTTAGTTTGGTTTTAGCACAAAATTTTGTACATTGCCAATGCAAGAACAAGTTTTGTGCATCAAACTGTGCATAAAGCTTTGACCAGACAGCAGTATGCAGCAAACGAAGCAATTAGATATGCAGCACAGAGTACTACTCAGACAACCAGAAGGCTGAGCACAACGCTGGTGTTAACACAAGGTCTGAGGAGGCGTAAAGGGTTGCTCACTGTTCTGTGTCAACACCAGTTAGGGAGATTATACCTATTTCTTCTTCTCCATATGGCAGAATGTTACACAGAAACATGACAGCAGAAAAAGATCATATGGCCATACTACAATAGTCTCCTTTTTTTCTTTAGAGATCCTTGTGTTTGTCCCATGCTTTTTTGAATTCAGGTAGTGTCCTCATCTCTACCACCTCTACTGGGAGACTATTCCATACATCTACTACTCTTTCTGTAAAGACATATTTTTACATATTATTCCCGAGTCTATCCCCTTTCATCCTATGTCCCCTCGTAGCAGAGCTTGCTTTCAATTGAAATAAGCTCTCCTCCTATGCATTTATGCCATGGAGATATTTAAACGTCTATCATATATCCTCTATCCTGTCTTCCCTCTAAAGTATACATATTAAGATCCTTAATGCTGTCCTCATATGCTTTATAACAAAGACCACTAACCATTTTAATAGCCACCCTCTGCATCAACGCCAAGCTGCTTATATCCTTTTGAAGGTGTGGTCTCCAGAACTGCACACAATAGTCCAAATGAGGTTGCAACAAACACTCATAAAGAGGCATTATCATCTTTTTTTCTGCTGGCCATTCCTCTCCCTATACACCCAAAATCATCCTTCTGGCTTTTGCAGTTGCCTTTTCTACACATTTAGCTACTTTAAGGTCGTCAGACAATCACGCCCAGGTCCCACTCTTCTTCTGTGAACAGAAGTACTTCACCCCCACACTGCACCGCTACCTTGGATTTTTGCTGCCCAAATGCATGACCCTGCATTTCTTAGCATTAAATCTCAGTTGCCAAATTCTTGACCATTCTTCAAGCTTAGCTAGATCCCTCCTCATGTTATCTACACCTTCTTGGGTGTCTACTCTGATACAGATTTTGGTATTATCCGCAAAAAGGCAAACCTTACCCGACAGCCCTTCCGCAATATCACTAGCAAAGATGTTAAAAAGAATCGGACCAAGGACAGATCCCTGCGGCACACACTAGTAACCTTCTCAGAGTGAGCTCCATTTACCTTTGTCGCCTCCCACGCAACCAATTTCTAATTGAATTAGTAACTGTAGGGCAGGGGTACTCAAATCCAGTCCTGGAGGGCCAAAAACAAGTCAGGTTTTGGGATATCCTTAATGAATATGCATGAGATACATTCAAATACAATGGAGGCAGTGCATGCAAATATATCTCATGCATATTCATTAGGGATATCCCAAAAACCTGACTGGTTGCGGCCCTCCAGGACTAGATTTGAGTACCTCTGCTGTAGGGTCCATCCCTAGGGTGCTCAGTTTGTTTAAAAAAGTCACCTGTGCACAGCAAATTTTGCATTATACACAGAACAGCATTCCAGTAAATGTGCGGATACTATGCACACAAAGCTCCGTGCTGAATTATGTAAGACAGAGTTGCATGCACATAAAATCTGTGCACATAATGGAATGCTGCCCTGCACATAAATATTGCATACACTGCTATGTGGAGATGACCATTCCATCAGATACACTGTGTGCGCTAATACGGCAACTGCTAGAACAGATCCATGTCTGCGTCTGTGTGCACTTTCCCATGTTAGCACAGGGTTTCTATGCAGTGTCTGCATATCCTCTGCTTACAGCATTGGAGAACAAACTTGCTGTGTTAGGTTTCTTAGAAAATTCTGTGCTGAACTTTATCACATGGCTCCAACACAAGATAACTGCATCAGCCAGTAGTATTGTCAATGTTTTTTCTGGGGTTTTTTTATTTTTAATCTTGTATTCTGTATGCTGCTGTTCAAAAATCTAAATTTACTTGAAATTCTGGCTTCCTGGACTTGCACTTCCATACATTTTAGGGCTGGGAAAGCACTACAGAATACATTCAAGCTTACACCTCAAAAAGGTTTACTGCCAACCAACCCCTTCAAAATGCTATCTTCAGGTCAAAGCCAAACACAGATAGCATGGCTACTCACCTGTAACAGATGATCTCCAGGAACAGCAGGAATTTAGTCCTCACATATGGGTATCATCGGTACAGATGGAGCCTGCGCAGGAACGCTCCCCAGCGTCCAATTAAAAAGCTTTTGGGAGTATCCCACAGCGCCTGCATGCTGCCTTCCCGCCTTTCCCAACTGCCTCTCTCCAGTTGAGTTTTAAGCTGAGACAAAGAGAGAGAGAGAGAGGGAAAGGGAAAGGGAAAGAGATAGAGAGATGCAACTCCTAGGGGAGGTGGGTGGGTTGTGAGGACTAAATTCCTACTGTTCCCGGAGATCACCTGTTACAGGTGAGTAACCATGCTATCTCCAGGAACAAGCAGGAATGTACTCATCACATATGGGGACTCCCTAGCTTTAGATGCCAGGGAGAGGCCCCAGAAGTTGTGTGTCCCTGAGAAGGGCTCCACTTCCCCCCATGGATCTCCGGCATCCTACCAGGGATGGTGAGTAGGAGTTGATTAGGTATGGAACAGGTGTTGGAGAACAGCCTGACCAAACAAGGCATCCCGGCGGGAGTCATTGTCCAAGCAGTAATGGGCTGTGAAGGTATGAACAGAGGCCCAAGTGGCTGCTCGACAGATGTCGTCGATAGACACAGAGTGCAGATGAGCCATTGAAGCTGCCATGGCTCTCACATTGTGAGCTGCGACATGGCCCTCCAGAGAAAGGTTCTTACTCTGATAGGCGAAGGAAATACACTGAGCAATCCAGTTAGATAGTGTTCTCTTGGGAGACTGGAAGTCCCAAATGAGAAGGATCAAAAGCAATAAAGTTGAGAGGACTTTCTATGTTGCTGTGTTCTTTGTAAGTAAAAAGCTAAAGCTCTTTTACAGTCCAAGGTATGAAGATTCCTCTCTGCATTTGATGCATGAGGCCTTGGAAAAAACACAGGTAGGTAGACCGCTTGGTTCAGATGAAAAGGCGAGACCACCTTTGGCATAAAGTGGATGAGTCCTAAGGACTACCTTGTCATGATGGAACCTTGTATAAGGTGGATTAGCTACTAGCACTTGCAACTCACTGATGCGACGTGCTGATGTGATTGCAATGAGAAAGATAACCTTCCAAGAAAGGAACTTCAAGGAGGTAGTAGCTAAAGGTTTGAAAGGTGGCTTCATGAGCTGCCCAAGAACCAGGTTTAAGTCCCATGCCACCGGTGGTGGCCTAATGGGAGGATTAGTTAGAAGAAGGCTTCTCATAAATCTTGCTATAAGAGGATGAGAAGAAATAGGCTGACCATTTAGAGGCTTAAAGGAAGCTGCAATAGCACTCAAATGGACTCTTACTGAGTTAGTCTTAAGTCCTGCATTGGATAAATGAAGGAGATTTTCCAGCAATGATTCCAGAGCTATCGCAAGGGGGTTAAGACCCTTTTGCGAATACCATATGGTAAACCTTTTCCACTTGAAAGCATAAGAACGTCTTGTGGAAGGTTTCCTGAAAGCAAAAAGAATATCTTTTATTTGCTGAGGGAGATTAAGACTATGAAGATCTAGGCCTTCAGCAACCAAGCCCTGTGATGCAGAGACTGGGGATTGGGATGCCATAACATTCCGTCCTCCTGAGATAGGAGATCTGGAGCAGACACTAACTCTAGGGAGGGAGCTTGAGAGAGATGTAGAAGCAGAGGGAACCACACTTGCCGTGGCCAATGTGGAGTTATGAGAATCATATGGCCTCTGTCCCTCTGAAGCTTGAACAGGGTTTTGGGAATTAGGGGAATGGGTGGAAAGGCATACAGGAAGTCCTGACCCCAATGAAGGAGGAAAGCATCCCTGGCCTGAGCCCCCTGAGTCGGAATTCTGGAACAGAACAGGGGAAGTTTGGCATTCCACAGACTTGCAAAGAGGTCTATGTCCGGGGTTCCCCAAATCTGAAAACTCTTGGTCACCTGGTCTGTATGCAGAGACCACTTGTGTGGAAGCAGAACTCGACAGTCTGTCTGCCCAAGAGTTTTGTATGCCTGGAAGATACACTGCCAGGAGATTAATCAGATGCTCTCTGGCGAGGGCCCATAGTCGCAAAGCTTCATTGCAAAGCGACAGAGAGCCTGTTCCCCCCTGCTTGTTCACATAGAACATGGCTACTTGATTGTCCGTATGAATGAGGACCGTCTTTTAGCTGAGCAGGGTGTGGAACACTCAAAGAGCAAGGAAGATTGCTCCGAGTTCCAAGAGATTGATATGTAGATGAGTCTCTTGTGGAGACCAGGTGCCTTGGGTGGAGAGGTCTTGCAAATGAGCTCACCAACCCATTGGAGAAGCATCTGTTGTGAGAGTTGCTTGGGGTAAGGGTAGTTGAAAAGGGGACCCCAGCAAAAGGTTTTGAGTGGACTTCCATCACTGGAGGGACAAAATAAGGCGACCTGTGTTTGCTATTTTGTCCGACAGGCATCCTGATGCCTGGGTCCATTGAGTGGATAAGGTCCACTGGGCTGCCCTCATATGGAGGCAAGCATAGGGAACCACATGCACGGTGGATGCCATGTGGCCTAGTAGTTGTAACATTTCTCGAGCAGTGAGATGAGACTTTAGCACTGCTTGAGAAGCTAACTGCACCATGCGAAGGCAGCGGGCTTGGGGTAGATAGGCCCTTGCCTTTCTGGTATCCAGCAAAGCTCCTATGAACTCTAAAGGCTGAGTGGGAGTTAGACTGGATTTTGGGATGTTTATGACCAGACCCAAATACTGAAGTATACACATTGTGCAGGCTAGAGAAGTCCTGGCCTCTGACTCTGTTGGGGCTCGAATGAGCCAGTCGTCTAAGTAGGAGAAGACGAATATCCCTAGAGTGAGGAGAAATGCTGCTACCACAGCCATGCATTTCGTAAAGACCCTTGGTGCTGAGGCCAGGCCAAAAAGGAAGCACCCTGTATTGGTAGTGCTTTCCTTGAAAAAAGGAACCAAAGGAACTTTCTGTGGGTTGGATGGATGAGAACATGGGTGTACGCATCCTTGAGATCTAGAGAACAAAGCCAATCCTGACTCTGAAGGTATGGCAGCAGAGTTCCCAGAGAAATCATCTTGAATTTCTCTTTGACAAGGAATTTGTTCAATTCTCTGAGGTCCAAGATAGGTCTGTATCCCCCTGTTTTCTTTGGTATAAGGAAATAGGGGGAGAAAAACCCCGTACCCTGTTGAGGAGTGGGTACTTCTTCTATTGCCCCTTGGGCAAGAAGGATAGTGACCTCCTGATCTAATAGGTTGATGAGAGGTGTCTGAGAATTGAACTGCCTTATTACTGTGGGAGGGGGCATGCTTGAAAAATAAAGCCTGTACCCCTCCTTTATGATGGAGTGTGTCCAATGCTCTGCTGTTATCTGCCCCCATCTGGGGGCAAAGTGACATAACCTTCCTGGAATGGTGGAAGGCTCTGGTCTCCAGCTGCAAGTCAAAGGCCTTGTGGAGGCTGAGACTGCTGAGACGGTTGAGGCTTAGCAGTCTTTGCTTTCTTCTGTTTGGGTGGTTTCTGACCTTTCCTGACAAGCTGACCTGCAGAACGTCCCTGCTGAGCATAAGCAGGATAATATCTTCTCTTCTTAGAAAAGAATGGTTTCTTGAATGATTTCTTTCTAGCAGGATCAGCTGTGGACTTGGATAACCTATCCAAGGTGGAGTTGTCAGCATCCATCTCGTTGGCCTTTTCCTGCCAATCTTTACCAAACAGGTTCTCACCAATACACGGGATATTTCCCAATTTGTCTTGTACCCAGAGCTCCAGATCGGATGCCTGGAGCCAAGCAATTCTACATGCACCTATGGCAATGGCAGAGGTTCTGCTTATGCACTCAAAGCAGTTAAAGGCTGCACAGTTGACAAATTTAGAAACATCTTGGGCATGTTTGACCAAAGTGAGAAAATACTGTCTTCTATCCTCAGGAAGAATAGGATTTAAAGCTTCTAAGTCATCTGTGACCTCCTTCAGGAACATTCCCATGTAGAGACTATAGGAACTGATCCTGGCAGAAAGCATGGAAGCTTGGAAGACACGACATCCAAAAGCATCCAGGGTTCTGCACTCACGTCCTGGAGGATTAGAGGCATGCCTCTTTGAAGTCTTGATCCTTCTCATAGCTGATTCCACTACAATAGAGTGGTGAGGAAGCTGAGTCTTTTGGAAACCAGGACAAGGAGGGACTCGATACAGAGTATCCAGTCTGCAAGAATGAGGAGAGGTGGTAAGAGGTGTCTCCAACATCCTTAACATGAGATCATATAAAATCTCATGAATGGGCAAGGTAGCTACCTCCTTAGAAGTTGTGGGATACTGTAAAATTCCAACTCCTTAGCTCTGGGCTCTGTTTCAGGGGTCACAGAAATGGACAGACCCCGAGCCACCTCCTTGATAAAATCCTGGAAGGTAATATCCTCTGGAGGAGACATCCTGCGCTTAGGGGAGGAGGGCTCCTCTGGGAGAAGTATTCCTGCATCGACAGAACTATCAGAATCCTCAGATTCTTCTGAGGACTTGAAGTACCATCTGTCCGGATGCTCCTGAAGAGCCCCATACCCGTACCGACCGAAGTCGGTACCGGGAGTAATCAGAACCGGGGTATCGGTACCCAAGGGCAACGGATGACTGGATACCGGCAAAGCAGACACCGATGCTATCGGTACTGGTACCGACCGGATTGTCTGTCGCGGTTCCGAGGGCGTTGATGCCGCAAGGAGAGCCGCCAGACTGCGCTCAATAGCCAGGAATCTCTGGTCTATCAATGTTGCCGATGCCTGGATGTCGGTACCAGAGAAGACCACCGGTACCCCAGAGCATGGCACCAGTAGTTCTGCCGAGGTCAAGGCCTCGAGAACATCCTGGAGCCCCGATAATGCTTTGGAGGCGAAGCCTCCCGCCGGGGCAATTTTGCTGGTGCAGAATCCTCAAGGACAACGCCAGAGGCATCTCGATGCTTAGGAGATCTACCCTTTGAGGACCGGCTGGACTTATGTTTAGTTACCTGAGATCCACGGGAGGAAGAGGAAGCCCTGGAAGATGTTGATACCACCGAAGCTGCATCAGAGGGAAACAGGGTACTGAGCTTAGCAGCTCGGTTCTGCCGACCTCTTTTAGACATCATGGCGCAGGACATACAATCCATGATGGAGTGGTCAGGACCTAAACATTTTAGACACCATTCATGGGTGTCGGTGATGGAAATGGTACCGCCACACTTGGTGCACTTTTTGAAACCTGAGGCAGGTTTCTCCATTGTAAGAAAACGTTTTTTGGGCCTAAGGCCCATAAAGGCGCATGCATCTGAAGAAAATAGGAAACATCCTAGTATCTCTATCTATATATATCTATATATAGTTTTTTTTTTTAAAGACAGAAAATAAGAAGAAAAAACCGGCGCTACCAGTAAAGTGTCAAGGAAGGCAGACGCAACCACAAAAAAGAAAGAAAGAATTCTTCTGCGGTGACAGGAACAACGACCTGCTGGCTCCGCGGAAAAAGAAGAACTGGAGAGAGGCAGTTGGGAAAGGCGGGAAGGCAGCACGCAGGCGCTGTGGGATGCTCCCAAAAGCTTTCTAATTGGACGCTGGGGAGCGTTCCCGCGCAGGCTCCGTCGGTACCGACGATACCCATATGTGATGACTACATTCCTGCTTGTTCCTAGAGATGGGATCTTTCTGCATCTGCCAACCAAATACATAAAAAAATAATCACATGCACAGCACAGATGATCTTGGGTGCAGGCTGCATCTAACAGCAGAGGAGGAAGAGCAGAATCAGGTGTGTACCTGGAGTGTTTGCCACAGAGTCAAAATGGCAGTTAGACAGCACAGCATGCTGGGCCCCATCTCTGGGCTCTAGCTTAACCACAATGTTGGTTATGTTATCGTAGTAGCTGGTGAAGCCACCTAGGAAGTCCAGGTTGAAGGTACCGGTGGGCCTTTGTACGTCCACGGACAGCCTATGCACCTTGCTGCTTGCTGCCTCAATCCGCTTAATCTGCTCAAGGAGATAGTTCACAGTGAGGATTTCATTTGCTGGACTCCCAACAGGCCTAGGGCCGATGTCAGTCACATGTTCAAGATATTCTCTGCAAATAAAATAACTCCAATACGTTATGTTTGTTCATCTCATTTGCAGTGTCCAAAGTGGTTTCCAAATCTAGTCCTCAAAAATTATCAATCTTAAGCTTCAGAGACCTTAGTGATTCCTAGGGAAAAAAGACGACTTGGCTAATTGAGAAACTGCTTAATAGGCAGATTTTCTCTACATTTCAGGGAACTGTGATGGGAATTTAGGTCGGTCTGATTTGCATTAATTTTGGTTTGGGGGGAGGGTTGTGTTCTCTTAACGGTTTTGAACACAACCTAGATCCTGTTTTCAGGTACTGAACATGTTATAATTTGAAATTAAATATGCACATTCATCTGGTTATTAGTCCAAATGTAAGGAAAGTCATCCTATGTATATTCACCGAGGTTATTCTGAAACTCAGGACAGTTTGTGGAGCTTAAGGACTGGATCTGAAAATCACAGATCTAATGCACAGAAATTGCACTGGATTAGCATGAACAATCTGGAATCAAGTTTCACAACTAATTTACACTGCCTAAAGCAAAGCAAAGCACTTATACACCAACAACACATACATTTAGTTGTTTATATATAAATTCACCCTGTTCTTCCTTTTATTCTTTTTTTCCTGGAGGTTTAAGCTTCATTTTGGCTAGGATTCAAAAAGCTTCATGGCACCTATGAGTCTGAGGGGGGAGGGTGACAGGGTATTACAACCCTCTTCCCCCATGTTATACAAGTTTTCTGTCTTGGTCTAAGGAGAAATCGCCCTCAGGGCTCAGACCTTCTATTCAGTCTTAGCCAAAGACCAGGTGCACAACCTTAACATGGCGGCACAAATACTGGTCAATCACAGGTTTTAAATACTTACTTACAGATTTGTTCATCTCCTATCAATCTGTCTATAAAGTGTTCAAGGGATATTATCTTTCTACTATTAAAGTAAATTTAGATTTTTATTTGCAGTATCAATATTGATCTCAGCTACACAAATGACATTGACTTTATTCCTGGTGCCTATGAAAGATTAGTCTAGATGGATGTTGCCCATAAAACAGAGCAGCAACTCTACTATAAATCAAACACCTATGTAAAGTAGGGGTGCGCAAGAAAAAACATTTAGTTGGGGGTTTTGGGTTTCTCATCTTTGTATAGGTTTTTTGTTTTGTTTTGTTTTTAAATAGGGCACCCTACTGTGTAATATGAAACACTATTCACTAGTCCCACATTCATTTTGAAACGAAAGCACATACCTAATGTAAACTGCCTCCTCCACTACTACTGGTCTTCTCTCTTCAACACCCCCTCCCCCTTTTGCTAGTTCTCTCAACTCATCACCAGCAATCACACACTTTCTTCAATTCCTCTTTATTCCCAACACTTAGGGGTATGTTTACTAAACTGTGGTAAAGGAGCAGTCTCTTCCGTGCAGAAATGGCAGCGATAAAGGGTTACCGTGCAGTAAGTGTGCTGGGCATGTCAGAGGCGTTCCGGCATTAAGGGGTGGTAGTGTACCCTTATCGTGTGATAATGGGATCTGCTGCGGGAAGGTGTCTGGCATACACCTTAATGCAGGAAAGTCACTGAAACTCTGAAAGGGGGGTAGGGAAGCCATTGGAGAAGGTATGGATGCAAGCACAATTGGTAGCTGATGGAGTTGACTCACCTGATGCCTGGCAATGTGGCGTATGCTGTTGACTAGGCAAGATAGGCAGCTGCCTAGTGATGGTCAGTGTGGGTGTTGGCTGTGTCATGGGTGGGTGATGGCGGCAGTGGAGTCAGCGGAGGAGATGCAGCAAGGGGGGGGGGGCGCTGTGACAGGAATGCAGTCCTAGATGCTCCTGAAATCATGCACCGTGCCGTAAGCTACATTATAGTGTCTGAGGTGTGGACAGATATCCAAATGTACTGTCAGTGTGTGGCATGCCATATGCCAGGAGAATGTCTGGGTGTAGGCAGCATGTTCCTGATGTGGGCAGCAAAGTGAGGATTGTCCGTGAGTGTTCATGTGGAGCAGTCACAGGAGAGGTGAGCATGATATGGCGAACTGCTGCAAATGACCCCTGATGGCCATGGCCCCACCATGAATCTCCCTGACGGTCAAATAGTGGGTGCAGGGATGTGCCATGGATCTGCCAAGCAGAGAGTGCAATGTGTGTGGTGGGTGGATGTATGGACTCATACAAACGCATTGGTGTGTGAACCAAAAGTAGCAGTGCCAGGGGTTACATGAAACACCATTTGTGCAGGTGGGACTGGTGCCTCAACCTGTGCAACTGCAAGACAATACACCTGACAAAGTGGCATAATAGAAAGGGACAGGTTTAACCCATTTGCCCCATGTGGGGCAAGTAATGATGGCAGAACAGTGCAGGGAATAACTATGCAACAAGTGTTAGGTGCCTGAATGTACGAAATATATCCTCTTTATGTAAAGTTGGGAGGTCACAAAGAAGGGCAAAACTGAAAACGCATCCATACCAGTTGGCCCAAACATCTGCATATACATCACTGGCCCGCTGCAATGTGCCATGGCAGAGCCACTAAAGCCATGTTCACAGATGTCCATGATGTGGAATGGCATATTGGGCTACCAAACGTGTGGCCATAATGCATAGAAATATAGAAGAATGATTGTCTGCAGGTCACAGCAGAGCCAGGACTGTGCAAGTGCACCCAGGCACAAAATGAACAAGCGGGAATCAAACCCTGGACCTTTGACCATGAAGACATTGCACCAACCAGTAGGCTACACTTCCATACAACTCTATGCAGATGTATAGAGCCTGCAGATCTCTGATCAAACTGTTTGCTGTCTGCCGCCATAGGTTGGGCCCTCCACTACCCATGAGGCCCTGCACATGCAAAAACAGCAGTCTGCAGCTGAAGAACCAATGGAGAATGCATTGACCCAGCATATCAGCTCAGTAAGATGCACTGGCTGCATGTGCTACATGCACATAACAGCAGGCCGTGCTGCAGAGCAGTTTTAATTGTCACCCTGAGGGTGAGGAGGGGTGCCCAGCACCTGGTCCACTGAACCTGCACTGCTGGGCAGACTAGATGGACCATACTGGTCTATCTGCTGTCATATACTATGTTACTATGTTAGAGATGATCTCTGCTGGCTGTGCTGTAGGTCCACATCACTGCTAGTGTTTAGCAGGTATTGTCTGCAGTGCGTTATACTTTTTTTCTGCATGCTGAGGGTGACAGTGACAACAGCAGCTCAGCTCTGTGTTCTGCCCATTGGGGAGGAGTGGCCTAATGGCTGGGGCAAGGTACTTCAGGCCGGAAGGTCGGGGGTTCAAATCCCACTAGCTAGAGGACAGCAACCTTGGGCCGGAAGGACTGGGGTTTCTAGTCCCACAGGTGCTCCTTGTGGTCTTGGGCAAGCCACTTAACCCTCCATAGCCCATGTCCCCTGTAAAATAGTTATCTCCAAGTTATAATGCCCTGTTCAATGTAAACCGCACTGATGCAGAATAGCACGGTATATAAAAAAGAATGTAAATAAATAAAATAACCCATCCAATAACAATGCAGGTTAGTGGCCAGTGTCAATATGCTACTGCCATGGGACAGCCACTGCAGTGGGAATGTCTAGGCTGGTGTGGGGTTACTGCTATAGTCCTGTCAGGACCCCACTGAGTAGGCCATGAACCACTGTTGCCCCAACCACTGACGACTAACAATTAACTACAGCAGGGGCAGAAAGATAGCCCAGTGAAGGGCAGTGGGGCAGTGTCAGCCAAGCACAAACCAACTGCAGTAGGTCTGCTGGTCAGCATGCAAGGCATGTGCGTAGTGTGACCACAAGCACTCTGTGCCTTGGGCTACTCAGCACTGACACCCAGCTATTTACTCAGTGATCAGCATCCCCAGACAGAGAATGCATCCACATCACTGAAGCCAGACATTGCAATAGAGCTATGTGGATACATAGCTGTGCCATGGTCACTTTTTGGTCATAGTGAGAGTGCCATCTCAGCATGACATACAGGGACCACCCAGGCAATGCATGTAGCAGACGGGCACAATGGCGTCTCAGTCAGTGACCCTACCATTGTGGCAGACACATCCAGATCAATCTGCGCTGTTTCAGGTGATGCCCACAATCTTCTGCCTCGCCTTATTCACATTTTCCAAACAGACTTGGAAAAACTCAGACTATGTGAGCCAAAGTGCAGTGCAGAAAGCCACAGGACAAAGGGGAGCCATACACACACACGCATATACTCTCATTGGTGCACTGTGCAAAAGTGGAGATTGTTGGCATTCCTCCTTGACATTCCTGTCTCAATGTCAGCTCAAGGACTGAAAACATGTGCTCTATTTGCACGTGCTATATTACCGTGTGCATTAGCCTCCAACCAGCTGTGGATAGTGGAGCCTGTCAGTTCTGCTCGTGGGTGTTTTCACCCTTGCTGGCCATCTCCTTGAGGGTTGTACATGCTGGAGCAGTATTTACACTGTCAGCTAAACCTTGTCCTCAGGAATATGCAATACAGAAATCCCAGCAGGGATCTGAACCTGTGACCCTCCACACAGTCAGAAAAGTAGTCATTTTCAGAGTGAAAAAAAAAACTATGTTCAAAAGACCAAAGAATCACTGTACTAGAAATACAGATTAGGCTAGGTATCAACATGCAATATAAAAAAACAGCCCTATCAGAGATTGAGAGGAGAAAAAGGCTTCAGAATACACGGATCAGGCAGGTATAACAAAACATACCTATGCCATCATCCATTACATCAACACCTGCGATAGGGCTGTTTTTTTTATATTGGATGTTGATCCCTAGCCTAATCTGTATTTCTAGTAGAGTGATTTTCTTTTGAACCCTCCACACATATGCACACCAACTGTGTGTGTTGCACCACAGTGCTGCCTTATGGGGATAAACACCTCCTGTTGCTGACATGCTTCCCTTCAGCTGACCTTTGGCACATGCTGCAATCACATTGTGCACACAACCAGGATAAGACGTCTGTCTGCTGCAGGCTGGTGCCACTTCCCATGCCACCACCAACACCCCACCATGCAGACATGTCCATGCACTGTCAGTGGTGGTGGTTGCAGTCCCAGCATGTTAAGCATGTGGGTTTGGCGGGCGCCTTGGGCAAAAGGTCCAGATGGGGGGGGGGGCCCAGAGGCACACATGACAGCCATGCAGCTCCCCCCCACCAGTTGCCCATGCAAGGGCCCCATCACCGCCTGCCACCGATACTTCTCGGGGGGGGGGGGGGATGGCAGCCACTGCTGTAGTATTTCCCTGGGCACCTGTATTTTCCAGCTACCTGGAGGGCTACAGCATCTGGCACTATCAGCCTCTTCTCCCACAGCCAGGTTCTGCGGCAGCAAGGGGGTGGGGGGAAGAGGGGGAAGTGGAGGCAACCTAGATCTCTGCCTGGGGTGCCAGGAACCTCAGACCACCCCATGTGGCACACTGCCTTTCCACAGCAGTAGCAGGACTGTGTGCTGCCACTGTCGGATCATGATGAACATCACAGATGATTCTGCGGATGGCAGAAAACCCCTTTGTGGAGAGGCTAAAAAGGTGGGGGGGGGGGCGCTCAACAACCTGGGGAAGAGATGGCAGAGCTCTATAGATTGACCAGAGTGGAACAGGTAAATGTAGGTCACTTTTTTGCGCCAGACTGTGGACAGACTAGGGGATCTGCAATGCAGCTTCAGTGTAACCCATTTGGGTCTTCTAGGTGAAAACATTTCAGTCAAGGTGTAATCAAACCCTGCAAGCTTTTACCACATCCTCCGGTAATGGAAATCAGTGTAGCTGGGTTTAAAAAGATTTGGAAGGGTTCCTGGGTAACTGTCCATAAGCCATTGCTAAACAGAATCTGAGCTATGCACTGCTTGCCCCATTACAGTTATTGGGGATCCTGTGCCTCTTCTGGGGAAACTGCTAGGTACTTGTGACCTAGATTGTGCACTGTTGGACACAGGATACTGGGCACGATGGACCTTAGTCTGATACAGTTTGGCATATTTTGTAGTCTTATGTTCCTATGTGCCATCTAGGCAGCTGCCTGGTCCCCTGTGCACCAGCAGCCCCCACTGCATGATCCATGTGCCACCTACTTTGCCCCCATTTGCACCATCAACAGTGCCCCTTTCGTACTTGGGCACTATGCTGTTGCTACTAAAGGAGCACTACTATCACTCTTTTGGGCTCCCCTGTCTGTGCATCACATTGCAGACGTAAACTAGGCTCTTTTTCCTTAAAAACCCCTTTTCGCCAAGTTTTGAATTGCGTTAGGGTTCCTGCCGTTAAGGTGCCTGCATTAAGGAAGCAAGCCTTGTTCCCACCCACTCCCCACCCATTGACCCCCCCCCCACTCTCTGCTCCATGCATACCTTCTCTCCACCCACAGATACTGTTAGCACACGCTAAAGTAGATTTTTGCATGCGCTATGTGTGCACATGCACAGTTAGCACGTGCTAACGGCACACTTGCTCCTTTACCGCACTTTATTAAACATACCCCTTCATCTCCAATCGGTCACTCCCACTCTCTTCAATCTTCCCTCATTCACAATTAAGTATGAACAGATCAAGCCAAAATGTAATTTCCTCACACTGTACACTGCATAGTCTTTGCTTTAAAGTGGCTATAGAAGACACACGCTACAAAAAAAAAAAGATTCCAAGGGCATTAACCAACTAATTCTTCTATATGGGGGAGGAATTTTAAGTGTAGAGAGGATGAACCAGAAATTCAATATAAAAATTTGACTTCAGAATTTGCTAATATACCCTGCATTCACAGAACTCCACCAATAGTGAGTTCAGAACAGAATTAGGACTTTTCCCTCTTACAACTCATCATATACAAATATTCAAAATTCTTGTCATCTCATTAACATAAAATCCTGCCAAATGGGTCTCCGAAGCTATATAGCAAACCTGTGATACCATAACAGCCCTAACATCCCAGGACTCAAACAGCAACAGCTCTACCTATGAAAAGGCAACACTGCGAAGATTACTCTGGGCCATGGAACAGCAAAAACACTTCATACTGGGAAAAACAGAACACTCTGAATTGATATACACTCTTCAACAGAAAGCAAACAAAATTTCAACTTTGTCACAAAAACACAAAATACGGGCAGATCCTAACCAGATATCAAGGGGCATGTTTACTAAGCTGTACTTGCTGTTAACACGTACTTGAGCATACACTAATGGGCCACATTAAGTAGGCACTAAACAGAAAGCGCAGGGTTAATTTCACACTGCTTAGTATGTGACAGAGAGGAAAATGGACATGATGGGGTGGAGCAAAAGCATATCTGCACAGCACTTAGCACAAGGGTTGACTGTGCATGTTTGCCATCAATGTTGCAGATGGCACAGGGGTATTTAATGCCATCTCAGTGGGTGATGTTAAGTGCATCTGTGTTATGTGCACATGCACATTAGGATTTGCATCAATGCAGTATCTAGTATCTGCAGGGGCCATGTTGTACACACCCCCAATAGATAGAGCACAACTTTTGGGCATACCAGGCAGGCATTCTACCCTCAACATGCGCTACCAGCAAAGTCACAGTGCACTTTAATAAACATGCTCCTAAGAGTCTAGGACTGTGCACAAAGCTATTTATTTTTATTTGTCAAACTGAAAAGAAACAAACACAAAATAAAAACGAATATCAGATACAGCCCTGCTCCACATTTAGAAAGCAAGCTTTCCCCCATCCTGGACTTGCACCAAGTACCCTCCAGCCTCCCTCTCCCCAGTCACCTACTGTGTCCATATTTCAAAGTGACACTGGTCTCAGGTCACTCACTGACGATATAAGTATTACAGGGTGGATATGAAGAGTGCATGCAGGTCTGGGGGAGGGAGATGAAGAATGTTTGGTTTTTTGGTTTTGTTTTGTTTTTAATACTAATTGCACAAGTTTTATTTCAGTGGTACAGGCTGGGTGTTTCTCCAACCTCAAAATGAGATGAAAGAAAGCAACCAAACCAGATTTTAGTGAGAAGTTCTTTTCATTTCATTTTCAAAACGAAATAGAAAATTTTGTTTCAAACAAAAGAATCTCTTACTAAATGCAGAACAAGGCGCCACAATTAGAGAGACAGAAGTGTACACAAAAAAATGAGCTGGAAACTGCAAGCAGCATATCTGGGTCTGGGTTCTGTTAACTTTGAAACGCCTGTGGATTAGTGGAGAAGGTGCAAGTGACTGTTTTATCCACACCCCCAAACACTAACTCATGGACTCATATTCCTCCTTGCTCTGCCCATCTACTATTTTCTCCTTTCCCCAACTCTAATTCTCAGGATGGACACCAGCATTCTCCCCCCTTTCCACCCTGCCTCACCTGCAGCTCCAACCCCAGCACTCTCCCCCTTCCCACCCTCATCTCCTGGACAGACCCCAGCTCTCTTTCCCTCTACCCTACCCCTCTCACCAATTGGGACTTAAGTATGCTTCCTCCATTTTTGCAGCAGGCTCAACGCCACCATCCTCTAAACTTATTGCCTCTGAAAGGATAATTCAGCCTCCAGAGGCACTGGTACATATGCCAATTCTACTATCAGCATGCTCCCCTCTCCCCACTAGAGTATAACTGGAGGGGGAAGGGTGATTGACGCGCACTGGATGATACATGTCTGTCATCTCCAGCCTCCTCCCACACCAGTACTATATTTCTCTGACCTACGCTGGCATGCACCATTGCAGCTGCAACTTCTGCTGGGTTACCCCTAGTATTTTATAAAGGCACATAGGAGGGTAAGTAGATGTCTGTTTTTATCCTAACTAGGTGACTACTATAATTTTTTCTCTCAAACCACTTAGGGAGTAAAGAAATAAAATTACATATAATAAAAAATAATTGCTGGATACAAAGACAAAGAGACAATGCTTATGCTCTGGTTGTATTATCCTTGGTTAGGTTACATGTCATACCTTTACTGCAAGATACAAGCTTTGCTACATATTTTGCTACTGTAGCTGATATATTTGGCAGAGTGTCTGTCTTTTGTATGTGTAACTGAAATCTTCAGCCAGTATGACGTTTATGTATGGTGATCTGGGAAATGTACCAACCTGAATTTTTACAATCTGTGCTTCCCACTAGAAAATGCTGCAAAATTGCATTACAAAGTTTTTGTAGGTTAGATTACAACCGTTTGCATTCTGCAAGTCAGTGCTGACCAAGGACAACAGGTTTGCTACACGTGTGCTGAACACATTTCTTGCAGGGCTGTATATTACTTAGAAGCCTGATAGGGGAGGAAGTTTGTATACGAGTCTTTAGCTGTTCTGAATGAACCTGCTCTCAGCTGATCTCTGAAACTAAGCAGGGTCAGGCCTGGCTAGTACTTGGATGAAAGACCACCTTGGAAAACCAGGGGCTGCGAACTCACTGCGCAGGAGAAAAGCCTGGCAATCTACATCCAGTCACACCTTGCCAAGCAAACCCAGGGGCAGGGACACCAGGAATCAGCATTGACTCAATGCCACAAATTGCATTAGAGATGACACCAAAATTTCAATATTTTTTGTATGGCAAGCAGTAATTCTGCTCTGCATTTCTTATTTGGGGGTGGGGAGGGGGCTCCGTAGACACAATATAGTTTATTAAAATTTGATATATCCCCTTTGGCGTGTACACAAAGCGATTTACAAAACAAGATTGTTGAATAGCTTAGAAAGGAGCTACAGCATAGGACAGGAAAAAAGACCGTAAGTAGGAGACACGGCCAAGTGCAATGGCATGTTATTCTCAGCGAGCTAGTTTGACCCCGAAGGCCTGGTCGAAAAGGTGGGTCTTAAGCAAGACCTTGAATTTTATATAGTTTGTTTCCTAGCAGTGCCTCTGAGCGATGGTGCGGTGCTCGGCAGTTGGCTCCTGAGGCAGCCAAGGTGCAATTGCTGCTGGCCTGTCTACAAGATGGCCTGGAGAAGGGGCCTTTCCCTTAATTCCCTGAAAGTTCAGATAGCAATTATGGCCCGTTTCAGAGGTCTGGCGGCTGGTAAGTCTCTAGTCTTGCTTCTGGACAACTTGTGCTTTCTCCAGGGGGATTCAGCATCTGACTCCTCTCCTACAGTCTGCGATTCCTTCCTGTGATCCATGTCTGGGCCATGGTGGCAGCACCCTTTGAGCCACTGAAGAACACTACTTTAAAGGATTTGATGTGATTTGTTCCACAACATGGATTTCCAAGCTGCAGGCTCTGTCTTGCTGAGATCCTTATCTGTCTTTTCAAAGGAGGCCGTTTCCCTTCAGCCTGTACCTTCCTTCTTCCTTCGTACAGAAATTGAGAGTCTATTTGTCATGCTTGTAGTTTGTGAAGGTAGTCTGCTGTTCAGTTTTCTCCTATCTGTGCTATCACTTTGTCCGTTTCTCCTACTCTGTCCTATCTTATTAATGGCGTTCTTTTCTTATTTTCCATAACATAAATGTAGGATTGTAAACCGCTCTGATGCTTCTTGGCCTGAGTGGTATATCAAATGTAATAAACAAACATAAGACACCTTCTCCCTTTCACGTGGTCTGCCTGCCTTCCTTCTCGAAGCAGTGTCGGGGGAAGGATAAGGATGTCTGGAGGGTGCTTCTCCAGTACTTGGAGGTTCCGAATTCCTTTCATAAGACCAATCATCTTTCAGTGCTGTTTGCTGGCCCACACAAGGGTGACATGGCAGCAATGTAGCTTTCAGGGTGCTGGATTAAGGAGGTCATGGCCTCAGCATTATCTGTTGCAGAACCGTCCAGTTCCAGAGGGTTTGCACCCATTCTACCCAAGCACAAGCGTCCTTGTGGGTGCATCAGAGCTCGGTCACCCCTGCAGATATTTATTGGGCAGCAATGTGGATAGCACTTTCTACTTTTGTCAAGCATTTTCAAGGGGGAACGGGAGAAAAGACACAGAAGAACCGCTGGGGGGAGGGGCAAGGAGTGGGAGGAAGATAATTCTGGGACTGCTGGGTGGGGGGACTGATGCTGGGGGAGGGGGCAGTGACTGAAGAGGAGCCGGTGCCGGGAAGGGCTGGGACTGGAAGGGAGCCGGTGCCGGGAAGGGCTGGGACTGGAAGGGAGCATTACTAGGGGCTGGGAAGCTGAATGGGGGCAGAAACTGCAGTCAGGGTGGAGAAAAAGGCTGGGGGAGTGAGGATGGGGAGGTGAACAGATATTTTCTGTAGGAGGGAAGAAACAAGGTGGATGTAGAGTGTGTGGAAAAAATAAGAGAATAGAAGAAAGGACAGCAGACAATGGAGAGTTAGCAGAGAATATGAAGAAAGCAAGAGAGAGACTGGGGCAATTGTGACTGAAAAATAAAATGCCTAAACAAAAGGATGAGAGAAATTTATTTTATTTTGAATTTATTAACTGGAATATGTCAGCTCTGGGAAATGTACATCAATGATGTCTTTGTGTTTGTTCAGTACAAGAGGAAATGGAATGCACCACAACACTGGAGAAATAAAACTATAAATTAAAGTTTGGCTTTTGGGGTTCCCAGTTCAATCATTGTCTTCATATTTCTCAACTGTGACCCCTTGCTCTGTATTTGATGTTTTGCTTATACGACTGAGATGCAGTATTCTGTTTGTGTAGCTTCTGTGTAGGAGTCCTACTTGCTCTGCTGTACAAGCTGCGTGAGTAGCTGTAGGATAGCTGAGGAGTTCGCTGGGTCAGAGGCATGGCTGCAGGATCTGTTGCAGTAGGGAGAGATAGAAGAGCTCCTGTGCGATCTGTGGCGTCTGGATGCGTGGCGTCTTGATCTGTGCCTCCTGCGATGCCCATAGCTGGAGCCGGAAGCACTGCTGCTGCTCGAGCGCTCTCTTCCATGCTTTCTTTTCTTGTGTGCGCCCCGGAGACTGCCGCGTCGGGAAGCCTCGCTATCCGCCCGGGTCCGACTCCTTTTTCGCTTGTGCGCACTGCGCCGGGGGGCCTGGAGTACTTTGGCGCCGACTTCCGCGCCGAACAGGCTTCCCGGAGTCGAGGGGTGATGACGCGGAGCCTGGGTGGGGCTAGGATAGCCGACGCTGAGGCCGTTTCCCGGGTAGCTGGAGTCTCGGCGAATCAGAGGAAGGCGCTGGAGGACTTACCCACAGCGCCATCTTGCAGAGCAGCATGGCTGGGAGCAACCACATGGCCAGATGAAGAGGGGAGCGCAGGCCCCATGGATGTGGAGAACCTGTTAGCGTCCCTGACAGGAGGAGCCGTCGCTGAAGCCGTTGCAGGCATCGCAGAGGCATCCGAAGCTAGGCAGGGGGTGGAGGCCCTATTGGGCACATCCCGGGCCATAGCAGCAGCAGCGGCGGCATTGCTCTTTGAGGCCGGAGGATCAGCTGTGCCAGCATTGCTTTGGATGGCCAGGTGATCCTTTAGAGCATGCCCTCTGGACTTCCGGGCCCTCGGGGACATTCTGAAGCAGTGAGGGCAATCCTCCACATTGTGTGCCGATCCTAAGCAGCACACACACACAACTCATGTAAGTCCGTGCTGCTCATCTTCTTACCGCAGGAGCATTTTTTAAACCCCGGTTTGGGCATCATGGTGAATAGTAAGTAGGCCTGATGTTCTTGATGAAGAGGGAGAGCAGGGTCCGTCTTGCTGGCAAGGCGGAAAGAAACAAAACTGGCCAGGCTAGGGGTGGACCCGGGAGGTGGGCTACCTGAGCACACTCAGAAACCTGAGCTCTGGAGAGCACTTCCGACCTTGGCGCCGCCCGGAAGACATCACCAGGTGTGGCTGACTTATCCTGCTGTCCACGGAGAACCCCCGTTACAGGTAAGTAACCTCGCTTTCTGTGTAGGAAAAAAGGAGATGTATTGGTTTTATATTTTTCAGTGTTGCCTTTTTACATGTGGAGTTTGGTGCTGCGAGACGCCCAGTAGTGCTGTTGTCGGGGGGGGGAAATCAGGCTAGCATGCAAGTGCTGAGTCAGAGAGAGTGCTACCCACACCAAAACCCTAAAAGCAGGGGGGGGGGGGCCAGGGAAAGCGGGTGGGGGGGGGCGGCAAGGGAAGGCGGGGGGGGGCAAGGGAAGGCGGGGGGGGCAAGGGAAGGCGGGGGGGGCAAGGGAAGGCGGGGGGGCGCAAGGGAAAGCAGGGGGGGGGCAGGGGAAAGCAGGGGGGGGCAGGGGAAAGCAGGGGGGGGCAGGGGAAAGCAGGGGGGGGCAGGGGAAAGCAGGGGGGGGCGAGGGAAAGCGGGGGGGGGGCAAGGGAAAGCGGGGGGGGGGGGCCAGGGAAACCGGGGGGGGGGGCAAGGCAAAGCGGGGGGGGGGGGGGCAAGGGAAAGCGGGGGGGGGGGGGCCAGGGAAAGCGGGGGGGGGGGCAAGGGAAAGCAGGGGGAGATGCTGGGCATGGGGCAAAGGACAAATAGGGCAGGGAGGCACCAGATGTGCAAGTCACACAGGGCGCGTTTATGGTTTGGTATGGCCCTGCTTGACACATTAATAAAGTTATTGCAATTGAAACAAATGCACCTGTTTCACACCTCCCCACCAAGTTACTCTCCAGGCAATCTGACACACAACATAGCAAAAGGCTCTTCCAGCATAAACTTTACAACGTGTCCAGCCTGTCCAAAGGAATACATTTACAAAGCAGGAGCTTAAGGAGTTAAGTGGCCCTGAAATGAAGCGTGGCTACAGAGCGCTTTACTCACCTGGCGGCGGTGGCGCGGAAGGCGCTGGCAGGCTGGGCTCCGGGGAGCAGCAGCTGACGGAGGGAGAGTTGCACCAGCGCGCGCAGCCCGAGCACAAAGAGCAGCAGCAAAAGCGCCGCCAGCGCCTCCGGCAGCAGCGCACGAGGTACAGGGGAAGCACGCGCCCCGTGCCGCCGCTTCTCCTCTTTCTCCTCCTCGCGCCCTTCGCTCCTCACCTCCGAAGCCCACTCGGACCCCGCGCGGAAGCGCCTAACCGCAGCACCGGATTCCATCCCCTGCCCAGGAGGCTGGTGCTGTGAGAGTGGAAACGGCCAGGAAGCACGTGCTGTTCGTTGCGCGGACGAGCGGTCTTTCGCTCAAGTGCTAGCGCCAGGCGTGAGCATCTGTGACCCTGTTACAAAAGAATAGTTTGACAAACCAGCTAATTACCGGCCGGTGCAGGCTATTACGGAAAGCTGGGTGGCTCAAACTTCCTTCCGGTCCTGCTGTGTTCCTAGTGCAGCGTTTTCGAAGAAAAAGCTGCTGTTCACTTCTCAGCTCACGCCTCGAGACATACATAGCCAGTCAGGTTTTTCAGGATAATCACAATGACTGTGCATGAGAAAGATATGCATACAGTGGAAACAGTTTACATACATCTCTCTCAGACATATTCATTGTGATTATCTTGAAAACCTGACTGGCTGTGTATTTATTTATTTATTTATTTTATTTTATTTAACATTTTCCAAAGTTCAAATGTGGTTTACATTAAACAGAATATTGAATTGTACATAAAAGGTACATATTCATTACATAAAACATTTAACTATGTACAGTAAAACAGAGTAACATAGTGAACAATTTGTTAGTTACATGGCAGCCATTGGCAACTATTCACAACTCTTTAGGGAGGCCAGAGTGCTGGGTTTCTTAAATAATTATATCTGTTCTGGATTATTTTGGATTGTATCCTGAGTTGAAAACCCCTGGTTCAGAGTATTTTGCCCTCTGCCTCTGGCAGCTGAACACCTTTTTTTTGGGGGGGGGGGGGGGATACCAAATAAACCAATTTCTTACCCTGCCGCCAAGCTCTATAGTTTCTGATGTTGTGTTGGGCAAAATAGTGCACCAACCATAGCCACTGCCACCCCTCTCCAGGGCCTGCAGGAGTGGCAATGACTTTAAAACAGCACCATGCTGCATGGTGTTGATACTTCCACCCCTCTGATGCAGACTTCCTTTTGGTGAGTGCTGTTGTTAGGACTGGAAATGGGCAGACGGGGGGGGAGGGGGGGGCTAGGACAGGAAATGAACTAATTGGGGGAGTTAGGGCTGGAAATGGGTAGACTGGGGGGACTAGAACAGGAAACAGGCTTATTGGGGGGTAGGACTGGTAATGGGGGGCTAGCAATGGAAATGGGCTGATCGGGGAGTTAGCACTGGAAACAAGCTAGGACTGGTAATGGGCTGATGGGGGGAGGAGAGAGCTGCTGGCACTAGAAGACTCAGGGCTAGAAGTGGGGGGCGGGGGGGGAGGAGAGAGCTGCTGGCCCTGAAAGAAAACCTGGGGCTAGGGCTACAAATGGGCTGATGCAGGAGGATGGGAGAATGGGACTGGAAGGGAACAGATGCTGAGATGTTCTGCCAGGGGAAGGAGGGGGCAGGAAAGGAGCTGACATGGGAGGGGGAGGTGGGGGCAGGAAGGAAACTGACACAGGGGAGTTGGGGGTAGGAAGGGAACTGACACAGGGAAGGAGGGGGCTAGAAGTGAGCTGACACCTGGTGATGGTACTGAAGGGGGACTGGAAGGGAGCTGATACTTGGGGATGGGACTGGTAAGTGGCTGGGTAATGGGGAGGAGGCTGACGGGGGGGGGGCACTGGAAGTGGAAGTGAGCTGATACCTGTGATAGTATTTGGACTAGAAGGGGCTAGACAGTGGGGAAGGAGGGGTACTGGAAGGGAATGGACACCAGAGGCAGTCCTGGGAATGCAAGGCTGTTGACATTGGAAGGTACGGGGAGGGGAGGGGAGGACTGGAATGGGGGCTGATACTGGGGAGGGTTACCAGGACTGGAAACAGGCTGATGGAAGGAAGTGAAGAAAACAAAAGAAGAGATAAGAAATGGCAGATTGACCATAGACCACAAAAAGAGAGCTAAGAGAAGACAGGAAAGCAGAAGCCTCAGATTCGGGACCAGTATGATCAGAAAAAAATGGTCAGACAACAAAGGTAGAAAAATAATTTTATTTCATTTTAGTGACTGGACTTTGTGCTATCTTTATATTTTACACGGGGTAGTTTCTCCTAATGGGTTAGTTTTGCGCATACTATGGCAGTCGTGAACCTCACTTCTAAGCCAGTGTATGTGGACTATGATCTTAGTCTCTCAAATTTACTGCTAATGCTCGGCGTAATACTTGCATCATGCCAAAGACAGCCTCCTGCTGAAGTTCATAAGATGTAACATGTATGGTAGTTTGTCAAGATGTGCTTGGAAATTCTTCTTTATCAGGCCTGTGGCTCCCAGTACAATGGGAAATATTTATGTATCTTTCTGCCACATTTTCTTGGTCTCTGATTACATTTCTTTTCAAGATCTTCTCCCTCTCCACGCGATTCACAGAATAATCACTCGGTACCGACACTTCTATTATCAATGCCGTTCTGGTGTTCTTCTCCTTTACCACTATGTCAGGTTTTCTGGCATCCAGTTTCTTATCCGTTGGATTGGGAATATCCCAGGTGATCATAACCTCTTCATTCTCTGTTATTCTCTTAGGGTTTATGTTTATTAAAACTTTTGATATACCGCCCCCCCCCCCCCCCGTTACATCGGGGCGGTTTACAATACAAATAAAAAATAAATCAGAAAGGAAAAGGAAATTACAATCAATATAAAGAAAAGTAAGAGAGGAAAAAATAAACAATAAAATTCAGTAGAGGTAGGGAGTGGGAAATCGAGAAATCAGGGGGGAAAATTAAAGGCAGAAGAGAAGAGGTGGGTCTTCAGGAGGGAGCGAAACTTGGGGTAAGACTCTTCTAGTCGAAGGGCGGTGGGTAGAGTTCCACAGGGAGGGACCGAGGTAAAAGAAAGCTAACTGTCTGGTTGATTGAAGGTGAGCCTGTGAGGGGGAGGGAAGATAGAAATGGTTAATGTTGGCAGATCGGAGACTACAAGTAGGTGTATGGAATGTAAGTAAGTCAACTAAGTACTGAGGTCTGTGTGAGTAAATGACATTGTGTACTGTCACGCCCATAGCCCCTTACATGTGTATGGAGGGGCGTGCTTATTATATAGAGTTCCCCAATTAAGCAATGTTCCAGACTGGCTAGCTTGCAAAGGATTCTGGTAAAGGTAGTCCAGTCATACGGTGCATGCCTTGGAGGTCAATGAAAACAATTGTAGTTAGCTCGAGGTTAATCCAAATGCACACAGCTTCACTTGGTAACACCTTAGGATGTATTCTCCAGGATTTTATATTCAAAATAATAATAATAATAATACAACTGAATAGTTAAGCAAATAGCTTGCAAAGTCCATTAACAGAAATTCTCTCTCAGTCACTGCTGACAAACCTTGCTCAGCAGTGCCGTTGGAAAGGAAACAAAAAATAGTAAAAGCTTCTTCACAAAAACAGCTTTTTACACTCCACGTTCAAAGCACTTTTGTATCCAACATGTGCATAGCAGCTGGCTAACAAGCTTCAATCAACAGCTCTGCTCATCTCTGCACAAGTACTTACACCCACTTCTAGTGCCAGTTATTAGAACGTTTCCTTTTATGTTAATCCTACTTTTAGGATTTCTTTGTGCTAGCAACCTTGCATAAAGAACAGTCCATAAGACTATCGTCTTCCTCTGTAATTACAGCTTGGTTTTCTACTTGCATAGGCTCTATGTCAGGAGCTGGATCAGAGGGCTTTATTAACTGACCTTCCTTAGGACAGGAACTGTGTCTAAACACCTTGCCTTGCTCCAGGTTAAACAAACGTTCATAGTTCCTAACTGAGTTGCTGGCATTAGGTTGTCCTTTCAAATATTCTGGCCAGTATGCATTGGAGGTTTTATAACCTGTCCTCCAGTCTATATTCCTGGACCTCAGGGCATCTGCTCCATACCTCTGCTTAGGGTTCCTAGCTGCAGTTCTCCAAGCCTTTGGATTTTCCCAATCCCTTGGAGCTGGCTTCTCCTAGGAATCTCCCCAAGAGCATGGATCTCTCAGAGCTCCTCTCTCCTTGCTCTCCCGCTTGCCTTCAAGCTTTCCTTCTCTTCCAGGTCTTCCTTCTCTGCCAGGCCTTCCTTGTCTCCCAGGCTTTCCTTGACTGCTCCCAGGCTTTCCTTGACTCCTAGGCTTCTCTTCACTGCTCCCAGGCTTTCTGTCCCTGCTCTCTGCATATTCTGTTCTAGTTTTAAAGGTCCTAGTTTCCAACCCCTCCCTTGCAAACCTCAGGTGGTGCTGATTAAAGTCTCTCCTGGCAGCTGAGTAATTAGGAGTGATGTAAGGGTTTCTCAATCTGGGCTTAAACTGCTGCACCTCATCTCCACTAGAGGCTCTCTGCAGGCCACTGCAGCCTGGAATAACCTGTCTTTTAGGTAAATATGGAGTTTTATTCTTGTGACCTGACAAAACAGGTCCCTTGATTAGGGTAAATTCCCTTCCTTTAACACTATTCTCTGGGCTCTGGGCAGCTTCCTCATCACAGTACCAAAATGAGGATCTTGAATTGTATTCGGAAATTTATCGGTAGCCAATGGAGATGCTGTAGAATTGGAGTGATATGATCCCAAGAAGAGGCTGCAGTATTTTGTAATAACTGTAATCGGTGATGTTGATATTGAGGAATACTGGCAAATATGGAGTTACAGAAATCAAGTCTAGTGATGACCAGTGAGAGAAGGAGAGTGATCAAAGCCTGAGGGGAGAGAAATGGTCTAATGGTGCGAATACGCCGGAGACAGAAAAAGGAGTGCCAGAAAACTTGGAAAATGTGATAATTGAATGAAAGAGTACTGTCAAGGAGGATGCCAAGATAACGGAGCTTAGACACCAGAGTGATTGGGACACCTGAAAAAGAAGGGGCAAGCGATGGGCAAGTAGAGCTATGAGAGAACCAAATAGTGGCCATTTTGGAGATGTTAAGGATGAGACAGTTTGTGGAAAGCCATGTAGAGATCAAGGAAAGACATTCATTGAGAGGGGTAATGTTTGGATGAGAGGAGGAGGTGTGGTGTAAAATAAAAATGTCATCGGCATAAAAATATGCCGAGATGCCTGATTGTTGGATTAATAAAGCCAGAGGAGCCAAGAAGATGTTGAACAGTAAAAGGGCTAATACTGAGCCCTGTGGGACACCGCAGACAAGGGGGAAATGATTCCAGTGCTTTTCAGGGACAGTGATGTTGTAGTGTTTACAGAGTTTCCAGTGGAGGAGGCATGCTACTTTGTTGTGCCTTTCCGTATAGAAATTTTTCAGCATCAGAACTTCACAGCCTGCTATTAGGTGAGTCACTGTTTCCAGCTCTTTCTTACAGAATCGGCATATGTCTGTTGTGCCAGTTTTTTCAATACACGCCATAAACCATTTTGTCTGCAATCCACTGTCCTGGGCTGCAACTATCAATCTTTCATTCTTTGGTTTCAGCCTACATTTCCTCAACCATTCATGTGTCCGTTCTTGATCGGCAAAAGGTTCTTGGAGTAACACTCTGTATTTTCCACTGTATTTGTGCATTTGCCACTTGTTTTTCCTCATCTGCTGATCTAATTCTTTGAAGAGTTTTTTCTCTTGTTTTGCAAATTCTGTTACTTTCTTTCTCATGCACACCTGTGGATTCTCGCTCATTCCTTCTAATCGTCGGAACGCTTGTCCAAGTTTGATGATGGAGACAGATTCTGGACATTTACTTTCATATTTCAGCACTTTTTGTGTATTTGGATCCGATGATGCTGTCGGATAGGCTTGGAGGCCTATGATAGTAGCTCTGTAGGTGTAGTCAATTTCTATAAGTCCTAGCCCTCCTTCAGCTCTAGGGATGTACAATCTTGGCATATACTGATTCTTGTAAATTACTTCATGAGCATGGAGGAGTTTTTTTGTTCGCACATCTGTTTTTTCAAGCTCTTTATGAGGCCAATCCACAATCCCAAAACTGTAGGAGAGTACACTTTACATTGTATGGGGAAACTGCATATCTTATTTATCTGATGTTGCACTGCTTGAGATGTCTGGCTTCTTGGGTTTCAGTTTAAATTTTGTCTATATATTTTTATTTTTACTTTAGATTGTGGTTACTTATTCTGTACTTGTTGAGGGTCTGTGTTCTGAGTGCATGTCTGAGCCCAGGTGTTCTGTTAACATGGAGTTTGTACATAAAGATCTATACCGTACTATAGCATGTTCAGCTTTTCAAATAGGTGTATGGATGTTCCAGGGCCCACTGTAGTATTTACAGCGATGCTTTTTCTGGATGGGCTCCTTATGTGAATTTTGGAAGTTGGTGCTGATATGGTATGGTATGGTAGATTTTCTCTATAGATACTCAGTGACTTTGTTGTAGGGTTTTGTATTAGTTCACAATATGCCTGGTACTGGAGAATGTTGTTTGTTATTGTTAGTGAGATGATCAGAATCAGATTTTTTTTATTTTATTTTATTTTTTTTATATAAATCTTTTTATTAACAAATTGAGGAAAAAACAAGGAATTTTAAATTAAAGAAAAAGTACAGAAAATAACATAGTCCACATCCAGGGGAGCGGCCATTACAAATTTAAAGAAAAGAAAACCAAGGAAAATACACAATATAATTAGAAATCAGGATAGGAAGGAGCTAATGCCCACAAATTGTACAAAACTTTTATTACTTTGCTTCCTGAAATTAACACATTAATCTACATATTAAGTCGAAGGAACCTGATTTGCAATAAATAATTCAAGGGATGAAGTCTCAGAGAAAGCGTACTTGGTGCCACCAAATATAACCACACATTTACAAGGGAATTTAAGGAAAAAGGATGCACAAAGTGCTAAGATGCGGGGCTTTAAAGACAAAAAAGCTCTACGTCTAAGCTACATTTGCCTAGAGACATCAGGAAAAATGTTTACCTCCCCCCTCCCCAAAATTCAGCATTCTTGTTTGCAAAAAACAAACACATAACAGATTGTTTATCAGCCTCAGACACAAAAGAAACAAGCAAGGTAGCACGAGAAGAAATTATATCATGAGAAGATTCTATAAACTCAGATACATCCAGAGAATCTACTAAGCCTTTAGGGGCAACTCCAGGGGAACCACCACCCGGGGGCACCCCAGACACAGGAAAATAGTAAAGCTTATTTATAACCAGTTTCGCATTATCCTCATACCCCAAAACTTCAGTTAAATATTTGTCAAACAGTATCTGAGGAGATAGTAAACAAGTATAAGGGAAATTTAAACATTGAATATTCATTGCCCTTAAAGAATTTTCTAATAATTCCTGCTGAGCATGCAGGGTAATGCTATCCTTAATAAAGGACAAAGAAAATTTCTGTAAAATACCACACTGACTTTCCAATTTCTGACATTTAGGGGTATGTTTACTAAATCACGTTATTGCAGTTCGTGTTAGGATCTGCGTTAATAAGACAAACCCCCAAATAAGGAGATGGGCGGGACAGCGGAACACCTACCGCGCGTTACTAAAGTAACGAGCGTTACATGGCGCGTTAGCGGCGTCACCACGTGTTAAGCATAAGAAGCCACTCAGACATACATGATCAATATAGAGCTGTAGCACAATGGTTACTGCAGTGACTGCTAATACGGGCAGCATGGGTTCGAGTCCGCAGGGTGCCAGTCGCAGAAGGCTGGCTGATGTAGCATCCTGTACATGATACAGTGAGGGAGGGGGCATTTAGTTGTTTTCGTTTTGGAGGGGTGCAAGCAAACACACCCACACATTAGATAGTGAGTGAGGGGGCATGTCTATGTTCCCTTCCCTTTTGGGGTGCAAGTAAACACACCCACACATTATATAGTGAGTGTGGGGGCATGTATATGTCCTGTATGTGTTGTAGGGTTGCTAGCATACATACCTGACCCAAACAGAGCTGTAGCACAATGGTTACTGCAGTGACAGCTGATACGGGCAGCATGGGTTTGAGTCCCCAGGGTGCCAGATTCAGAAGGCTGGCTGATGTAGCATCCTGTACATGATACAGTGAGGGAGGGGGCATTTATTTGTCCTCGTCTTGGAGGGGTGCAAGCAAACACACCCACACATTAGATAGTGAGTGAGGGGGCATGTCTATGTTCCCTTTCCTTTTGGGGTGCAGTAAACACACCCACACGTTATCTAGTGAGTGAGGGGGCATGTATATGTCATGTATGTGTTGTACAGTTGCTAGCAAACACACACACCCTCGCAGCAGCGTAATAGTGACATGTCTGTGGGAGTACTCTCGGCATGGACCATACCTGTTTCACGTCGCCCCTTGCCTCTCATAGTGAACACAGCCACACCCATCACTCGCACATCACTGTCACCTAGCAATGAGGGACATCTGACCACACAGTTTGTATGTTTAACATTCATCATTTTTAACAACTTGGGTGTAAAACCTATGTACAAAAGTTACATGCGGCCACACATGGGCCATGCGTCACACATCTTAACTGATGGCAGGTGACAGCAGCATGGCTAACAATGCATGCTCGGACAAACATCTATGTCCCCGCTCCTCCCTGTGGCCCTTGTCATGTACATGCAATGGCACGGTCCGTCACAGGGCGGGTGTGCTATGTGTGTCCACATATTACACACCCTGGGGACCCCTGTCGGATGGTGGCTGACCGTGTGCGGCACGGTCAGGGCGCTCATCCCGCTCCCGCAGACGGTCAGCCACCATGGACAGGGTCGCCAGCACCTGCCCCTGGATTAGGGCGAACTGCCTCTGGGCTTGTGCCTGGGCACACACAGCTGCAGCCAGGCGCAGGCCGCACATGCAGCCGCACAGATACACATCTCCCCGTGTCTGTGTGGCTGCATGGACAGCAGACCTGCCTGCGGCCATGTGTGGCAGGCACACGTCCAGAGGGCCTGCCGTGCCCTGATCATGGGGCAGGTGACTGGTGCCCCCAGTGCCCTGTGGCGGAGTGTGCCATTGGGAACCTGCCCCCACCCCACCCCCTCCGCTGTACATCCCCTCCCTCCCCCCGGCCTCCAACATCGTCCCCACAACCCCATCCCCCTCCCCCCCACCTCCCCCTCCCTCTCCCTTCCACCCACCTCCTCCCCTTCCCCTTCCCTTCCACTCACATCCCCCCCCCCTCCTTATCCTGGTCCCCAGGCTCCCCAACATCAGTCCCCATTTCCATTGCATCCCCCACATCCCCTCCCATCTGGCCCCCTTCCTCATCCCCCTCCACTCCCTTGTTGGGGCGTGGGGATGCGAGCCCATTTCCTTCCTCGCCATCCTCTGCACCCCTCTCTTGTCCGCCGTCCTGATTGTCGCGGGGCTCCTGGTCTCCCTCCAGGCCCACAACGTCTGGCAGCTCCTCCGGCCCCTCGTCCTCGATGGCTGCACGTGCATCAGCTGTGGGAGAGATAACACATGTCATCCCCTGGGGGAACATCCTCTTCCCATGTCACTGTGGACCTGTGTTTCCACCACTCGTTCCCCTACATGGCCATGTCCCGGTACTCACCATTCTGCTGGGCCATCCTCTCGCGCTGCACCCTGGCAACAAACCTGGGGTACCGGGCCCTCAGCTCTCGTGCCTTCTTTCGAAGGTCCTCCACCTGTAGGGGTGACACCGAACATTGCCCTTAGCTACTGTGTGGACACGTGGTGGTTCCCTGCCTCTGCATCTAACATTCTCACTTCATACAACAAGCGCCTGCCCCTATTGGGTGAGGCACTCATGCCCCCTTGCGTTAACGTGGGACAGCCCCATGTGTGGGCCACACACATGCCACCCTTCTTGGTGCACCATGTGCCCTGTATGTGCACCCCACGTACATAACACATCACAGCTTTGGGTGCCACCTACACACATCTGCATGTGCCAATCAGCCACTGTTGGGGTGGGAGGTTGTCACCTACAGTGCTCACTGGGAACCCCTTAGCCTGTGGTTTGTCTTTTGTGATCCCATACAGGGCCTGTTTCCCAGGGCACCGGGTTGGTGCAGGGGACCCCTTTTGGGGCCTGCATCTGCTTGGAGCTGAGGTTTGTCTTTTGTAATCACACAAGGCACCAGCAGACAGTGGGCAGGGTTGGAGTGAGATGCCCTCATTTGGGGCCTACATCTGCTTGGAGCTGAGGGTTGTCTTTTGTAATCACACAAGGCACCAGCAGACAGTGTGCAGGGTGGGGGAGAGATGCCCTCATTTGGGGCCTACATCTGCTTGGAGCTGGGGTTTGTCTTTTGTAATCACACAAGGCACCAGCAGACAGTGGGCAGGGTTGGAGAGAGATGCCCTCATTTGGGGCTTGCAGCATCAGAGGATGCATTTTGCAAATGTGTTGGTTAAAGGAGACATGGTGCAGACCCCCTTCCTTTCCTGTTGGCCTGAGAGGTGGGACTGGGGTGTCTTGTGGATGGGGGACATCCCTGGCCTGCAAAGGCACCCTATACCATACCTCTGTGATCTGTGGTGCTCCTCTGCCATGGTTGCAGCTACCCCCTTGGGGCAGGGGTGCCTTTTTCTGGGGTGTGTGGCAGACTTTGCTAGCCGCAGGATGTGTCAGCACCTGCTATTCCCTGTCAGTGCATTGTGTATTTGTGCTGACGTTACTGGGTGTGTTTTGTTTTGTCTCATCATTTGGGGGACTTGTCCCCATGCACTTACCTCATGTGAGTAGTCTGAGCTCCTGTTAAACCTATGGGCCAGGCGCTCCCAGGCCCTCCTGACCCTTGCCAGGTTCTGCCTCCTGGATGAGCCAGGGAAGAGCCTCTGCTGGCGGAGGCAGAACAGCTCTGTTAGCAGGTAGATGTCCCTCTGGCTGAAGGGAGGCTTCCTCGACATGGATGCCATTTCTTCCAAATGCCTTTGCTGCGCAGCCACGTGCATTGCTGGGTGTGTAGCCACGTGCGTTGCTGGGGGCGTGGCCACGTGCGTTACTGCAGGCGTACGTGCGTGCGTTACTGCGGACGTACATTGTAGGAAGATGTACAGACACAGAGCACTAACACAGAGTTGTAGCACAATGGTTAGTGTACTGACCACTGTTACAGGCAGCATGGGTTCAAGTCCCCAGTGTGCCGTGAGAAGGCATGTTTTGCTTTACGTCGAGTACTGCATACAGAAACACACCCTCGCAGTGTGCGTAACAATGTACGTTGGGGCGTGCGTGGCTGCGTGCGTTGGTACGGGCGTAGCTACGCGCGCACAATCGTGCGTGGGTATGTGTGTTTTTACCTGTGTGGGTACCTTATATGACAGACTCGGTAGGGTGTCCTGCACCTATGCACAATGCTAACAGATGTACGTGGGATGGCCTATGGGTTATCAAAGCCTGTGAGCAGGCGCTGGATTCCCCCAGGGTTGGATTGCGCCAGTCACACCCATGATGCACTGCACATGCAAATCAGCTGTCCACAGATAAACACAAGATGGGGAATGCACACCCACAGCACCTTGGCCTGGTAGGGGGGAAGCGACCATGTGCACCCCCACAGCACCTCGGCCTGGTAGGGGGTACTGACCGTGTGTTGTACCGGCACAGGGTAGCCACACACCGTCACAGCGTGCGGGTACTGTGCTCACCCTGAGGGTGCAGTGAGGCGCCAAGCACCAGGTCCACAGCAACGTCCATGGCTGAAAGAGGCCATGGTGCAGGTCCACAGCAGTGTTATAGTGTGAGACAGGTAGTTTCTGCAGAAACACCTTGGACATCTCTGTCTGTATCAGTCAGGTGTAGCCCCCATGGACCCCTAGGAGGGCCCATGCACCACCACCCCCTCCCCCAGGGCAGCAAACAGGGTCTCCTATCAAAAGATACAACATCTACCTCCCTGCAAGGTGGACGTAGAGGGGAACATCAACCCCAGTCCTGCTGAGGGACACACACCCCACAGAGCAGTCAATGCAGCTCTGTACACATCCAGAACACAATAGCAGACAGACATTAGGCCTAGATATGGCATGCTGCACCCCACCACTATCTGATATTCCCCTGGTGCAAGCCATCAGCCACTGCACCCTGCAAGCCACTCCATCACAACACATATCAGCTGCAAATAGTCTGCTAGTGCCCAGTGGAGATGCCTGCACCCAGAACTGGGATGTCAGCATACACAGTTAAATCAGTGACAGGGCCCCAAAAGGCAACCCATATATATCACATGAGAGAAATACTAGCTAGCACTATGGGGGTGCCTAGCCATGCTGTGGTCACTGCACAGTCAGGGTGAGAGTGATCTCTCAGCAGCACATACTGAGGTCACCCTGTCTGTGTAGGTGGTGGCCGGCCACTACAATGTGCCTGTCACTGCCCTATGCCCTGTGCAGATGCGCCCTGGCCAGGCCACCCTGTCCGGCCTATACCCATGGTACCTTGCTCTTCATTATGCACATTGGCAGCCCAATACTGGCAACATTGCTGGCAGTGTGGGCTGTAGAAGGTGTTTGCAGCCACCACACACTGGATAGACAGACAACCACCCCCACACCGATGACAGCATTGTGCTACTATAGAGGTGGTCAGCAGCCATACACACCACACCAGTCATGGGCATAGTACAGGCATGGATATGGTACACAAGACTGTTGGGGGGTCACTCCCCAGGGTGGTGAACACTGTCAGAGACCAGACCTGCAGCACACACCGCAGACATCAGAATGATTGTTATGGTGGAGCTCAATGAGCAAAATGTGCTTAACAGAGGAATTGATATCTGCCAGTTCTCATAGCAAACGTTTGATAGCTGTGTACCATATACCCAGGTGTAGGGTGGCATTGCTAAGGTATGCAACTGCTAGTATTGGGAGATACAGGCAGGACCCAATGTCTTGCCTCTCCAGGTGGCATTGGCCAATGGGGCCTGTGGGTGGGTGTGTGGCCCTGTTGGCTGCTGCTTTACGGCAGAGTTCCCCAACTCCAGTCCTGGTGTTCCAAACACTGTTTGGGTTTTCATGCTGTCCCTCATAAATATGCATGAGCTACATCTGCATAACATGGGGGTGGTGCATAGCTATGCAGCACAGGCATCTTTATTGGAGGCAGCATGAAACCGGAATGTTGTGGGGCCCTCCAGGACTGCATTTGCGGAACTCTGCTTTAAGGTAATGTGCCTGTTTCTGGTGTGGTAAAATATAGGCCATGCGTATGTTCTCTGCAATAAAGGTGTGTCTTTACTATCACTGTTTAGTGGTGGGTAAAGCTATGGGGACTGGGTTGGCAGGAGCCCCAGCTGGGATTTGAACCTGTGACCCTCTGGTCTTACAGGCACTGGCTGTGTCTGTTGCACCACACTGTGGCCACAGAAACAGTGCAGTCCCTGGAGTTAGTTAAACCGGCCTGACGAGTCAGAAACCCTGCTCTGCAACAGGTTTACTGTGACCTCATTTACCTTGTATGCAGACAACGGTGCACATAAACCTCAGAGAATACCTCACAAAAGGGGCACACACCCATAACCAAGCTGGGCAACAATGATATCATTGGAAAACATTACACAACACTCCCAGGACAATCCATTACAATGAAATGATCTTTAAAAGGGTCTGTGGAGCGTAGACCCTTCCACACATCATTTCTTTTTTATTTGGTGCTTTCCAGGCAGTGTTGTTCCTTGTTGCCCATTGCTATCACTGTTGCCCAGCTGTATTATGCTTTTTAAAATGTTTCCTGTGGTCATTTTTAACGTTTTATGTGCTATTTTGTTCAGTGCACATGTATCACACTGCTCACGTTTTGTGTGTTTCCCCGGTTTTTCTGTACATTGCTGACGGAAATGGTTTCTCTTCCCTTTAAATGCCTTTAACGGCAGGTTTTCATTCGCGTTGGAATTGAGCTCAGAATTACAGCGCGTTAGTGAGGGGGAGCCTCTCCACGCCCCCTCTCCGCCCATTGACCCCTTCTCTCTGCCCACTCTCCACCTTCTGCGCTGTTTTAACGCGCCGCGAGGCTTTACGATCGTTAAGCGTGGTTACCGCGCGTAGTACGACGTTACCGGTCGTTGGCGCGTGTTTACGCGCGTTACACTGCACTTACGGTCGTTAACGTCATACTACGCGCGTTATTCATGTTTAGTAAACATACCCCTTAGTATCCAAAACTGCAATTTGAGAATCATGCTGAGCCATCTTAGCTACAGAGCCTTTCGAAAATTCAGAAAATTGAGAAGCAACAGAAGCTAATGAAGTAATAGAGGCCTCTATTCATGAGAGGACAGACCAAACATCAGCAAGCGAAACATTTTGAATGTCCACATTACCAGGAATACCTTCCGAATGTACCACAGCACAGTCCAGTGGTAGCTGAAGAACCCGTGGCAGCGGAACTACCATAGGCTCACAGTCACTCTTCAACGGAACAGGAAAAGATAAAACATCCCCATTCCGTGATTGAGCCTCCACCACCGGAGAGGATGTCACTGGGTCAATGCAATCCAGTTCAGTAAGCAGGGCAGAGCTTGAAAGCCCCCGAGAGGAACCATCTAAGAGGGGAGAAAACTAGGTGGCAAGACTAGATCCCTCTTCTTCCAGATTCACAGAAACAACATGCTTATCCATGGGCCCCACAACTTTAACAACCTTAGAGGGATTCACAGTACTTACATTCAAATGATGTTTTCTACGTTTGCCCATACCAAGGATACCACCTCTTAGAGCACCTCAAGCGCCGAAGGAGCACATAAGGAGCATATCATGCCCCTTTAAAACGCACCCCTTCAAAGCGCGACCGCGTAACCGCGGAGCAGAACAGATCTTATACCCCGTAGATGACGTCGGGGCAAGGCGCCGCGTGGATGCAAGCCCTACAGGTGCCTGGAGAGACCACACAGCACACGGAGCAGAGACCGGGCAGAACTCCTTCTCACACACTCCCCCAGAATCAGATTTTTTATTTTTTTAAGATATTGAGTTCTGTGGGTGAATATTCTGGTTCTGCTCTGCACCCACTGTTGAAGGGGGTTCTGTGGATGCAAAATATATGTTGAAAAAGAAAAAGCAAGAACCATAATGCAGTTTATAACAATAAAATAAAAATGAGTTATAATTTATTTTTATAAACTGTGCTGTGGTTCTCGCTCTCTTTTATTTCCTTGGTGTACAAACGTCTTGCATTTCCTCCATATAATCTAATCGGCTTTTTGGTTTGGTTCAGTCCCTGACTAGAGTTTTGAGAAAGTCCCACCCCCCTCTATGGGGGGGAGGTGGGCGCACCATCTCATCCTTCGCCTCAGGCAGCAGATTGCCTTGAGCCGCCCCTGGGGCTATAGAACCGGTCCCGGAGGATGAACTCAACCGCGGATTCTACTCTAGGTATTTTTTTATTCCTGAGAAGTCAGGAGAGGCCTGCCCCTTCCTCAACCTCAGGAAGCTCAACAAATTCATCATCAAAGAGAAATTCTGGATATACTCCCTGGGTTCTATACTGCCCCTCATCTAGTTGGGGGCTGGCTGGCAGCTTTGGACTTGCAGGATGCGTACACGCACATTCCCTCTACAGGGAGTACAGGTGATACTTATGAGTCCAAGTATTGGGTAACCAATATCAGTATGATATAAACAATAGGTTCCCAAACATTTTTGCCTTGTAGACCACTTGCCGATTTTTTTTGTTTTCCGTAGACCCTCCTGCCTGCCCAATATTGAAATTTCCTAAACTTATTAACTTCAAATGTGTTTTTGACAGCTGACACAGTGTTGCTCACTTTGATAGGGTTTTTTGTAGAGTGGACAATTGTAAAAAAAGAAAAACATGTACAATTTTTATTCATACCTTTATCGCGTAGCACCCAGCTCAGGCGGAGGCTTTTTTTGGCTTTAAAGCCTCAGGTTATGTCCTTGGGTGCTACCTCTTTCTTTTTGCGGTTTCCCTGTAAATGCATCATCAATTTTGCGGGTGCATCTTATGTTTTTGTTGATGTTATTCATCTAGAAAACAATGGGAATGGGAGAGGACAAATCCCCCGGGCCAGAATGTGACCCCCGCAGACCAGAAATACCCTAATGTGGACCCAAAATGCAATAATTTGGACATAGATCATAGAAATCATATGCACGATTTAAGGACGGTAGTAGTAAAAGGCATAAGAGAGGCAGTTCCAAAGTCCTAGAATTTAACAAAAGTGTTTAAAATACATCAAGAGAAGGAGGAGGCCCCAGCAGTTTTTCTACAGTGGCTGAGAGACCAAATGAGAAAATACTCAGGAATGGATTCAGAGGATGTCCTGGGAAAGGCACTCCTTAAGGTCCATTTTGTGACAAAATCTTGGCCAGATATAAAAAGAAAATTGGAGAAAATGGAGGGGTGGGAGGTTAAAACATTGGAGGAATTATTGAGGGAAGCTCAGAAAGTGTTTATGAGGCGGGAAGACAGAAACAGAAAACCAAGATGATGGTTAACACTGTAGAAGAATTATTAAGGAGGAAGGACGAAACGGGCGGAAGAGAGGTAAAAGGTATATGGCAAAAGGGAAGAGGATGTGGAAGAGGCTCACGGAGAAGATGGGCTGACAGGAGTGCATGGCAAGGGTGGCCGGAGTACCAATTTGGTAATTTCCGGTCTGGACCCCAAGTCCGGGCAGGATGCTATCAATGTGGAAAAATAGGTCACTTTAAAAGAGAGTGTCCTGAATTAAAAAGAGAAGAGAGAGTGCTACCACTGATGAGTTTTGATGAAGATTAGGGGTGTCAGGGGTTTCTCATCTAAGGTCCCACCAAGAACCCTTGATAAACATGAAGGTAGGGCCAAAGGGAGAAGAAGTAGTATTTTTTTAAATATCTTTATTTAACTTTTCAACATTTATACATAGAAAATAGCATAACACTGATGTACCTTAGTACATAACAAACCCCAACAGTATAACCACCCCCCCTACCCTCCAGAGTCCATCGGAGCAAACATGTGTAACCAATGTCCAGTAGCTAAACACAGAGCTTGAATAATTTGACTGTTATTACAGGTCATCTCAACATGCTGGAGCCTCAAAATCTGTCAAAGCCTTCCACTTAAGATGTTTAGTTTGCCCTGGCGGTATACCTTTTCTGGGCATTTGCTCATATCTACTATATGTACATACTTGATTCCACCATGCTTGCCAATTAACATCATATGTCTGTTTCCATTTTAAAACAATTAAATGTATGGCTACCCCCACCATAAAATCAAATAAAAAATAGCCTTCCTTTTTGAAGGAAGGTATCTCCGCAGCTGATCGGAATCCTATAATTGCCCAAGTGAGAGGAGCTCTAAACCCCAAAATTGTTTACATTCGTTCCCACACTTGGGACCAAAAGATCTGCACACAGGGGCGGCTAAATACTATGTGATCCAAAGTACCTATAGACTTCTGACAAGACCAGCATTTGTTACTGGCGGACACATCTCATTTGGCCATTTTGACGGGTGAAATAAGCCCTATGGGCAAAAAAGAAAAGCGTCTGAATAATAGACACAGACTTAGATATTCTGGCCTGTTTTGCCCAAAATGTTTCCCATTTCTGTAAAGGGAGGGTTACCCCTGTGTCATGCTCCCAGATGTATTGCAATCCTTGTATCTGAAGGGGAGCGTTTCGGGTCAGAAATTTATAAAAAAAAGGAGGCAATTCCTACTAACTGTGTAGCTTTCGGAATCATGGGGGCAATACCCCCCCTCCCCTAAAAGCTTGATTTTCACCCCGGACGTCTCCATACAGTGTCTTATTTGCAACCATTGGAAGTATGATGATCCCGGGAGGTTAAATTCCTTTTGCAGGCTATCAAATGTTTTCCATGTTCCATCCTCTATTAGTTGCCCTATAGTCCAGATACCACTTGAGTACCACTGGCTCCAGGCGAACACTTTTCGCTGAATCTTTAACAAGGGATTGTACCACAGGGGAGCAGGGGCGGCCCAAGGGGCATGCGGGGCCATGTGCGGAGACTTGGTGCGGGGCCTCGTTTGCATAAATATTTGCATAATGTTACTATACACTTACTTTTAGTAAACATGCCTCTTAATGAGTGTATGGATAAAGAAAGACTAAAAGATTTCTACATTACTATAATCCAGTGCCAACCGCCAGGCACATTAGGAACTACTACAAACACTGCCCATTTAGAACCCATAGCAAACCCGCCGTATTGTAACAGCACAACCAGGACTCACAAATCACCAGACCCTACCTATCAAAAGGCAACACTGCAAATATTAAACCGATACATTTCAGAGAATAACAATACATGACCTACTGGGGAAAGAGAACAAGTGGCAATGTCAAATAGGAATTACATAAACAGAATACCTCAACTCAGTTACACATGTAGACCATCACCAAACAAGGAATCATAATTTAGAAACAGGAAGACAATAATTAAACTGGGAACCTCAAAAGCCAAACTTGGAATGTACAACAACACTGTAGAAATAAAACTATAAATTAATTTCCTCTTGTACTAAACAAAGCGCAGATGTTAATGATGCATATTTCCCAGAGCTGACATATTCCAGTTAATAAATTCAAAATAAAGAGATATTTTTCTACCTTTTGTGCATTTTTTCAGTTGCAATTGCTCCAGCCACTTTCTTCTGGTTTCTTCGTGTCTTTTGCTAACTCTCCATCGTCTGCTGTCCATTTGTCCTTTCTTCTCTCTTCCAGGTTTTTTTTTCAATTCTTTCTCTACATCTGCTTTAACATACTAATCTTTCTCCTTTTGCTCTTTCCTCATTCCTATTTCATCCACTCAAATTTTACCCCTCCATCCTCAATCCCCACTTACTCTCCCAATACCCGGCCAATTGTAGATTTGTCTTCCCTCCCACACAAAATATTTTTCCCCTCTCCATTTCACTCTCCCAGCCCCATCCCATTATAATCCTCCCCTAACATCAGCTCCCTTCTACTTCCAGCCCCACCTAGCATCTACTCCCTTCTAGTCCCCGCATCAGCCCATTTCCAGTCCTAGCCCCCCATCAGCCCATTTCCAATCCTATCTTAGCCACACCATCGGCCCATTTCCAGTCCTAGCTCCCCCATCCATTTCCAGTCCTATCTGAGTCCCTCCATCAGCTCATTTCCAATCCCAGCCCCCCATCAGGCCATTTCTAGTACTTTCCTAGCCCCACCATAAGCCCATGTCAAATCCTAGCTCCCCTCCACTCAGCCCATTTCCAATCCAAGCCCCCCATGAGCCTACCTCCATTTCTAGCCCCTCCATGAGTCCATTTCAATCCAAGCCCCCACCACAGCCCATTACCAATCTTAGCACCCCCAACAGCCCATTTCCAGTCCTATCCTAGCCCCTCCATCAGCCCATTTCCTGTCCTAGCTCCCTCCCACTCAGCCCATTTCCAGTCCTAGATCCCTCCCCTCACGGCCCATTTCCATTCCAAGCCCCTCTCCCCATCAGCTATTTGCAGTTCAAGCCCCCTTCCACTCAGCCCATTTCCAGTCCTAGCAACCCCCAGTCCTAGCCCCCCCATAGCCCATTATCAGTCCTAACTCCCCATCAGCCCACTTCCAGTCCTAACCCCCCATCACCTCATTTTCAGTCTTAGCCCCCCATAGCCCATTACTAGTCCTATCCCCCCATTAGCCCATTTCCAGTCTTAGCCCCCCTATAGCCCATTACCAGTCCTAACCCCCCCATCAGCCCACTTCCAGTCCTAAGCCCCCCATAGCCCATTACCAGTTTTAACCCCCCTCCCCCCATCAGCCCAGGTAGATTAAAAAAAAAATAGCTACCGCTGCCACCGTGGCAGCAGCAGAATCAATCATCCTGCAGGGCCCCCCCCTGCATGGCAGAGCCCTCCCTCTCTGCAGCATCAGCTCCCAAAGTGCGGGCTTTTCAGAGCCGCGAAGGGAGAGTTTCCCTTTCTCGCGTCTCTGTTTCCCATCAGCCCCGGCGGGCTTAACAGAGCCGCGAGAAAGGGAAACTCTCCCTTCGCGGCTCTGAAAGCTGATGCTGAGGGAGCTGATGCTGCAGGGAGGGCTCTGCTGGGAAGGGGGGGCCCTGCGGGACACTTGATTCTGCCGCTGCCAAGGCGGCAGCAGCAGCCAGTTTGTTTGTTTGTTTTTTTATCTACCTGGGCTGACACAGAATGTTGTTTGCGCGGGGCCCCCTGAAATGTGGGGCACTGTGCAAGCAACATTCTTGCTCAATGGACGGGCCAGCCCTGCAGGGGAGTGGATTTGGAAAAGCCTTCTCCACAATCAGGAGTGCGCATTAATGTTAAAAAGGCTCTTTGTGTATCTAGTATTAACGGAGAGGCACCTCTGTATGCTAGTAACATGCCGGGCAAAAACGTCCTGGGACTAGGGGCCGCTAAGTTCTCTTCCAGAGCCAGCCAGACTGGACTCTGATCCGTTAGCTGCTCTGTCCATCTGGTGCCCTGTTTTAATAAAAAGGCTCTATGATGGGATAGAAAATCTGTGAATTTTACCCCTTCATCTTCCTTTCTAGATTTAAGCTTTTTCAGGGCTATTCTGGGAGGTTTATTATTCCATAAATATTGGCTTAGCAGCCCCTCCATCTGACAGTAAGTATTCATTGGCAGGTAGCATGGCAACATTTCTAGTATATAGTTGATCTTAGGGACAATGGTCATTTTTATTGTCTTTAATCAACCCCACCAAGACAAAGCCAAGGGAGACCATTTGGCGGTCATAATCCGGATTTTTAGATAACATTTCCTTGGCATTGAACTTAATTGTCTCATCGAGTGGATAACAGTATTGCACCCGCAGATACTTAACCAACTTTGACTCCCATTAAAAAGGAAATTGCAGCATATCTCTTTTATGTGCATATGAGTTTAGCGGGAAAGCAATGGACTTTGACCAGTTGATTTTGTATCCTGATAACCGGGAATATTGCTCAATCTGTTCAAGTATGTGGGACACTGAATCCGGAGTAATAAACAGTAGGAAGTCATCGGCATATGCCGAGAGTTTAACCTCTTTATTGACTATTGACACCCCTTGGATCTTCGGGTTCTGTCGCACCAGGAGGGCTAAAGGTTCTAGTGCAAGGTTAAACAATATCGGGGATAAAGGGCAGCCCTGTCTAGTGCCCCTACTAAGCTTTATGTCATTGGATTGGACAGCATTTGCACAGATAGTGGCGATGGCATGGATGTACATCACCTTGAGTAAGTTAAGAAATCCTTTCCCAAAACCAAACCAACTGAGGACTGAGAACATGAATGGCCATTCCAGGCGGTCAAACGCCTTCTCAGCATCTAGAGATATACCAACAATAGGGCCATTCACGTTCTCTGCACCAGACAGTATGTGACATAATAGTCTGGCATTATCAGCTGTTGACCTGCCTTCCACAAACCCGCATTGATCCGGATGAATCAGCAAATGTATCACCTTGGAAAAGCAGCAAGTCAGGACAGTTGCATACATTTTATAGTCCGCATTTAACAGCGATATAGGGCGGTAATTGCTTACCATTTGAGGGTCACTTCCTGCCTTTTCCAGAACTATTACATTTGCCGAGGCAAATGCACCAATTTGGGGGATTGCCAGTTCTAGGGATTGAAAGTATATCTTTAATTGTGGGCCCAATTCTTTAGAAAAAGTTTTAAAAACTGTATAGGGAGCCCATCTGGGCCAGACACCTTTCCTGTAGCAAAGGAATCAATGGCCTGACATATTTTGGCAGATTGGAGATTGGAGCGTCTAACCCTTCGGATATTACTTTGTCTAAGGATGGTCTTTGTAACCCGGCAAACAGAGTATCAAACGACTCCTTCGAAAATTCTGTTTCAGAAGAGTACAGATGAGCAAAGAAGGATCTAAAAGTTTCTGTAATTTCCACATCTTTCACTAGAAGGTTCGGACTATGAGGATCACATACTGCCGTTATACGGCCAGCATCACTATGGGCCCGGAGCGCATTAGTCAGCAACCGACCGGATTTATTACTTTCCCAGTAATAAACACCTTTCTTCTGAGCCCTTATATTTCGTGAAGCTTCATTTGACAGAAGCGTGTTATATTTAAATCTTAGTCTCTGCAAACGTAGCAGGATGCAAGGATCAGAGCGCTTAGCTAAAATGCGCTCCCCAGCCTTTATTTGCACTTCCAATTCATGCAATTGCTCCTTGTTCTGCCTTGCCCGGTGGATACCAAAGCTAGTTATGGTATTGACATTCGGAGGGGCCCTGGTAGTAAGTACCCCACATCAAGTGAGAACCATCTTAACCCAGAGGGCTGGGAGGTGGCTCACTGACTCACGAATCCTGAAATATGAAGCGATACTAATGGAAAAAGATGACCTAGTGTTAACCACAGATCAGTGTTTAAACCCAGCTGCCTTCCTATGGAGAGGTGACGGGGAAGATGAGGAACCACAGCATGATTGTTTAGACATCATAGATTACCAGGCCACAGTAAGACCAGACTTAAGGGACATCCCCTTGCATGCAGGGAAGTATCTATTTGTGGATGGGTCTTCTAGGGTGACTGAAGGAAAGAGGCAAAATGGATATGCTGTAGTGGATGGAGAAAGTCACTACCCGCTTGAAACTGGTAGGCTACCCAACAATTGGTCAGCACAAACATGTGAATTATATGCCTTGAATCAAGCTTTGAAGTTATTAGAGAGTGGAGATGGGACCATCTTCATGGATTGAAAATATGCCTTTGGGGTGGTACATACCTTTGGAAAAATTTGGGAGGAACGGGGCTTGATAAACAGCAGGAGGAATGAGTTGGTACATGGGGGATTAATTCAACAAGTGTTAAAGAATTTGCTGCTGCCTCAAGATTTATGGTCATTCTACATCAAGGGAGTCATTGGGGGTACAGGCAGTGTGTGATCTAAGGCACTATGGGTGTATGGGAATATACACAGTAGCCAAGCAAGTGTGTGAGAGATGTATAACCTGTAAGAAAATAAACAAAAAGGTCCTTAGGAAACAACCACAGAGAGGTAGAGACCCTGGTCTTCATCCATTCCAAAGTATACAGGTTGATTTCACTGAGTTGCCCCTGATTGGGCAGGTGAAGTACCTTTTGGTAATAGTGGACCATTTGACGGGATGGATGGAGGCATATCCCATGGTAGTTGCCACAGCAATAGGAGTAGCAAAACAGTCTTGGAACAAATTATTCCAGGATATGGAATGATAGGTCACATTGACTCGAACCAGGGAAGTCACTTCACAGCCAAGGTATTGCAAAAGATAATGGAAGCTCTGGGAGTATCCTGGGATTTCCAAACTCCATGGCATCCACCCTCCTCAGGGAGAGTAGACTGCATGAATCATACTATAAAGAAGCAGTTAGCCAAATTGATGTTAGAAACAAAATTACCTTGGACTAAGTGTTTGTCCTTAGCATTGTTAAGAATCCAAACAGCCTCTCGGAAAGATTTAGGATTATCCCCCTACGAAATGTTATTTGGATTAGCCTATATGGGACAATTAAAGGAACCTCCTCAGTTTGAAACTAAAGATACGTTTCTTAAAGAATATATACTTGGGCTGTCCTCTTCTTTATCTGTTCTCAGGAGTAAAGGACTGTTGGCACAAACACCCCCCATTGGAGTTTGCAGTTCATGGTCTCAAACCAAGACAGTGGGTCTTGATAAAATCCTGGAAGGAGTCCAAATTGCAACCAGACTGGGAAGGCCCGTTCTAGGTCTTAGTACTGAGACCGCTGTAAGAACTGCGGAAAAAGGTTGGACTCATTATATACAAATTAAAGGTCCGGTCGAAGCTCCTTCAGAGGAGCAATGGAAGGTCCAGGGAACTAATGACCCTCTGCGCCTGAAAATAACAAGGAAAAACAGAAGAACAGGAGAGGAGTTGGCTAAGAAGGACTAAAAAAAATTATAACATGGACAAAGAAAAGTGGATGGTGTTGCTATACTGGGGGGGGGGATCACTTTCTCTGTTAAGGGGAATGACATGGGATCTAAGACGGGGAAAGGGATGGAGGGATGAACAAATACAAACACAGACACGATGGGGAAGGGTGTACTCTAACATATTTACTGTAACCGTACCAGAGGGAGAGGGACCGGTGAGCCTAGAATTTGATGCCTGCCAAGTGATAAGTTGTGATGGGGGATATTACGAAAAGTTGTGGGGAAATAATCATAAGTATATGTGTCCAGAGACTGCTCAAACACTTGTGTATGGGATGCCCTGTTACAGGTAGTCACAAGTTTGGTGGACCACCGAGGATGGAGGCTGCGTCTCCCCAGAGGGTAAGAGGCACCCAGTTCAAATGAAAATAACAATGATAAAGAAACACAGCATTCAGCAATGTAACCCAGGAAGTTGCAACCCCATTGTGATCACCCGCTCTGGAAGGGATGACTCACTGGATGGGACCTATGGACTAGGAATAGACATTAATGGGCAAGATCCCCTGGGAAGACTGAGGATAAGAATACTCCTCAAGAATCAGACTCAGGTCTCCACACCATTCCCCAGCATATCCTTTGAACCTAATAAGGACCCTAAGGCAGTGGAGCTTAAAGATTTGAGGGACACTCTAGAGGTAGAAACGGGTTATGAGGATGTGAACGCCTCAGTGGAATGGGTTAAATATACCGTAGGAAGTCTCAACTGTAGCAATTGCTATGCATGTGCCTCTGGGAGGCCTATTGCACAGGTTGTGCCCTTACCCTTGAGGTGGGATACAGATCCCGATGGAGTAAGATGCCTCATATCTCTGTATCAGGAAAAAACGGCTTGGGAAAATGAAAGTTGCAAGTCATTGAATTTGCTCTTTCCCCCTACAGACTTGAAGGAGATAAAAGTTCCCCCCACATTTTCAGCAGTGTTTGGAAATCACTCCGTCTGTCTCATCAGGTGGGGGAAGAACTACACAAGGGAAGTGGGGGAACTGAACACGTGCGCTATAAGCTTAAACCTGACAGGGAAGGAAGGAGAAGAGAAGAAGTACTCCAACCTGGTAATCCCTAGGGCAGACCTGTGGTGGTACTGTGGAGGGTGGACGTTGAGACCAACAATGCCTACCCTATGGTCAGGAACATGTGCAATAGTTCAATTGGCAGTTCTCTTCACCTTGGCGTTCACAGAACAGGACAAGGGGCAAATACAAAGGAAAAGGAGGAGTACCTTGGCAGCCTAATTTGTTGACAGGATATATATAGATGCAATAGGAGTCCCTCGGGGAGTTCCAGATGAGTATAAAGCCCTAAACCAGGTTGCAGCTGGATTAGAATCCCTGTTATGGGTAATCACGATAAACAAAAATGTAGACTGGATAAATTATATATATTATAACCAACAGCAGTTTATCAATTATAACCGGGATGCAATAAAGGGAATCGCAGAACAATTGGATGCCACTAGCAGAATGGCCTGGGAGAACCAAATGATTTTAGATATGATGGCGGCTGAAAAAGGGGGCGTGTGTGTGTGTGTATGTGTGTGTGATGTTGGGGGGGAAATGTTGCATGTTCATCCCCAAACACGGCCCCTGATGGCACTATCACTAAAACCCTGTGAGGACTAACTACTTTGGCTGAGGAATTGGCAGAAAATTCAGGTACGGATCTCTCTCTCACTAGATGGTTGGAGTCATGGTTTGGGAAGTGGAAAGGAGTGGTAGTATCTATATTTACCTCTGTACTTGTTGTAATTAGAGTATTAATTACGGTGGGATGTTGCATAATACCGTGTATAGGAGGGCTAACTCAAAGATTGATAGAAACAGCAAGCACTAAACAAATGATTGTATCACTTCCAGTGCATGAGGATGCAATATTATTAATGGACAATAAAGGGGAAGAGATAGAGTCAGGAAGGATGTTATCTAAATTAGAAGCTTCCTATGGAACTGTAGAGTAAGTGTAAAAAGTAACAAGAAAACTCTAAAAAGAAAGAGGGCGGGGTTTGATATAAACAAATGTGATATGTTATTTTTACAATGTAATATAATTCTTGTATTCCACTCATCTAGCACTCTGTAATATAATTTTGTATGTAATGACTTTCTGATTCCCTTTGTTGTATATCTTTATCCTGGAAGGAGAGACTACATGGCTAGTAACACGTAGCCTGCCGGAAGTGCAAAGAAGTGGAATGAGACATTATTAACCAATGAGTTATAAACATGCTGGAAGAGGGAGAGGACATAGTGTAGTATGTAATGACTTTCTGACTCCCTTTGCCACAGGTGCGGAAGTGCAAAAAAGTGGAGTGAGACAGTATTAACCAATGAGTTATAGACATGCTGGAAGGAGGAGAGGACATGGTGTACTATAAAAGAACAGAGGATAAATGTGTCTGCTCAGTCAAGCGGGCACCCTTCTTGCAAGAATGTAATATAATTAAAGTAACCCTTTGCTTCACTGAGGAGTCTGTTATTGTGTAAAAAGTTATGTTTTAATACAAGTACAAGGTTTGGCCTGTTTCCAGCCCAATGGGTATTCACGAAGCATGTAGCTGTGGCAGCAGCCCACCTCTAGAAACAGGGTGTCTGTATCTTCCCTTACCTCGATGACTGGCTCCTCTTGGCACCCTCACCACAGGAGGCAGTTGGACACACCATTACCCTCCTGACCTCCCTAGGATTCCTGGTGAACCATCAGAAGTCTTATCTACAGCACACCCAATGTCTGGAATTCATTGGCGTGGACATCGATACATCAGCCGCCATGGTGTTTCTCCCTGCGCACCGGGTGGGCGCAATCGCAGCATTGGCTCACAGCATCTCTTCCACCAACCAGGTCACAGCACAGATTCTCCTCCATCTCTTGGGCCACAGGACAGTGACAACACAAGTGATGCCCCTCAAGAAACTGCACACGCGCTAGCTGCAATAGCACCTCCGCACCCACTATCAAGATGCATCCCTCTGGCAAGAGGGTAAGGGTGTCTCTCCCGTGGTGGACCCTGCCTGGGAACCTAGGGGAAAGCAGGCTCCTCCAGCAAGCAGTCCACCAAGCAGTCATCACCACCATTGCCTCAACAACGGGCTGGGAGGCTCACATGGGCCAGTTGTGCACCCAAGGGGCTTGGACTGCGAAGGAATGGAGGCATCAATCTACTTCCAGCAGCACGTCATCAACAAGACTGTCCTGATCCAAACAGACAATCAGGTGGCCATTTTCTATGTCAACAAGCAAGGGGGTGCAGGCTCTCACTTCCTCTGCTCGGAGGTGATGAGCCTTCACTCTCTCCAGATGCTGCCTGTTGCAAGCTTCCTATCTATTGGGCATGCAAAACGACTTGACAGACAAGCGGAGCTACCAGCTGAAGCCCCACGAGTGGACCCTTGTCTAGCAGGAGGCGGAATCCCTCTTCAGACACTGGGGACAACCCCAGGTGGACCTTTTTGCCACTGAGAGCAACTTGGAGTGCCCTCTATTCTGCTCTAAGCGCTCATACACCAAGAGCCTTGGATGCCTTCGACATGTCCTGGGGGGAGTGGAAACTAGTGTATGCATTTCCCCCACTCCACTCATATCCAAGATGCTACAGAGGATAGTGAGGGACTAGGCCCAGGTCATCCTCATCACCCCACTGGCTGAAGCAGATGTGGTTTCCCTACCTCCACTGCCTCGCCCTCAGCCCACTCCTACATCTTCCTCAGAAGCTGACACTCATCACCCAGGGCGGTGGGATGACCTTACATCGTAACCTACCAGCATGCAACCTGACAGCCTGGAAATTGAGAGGCTGACCTGGAGGTGCAGCAAGTAATCCTTGCAGCCAGACACCCATCCATGAGGAAGTCCTATGACCGAAGAGGAAGCATTGGCACCTGGTGCCTCTCGTGAGGACTGACCTGGTCTCCTGTCCAGTTTCCCAAGTTTTCCAATACCCTATTTGATGGTGACCTCAAAATGTAGTCCATCAAGGTCCACCTCTCCGCTATCGCCGCATTCCATGAGCACATCAATGAATGCTCTATAGCCATGCTCCCTCTAGTCGCCTGCTTCATGAAAGGCCTGGCCAACCAATCACCTGCAATGCGGTCCCCAGTTTCACCCTGGGATTTGAACGTGGTTCTTTGCCAGCTGATACAGGAGCTGTTTGAGCCTATCCAAACAGCACCACTGAAATATATCTCCTGGAAAGCCCTCGTCTTGATAGCAGTCACCTCAGCCTGAAGGATCAGCAAGCTTCAGGAGCTCATAGCATACCTACCATACATGCAGCTGTACCATGACTAGGCCACCCTCCGGACCCACCCAAGATTTATTCCAAAGGTGGCCTCAGTATTCCACATCAACCAGATGATCAAGCTGCCCATCTTATATCCAGAACTCCATGCCTCACAGGAACAGCAGGGACTACACATCCTCGACTGTGTCAGGGCCCTGCACACTATCTCCTCAGGACAGAGCCCACATGCCAAGTGGCACAAATTTTCATCTCTTTCAACCCTGGGAGGCCGGGGTGGCACTCAGTCACTAAACCACGCTGTTGCAATAGATTTCCAACTGCATCGCCTTCTGCCATGACTGGGCTGGGGCTCAGGCCATGGTCAAGATCAGAGCTCACCAGCTCTGAGCGCTTGCCACCACCATTGTCAATCTGTGAGCCGTGCCAGTGACCAACATTTGCAAGGCTGAAACCTGGTCCTTGATACACACCTTCCAAAAATACTACTGCCTAGACCTAGAGGCACAAGTGGACAGTTCATTTGGTTGGGCCATCCTGACATCTGCAATGCCCTCTGTCCTGCAACTGGGGAGCCAATAGATCCTAAAGACTAATCCCGGAGCAGACATGGATGAGGAAACTGCCCCATGATCTCCTCATGCAGTCAGCCCAAGTATGATGTTCCTAGCCATACTGTCCATGTTATGCTGTTGTCAAGTTAGGTTTAAAAGCCACTATTAGGCTTACGCTGTTGTTATGTTTTAAAGCCCACTGATGGGCTCCAGCTGTTATCAAGACCAGTTATGTCATTTAAATCTGTTCAGCCAAGACACCATGCACTGTTGTCAAAGGTCAAAGTCACGGCCCTTCAGCCTCCCTCATCAACCACAGCATGTGCAAATGTGTAGCTCAGGAGGCACCAGGTGTGGCTGACACATCCTACTTGTAACAGGGGTTATCCATGGACAGCAGGATAAGTCAGCCACACATATCTGCCTGCCTCCCCCTGGTTGAGATCAGCCTCATGCCTGGCTGCCTGCCTATCTAGCGGCAAAACCACAGCTAGAGATGCATTGGGCTAGCTAGGGGTGGGCCACCTTGGCACATGCCCAGAAAGGTCTTCCTTTCTGGGCTCAGGAGAGCACTTCCATCCTTGGTGTCGTTGGATGACATCACCAGGTGTGGCTGACTTATCCTGCTGTCCATGGAGAACCTCCGTTACAGGTAAGTAACCTCACTTTATCCTTACAAGGGGAGGACGGAAGAGGAATTTGCTGAAGCACCCACTGAATTAGTGCCTATGCTATGATGCATTTGGTTGTGTAAGGTTTATACACTGGGACTAGTCGAAAAGATACTGTATCTTATCAGAAACTTGTCAGTTAGCTTCTTTGTTTCTTCTTGAGGGGTTAAGCCAGTCTTTGTGTTGTACCTGGATTTAGCAGAAGAGGCGACAGTTTTCTCTGAGAAATGTCCTTGCTCTGAGATGTTCAATCATTTTGTAAGGGCTCCAAAGTAGCCAAGGACCATTCACTCGATAGCCACAACAATTTTGGTGCTCTGAGGGTTTGGGGTTTTTTTAAGGTCACACCTTTCCAGTAGTAGATCAAGGTGAATTACTGTAAATCCTGTATTTTCCTGTCCCCAGAGGGTTTACAATCTAAGGGTGTACCTGAAGCAATGGAGGGTTAAGCGAGCTGCCCACCACCACAAGGAGAGTCAGTGGGATTTGATCCCTGGGCTGCTCCTCCACTCCAATACATATCATGTTTATGAAATTGTTTTGATTTTGAGATCAATTCTTGGCTTTTTGCCTAAGAGCCAGGGACAGGGTCTGAGCTTATGAGCTGAAGTTTCTTGACCTTTACAGTGAGGGTGTGAACCTATGTGACATGGAAGGTTAACGTGTGGGACCCAAAGATTTTGCAACCACTGCAAAAATCTGATTTAATCCCCAGTGATGTAAAAGAGAAAGCTCTTAAACAAATCTCTTAAAACAACTTGCTGACTGGGCCTGATAGCAGGAAAACTCCTTAAACAGCAACTACTGCTGCTGCATCAGCTCCCATCCAGTGCCACTGACAATATATTAAACCAGACAAGCAAAATACATTTCTGTAAGGAGGAACCAAGGGCAAAACCCGCAGTACCTTGTCTCTCAGTCTTAAATATCCTGTCTTCTTATTTTAATTAATTTCTTGCTGCCAGTACATTTTTCTGTGAATCTTTAGGAATAAGGGTCAACAAACAAGTTGTAAATGATAATATTAAGCTGGTCCAACAACTTGTTTGTTGACCCTTACTCCTAAAGATTTACGTGGACTAATGCAATAACCACAATACTACGAGTCTTGAAATACTCGGATATAGGTGATTAAAGGCTCCATCTCGCAGCCGCTGGTCCAGCCGCAGCTCTCCCAGCCGGGATAGAGCCGCTGGAGCCAGATTGATCCACTGCCTCCTGCTTCTTCCCCAGACCAAGCTGCCCAATCGGAGCGAGCGTCACCAGCGTTAAAAGGGCGCCATCGGGCACAGGGACTCCATCTCATAGCCGCTGTTCCAGCCGCAGCTTTCCCAGCCGGGATAGAGCTGCTGGAGCCAGATTGATCTGCAGCCTCCCGCTTCTTCCCCGGACTGAGCCGCCCAATCGGGGCAAGTGTCACCAGCGTTAAAAGGGCACCATCGGGTGCTCCCGCGCCTGGCAGGCCCACGCCAGAGGGCCCTTCGGCATGGCCCTTAGGCGGAAGCCAAACCTTGAGGCCCACTCCTTGCCCACGAGCCCACCTGACCATGCTAAGAAGGGCTCAACGAAGGACACAGCAAAGTAAGCATCATACTCTACTCCACACAAGACGGTAACTAAGCAAGTCATTTAAGAACCCGTCTCTGAACACTGAATTGCTTATAGACATTACCACTAGAAATCACCTGCTAGAAATGCTATCCTTGTAGCCCGCTGTATGACTGATAGTTCAAATAGTCTACTGTATATATCCACTGCCTGATATATTGAACTGCTGCTTGAATTACCTACCAGAATTTACCTGCCAGAACTGCTACCACGAATAACTGACTATAAGCATATACTGTTTGTTACACCATGCTACCACTTGAAATTTGCCACCAGTTACGCACAGCACTCAATAGGGTCTGACTCTTGAAAGATAAATGGTCTACCTCATTGCAGCATAGCTGTCTTGTATTCCAAACCATACGAGTCCATCCCTCTGTTAGCACCCTGGTAAAGATAACTTTGATCCACCGGGTGCCACGAAGTCAACACCCAGAATGGCACCCTCCCTACTAGCCTTAGCCTGCTGCTATCTCCTCACTGGTCTATTCCACAGCACCCTTGCCCTCACCACTGACTGCAAGCCCATACCAGTTCTACAGCGCTCAGGAAGAAGATGGTTGGGTACCTCCCGCCACCCAGCAACTGAAGCCAAGCACATTCTGCACCCACACCTACTCTATGTCTCACTCCAGCACACTAAGAAATCCCAGTCAGAGGAGCACCCACACCCCCACAATCTGAAATGCACCCTCATAAACGCACGCTCAGTCTGCAAGAAATGGCCAGTCATTTCCGACCTGATACCCAATCACAACCTGGACATCCTACTAGTCACCGAGACATGGCTGTCCAAATCAGATACAGTCCTCCTCAACCAGCTCACCCCCCCCCCCCCAACTTCTCAATCCACACTTGCCACAGAACTGACCGTAGAAGTGGAGGAGCACTCGCCCTTGCCAAAACATAGCTCCAATTGCAGTTGATCTCTGCCACCAGCACAGAGCACCTCTACTCATTCACTGTAGCCAACAACCACAGCTCCATCAACCTAATCTACAGATCCCCGTCTCCCTCTCTGGATGACCTCTCAACGATAATCGACCTTATCTGTAATGCCAAGAACCCGCGCAACCAAACTGGATTGTGGGCGATTTCAACCTGCTGGCCCTCCAAGACAGCCACTCCAGAGCCTTCCTCAATGCATTTAAGGAGTTGGGCTACAAACAAATAATGAACACTCCCACTCACTCAAAAGGAAACAAGCTGGATCTAGTCTTCGCCCCACAGTCAGCCATTGGCCCGAATCATGACCTTGCTCTATCCATCACTCCAGTCCCATGGTCTGACCACAGCCTGATAAGATTCCAAATGCCCACGCACTCTTATCACACAAATGCCTGCACCTCAGCCGATACCTCCACAGCACCAGCAGGACGATTCTGGCCCTTTGACAAAGAAGAGATCCTCAACAAAACCCTGCCACTCCTCAGCCTGTCGTCAAATAGCCTCGAAGAAATGATCTTCACCTGGAACAATAGCCTGGGCTCCATCGCTCACCTACCAGCCACAAACAAGGCACCAAGGAGAAGAAAGACTGCTCCATGGTACTCCCCCGACCTACAAACATCACTCCTACATCTAAGGAAGCTTGAAAAATGATGGCGTCGATCACGCTCCACTAAGGACCAGGGAACATACAACTCTCACCTAAAAAGACACCGTGAAGCAGTCACTGAGAAAATGAAGCAATGCCATGCAGAACTCCTGCAGCGCTCCCTAAACAAACCACATGACCTATTCAACCTAGTGAAGACCCTAATAAAAGATCCGTCTCTCACCCCATCAAGCATGCTGCAACCACAGGATTTCGCAGATTACCTACAGTCCAAAACAATTTAGACCAACACAACTATGAATCCCACTCCTATGCAGGAATCACACCACTCAGCACCACTGACCACCTTCTCAACCCCATCTGAGAAAGGCATCAAGGACACCATCACTGCCATTAACACCACCACAGTTCTGAACGACCCCTGCCCAGCTTTCTGGATAAAGGCACTGCGCAAGGAATTCAGCCCATTCCTGTCCAAACTCATGGACCGATCCTTCTTGAAAGGGACGTTCCCACAAAGCCTGAAGCAAACATCCATCAGGCCACTGCTAAAAAACAAACAACTGGACACCCAGAAGGTGGACTCATACAGACCAATCTCAAGCATCCCACTACTGGCCAAAATAACTGAAAAGGTCATCCAATGCCAAATACAGCACCACATTGAGACCAATGCTCCTCTCGACCCATGTCAACACGGATTCAGGGAATCACATGGCATCGAGACTCTCCTGACCACCCTCTTCAGCACCTTAAACACTGGAATAGACAACACCAGGCAAGGATTTGCCCTCATTTTCTTGGATATTGCTGCAGCATTCGACTCCGTCAACCATGAAACTCTCTTAGCACGCCTCAAGGAGAAGGGAATCCACGATGCAGCTCTAAATTGGTGCAAGTCATACCTGACAGACAGATGGCAACATGTACGAACTGGCTCCATGACCTCCAAACCTTTCCAACAAAAACAAGGCGTGCCACAGGGATCCTCACTTTCAGCCCTGCTTTTCAATATATACATGCAGCCCATCTGCCCGCTCATCCGCTCCTTCAACATCGCCTGCCTGGTATACGTCGACGACGTGCTGCTCTACATGCCATTCTCAACTGACCAGCCAGACCTTTCCCCACTAACAACCTGCTTCGATGCTGTCACTGACTGGCTCCACACCCAAAACCTCAGAATAAACTTTAACAAAATGGAGGCCCTATTCGTTACCAGAAACCAAGCATTTACCCCTCCTGCTTCACTAAGAGTAAGAAGCGCTGAGCTCCTGAGCAAGCCCATGGTACGCTATCTAGGGGTCACATTGGACCAAAGGCTAGACATGAAAGCTTATATAAACAACACCGTCAAGGCAGTATACCACAAAATACGGACAATCCGGCATCTACAACCCCTGCTGGAGCCAGATGACTTCCGAACAATCTACCAAGCACTGGTTAGCCCCCATTTTGACTATGCCAACTCAATTCTACAGGGTCTCCCGAAGAACACGCTGAACCCACTTCAGTTTGCAATGAACGCAGCCGCCAGAATACTACGCGGAGCCTCCAGGACGGATCACGTAACCCCAATCTTGAAACACCTCCATTGGCTACCAGTCCACTGCAGAATCTCCTTCAAAATACTACTGATGACCTTCAAAGCCATCCACAAGTGCTCCTCCACCTCCCTCATGGATCTCGTCCACCCCACTTCCCCCAACAGAGCCAGAAGGTCATTCGCTTCCAACACGCTGATAATCCCAAACATAATCATGAAATGCTCTTGAGCAACAATGAACAGAGCCTTTGTGTTCTACGCACCCACATGCTGTCCATCACTGACCTCACCCAATTTAGGAAGGCACTTAAGCATCATTTATTCCTTCAGTACTACTCCCACTTTAGTGACGACTCACAACCAGGCATAACTAACAACCAGAATAACACCACCAGCACACCCACATCACACTGATGCGGCGCCATCCATTAGCACAACCGGACACCCTATATACGGAATGTGTCTATAACTGTAAATAAGTGCCAAGCAGCTCCGGCCAACTCTGTGCACCCGTGACTGAACTGCTGACCTGTATATAGTACTTAACATTGTAAATTATATATAGTTTTTGTATATAGTTACTCAACATTGTATTACTTAACATTGTAAATTGTAGCCAAGCAGACCTGGTCAGTACTGTATATCCATGACCAGATTGCTCAGCATGTACATAGTTACCCCAGTTAATCCCAATTGCAACACCTGTTCTTTGTAAGTACAGTACAGGTTCCGCCTGCTCTGTACAACTTATTGTTGACTGTAAACCACACTGATTCTAAAGAGCGCGGTATAGAAAATACATTAAATAATAATAATAATAATAGATTTACTCAAAGGTATTATCACATGCAAACATACATTATTTTCTTGCTTTTCACGCCCAGTCCTCGAAAGCTGCCAAAGAGGCAGGTTTTCAGGATATTCCTATGTGTACTCAGCAGGGATATCCTGAAAACCCAACCTGTTGGTGGCCCTTGTGGACTGGGAGTGAAGAACTCGGCATCGTTGATTGATTGATTTAGATGGTTTTAAGAGTTCTCTAATACAGTGCTTCTTAGCTCACTCCTTGCCAGTCGGATTTTCAGGATCACCACAATGAATATACATTAGACAAATTTGCATATAGCAGAGACCTACTATAAACTGATCTATTTTTGTGCACATTATGGTAATCATGAAAACCCAACTGGCAAGGCGTACCTCCTCGACAGAACTGAAAAGTGCTGCTCTAACCCAAAACCATATTTATCCAAAGTGGATTACAATCAGCATACAAAATGACATGATACATTATACAAGCATTTAAACACAGAATAAGATACCATAAAACAAACAGAAAACACTAGATTAAGCAAATAAACTTTAACTTCTTTCACAAAATACTAAAAAATCCTGTTCTAGCTGGAATTTGACCAGCAACATATTTCATTTAAGTGCATGGTATTTACCACAGGTCCAATTTTATGCAGTGGGAGCTATTTATGCAGTAGCACACTAAGACCCAACTATCACGACTTCAGCGTATTCAAAATACTGCCGCTCGCCTTATCTCCTACTCTTCCCCCAGAGACCATGCTACTCCTCTCCTTTCCCGTCTTCACTGGCTTCTTATCTCCTTTCGCATTCATTTCAAACTTCTTACGCTCACTCAAAGCTCTCCATACCTCCACACCACTATACCTGTCCGATCTCATTCACTTCCACACCCCCAGACACACCCCTCGCTCCTTCCACGTCAACCGCCTTGCACTCCCCTCCCCCTCAGCTGCTCATCTTCAATCTACCCGATCCTCAGCCTTCTTCTTCATTGGCCCAGCCCTATGGAACTCCTTACCCACCTCTCTCCGTCTGGAGCCTCATCACACCACTTTCAAACAAGCTCTGAAGACCCACCTTTTCTCCCTTGCCTTCAATCACCCTCCTCTCTAGCCTATCCTCCCCCCCACATTGTCTACCCTCCCTTTTGTTTCCGCTTTTCTTTTTTACTTCTTCTCCTTTCCTGTCAAAGAAAATTTGTAACTTCCTTTTCCGTTTCCAGCCTTGTGCCTGTTGTACTTTAACCTTTTTGTGATTGTAAACCGCCCTGCTTAATACTGAAGGGCGGTCAAGCAAGTTCAATAAACATAAACACATAGTTCATCCTAGGACAAGCAGGGATGAGTCAGCCATATATAGGTGTGTCATCATCCAATGTTGCCCAAGATGGGTGTGTCGTTATCTGACTGCACCCAAGATGAAAATGGCTCTCCCATAACTCAAAAGAAATTTTTGGGGGAGGGAGGGCATGAGGTCCCTCTGAGCATGTGCCAGTCTCCCCCACCATAAGCAATGACAAAACAGGTGATGAAATAACAACTTGTTTTATTGAAGAGCAATCAATGACATAAAGAACAGACACAATCCATTAGGTTCTACAGTATTCATTTCAAAAATAAGTTTTTGCTCCAACCTTAATAACTTCTGATCAATATTACCACTTCAACATGATAATCTATTTTTTTATAAACAAAAAATCTAAGATCCTAGAATTTATGACTATGCTGATAACAATTTTCAATCATAGGTCTGTCCATAATACGTCTCTTTACACAACTCCTATGTTCAATGATTCTAGTTTTAAAACACCTCTTTGGAGGAGCTTACAGAGACAAATGCAAATGTATATCACATTAAATGTATCCAACTTATATGTCATTTGCATCTTAGGGTGTACAAAAAATCCCTTCACCTCCCTTGTCACTGCACACACTGCAGCAGCCACATTTGTAATGTTCCTTCGGTCTGGAATCCGATTCATTAGATGATACGGCGGATGGGACTAAAAAAATCCCATAGGTTTTTGACCCCTCCTGTAGGCTATTATTACCTCCTTTCCTTTAAAGCAATCCAAAATTTGTAGAATGTGCCTAATATCTTTTGATAGAACTGAGAAATCAAATGGACTTACCACCCTCCCAGTTATCTTTTTTTTTCAGACTGGGCCGGCTGGATTAGCAGCCGTCGGGCACACTGGGGCAGGGGGGACAGGCAAGGGGCTAAGGTTGGTGGGGCAGAGGGGCAGGAGGGCAGGCCTAGGCTGGCTATTTTAAGGGCTGGCAGGCTGCAGGCCGCCCTCTTGCCCCTCCGAGCAGGACAGCCACTAAACAGCGAACAAGACCAAACGGCATGCATAGTGACTCACTTTGTGCTGCTTTTCAGCTTGTTCCCTGAGGTTCCAGACATCCTTGGCGGTTTTTCTGGAGGGCAAAGCAGTGACACAATCAACGTCTCACGGTAGGTCCTCTTCCTTGGGGCTGATCGCTCTTCCTTGGGGCTGATCAGTGGCTGCTGTGTGCTTCCCGTGGTGCACACGTCTGGATGTCCAAAAAAAAAAAAGAATGGAGTAAGCAGCGGAGCTATCAGAGCTGGCTGCATGGCTGGAGGGCAGCCAAAGGCTAGCGGGGACTTTCCGACATGCTGCCAGACACTGTAGTCGGCCGCTCTTGGTCTACAGGCTGCGGGCCGGTGGGAGGATGGAGGATAGACCACCCGGCATGCTGATGGCCCTAATCAGCCTCTCAGGGCCTCTTACAGGCTGCGTGTGCGGGGGAGGGGGGAAGGGGGGGATTCACCCAAAGTTCCAGGTGACTGCTCAAGCTCATTCTGACCTCCTCAATATGTGGCCTGCAGTGCGAGCAGTGGCAGCCGGCAGGGGACAAATGTGGCGGGAGTGGCAGTATGGACCTGGAGCAGGTGATGGCCCCCTGGATGCTCCTGCTACACACGGGCGAGTGCCAGATCTTCTGAGCCTTCCAGTGCAAGTGGGGGCTGGTTGCATTGACACCACCTCGCAGAACTCAAGGCCCTAGACATGTTCCTGATCCCCAGGGCCTCACCTCATGGGGCGCAGCAATGTGAAAGAGGGCTGGAGATAGAAAATTAAAATTGATACCAATGCGCCTGGAGGCCTGTCCCTTGGCCCAGCAAGCAGTTGGCGTCTAGTGAGAAAGGGGGCTAGGCAGAGGAATTTTTTTTTTTTTAGAATTGCAGCCGTTTCGCAGTGCTGCAATCCATCCATGGTGCACTTCTGCCATCTAGCGGTGGTTTAGTGCTATGGCACCTCTTTTAAAGTGTGCTTTACTTATATGGATGGGGAAAGATAGGGATTACTGTCATGGAAGGGGAAAATATATGTGCATATAAAATAGGTACAGTGGGACCAGATAGTTTAACAATTAAATAAATAAAATTATAGTAAAATAAAGGAGAAGGGCTCTCACTTAGTAAGTACAAGAATGGTGAGCAGGTACATCATATAGGGGAAGTGAGATTGTTCTTGTGGTTTTTCTTTTCTATCTCCTGTCATGCAGTCACAGGATTGGCGCTCGACTGGGGCACATAGGGGGTATGAAAGTTTATAAAAAAAAAAAAAAAAGCAGACAGGAATGTAGGGACAGTGGTGGTGGTGGTGGTGTGTGTGTGTGTGTGTGGGGGGGGGGGGGTAGGGCTCCAGGATTCTGGGTCGGCGGGAGGTGGCACATATTTCCATTGGTAACTCTGTGTTATTCCTCCTCCTAGCTGTTTTCCCACTGCAGATATGCCAAGAAAGAGCAATGGAGCCCGGTCCAGGACGCAAGGAAGGTGGCAACAGGACACAGAAGTAGGGTGAATGCCAGGGCATCATCTACGGCCACAGCTAAGGCATCCACAATGGCCATGGCTATGAAAAGGAAAGCGAATAGCAATATGGCTGCAATTTCCACATGTCGCAGTAAGCGGTCAGCACCAGCTCGGCAAGAACAAGGGGCAAAGAATATCAGCAAGGAGATGGAGGAGCTCATACGGATGCTGCAGGAGCAAGTCAGTCAGCAAGGCCCGGGGGTTGTCAGGTAGCGCCTCGAGGTTGCAATACCCACAAGAGAAGGGCGAACACTGGTCGCATAGTCCAATGCAGGGCCAAGCTCAGCTGCAGCTTCTTCCTGAAATAAGTCCGTAGGGACTCTAGTGGTGCAGGAGCTGACATCCTCATCTGATAGCTTGGTGTCAGACAGTGATGGGGAGCTCCTCTGGCAGGGGTAATTCAAACTGCACTAAAAAAAACTTTAAGAAGTATAAGACATGCCAGAGAAGCTCGACGTCCAAAGTGTGGTCTGGCGGGGTAAGGGAGAACAGCTCCATAGCCGCCACCATGGGGGAGGGGGGGGGGCAGCTGTCCCAGCAATGCCATTGGTGGCCACTGCACTGGAGGCTTCCAGTGGCGATGTGAGATGCAGTATCTCCTCATTGGCTAGTTCCGTATCAAGTTAAAGAAGAAAATTTGGAGGCGGGAGTTTATAGACATCTTCTCGCTGCTAATTAGGGATCAAAATGGTGAAAGCAAGGACAAAGAGAACGAGAAGTCTGGGGAGAGAGAGAAGAAACCTAAAAGTTTTAAGCCAACCAATAACTAGGTTTCTGCCTTCCATATTTTTATGAGTGTCGTAGTTGAACATGAGCCAGAGCTGAGCCCTTACCTGATCCACTACCTCAAGTGCTTTGGCGGCTGGGCGTGGCTGAATTATGACATCAAATTTAGGAGGAGTATGGCTGAAGACCACACAATTACGTGGCAGCACAGAGTCCTTGACATGTGGCTGGATGAGATGGCACCCAACAGATCACTGAATGCTCACAGCACCCCTCAGCCATTTCAAGCCTACATCGCGTGACCCCTTAGCTTCGGCCAGGCACCTGGGAGACGTTATGGTGGTCAATTCAATAATGGCCATTGCACGTGGAACCCATGTAAGTTCTGCCATGTCTGTTCAGCCTATGGAGCTAACCACATAGCTACACTATGCAGATCAGTAGGGGAGGGCAAGCCCTTCAGGCCACAACCCCATCGCTCCACTGGCAGAATTTGCCCCATCACTAATCAGGCTTTAGAGAATGTGCTCTTGACTTCACTTTTATCCCCATTGAGATAAGGTGTGTAGCATCATCAGTGGTTTCTCACAAGGTTTCCACATTCCTGCCTCTGGGCACACTGCCACACCCACAGTGCACAATGCCTCCTCCGTGCTTAAATATTTTCCTGTAGTGAAAGAAAAGCTGGCCAAAGAAGTCAGCCTGGGGAGAATAGCAGGCCCATACTGGGACCTCCGTTTCCCCAGTCTGGTCCTCTCTCCATTGGGCATAGTTCCAAAGAAAGAGCCAGGCAAATTCCACCTCATTTTTAACCTCTCTTACCCAGAAGGGGCTTTGGTCAATGACCATATCGACCCTCACCTGTTTTCAGTGCAATTGACCAGGTTATAGCAGTCATGAAGTAAGTAGGTCCGTAGACCCAACTCGCCAAGGCTGACATTGAGTCGGCTTTCCAAATCCTCCTAGTGCATCCTGAGTCCTTTCACCTGCTGGGGTTCCTTTCGAAGGCTGCTACTACTATGACAAATTTATGTCCATGGGATGCTCAATTTCATGCGCATATTTCGAGTTTGTTTAGATCCTTCGTGCACTGGGTGGTGGAGGAGTTATCCAGCTCTGACTCAGTGGTGCATTACTGGATGATTTCCTGTTCATGGGTGCCGGGGTTGAAGAGTGCGAACGAGTCCTCGGCTCCTTTGAGCAAGCTGCTGAGGGTTCGGAATTCCTCTGGCAGTCGAGAAGACTGTGCACCCTTTGTCAACAATTACATTCCTACTGGTATCGAGTTAGATGTCAGGGCTCAGATGTCTTGATTGCCTAGGGATAAGCTCAAGAAATTGAGAGCAGCCATAGGGCAGATGATAGGCCTTCGAAAAGCAACACTAGAGCAGTTTCAGTCACTGCTCGGCTTACTATGCTTTGCCTCCAAGGTAATCCCCATGGGGCAGGGTTTTTGTTGCTGCCAAGCCTTGGCGACGAGGGGGATAAAAATGCACCACCACCACATCAGGGTCAGCAAGGCCATATGGGAGGACTTGCATGTCTGGGAACAATTCTTGCAATCTTTCAATGGCCTGGCGTTCTGGCAGCACCCCTCCCCGTTGTGAGCGGAGTTTATGAATGCATCAGGTGGGGATGGCTTTGGAATATACTTTAAAGCGGCATGGTACTCCGAGCCCTGGCTGGACGCCTGGCACTCATACGACACAACCAGGGACATCATGTTCCTGGAACTTATCTCCATAATGACATACCTGTTTATCTGGGCCCTGCAATTGGCCAACAAGGCAATTACATTCTGCACCGACAATATGGCGGTGGTGCAAGCAGTCAACGGGATGTATGCCAGAATGTTGGGGGTAGCGGTGCTCCTACGGCAGATTGTGTTGAATTGCCTGTTGCACAACATTACATTCAGGGCTGAGCAAGTGCCTGGTTTTAAAAACACGGTTGCCGATATCCTTTCTCGTTTTAAGATGTCAGCATTCTGGGCCAATGCCCCTGGGACAGATGCAGTCAAGATATCCATTCCGGAGGTGGTCTGGGCATTTGACTCACTGAAGTTTGGAACCTCCTGATGGCGTTCCCTGGCAGAGCATATCAGGATCACCTACTTGAAGGCATGGGGGTACTTCTGGGAATTTTGTGTGCACGACGGCGTTTGAAATATCTAAATGACAGTAGTCTCCGTCAATAGGATTTTTAATCACGTATTTATATGAGATATTTTTTCAAATCCAGCGGTTTCAATTTCAGGTGTCTTTACGCTGCAGCTTTTCAAAATTGAAATTTACCCTTAATTTAGTTTTAATCTTACCCTTTGTGATATTTAAAGATGCGGCTTTCTTATGTTTTAAATGGCACTTGTTTTCTACACAGTACTGGTCTTGTAATGATAAGAGACTATGATTTTTCGGTCATTTTACTGAAAAGCAGCTTTTCAAGTGAATATTATGTCCTTTTTGAAAGTTTGTGCAGCAAAGAAATAGCTGTCTATCGATATTTGTCCTTTTCTGCTGGTTCACTCCTGCCACTCCCTTTTAGATAATATATGTCTATCCTCAGCCTCTATGCATTAACACACTATGCCTATATCAGCTTATTGTTTTATATGATATTTGAATTATTATTTGTATTTATTTTCATTTGTACAGCATTATTATATACTAGAACAGAAGGTTACAGGCTCTTTTGGCCTAACATTCTTAAACAGAGGTATTTATATTGATGTTTTATAAGTCACATCCTTTCATCATTCATTTTTATCTTTCATCTTTTTTATATGTTTCTTTTTATATCTATATCTATCTATCTATATATATTATATATATATATATATATGAGAGTTTTATCTTGCATATAATTGTGTTTACAGTTGTTCAGTTTTATGATTGTTTAAGAATTTTAATAATTTTAATAATTATATTTATTTTAATTTAGTTCTTTTTATATGTATTCATGTCTATATTGTGATCTGTTCTTTTATGACTTTTGTATTTATGTTTTTTTTATTCTGCGCTCTTTAGAATCAGTGTGGTTTACATGTATACTAACAGGTACTTTTTATTCCCTTGTCTCCAAAGGGATCACAATCTAAGTGTACCTGAGGCAATGGAGGGTTAAGTGGCTTGCCCAAGGCCACAAGGAGTGGCCATGGAACTAGAGACCCCAGTCCCTCCGGCCTGAAGTTGCTGTCCCCAGGTGGGACTTGAACCCCTGGCCTTCCGGCCTGAGGTAACCTGTCCCAACCACGGAGCCACTCCCGCCAGACTAACCCCTGATGAAGGGTATCGAAACATGACCTGTGTCGGGTTGTCATTGGTCTTATAGAAATAAAGCTCTGTCTTTCCACATTATCATGTCTTAGGGGGATGTTTACTAAACATTCTTATCGTGCGGGGCCGCGGTAGTGTGCCTGTGCCATATAAGGAGTGGGCGGATCAGGCTGAAAAAAGAAAAAAACCGGGAGTAAGCAACCGGACGTGTGCGCGTCGCGCTAATGTGCGGGGGGTCGACATTAGCGCGTGGAAAGGCAAAGTGGCGCGCCGTTGGGTATAGAAAACAACAGAGCCGTAGTACAACGGTGAAGACACTGACCAATGGTGCAGGGGCCATGGGTTCAATCCCCCATTGTGCGCAAGGAAAAAGGCCAGCTGAGGCAGCAACTGTAATGGGTAAAATTGTTTTAGGAGGCAAATTAATTTGGAACGGCATAAGGCGGCGCACAGTTCTTTTTGGGCGGCATAAGGCGGCGCACAGTTCTTTTTGGGCAGCATAAGGCGGCGCACAGTTCTTTTCGGGCAGCATAAGGCGGCGCACAGCTCTTTTTGGGCGGCATAAGGCGGCGCACTGGTCCTCGGGCGGCAGAAGGCAGCGCGCTGATAGGCACAAGGCGGCGCGCTGATGCACAAGCACAGGAACAGAGCCACAGCACAATGGTGAAAATACTGACCAATGGTGCAGGGATCAGGGGTTCAACCCCTCACAATGCCCAGTGAAAAATGCTTGCTGAGGCAGTATGTATTATGTTGTGGAGTGCTGTAGGAGGCATGATAATTTTATTTTGTTACCACTACTAGCAAACGCACTCTCCCAGCATGTTAACATACGGCGGCCCATAAGGCACATGTTACAGTGCACTGTTCGCCAAGGCACCCTTGAATGTCCCCTATAGGGCACCATGTATGTTGCGACACAGGATAATGTATAGTGCACCCTATATGGATGGCAACCATAAGGTGGACTACAGGGCGCCCTATAAAGCACCCTCAGAGGCACCTAATGGGTATAGTAAGCTGAGGGTGGTCTTGCCGGCATAGACATATGTACAGTAAATAAAAATAAAGCTGTGGACATCCCTATCAAAGGGCCCCACTGTGGGTTTGAACCCATGACCTCTAGCTGCACAGGCAGTGACGTAACCATTGGGCTACAGCTCCATAGCTGTAAGCAAGCCCCTGGCTGGCTGCAGATAGCCTACACGTCACCTCACAGACAGTCTGCTGGTGTAAACAGGATAGGGTAGGCCACCCGTACCCATGATGCACTGCACATGCAAATTAGCTGTCCACAGATGGACACAAGATGGGGAATGCACCCCCACAGCACCTCGGCCTTGTTGGGGGAAGTGACCAGGTGCACCCACAGAGCACCTTGGCCTAGTAGGGGGCACTGACCGGGTGTTTTACTGGCACAGAGTAGCCACACACCGTTACATCGTGCGGGTACTGTGTTCATCCTGAGTGTGCAATCAGGTGCCCAGGACCAGGTCCACAACACCTTCCATGGCTGATGGAGGCCAAGCGGGAGTTCCAAAGCAGTGTTAATGTGTAAGATAGCTAGTTTCTGCACAAACACCATGGATATCCCTGTCTGCCACAGCCCCCATTGGGGAGAGCAAACATGGCTCTCTCTCCTCCTTCCCCACACCCCCCCCCCCCCCCCCCCCGGTGGCAAACATGGTCCCTCTCTTCCTCTCTCCTCCCCCGGCAAACATGGTCCCCCATCAAGAGATCCACACTCTACCTCCCTGCAAAGGTGGCAGTAGAGGGCAACAGCAACCCCAGTCCTGCTGAGGAACACACACCCCCACAGGGCAGCTCCATACACAGCCATGACACAATAGCAGACAGACATAAGCCCAGGATATGGTAAGCTGCACTCCACCACCAGATATTCCCCTGCAGCAAGCCAACAGCCACTGCACCCTGCAAGCCAATCCAGCAAGACACATACCAGCTACAAGCAGTCTGCTGGTTAGTCCATAGTGCATGTTCCCAATGGAGATGCATGCACCCAGAACTGGGCTGCCTACATACACAGCAAGCAGATAGATCAGTGACTGGGCCCCAAATAGAAACCCATATCTATCACATGAGAGAACTACTATACAGCACTATGGGGGTGCCTAGCCATGCTGTGGTCACCGCACAGTCAGGGTGAGCGTGATCTCCCAGAAGGACATGCTTTGGCCACCCTGTCTGTGTAGGTGGTGGCCGGACACTACAATGTCCCAGCCAATGCCCTATGCCCGGTGCAGATGCATCCTGGCCAGGCCACCCTGTCCTGGCTATACCCATGGTACCTTGCACCTCATTATGCACATTGGCTGGCCAATACTGGCAACAGTGCTGGCAGTGTGGGCTGTGGAAGGGGCTTGCAGCCAACACCCACTGTATAGACAGACACACACTTCCACACCTATGCCATCATGGTGCTACGATTGAAGGGGTAATTAGCCTTGCCCACCAAACCGGTCCTGAGCACGGCAAGGCATGGATATGGTACGCATTACAGCTGGTGGTCACTCCCCAGGGTGGTAAACACCGTCAGAGGTCAGGCCTGGAGCACACCCTGCAAACACCTATCAGATTGTTTGGATGGGGTCAACTAGCAGTATGTACGTAACGTATGGATATCTATCTGCCTGTGCTCCTAGCAAACGTCTCAGAGCTGCTTACCGTATACCTCAGGTGCAGGGTGACATTGGTAAGTTATGCAAGTGCTAGTTTTGGGTGCTGCATGCAGGGTCCAATGTTCTGCCTTTCCAGGAGACATTGGCCAATGGGGCCTGTGGGTGTGGGTGTGGGTGTGTCTGCCCTTGATGGCTGCTGCTTTACGGCACAGATTCCCAACTCCAGTCCAGGTTTGCATCACACTGTTCGGGTTTTCCTGCTGTCCCTCATGAATATGCATGAGCTACATCTACATGCCATGGGGGTGGTGCATAGATATACAGCACAGGCATTTGTATGTGTGGCATCATGGAACCTGACTGGTGCGTGCCCCACCAGGACTGCATTTGCGTGATTCTGCTCTAGGTACTGCCCCTGTTCATGGTGTCTGTGCTCCGTGGGGTAAAAGATAGACGTATTGCCATTGCATATGTCCTCGCCAGGAAAGGTGTGCCCTTACTATCACTGTTTACTTGGGGGAAAAATATGTGGGCAAGATTGGCAGTTGCCCCAGTTGGGCTTTGAACCTGTGGCCTTCTGCTCTTGCATGCAGTGTCTGTGTGCACTGCACCACCGTGTAGCTACAGATTGGGTGGATTCCCTGGAATGTCCATGACTGTGGATCCGACAGGGCCTGTCTGTTGCAGTCTGTTGCAGTGGACGGTGGCAGCCTGCACATGGCTAGGCCTCTGTCTTCTGTCGCTAGCAGCCACTGCCCCCTGCACCACATGTACTCGTCCGCCAACATGCTCCCATACAAAGCAGGTGACCTGATTGGAATGTGGCAGTACGGGACTGCATTTGGGGTACTTGGCTGTGGGTAATGCCCATTGTTGTGGTGTGTGCGCGTTGTTGGTTAAAATATGGGTGTTTTCCCCATGCTTCTGTCCCCTGCAATACAGGGGTGTCTGCGCTATCTGTGTTTAGTGGTGGGTAAAATATAGGAACTGGGCTGGCAAGTGCCCCAGCTGGGCTTTGAACCCCTGACCCTCTGGTCCTAGAGGTACTGACTCTGTCCGCTGCACCACACTATGGCCACTGAGACAGTGCAGCCCCTGGAGGTAGTAAGCCTGGCAGGATGGAGTCACAAACCCTGCTCTACGCAATTTTACTGTGGGCATATGCACCCTGTCTGGTGGCAAACGTGCACATAAACCCCGGAATTGACCACGGGAAATGGGGGACACAATATCACCACACTGGGCAACAGTGATATTAATGGGCAACCATAGCAAACACTCCGAGGAAAGCTCCAAAAAAGGAAATGTTTTTCGGAAGTGTCTCCGCTCCGTAGACCCTTCCAATATTCATCTCTTTTTTTCTGGAGCTTTGCTGGGTGTGTTTTGTATATTTGCCCATCACTATAACTGTTACCCAGCTGGATTTCTATTTTTAATATCTTTGTTGTGGTCATTTTCGGGTTCTATTTGCAATTTTGTTCTGTGCACATATTTCACACTGCTCACGTTTTTTAGGTTTCCCCGGTTTTCCTGTACATTGCTGACGGAAATGGTTTCTCTTCCCTTTAAATGCCCTCTACCGCGAGTGTTTCACTCGCGCTATTTTTTACATGCAAATTCGGGCCCGATACTGTGCGGGGAGCCTCTCCCCTCCCACTCTCCACCCATTGACCCCGTCCCTCCGCCCCTCCGGAGCCTTCCTCCGCCCTCCTTTAGCCGTTCCACGCCTCTATCGGACATTTGCGGGCCCGCACTTGCACGGGGCCCGTTAGTGTGCCGCGTACCTGTGCGGGGGTGACACGCACGTGTGCGGGGCATTTAAACGCGTTTTTGCGTGTTTCAATGCCGCGTTGCCGTGCGCTATTTTGCGGCGCGCAAATTTGCGGACTTTAGTAAACATCCCCCTTAGACTAGGTTCTTCATCTTACGTGATACTTGCTTTTGTTGTGGTGCACCCTCCTCAAAATATGCACCAGGATGCGCTAGTCTCCAATTGGAGGACGTTGTTTTGAGTGGCAGCATGCTCTTGTTGCATATACATCAATCCATGACAGACCCCAAGGGAAGGGGGCCCAGTTGTCGTTGGCCCCCCTCCCAATGGATATCACGTGCCTGCTCCGGAATTTTAGGGATTACAATCACGTCCATCTGTCTGCTGGTACGCAACTGTTGATCCATGCGGATGGCACACCCCTCTCACGTTTTCAGTTTGACAGGGTAATGAAGTTAGTGGTTGCACATGTGAAACTAGATGTGGGCTACTCCGGCACACATTCATTCTGCATTGAGGCGGCTACAACTGTGGCGGGATTGGGTATGATGTGGGAACAGATCATGTCTATTGGCCAATGGCACTCTGATCACTATAAGCTGTATATTCGCCCAGAGGGAAGGGTGCGATAGTTCCCATGTCATTTGATGCCATTGCTTGCTAACTAACTTGTTTCCTGTATTTTTTTCTCTTGGTTGATCTATCCGAGGTGCAAGTTTCCCATGAGGCCCTCCAGAAGTCTGGATCTGCGGACATTCCTATGAGCATTGGGCCCAACAGAGAACATGGACTAGACCCCAGGGTCTCAACTTGGACCTAAGTGCGGCAGGTCTCCATAGTATGGATATGTGTTCTCAGTATGGTGTGGGACCAGCTAGTGCTGACACTCACATACAAAAAGAGGGCGGGAGGAACCCCTTGGGCATTGGTCGTGCACCTGAGGGGGGGGGGGGAATGACCTGATGAAGTTTCCTAGTGTAGAACTTGCCAGGAAGATCCAGAGGGAGCTCCTAGAGCTGACTAATCATTTCCCCAGCTGTCGGCTGGTATGGCCACATATCATACCATGAAGAGTGTGGGGGGATGAACAATCTCACCGTGCAGTTGAAAAGACCCGATGCAAGGTGAATAGATGGATGGCCCAGTTTATGGAGTCCATCGGGGGGAGCTGTGTATGGCATGATCTCATTGAAGAAACCTGCCCAGGCTTATATTGTGCAGATGGAGTGCATCTGTCGGATATTGGAATGGATGTATTCCAGTGCATGATACAAGACGCGATCGAGGTGCTGTTGGACAAGGCAAGGGCTGGCCGCAGCTGAGTCTCAGGTGGGGGCTCCCTGCAACAAGCAAGAAGTTGCTGTTGGAGGGGCGTGGCTGGGATTGAAGGGGTACCAGACTGAGCACACAGCCGTACAATACAGCTTAAGGGGAATGGCCATATGGGAAGTTGTCCTCCCCAATTTAGTCAACGGGTTTTCAGCAGGATCAGAGAGCAATGAGCCTCTCCTGGCTCGGATGATAGGAAAGGGAGAGTGACAACTATGCATCAGTAACCCAAGCAGGTGCGAGTACCGACCTTTGATGGGTCGGACCAAACCGTGAAGGTGAAACCCTCCTGCAAACAGGGGGCCAGGGGCATGCTTTAACAGCTTACCCCCAGCTGGCACATCATGCAGGCGGTGTATTTGTTGCTGGCATATAATGAGAATGGAAGGAGTTGAGGCAGAGGGGTGGGCTTTCACGGCCTCACCTCCAGGTGAGTGCAGGCTGTGCATCTCGAAGAGGGGTTCTTCCAGTTTTTGTATAGGTTGTGGTTTGTACAGAAGCATGGTTATGTATTGTATGTACCTGTATTATATGATAGTTATGTGTTGCAGCCAGAAATTTATGCTGCAGCCAGAAATTTGTTCCAAAAATTGTATTTTAATAAAACCTTTTTCTCTCGTAAGTTCTTAGTCCTTGCATGGTGTCAGAGGGAATGGGAGGGAAAGGGAAGTGGGGGGAGATTGACTGCAGGAGCCTGGATGCCACTTACCTGGTTGTCAAAAGATCTGATCTATTGGAGGCCTTTTGAAATATTCTGTTCTGGATAACCATGTTCTAAAAAACGAATTAAAAGATCACAGGAACATTTCTCAAAATCACCCTCCAATGTGCGGACCCTCTTCATCCTAAGAAATTGACTTGTCGGAAGGTTATATTTTAAATGTTTATTATGAAAACTAGTATAGTGTTGAAATGTATTCTTACTAGTCAGCTTGCAATACAGTATAAAGATGTAATAAGCACATCCTTTATTTTTTTGAAGAGAATATCAAGAAAAGATACAGTCAAACCTCGGTTTTCATTTGCCCCGGTTTTCATACGCTTCGGTTTTCAACGTCTTTTTTGACTGAGATTTTGTCCTGGTTTTCATACATCGCTTCGGTTTTCAACGTCTTTTGACTGAGATTTTGTCCCGGTTCTCGTACATCGCCTCGGTTTTCGTAAAGTACAGTACTGTAAATACATACACCCTTGCGCTGCACACCATTCTGTATACACTGCCAGAACGCCTGCCTGGTCCCGGCAGCACTGCCCCCCGGACTCACCGATCGCCAGCGTGATGAGAAGCAAAAGCCAGCTGAGCACGTAAATGAAACACATCCTCGAGCCTGGTCAGAGTCAGAGAGGCAAGGATTGCGCAGAGAGGAAGGCCCCGATCTCGTCCACCGCCTGCCCGTTCTCTGGAGTGCCCCCTCAGGCTCGGAGGTAGCAGGGAAGAAAAGCTGTCAACGTAAGCAGGAGATGTTGCATGAATGTGGGAGGCAGTTCTTTCTCTTGCATGGTACGTCTGAAGCTATATCATTAAGATTTTCTGCCATTCTGAAGCATTGAGCAGATAATGTAAAGGTATTTTAATGGGCTGAATCCAATGTGATTCCGAAGAGAGCTGGGCACAGCAGCTTGTCAGGGTGGCTAAGGCCAGATGTTAACATACTGCACTGTACAGTACTGAACTTAGCTTGCTTTCAGTGATGTTAAATGTTCATTTATCCATTTCATTAGTCATTTATATTTATTTCTCATTGTTTTCTGTATGTAAAAATATAGTTATTCTCTATAAAATGTATTTTTGTGAATATTTTTGGGTGTCTGGAACGGATTAATTGGATTTACATTATTTCTTATGGGAAATATTGCTTCAGTTTTCATATGTTTCGGTTTTAGTCAGACTTTTTCGAACGGATTAATCATGAAAACCGAGGTTTGACTGTATTTCAGACTCATGATAAGTCATTTCAGATTTTCATCCCTAGAATTAAGCCAGAGATGGAACCAATTCAGAGTGTCTATATGTCCTTGCCATAAGACAAATATATCATCAATATATCTCATCCAAATGACAATATAATTGCTATATGGATGTTGCTGCAGATACTGTATTTGTTTTCAAACTCTCCAACATATAGTATGGCTATATTGGAGGTCATAGAGCTCTCTATAGGTTTTCCTTTAACCTGTTTTAAAATCTTTTCTCCAAACAAAAGTAATTGTAAGAGCCATCTCTGCCAGCTCAATAAGGAATTCAGAGGGAATGTGTATCGGGGGGATCTCTTATAGAGAACATGATAAATAACCTCTAATGCTTCTTTTTGAGGTATATTTGTGCATAATGAATTAATATCAAGAGTGACCAAAATTATATCACAACCAATATCCTTGATTCCATCCAAAATAGTAATCATATGAGAAGAATATCTTATATATGATGACACAGTGAGAACAAATGGTTGTAAAAAATAATCTATACATTTTAATAGTGGTTTGAATGCAGAGCCAATTGCAGAAATAATTGACCTGCCAGGGGGATTGTTAAAAGATTTGTGGATCTAGGGATGTGTATGTATCATAGGAATCACAGGATATGATCTCCTTATCTGTAAGGAAACCTTGTTGATAACCACATTCAACAATCCTGTCAACAGGCTACTTACTACAATCCCTACTGAACATTTGTATAACGCTACAAGACGTATGCAGTATTGCACAGACACATTAAAACATGGTCCCTGCTCATCAGAGCTTACAATCTAGTCAAGACAGATAACACAGTAGTTGTAGATACGGGATACATCTAAGGGGCATGGTAAGGAAACACAAGGGAGATCAGGTGAGTCAAGATCCAAAAGCGGCAGCGAAAAGGTGAGTTTTCAGCCTGGATTTGAAAAGGGCCAGAGAAGGCACCTGATGTACAGACTCAGGAAGTTTGTTCCAGGTATAAGGAGCAGCAAGGTGAAAGGAGCGAAGTCTGGAGTTAGCAATAGAAGAGAAGGGCACAGATAGAAGCAATTTGCCAGAAGAGCGGAGTTCCCAAGGAGGGGTGTAGGAAGAGATAAGAGAGGAAAGGTAGTGAGGAGCTGCAGAGTGAATGCATTTATAGGTCAGTAGGAAAAGTTTGAACTGGATGTGGAAACGGATAGGGAGCCAATGAAGTGACTTGAGAAGAGGGGGTAATATGAGCATGACGAGGCTGGCAAAAGATTAGCCGCACAGCAGAGTGTTGAACAGATTGAAGGGGAGAGAGATGATTCAAAGGGAGACCAGCAAGGAGTAGGTTACAATAGTCTTGAAGGCAGGTGACTAAGGAGCGGATAAGTGTCTTAGCAGTGTGTTCAGAAAGGAATGGGTGAATTTTGTTGATGTTGTAGAGAAAGAAATGGCAGTTTTTAGCTATCAGTTGGATGTGTATGGAGAAGGAGAGAGAGGAGTCAAAGACGACCCCAAGGTTGCGAGCTGAGGAGACAAGTTGGAGTAGGGAGTTAACCACAGAGACTGAGAAAGGAGGAAGGGGAGGAGGGTTTAGGGGAAAAAATAAGAAGCTCAGTTTTGGCCATGTTCAGTTTCAAGTAGTGGCGAGACATCCAAGCAGTAATGTCAGAAAGGCAGGCAGAGATCCTGGCCTGGATTGCTGGAGAGATTTCAGGAGTAGAGAGGTAGATATGGCAGTCATTAGCGCAAAGATGATACTGAAAGCCATGGGAAGAGATGAGCGCACCAAGGGACCGGGTATAGAGAGAGAAAAGGAGTGGACCCAAAACAGATCTTTGAGATCAGCTGTAGGATATTTTCCCAGAGGCTTATAAAACATTCTCTCCCAACTGTCTATCAATTTCTTTAATGTAGTCAGCTCAATTTATGGCCACGTTACCATCTTTGTCAGCAGGCCTTATGACTCCTTATCATGTTGTAATGTGCTTATGGCTTTACATTCTTCTTCTGATAAATTATAAAATACACATCTATTTTTATTTTCTAATCTGGTGATCTTATCCATAATTATCTATTCAAAGATATTAATTACAGGATGGGGTGGGCCCAGAGGAATCTATTTAGAGTCATTTTTGAGAAGTGTCTCATCACAAGAGATATGTGGATTCCTTGACATATAGTCCATGATTTTAAGTTTTCTTGTTAATTTAAAAAAAATCTACTCTGATATTAAATGCATGATAACTGTGCCTGGATACAAATGACAGTCATTTTTCCAATGTCCTAATTTCAACTTCTGTTAGATTCCTATCCAATAGGTTTATAATGTTAGAGGAAGGGTGGGGTGGTTCTCTGTATACTGGCAGTGAGTTGCCTTTTTTTTTTTTGGTTGTACTCCTCCACCATAGGGCCATCCCACTTCCTCCCTCAGTTCTTCATTTACATCCTGCCCAACGGTCAGAATTTCTTTTTCTCCTGCTCCCCTCGCTATTAAACTCCGGTTCAGAAAAGGACAAAATTACAGCAGAAGACTCATGGTCTTATCAGAGGCAGCAAATTACAATGATCCACCACGACCAAGTTGAAGCTGGGTTTTAAAAAGTGCCCAGGCTGTGCCAAAAGCATTAACATCACCGAAGCCCACGAGGTCTGCATTTACTGGCTCAGACTAGCTCACTACATCAACTCCTTCCTGCTCTGCAGGATGATGTCACCCCAGTCAAAAACAAAGAAGAAATGCACTGAAGGAATTTTTAGCTTAACCCTCAGCCCTGTTAACAATGACTAGTGCTGATTCTTCCTTCTCGGCTGCTTCAAATTCGTTTTCAGCTTGGCCAACCATGGGGCTCCTTTGTGCCATTGATCTGTACCTCCCTGCAAAGTTGGAGGGGGGGGGGAGAGGAATTCTCTGGCTGCCTCAGCTGGCTCTAGGGAAGCCCAGAGAAGCCCAGGGAGTGCCAGCTCTGGTGATTCCCTCCACCTATTGCAGCGATGTGACCAACAGTGTTCATGGCTCCACAAGCCACCTGGATGTGACAAAACTCAAATTCCATATCAGTCTATCATGATGGAGTCTGCCATGAAGAGGTCCAAGAGCTCATACTCTCAGTCAAATGCCCTGCCAGGGACAGACCAGAACATTTTAGACTCTGCTAAAAAGGTTAGGACTCTTTAACCTAGAAAAGAGACGGCTGAGGGGAGATATGATAGAAGTCTATACATTAATGAATGGAGTGGAACGGGTAAACGTAAATCAATTGTTTACGTTATCAGAATATAGAAAGACTAGGGGACATGCAATGAAGCTACAGGGTAAACTATTTAAGACTAATAAAAGAAAATATTTTTTCACTCAACGTGTAATCAAACTCTGGAATTTGATACTGGAGGAAGTAGTAAAGGCTGTTAGTGTAGCTGGGTTTAAAAAAGGTTTGGACAAGTTTCTGGAGGAAAGGTCCATAAACCATTATTAAGAAGGGACCCAGGATATCAATGCTTGACCCAGTACAAGCACTGTGGAACCTGTGTCTTTTGGGGAAACTGCTAGGTACATATGACCTAGATTGGCCACTGTTGGAAACAGGATACTGGGCTTGATGGACCTTGGTCTGACCCATTATGGCATATCTTATGTTCGAAGGTGCCAAGCTCTGCTGCAGGATTATCACCCACCAGTTCCAGGAGATCCTATATCTGGACAAATTTTTGGAAAAGGCCAAGAATGCCTAAACATCTCTCCCCACAAAGACCAAGAACCCCTCTCCCCCATCTTGTAGAATATGGAGGAATGCAGTAAACACCTTATCTTCTCAGCTTTTGATGCCTTTGAGACCTCTGTTTGCATGGCTGGGGTTTTCATTGCAGCCAGGCACATGGTATGGCATGGCTCAGGGCATTGGGCCTACATGAGGACACCTATAGTTGGCGGGTGCCCCCTGTTCAGGCAAGAACCTCTTTGACAACAAAATGAAGGAGATGGTGGATGTCATCAAGGACGACTTTACCACCCTTCAAACCCTCTCCACTGATGGCTTCAATCGGGCATCTATATCCAGGAAACATCAAGGATCCCAGCGAAAACCCTACTCACCCCTGCACTGATACAACTACAGTTCTTCCCAACAGAGATCATGCCAGAAGTGAAGGCAACAAAAACAAGTTAACACCCTTGGCCTCAAAGAATATTCCTAGCTTTTGACTCAAATGGTGGGGTGCCACTTCACTCACTTTACTGGGAGCACATAATCACCAACAAGTGGCTACTGAACACTATACGTGATTATTGCATATGCTTCTTCACTCCTCTATCCCCAGACAGATTCTCCCCTCCCACGAGCACTCAAAAACTATGAACTTCATCCTCCTTCAGGAGGTCCAGTCAGTACTCGAGGCAAGAGTGATAGAGCCTGTTCCCCATTTGGAAATCAACCAGGGGAGCTACTCTTACTACTACCTCTTACTCAAGAAGACTTCCGAGAAATTCTAGATCTCGCACAACTCAATAAGTACATCTTCAGAGAGAAATTCAGGATGCATTCTCTTTACTCCCACATACCAATGCAGGAGTCCCAGAAGAAATACTTCCACTTCTCCATTTTGGACCAACACTACCAATACCAAATCCTTCCATTCAGCCTCTTCTTTACCACAAGAGCGTTCACCAAGTGCATTGCAGCTGTCACAGCACACCTCTGCAGAGACGGGATCTGTGTCTTCCCCTACCTCGACAACTGGCTCATCATGGGACACTTACACCAGATACCCTGGCAACCATCCACACAGCAATCACTCTCGTTCAGTTTCCTCATCAATACCAAAAAGTGCAATTATCATCAACATATTCGCTGGAATTCATTGGAGTGAATATCCACACTACCACTTCCAGGGCCTTCCTCCTGTCCCAAAGGTGAACATGATTGTGCCCCTCATTCAACACATCACCTCAGTGGAGCGAACTCCAGCCAGGATCCTCCTGCGCTTCTTGTGACACCTGGTGGCATTAGTCCCCATGGTCTCACTGGCCAGACTCAATATGAGCTAGCTACAGTAACACTTCTGCAAGTGGTGGAACCAGAATTTGTAGCTGCTTTCTCACATGGTCCCAATCTACCATTCAGCCAATGAAGCTGTCTCCTGGAGATGTATTCAAGCAACCTGTCAACTGGAAAGCTTTTCCAACAACCTTTACCTCAGATGACACTCACAATAGATGTCTCGAAACATAGTTGGGATGCACACTTTCTCCATTTACGCACCAGGGCCTAAGGTCCTCCTTTGAGATGCATCTCCATATCAATCTTCTGGAGCTTGGGGCCATGAGGAATGCCCTCCAAGCATTCAGCTATTGGATATATTTATTTATTTATTCATGCTTTTCTTCTATACCGCCCCTTCCAGAGATCAAGGGAGGTTTACAGGGAACAATTCAACAATTTTACATGGAACAGCAGTTATAATTATTTACAGGCAACGTTACATGAAACTGTGTCAATTAACTATTTACAATGAACAATAAACATATTACACAAACAACCTTGTGTGAATCTTAGTAGTTATAGGTGTCTGTCTCATCTTGAGTTATCTTCTTCATTTGGTAAAGGTGTGTGTGTGTGTGGGGGGGGGGGTTAATAGGATGTGGGTTCTGGAGGGGGGGGTAATAGGGTGCGGGTTCTGGAGGTTAGTGGGTTGGTTCTGTGATTGTTGGGGGGTAGCTCGTGGGAGGTAGGGGATTTCGGTTGGGTTTTTATAATGCTCGGTGAAAAGGTGAGTTTTAAGTTCTTTTCTGAATATATGGAGGTCTTTTGTCATGCGGAGGGTCAGTGGAAGTTCATTCCAGAGGGTGGGGGCAGCAAATGAGAAGGCTCTAGAGCTTGTAGTTTTCTTTGTCTTGCAGATGGTTTTGGGTATGGTGAGTGAGTGGGTTGCATTTTGCCTGCGTGTTCTGGATTCTGATGGGGGGTGTAGGAGGATGGTTAGTTGGGAGGGGGAGATGTCATTGAGGAGTTTGAATGTTGTAAGGAGTATTTTATATTTTATCTGGCTATTTATAGGGAGCCAGTGTAGTTCTAGTAATATGGGGGTTATGTGGTCGGTTAGACATGCCTTTGTTATGACGTTTGATGAGTGTGCCGACTACAGATCTAAAATTGTGAGTGTCGAGAAGTGGTCTTAGGTGTTCCAGAAAATCAATTCATATACATACAAACAACTCGGTCTCCATGTTCTACATCAACAAAGAGGCACAGTCTCACTTTATTATTTATTGTTCTGGCTATATTTCTGTTTTGTCAGTGTGTATCCTATCTTCTATCTGTCCTTTACCCAGATGCTGCTCTCTGCAATGCTGTGTCTCCCTTCCCAACACTTTATTACCCCCCAACCTCCCCCCCCTTCAGTCCATCTACCTGTGGCTTAACATTCTTTCATAGCTTTCCTCTGCTCATTGACGCAATTATTCAGGTTTTTCTGAATCCACTAGGACTTTCTCCTACCTCTGCACCTGTATCTCCTTTGATTTGCATTCTCACCTCTTTTCCTTTTTGTATGGCTCCACATCACTTTGTGTTCTTGATGTTAACTCTCCATAATCTTTTCCCCTCATTCTGACAATTCCATAACCCTACTTCTCATTACCCACTTCTTACTGTCCACCCCAACCTTACCATTTTGTCTTCTACGTTATCATCTGTACTTAAGCTTCAGCATTTTCTTCCTCGCATCCAGCTATCTCCACTCTTATTGAGAGAACTTCACCTTTGTTTCCATTGTGCCTCCTCCTCTCTCCGCTATTCTCTCCTACTCCTTCTCCTTCTCTCATTTGGAGAGGTCAACCTCAACCCTGGTCATCTAGACTTTTCACCCTCCCAGGGCAGATCAATAAGTAACTTTTCTAATCTTGTTCATATCCCTCTCCTCTCTCCCTTTTTCATGCGCCTTGTAGAATGCACATTTTGTCTCCAATAAACTTGCCTTCATTCATGACCTCTTTATCTCTAATACTCTGCATCTCTTGAGTCTTACTGAAACTTGGCTTTTTCCTGAGGATACTGCTTCAATTGCTGCCTTCTGTCATGGAGGCTACCTATTTTCCCATACACCTTGGCCCATTGGCCATGATGATGGTGTTGGCTTCCTACTCTCTCATTTCTACCAATTTCAGCCCCTCCTTCTGCCTCCATCTAATTTCTTTGCTTCCTTTGAAATCCATGTCATCCGCCTATTTTCTGCACTACTCCTCGGGTAGCTGCCATTTATTGATCCCCCCCCCCCCTAACAAGTCCACCTCTACCTTTCTCACTGGCTTTGACTCTTGGCTTTTCTCCTTTCTGGATGCATCTTCCCCTTCCTTTATTCTTGTGGATTTTATCATTCACATTGATGACCCTTCTGACCCTTATGCCTTAAAGCTCCTTTCCCTAACCACCTCATTCAACCTCCAGTTGTGCTCTACCACTCCTAATCACAAGCATGGCCACTGCCATGACCTCATCTTCTCTAACTGCTCACTCTCAAACTTTTCCACCTCAGTTTTGCCCTTATCTGACCATCACCTGCTAACAGTCACCCTTAACCACCCCCCATCTTGGTTTTGCCTGATCTCCACCAACATGTTTAGGAATTTTCACACTATCGACCCTTCAGCTCTCTCCACTGCTGTCTTATCACCTCTTTCCTCCAATATGTCATCTGAGTCCATTGATGAGGCAGTATCCTCTTATAACACTATAGTCTCCTCTGCTCAGGATGCACTTGCTCCTCCCATTCCATGCCCTGTGAGACATACAGTACCTCAACCCTGGCTGTCCTTGAAAACTGTAACCTATGTTCCTGTGCATGTTCAGCTGAGTGCCTTTGTCTTAAATCACGTACCCTTGCTGTCTACCTATATTTCAAAGTCATGCTAGCCTTTTTCCAGTCAGCCATAGCACTCACCTAGCAAGAGTACTATGTCCTTCTGACTAATTCTCTTGCCTCTGACCCTCACTTTGCTATGCCTAACTCTCTCCTCAAGGTCCTTTCTCCCCCAATCCCTCCTTCACTTTTTGCCCAGATCTCAACTGACTATTTCCATGACAAAGTCCAGAAGATTAGCCTTGAATTCTCCATAGGGTCACCTTCACCTCATCTTCCCCCTCTTCAATCCCAAATCCTTCCCTCACTTTTGGTCACCCTTTCTTCCTTTTTGAAATCACTGAGGAGGAAACTGCAAATCTTCTCTCCTCCTCCAAACTGACTACGTTCTCCTCTGATCCCACTTCCATCCATCTACTAAGCTCTATCTCTTCCACTGTCATGCCTTTCATCTGTCATATCCTTAATCTATTGCTTTCCACTGCATCTATTCCTGTGGCCTTCAAACATTTATTTTAAATATTTAGCTGTGCTTATATACCGCTTTTCACCAGGTCAAAGCAGTTTATAGATATATGCTAACAGGCACTTTTTATTCCCTTGTCCCCAAAGGGCTCACAATCTAAGTGTACCTGAGGCAATGGAGGGTTAAGTGGCTTGCCCAAGGCCACAAGGATTGTCCATGAGACTAGAGACCCCAGTCCCTCCGGCCTGAGATTACTTGACCCTCCAGCCTGAGGTAACCTGTCCCAATCACTGAGCCACACCTCCCTCCTGTGATTATACCTCTCCTCCCTCCACTGAGCCACTCCTCCCCCCTGTGATTACACCACTCCTCCCCCCCTGTGATTACACCACTCCTCCCTCCTGTGATTACACCTCTCCTCAAAAAGCCTTCATTAGATACTATTTGTCCTTCCAGTTATTGGCCAATTACTCTCCTCCCCTTTGTTTCAAAACTACTTGAATGAGCAGTTCACCACCCCCTGTCTTGACTTTCTTCCCTCTCCAGCCTTTCTGGATCCACTGCAGTCTGGTTTTTATCCTCTACATTCCACAGAAGCAGCTCTTGCCAACGTCTCCAGTGACTTGTTCCTCACCATATCCAAAGGCCTTTGCTCGATTCTCATCCTTCTTGGCCTTTCTGCTGCCTTTGACACTGTTGATCACCATTTTCTCCTCAATACTCTGCCCTTTCTTGGATTTAGGGGCTCTGTTCTATCCTGTTTTTTTTTTATCTCTTCCATTGCATTTTTAACGTATGTTCTGGTGGATCCTCCTCTACTGCTATCCAGCTTTCAGTTGGTGTACCTCAGGGCTCTGTCTTGAGACTTCTCCTTTTCTCGCTCTACACTCAGTCCTTTGGTGCACTTATTTCCTCCCATGGTTTTCAGTACCATTTTTATGCAGAGAACTCTCATTGCTGCCTGGATGTCTCACCACTGTCTGCAACTGAACATGGCCAAAACTGAGCTCCTTATCTTTCCCCCTAAATCTACCTCCTCCCTTCCTCCCTTCCTCCCTTCCTCCCTTCCTCCCTTCCTCCCTTCTCTATTTCTGTGGATAACACTACACTCCTCCCTGTTTCCTCAGCTTGCAACCTTGAGGTCACCTTATTCTATTCTCTCTGCACGCATCCAATAGATAGCTAAAACCTGTCACTGCTTTCTCTAGAACATTGGCAAAATTCATCCCTTCCTTTCTACACACACTACTAAGACCCTCATCCACTCACTAGTCATCTCCCATCTTGACTATTGTAACCTGCCCCTCGCTTGTCTCCCTCTGAATCATCTTTCTCCCCTTTATTCTGCTAAAACTCAGTTGCAAGATTTATCTTCCACCAGTGTCATTATGCTCATGTAACCCCTCTTTCTCAAGTCACTTCACTGGCTCCCTATCTGTTTCCACATCCAGTTCAAACTTCTCCTACTTACCTACAAGTACATTCATTCTGCGGATCCTCACTGCCTTTAGTCTCTTATCTCGCTCTACATTCTTCCTTGGGAACTCCGCTGGCAGATCCCTTTTATCTGTGCCTTCTCTGCCACTGCCAACTCCAGACTTCATTCATCCCACCTTGCTGCTCCATATGCCTGGAACAAACTACCTGAGTTGGTGTGTTGGGCTCTTTCTCTGGCCCTATTCAAGTCTAGGCTGAAGATCCCCTCTTGGAGGCTGTTTTTGCATCCTGAGGATCCTCATTCTCTTGTCCACTACTTATGTGTATCTTGCCATACTCTAGTCCCCAGTTTTGTGATTTTATTTTGACTTGATTAGCTTGTAAGCTCTGATGAGCAGAGACTGTGTCTTACATCTATATGTATAGCACTGCATACACCTTATAGCACTATACAAATGATTAGTGGTGGTAGTACTAGTAGTAATATATGCCCTCTCCAAAGGATTTCTGCCACCCCAGACAGAAGCTTCAGCTCTGCCACTTCTCCTCCCATGCTGAGCCACACTGCGCTGCCACCGATTCCTGCAGGAGTGTGGGGGAGACAGTGGCGGCCCACGGCAGGCCATGTGCTTCGGCACATATGGCCTGCTGCTTCTGACCCCCCTCCGACACCACTAGAGGCCAATGATGACTCCATCCATTGAAATATAGTCTTCTCCATAGGCACTTCAGTCCACCCCGCCTTCTGTATCCCTTTCAGTGCATCATCAATTGTCCATGCACAAGTGGTCACGCCTGATATAGTGAATTGTAGACCAAATGGAAACAACCTTATAAAGCATTCTCTCATCTCTCAGGCATTTGATGACTATGCGAAAGTCTCTTCTCTTTCTCATTGCTATAGCTGAGAGGTCCGCGTACACTTCCACTGAGTGATTTTCCCATTGTAGCTTCCCTAATTTTCTCGCTGCTGACATGACCGCCTCTTAGGCGGAGTATTTGTGTAGACAAGCCACAATGTCTCTAGGACACCCTTCTTTCTGTGGGCCCAGCGCTCGACAAGCTCAATCTACCATGAAGCAATACTCTGTCCTGGGCGTCTCGGCCTCCTTAAGAATGGCTTTGCAAAATTACCCAATCATAGCTTTATAATTGCGAGTACCTTCACTTTCTGGCATCCCACGTACCCGAATGTTTGAGTGTCTTGCTCTATTTTCCAAGTCCTCGAGTTTTGACCACAGCTCCCCCGTACCTCTTTTATATGTGTGGACTGTGCCTGTAGGGTTTGGATTACTCCCTCCTGTTCCTATATTTTGAACTCCATATCTTCAACCCTCTAGCCTACTTCTTGCAGATCAGAGCGTAATTCTTTAATCTATGACTGTGCTTTGGTTTTAAAGTTAGCAAGGTCTTGCTGCACTGTCGCAAACCACTCCTTGAGGTTTTCTCTCAGCGTTCCCAACTCTCCTCTGCTTTGCTCCACCGGAGCAGTCGTGGTTGCTTTAGTTTCTCCCCCATCAGGCATGCTGGCCGCCATCTTGGCCTTCCCTGTGGGGTCCTTGGCGCTGATTTAAAAGCGAAAGCCTTCAGGTCGCTAGTGCCCTTCTTTTTGTGCCATTCACTGCCGTTGGTTACGACACTTGCTCTCACTCTGAATCGCTCTATTTTTCTTGGGGGAAGCCGTTGAAATATGGGGGTGCTTTAGTTCTAGCTATGGGAGCTGTGCAGCTACATGGCCATCATGGTCCAGTGATGTCACTTCCTTGGAAGATTTTTGTACCAATAAGTCCATTATCACCCAGGACAGAAGAGAGCATGGGCAGAGCAGAACCATTACTGTCCACAAAAATCTTTTTGTCTTTCCTCGCTGTCCCAGTGAGTTGTCTGCTGGCTGGCGAGCAGTGTTTCTTACCTCCTGCTGCTTCTTCTATTGCAATATTTCCTGTACAGATGTAGTGGGGCCCTAGCAGCCCTGCATACTTCCAACTGCAGGTGAAAGCTACAGGGAAAGAGATGGCAGCAGTTAAGAGGTGCTGTCTACCTGCAGGTAGGCATTGGAGGGGGGGATGATGGAGGTAATGTGCTAATGCAGATGAATGGGGAGAGGATTGGAATGAGGGGATAATGCCAGGATAGGAGAGAAATGAGATTTTACAATGTATTGATATTACAGTGAGAACCTATTATGCTTATTTCCATAGGCTCAGTAGAGAGTTAATTCTGTCCTGTTTCTCACTAATTTTCCTTTCATGCTATTTCCTTCCTTCAGCTCTCATCCATGTTCATGCCCTTTCCTCTCCTCTCTCATCCCCTTTCTGTTACCTCCATTTCCCCCTCATCCCCTCCTGCTGTCTCCTTTTCCCCCTCATTCCTTTCTCTTGCCTCCTGTCCTCTCTCCATCTCATGCAGCTTTGTTTCCTTTTATTTTTTTAAGTGCCGTCAAGTCAATGCTGACTCCTGGTGACCCAGCAGCTCCTGGGGTTTCTTGGCAAGGTATGACTGGAAGTAGATTGCCAGGCCTTTTCTTCCGAGGCAGTAGCAGGTAAAGTGACTTGCCCAAGGTCACAGGGAGTGCCAGTGGGAGCCAAACGCAGATCTCTTGAGTACTAGGCTGTTGCTCTAACCACAAGGCTACTCCTCCACCTTTATATGTCCACTGTCACTGCTTCATGCTGTATCTTTCCTTCATCATCCTCCTACTCCATCTTCCTATTTGGCCCCTCTCCACCTCTTCCTCCTCTCCCTCTCATGCCCTGCTTCCTTCTAGCCCGCTTTCTCCTCCTCAGGGCTATGGAGCCCCTACAGCTGCTGCTTCTCTCCTCAGGGCTATGGAGCCCCTACAGCTGCTGCTTCTCTCCTCAGGGCTATGGAGCCCCTACAGCTGCTGCTTCTCTCCTCAGGGCTATGAAGCCCCTACAGCTGCTGCTTCTCTCCTCAGGGCTATGAAGCCCCTACAGCTGCTGCTTCTCTCCTCAGGGCTATGGAGCCCCTACAGCTGCTGCTTCTCTCCTCAGGGCTATGGAGCTCCTACAGCTACTGCTTCTCTCCTTAGGGCTATGATGCCCCTACAGCTACTGCTTCTCTCCTCAGGGCTATGGAGCCCCTACAGCTGCTGCTTCTCTCCTCAGGGCTATGGAGCCCCTACAGTTGCTGCTTCTCTCCTCAGAGCTGGCCTCAGAGGTGGTTCAAGATGTTGGTAGCCTTACATCCTCCTTGACTGTCAAAATCGATTGCTCAGCTTTGACTGCCCTGCTCTTTGCCGCCCTCAGAAGCTGCCGCATAGTTTGCTTTAAGGTTGGGCCAGTCCTGCCTCTTCTTATTGGTACCACAAAGCTGTTCGGTCAATTACTGGTTTCAATGTGTGGTTTCACATAATGGAAGGTCACACGGGATGGAAAAACATTCTGAGTTTCTCACCGAACTATGTATCAGGATTGACTAAAGAGAAGACACCTTTTTCTTCAATTAATGAACAATCAGATACCCAGTTAATTACATCTTGGGAGTTGTTAACCACCTTGCAGAAGAAGAAGACACGAACGGAGCTGCACAGATCATCGCTGGTGGAGTATATCAACCGGCAGCAGATCCCAAGGGGGTTGCGAGTTTACAAAGAACCCCGAATGCCTGAAATGACAACAGAGTTTGTGGAAAAGTGGAATATGATCTTAAACAAGTGTTCCCTAGACCTTATGGTCCTGATGGTAGATGCCTTGAAACCGGTGGTAGAGAATCTTGCCCAAGAAACACAGAGTATACAAGATGATTTGAAATCTAAAGAAGGGGAGGAGACATATAAAGTGAAAATCGAGGAGGTTCAAAGTCAGATCAAACAGGTACAACAGGAAACAATAGCTAAAAAATTGAAGAAATTGAAACGGGACGGCACTGATTATTCCTCTGGCTATATATATCCCTGGATGGATACCAAACGTAAAATGAAGAAAAATAAGAAGCAAGTACGTTTTGATGAGTCCTTGGAAGATTCCTCAAATACAGATTCAAGTGTCTCTTCCAAGGAAGATTTTTTAGACAAACGCAAAGACAATATGAAGAAGAAGAAAAACGACACGGAGAGGATGACATCACGTGCCTGGTCAGGTCAACAGAAGAAATAAATCAATCACGTTCATCTCCAGAATTGCTAGTAGAGAACATTTCAGGAAAAGATTTATCGCATGAAGCATTGCAGATTCTGAATAAAGGCTTATCATTTGTGCCTTGTATCAGTTTTGACTCTTTTCAATTCTGCGTAGATTTTGAGGGATTGATGCGGAAATTGCAACTGAAATATTATTTCTCTATACATTCTCAAGTAGACGAGCAGGTAGATTTTCATACAATGTCAGATGAAGTTTTAAATCGGGTTCCGTTACCTCTACGCTCTAACTGGACACCGCCTATACCCATGCATCCAGCATTAGTCACTTTTAAGGAGCTGGTTTTACGAGATCTTATAAATTTAGAAAGTACCACCAAACTATGCGGAAAGGCTTTAACTAATAAGGAGAATCAGGCTTTGCGAGATCTTCAGGATAGAACTGATATAGTAATAAAGAGAGCGGATAAGGGGGGAGCTGTAGTGGTTCTGGATCGTGGGAAATATGTGGAAGAAGCTATGCTCCAGTTACAAGATAAAACAACTTATATGGAATTACTGGATGATCCACAACGAGATCTACAGTTGGAAATTAGACAAATCACACAACTGGCATTACAAAACAAAATAATTTCTAAAAAGGAATTTCATTATTTGAATGTTATTACTCCCACCACAGCAAAATTTTATACGGTCCCCAAAATTCATAAAATTGTGAAGAATCCACCGGGGAGACCCATAGTGTCGACCAGAGGGAGTCTATTGGAGCCTCTATCCACCTACTTGGACTCTTTCTTACGCCCGTTATTGTCCACAATACCGTCTTATTTGAAAGACACGACCCATTTTTTGAATATTGTGGAGGGGATGGCAGAATGGTCAGAACAGTTAGATACTTTGCTAGTCACCATGGACGTAACATCCCTATACACTAATATACCACAGCAAGCAGCACTGACAACAGTCCACCACACACTTTCTTTAAGGGGGGATCTTTCCACTATACACATGGATTTTTTGTTGGATTTAGCACGCCTGGCGATATACAGGAATTATTTTGTTTTTGAGGGACACTTGTACCAACAAATAGCCTGGGTTGCGATGGGCGCTACATGCGCTCCGTCGATAGCGAATTTTTACATGAGTGTGTTTGAAGCACGTTGGTTGTCGAATTCTCCTTTTTCACAGAATTTGATAGTGTGGAGGAGGTACATAGACAACGTATTTGTACTTTGGAAAGGGACCCAAGAGTTGCTGTTGGAATTTTTCCAATGGATTAACCAGTGAGATGTTAATATAAAATTTACATATGAATATCATAGGGACTGCATCACTTATTTGGATGTGCAGGTCACTAGGGGCAGTCATAAGTGGCATACGTCAGTGTTTAAGAAATCTACAGATAGGAATACCTTTCTCTATTACACTAGTAAACACCCTAGACAGTTGAAAGAAGCTCTTCCTTTTTCGCAGTTTCTGCGATTTAGACGGAACTGCTCGGATGTTCAGGATTTTAAACGGCGAGCAAATGATCTTAAAAAAAACTTTTTGGATAGGGGATATCCTAAGACAATAGTGCAATGAGCCTACCGGAGAGCGCTTTTTCTCATTGCAGTCACCTCAGCTCGCCGTATCAGTGAGTTGCAAGCCTTAGTGGCTAATCCTCCTTATACAAGGTTCCATCATGACAAGGTAGTCCTCAGAACTAATCCACACTTTATGCCTAAAGTGGTCTCACTTTTTCATCTGAACCAGGAGGTGTATTTACCTGTCGTTTTCCAGGACCTCATGCATCAAGTGCAGAGAGGAATTTTCATACCCTGGATTGTAAAAGAGCACTTGCTTTCTACTTACAAAGGACACAGCAACATAGAAAGTCCTCTCAACTTTTTGTTGCTTTTGATCCCTCTCATTTAGGACTTCCAGTCTCTAAGAGAACTCTGTCCAATTGGATTGCTCAGTGTATTTCCTTCGCCTACCAGAGTAAGAACCTTTCTCTGGAGGGCCATGTCACAGCTCACAATGTGAGGGCCATGGCAGCCTCTATGGCTCATCTAAACTCTGTGTCCATCGACCAAATCTGTCGATCGGCCACCTGGGCCTCGGTTCATACCTTCACAGCCCATTATTGCTTGGACAAGGACTCCCGCCGGGATGCCTTGTTTGGTCAGGCTGTTCTCAAACACCTGTTCCATACCTAATCAACTCCTACACTACATCCCTGACTGGATGCCTGAGATTCATGGGTGGAGGTAGAGCCCTTCCCAGGGACTCACAACCTGGGTGATCTCCCAGGCATCTCTAGCTGGGGAGTCCCCATATGTGAAGACTCATTCCTGCTTGTTCCTGGAGATAGCCCAGTTACTTACCTGTAACAGGTGATCTCTGGGAACAGCAGGAATAAGTCTTCACAACCCACCCACCTCCCCTAGGAGTTGTATCTCTCTATCTATCTTTCCTTTCCTCTCTCTCTCTTTGTCTCAGCTTTAAAACTCGAACTGGAGAGAGGCGGTTGGGAAAGGCGGGAAGGCAGCGCGAGGGCACTGTGGGATGCTCCCAAAAGCTTTCCTACTGGACGCTAGGGAGCGTTCCCGCGCAGGCTCCGTCGGTACCGACGATACCCATATGTGAAGACTTATTCCTGCTGTTCCCAGAGATCACCTGTTACAGGTAAGTAACTGTGCTTTATCTTCCAATGAGGAAATATTCTCTGGAAGTTACACTAGGGGCATTTGGGCAACAAATGGATGTGCTGGATATCTCTGCTATTTTGGAAAGTTTGAATCAAAACAGGTAGGTCCTGCAATGCTGCTGGTGACCTGTGCTTTGACCTCAGATGGGGAATGGATGGTATGAATGAAGGCTAGGGAGAACCAAAAACAGCATAGGTAATTTCTGTTGCTTAAACCAGCTATAGTACAGTTGGGAGGCTTCGTGTTTTTTGATTTTTTTTTTTTTAATTTCCTTGCAAGTGCTTGATTAAGCTGCAATCTGTGACCTATGCCTCAGCTTCTTTCTCTTATTAATTCTCGTCAATCCGGGGTGACACTGGTCCAGGACAGTTAGTCCACTATGGAATGTTTGCTGCTTTCCTGGGTTCCTTTTCCTGTGTGGATGATCAGTAATTGCGTTTCTTAGGCTGCTCCCCCTTAGTAGGGGGCTTTTCAGATGGGGTGGTTGGATGATGATTGTAACTTCCTGTTTTGGATTGTTTATTCTATATTGAAACGTTGCTTCCGCCTGCTGTTTTCCTTAACAAGATGTTATGCTTGTTTAACTTGAAATTTTATAAATACAAATTTTAGAAAAAAAAATGCTTTCGTATTGGACTAAATTCATTCCTTGGCTAGCTTTCCAGAATTACAATGTCTTTATCATGTCAAACTACTACTGCTTTTTATCATTTGTGTAGCTCTAGAAGGTGGACTCAGTGTTATGCATGTAGAAGTAAGAGACAGTCCCTGCTCATCAGAGCTTACAATCTGTTTGAAACAGACCACACAACAACAACTGGGGAATTCAAGGGGAATCACAAGATACAGTAGATGATAAGCAGGAGAATGAGGAGATCAGGAGCCAAACACAGCTTCAAAGAGGAGGGTTTTTAGCCTGGATTTGAATAGGGCCAGAGAAGGAGCCAGGCATACTAGTTTGGTAGTTTGTTCCAAGCATATAAAGCAGCAAGATAGAATGGACAAAGCCTGGAGTTGGCAGTGGTGGAGAAGGGCACAGATAAAAGGGATCTGTTAGAGAACCAGAGTTCCCGAGGAGGGGTGTAAGGAGTGAGGAGAGGAAAGGTAGCGAGGAGCTGCAGAATAAATACACTTATAAGTCAGCAGGAGACATTTAGATTCAATGCAGAAACAGACAGGGAGCCAGTGAAGGGACTTGAAAAGTGGGGTTATGTGAGCATAGCCAGACTGGCAGAAGATTAGCCATGTGGCTGAGTTTTGAACAGACTGAAGGGAGGACTTGAAGGACCTTGGTCTGACCCAGTATGGTATATCTTATGTTCTTAAGGGAAATATATACTGTACCTGAATGTACACCACTTTGACCCAGTGAAAAGTGATATATAAACACTGCTAAATAAATAAATAGTATAAGCAGAAAATGGTGAAAGCCAAAAGACAATATTATTCAACTATTATTGCAAGAGAACAAAATAGCACTAGAGAATTATTTAAAATTGCAGTTTATTGTTTTCTAAATTGGCTAATGTTGATGATTCAGATGGTGTTGTAACTGTCAGAGTTAGCTAAATACTTTAGAGAGAAGGTGGGTAATTTAAGATCCTCCTTAGTAGTTTAAAGTGAGATAAGAAAGGTTGGAGAAGAGGGAATATTACTGCACTGGAGGTGGATGGAGGCACTGCCATGCCAAGTTACGAGACACTGGTAAGCATTACAGCTGATTGTTTATGGGAGATGTTTCATCTGGTCTCCCAAAATGAGCTTCAAAGGTTTTTAAAGAAATTGGCGAAAAGTTCATGCAGCCTTGATCTTTGTCCAGCTTTTCTTTTTTTAGTGATCTTCCCATTTGGATGTTACATTGGCTTACACTTTTTATATCACATCACATATCAATAAAACAATATACAACAAACTAAAAATCATACGAGTTCGAACGGAACAAGGAGAAACAGAATGGTTTAAAATAAGCAAAGGTGTAAGACAAGGCTGCATACTTTCCACCTACCTGTTTAATTTATATGCAGAACAAATCATCAGAGAAGCAGGATTGTATGAAGACAACAGAGGTGTGAAGATTGGTGGAAGACTCATCAACAACCTTCACTATGCTGATGATACCACATTACTGGCTGAAAGTGAAGATGATATGAAACATTTGCTTCTCACAATCAAAGAACATAGTCTCAAAATGAGCCTGCACCTTAATGTAAAGAAGACAAAGATCATGACAACTGGCATAATCAACAGGTTCATCGTCGAAGGAGAAGAAATTGAAATTGTGAACAACTTTAACCTACTTGGATCAACTAGCAATAAAGAAGCAACAAGCAGTCAAGAAATCAGACGACGCATTGCTCTTGGCAGAATGGCTATGAAAGACCTAGATAAGATTCTCAAGAGCAGAGATGTCTCTCTCCATACAAAGATTTGACTTGTTCAAGCCATGGTATTTTCAATACCATAATATTTTATTCACTCATATCGATCTTGGAATCCTAGATTCTATATACCTTATGGTCACTGGTCTCAGATAAACGGTATATTCTTTGACACTTATTTGTGGGTAATGGAACTCGCCCATCTAGTGTCCGTTTACATCAATGACCCTGGACCAATACAGGTTCTAATTTTATTTCTTTTATATGTTGCTCATTTTTTTATAAATATCATTTTTCTTAAAAACTTTAAATAAGGATTCTTATCCAACTTATGTTGTGCAAAATAGCAAACAGCTGCCCTGTTCGATTGCAGACAAAATGAAACCCCGACGCCTCAATCTTCTAAGCGCTCCAGCATTTCTCCTCCTGGGTTTATCAAGGGGATGCATGCAGTACGTCTTTCAGGGACTTGTTTCATCAAAGTTAATTCTTCCAATATAGCTGAACATTTTAACAAGTCCAAATTTTCTATCGGATCAAACCTTCATAGCGTGGGCATTTACCCCAAATTTAGGGCAGGCTGAAGTGCTCATACCTATGCTTGCCATGCGTGTCTTACGACTTACACTCCTATTTTGTAAAGAACAGTATGTGTATGTTTTTGTTTATAAAATAAGTGTGCTGTGCGCGCATTGGAATGCACATTAATGTAGGTGAACTTTATAAAATTAGCCTCTTAAAGTTAAGGGGTCTTTCGCTAAAGAGCGGTAGCTGTCAGCTCTGAAGGCACACTACGACACACATCGACAGCTAGCGCAGGGCCATCACAGCTAACATGGACTGATTTCCAGGCTAACTGAATGGTACATTGGGGTGGTAAGGGGCAAGTTAGGGGTAGAGAATGGGCATGGTGAACACCGCACACTCATTGTGATGCTTGCAATTAGCGTGGGTTCACCTAATGCCACCTCACCCATGCTATTTGTATGTTGCATTAGGGCACAGGACTCCATGTTAACTGCTGGGAACTTGCTTTCCACGCCCCCAACAGTTAACGCAGTGTATTGCACCTAACGCACCATGGTTTTGGAGCTATTGGTGTGTTAGGTGCAACACCTTAGCGCCTCATAGTAAAAGACACCCTAAGTGTTAATTATCTTCCAGTAGCTAGTCTCCCAATTTTTGCCAAATTGTTGGAGTCAGTAGTAGCTGCACATCTCAAATTGTATTTAGAAGAGCATCATTTTTTTACATCCAACTCAATCTGGATATCAAAGCTGTCATAGCATGGGAACCCCGTTGGCATCCTTAATGAATGATTTGTGGCAAATATTAGATAAAAAAGGTCAAGGGACCTGATGCATACCGTTTAATAGACCATGACCTTATGAGGACAGACTTAGCAGTTTGGGAATTGAACATACGTACAGAGGCAAAGTGGTTTAATGAATTCTTAACAAACAGAACTTGTAGAGTAAAATGGGGCAATGATATCTCTGTTGCATAGAAAGTAATATGTGGTTAGAAAGTAATTTGTGGAGCTCTACAAGGCTCACGGTTGTCTTAGTTACTGTTTACTATCTTTTTTTTTAGCTCATTTGGATGTGATTTGCAGGCGCTTGGGATAGGGCTTTATTCCAAAATGATGACATTTTAATACTGGTGCCTTTTCAAGATTCTGTGCAAGCTTACAGATGATTTATTGGCGAATTGTTTTGGGCTGGTTCAGGCAAGGCCAACAGGCCAGCAAGATTAGGCAGTCACCTAGGGCAGCAGCTTCTGAGGGGTGGCAAAGAGAAGCAGCAGTCACAGAAAACAATAGATCCTGACAGCCGCACAAACTCAACGAACCCTCAGCGTATTCTTGGGCATACACAAACCTACCAAGCATGGTGGCCAGTTCTATATTTGTACAGGACTATTGTGGGAGGGGTGGTGTTGTGGTGATCATGAGGGGTGGGAATGAAAGGTTGAAAGTTTGTTGAGGGCTCTCAATACCCTTGCATGAGCCCTGATGGCCAACAAAAGAACACAAAGGGGTATATTTACTAAACGGCGGTAGCGAACTCCATGTGATATCGGAGCCGCGGCCCCATTAGGGCCACAGCTCCAATATCACATGGAGTCTGCTACCATCGTTTAGTAAACATACCCCAAAGAAAACAATTTATTTTATTTAGCTGCATTTATATCCTGATTTTCACTGGGTCAAAGTGGTTGGGGGATACATTTAACACGAGGGGATATGAGACACATACACTAATACTTACAGGGAACATGGGCAATGGAGGGTTAAGTGGCTTGCCCAAGACCACAAGGAGCACCTGTGGGACTAGAAACCCCAGTCCTTCTGGCCCAAGGTTGCTGTCCTCTAGTGGGATTTGAACCACTGACCTTCCGGCCTGTAGTACCTTGCCTCAACCACTAGGCCACTCCTCCTGATTATAGATTGGAAGTGAAGGTCCTCAGACTGCTGATTTTCTCATTCCTCTGGTTAAAATGACAAAGGCCATGTTTACTAAACCTTAGTGCGGGCTATCTACTGTGGCATCCATGTGATTCCTATGAGCATGGTGGCCAATAGTGCCTGCTACCGTTTTTTTAAACATGGCCCTAAGGATCTTATGGCTCATATTGGATTCAGCACTTACCCATGGAGGCTCACATTGAGTACATAGTTTAAAAAAGTGTTTAGTAAGCTTTGGTTGACAAGACAAATCCCAAACTATTTAACGTTGCATGGTTTGCAGCAAATTACTCAGTCATAAATTTTTTTTATCACAGCTAGATTGTTGCAACATAGTTTATTTAAGGCTGTCTAACAAGTTACAGGTAATATGAAATCCAGCAGCAAAGATGAGTTTCTATGGTCACAGTCGGGAGCAGGCCACTCCTTTTTTAATTAAACTGCATTGGTTGCCTGTTGAGGCCCAAATAGTGTTTAAGTAGCTGCTATTTGCTTCTAAGATGTATAGATTGCCCCCAGGGTATTTGGCAACCACACTGGAAAAGTGCCATTCATCCAGGCCTTTGAGATCGACTCAGGTTAAAAAGCTAAAGTTCCTGGATCCTAATTTCATCTCAAGAAAACTTTTGATAAATCGTTAAGCTATTGTGCTGCTTTTTAGGGGAATGCTCTGCTGCCCAAAGATAGGCAGATCACATTACAAACAATTTAGGATATCATTAAAGACTTGATTATTTCAGAAACATTTGTTTTAAACTGATGTTATTGTAAGTGCCAGATCGATGTTGTATTTGACACTGTATTTATTTGTATTATTATAATCTGCCACCCTGAAGTGTCAGGTAGGTGGGCTAGAAATGTTTTTAAATTACATTAAATTCTGCCTTGCTGGTATCTCCTGATAAAACAATCCCTCACACACACAACGAATATCAAAACCAGTTGGAGCATAAAAAGAGAAATTAGTTATTTTATGTCTTGGACAAAGCTCTTATCCTGTTACGGGTGGCACAATGCTTTCTCTGTAGTCCCTGGTCTCACTCTGAAGACTTGTCTGCAATGCAGCTCATATGAGGGCCATGTGATATTCAGGAGCTGAATTACAGAGCTGCCAAGTCATCCAGTTCCAGGAGGGAGATTTTAGGCCAGTCCTGCATTTCTGACAACATTATCCTGATGCATTATGGGGCCTGCAGCACCCATTTCAGTGGATAGAATCAGGGACTACAAATACCACATTGCATTGAGATGTAAATTCAAAATTAGGACTGGTCAAAAAGTCTCCGTCCTTGAAATGGGCAACTTGCCAGCTCTGGCATTAACAAAGCATAATTCACATGCTGATGTGACTAGCGGCAGTTCAGTGCATCTGCTTCTTTACTGAGTTCGGGCAACCAAGCACACTTTTGTGTCCACCGTAAGCTTCAAAGCAGGGACAGAAATCAGCCATTTTCAGAGCACATTCCTTCAAAGAGAATGAAAGTCCTAAAACAGAGGCCAGTAGGGGGCCCACATACTATAGATCAAGGCTACTCAAACGGATCCTTGGTTGGACTCCCCTGACGTAGCCAATCATGTACATTCAAGATAGGAGGCAATGCATGCAAATGTACCATGCATATTCATCAGACTGCTTAGAGAGGGTCTGAAGAGCCCAATGGGTTCATTCATCGTATTTGCACATGCATTGGTGTTATTGTTTCAAATTGGACAATAAAGTTGACAAATATGAAAGAGACTTTTGAGAAAAATCAGTGTTCCCATTAGGTATTAACACTAGATATACTATCTAGCATTGATAGCCATGGCCCAGCCGATGCTACAAAGTTAATCGCACCTCTCTGCTATCTCAACTTCATCCTACATATCTCCAAGTTCGGAAAGCTCGCCACTTACTAAGGCGGTTACATGAAACTTCTAGAAAAAAATGACACAGAAGAAAGATTTGTGAGCTTTCATTAGATACAGTGTCTGGATACTAAAAAGGCCAAGTATTGATAGAAAGAATTTCCCTAAAGGCAATGAAACTGAAGACTGAATTGAGGACATTATTTCCTCTGAGCATGCGAAGAGCCTGCACAGAATAGCAACAGTTATAGACACGTTTACTAAAGAAATAAAAGGGCTATGGCAGGACTATCGTTAACACACATTAACACCTGGAACCTGATTCAGGTAGGGGGATGTCCGAGCCATCCAGACGTCCCCAAGGAAGACGGATCTGTTTGGATCCGATTTTGGACCGTGGGAATAAAACGTTTCTGCGGTGCACAGAATAAGACCCGTGGATGGCGCAACATGTCCCTGCAGATCCCACAGGTGCCCCCAACTCCCATGGCTTTGCCCCCCTTTCCTCCCCCCCCCTGCCTGAACACGGCTGGCCTGCCGGCGCCTGGATCAGGTGGCCGGGAACCCCTCCCCCCAACCAGCCCTGGCGGGGATCCCCAGGCCCGATTGCCGGGTTTGTGCTGCGGGACGTATAGAACTATGACCTGAATCGGCCCTGTATGTCCTGCTGGGCTGACCTGCCCCCGCTCCGCCCAGATCCTGCCCCCCGCTGGCTCTCCCCGTCCTGATGCTCAGGACGTACGGGAGAGCCAGAGGGAGAATCGGGCCCTTAGTAAACATGCCCCTTACTGTCTTTTAGTGCTGAACTAGCTCATCAGGTTGTTGGAAATTAGAATATGCTGAAACCTTTCCTTCTGGTTTCCTGTTGATGGTCAAAGATGCCTGAAAGTCTTTCCAACAAAAATCAGAATGGTAAAATGGAATTTTTTGCATTTGTAAATAATATGAAAAAAAAAAATCTCCCCATAGCTCCCCTTCCATCTGTATCTTCATCCCAAACTCATAAAATCATAATTCATTCATTTCACTTTATATTTTTATGTTTGGTGGGAACGTAATACTTTCTCATAACTTCAGTCAAGTACAGGAACATAATATTTTTCATAGGAAAGGAAGCTCAAGGAGAAGAGGGCTGTGGTAAAGGTGCTCAGATAATGTATGAGGGACTACTTTGCTACCAAATACATGTCTGGACTCACCTACGAGTAAACAGAGTGACAGGATTCAGGCTGACTGAGATAAAAACAAGTTGAAAAGTGTATATTAGCAATGTGATACATTTCCCCCATTTCCAGAATCAGGCAGGTAGGGGGTTCGTATATGTGCCTCACAGTAAGTGTCAGGAGGGTGCATATGTTTCAGGGGGAGTTTCTAGGGCTGAATGGGTGTGTCTGGGTGTCTCATAGGACTGTGTCAGGAGCTGCGTGTGTGTATGTCTGTATTTGTCATTGGGAGTGTTGGGGGGATGCATACGTCAGTATGTGTGTTTGCCAATGGGAGTGTTGTGGGTGCAAGCATCTGTGTGTGTGTGTATTGGGGACTGCATGTATTCGTCATGGGGAGTGTTGGGTTCTGCGTACATGAGGAGTGTTGGTTGCTTTGTGCATGTGTGTATCATGGGAGTGTCAAGGATTGTGTGAATGTGTGTATGTGTGTCATGGGGAGTGTTGGGGCTGTGTGAGTGTGTGTGTATCTCTTCATGCATGTGTGTGTCATGGAGAGTGTTCGGGCTGCATGGGTGTGTGCATATATCTCTCTCATAACCACACCACCAGCATTCCCCTGGTTTGTCTCTCTCTTGTAAGCCTCCACCACCAGCCTTCCCCCAGTCTCTCTCTCTCATGCTCTCTTAAGGCCCATACCCCCAGACTTCATCTAGTGTCTCCCTCTCTCTCTGTCTTATAATCCTTGCCCCAGGTTTCACTCGTCTCTCTCTTTTTCTCTCTCATATCCAACCCCCACCCCCCTTTTATCCAGTCCCTCTTTCACTCACCAATTCTTGTCACTGGCTGCAGCTCCTTATAAATTTAAGGGTTTATTTTTGAGGCAATTAGGTGCTTTCCCAAGGTTGAAAGAACAGGGAATTACTGGTGTATTCTGAGTGAGAAAAAATAATTTTAGTGGCTTTATAAGTGGATTCCATTTAGTAACATAGTAAATAACGGCAGATAAAGACCAGTATGGTCCATCTAGTCTGCCCAGTAAGATGGCAAGAGTAAGTGAACCTGCTGCTCTGTGCAGGCGACCCCTCCCCATGTCTTTGTTTAGGGGTGAACCCACCGCTCTGTGTAAGACACCCCTGTTTGTTGAGAAATTAGATAGTTAAGTTTATTTTGATTTTATCCTGTTGCTGTAAAGGGATCTACTGTGTCTGTCCCATTTATTTATTTAGCTGTATTTATATCCCGTTTTTCACCGGGTCAAAGCGGTCAATTGGGAGATACATTTAACACGAGGGGATATGACACACATACACTAAATACATACAGGGAACATGGGCAATGGAGGGTTAAGTGGCTTGCCCAAGACCACAAGGAGTGCCTATAGGACTAGAAATCCCAGTCCCTCCGGCCTGAGATTGCTGTCCCCAGGTGGGACTTGAACCACCGGCCCTCCGGCCTGAAGTACCTTGTCCTAACCACTAGGCCACTCCTCCCACTCCCTCATGCCTTTTTGAATTCTGTCACTGTATTTGCCCCCACAAAGTTTAAAACACAAAGTTTTAATGCCAGTCCTGTTTCCAAGCCCCAGCAACAGCATCACTGTCCATTGCTTCTCCAAGCCCCCCCCCCCCCGCCATTTGTATGTTATTTTTTTTACAGTACTTTTATTCCACTGATCTATTCCATATTCCGTGGTTTCCAAAAAACACGAGAAATAACAACCAAATTACAAAACAAAAACACATTTTCAAATATTCCAAACTAAAACCATAAAACATAAATGATCAATACAATACATAAACAAAACTAACATTTTAAAATAAAATTTAATAATAATAATAATAATGATTCATTCGGTTCACTAGAACCTTCACAGTAAATGCATGTCCTCCTCATGTTTGGAGGCAGTGGTTACTCCCTTGAGGTAGTTTTTCTAGATGAAGTTATGCTGGCTTAAAGTTCAGACTCAAAACACTTTGGGGGTCATTCTCATGTGCGAATAATGGGGATGTATGTCCAGTTTGGATGTACATCCCTCACTATTTGCTGGGGGCGAATTCAATGCTCCAGGCTCCCCGCACGTACAGCAGCGTTGAGTGGGGAGCTCTGGATTGGGGCGAGAGAGGGAGCATGGGTGGAGTGGAGGCAGGCCCATGACCCCAGACATACAGGGCCACTTCCGGTCGTGGCCCTGTACATCCGGGTGTGCAAGGATGGCCAAGGAACTTATTTCACTTCGAGGGGGAATACGTCTCCCCGGTCAGGGCGAACGGCACCGGTGGACTCCACAAATCAGGTGAGTGGCAGCAGAGAGTTTCCGCACAGCCCAATCCTGACCTCAGTAGGCCCCTCCAGGGGTCAGAAGGTGGGGAAGAGCAGTTTAACCATTGTGTGGGTAATCGGGGTTCCTGCATGGCATCATGGTGCCATGGCGATGGGACGCCATGGCACCTCGGCTCCAGCAAGAGCATTGTCAGGGTTTATTTATTTTTATTTTTTATTTATTTATTTGCAGAGCTTGATATACCGCCCAAACCGGAGTATCAGAGCGGTGTACAGTAAAAGCAGGCTGCTAGAAAATTAAGGGAGGAAAGGAACGCCATTCAATCGACAGGAAAGCACTAGAGAGACGCAGATAGAAAGATAGAGAAGGACAGAATAACACGGCTAGGTAGTCTGAACACTGAGGGGAAGGGAGGGGTTAGGTGGGGGAAGGGAGGGGTTAGGTGGGGAGGCTGCCAGACTTGCAGCATGTCAGAATTGGGGCCCATCCGGCCCATCCAATTGCCCCGATTCTGCTCCTCTAGTAATGTACAGTTCCTGCAGGTGCAGAAATGGGTGCAAATCCGGCCCATCCAGATTTTGGACGTCTGAATAAGCCAGACATCCCCCGATCTGAATTGGCCTCCACATGGATAACTGCAGTTGTGGGCAGAGCCCTTTCTCCCTAGAGCTGTCTGACTTAGTATTTTGGAAATTCCAGAAATGTTACAGTATTGAAGCTAAGAGGTCCCGAATGTCTTTCTGTACAAAATACGACACAGATATTTTCTCATTCCTCAGATGCTGATGCCAGAAGGGAAAGAGGAGATTCTGCTGGTAGTGCTGCATGGGCCTCCTAGGGGAATTAAGCAAATCTAGACAAGGTATCAGGTGAACTCCTGGAATTTTCCATGTCGTTTCAGGAGCTGACCTGGTGAGATGTTCATGTTTCTGTTCCCCCTACATTTCTTAGATTTTGATCCTCTAAGAGGTCTCTAAAACAATACAAAATGATCTCCTTACTTAAAACTAGAGTTACAAATGGGTGCTAATGCTACTTCACCCCAAACAAACGATCACACAATCAAAAAGCAGCATCAAACATGGGAGAACTTCAACATACCTACAAAACATCAAATAGAAGACATTATAACTGGACTAAACACAACAACTTCACCATCAGACCCATGTCCAGTGTCTTGGATCAAAGCCACAAAAAGCCAGCTCTCTCATCACATTCAAAAAATCGTCAAAGATTCACTCCAACAAGGATACATGCCGCAACCTCTAAAGCACGCGATGATACGACCAATACTTAAAAGTAGTAATTTGGGAGGAAGTGACGTCATCGGCTGGAATGGCAGCTTAGACAGTGAGCTCCGGTGGGCAGCTTAAGAGTTGGAGTCTTACCCCCTCATCCGAACCCGACGGACGGTGAAAAATAGCCGGCAGTGGTGGAGGAAAGACTGCTGGGCGGGATGGCGATGAGAAAGAAGGCGGCGGACTTGAAGGAGTTCGCGTACAGTGGCGCCAAAACCGCAGGTGGTGAGAAAAAGATGGCGGGGACGAGCGTGGGAAATGGAGTGGCTCAGGAGAGCAAGGGGCACAGAGGCGAGGCCCGCGAGCAGGCGGAGATGGTGATCCAGAATGTGACCCGAGAGGAGATGTGCGGCTGGTTCGGGGAGCTAAAAACTGAGCTGCAGGCAGTGAAAGTGGAAGTTAGTGACATGTGCGCAGCTCTGAAGGAGGAGATGGGGGAGCTGGCCAGCCGGGTGGAGGAGCACGAGCAACAACTGGGGCGCTTGGACACACGGCAGGCTGGCATGGAGCGCTCATTTACAGAGCTGGAGATGTGGAAAGACCAAATGTTGGTGAAAATCGAAGATCTGGAGAACCGGTCCCGCAGGAGCAATTTACGCATTCGCGGAGTACCGGAGAGAAGGAGTATCTGGATGGGGAGAAGGTGGCACAGGCGGTGCTCAGGTCTGTTTTACGGGAGTTGGGGAACGAGTCTGAGCAAGTGGACATCAAACTGGTGAGAGCACACCGTGCCTTAGGGCCCAGCAGACCGAACCGCCCAAGAGACATTGTGATTTGCATGGCGGATTTTAAGCTCAAGGAGCGGATTCTTACTTTGACCCGTAATTGCAGGGACTTTGTGTGGCAGGGCTACAGCCTCCAGCTTTACCCAGATTTAGCTGCTGGGACTTTACAAAGGCGCAGGGACATGCAACTGGTTACAACAATACTGCGCAAAGAAAATGTCCGGTATAGGTGGTTATACCCTTTTGGACTTCTTTTCACGGTTGGGCTGAAGAACTGGAGAGTTCATACAGTGAAGGAGGCCCTGGCAGCGTTGAAGGGGGCGGGGCTGGAGGGCGGAATGAGGAAAGCCCGGCCTGAAGAATGTCGAGGGGCAGAGGAGTCGGAGCAGCAGGGGAGTGGCGGGAACCGTCAACGAAGCCCAGAGGTAGCGGCGGAGGAGCAGCGTGTATGGGACACCTGAGATGCGGATGCATGAGGAACTGCACGGGGCTGATGATACTATGCTGCATAGGACAGGACTTTGTGTTGTAGTCCTGTCTTTTGTTTCTTCTTTTGGTTTTTTCTTCTTTCTCTCTCTCTCCTCATTGATGTGTTTGGTGTTTCTTACAATAGTATATGCTGACATGGGGAGGTATCATGCGGTTGCACGTCCCTTTGTTTTTTATGGTTTGTTTTTTATTCTGTTACATTCTCCCCGGAGGCCCAGGGAGTGGGGGGAGGAGGGGGGTGGGGGAGGAAGGGCGGCAGCAGGTGGGTGTCTATGTAAGTCCGGATTGGGATAGTTGGTCTGGGGAGTGAGAGGGGGGGAAGAGTGGTAAGGGGTATGGGTATGGAGGGTCGGGTGGGGGGGGGAATGAAGGTGAGACGGAGGGGGGGGGAAAAGAAGTTGCCTCTGGTCGATGGGCACTATTCTGATGGTGACCTCCATGGGGAGGAGGGGGGTAGGGGGAGGGGAGGGGGTGGGAGGGAGGGGGGGAAGTGAGGAGGGGGGTGGGGGGATGGGGGGAGGGGAGAGGGAGGGGGGGAAGGGAGGGGAGGGAGGGAAGAAGGGGGGGCAAGGGAAACAGAATGGGGGGGGAGGGGGGAGACGCGTGGGAATGCAGGCCCTGATAGTAGCCACGCTGAATGTACGCGGGTTGGGCACCTGGAGGAAGCGCAGGATGGTGGAGCGGGAAGCAGATAGGCTGCGAGCGGATTTTGTATGTATACAGGAGACCCATTTAAAAGTGGCGCAGGAGCGGATGTTACAGACGAGAAAATATCCGAGAGTGGTGTTGGCGGGGCAGAGGGAAGAGGCTCGGAGGGGAGGAGTGGGTATAATGGTGGGGGCGGCATGGGTGGACAAGGTGGTGGGAGAATTTAGGGATAAAAAGGGTAGGGCGGTGGGCATTAGAGTTCAAATGGGGAAGGAGCAGGTGTGGATTGTGAGCGTGTATGGACCCAATGAGAAGCAGGGTGAGTTTTTTGAGAGAATGCAGAATGTTTTGGGAGGCTTGAGTGAGGCACCCCTTATCATTGGGGGGGACTTTAATCTGATGGTGAACCCGAGATTAGATAATGGAGGGGGTAGCGGTTTGGGGAAGCGTGTGGACCGGGTTAAGATGCGGAATATGCGGGAACGATTGGGGGTAGTGGATGTTCGGAGGAGTCAAAACCCAGGCTGTAAGCAATACACGCACTACTCCGCACCGCATGGTACTTACAGCCAGATTGATATGGTGTGGGTGGGGGGAGGCTGGGTGAATCGGGTGGTGGAGGCGGTTCATGGTGATATTACATGGACGGACCATGCTCCGGTAATTGTTAAATTTAGCCTGGAGTATGTAGATGAGGGGCTTAAATTCTGGAGGCTTAATGAGGCATTGCTGGAGGAGCCGGAGGTGGTGGAACGCTTGGGGGAGGTGGTGAAGGAATACCAAGACCTTAACCTGAATGGTGAAGTGGGGTTGGGGATGGTATGGGATGGGTTAAAGGCGGTGGTGCGGGGTCATTTGGTCCAGGGAGCGCAGGAGGAGAGGGGAAAAGGAATCTAGGTTACTGCAAGATATAAGGACACTGGAGAAACAGGCCCAAGGGGGGCGGAGGGGGGAGGTTCACAAGCAGTTGAAGGTGCTGAGGGGGCAGTTGGACCAGCTAAGGGCGAGTGACATTGCATATGGGTTGCGGGTGCTTAAGCAAGGTTGGTTAGAGGGGGGGAATAGGGTGGGGAGACGGTTAGCTCAACGTCTGCGGCATAAGGTGATGCAGTCCACTATAGGAGGTATTAGAGGGGTAGGGGGGACGCTGCTGCACGGTAATAATGAAATTAGAGTGACCTTTGCAGATTATTACCGGCAGTTATACTGCAGTGAGGTGAAGGGGGGAAAGGCTGAGTGTGAGGCCTATTTACAAGGGTGTGCTCTGCCGTCTTTGTCGGAGGAAGAGGCGGAATGGTTGGACCGACCTATATCGGAGGGGGAAGTTGACCTGGCGATAGGGTCCTTGAAGAGGGGCAAGGCTGCAGGGTTGGATGGCTTGTCGGGGCGGTTTTACCAAGTGTTTCATTCGGTGCTGGGGCCCTTGATGGTGAAAGTGTTTAATGGAGTCTTGACCGGGGGGGACATTCCACGCTCCATGCGGGAAGCGGGTATTACGGTTCTTCCTAAGCCGGGTAAGGATCCAATGGTATGTGGGTCATATAGGCCCATCTCCCTATTGAATGTGGATGCTAAGTTGTTGGCAAAGGTGTTGGCTACTCGATTGGCGGGGGTGCTGCCCACATTGGTACACCCTGACCAAACGGGGTTTATTAGTGGGCGCCAAGGGGGTGATAATATTCGCAAACTCTGCAATCTCACTTGGGAAGTGCAGCGGACCGGGCAACGGGCCGTTTTCCTCTCAGTGGACGCCGAAAAAGCGTTTGATAGGGTGGAATGGTCATTTATGATTAGCATGTTGGAAAAAGTGGGGTTAGGCAAAAATTTTGTTCGATGGGTCCAGGCGATGTATAGGGAGCCGCAGGCTCGAGTGCGGGTTAATGGTAGCTACTCAGAGGGGTTCCGGCTGGGGCGGGGCACACGACAGGGATGCCCCTTGTCCCCTTTACTCTTTGCGTTGGTCATTGAGCCGCTGGCAGCGAGGGTGCGGGAGTTGCAGGATATTAAAGGGGTTCTAATGAATTCCCAGGAAGTGAAAATTACGTTGTTTGCCGACGATGTCATATTTACGCTTAGAGAGCCGGTGGTGACATTACCGGTCCTGATGGGGGAGATAGCGCAATATAGTAAGGTGGCGGGGTATAAAATTAACAGCGGCAAAATCAGAGATTTTGGGGTTTAAACCTTGGGGCTGGGGTGGAGGCGGCGTTGAAGGGGGCGTTTGAGTTCAAATGGGTAACGGGGTCTTATCGGTATTTGGGGGTACAGATGGGTAGTAGATTGGGGGAGTTAGGGGCCAACAATTATGGGGGATTACTAGATGCGGTCCGACATGACTTACAGAAGTGGAAGGGGCTGTATTTGACGTGGTTGGGGAGGATTGCCGTGCTAAAAATGAATGTGTTGCCGCGTTTTCTCTTTCTGTTTAGTTCTCTGCCTTGTAAGGTGCCTCGAGCCTATTTGAAACATGCTCAGCAGATTATGTTGGAATTTATCTGGGCAGGGAAGCGTCCGAGGGTGGCGCGGAGTACGATGTATCGTCATGGCTTGGAGGGGGGACTGGGGGTGCCTTGGCTGGAAAAGTATTATTTAGCATCCCAGTTGAGGGTACTTCAAAGTTGGCAGGGGGTGGACGAGACTCCTCGATGGGTGCTACTGGAGCAGGAATGTGGTAGTAGGGGTAGTTTGGCGGCATGGATTTGGGACCCGGGGGCGGTGGGGGAAGGGGGTGGGGGGCGAATCCTTTCCGGGCTCTGACAAAGGAATTGTGGTTGAAAACACGGCGCCACTTGCTCGGGGGGAAATGTTACACGAGAGGTATGTATATTATGGGGGTGCGGGAGTTTACCCCAGGGCAGGAGGGTGGGGTATATCGAGAATGGTGGGAGAAGGGGTTGCGCCTAATGGGGCAGTTGCTTCATCCTACGGGGCGAGTGAGTGAAAAGCTGGGGGGAATTGCAACTTGCACTTGGACGGGATCAGGGGGCAATTTTTGCACACCTCCAGGTAGCGTCCTTTTTGGGACAGCAGCGGGTTAAAGAAGACTTGAGGGGAGCAGTCACGGGGGTTGAGAGACTATTGAAGAGAGGAGGGAGGAGGGGGGTTATTGCTCAATTGTATAAGGAGTTGCTCCACAAGGAGGGAGAGGGGGATAGGATTCGAGGGGAAGTGGAATGGGAGAGGGCCTTAGGGGGGGATTGGGATCAGGAGCGCTGGCGTAGTATTTATGGATGGACTAAGCGGGTGGCCCCGAGTACGCTTCATTTGGAGAGTAGTCTTAAGATCCGATACCATGCATATTGGACACCGTGGAGAATGCGGAAATTTTGTACGGAAGGAAAGGGGAGGTGCTGGAGGGGGTGTGAGGGACGGGGGGATTTGTATCACCTGCTGTGGGGGTGCCCTGCGGTGCGGAGTCTGTGGTTGGAATGGGAGGCGGTCATTAGGGAAGTGACGGGAGTCCCTGTCGCACTGACACCGGCTATGGCGTTGTTGAATGAACTGGGGGGGGGGGGGAGAGGGGGCTGCAGCAGATGATAGGGTATTGTGTTACAGCGGTGTGGGGTGCGCTTTTGGCCGGGTGGAGATGCAGCGATATCCCATCCCGAAGGGAGATAGTGGTGCGACTGAGTGGAGTGAGAGATATGTGCGAAATAGTGGCATTTCGGGAGCATCAGGTGCATAAATTTAAATTTCTGGCAGGGCTACGATGAGTGGCTGCTGAAATGGCAGGGGGAGGGGCGTAGAAGTTAGAGGTAGGGGTGGGTAGGGAGGGTGAGTAGGGGATTGACAGGGGGAAAGGGAGGGGGGGTTCGGTCTATGGGGGATTAGGAGGGTTGGGGGAGGGGGTCTAGAAGGGGGGGGGGTGGTGGGGATAGGGTGCTTGGTTGATCTGGGTCGCCTAGACGGCTCTGGTCGACCGAGGGGGTAAGGAATCATTTTGGGGGAGGGGTGGGTCTGCCTAGGTTGATTGTTTCAAGGCAAAACTTATCAAATACCGTTTAATGACTCACCCTGCAACATGAGGGCTTGCTATTATCACTTGATCATAAACTGATTAATGCTTTGCTCTCGGCACTAAGTCTCAGAGAAACCAGATTGCACTTTAACCCAGGGCTGATAGCCCATTAAATGTGCTTATTTCACATCAATGACTCGTTGCCATGTTGAGCTTATTTTTTAGTTTAAAATTTTTTAAAGTTTCTTTTTTAATAACTGATGACTTTCTTCTCATCGAGCAATATACTGCACTTTGACTTTTTCAAATGTCGGTTATCCAACTAAACCGGACTTTTTCAAATGTCGGTTATCCGACTAAACCGGTAATATAGTGACTAGATATTGCACTTAACTTAATTCGTACTGTTGAGCAGGGCAATTCCGACGCTCACAGCTAGGCACCCCAAGCGTTTCACAGCGGTTGTTTCTTCAGGGAATAAACCCTTTAAAACTGAAAAGATGAGAAAAAGAAATTATGTTGTGAACTTACTCTTAGCCTGTTGCTTCCTTTGTCTCAAAATTACGATGGTATTCATAAGAACCTGCTCAATTGATGCTGTCGGCATTACTCCAATACTATGTCCATCTTCTTAACCTTCAATATGAGTGATGCCGCGCATGCGAGAAAAAGAACTCCGCCTCCTATTTATAGAGGCTCAAGGACAGATGTCTTCAATCATGTAGTTAAACATAAAAAATGCGGAAATGGTTTAAACTGCAGCTGGGACCCTGTTCGATCTTAAATTGAACTACTCAAATGCCCCTAAAACCTAAATGCGATAGAATCTGTGTGTTTGTAATAAAAAATTATTTAAAGCTAAATTTTTATATTGATTGAATTAAAGGCACGATGCGAGATTGAGTCGCACATGTAATCCATTCGGAATAACTGTGTTAAGCGTGTAGATCCATTTTTGTTCCTTCCATAAAAGAGTATTGGCTATTGTTTTACCCCTTATAGCGTGATTGACTTTTTCTAAACAAAAACATCGGAGCTGTTCAAAAATGTGATAGTATTGTAGGCAGTGCTGCACTAATGGAGCTTCAAGGACCTTGCAGTTGAGCCGACTCCTATGCTCTTGCATACGGGTACGGAACAGTCGCTCAGTCTTACCTACATACAGAAGCCCACATGGGCATACTATGATATACACTACGGCAGTTGAAATGCAAGTGGTGTTGTGTCGAAGATGGTATATAGCTCCTTTGTGTTCAAATGTAGTTAATTCCATAGTTATGTCGCAAATAGTACATTTTCCACATTTCTGATGTCCCTGGGGAACCAAAATGGATGAAGAGCCAAAAGGATCTTTAGGAAGGACTGCTGAACATAAATGTTCCTTGAGATTTCGGTTGCGCCGCCAGACGCAACGAATTCTTCGATTGCTCAATCCTGGGACTACTTGCAAGATGTTGCTATGCTTATTTATAATTTTCTTAATATCTTTACTGAGCGGAGAAAAATTAGTCACTAGGTTAATGACAGAATCATCAGGTTCAATGTCAGTAGTGGAAGATGGTGAACGGTAAGTTAGTAATGTAGTGCGATCTCTATATCGTGCCCTTCGGTAAGCCCGGGTTATTACTGTAGAGGGATAGCCTCGCTCCTTGAAATCTTGTATTAGACCACGAGATTTGATCTTAAAATCAGCTTTACTTGAGCAGTTTCTTCTGTATCTCAGGAACTGCGATATTGGTAAACTATCCTTTAAATTATGAGGGTGAGCGCTAGTGTAATATAGCAATGCATTACGATCAGTCGGTTTCTTGTATACCGATGTTTCCCATGACTGACTGCCTCGCTTAATGGAAATGTCGAGGTAAGTGATTTGTTCCGTATGATATTGTAATGTGAACTGAATATGCGAGTCACAAGTGTTCAGCCAACCATGGAAATCTTCCAGATCTTGTTTAGAACCTTGCCATAGTAAAAAAATGTCGTCAATATATCTCTGCCATGTAATCAGTTGGTGCTGGTAAGGGGAGGTTTTCAACCAGATTTCCTCGAAATCCCCCATATACAGATTCGCGATGGAAGGGGCACACGTTGCCCCCATCGCCACTCCAGAGATCTGTTGGTAAATGACTCCATTGAATGTGAAAAAATTTTGAAATATGGCTAATTGTGCAAGGTTAAGGAGAAATTGCATCTGTGCCCCACTTACGTCCCCTCTTTTTGTTAAAGATCGTTCAATCAAAGAGAATGCTGCTGCTTGGGGTATGCTGGTATACAGCGAAACAACGTCAAACGTGGCCATTAAGATGTTAGGTTGGTGAACCCAGTGTGATAAACTCTGAAGCATTGATAAAAAATGTGTTGAATCTTGTACAAAAGAAGGAATACTACGAATCAGGGGTCGTAAATAAGAATCTAAAAATATCGATATAGGTTCCAAAACTGAACCCCGTGTGGAGACGATTGGCCGTCCTGGTGGATTCGTGAGGCTCTTATGTATTTTAGGTACTAGATAAAATAATGCAATATTGGAAACTGGCGAGTTCAAAAACTGATGTTCTTTTTTAGTCACTAGGTGATCCGCCACCGCTGCCTCAGTGAGAGCTTTAATCGTTGTTTGCAAGACCACTGTGGGATCATGGTCCAGTATCTTATACGTTGATGTGTCCTGTAATTGACAATTGGCTTCATGGATGTAATACTGTCGGTCAAGCACCACCACCGCTCCTCCTTTGTCGGCTCTACGTATGATAATGTCATTCCGTTTCTTTAATGTGTTGAGTGCATGGCGTTCACCATATGACAATCTCATGTGTTTAGTTTTCTTAGTTTGCTCCAAAATCTGAACGTCTCGTAGCACTAGTTTTTTAAACAATAATATTGCTGCGTGCGGAGGATTGGGAGGAGTCCCCAGGGACATCAGAAATGTGGAAAATGTACTATTTGCGACATAACTATGGAATTAACTACATTTGAACACAAAGGAGCTATATACCATCTTCGACACAACACCACTTGCATTTCAACTGCCGTAGTGTATATCATAGTATGCCCATGTGGGCTTCTGTATGTAGGTAAGACTGAGCGACTGTTCCGTACCCGTATGCAAGAGCATAGGAGTCGGCTCAACTGCAAGGTCCTTGAAGCTCCATTAGTGCAGCACTGCCTACAATACTATCACATTTTTGAACAGCTCCGATGTTTTTGTTTAGAAAAAGTCAATCACGCTATAAGGGGTAAAACAATAGCCAATACTCTTTTATGGAAGGAACAAAAATGGATCTACACGCTTAACACAGTTATTCCGAATGGATTAAATGTGCGACTCAATCTCGCATCGTGCCTTTAATTCAATCAATATAAAAAATTTAGCTTTAAATAATTTTTTATTACAAACACACAGATTCTATCGCATTTAGGTTTTAGGGGCATTTGAGTAGTTCAATTTAAGATCGAACAGGGTCCCAGCTGCAGTTTAACCATTTCCGCATTTTTTATGTTTAACTACATGATTGAAGACATCTGTCCTTGAGCCTCTATAAATAGGAGGCGGAGTTCTTTTTCTCGCATGCGCGGCATCACTCATATTGAGGGTTAAGAAGATGGACATAGTATTGGAGTAATGCCAACAGCATCAATTGAGCAGGTTCTTATGAATACCATCGTAATTTTGAGACAAAGGAAGCAACAGGCTAAGAGTAAGTTCACAACATAATTTCTTTTTCTCATCTTTTCAGTTTTAAAGGGTTTATTCCCTGAAGAAACAACCGCTGTGAAACGCTTGGGGTGCCTAGCTGTGAGCGTCGGAATTGCCCTGCTCAACAGTACGAATTAAGTTAAGTGCAATATCTAGTCACTATATTACCGGTTTAGTCGGATAACCGACATTGAAAAAGTCCGGTTTAGTTGGATAACCGACATTTGAAAAAGTCAAAGTGCAGTATATTGCTCGATGAGAAGAAAGTCATCAGTTATTAAAAAAGAAACTTTAAAAAATTTTAAACTAAAAAATAAGCTCAACATGGCAACGAGTCATTGATGTGAAATAAGCACATTTAATGGGCTATCAGCCCTGGGTTAAAGTGCAATCTGGTTTCTCTGAGACTTAGTGCCGAGAGCAAAGCATTAATCAGTTTATGATCAAGTGATAATAGCAAGCCCTCATGTTGCAGGGTGAGTCATTAAACGGTATTTGATAAGTTTTGCCTTGAGTCAACCGTTTAAAGAGACATAGACTACACACCAATTGTAGGTTGATTGTTTGGCAGTGGGGAGTGCAGTTTGTCGCCTCCCTGTTTTGGTGACCTTAATTGAGTGTATTTGATCCAGTATTGTTTTCTAATGCGTGTACTGTTATACTGATGAAACCTTAATAAAACCTCAAGTTATAAAAAAAAAAAGTAGTAATTTGAGCCCTCCGAACCAAAATCATACCGTCCCATCTCTAGCCTGCCATTCCTTGCTAAAATCGTAGAAAAAGCAGCGCAAAAGCAACTACAGGACCATATAGATATCAATGCCCCACTGGACATACATCAACATGGATTTAAGTCACAACACGGCGTAGAAACACTTCTCACCTCCCTCTTTGACAATCTCCTAAGAGGAATGGACAACATAAAAAACGGCTTCCTGCTAGTGTTCATGGACATCTCGGTGGCCTTCGACACTGTGTCACACGCTAAACTACTGCAACGCCTACAACAGATAGGTCTATGCAAGAATACTCTGAAATGGTTTACATCATACTTGGAAGGGTGAACGCAACAAGTCAAATATGACCAAAAGAAATCACTACAATTCCCCGTCACGCAGGAATACCTCAAGGCTCATCCCTATCTTCAGTGCTCTTCAACATCTACATACAGCCCATATGCAACATCATCAAACACCACAAACTACACTACCACATTTATGCTGACGACATCATGGTGTACGCTCCAATCAACTTACTAGCACTAAACACTACAACAATATCAAAATGCCTCGAAGACATGAATGACTGGCTCATAGTCAACAACTTAACAGTCAACTACGACAAAACTGAGGCAATGTTTGTTACCAGGAACCCCACCTTCACACCGCCACAAACTATCAACATCCTAGACAAACACATAGTAGTCAAAGAAGAAGTTAAATATCTGGGCATCACACTAGACAGAGCTCTGAACCTAAAATCCCACATCACCAAAACCGCAAACAAGGCATATTATCGATTGAAAATAATCAGACAAATCAAACCAATGCTCCGTCAAGACCACTTCTGCACAGTGTGTCAAGCACTCATTACACCACTGCTGGATTATGGAAACTCACTATATCAAGGCCTTCCTCAGCAGACACTCCACCCACTACAGATGGTACAAAACACCACGGCACGCATCATTACAGACACTCCAAGGACCGAGCACATCACTTCTGTCCTACAACAACTACACTGGCTCCCAATGGTGGCAAGCGCTAAATACAAAACACTCATGATCATCTTCAAAATCATTCATCATCTCTCAGCAGACGTACTCCAAAACATTATAACAAGGGACATCTGCAACAGATCAAGAAGAACCAACAACAACAACATAATTGGAACACCTGCAGGCTATCAAAACACCAAACAAATAACTTCAAAAAGGGTACCATCACTACTGGCAGCCACACTATGGAACGCCCTACCAGCAAGCCTGAGGGCGCTAGATGACCTCACAGGCTTCCGTAAAGACCTCAAAACATTCTTATTTATAGAAACATACGAGCAATCAAGCAACATCCCCTACCCAAACAGTAATACTACTACAACTACCAACTAAACACACAAACATCCTATCCACACACACAAATCTATCATACCACGTTATTGAACACCTTTATGTTAAATGTTACCACAACTGTTCTGTCTAAATACTGTCAAGTAACTGTACTGTCTAAACGTATATACATACCCTAATGTTAAATGTAACCCTCCATTGTTATGTGACGTTACCACCTTGATTGAAGGAAAAGGTGGAATACAAATCTGTCTAAATAAATAAATAACATGTGTTATTAGTAATTAATTGCTGTAAAATAGCATGCATTAATAGCGTTGGCACATGTTAGTAACCGTAGTTGTTAGTTTGCTGGATCCTCCATATTAAGGGGTTCTATAAGTTATTTTGTAAGGCCTTCAGGTACACAGATATCAAAGTGCTGGTTACTCCATACAACAAAGGACCTAAAAATATTATTCTATTGCTCAGTAGTTATGCTTCAAAGATTTATTTTTGTAGACTCCTAGTTGCTTTTCTTCATGTAGTAATCTGACATATGAAAAACGTTATCCTTAATGTGTGTGACTGTTTCACATGTTCTAAGGCAGGGGTGGGCAATTCCGGTCCTGGAGGGCCACAGACCAGTCAGGTTTTCATGATGTCCCTAATGAATATTCATGAGATCTATTTGCATCCACTGCCTTCCATTGTATGGAAATAGGCCCATGAATATTCATTAGGGACATCATGAAAACCTGACTGGTCTGCGGCCCTCCAGGACCGGAATTGCCCACCCCTGTCCTAAGGCAAAGTCATCAATGATTATGCATATAAAGGAAGTCATTTTATAAGGAGGGGTATACTTTTAGGTTACAAGTATGTAGCTATCTGGGGGTTATTGTAGTCATGTAAGTATGTATGTGCTTTCATATCCAGTTCAAACTTCTCCAATTGACCTATAAGTGCACTCATTCTGCTGCTCCTCACTACCTTTCCTCTTATCTCTCCCTATACCCCTCCTCGGGAACTCCGCTCTTCTGGCAGATCACTTCTATCTGTGCCCTTCTCTTCTACTGCCAACTCCAGACTTCGATCCTTTCACCTTGCTGCTCCTTATGCCTGGAACAAACTACCTGAGTCTGTACATCAGGCTTCATCTCTGGCCCTTTTCAAATTCAAGCTGAAACCTCACTTCTTTGAGACTGCTTGTGGATCCTGATCCCCCCCTTGTCTCCTGTTCACCTCCTATGTGTTTTCTTACCATTCCCCTAGATAAATCCTTGTCTTCAGCTGTTGTGTTGTCTGTCTTGACTAGATTGTAAGCTCTGACGAGCAGGGACAGTTCTTTACATGTGTCTGTACAGTGCTGTGTACGCCTTGTAGTGCTATGCAAATGATCAGTAGTAGTAGTAGTAAATGACCTCTTATAAAATATCAGCCACTGTAAAAGTATGTGCATTGCCACATAAGAACATAAGATGTGCCATACTGGGTCAGACCAAGGTCCATCAAGCCCAGTATCCTGTTTCATGCCAGTGGGTGTGCACATGGGTGGAGTTTGGGCAGAATGTATAAGTATGTACGCAGGCAGGGCCGGCCCGCCAGGTGGGCAGCGGCAGTGGCACACATCGGAGGCCGAGCTGGCCCCCCTAACTGCCACAGATTCTGTTTGAGAGGGAGGTGGGCAGCGGCGGTATGTCCAAAAACAGCAGCAAAAAGCCACTCCTTTTGGTAATACTGCTGCTGCCTGCCTCGCCATCTCGAGATGGAATTGGTGGCAGTTGGGGGGGGGGGGGGCGGCATCAGCTGGGGGAACGGCGAGGTCAGATTTTCTGCATAGGGAAGCAGATACCCTTGGGCCGGCCCTGTACACAGATTATAGAATACTATAAATTATGCTTATTCTAGTAAAATCTGGGCACGGGCATTATGTGTGCGTCTTAACTTAAGGTACGATTTCTGCCACTTAGACTAGTATTTTATAAAGACCACTAGGCGTCAACTTGCTTTTATAAAATAGGCTTAACAAAGGTGCCTTAAAAAAACATTTTGACTAAGTTCCCTGTTATAAAATTAGCTTCAAGAGGATAGTTTTCTAAGGTGTTTAGTTTAAGCATGTTTTCAGGTGCCCATTGTGAGGCAATTTTATAAAGAGAAACAGGTATCCACTTGTCTTCATGAAATCCCAGCTTAAGTGACAGAGCTCGTACCCGCATTGCAGGTGCAGACATTTACACTAGCGCTGGAGTCGCTGTAAACGTCTGTCCTTGAATTTTAAGGCATGCACATAAATTACAGTATTTTATAATCTATGGGAGGGGCAGAGTAGCCTAATGGTTAGATCAGTGGTCTAACAACCAGGGAAGCCTGTTTCAGATCCCACTAACTCTCCTTGTGGCTTTGGGCAAGTCACTTAACCCTCCATTGTCTCAGGGACAAGCTTTCTGGACAAAGGAATGTACCTACAGTACCTGAATGTAATTCACCTTGAACCTCCGAGAAAGGCATGAGCTAAATCCAGTTCTGCTTGCTCCACCTAAACTCTGTCCCTCTACATGCCTATTGGTAAAGTCACACCGTCATGTCAAAGCACGTGCTTTTATACTATCAGGATCTTTTAAGAGGCAATTTTACATGTGTATATACCCACATGTGTGTGGAAACTACTATAAAATTACCTTTAAAATGTCAGAAAGGAACCAAATGTAAAGCAAAATACACATTGACTGTTATAGAGAAGAACAATTTTGTAGGATATGCAAAGATCTTAAATATATTCCTGGGGCAACATAGAGGAGGTGCAAGATGGAACCATGAGAACTGTTCCCTGGTGTGAGTGGAAGGGATAAAGCTCTTTGTACTGTCAGAAGCCTGCAACACGAGATACATGAGTTAGCCAGGGGGAAGAAGAGGCACCAATTTGCTGCCTTCATGCTAAATGGAAAAAATCAAAGGCTTTTCCTTCAGGAATTCAACCCCGTGACAATCACGAGAATGAAGAAATAAAATGATTAGACAAAAATAGGAGGAAAACCCCACAGAATCAGGCACAGCTGCTGTCTGCAGGGAGCATAGGTAAGTCCAAAGCAATTCTCTTACTACTATGGCTAAAGATTCCCCATTTTTTTGCTTTAACTATTTGATTGTAGGTCGATTTGTGCCCTAGTTCATTGATCTTGGCAGAACTGGGCTTGATTTCCCTGGATGTGATTTGCTGTTGTGCCGCTTAACTGAGACCAGTGGCTTCATTCACAGTTCTTACAGAGCAGTCTGTGATGAATCAGACTTTTATTAAGGCATTGTCATAGATTTATACCTTTGTACAAAAAAATATTACAAAAACAGCTTTCAGAATCCAAATATTCAGTTGGATTGTCCTCACAGATGCAAATGTGCACTCTGGCTCCCCCATCTTCTTTGAGCCTCTAGAAGGAGAACTCAAAACTTGTGTTCAGTGTATTTTTATGGAATCTGAATTGTTTTGGTATTGTATTTTATTTTCATTTGTTGTAAGCTCTCTAGGGAATCCTTCGTTTGTTAAAACATGGTATACATGTAATAGAACATGTCATATTAGACATCCCAGTTAATATACTAACAGAACCCTAAACTAGCTTTGCACAGACCACACAGGATTTGTGCACAAAAAGCTGAAATAAAACACCCCCTATTTGATCTTGTAATTAAAGTCAGTTTTTCTCTTTTAATGTTTTGGTTATGGCTGCTGCTTAAAAACAGCATGGATCACTCTAGAGCAGTGGTTCTCAACCTTTTTTGTACCGTGACCCCTTTTACCGTTGGTCAACTTGTGGTGACCCCCAATGATAAAATCAAATGCGTCTCTCTTCCTTTACCGTTAACGCATTGTCGCTGTAATCATTTGTTGAATTATTAATATATTATAGGCCTTTTGCAATATGTTTTTATTTATAAAATACTTATTTAAATAATCAAAACAACAAGTAACAATATTTGATTTCAAAATTATGATGATTTTGTAGTCAAATCACTAATATGAAATAAAATTATTTTTTCTACCTTTGTTGTCTGACCAATTTATTCTCTGATCATGCTGGTCCCGATCTGAGGCTTCTGCTTTCCTGTCTTCTCTTAGCTCTCTTTCTGTGGTCTATGGTCCATCTGCCAGTTCTTATCTCTTTTGTTTTCTTCACTTCTTTCCATCAGCCTATTTCCAGTCCCAGTAACCCTCCCCAGTATCAGCCCCTTTCCAGTCCTCACTCCCAGTACCTTCCAATGTCAACTTGCATTCCCATGACTGCCACTGGTGTCCATTCCCTTCCAGTCCCCCTCCTTCCCCACTGATCAGTCCCTTCTAGTACAAATACCATGGCAGCCCCTCTCAGATCCACTCCCTTTCAGTTCCATGCTCCCATCCCCTTGTATCAGCCCACTTGTAGCCTTAGCCCCCAGTTTTCTTCCAGGGTCAGCAGCTCTATCCTCCCCTCCCCACAATCAGCCCATTCCCAGTCAAAGCCCCCTAATCAGCTCACTTCTAGTGCTAATCCCCCTCAACCCCATTACCAGTCCTACCCCCCCCCCTAATCAGCCCAATACCAGTCCTACCCCCCATCAGCTCATTTCCAGTGCTAGTCCCCCCCTCAACCCCATTACCAGTGCTAGGCTCCCCTAATCAGCCCATTTCCAGTCCTAACCTCACTGATCAGCTCATTTCCAATGCTAGGGCCCCATCAGTCCATTACCAGTCTTAACCCCCCCTTGATAAGTCCATTCCCAGTCCTAGCCTTCCCTAATCAACCCATTACCATTCGTAGCCCCCCCATCTGCCCATTACCAGTGCTAGCACCCCCATCAGCCCATTATAATCCTAACCCGCACTGTCTCTCGCCTCTGTCCAGCATTTATCCCGTCTGTCCAGTATGTCCCCATGTCTCTCCCCTTTGTCCATGCCAGCCTACTCCCTCCATGTCAGCCCCCCTCCCTCCATCCATCCATATCAGCCCCCTCCCTCCCTCCCTCCATGTCAGCCCCCTCCCTCCCTCCCTCCATCCCTCCATGTCAGCCCCCATCCTTCCATCCATCCCTCCATGTCAGCCCCCATCCGTCCATGTCAGCCCCCCTCCCTCCCTCCCTCCATCCATCCATATCAGCCCCCATCCCTCCCTCCCTCCCTGTCAGCCCCCTCCCTCCCTCCCTCCAGCCCCCATCCTTCCATCCATCCCTCCATGTCAGCCACCATCCCTCCTTCCGTCCCTTTCAGCCCCCCTCCCTCCCTCCCTCCCTCCCTCCATCCATCCATATCAGCCCCCATCCCTCCCTCCCTCCCTGTCAGCCCCCTCCCTCCATCCCTCCATCCATCCATATATGCCACCATCCTTCCATCCATCCCTCCATGTCAGCCCCCATCCTTCCATCCGTCCATGTCAGCCCCCCTCCCTCCATCCATCCATATCAGCCCCCATCCCTCCCTCCCTCCCTGTCAGCCCCCCTCCCTCCCTCCCTCCATCCATCCATATCAGCCCCCATCCCTCCCTCCCTCCCTGTCAGCCCCCGCCCTCCCTCCCTCCATCCATCCATCAGCCCCCATCCCTCCCTCCCTCCCTCCCTCCATCCATCCATATCAGCCCCCATCCCTCCCTCCCTCCCTCCCTCCCTCCCTGTCAGGCCCCCTCCTTCCAGCCGGCCATGTCAGCCCCCCCTCCCTCCCTCCATGTCAGCCCCCATCCTTCCATCCGTCCATGTCAGCCCCCCTCCCTCCCTCCCTCCCTCCATTTCACCCCCCATCCTTACATCCGTACATGTCAGCCCCCCTCCCTCCCTCCCTCCCTCCCTCCATCCATCCATATCAGCCCCCATCCCTCCCTCTCTCCCTGTCAGCCCCCTCCCTCCCTCCATCCATATCAGCCCCCTCCTCCCGCCCTCCCTCCCTGTCAGCCCCCATCCTTCCATCTGTCCGTCAGCCCCCTCCCTCCATCCCTCCATCCATCCATCCATATCAGCCCCCCCTCCCTCCCTCCCTCCATGTCAGCCCCATCCTTCCATCTGTCCATGTCAGCCCCCTCCCTCCATCCCTCCCTCCCTCCCTCCCTCCATGTCAGCCCCATCCTTCCATCTGTCCATGTCAGCCCCCCTCCCTCCCTCCCTCCCTCCCTCCATGTCAGCCCCATCCTTCCATCTGTCCATGTCAGCCCCCTCCCTCCACCCATCCATCCATCCATGTCAGCCCCCTCCCTCCCTCCCTCCCTGTCAGCCCCCTCCCTCCCTCCCTCCCTCCCTCCCTGTCAGCCCCCCTCCCTCCCTCCCTGTCAGCCCCATCCTTCCATCTGTCCATGTCAGCCCCCTCCCTCCATCCCTCCCTCCCTCCCTCAGCCTCATCCTTCCATCTTTTCATGTCAGCCCCCCTCCCTCCATGTCAGCCCCCATCCTTCCATCCGTCCATGTCAGCCCCCCTCCCTCCCTCCCTCCCTCCATGTCAGCCCCCATCCTTCCATCCGTCCATGTCAGCCCCCCCTCCCTCCCTCCCTCCCTCCCTCCATCCATCCATATATCAGCCCCATCCCTCCCTCTCTCCCTGTCAGCCCCCTCCCTCCCTCCATCCCATATCAGCCCCCATCCCTCCTCCCTCCCTCCCTCCCTGTCAGCCCCCATCCTTCCATCTGTCCGTCAGACCCCTCCCTCCATCCATCCATCCATCCATCCATATCAGCCCCCTCCCTCCCTCCCTCCATGTCAGCCCCATCCTTCCATCTGTCCATGTCAGCCCCCTCCCTCCATCCCTCCCTCCATCCATCCCTCCATGTCAGCCCCATCCTTCCATCTGTCCATGTCAGCCCCCCTCCCTCCCTCCCTCCCTCCCTCCCTCCCTCCATGTCAGCCCCATCCTTCCATCTGTCCATGTCAGCCCCCTCCCTCCACCCATCCATCCATCCATGTCATGTCAGCCCCCTCCCTCCCTCCCTGTCAGCCCCCTCCCTCCCTCCCTCCCTCCCTGTCAGCCCCCTCCCTCCCTCCCTCCCTCCCTGTCAGCCCCCATCCTTCCATCTGTCCATGTCAGCCCCCTCCCTCCATCCCTCCCTCCCTCCCTCCCTCCCAGCCCCATCCTTCCATCTGTCCATGTCAGCCCCCAACAGGCAAAGGCCGCCGTTTTGCAGGTTGTCTGCCTCCCTTCTAATGCAGCCGCGGCTCTCTGCCTCTTAGGGAACCGCGGCTGTACTTGTAAAATCGTTGCGGAGCCCTTCCTGTCTCGATGGGCTCCATGCAGCATTGTCCCGCCTCCAAAGGAAGTTGTTTACCACTTCCTTTGGAGGCGGGACAATGCTGCACGGAGCCCGTCGAGACAGGAAGGGCTCCGCAACGATTTTACAAGTACAGCCGCGGTTCGCTAAGAGGCAGGGAGCCGCGGCTGCAGAAGAAGGCGGTGAGTTTGCCTGCTGCTGCTGCCGAGAAGCGGACTCGGCAGCAACTTGTGCACATCTTAATTTTTTTTTTAAAACTTGGTGGAGGCTAAGCGACCCCCGCTAAATCCTGTGGCGACCCCCGTTGGGGTCGCGACCCACAGGTTGAGAACCGCTGCTCTAGAGGGAAGAATCTGATTAATGAAACCCTTCTGTTGTAGAATAAAGATGCCGGTGGTGTGTGTCATGGAACTCTTTGCTTTTTAAGATTTAATGAAATACCAGCAAGATTATGAGATAAAATCAGTCATATCACAGTTAGATACAGTTTGAAAATCCTTAATCTAAAACAGTAGTGACGTGCACAGGCCAAAAACTTTGGTTCATTTTCGGTTTGTTTTACACATTTAGGGGTATGTTAACTAAACAGCGGTAGCGGCTTCCATGCAATATCGGAGCTCCGCTAGTTAGTAAACATACCCCTTAGTTTCATAACTTTTTAAACATTAAATTGATTTTGTGTGCACAAAAATCTTTGAAGTATCTCATGAACTGAATGCACACTAACGAATAAAGCACTATTTTTCTGAAATTGTTTTAAATTGAATAATTTCAACTAAGATAAGACATAAGAAAACCTCCATGCAAAGCCCAGAGGGTTCAGCTGCACAGCAACAATTCATAGCACTACAGATCAGCAATGTCATAGTAAACTAAAAGACCTCTCTAAGGAGTGGCTAATGATATCCCACCATAATCAAAGAGGATCATAGCATACATGAGCAGCAATGTAACAGTAAAGAGCCCCATTGGGATATCATTTGCCAATTTACAACTAATTTACAATAATGTAAATACAGGAAATCAGCTTAACGCAAAGAAAAAAGGAAAATCCTTATTAACACAGCAAACATTCGGGTTTAATCCACATCATGAGAGTCAACACATACTAGCTCAAGGAACTCAACAAATATGACCCAAAAAGGAGGACAAACAACTCCAATCGGTATGAATCAATAAAATTAACACTAAGGAGCATTCTTACTGAGGGGCGCATTGTAACCAAAAACTAGCATGGAGGCTTGTGCTAACTTTAGCAGGCATGTGTGCCTGTCCCCCTGCCTTGGCGTATTACCATTCACTGCGCCACGTTAATCAGAACATGAATGCACTTACCACCACCTGCTGAGGTGCTGTTGAGTGCACCTGTGCTAACGGCAACATCCGCGATTAGTGAGTACCTAAAATGCCCATGTTAACCAAAATGCGCCATCAATGCCCACGTTCTTCCCCCACCCTTCCAGTCTCTGCCCAATTGCATGCTACCCAGTTAACGTGGGACTTTTATCACGGGGCCCCATGACACGCTTACTGGTTCACGCACATTAGGAAAGCACCATTTTCTTATTCCTTTCTGCTTATCAAATAAAAAAGCTTCCAGATGAGAAGGATCAGAATACGCAGGACTAGTACCTTGAAATGTAATTAAACACTTACATGGAAATATAGAAAAACAGCATTTGACCAGCTCCACCCCTTAATGGGCAACAGAACCTGGGCTCTTGAGCTTCAATCCCTTCACTCAGAGCAATAGGAGAGAGAGAGAAATAATAATAAGTAAAATACAATTCACACACAGAGAATTATGTTAAAAACACAGTACTCTTAAGGCCTTAAAGGGAGGGGGCCCACAGTCCTGCAAACTTGTGCAGTTCCTTAAATCCCCTTTCTCGCTAGGCCAGAGCACCTCATTTATTGAGAGAAAACTGTGTTATCAGCACTTTTGTTTATTTATGTGTTACAAGTTATGTAATAGGTCAAAATAAGCACAGATATTTCTCAGCTCCAGCATCCTAAAACAAAAACATTCTGTCTCGTTCTCACAAAGTCATCCCAAAGTACAACCTTGGCTTTTATAACACATCTTTCTCCAGGCTGCTAGGCTTCAGACTGTCTGCAGCATTCCAAGCCATTCTCCATATTAACCCTTTCAGAGGGCCTTGGCACCCCTTGTCAAGTTACTTTCAACAAACAAAAGCACCAACTGCTAAAACTCTAGGTTCCAGTCTAAGGAACACTTTTCTCCAAAGTTGAGTATCACTACTAATATCAGGAAACAGTGATTTTTTGTCCACAGAACACCACTTCCTTTTTTTGGAAAATAAACCTTCAGAATATTAATTATACCTGTTTCAAAAGCAAAATAGACCAAAAATGTTGCTCAAATGGAGATCGCATCTTGAGAATTTTCTTAGAAACCCATTAACTTGGTAATTGATGGGTTCTCCATCAGCTGAGCAGCATCAACCCTACTTGGCATTAAAGTAGAAGAAATATAACATAATTTGGAAAAATGAACAGACTCACAATTAGGAAAATTAAAACCTCCTTCAAATATTTCAGAAGCAAAATTATAGGAGATAGGAGATGTATTCTAGACCAATTTAAAAACCTTCATTTTTCGGCTCTTAAGGAATTTTTCGGAAGATCTATTTGCCTGTGCATAGACAAGCCATCCTTAAATCGTGAGACTCCTGCAGCCTGAGTAGCTGCCACTTGAAATTCTAATTTTCCAAACTACTTTTCCACATAAGTCAATCTTTTATCCTGCTCCTGAAGCTTATTCACGGTCTCCACTGTAGATATTGGGCAATACAGGTACTGTATCATAAGATAAGTGACTAATATCGAAGGACTCAACCCATATACAATGGCTTAGGTGTAATTGTCCAGACTATCCTCATTCTTGACAAATAATCTACCTCAGTTTTTAATCATTATTTAACCCTTTAGCTGTCCAAAATACCTCTTCCCATATTGCAACAACATTAGGTTGTCTAAAATATCTCTTTCAATATATCTTTTGTACTTATCTTGAAAGCTTAAAACAGCCACTGGTGAACCCACTGTAAACTCAGGACACGGAACTCTCCTTGACAGCTCTTGGAATGCCAATGGTGTTTTAGCAAGGTATGCCTGCTTCAGGGACCCAAGGTATCACTGAAAATACTAAAATTAAGGGAGAATTTTAACATTTAACAAAAGTGACACAAGAAAATATTTGTTTTCACTTTGGGTGCAGTATCACCAATAGTGTGCCCTATTGCTCAATCAAATGCACTATTCATGAAACAGAGAAAAATCCAACATTTCAGAAGGTGTTTTCTAATGTTTCAGGTTAAAAATGATATGAAATGCACATCTCTAGTACCTAAGTATTTAACTTGCAGTAACAGATACAGAATTGTTCCACTTGTTTTGATTATATGTGAAGTGGAATGAGTTTTTGCTTCTAAAACCTTTTTTGAAAAGCTATTGGGTGGCTGAAAGTGAAACACATATGGAAAGGTGTAGAGTGGGCACATGGAAAAGAAGGAGATGAAGGTAGAATTAAAAGAAGGTGGTGGTGGTGGTCAGCTTACTCTTGACGAGCTTGGCATCCAGCTGAAGAAAGAATCATTGGCTGCCTTGGACCGCTCTGGAGGTGTTCTTCTGGAGTGGAGCACCGAAGGGGTTTCATTGAGCCCCGAAGAACGGGTCCTTCCCCGACAACCCAGAAACACTCCTGCAAGGGGGTGGGGTGGATCCTCCTTCTATTGGCAGTGCTCTGCTGGTGGTAGAAGGTTTGCCGGGCCTCCCCTCACTCAGTCTTCACCCAAAGGTATGGGCTTGTGTGCAGTAGGAGGTTTGCCTGCGAGTCATCTGGGGAGAAGGCTTGGAGTGTTTTCTGCAGGGAAGGTGTCTGCAATCACCTTAGGTACTATGGAACTCAATCAAATCTTTGGATGAATCTCTTAATGCTAATTTATCACAACTCTCTTTAAAAGTAGATTCTCTTACAGAGCTTATTTCTGCTCAGAGAATTGAGGTAGCCCAGCATGAGGTCAGATTGGAGCAATTGCAGAGTCAATTGGTGGAAGATGGGGACATTTAAGGATGCATAAGTGAAGGAGAGTTTTGGGCTCTGGAGGAAATTGGAAATTATGGAGAATCAGTCCCGGAGGTACAATCTGTGATTCCTGGTGTTTCCTTGAACCCCTCTGCTCGGGCCCATGGAGTTGGTAAAGAAGTACCTAATTGAGATCTTGACTGGGCATTGGATAATCGTTCTCCTGTGTCTAGGGCGTTCTCTATGCCCTTCTCCAGTGGAGGTTCTGTGAACCTCGGTCGTCCCCAGGAGCAGCTGAATCTGACTGGGTTCCTGGAGGGATCAATGGAACTGGTAACATTTTGTTGTACACTGCTGATGACTTTTACCTTTGAGCAGGACAAAGTCTCTGTTTTAGACTTATACTTTAGACATATACAAGAACAGTTTATGGGTTCGGTTTTATGTATATTTCCTAAAGTACCTAAATAGACTCAGGCCCGACGGAAGGAGTTCTTGCCTTTACAGCCTCGAGTCTTTATGGTCTCTGCTTGGGGGAATCTGGCTTTTGAAATTTCCTTCTTTATGTTATGTAAGCTTTGAGGGCCAGAATTATTACTTTATGGAACCCAAACAGCTCTTAGAGTTAATTGTTTCTAAGGAGGGAAATCTGGGGGCTATTAGGGGGAAACCATAGTATGCATTCTTCTGGCAACACTCCCTTATAGCTTTTCTTTGTTTAAATTTATTTTCTTATTTTCTTGATCTTGCCTCCGGCAGTATAGTGGGCTGATGTGTAGGCATTATGTATTTCTTTGATTATTATATCTTATGTTGTTTTGGTGTTTTCTTATTGCCTGTATTGAATTTTAAATATTCAGAAATATAAAATAAAAAAAACAAAAGAAGGTGGTGGTTAGTAAAGACAGGTGATGATACAAGGAGAAAGATGAGAATAGACAGTAAGATGGAAAAGAGAGAAGAAGATAAGAGGAGGAAACAGACATTTTTAGAGAGGAGAGAGATAAGAAGGTGGGGTAAGAGAGAAAATAGGATGAAGCTAAAATAAAGAGGGAAACATAAATGGAACATAAGGTAGTATTCTCAATAAGACCTTTGGGGTGGGGGCTTAACTTCTCTTCTCTCCTCAAGTATGAGGTGTCACATGCAGGCATACTGTAGTTTCTTTATGTAACAAGTAAGTAAATGAGTGGGGGTTTGGAGCCACTCAGAGAGTTTAATTTTTGTGAAGAGGATGCATCCTGGTGGGTGGGGGGAGGCAACTGTCCCAAAAGCATTCACTGTCTGAGCGGCAAAACATTCGGCTCCATATCCAGTTAGCTGTATCTTTTCCTAAAAAACACGTTTATTGGTGCTTCTCTCAACAAAAAGGATACACAGCAAAAAGCCATTACAAGAAATAACAAGTTAAAAAGTGGACACCTACAATGTGAACATAAGAACCTAAGAAATGCCATACTAGGTCAGATCAACATCCCTCGAGCCCAGTATCCTGTTTCCAACAGTGGCCCATCCAGGTCACAAGTAACTGGCAGGTTCCCAAAAAGGTACACAGGTTCCACAATGCTTGTCCCAGGGCAAGCAGTGGATTTTCAGGTACTCTTTAATAGTGGTTTAAGGACCTTTCCTCCAGGAACTTGTCCAAATCTTTTTTAAACCCAGCTACACTAATAGCTTTTACTACAGCCTCCGGTAATGAATTCTAGAGTTTGATTATGCATTGAGTGAAAAAATATTCTCTCTTATTAGTCTTAAATGGGTTGCACTGTAGCTTCATTGCCTGTCCCCTTGTCTTTCTATTTTTTGATGGAGTAAACAATCGATCTACATTTACCTGTTCCACTCCATTCATTTTAAGTTATAGACCTCTACCATATCTCCCCTCAGCCGTCTCATTTCAAGTTGAAGAGCCCTAACCTTTTAAGCCTCTCCTCATAGGTGTATCCTTCCATCCCCTTTACCATTTTGGTGACTCTTCTCTGTATCTTTTCTAATTCTGCTATATCCTTTTTAAGATACGGTGACCAGAGTTGCACACAATATTCAAGATACGGTCGCACTATGGAACGATACAGAGGCATTATAATATCCTTTGTTATATTCTCCATTCCTTTCCTTATGATTCCTAGCATTCTATTTGCTCTCTTGGCCGCTACTGCACACTGGGCAGAGAGTTTCAACATGTTATCCACGATGACGCCTAAATCTTTTTCTTGGGTGGTGGTTCCTAATGTGGAACCTTGAATCATGTAACCATAGTTTGGGTTGTTCTTACCTAGGAGCATAACTTTGCACTTGTCCACATAAATTTCATCTGCCATTTGGACATCCAGTCTTCCAATTTATCAAGGTCCTCTTGCAATTTTTCACAATCCTTTTGTGTTTTAAGAACTTTGAATAATTTTGTGTCATCTGCAAATTTGATTACCTCATTCGTTATTCCCATTTCCAGGTCTTTTATGAGTATGTTAAGAAGCAGTGGGCCCAGCACAGATCCCTGGGGTACTCCACCTTTCTTCATTGAGAAAATTGGCCATTTAGCCCTACTCTCTGCATTCTATCTTTTAACCAATTTCTGATTCACAATAGTGCACTGTCTCCTATCCCATAACTTATGGTTTATTTAAAATTTGATATACCTCCCCTCATGACATCAGAATGGTGTACAATAATTAAAATATAAAACAATAGAAAGGAAAGGAAAAGGAATGGCAAATTAAAAATAGAAAAGAGCGAATAGTGAAGGGAAATCAGGAAGGAGTCAGGGGAAATAGGGCGAACAGGGGGATCAGAGTCCAGATACATAAGGGCTGGTCAGGAAAGGGAAGGCAGAAACCAAGCACCTAGGGGGACTGAACAAATGCTGGTCTGAAAAGGTGAGGCTTCAGAAGGGACTTAATTTAGGGTAAGAACTTTCCAGATGAATCTCTGCAGGCAAAGAGTTCCAGAGGTGGGGTCCTAGAAAGTTAGAGGCTGAATGTCCAATCGGGCCTGTAAGGGGGATGGTAAGTGTAAGCAATGTCCGTGAATGGAGTGCAAAACACGTGGAGGGGCACATAGAGTAAGAAGTGATGACAGATAGGGGAGAGTGCCAGAATGAAGGGTTCTGTGTGTAAGTGTAAGAAGTTTGAAATGAGTCTATAGGTAATAGGTAACCAGTGGGATTTAACAAATAATGGGGACATGTGATCGAATTTAGAAGCATGGTGGAGAAGAGGAATTGCTGTATTTTGTATGGATTGGAGTTGTTTAAATTGATATTGTGGCAGACCGCCATATCTAATAGTACAGTAATCAATGTGTGATATGACCATGAATCTGAAAGAAATGGCTGAATGGAATGGATTTGGTGCAGAGTATAGAAAGAACGTTTCACCATCATGCTAATGTGCTCGCAGAAGGAGAGAAACGTGTCTAAAAGAACCCCAAGATACCACATAGAGGACGCAAGAGGGATGTGATGACCGTCAAAATGAAGAGGAGAGGGATAGAGCAGAAGAGCCAGTAAGCTATATGGCAGATAGATGTCTTTGACGGATTCAGTTTTAAACAGTTGTTATGAAGCCATGCTGTGACCAGGGAAAGGTATCTGTTGACACTCGTTAGATCGGGGAAGGCAGGGTCTGTATGAAACAGCAGTAGGATGTCATCTGCATAACAAAATGCGGAGACACTCTGCTGCTGGACAATAGTGGCCAGGGGAACTAAAAAGACTCTAAAAGGAGGTGTCAAAGCAGATCCCTATGAGACCATGACTTTTTAATTTCCCTAAGTTTTGAGAAGTTAAAAAGATGCCACAACCATTTTTTCTTTAGCATAAGCCATTGAGCCCCACAGGAAAAATTAAAAACTGATTCCTCCCCAAAATAGATGGAATGGGAGTTTCTTCCATTCAGATAAGTACTGCCTTACCCTGATGCAGAACTAAAAGTTATGTTTCGAAAGTTGTTTTATGGCGAGTTTTAGATGCATGATCACTTAAAATTGATTAAAAAGGACTGCTTGCAGGATGCTCTTTAACAAATGACAACATCCCAAAGACATGATAACGCACTCTGACATAGACAGCAGAACCATTGTAAATATGTTAAACAACGTGTAAATAGTTGCTACCCTTTTTATCACCCCCAAGTTTAATGTACCCAAGTTGAGCTCAAGTTTCTTGTAAACTGCTTTGATTACAGGATAAGGCGGTATAAAAAACAGTTTAAATAAATAAATTGCACCCTCAAATTAAATGTCTGACAAAAATTACCTGATTTGGAGCATTTTTTGGTATAGGATTTTATGAGTCACTTAAGTTTTAAGGCAAGCACCATGGAGCCGTTTGTGGCCATTGCCCCCGCTGCGAGTCTCAGAAAGGGGCGGCAGCAGCAGCAATGAGCACCAGAGAGGGGGAGGGGGCATAAAGGATGAGGTTCGCCTAGGGTGCTTCATCTCCTTGTGCCAGCCCTGACTAGACCCCATAATATTCAAGGTGAGCTTACATCATGGATCACTACCGAAGTATTACAAATATTCTCTATTTTATTTTCCATTTGTTTCTTAATAATATCCAGCATTCGATTTGCTTTGACTGCCAAGGCACACTGAGCAAAGATTTCAATGTATTGCCCACTATGATGATTTTCCTGGGGGGCCTCTAATATGAAAACCCAGCATCATGAACAAGTAGTTTGGATTATTTTCTCTTATATGCGACAGTTTATTCTTGACCACATTCAATTTTAGAGCCCAGCTGCCCAGTCTCGTAAAGTCCTGAAATTCCTCGTTATCTACTAGTGATCTAACAATTTTGAATAATTTTATGTCCTCTGCAAATCTGACTCCCTCAATTGTTTCCTTTTCCAGATCATTTATAGATGTTAAAAAGCATTAGTTCCAGAATACAGTACTCCACTACTGATCTTTTCTAAACTCACCTGCTCCCAAATATTCAAGGGAATTACAGGGAATTGCTCAAATTTTGAATTTTGAAAATAGACTATTCAGAAAAAAACAGTATAATTGGCACTAAGTTGAGAAACATTACAAAGTAACCCCCCACCAAAAAAAAGGAAAAAACAATAAATAAAAAGAAAATAAACTACTTAGGAGTTGCTCTATAGGTTCTTGCAACAATATCGCACTGGAAAGAAGACTGGTCTGTCTCACACTCTTAACGATTGTGAATAAACTTTATTTTCTACTATTCTTTATTTCCTTAGCAGTATTTACATTGACATTGTTGGGTTGAGTTCTAAAGAGCTCCATAAATAAGATATACAGGGACTGCTTTGAAGAAGCCTATTCTTCATATTCTTGGATGAAATATGTGACACTTTTTTGGGTGTAGACTGTCATCGGAACTGTGGAAACACTTAACTTTGACCACACTTGTTGTCTTGTTGCAGGTGCTTCTAAGGGCCTATGGAGATGCCACGATCAGATGCGCCCCATGCAGCGAAGACACTGAGCAGTAGAGGCAGAGGGCATAGCCATCTCAGTGCAGAGGAGTAAGTGTCAGCCATGAAATTAAGTCCGACAAAAAATAGTGAATGAGTAGGACTTAGTGACATAAACTACAGGATTTTCAGTGTCACATACAGTATAGCAAGGCATTGATAAGGCAGGCAAAAAGAGAATTTGATAAGAAGCTTTCCGTGGAAACGAAAGCGCATAATAAATTCTTTTCACGTGCATTCATAGCAGAACACCAATGAGAGAGTCAGTTGGACCATTAAATGATAGAGGGGTAAAAGAGGCACTAAGAGAGGACAAAGCCATAGCAGACAGACTGAATGAATTCTTTGTTTCGGTCTTTACTAAAGAACATGTAGAAAATTTACCCATGCCAGAAATGATATTTAAAGGTGATAAATCAGAAGAATGGAAACAAATCTCGATAAATCAGGAAAATGTAATACAGTTATTTGATAAACTAAAGAGCAACAAATAAATAAATAAATAAACAAACAAACAAGTGGGTGTCATACATTGCAGGGTGCTGAAAGAACTGAAATATGAGATTGCAGACTACTTTTAGTATAATCTGTGAACTATCCTTAAAATCATCTGTAGTGCCTGAAGATTGGAGAATGGCCAATGTAACGCCAGTTTTTAAAAAGGTTTCTAGGGGTGATCCAGGAAACTACAGACTGGTGAGCCTGATGTCTATACTGGGCAAAATGGTAGAAACCATTATAAAAATCAAAATGATTGAACATGTAAATAGTCATGGCTTAATGGCAGGAAGCCAACATGGATTTAGTGAAAGAAATTCTTGTCTCACTAATCTCTTGCATTTTTTTGAAGGTATGAATAACCAGGTAGATAAAGGTGAGCTGGTTGATATAGTGTATCTGGATTTTCAGAAAGCCTTTGACAAGGTTCCTCATGAGAAACTCTTAAGGAAATAAAAAAGTCCCAGAATAGGAGACAATTTAGTATTGTGGATTTGGAACTGGTTAAAAGATAGAAAACAGAGAGTAGGGCTAAATAGCCATTTTTCTCAATGGAGAAATTTAAATAATGGAGAACCCCAGAGAACTGTGCTGTGTCCACTGCTTTTTAACATATTCATAAATGACCTGGAAATGTGAATGACAAGTGAGGTGATCAAATTTGCAGATACAAAATTATTCAAATTTGTTAAAATACAAGAGGATTGTGAAAAATTGCAAGAGGACCTTGATAAATTGGAAGATTGGGCATCCAAATGGCAGATGGAATTTAATGTGGATAAGTGCAAATTTATGCACTTAGGAAGAACAACCTATACTACGGTTACATGATGCAAGGTTCCACATTAGGAACCACCACCCAGGAAAAGGATTTGGTATCATCATGGATAACATGTTGAAACCCTCTGCCCAGTGTGCATTGGGGGGCCAATAAAGCAAATAGAATACTAGGAATCATAAGAAAAAGAATGGAGAATAAAAAAAGGATATTATAATGCCTCTATATCATTCCATGATGCAACCGCCCTTGAATATTATGTGCAATTCTGGTCGCTGTATCTTAAAAAGGATATAGCAGAACTAGAAAAGGTACAGAGAAGAGCCACCAAAATGGTATAGAAGATGGAGGGATACCCCTATGAGGAAAGAATTAAAAGATTAGGGTTCTTCAACCTGGCAAAAAGAAGGCTGAAGGAAGATATGATAAAGGTCTATAAAATAATGAATGAAGTGGAACGGGTAAACATAGATCAGTTGTTTACTGCTTCAAAAAATAGAAAGGCAAGGGGACATGCAATGAAGGCACAATATACTGTAGCCCATTTAAGACTAATAGGAGAAATTATTTTTTCACTCAATGCTAATCAAGCTTTGGAATTCATTACTGGAGGATGTAGTAAAAGATGTTACTGTTGCTGGGTTTAAAAAAGGTTTGAATGAGTTTCTGGAGGAAAAGTCCATAAACCATTATTAAAGAGGATCAGGGAAATCTACTGCTTGCCCTTGGGATAAGCAGCATGGAATTTTTGTACCTTTTTGGAAACGTGATAGGTACTTGTGACCTGGATTGGCCTCTGTTGGAAACAGGATACTGGGTTTGATGGACCCATGGTCTGACCCATTATGACATCTCTTATGTCCTGTCCATATCCTGTCACAGAGTACTCGCCTGCTGTTCTCTCACACATAGATCCCTTCAACCACTTTTCTCTACCCTTCCTTCTCTGTCTCTCATTTATTTTCCTCCACCACTCTTTCCTTCCCTCATCTATTCTGCTCCATCTCTCCCTCATTTGTCTTCCAATTTTCCTTTCTTCAATTCCGAATTTATTATTTTCCCCTTCTCCCTCAATATCACTAACTTCCACTATTTTCTCCCCCATATTTCTTCCCTCCTCCCTTTTCTCTTTCTTCATACCTTGCCCCTCCATCTCTCGTACCCTTTCAAGCTGGCAGCAGTGGACTGAAGGGTCTGTAAGAGCTGCAGCACTGTCTGTCCCTGTGGCCCACCTTTGCTTTGATCAGGCATCAAGAGAGGGGAGAGGCTGGTTGTAGAGCCAAAGAGTAGTGCGAGTGCTGCACCAGTGAAGCTTGCTTGGGCTCAGCCAGCACAGCCATCAAGGAGCAGCAGGGAGTGGGAGGCTGTAGAAGTCAGTCATCTGGTGGTGGAGGTTCCTCTTTCACGTCTCAGTTCATGCCCCAGCAGGGGCAGCCCAAGGGGGGTGCGGGGCCATGTGCGGAGACTCGGTGCGGGGCCTCATTTGCATAAGGGGCCTCATTTGCATAAATATTTGCATAATGTTACCATATACTAACTTTTAGTAAACATGCCTCTTAATGAGTGTATGGATAAAGAAAGACTAAAAGATTTCAACATTACTATAATCCAGTGCCAACCACCAGACACATTAGGAACTACTACAAACACTGCCCATTTAGAACCCATAGCAAACCCGCCATATCCTAACAGCACTACCAGGACTCACAAAGCACCATACCCTACCTATCAAAAGGAAACGCTGCAAATATTAAACCAATACATTTCAGAGAACAACAATACATAACCTACTGGGGAAAGAGAACAAGTGGCAATGTCAAATAGGAATTACATAAACAGAATACCTCAGCTCAGTTACACATGCAGAACATACGAGACCATCACCAAACAAGTAATCACAATTTAGAAACAGGAAGACAATAATTAAACTGGGAATCCCAAAAGCCAAACTTGGAATGTACAACACTGTAGAAATAAAACTATACATTAATTTGCTCTTGTACTAAACAAAGCGCAGACGTTAATGATGCACATTTACCAGAGCTGACATATTCCAATTAATAAATTCAAAATAAAAGAGATATTTTTCTACCTTTTGTGCATTTTTTTTCAGCTGCAATTGCTCCAGCCACTTTCTTCTGGTTTCTTCGTGTCTTCTGCTAACTGTCCATCGTCTGCTGTCCATTTGTCCTTTCTTCTCTCTTCTAGTTTTTTTCCATTCTCTCTCTACATCTGCTTTAACATACTAATCTTTCTCCTTTTGCTCTTTCCTCATTCCTATTTCATCCACTCAAATTTTACCCCTCCATCCTCAATCCCCACTTACTCTCCCAATACCCGTCCAATTATAGATTTTTTATCCCTCCCACACAAAATATTTTTCCCCTCTCCATTTTACTCTCCCAGCCCCATCCCATTCTAATCCTCCCCCAACATCAGTTCCCTTCTAGTTCCAGCCTCACCCAGCATCCATTCCCTTCTAGTCCCTGCATCAACCCATTTCCAGTCCTAGCAACCCCCCAACCCAATACCAGTCCTAGCCCCCCATCAACCCACTTCCAGTCCTAACCCCCCATAACCCATTACCAGTCCTAATCCCCCATCAGCCCACTTCCAGTCCTAACCCCATCAACCCATTTCCAGTCAGCCCCCCATAGCCCATTGCCAGTCCTAACCCCCCCCCATCAGCCCACAGCCCATTACCAGTCCTAACCCCATCAGCCCACCTCAAGTCCTAACCCCTCCCCATCAGCCCATTTCCTGTCCTAGCCCCCCATAGCCCATTATCAATCCTTACCCCCCATAGCCCATTACCAGACAGCCCCCATCAGCCCACAGCCCATTACCAGTCCTAACCCCATCAGCCCACCTCAAGTCCTAACCCCTCCCCATTAGCCCGTTTACTGTCCTAGCCCCCCCATAGCCCATTACCAGTCCTAACCCCTCATCAGCCCACCTCCAGTCTTAACCCCCCCCAGCCCATTTCCAGTCCTAGCACGCCCATAGCCCATTACCAGTCCTAACCCCCCCCCCCCCCATTGGCTCAAGTAAAATTAAAAAAAAAAAAAAAAAGCTGGCTGCTACAAATCCCAAGATAACCCCTTAGCATGGGCTGGGGCAGAGACAGCGTAGTTACTCACCTATAACAGGTGATCTCCAGCAGGAATTAAGTCTTCACATATGGGTATCATCGGTACCGACGGAGCCTGTGTGGGAACGCTCCCCAACGTCCAAAAGGAAAGCTTTTGGGAGCATCCCACAGTGCATACGTGCTGCCTTCCCACCTCACCGCCTCTCTCACTTAAAGCTGAGCCAAGAAGAGAGACAGAGAGAGACAACTCCTAGGGGAGGTGGGTGGGTTGTGAAGACTTAAATTCCTGTTGTTCCCAGAGATCACCTGTTATAGGTGAGTAACTATGCTATTTCCAGGAACAAGCAGGAATGTAGTCTTCACATATGGGGACTCCCCAGCTGAAAGATGCCAGAGGAATGACCCCAGCGAGCTGTGAACCCGTGTGAACAGGGTCATACTTCCTTCAATTGATCCATGGCATCCTACCGGGATGGAGTGTAGGAGTTGCATTAAGTCTGAAAGAGATGCTGTAGGACAGCCTGGCCAAACGAGGCATCCCAACGGGAGTCCTTGTCCAGACAGTAGTGGGCTGTGAATGTATGTACTGAAGCCCAAGTAGCCGCTCTACAGATATCATCTATAGACACAGAGCGAAGATTAGCAACCGAGGCTGCCATTGCTCTGACATTATGAGCTGTAACATGGCCCTCGAAGGAAAGACCTTTACTATCATAAGTGAAGGATATGCAGTTTGCAATCCACTTAGATAGGGTTCGTTTGGAAACTGGAAGTCCCAAATGACTAGAATCAAAAGCAACAAAGAGTTGAGAAGACTTTCTATGTTGTTCAAGTTCCCTAGCCCTGAGGTGTAACCTCTGCCTTTGGTATATGCTTGGAATGCCCTCCCGATGGAAGTGGTGGGGGCAAACACGGTGACGGAATTCAAGAAGGCATGGGACAAACACAGTGGATCCCTTTACAGCAATAGGACAAAAACAAGATAAACGGTACCATCTAACTTCTGAACCATATAACATCTCAACAAATAGGGGTGTCCTACATGGAGTGGTGGGTTTACCCCTAAACAAAGACATGGGGAGGGGTGGCCTGCACAGAGCAACAGGTGCACCTACTCTTGCCATCTTGCTGGGCAGACTAGATGGACCATGCTGGTCTTTATCTGCCGTCATTTACTACTACTACTACTATGTTCAGTTTTTTGAAGGTAAAAAGCTAAAGCTCTTTTACAACCTATGGTATGAAGGTTCCTTTCTGCACTGGAGGCATGAGACCTAGGAAAGAATACAGGAAGGTAAACCAACTGGTTTAAATGAAAAGACGAAACCACCTTTGGCATAAAGTGTGGATGAGTCCTGAGGACTACTTTATCATGGTGGAACCTTGTATAAGGAGGGTCAGCCACTAAAGCTTGCAGTTTACTAATGCGTCTAGCAGAAGTTATTGCAAGTAGGAAAATGACCTTCCAGGAAAGGAATTTTAAAGTTGTAGTGGCTAAAGGTTCAAAAGGCGGCTTCATAAGCTGCCCAAGAACCAGATTCAGGTCCCATGCCACCGGTGGCGGCTTTATGGGGGGGCTTTGTCAATAGTAGACCTCTCATGAATCTTGACACAAGTGAATGAGAAGAGATTGGTTGTCCATCCTGGGGCTTGTGAAAAGCCGCAATAGCACTGAGATGGACTTGCACTGAATTTGTCTTAAGACCGGAATTTGAAAGATGGAGCAGATACTCCAGAAGCGACTCCATGGGCACGGAAAGGGGGTTAAGCCCCTTTTTTGAACACCATATAGAAAACCTTTTCCATTTGAAAGCATAGGAACACCTTGTGGAAGGTTTTCTCGAAGCTTGAAGGATATCCTTCACTTGCTGAGAGAGGTGGATATCTAAAGGTTCTATGCCTTCAGCAGCCAGGCCCAGAGGTGCAGGGACTGAGGATTGGGATGCAGAAGCTTCCCGTTCTTCTGAGAAAGGAGATCTGGAGCATATCCCAACTCTAGAGGAGTTGCTTGAGAGAGACGCAGAAGCAGAGGGTACCACGATTGCCTTGGTCAATGTGGAGCTATGAGAATCATATAACCCCCATCTCTCTGAAGCTTGAAAAGAGTTTTGGGAATTAGGGGAAAGGGTGGGAAGGCATAGAGGAAGTCCTGACCCCAATGGAGCTGGAAAGCATTGTTTGCTAGACAGTATTGAGCCGGAATTCTGGAACAGAACCGGGGAAGTTTGGCATTCTGTGGGCTTGCAAAGAGGTCTATATCTGGTGTGCCCCAGGTATAGAATACTCGAGCTAGTTGGTCTGACTGGAGAGACCACTCGTGTGACAGCAGTATTCGACTGAGCTTGTCTGCCCACAAGTTTTGAATGCCTGGAAGGTATACCACTAGAAGGTGAATTTGGAGCTCTCTGGCGAGGGCCCATAGTCGCAAAGCTTAGTTGCATAGCGACAGAGAGCCCATTCCGCCTTGTTTGTTTATGTAAAACATGGCAACCTGATTGTCGGTTTGGACCAGAACTGTCTTTTGACTGAGCTGGGCCTGAAATGCTATCATAGCATTGTAAATGGCTCTTAGCTCTAAGATGTTTATTTGAAGAGAGGCCTCTTGTAAGGTCCAGGGACCCTGAGTGGAAAGATCGTGCAAGTGGGCTCCCCAACCCAGCTTGGATGCATCTGTTGTCAGGGTGATCTGGGGCAGTGATTGCTGGATGGGGGAACCTACCAGGAGGTTTTCGAGGGACTGCCATCACTGTAGGGACAAAACGAGACGTGTCAAATTCTTGATTTTGTCCGTTAAGCGGATCTGTAGCTTGTGTCCACTGAGAAGAGAGGGTCCACTGAGCCGCTCGCATGTGTAGGTGGGCATAAGGGACCACATGTACCGTGGATGCCATATGCCACAGCAGTTGAAGCATTTCCTTGGCAGTTAGGAGGGTTTTCTTTACTGCTTGGGAAGCCAATTCTATTATTCGTAAACAGCATGGCTGTGGCAGGAATGCCTTTGATTGCTGCGTGTCTAAACGAGCGCCTATGAACTCTAGGGGTTGAGAAGGGGTGAGGTGAGACTTTGGGTGGTTGACTACCAGACCCAAATATTGGAGAATTCTCATGGCACGAGAAACAGTTCATTCTGTTTCTGGAGCTGTTGGTGCTCTGATGAGTCAATCGTCTAAGTAGGGGAAGACGAATATCCCCAGAGTTCTCAGGAATGCTGCTACTACAGCCATGTATTTTGTGAAGACTCTTGGGGCAGAGACCAGCCCGAATGGAAGGACTCTGTATTGGAAGTGATTTCCTTGAAAGAGAAATCAAAGGTGCTTCCTGTGATTTACATGGATGAGGATATGCGTGTACGCATCTCTTAGATCTAGAGAACATAACCAATCCTGATTCTGAAGGTATAGTAAAAGTGTTCTGAGGGAGATCATCTTGAACTTTTCTCGGAACAGAAATTTGTTCAATTCTCTGAGGTCCAGGATAGATCTGTATCCCCCTGTCTTCTTTGGGATAAGAAAATAGGGGGAGTAGAACCCCCTCCCCCATTGGGATATGGGTACCTCTTCTATTGCTCCCTGAGCAAGAAGTGAAGAGACCTCCTGACACAGGATGTCGGTGACAGGGCCTTGAGAATTGAATTGTTTTATGATTGTAGGTGGGGGCATGCTGAGAAAGTGAAGTTTGTACCCCTGTCCTATAATGGACAGAGTCCAGTTTTCTGATGTTATTTGTTGCCATCTTTTGGCAAAATGGCATAATCTGCCAGGAATGGTCAAGGGCTCTGGACTCTTCAGAGGCAAAATGGTTAAGTTCTCTAGGTAGAAGTCAAAGCCCCTGCGGAGGCTGTACTTGCTGAGCCAGTTGAGCTCTTTGAGCTTGCGGCTTTCTTTGTTGTCTAGGTTGCTGCCCTTTCTGGGGAGCATGAACTGGACAGTGAATTGGATGGGAATAAGAGTGGTAAGATTTTTTCTTTTTGTTAAAGAAAAACTTCTTGCCTGTTTTTTTCTTTGATGGGTTGGCTGTAGACTTTGATAGTCTATTCAAGGTGGTATTGTCAGATTCAATCTGATTAGCCTTGGTCAGCCAATCCTTCACAAATAAGTTTTCACCTGTGCAAGGAATGTTTCCTAACTTCTCTTGCACCCACTCCTCTAAATCTGATGCTTGGAGCCAGGCAATGCGCCGTGCTCCGATAGCAATAGCAGAGGTTCTGCTAATAGCTTCAAAGCAGTCAAAAGTTGCACGATTCACAAATTTGGAGACATTTTGAGCATGCTTGAGCAGATGAGGTACTGACCCCATTTATCTTCAGGAAGAAGAGGGCTCATGCATTCCAGATCCGGTGTAACCTCCTCAAGAAACATTCCCATGTAAAGGGAATATGAGCTAATCCTAGCTGCTAGCATGGAGGATTGAAAGCATTGATGCCCAAAGGCATCAAGTGTCCTCGATTCACGGCCTGGCGGGTTGGAAGAATGCATTTTAGCACTCTTTATTCTCCACATGGCTGATTCCACTACCATGGAATGGTGTGGTAACTGAGTCTTTTGAAACCCTGGAGGAGGTGGGACTCGGTACATGGTATTGAGGCGTCGAGAATGGGGTGATATCGTTAAGGGAGTTTCCCACATTCTGAACATAAGATCTTGAAGGATCTGATGAATGGACAGCATCGCTGCCTCTTTGGGAGCCATAGGGTATTGCAGAATTCTTAGGTCTTCTCAGGAGTAACCGTGATTGAAAGCCCTTTAGCTACATCACGTATGAAATCCTGAAAAGACATGTCTTCTGGAGGAGACATTCTGTGCTCAGGAGAAGGAGATGGATCCTTCAACAGAACTGTTCTTGTATCGGAATCGGAAGACTCATCGGAGCTTTGCATCGATCGATGCTGGTACCGATGAATATTGGTACTGTGGTGTTTCGGTTCCAACCCCTCGATGCCGGAGAAACTCTCGAGGCACGGCATGGGAGGAAGCCGTCCCACCTGAGTGGGTGCCACTGGAGCCAGTACCGGTGTCGGTACCGAGCTCATTTGAACCATCTGTAGCGGTCTTAGCGGTACCGAGGCAGCTAAGAGGGACGCTAGGCTGCGTTCAATAGCAAGGATTCTCTTATCCATTGCTAATGCCGATGCCTGGTCGGTACCGGTGGAAGCGGCTATGACTCCAGAACATGGCAACAGAAGTTCTGCAGAGGTGGAGGCTTCCGGAACATTCTGAGACCCCGTTTGTGCTTTGGAGACCGAAGACTCCCGCCGGGGCAATTTTGCCGGTGTACTTTCCTCGAGGATAGTGCCAGTGGCATCTCGATGCTTTGCAGGAGATTTACTCTTCAAGGACTGGCTAGTCTTTACAGACTTTTGTTTAGTTACCTGAGATCCATGAGAGGAAGATGAAGCCCTGGAGGACGTCGATGCAACTGACATCATATCAACTGTAAAAAGACAACTGGCCTTTGCAGCTTTGTTCTGCAGGCCCCTTTTGGTCATCTTTCTACAGGAGAGACACTCCGCTGGACAATGTTCAGGACCTAAACATTTGAGACACCATTCCTGGGTGTCGGTGTCAGAAATAGTACTGCCACAGTTTGAACATTTTTTAAAACCACTAGTTGGCTTCTCCATGTCTGGAGATTTTTGGGCCTAGTGCCCAAAATGGCGCCTAACCCCAGGAGGGGTGAGGCACCGAAGAAAAGAAGAAAAGTTTCTTTATTTTTTTAGAAGAAAATAAGAAAAGAGAACCGGCGGTACCGGTAGAAGAACTGAAGTGAGAGAGGCAGTGAGGTGGGAAGGCAGCACGCATGCGCTGTGGGATACTCCCAAAAGCTTTCCTTTGGGACGCTGGGGAGCGTTCCCGCGCAAGCTCTGTCAGTACCGATGATACCCATATGTGAAGACTACATTCCTGCTTGTTCCTGAAGATTGGATGCTACGGGGCGGAGAATGCACATTGTGGTTAGCACACTAACAGGCAGTGTTGCACTTAGCATGGGCGCACTTACCGCCACCTCAATGGGTGGCATTAAGTGCACCTGCGTTAATTGCAGCAAACACTCCATGTGTTAGTGTATGCATTGGGGACGTCTAGGTGGTGACCTGTGCAGCCATCCATTTCAGGGACATCCAAGTTGCTAAAATCAGGCTGAAATGTGAACGTCCTTGGTGGTTTTTTTGGACATTTTGCCTTGGACACCCCAGATTTCACCTGCACATCCTTTCTAAGATGCCACACTGTGTGTTGAGTCCCTTTGCTCGCCGATTTTTCTTGAACAAGATACTACACACTCCCCATATCAAACTGTAACAAGATGAAAAGGCCTCTATCAGGGCATTCCAAACCCAGGAGCAGTGCTATCATGAGACAAACTAGACGGTCATCCTCATGCAAAAAGGAAATGAAATCAGAGGGGGCGGAAGCAGGAACAGCACCACAACATCAGAGCTGAAGGTATCTCCAGCGCTTTGGTGCTGTTTTAAAAGTATTGCAGCTACTGCACGTCTTGAAGAGAGGCAGCAGTGGTGGCAATTGGAGCAGGGGGACAGCAGGAATGAGGTTCACCTAAGGCACCTTATATCCTTGCACCGGACCTGCCCAAGCCTATTCTGGAGACCCTACATCCAGTCAGGTTTTCAGTATATCCACAATGCCTGCATGCAGTGGCAGGTGCACCTACTCTTGCCACCTTGCTGGGCAGACTAGATGGACCATACTGGTCCTTATCTGCTGTCATTTACTATGCTACTATGAATGTATATGAGATAGATCTGCATACATTAGCAATCCAGAATATACAAATTTATCCTATGCATAGTCACTATGGATAGCTGCTGCATTTTGTCCTTGCCCACGTTAGGATAAGCTTACTTTAATACTATCTTTGTCCCTGCCTTTCTTGCAGGGCTGCAGGCATTGCTATCCTTGTCTTGGTGGTTGCTGTTTTGCTAATCATTGCATGCTGGTATTACAAGCGGCGCAGTGGCTATAAAATACTTAAGGTAAGGAGACCGGCACTTGCTACTTCATCTACACATCTGCTGTATGTTGCATACCTGTAGCTGTTACAAACAAATACCTTTAACAACAAAAAAAGAGAAGTCTTTATGCTGGTCAAAAGCTATTCATGTGTGATAAGATTTGCAGAATTACTGCTGTGCAGCAAATGACAATATGAGGGGTTTCCCCTCGCTATCCCTTCATTTCCATGTTATTGCTGGATGATCTCACTGATGTCTGGCTGTCCTCTAGAGAGTAAGGATATTGAACTATTTAAAGTTTAAGTTGAAGCAGGTAGATGTCAAACTGCATCAATCTTCAGGGCACTGGAAAACAGGTCCCATGGCCAGATTGTATTTGATAGTGCCCTGAGTTTGTTGCTCTTGTGAGATCTGAAAAGAATTTGCTTGCTGGCAGCTTGGGAACCCTGGGCCACATCGGATGTTGGACAGTGTGTGAAACTCACCTGCCTCTCTCTGAATAAAGGAAGAACACCTCATATAGCATTGCCATCTCCCTGTGGTGCATGTTGAGATGAAGTGCTGTAGTGCCAAGAGAAGAGACAGTGGACACAGACAAAACACAGAAGAGCTGTCGTATTCTTTACAGCACCTCCTCTTCCTCCTCCTGTCTCCTCTATGTGCCGTCTGTTGTTAAGGGGACCGGGGGGGGGGGGGGGGAGCACGGTTGGAACTCTGGCATAGAGATGGGGAGCACCATCCAGAAGCAATGCGGCAGGCAAGCTGAGTGATATTTGGGGAAGGAGAGGACACGAATACTGAGGACAACAGGAGCAGAGAGGAGTGAATACTGGAGGTGAGGGGAAGGAAGGGGTGAATGCTGAAAATGTGAGTATCAGGTGAGAAAGGAGAATGCTGGAAATGTGGTGGGCAGGAATTAGGAGAGGGTAATGTCAGAAATGCAGGTTTAGGCTAGCTGGCACCTTTTAGCTCCTCAAGGTTTGCATTGCCATATGTTTAGGATGGGATGGGGGAAGGGGGAACATTGAGAGTGCATGAGAACCCTGGGAGGAAAAAGATAAGGTATGATAATCCTTGGGGGTGAAGGAATGCAAGAGAGCTGGAGTGGTGTTGGGAGAGTGTTGAAAGACAGCCGGGGTGCTAGAGAGCCACTGGGAAAGGGTAGAAGGGATATGAGAGAAGGCTGAGGGAATATATACAGCCTCCTGAAATATTCAAATGTAAACGTCTTGGTTTTCTGGCTTGTCCTTTCTGTTGTGTTGACAGAACCATTTTGGTCCTGGCATAGTCAGATCTCTGATGGGAAATCATCGTGAGCAAGCAGCTCCAATGGACGTAAAAGTGCCACTTCAGGAGTACAGCACTCTGAACTGCAGGCCTGTGGTGAGTTAAAATTAAGCTTTCCTCTCAGGTCATCTTCATAACAGAAGGTGGCCATGTGGCCCAACCACAACAGGATACACAGGGACCCGGAAACAAAGGGGCAATATGGACAGAGAAGAGAAAGTGAAAGAAATGAGGAGGGCACTTGGGACAAAAAAAAAATGGCAAAAAGGCTTTAGATACCTTACTGATCAGCAGATGTCAAAAGCAATAGACTTTTTTTCTTTTAATTTTAATAATGCTGAACAGGGTATCTAATATTTTTGGTCACTACTTGGCGTGTGATCTGGTGGTGCTGGGGATAAGGGAGTCACACCCAACAGGAAAGCTGCTCATCATTGTTCTTTCCTCTGCACTTTTGGCTTCTGAGGACAGGGTACTACAAGCAGGACCAGCACCACCATTAGGCATAATAGGCGGTCACCAAAAGCGGCAATGGTCAGAGGGCAGCCACTGCCCCTCCTCTCTGGGATCTGCAGCGGCATCAATACTTTTCAAAAGGCACCCCAGCAGCAGAATTACCATCTCCTTGTGCCACAGTGCTATTTGCGCTTCCGTCCCCCCTCCAATCCCACTTCCTTTAACAGGAAGTGGAAGCGGAGCATGAATGGCGGAAGTGCAAATGGCGCCACAGTGAATTCTGAAAAGTATTGCCACCACTGCACATCCCAGAGTAGGGTTGCAGAGGCAACAATGGGCACTATCAGGGCAACGCTGGGACTGAGGTTCATCGAAGGTGCCTCATATCTTTGCCCTGGCCCTGACCACAAGGCAGCACCATGCTCCAAATTATATTACTGGCAACAGATAATGACATTGTCAAGCAGGGGTGGCTCAACGTTTTCACAAAGTTTTGTTATTTGTAACCAATTATAGCAGAGTTGTCAAGTTACCCATTTCTAGGAGTGAGATTTTAAGCCACTCCTGGATTTCTGACAATTTCACCCTGGTGCATAATGGGTCCTGCAGCACTAATTCCAAAGGGTAACACCAGGGACTACAAATACCATACTGCACTGCAAGGCAAAGTTAAAGCCAGAACTGGCAAAACATTTCACTCCTGGAACTGGGTAACTTGGCAACTCTGTTATAGGTAAAGTTCATCCGGCCTGAGGCTGTGAGATCTCAAAAGCTCCATGTCCTACCTACATCTAGTATTATTTTTATTGGCCTCTGGCAATGATATCATGGCTTATGCCAATTGTAGCTATGGGTGGCAAAGTCCTGTACCAGAAACCTGTGCCATACATTCCCATAAATGTCATTTTTATCTAATTTCAGAAAATAGTGTTTGTAACTGGGTGCCTCAGTGTTTAGTCACTGCTTACACAGAGACACATGGAATGAGATGCTAGATTTTGGAGAGAATAGTACCTGAACCCAAAGAAATCCAGACATAACTTAGATTTTCTGATACTAGACAAATAATGCAGTTACAGATTTTGACTCAATTGTCCGGCACATGGCGCATCATCCAAGATTGTTCAAATCATTTGCTTAAGCTGTAGGTGATTACATGTACAATATAGCACAAAGTTGTGTTTTACATTCTTTCTATATTTATTTAGGGGACTGAAGCACTAAAATTCATACTAGTTTTTTTTTCTTTTTAGTGTGCCCATGCTAAAAATGCTATCATGTATAGCTTAGCAGTAACATGGGATACACTAAACTTTTGGAGTGCCTGCGAAAATGAACCATCTTTAGCAGGCCTACAAAATTAGCATATGTGTTAAGCCATAAACTTTACAATATGTATGCCGCATCTCAAAATCACCAGTGCTAGCCAAAATGAAAGGACCAGTGGACATGGGAACTTCCTTGCCCCCTGTCTCTACCCTCTCCATGAAGGCATGAACAGTATCAAGGTTGGACCCTCACCATCCTTGGAGATGGCCCCACTGAACCCCCCTCACTCATCTAGAATGATTCCTTGCCATTCCTGAGTGTCTCTATCACAAGTAAAGGAATGTTGCATGCAAATTAGATTTTTGCATGCAACATTCCTTATGCTAGAGGACACCCCCATCCTGCATATGCTACATTGGCTCCGTGTGGCAAGCAGAATAAAGTTCAAAATATTAATGACCACCTTTAAGTTACTAAACAACATCTCTCCTTCATTTTTATCCGCTCTAATCCTCCCATCAACAGAAACTAAAGCCAAAAGGGGATGCTACATGAACACCATCAAAATCTCACAAGACTATCGTAAAACTAAGCAAGCCACCAGCAACAGGGCATTCTCCTATGTAGCCCCCACTCTCTGGAATGCCCTTCCTGACACTCTAAGATCCATCAAAGACCTCCAAACACATCAAGACCTTCCTATTCATTGAACATTATGGCAATGACAACAGCAATGACACTATATACCCAACTTAACATCCTCCATATTATCAAAACAATTCAATTTACCAAAAGGAATCACTCTCCCCCAACCTCTCCCCACTCTGAGAATACCTCCCTCTCAACCATACTATCACTGTCTAACTGTATATAGTTCAACTTGTATACAAGTTAATTGTATACAAGTCACTCTGTGTACTATCATCCTTTTTTATGTAACCCCTCAATGTTTAATGTTGGTTCATTGTAAACTGCCCCTGATCCCAGGAAGGGGCGGTATATAAGAAATCTGGAAATAAATAAATATAGTAAACTGTTCTAGGAAGAAGGCATACCAGGCTATTTACAATGCACCTCCTAAAACCTAATTTGCATGGGCCCATTAATGTCCTCTAACATAAGAACTTAAATATGCCATGAAGAGTCAGACCCAAGGTCCATCAAATCCAGCATCCTATATCCAAAAGTGATTAATCTATATTACAACTATCTGGCAGGATCCCAAAGAATAGATATAATACATCATGCCTATACCCAGTCTGCATGGCTATTTATGGTTTTGGGCTTTTCCTCCAGCAACTCTCCTAACCTTTTTTGAACCTACTACTGTTACTACTTATCATTTATGCAGTGCTACTAGGCCCAACTCTGCTGACTGCCTTGACCACATGTTCTGGCAACAAAGTTTACTGTTTAACTTTCAATCAGGCCAGACAGGACTTAAAGATATGGGCTTTCTGTCACATCATAAACTATAACTATTTACAATCTGGTCACCCTCTGATCAGTCATCCATCCCTCCACCACTTCTACCATCAATGAAATGCTTTAGTGATTCAACTATATTGTATGGTATTATCATCTGTTGCCAGGGCCAGTGCTACAATTAGGCGAATGAAGCAATCGCCTAGAGCGCTGGTCTCCGGGGGGTGGGGGTTGCAAGGGATGAGGTTCTCCTAGGGTGCCTCATCTTCTTACGCCGGCCCTTGCTATTGCTCATACTGTCCTAATCTGAGGAAAAAGGTTTTAACCTTTGAAAACTTGTTTCTCTTTTTATTTAACTATAATTTAACTGTGCACTGAGTAAAAACAAAATTCTTCAATTTGTTTTAAAAATGCTACTTATTAGCTTCATAGTGTCTCCTAGTCCTAGTACTAATTGAAAGGCTAATCATTCCCTATTTACCCGTTCCACCCTACTCATAATTTTATAGTCTCTCTCATGTCTCCTCACAGTTATCTTTTCTCTTAGTTGAAGAGCCCTAATCTCCTCAGTCTTTCTTCAGAGGAGAGTCATACCATCCACTTTATCATTCTGATTGCCCTTCTTTGAAACTTTTCTGGTTTCAACAACTTGGACAATAAAGACAATTTTGATATAGACCTATAATTTTCTAATTTATTGGGGCCCAATGAGCTTTTTTTCGACTTTGGTTTCATAGAGGCTACTTTAAGTTTTGTGGGAAATTTACTTTGAGAGAAAGAATTGTTTATCAAAGATTACAGCAATATTACTGCTTCTTTTGTTTGATTAGTCCAATCTATTTGTATGAGTATATGGTCTATTTGAAAATCGTCCACTCTCCCTGTAGGTAAAAGCAAGGCCGATGCGAGGATATAGGATGCTCTTGGCAAACATTATGACTTATTCCTCCACCCCCAAGATTGTGCCAATCAAACTCGCAATCATGATCATCTCATTAGCACCCCTCGCACAACAGTCCTGTAAAAATGTATATTTGAGATCTATGAAATAATGAGCAGAGTAGAATGAAAAGAACAACAACAAACAACTAATTCATGTTTAAAGTGTGGTCGAGTCTTCGCTGACTCGTGGTGACCCTCTGGATAGTTGTCCTAAACTGTGTTCGGTCTTCAGTCAGGCTTTTCATTGTTGATAGAGTGGCATCCCCATAGCTGCTGTTTTGTATAAATCTATCTCTTTGCTGGCCTTCCTCTTTTGCATTGACCTTCAGCCTTGCAAAGCATGATGTCTTTTTCTAATGATCTCTCTCTTCACACAATGTGTCCAAAATATGAAAGTCGAAGTATTGTGATCTGAGCTTCTAAAGAAAGCTTGGGTTTGATCTCCTCTAGTACCAACTGGTTTGTTTTTTGGGCAGTCCCTGGTATACCTAGTATTCTTTGCCAGCATCATAATTTGAAGGCATCAGTTTTCTTCCTGTCTATCTTTTTTCACTGTCCAACTTTCACATCCAAATGTCGTTATTGAAAATATCATGGCTTGGATAAGTTGAATGTCTCTGCTCTTGAGAATCTTGGCTATGTCCTTCATAGCCATTCTGCCAAAAGCAATGTGTCACTGATTTCTTAATTGCTTGTCATTCCTTATTGATATTGATCCAAGCAGGTCAAAGTTGTTCACTATTTCTATTTCTTCTCCATTAATGATGAACTTATTGATTTTGCCAGTTGTCAGGATCTTTGTCTTCTTCACGTTAAGGTGCAGGCCCATTTTAAGACTATGTTCTGTGATCTTGAGAAGCAAATGCTTCAGATCATCTTCACTTTCAGCCAGTAATGTGGTATCATGAGCATAGCGAAGATTGTTGATGAGTCTTCCAATCTTCACATCTCGGTTGTCTCCATACAGTCCTGCTTCTCTGATGATTTGTTCTGCATATAAATTAAACAGGTAAGGGGAAAGTAGGCAGCCTCATCATACACCTTTGCTGACTTTAAACCAGTCGGTTTCTTCTTCTTCCATTTGAATGGTTGCTTCTTAATCAGTGTAAAGATTGTGCACGAGAACTATCAGGTGTTCTGGCAGGGCTGGTCCATCCACTAAGTGAGCTAGGCAACCAGCCCAGGTAGGCGGCCAGCTGTGGCACATGACTGGCCATGCTGCCCTCCTCCCCCAGCTGCCACCGATTCCGTTTGGGGGGGGCCGACAGGTTTTCTTGCCCATGGCAGGCCATGCCCTTCAGCACACATGACCTGCAGCTTCTGATCCCCTGACAGTAAGTAATACTGCTGCTGCCCTCCTACCTCTCCTGAGACATAATCGGCAGCAGTCTGGGGGGGGGGAGGGGGGGGGCAAGGCCTGGGTTTCTGCTTAGGTTGGCCCTGTGTTCTGATATACCCATGCCTCTTAATGTGACCCAGTGTTTCTCATGATTTACACAGTCAAATGCCTTGCTGTTTACTCCTTCATAAAGTAAAAAGATAGGGGGACATGCAAAGAAGCTACAAAGTAGTATATTTAAGACTAAGTGGAGAAAATCTTTTTTCATTCAATTAAACTCTGGACTTTGTTGCTGGAGAGTGCAGTAAAAGCTGTTAATGTAGTTAGATTTAAAAATGTTTTGACAAATTCCTGGAAGAAAAGTAGATTGTGGGAAATCCATTGTTTATCCCTGGGATAAGCAGCATGGAATCTCTCTACCTCTTGGGATCCTGCTAGGTACTTTTGAGCTGCATTGGCCACTGTTGTGTACTGGGTCTGATGGATCTTTGGTCTGGCCTAGTATGGTAAATCCTATGGGGGAATACTCAAAGGGATTAACGTGATTATGAGACTTACTATGTTAATCACTCTATCCGGGATATTCACTAAGTGCCACTGAATATCCCCGGGGGATGCTGCTGCTGCTGCATGCCCCAGTGCTAACTGCTTAGCATCGGGGTGTTTCAGGGGCAGCGCACAGCCATGACTAGTCAGAGGCAATATTGAGCCACTGCCTGTTTATGGCAAAGGCTGGCCTATCTTTCACTATGGAAGTTGACCAGGCAGTAGCCAAATATTGCCGCAGCACGATTCGCTTCCTGCCAATCCGGACAACCTGGACATTCAATGCTGGGATGGGATTAAAGTTCAGCAGTGATGGTTACCCACTTTAGGTTGGCAAACCCATAAGCACTGAATATGACCCCCTATGTTTTATGTTCATATCGCAAAACTTTGCTTTGTATGTATGTACATGACTGCTGTCTGTTCAGGTAAAAAAAACCAAATGTGCTGATGCCACTTTGAGTTTATGTGGCTGTCAGGATCTCTTGTGCTTTGACTGCTGACGCTCTTTGCTGCACCTTAGAAGCTGCCACCCTAGGCAACTGCCTGATCTTGCCTAATAATTTCAAGACATTTTATTTATTTGATATTTCATCTACTCTTACAAAAATGTCCAGGGCAGCAGAACTACTTTGTGTCTATTTTTATGTGTTATACAATACATAAATGCACAACACTGACAGAAGGCTGGGCCTAGTAAAGCAGGAGCCTTCCCTTCATCAAGGGCTGGCTGACTGACCGACCGACCGACTTCTCACTGGGAATACATACATTTTAAATGTCTGCCTAAACCCCCACAGATCATCTAATAATCACAAGACTACCGGTAAGCTATTCCATAATACAGGAAGAGTAGAAGATAAGGTCCTAGCCCTCATTTTCACATAGCAATGTGCAATTCATCACAGGAAGAGCAAAATCTTAAAGGCCAATACTGGTAGCCAAGGTAACATGGGTGATATAGGTGTAATATTGTTCTTCAACATGCTCCCATCAACAATCTGGCCTCTACATTTTGGACCATTTGCAAAAAGCCCTGAATATAGGGCATTGCAATAATTCAAGTGTATGAACACCAATGCATTCCGGTTGAGCTGGCCCTCAGGAGTACGTTGTGATGATTCTTTGCATTTGTGTGGCTGTCAGGATCTGTTTCCTTGCTTTGGCTGCTTCTCACCCCTGATGGTGCTAATGTAGGCATCACCAAATTGGCCCAATATTTAATTGGCCATGGATGTTGGTGTCCTTTGATAAATGAAGTCAGGGTGTGATATCCTTTGTGGTTTAGCACAGAAAGAAAATGTCCTTATTGTCTTTTGAATTCTTTTGTGGCTTTATAAACCCTGTAAATGCTGTGCCATGTGTAGCAGTCCTACTCGTAGCAAAAACTTATGAGCTGAAATCTTTGCCCCACTATCCACTTACCCCTCTAAAATAATTCTTAGTAAATATTTCTTATAGCCACTATTTTTTATTCTTATTTTTAAAATAATCTTATAGCATATTCAGGAGATAGGAATATGTAAAAACATCCTAAGCTGGTTCTCCTCTTACATGAGCAACCAAATGCAACAAGTCAAATGCAGCGAGAAAAAATCATCACAATTTCCCATCACGCAGGGAATATCACAAGTCTTGGCACTCTCATCCATACTCTTTAACATATATATTCAACCTATATACAACATCATCAAATGACAGAAAATACATTACCACCTCTATGCTGATGATATCATGGTCTACGACCCAGTCAACCTGTTTTCACCTGACAAACTCGATGACAAAATGCCTCGAAGACATAAATACATGGCTCACCAACAATAACCTGATGGTCAACTTTGACAAGACATAGGCTATATTCGTCACTAGGGATCCCACATTCAACCCACCCCAGGCAATCAGTATCCTAGAAATGACAATAGCAAAAAGGATGAAGTAAGGTACCTGGGCATAACCCTGGACAAAGCTCTTAACCTACAATCACACATTAGCAAAACTGCAGCTAAAGCCTATCACCGACTATGGACCATCAGGAGACTTAAACCAAACCTCAACCAAAACCACTTCCGCACAGTATGCCAAGCAATCGTAACACCAATTCTGGACTATGGAAACTCACTATATCAAGGACTTCCAAAACAGACTATCCACCCACTACAACTGGTCCAGAATACTGCAGCACGCATCAACACGAGCACTGCAAAGTCGGAACACATCACATCCATACTACGACAACTACATTGGCTCCCAATAATTGCAAGGGCAAAATACAAGTCAATCCTGAAAATATTCAAAGTCATCCACTGCTGTTCAGCAGATGCGCTCCAGGATTTAATAATCAGGGAAGTAACTAGCAGACCTAGGAGGTCTAAAAATGGTAACAGACTCAGCATGCCATCAGGATATCATAAAACAAAACAAACCACGTCTAAAAGAGCTCACTCACTGTCAGCTCCTGCCCTGTGGAACGCCCTGCCTCAGAAATTAAGTGCCCTAAATGACACCAAGGACTTCCGCAAATCTCTCAAGACCCTTCTGTTCATGGAGTCCTACAGCCAAGTAACATAACTTGCCAAGCACTGGTCTCCACTACAATCGGCCCACCAACAACCACACTCAGATGAGAACTAAATGTAGATAGTCTGTATGTTTGTATGTCTGACCCCCTTTTCTGTTAAATGTATCCCTACAATCTGTGTTAACCACTTTGATTGAAGGATAAGGTGGTATACAAAGCTGGCTAAATAAATAAATAAATAAATAAATGAATGTGGTTTACAAAATAAAAAAGAATAATACAACACCATAACTCTCATATGGTTGAAGCACTCCAATCAAGACTCCTACTCTGGTAGGACAGCAGGGAAAAATACTTCAGGGGGCTGCAGCTCACTCCACACTCAAGAGCTCAGCTACTGGTATCAGGGTTCTTGAGATGAAGCCAGTGAGTACTGCGAATCCTTTGGCTTTGAGGGTTCTCTCACTTCTTTCACGATCCACTCCAGAAACAGTGCTCCAGTCCATGTGCTGTTCCAGGTTACTGAAAATTCATCAAACTAATAGAAGAGGTAGAAAAATGTAGCAAGAGTGCTCAGTGCAAAATATATTAAAAGTCTTTTTTCTTAATTCCCACAGGTGCCCGATGCTCCACCAGCCTACAGTAAAGTTGACGCTGGATCAGTACCGCCACCTTATTCACCATGATCCTGATTGCAGTCTCAGAAAGACATGAAATGATGCTTTAAAAATACATGTCTTTAATAATAGAAGATACCTGTAAACATTCATGCCATTAAACATGTCTTTTTGCTCCTAGTTATTTTATGTACTGACTAATTTCCTAAATACAGCAAAACATTATTAGGGTTTGTTTTCCCTGCACTGGCTCACACGTTCTATGATTTTTCAACATCCTAACTTGCTGCTCCCATCCACTATGCACTGGAATGAACCAGAATGAGATGGACAGGCTTGCCAATTAGAAGGCCAGCTGCTTTTCTATCCTATGTAAGATACCATGGTGCTTCTTATGAGAGGCTTTTGGCTAACTATTCTTGTTTAGTTGTGATTTCTTATGAATTTGGACTGTTCCAAGTATAAATTTAGCTATCATCTTATCTTTTGTACTTTGTGTTTAATGAACGCTTTTTTTCTGTTTGATTATGTTTCATATGTTTTATTATGAATGGATGATTTGTTTGCCACATAAGATGGTCTTGACCAGTTTTGCAGGATATAAATAAGCAAGCCTAAGGCTGGTGTTAGCCTTGCTTAGATCTAGGGTGGACACCTGACAGTGAGTACTGATCTCAGGTCCCCTTCCCAAGCCCTCTCTCTCTCCATTTCCTCTTCTTTGCCTTTCTCTCTATGGCTCATGCCCAAGTTCTCTTTCTGCTATTCCCTTCAATCCTTAGTCTTTGAGCCTGGGCTCTATCCCTAATGCCTAATCCCAAGTCCCTTGACCAGCCCTTCTCTTACACCTGATTTCCCCCAGATGTGGAGATGTAGCATGTTCTTATTTGTCCCCCCTGTCAGGGTGGAGATGCAACCTAGTATTTAGAATAGCTCAAGCAAAGCCAGGGGTCAAATCCAGCTTTTCACAGGAACCTGCCTTCTGACTCTGGGAAAGTCACTTCACTCTTCATTCCCTCAGGTACAACTTAGAGTGCAAGTCCTCAAGGGAAGGGATTAGGGATGTGCATGGGAAAAATGTTTGGTTTATTTTGGATCAGTCAACCATTCAGTTTGTTTTCAGAATCAGTTGTTTCCTTACACAATAGGGAAAGCCATTTTGCATGCTAACAATAGGGGTTTCCATCTGTTCTCAGTGAACCTTGCTTAAAACTTTCTGGCAGGTTTCTACCAGAGAGGCAACACTACTACAATACAGCAAGAGTGGCATGATGGCTCCAATCCACTATGAGAAGGACAAGGCAGCACTAACATTGGCAGGAAGACTTCTAAGCACTGGAAGAGTAAAGCAGCACCAGCACTAGTATGAAGATCCTGACTCCTCTGGACTGGCAAAGAAGTATCAATAGAGTTAGGTTAGAGTCAGAGTTCTGTGGCTAAATGAGCTCATTTGAGGGGTGCATGGAGAAGTATTCAAGTAGGGCTTGCCCATCCACTACACAAACTAGGTAGTTGCCTAGGGCAGCAGGCTCTGGTGAATGGCAGCATAACCTTCCCCCTGAGGATTGCAGTGCCACCTGGCCCACCCTGCTGCCCCTACTCGGCATCCATCTACTCCTGCCCCCTCCAACAGGAAGTTGCATTGGAGGGGGCCAGGAGCATCAAGCCATGAGTGTGCCAGTGTGATTACTTTAAGACCCAACACAGCAGAGGGTTCACCGTGCCACTCTCACTCCCCCACACAAGAAGATGGATGGCAGGAGGCAGCAGCATGGCAGGCCAGGCAGCACCATAATCCGGGGGGGGGGGGGGGTCGTCGGGGGGGGTCTGCCTAGGGAGCAGAAACCTTTGGGTCAGCTCTGCATACAAGTAGCTCCATAAATACGTTTCTCTAGAAATTTTGAAAGCAAGAGCCTACTTTCTGTTGCAGGAAAAGACTTATGGCCCCTACTCTGAAAAAATACTGGAATGCAGTCTAAAGTTTCATCTACAGTGTTCTCCTGTCACAAAGGAGCTACTATTGACCAGTCACAGATACAATCCTATTGTCCCAGAAGCTGTAACATGTAAAAGAGATTGACTTCTTCGTTGCTGTAACTTTCCTGCTGCTATTTGGAGTAGAGGATTGATTCACCAGCCTTATATCAGTATCTTCCCTGAAACCTATCTCTAACAGATGTTGGCTATTACAAATGATGGAACATGCCACTGTTGAAAGATAGTCCAGTAGCTTTCTTTTAACAATGACCTCCTGACGGTAAATACATTCTGTAAAAAGCTGATCCTTAAATGTGGTAAAATGTTTTCATATCTTTAATGTTTTACAGAATCCTCTCTCTGCATCCTTAGGGACAATTGATGCTGGAACTGGTAGTGGGGCTGGAACAGAAAATGAAAAGCCAGGGGCATCCCTCACACAGCCCACTACCTGCTCTTTGAGGGAGATGCTCTTAGCCCTGGCAGTATCATTTCCTGTCTCCTGTGGTTTCTTACTACTTATCATGGTAACAACTAGCTTCTCTAAACCCTCCTCAGCTACTACATTTTCAGTCTTTTCTGATGCTGGAAATCCATTTAATGACAATTCATCTGATTCAGTATCTTCCTAAACCTGCTCCATATACTTATTTATTTATTTAACAGTATTTTTAAACCACCTTATCTTATTAATCAAGGTGGTATCACAGCAAACAATCGGGTAAGGTGATTGTGTTAAACATGCAGTGAGGGTGACATTTAGTTGAGTGTGTGTTTGTATTGTGTGCTAGATTGGTTTGAGCTATGTACAATGTGGGCTATATACAGTGGTGCTAAAAACATTTTCTATACATACAGTGTTTAGGCGGTATCATGTACTGTTATACATTCTCTGAGGTTATGTGATGTGTCCATAGTGTTCTATGAATAGCATGGTTTTTAGCTGTTTTCTAAAGTCCTTGAGGTCTGTAGTAGCCCTCAGATCGTCCGGTAGTTTGTTCCATATCGTTGGAGCAGCCATGGAGAGTGCTCTGTCTGTTGTGTCCTTGCGTGTGTGTGTGTTTGAATTCACTTGGGGTGCTGACTCGGTTGTGTGTTTGTTTTCTTCTCATGGGGGAATAGGATGCACCTAACCTGCACTCTGATGGCTTCTTGCCCCCACCCCCTTCCCTCCCTCCCACCCAAACACTCTGCATTGCCTCTGCCTTCTTTTGCTCATGGGTGAAGATAGGAACAGATAACTGGCATTTTAAATTTTCACTGGAACCTCCATGCAGCTACAGGTACTATCCTCTTAAAAACTCTCTCTCTTTACCTTGGCTGGTGACCTACATGGGAGTCAAGTCTCTAATCATCACTTCTAGTAGTTTTTTGGCCTAAGGAAGATCAACTATTTTTACTCCTCTGCTTTTCCTACCATTCCCATGCCTACCTCTAGCCAGTATTGCCATGATTCAGAGAAACAGTTTCTTTAAACTGTGTAATTCTAGGGATTTTACTATTTATGTACAACGCCGCGCGCGCGCGCACACATCACACCCAGTATTAGAGTAGAGAGACAGGGGATGCTAAAGCAGACCACAAAATATGCTGCCCCTTAATAAGAGAAGTAACTCTCATATACACTGACTCAGTTGGTATGTTCCCTGCCTATACTTTTGTCTCAGCCCTGTCTCTGCTTTGTTCTTTTCACTTTTCTCTCTATGGCGTCTATCTGTTCTGCTCCACAGAGCCTGACTTTTCTCAGCTGCATAAACTCAATGAATGCTTAGCCTTTCAGTACTGCATGCTCTTTGCTTTCTGTCTCTAAGCTTGACCATTTTTACCCTTTTTTTCTTCTGAAGTCTATACCTTTCTAACTCAAGCTTCTCAGCCTCTGAAAACCCAGAGCAGAAATGGTATTAGTCTCAGATTCATTATAGCATCATCAACCCTGGGATTTGGAAGAAATGAGGATGAGAAAGATTGTTTGGCTACTTGTCAGCATTTCAACATGGTAGAGCAAGTGACTCCTGTTTCTTTCTAGCCCAATTCCAGAGTGGTTGTTAAAAAGCAGTGGGCCCAGCACAGATCGCTGGGGTACTCCACTATTTACTTTCTCCACTGAGAAAATTGGCCATTCAGCCCTACCCTCTGCTTTCTGTCTTTTAACCAGTTCCTGAACCATAATAGTATACTGCCTCCTATCCCATGAGTTGAGCGTTCTGAGGGCTGGCAAAGAGGTCCATCGCTGGAGTGCCCCAGCATAGAAACAGCCAGCCTGCCACTCTGGGATTGAGGCGCCACTCGTGGGGGCAAAGGATTCTGCTGAGCCTGTCCGCCAGGCCATTCTCCTGACCAGGGAGGTACATCCCTTTGAGACACATCCTCCTCCACGCAGCAAAAGAGCAGATGAGGACAGCTTCCTGCAGAGGGAGCATGACACCATGCTTCCCCCCCCCCTCTTTGTTGATATAGAACATTGCTACCCGGTTGTCAGTTTGCACCAGAACTGACTTCCCGCTGAGGAGAATCTCGAAGGCCTTCAGGGCCCAACGGATGGCCTGGAGCTCGACCAGATTTATCTGCTGTTGAACCTCCACCAGCAACCACTGCCTCTATGTGCAGAGGGACCCGCAATGGGCTCCCCATCCTAGCAGGGAAGTATCCATGGTCAGTACCACATCTTGCTGTGAGGCCTGGAAGGGCGATCCCTGCAGGAGGTTGCGGGGGTTTTGCCACCAGTTCAGGGACAAATGAAGGTCAGGAAGAACCCTGATGGGGGGTCCCTGAGGTGCCCAAGGGATTGGCTCCATTGGGAGCTGAGGCACCACTGGGTCGTCCACATGTGCAGGAAGGAGTGAGGAACCACATGCATGGTCGAGGCCATGTGGCCCAAGAGACACAGCATGGACTGAACGGTGACCTGATGGGCGCTCTGGACGCACACCGCCAGAGCCCGGAGGTGGGTGGAGCGATCCACTGGCAAGAAGGCCATGGCCTGACGAGTATCAAGGCGCACCCCGATGAATTCAAGAGCCTGTGCCGGCTCAAGGTGAGATTTTGGATAATTGACCAAGAATCCCAAACTCTCCAAAACGAGGACAGTGCATGACATTGCTTGCCGGGCCTCCTCAACAGAGGAGCCCGTAATGAGCCAGTCATCGAGGAAGGGAAACAAGGACACACCCCGGCACCGAAGGTGAGCAGCAGCCACGAGGCACTTCGTGAAGACCCGTGGGGCGGATGCAAGGCTGAAGGGGAGCACCCTGTACTGGAAGTGCTCTCCCTGCACCCTGAAATGCAGGTACTGCCTGTGTTGGGGATGGATCAGGATATGGGCATAAGCGTCCTTTAGATCCAAGGAGCATAGTCAGTCGCCCTGCCAGAGGAAGGGCAGCAGCACGCCAAGAGAGAACATCTTGAATTTCTCCTGCACCAGAAACTTGTTTAGCTTGCGGAGGTCGAGGATGGGCTGCAAACCCCCCCCCCCAACGTCTTTTTCGGGATGAGGAAGTACCAGGAATAAAAGCCCTGACCTTGAAGGTGGGAAGGGACTGTCTCGACTGCCCGTTGGGTGAGGAGAGAGTGTAATTCCTGCTGCAGCAAGAGCTGGTGTGCAGGGGAGTCGAGGAGGCTCTGCCGGGGAGAAAGGGGGTGGGAGCCTGTCGAAGTGAAGGCGATATCATCTTGGACACCTGGGTCCTCTAGGTCAGTGGTCCCCAACCCAGTCCTATGGGGCCCACCGGCCAGTCAGGTTTTCGGGATATCCCTGATGACTATGCATGAGATATATATGCATTAGAGATATCCTGCCAACTTGACTGGTTTGTGGCCCTCCAGGGCTGGATTTGGAGACCCCTGCCTTTCACCTCTGTCATTTAAGATTGTGAGTGGGCAAGGTACAGATGTCCTAGACATCGAAAGGGTATATAGAATGTGTCACATTCCTCCTCGATTCTCACCACCACCAAAAAGTTGTCTAATAGACAATTTTTTGGTGGTGGTGAGAAGTGAGGAGGACTGTGACAAATTCTATCTAACCTTTTTGATGTCTTGGACATCTGCACCTTGCCCACTCACAATCTTAAATGACGGAGGTGTAAGGCAGGGGTCTCCAAATCCAGCCCTGGAGGGCCACAAACCAGTCAGGTTGGCAGGATATCTCTAATGCATATATATCTCATGCATAGTCATTAGGGATATCCCGAAAACCTGACTGGCTGGTGGGCCCCATAGGACTGGGTTGGGGACCACTGCTCTAGGTCATCCGGGAGGGCTAAGCGCCCATGCCAGGGTGAGCAGGACAGGCGTCCCCCCACTGGCTGCTGCACCACCGGAGGGCAAGGGGCCATGCCACTGGTGTCAAAACCCTTGAGGGGGTTGTGGGGGAGCCAGCGTCTGGGCCTTCGGCCCCTTTGGTTTACGGTGACTCTGGCCAGACTTCCCCTGCGCTGGAGTAGTCGGTGTGGGGATAGCCGGGTATGGCAGGTAGCCGCGTTACTGGAGGCCTTTCCTGGGAAAGAAGGGCCTCTTGGCAGGCTACTTCTTCCGAGGCAGCGTCGAGGTCTTGCGGGAGAGACGGGTCCTAGTGACGTACTCCGTCTCAATCTCCACAGCCTTCTCCTCCATCGGCTTACCAAAATGTTGTTCGCCGAGGCAGGGTATGTCCAGGAGCTTCTCCTGCACCCACTGCTCCAGATCCAAAGATTGAAGCCAAACCTGGCGTAGGGCTCTGATGCCTGTGGCCGCCAACCGAGCCGATGTCTCGAAGCCATTGTAGGAGGCTCGAGAAATATACTTGGAGCAATCCACCACTGATTTCAACAGGGTGCGGAACCTGTCGAGGGGCTCGCCTTCGAGACCCGCGGAGAAGCCTCCAAGTTCTTTTGCCAAGTCATGGAGGAACATACCCATATATAATTGGTATGCCTGGATGTGACAGGAGAGCACGGAACCTTGATAGGTCTTGTGGCCCAGGGCATCAAGGGCTCTGGACTCCCGGCCCGGCGGAACTGAGTGGGACTTTTCTGCTTCCTCATGGCTGATTCCACTACTATCGAGGTGTGTGGAAGTTGAGTCTTACGGAAGCCCGGCCCTCGCTGCACCTTCTACATTGCATCAAGGTGCTTGCTCACAATGGGGACCAAGGCCGGGGCCTCCCACATGCGAAACAACAGCCAGGAGAGGATCGGCAGCACTAGCACAGTGAGGGATTCCCTGGGCGTGGCCTCGTACTGAAGAATATCGAGTTCTTCATCATGGGGGTTCTTCCTCAGTCTGAGTGACCAGGCTGAGGACCCGAGCCATGTGCCGAATAAACACCAAAAAGGAGGTGTCCTTGGGTTGTGAAAGCCGCTGGAGATCAGGCGGCGAGGGGTCCGACGCAAGATCCCAGTGGGTGCAGGTCTCCGGGGATGTGTCCCCATCGGATTCCCAGTCCGAGAAATCGGTAGAGGGATCTGAGCCGGGCAGTTCGTCCTGTCGATGGCCGGCAGCCTGGAGCCGGAGGCTCTGGACGATCTCGCCCCCGAAGAATGGCAGAGCGAGCGAGACCAACGTCAAGGACCCTCATGAGGGAAGTGGCTCTCAGGTGTTTCCTGGATGGATTTGGATGTCCTACACGAGGGACCCGCGGTCTCCGGGTGCAAGTCAGCGAAGCGCCTGCTGCGAAGCAATGAACACAGAAACGCTGCGTTCCAGTGCCAGCATATGGGACTCCCACGAAGGCATGGGGCCCTGGGACGCCGATAACGGGGTCACCAGATCAGGCGTCGAGGAGGAGAGGGGGTCCTCACTGGGACAGCCCTCAGGAGACTGGGAGCCTTGCCCGAGGCCTCTGTTTTTCTGTGAGGCACTTTGCGGGGCTGCTCCTTGTCCGACTCTCGGGAATGCCGAATGGGGCTAAGCGACTGGGCGCAGGAGCGCTCACGCTTGTCGGAGGCCCCAGACAGCGACTTCGAGGCCGCCTTCTTTTTGTGCTGTTCCACCTCCGGGGACCCCTGGTCCGAATGCCATCTGAAACGTGGTGCCACAGGGGGAGAACCCACCAGATGGGAGACGACCGAGGGTGCCACCGGGGACTCTGAGGCAGCCTTTAGAAAAATGTCTTTGGACTTCTGCTTACGGCTGAGCAGGGCCTTAGAGGTCATTTTCTTGTAGAGCAAACAGAGCTCTGGGTTATGGTCGGCTCGCAGACACCTTAGACAGCAGTCATGAGTGTCCATAAGAGACATGTTTCTAGAGCATTTATCGCATTTTTTAAACCCGGTGGCTATGGGGGCAAAAACGACCCCTGCGAGGTTGAAGACCCACGCGGCCAATGATTGGAGATAAAAAAGGGCACGAAGCCCGGGAAGAAAAAATTTAGAAAGGGTATCCCCGCAAGCTCCAAAAGAGAGCAAAGGGGAGGATGGGTAGAGGACCGGTGCAACTGGAAAAAAGAGATATAGCTTGTTAAGGTGAGGAAACCTAGACTTTTTCCGAGGGACGAGGATGTGCATCTGAAGGGCTCCGCGGAAAAAGGGAGACTGAGCAAGATGGCACCCTTGGGCGGGAAGAGGACCACGCATGCATGGTAGTAATCCCAAAGGCTTTCTTTGAAAGCTGGGAATTGCTCCACGCAGGCTCCGTCAGTGCCGACGTCACCCATAAGTGAGGACTGACTTCCTGCTTGTTCCTGGAGAACATAGTGGTTCAGGGGACTTTTTTTTTCCATAATGGCCCATGTAGTATCAAATTTCACTACAGTCAAAACATGAGTGGCTTAAGGCTCTACCCCTTCCGTAGTGTAACATCTCTCCTCCTCCTTACCCCTCTCCCAGGTGCCCAGCATCACCCTTTCCTTCCCTTCCCCTCCCCTTGTTAAGTCTCTCCCATTCTCTTCCTCTCAAAGTGCCCAGCATCTCTCCTTTCCTACCCTTCCCCCTCCCCCTCCCCCTTCCCCTTCTCCATCTCGTCCCGTCCCCGTGGAAGATTCCTTGTCCCTCCGGTGGTTGAGCCAGCCCTGGGTACGAGAGACAATTTACAGAATTACCACATTTCTTATCCCTGAAGTCAACAACAGCATTTGCTTAAAATTAGAAAAAAGCAAACCACAACAGAGCAGCAACATGTCAGCATTTAAAAAGCTCTGAAAACACTGGTGACCAATATACTGCTATTATTAACCTCCATTAATATCAATCTGATTTAGAGACTTCTTTCTCATCCTATCAACCATTTACAGTATCTTCTCCATCTTCACCTTTTTGATTTTTTTCTGATTTCTCTTCCCAGGTATCCTTTCCTCCTTTCTCTATCCCTCCCATTCACCTATACTGCCTCCTTGATGTCATTTGTTACCTTGTTTTTCTCTTCTCTGTCTCTATCCTGCTTTTCCCTTTATCATTGTCTCTTCACTTTTCTCTTTCCTCTGTATCCTTCACAAGGTCTTTCACTTCTTAGTCTAACTCCCTTTATTTTTCTTACATTTCTACCTATTCTTTCCAGTGCAGTCAGTCAAAGCGGTTTACAGTATAAAATGAATATACAAATAAAACAGCAATGCATATATCAAACATATGAACAAAATATACCATTAAATGACTAGAGACTCTTTTTTACTCCCAACCCACAGAATAATCTCATCTCAGACAGAGAAAGTCAGATAGCAAAAATACATTTCACTCTCATAGATGCACAGAAAAGGGCTCAGTGATCCTACCAAATCACATTTCAACCCCACAAATTCGCAAAATGTAGGATTCACCATTGCCAGCTGGTTCCAGAATTGCCTTGGTTTACTCCATTGCATTCAGACTTATAATCTTGCTTCTCTTTGGAACGGAATTGGAAAATCAAAATTACATGTCCTTGCATGTAATGGGATAAATCCAGGGTTGGATGGATCAACCCTATCATGAAAATGTGGAGCCAGTTGGCAACTCTAGAAAAAAAGGACTTGGCAACCCCTACCCAACCACATTCCACATCCACAGATGCACAGAAAGGGGCTCAGTGACACCAGCAATCCACCTCCTAACCCCCCTCAGAAATGCATGAAGAAAGGCTGTGCAACTCCATCATACCACCCTCCACAATTGCATAAGACCGAGCTCAACTGCAACGCCTCCAAAGCAACGTTCACCCTCACAAAATCACAATGTATCCCTTCTAACTTTTTCCCTTATGAATTTTGCCCAACAGCTTCCCTGCTCTTTTGCCCTCTTGATGTTCCCTACTCTCCGCCTTCCACCACTTTATAGTTTATTTTAAGTTTGATATACCATTCTCCATAATAACAAGAGAACGGTTTACAAAATTATCTTGTTAAAAAAAAGAAATTAATAAAACATGAACTATTACAATGAGTATATACAATAAGATAAATAAAGAGAATAGAAACAAAACTAGGTATAGGAGTAAGGAAGACACATAAGGTGAGGGTAAGAAAAGGGATAGCAAAAAGAAAAAAAAGCATAAAAAACACTAAAAAGCAAGTTTCAGCAGGTGGCAGCAGAGTCTGGTCTAGTGTCCTACAAAAGCTAAATTTTAGGTGGGACTACGTCAAACTCAAAGATGATCGCAGCCCCATAAGCTCTGCCGTCACCACCACAAATCTCCCACAAAAAAATCCCACCAGACCATCAAGTCCAGCCACATTTTGGGGCTCTATGAGAGATGATGCCGTTAGTGACAGCCCAGTGCTGGGAAAATGCGGAGGGTGACCCCCTTTTTGGTGCAGTAGCAGAGAATGCACAGAGCTGGTGAGAGGCACCAGACGCTGCGAGGGAGACCCCACCAAATATAACAGCAGACCTGGGGGTGCCGACAGTATGAAAGCCAGGAGGAGCCAGGGTGGACTGTGACCTGCAGAACTGATTAGCAGATCCAATGACAGAAGACGGGTAAGCAGAGGGGCATTACGCCATGTGGCGGAAACAGCTGGAGAGGCTGGGACTACAGCAGTCACGCAGGCCACGTGGTTTGGCTAGCGGGCAGGCAGTGAGCTCAGCCTCAGCTACCCCATTGTTGCAGTGAGGGGTGAATGAGGGGGCTCCAGAGAAGCTGCTGGACCCCTGCCACTCCCCCCAGATTATCAGGCTATCAACTCTATCCCTGGAGGATGCCCAGAAGGCTAAAACTGCCACAGAGAATGAGTACACGAAAAAAGCTCAATCCACAGTCCAATCTGAGCCCAGAGCCAGTAAAAAACGGAATGGAAGCCATGAGCAAACTCCCTCACCTTGCTGCTACTAGAAGAGGTGGACAAATACCTCACTAAAAGCGTAATGGCTGTGTTGGAGGACAACTGGCCAAGTTCCACTTTGGTGGAAGTGAAAGAGGCCCTGTCATAACACACCAGGCAGATATTCAAACACTCAGCGAATCCAGCATGTAGACATGGCAATGGAGAAATGAGAAGCCAGTTGCTGCAGCTCCAAAAAAAGAATGAAAGCCTGAGAGAGAGATTGGAAGACCAGGAGAACAGGAGCAGAAGGAACAACCTATGCCTGGTTGGAGGAGGAGAGCATCAGTGACAAGGGACCTGCTGGAGTTTTGTGGGAAGATGCTTCCTGAGTGGCTGGGGTTACTGGCCTCCTTGTTGCCCTTGAAGGTGGAGAGGGTGCACCATCTGGCAGCCACATGTGATGATAACCACCGTCCCAGGCTGGTCATATTCAAGGTTTTGAACTATATGGACAAGATGGCACTGCTAAACGCTTATTGCCAGACACACACTTTAGAGATGAATGGGAAGAGGATCCTGATATTCCAAGGCTTCTCAGCACAGGTCGCAGCCAAGAGGATGGAGATTACACCCTATTGCTCATGATTGTTTGAGGACATGTGCTTCAGCTTGCAATATCCAGCCAAGTTAAAGAATTTCCACGAGCGCATAGCAAGGACTTTTGAGGAGAAGGATATCAAAGCCTTTGTGGAAAAGCAAGAGCGGGGGGGGGGGGGGGCAGTAGAGACTACCCATGGCAGTCAGCTGACTAGTATGAGAGATGGACTGTAAAGCACAGTTACTTACCTGTAACAGGTGATCTCTGGGAACAGCAGGAATAAGTCTTCACATATGGGTATCGTCGGTACCGACGGAGCCTGCGCGGGAACGCTCCCCAGTGTCCAGAAAGAAAGCTTTTGGGAGCATTCCACAGTGCCTGCGCGCTGCCTTCCCGCCTTTCCTAACCGCCTCTCTCCAGTTCGAGTTTTAAGCTGAGACAAAGAGAGAGAGAGAGGAAAGGAAAGATAGATAGCGATATACAACTCCTAGGGGAGGTGGGTGGGTTGTGAAGACTTATTCCTGCTGTAACTGTGCTATCTCCAGGAACAAGCAGGAATGAGTCTTCACATATGGGGACTCCCCAGCTAGAGATGCCAGGGAGATCTCCAAGGTTGTGAGTCCCTGAGAAGGGCTCTACCTCCCCCCATGGATCTCGGGCATCCAACCAGGGATGGGGGTAGGAGTTGATTAGGTATGGAACAGGTGTTTGAGAACAGCCTAACCAAAAACAAGGCATCCCGGCGGGAGTCCTTGTTCAAGCAGTAATGGGCTGTAAAGGTATGAACCAAGGCCCAGGTGGTCGCTCGACAGATTTGGTCGATGGACACAGAGTTTAGATGAGCCATAGAGGCTGCCATGGCCCTCACATTGTGAGCTGTGACATGGCCCTCCAGAGAAAGGTTCTTACTCTGGTAGGCGAAGGAAATACACTGAGCAATCCAATTGGACAGAGTTCTCTTAGAGACTGGAAGTCCTAAATGAAAGGGATCAAAAGCAACAAATAGTTGAGAGGACTTTCTATGTTGCTGTGTCCTCTGCAAGTAAAAAGCCAGTGCTCTCTTACAATCCAGGGTATGAAGATTCCTCTCTGCACTTGATGCATGAGGTCCTGGAAAAAAGACAGGTAAATACACCTCCTGGTTCAGATGAAAAGGTGAGACCACTTTAGGAATAAAGTGTGGATTAGTCCTGAGGACTACCTTGTCATGATGGAACCTTGTATAAGGCGGATTAGCCACCAAGGCTTGCAGCTCACTGATATGGCGAGCTGAGGTGACTGCAATGAGAAAAATAACCTTCCAGGAAAGGAATTTCAAGGAGGTAGTGGCTAAGGGTTCAAAGGGTGGCTTCATAAGCTGGCCAAGAACCAAATTCAAATCCCATGCCACTGGAGGTGGTCTAATGGGAGGTTTAGTTAAAAGAAGGCCTCTCATGAATCTTGCAATAAGAGGATGAGAGGAAATAGGATGTCCATTGAGAGGCTTAAGGGATGCTGCAATAGCACTCAAATGGACTCTTACTGAATTCGTTTTAAGGCCTGCATGGGATAAATGCAGCAAATACTCTAGTAAAGAATTCAGAGGTATTGCAAGAGGGTTAAGACCCTTCTCTGCACACCAAATGGTAAATCTTTTCCATTTAAAAGCATAGGAACGTCTAGTGGAAGGCTTTCTGGAAGCATGAAGGATATCCTTCACCTGCTGCGAAAGATGCAAATCTTGAAGGTCTAGGCCTTCAGCAACCAGGCTCTGAGATGAAGAGACTGGGGATTTGGGTGCCACAATGTTCCCTCCTCCTGGGACAGGAGGTATGGAGCAGATCCCAAGTCCAGGGAGGGAGCTTGAGAGAGATGAAGAAGTAGAGGGTACCACACTTGGCATGACCCCTTGTCTCTCTGAAGCTTGAACAGTGTCTTGGAAATTAGGGGAATGGTTGGAAAGGCATAGAGGAAGTCTTGCCCCCAATGGAGGAGGAAGGCATCCCTGGCCTGAACTCCCCGACATGGAATCCTGGAACAGAACCGGGGAAGTTTGGCATTCCACAGACTTGCAAAGAGGTCTATGTCCGGAGTTCCCCAAATTTGAAAGATCCTGGCTATCTGGTCCCCATGGAGGGACCATTCGTGTGGTAGCAGAACTCGACTGAGTCTGTCTGCCCAAGAGTTTTGAACCCCTGGAAGATACACTGCCATAAGATGAATTTGATGCTCTCTGGCGAAGGCCCACAATCTCAAAGCTTCGTTGCAAAGCGACAGAGAGCCAGTTCCGCCCTGCTTGTTCACGTAGAACATGGCTACTTGGTTGTCCGTATGGATGAGGACTGTCTTGTAGCTGAGCAGGGTGTGGAAGACTCTGAGAGCTAGAAGAATTGCTCTGAGCTCTAAGAGGTTGATATGCAGAGATGTCTCCTGTGGAGACCAGATGCCCTGGGTGGAGAGATCTTGTAGATGAGCTCCCCAACCCTTTGGGGAGGCATCTGTTGTAAGGGTTGCTTGGGGTAGTAACTGTTGAAAGGGGGACCCCAGCAACAGATTTTGAGTGGACTTCCACCACTGGAGGGACCAAAAGAGGTGACTGGAGGTTACTATTTTGTCTGACAGGCAACCTGATGCCTGGGTCCATTGGGTGGACAGAGTCCACTGAGCTGCCCTCATGTGAAGGCGAGCGTAAGGAACCACATGCACGGTGGATGCCATGTGGCCTAACAGTTGTAACATCTCTTGAGCAGTTAAATGGGACTTTAACTGAATTTGAAAGGCTAACTGCACCAAGCGTAGGCAACGGGCCTGGGGAAGATAGGCCCTTGCAGTTGTGGTATCCAGCAAGGCCCCTATGAACTCCAATGACTGAGTAGGGGTGAGTTGTGATTTTGGGATGTTTATTACAAGTCCCAGATACTGAAGAACACGCCTTGTGCAGGCTAGGGAAGCCTGGGCCTCTGACTGGGATGGAGCTCGGATGAGCCAGTCATCCAGATATGGGAATACAAATATTCCTAGAGTGCGTAGAAATGCAGCTACTACTGCCCTGCATTTTGTGAACACTCTTGGAGCAGAGGCTAGACCGAAAGGAAGCACTCTGTATTGGTAGTGCTGTCCCTGATAAAGGAACCGAAGGAACCTTCTGTGTGTTGGATGGATGAGGACATGGGTGTACGCATCCTTGAGATCTAGAGAACAAAGCCAATCCTGACTCTGAAGGTATGGAAGGAGAGCACCGAGAGAAATCATCTTGAATTTCTTCTTGCATAGAAACTTGTTCAATTCTCTGAGATCCAATATGGGTCTGTAGCCCCCTATTTTCTTTGGGATAAGAAAATAGGGGGAGTAGAACCCTGAACCCTGTTGAAGAAGGGGTACTTCTTCTATTGCCCTTTGGGCAAGAAGGGTAGCAATCTCCTGACCCAGAAGGTCGAGGAGAGATGTTGGAGAATTGAACTGTCTCACCATGGTGTGAGGAGGAAGGTTTAAGAAATGAAGCTTGTACCCCTCCCCTTATGATGGAGAGGGTCCATTGCTCTGCTGTGATTTGTTCCCATCTGGGAGCAAAATGAGCTAACCTTCCTGGAATGGTGAGAGGCTCTGGTTCTTCTACAGCCAGAAAGGCTAAGTTCTCTAGTTGTAAGTCAAAGGCCCTGAGGAGGCTGAGGCTGTTGGGCCGTAGCAGTTCTTGCAGCCTTAGGCTTGGCTTGTTTAGGTTGTTGCTGACGCTTTGCAGCAAAACGACCTGCAGAAGATGCCTGGTGACCATAACCAGGATAATATTTCCCTTTTTTGGGAAAGAAAGCCTTTTTGAATAACCTTTTTCTAGCAGGAGCAGAAGTAGACTTTGAAAGTCTATCTAAGGCAGAATTTTCAGCATCCATCCGAGTGGCCTTTGCTTGCCAATCCTTGCCAAAAGGGTTTTCACCTGTACAAGGAAGATTTCCTAATCCATCCTGGACCCAGGGTTCCAAATCAGAAGCTTGTAACCAAGCAAGTCTGCGTGCACCTATGGCAATAGCCGAGGCTCTGCTGGCACACTCAAAAGAGTCAAAGGCTGCACGGTTAGAAAATTTGGAAATATCCTGGGCATGTTTAAGCCAGGTGAGAAACTCCTCCCTTTTATCTTCTGAGATAAAAGGAGATAAAGTTAGCAGATGATCTGTAACTTCCTTTAGAAACATCCCCATATAGAGACTATAGGAGTTGATTCTGGCAGTAAGCATATTGGCCTGGAAAATTCTCCTGCCAAAAGCATCCAAGGTTCTGCATTCTCTTCCTGGAGGATTAGATGAGTGTCTTTTTGCACTCTTTATCTTTTTCATAGCAGACTCCACCACAATAGAGTGTGAGGAAGCTGAGTCTTATGAAAGCCAGGACAAGGAGGAACACGGTACATGGTGTCCAACCTGCGAGAATGAGGGGAAGTAGTAAGAGGTGTCTCCCATATGTCCAACATGTGATCATAAAGGATCTCATGAATTGGTAAAGTAGCTGCCTCTTTAGGAGCCTTAGGATATTGTAAAATATCTAATTTCTTGGCTCTAGGCTCTGGTTCAGGGGCCACTGAAATAGAGAGGCCCCTGGCCATTCCCTAATGAAGTCTTGAAAAGACAAGTCTTCTGGAGGAGACATTCTTCTTTTTGGAGAAGAGGGCTCCTGAGGAAGGAGTACCGATGCTTCGACAGAAGCCTCTGATTCATCAGAGTCTTCGGAGGAATCGAAGTATTGCCTGTCTGGATGCTCTTGCAGAGCCCGATACGTGTACGTACTGAGTGGTATCGACATCGGGAGTGATCGGTACCGATGGGCATCACAGGACAGGGTACTGCTGCAGTCGACACCGAAACCGATGTCGATGCAATCGGTACCGGCACCGGAACCGATATCGGTGCCGGTGCCGGTACCGACAACGGAGTTTGTTGCGGTACCGGAGGCGTCGCAGCTTGTATGAATGCCGTGATAGCATGCTGCATGGTCAGAATATTCTGATCCATCGACGCAACCAATGTCTTGATGTCGGTACCAGTGGAAACCACCGGTATCCCAGAACATGGCAACAGGTGATCGGTCGAGGCCACGCCATCGATGTCAACCTGTGACCCCATAGATGAAGCTTTGGAAGCCGAAGCTTCCCACCGGGGTAATTTTGCCGGTGCAGAATCCTCGAGAGCAAGCCCGGAGGCATCTCGATACTTAGAGGGAGATCTACCCTTCGAGGACCGGCTGGACTTATGTTTGGTTACCTGAGATCCATGGGAGGAAGAAGCAGCCCTGGAAGATGTCGATGCCACTGAAGCTGCATCAGAGGGAAACAGGGTACTGAGCTTTGCCGCTCGATTCTGTCGACCTCTTTTAGACATCGTGGAACAGGACTCACAATCGGTGATGGAGTGGTCAGGACCCAAACATTTTAGACACCAGTCATGGGTGTCGGTGATAGAAAGAGTACCGCTGCACTTCGTGCACTTTTTAAACCCGGAAGCGGGCTTTTCCATGAGGAAAATTCTTCTAGGCCTAAGGCCCAAAAGGAAAAAATTGCACAGAAGTGGGAAACGGTAGTGTTTTTTTTTGTGTTTTTTTTTAAAGAAGAAAGAAGAAAAGACCGGCGGTACCGGTCCGACGTCGAAGAAGGCAGACGCACGACCAAAGAAATAAAGAAAAATAAAGAACTTCTTCAGCGGTGACAGGAACACGACCTGCTGGCTCCGCGGAAAAGAAGAACTGGAGAGAGGCGGTTAGGAAAGGTGGGAAGGCAGCACGCAGGTGCTGTGGGATGCTCCGAAAAGCTTTCTTTCTGGACGCTGGGGAGCGTTCCCACGCAGGCTCCGTCGGTACCAACGATACCCATATGTGAAGACTCATTCCTGCTTGTTCCTGGAGATTGACTATGACTTTAGACTGCACTTGATGGGAGCTGGCATCACCAGCACCTGCTTGGCATCACTTTAGTTTTGTTGCTGCCTGGCTGGATTGGACTGTTTTCATTTTGGACTGATCATCTGCTTAAAGCATGGCCCAGCTCAAGGCTGTGGGCATGAAGACCAAGGGGCCGGTGATGTGTGAACTGGAATTGACACTCTGTATATGGATCCAGAAGGCTGCCCTGGACTTCACCTGGTTTCTGAGTAATAAGCAAATGCACATTCTGTTGTTTCTGTTGTGGATTAACTTGTTTATTAGTAGTTTGGATGATGGAGTGGTAAGCGGGGTGAAGGGAGGGGTGGTAGAGGAATGGGTAGTAGAAGGGAGGTTCAACATATGGATGAATTGAGTGGATGTGTAAATGTGAGGGCTGGGAGTTACAGCAGGGCAGCAATATGAAGGGGGAGGGGGAACAGGGGGGGGGGAGAGCAGGTAAGATGCAGCTTGGGGGGGGGGGGGGGTTGGAGAGTCATCAACAACAAAGAATGGAATGGGCCAGCTCAAAGGAATGTTGTGCGGGGCAGGCGACAGCTGAGTATCCCCTTGCTGGGAGGGAGAAAGGTGGAATACTAGTAGTGTTGTATATGAATGGAATCTAGATAAGAGAGCGTGGGACAATGGCTGAAATGAGACTAACTACATTGAGCAGGGATAGAATACACCCTCCAGCAAAACGTACAAAATTTTTACCTGCTTACAAAAGGTAAAGAGAGGGAGGAGTTGCTCAGTGGTTGGGACAGGTTACCTCAGGCCGGGGGTTCAATTCCCACATGGGGACAAGCAACCTCAGGCCGGAGGGACTGGGGTCTCTAGCCCCATGGCCACCCCTTGTGGCCTTGGGCAAGCCACTTAACGCTCCATTACCTCAGGTACACTTAGATTGTGAGCCCTTCGGGGACAAAGGGAATAAAAAGTACCTGTTAGTATACATGTAAACCGCACTGATTCTAAAGAGCGCGGTATAAAAAAAAAAAAAATAAAATAAAAAAAGACAGACATAGGCTTCTTGCAGGAAACTCATCTGAGCGCCCCAGAGCACAAGAAATTACAACAGTCCAGGGTAGGGGAAGTGTATTCATCTGCCTTGAATGGTAGGCAGAGGGGGTGGCAGTACTCTTTAGAAAAGGCCTGGGTTTTCAAACGTATAAAATGGTACAAGGTAGATACATCATTGTGTGGGGGCAAACGGGGGGGGGGGGGGGGGGGGGGGTGGTGGTCAGGAAGTATAAGCTTATGCTTTATAATATATATACACCCAATGTTTACTGCCATAACATTTTCACTACCATAGTGGTGAAAGGGGTAATGTATGCAGAATATAAACAAATTGTGTGTGGGGTGGGGTGGGGTGGGGACATTAACACTTTAGCTAACCCACAGCTGGATTGTAGGCCTAATAGGGGAGCCCGCAAAGGGCATTTTGATAAGGGGTCAACTTCCTTACAGCAGAGCTGGGTGCCCTGTGTGCCTGGGGTTACCTTCACACCAGAGAATCAGATTTTACTTTTTTCTCTGTGCCTCATAAAATGCACTCCTGACTTGACTATTGGCTGCTGGACTCCTCTTTTGTAGGAAAGTTAACTATGGCCCAAACTAAACTTAATGTGGTATCAGACCATTCTGCTGTGTGCATGGGGACTGAGTTGGTTAGCGGGGCAAAAGATCACATTTGAAAAATGAGTCCCCGGGCTCTCCCAAGACAAAGACGTCAAAGAAGCAATTAGGAGCTCCTGGGTGGAATATGAGAAAAATAACATGGAGTCAATTACCTCACCGGTGACATATTGGGAAGCCGCTAAAGCTGTGATGCGTGGGCAAATTTTGGCCACACCTCGGTGGCAAAGAAAAAAATGTGAGGGAATACTGCAATCACTTGCAGAGAAAGTGGGGCAACTTCATAGGACATCTATTTCATACATGAGAAAACAGGATAGGCAAAGGGTAGTGGAACTAAAAAAAACAGATAAATGTGATTTTAATGGAAAGAGCAAATTGGAGCATCCTCCTGCAAAAATATAAGTTGCACAAATACAGTGGAAAGACCAGGAGGCTCCTAGTATCCTTGGTGCCTAGCCCACAGAATAGGAATTTGAAAAGATCCATTGGAGGTGGGGATCCTATAGGCCCATATCCCTTCTCAATCAGGACATGAAAATACTAACCTCCATTTTAGCTAAACATAGTAACATAACATATGTCATACCCCGCCCTCTGCCTTAGGCTTGGAGGGCTGGGGTTGCCATTATTTTTCTCTATTGAAGGTTAAATTAACTAACTTTCCTCTCGTGATGCATGCTGGGAAAAGTAGTTTTCCTTCTGATAGAAAATAATCATGAAGCCAGAGTTATAGGCAAAACTATAACAAAGTTTATATTTCTCCCAAAAGCAAAGGTTCAAAGTAAGTTGCATCAGGATACTTCTCCAGTATTTGTTCAAAAAGGTTCTTTATACAAGTGTGCTGGCTGAGCTTTTACATTCATTCAATCCAAATGCAGCTGCTTCTCACGTATACAGAAAAAGAACAAAACATGGCAGCTTTCTTTACCAAAGAAAATATCTTCTTTTCTTTAGGTTACACTCAGCTTATACTGTACAGTTTAGCAAAGGCTTTCAATACTGTCTGCAAAGCACAAAGTACAATCCATAGGTTGTTCTGGCTGTAAGGAATCACTCTCCTTAGAGTCCACCTGTCATTGCTTCAGGTTCTTGTGCTGCACTGCCTTTTCTCCCTAAAACTCCCTGTGGGTCTTTTAAACACAGCCCTAGTGAATAGGGATAAGCAGTACCTGAGCCTGAGGTAACTCCTCTCTGCAGTTGTGCGGCTATCTCTGGCCAGCTCTGGGGAAACAGTCCCTTGTCCCTTAGCTTAGGTTCCTCCCTGGAGCTCTGCCACAGTTCTCCATTCAAGACTGGGCTCTGCAGACTTCTGCACTGAGTCTTAGGCACCCACCTCTGAACTCTGAACCTTTTCCTTCAGTGCTGGGGTTTGAAGGTTTCCTGCTCTCTCTCTCTGAGCACTCCAGACCACCTTCGTGTCCTCTCCCCTTCTGCTTTGCTTGCTTCAGTTCCTTTCCTCCACGTGGCTTCCTTCCTCCAGCTACTGTGTTTCCTCCAACTGTGCTCCCGTCTGGGCTGCCTTCCGTGCTGCTCTCTCTCGTGCTGCTCTCCCTCGGGCTGCTCTCCGGTCTGCCTTCTCTCACTCTCCAGCCGTGGTTTATATCCCTGTTTTCTGATCAACCTCCTTGACTCTCTAGACAGGTGTTTGTAATCAGGTTCCAAGCCTGTTGCTACGTCATCAGGGCTTGGGTATGTCAGCTTAGCTTTTGAATCCCTGTGTTTGTTTTCTCCAGAAAAATGCTGGAACGTGTGCTTTTCAGGGCTGTGACCTTTCCTAAAGGTAGAATCATTCTTTTCTTCTACTTCCATGGGCTCACTAGAGTCTTCCTTATCACACATAGTAACATAGTAAATGACGGCAGATAAAGACCAGCATGGTCAATCCAGTCTGCCCAGCAATACGGCAAGAGTAGGTGCACCTGTCGCTCTGTGCAGGCCACCCCTCCCCATGTCTCTGTCTAGGGGTGGACCCACCACTCCATGTAGGACACCCCTATTTGTTGAGAAGTTAGATGGTTCAGTTTATTTTGTTTTTATCCTGTTTATGTAAAGGGATCTGCTGTGCTTGTCCCATGCTGTTTTGAATTCCATCACCGTGTTTGCCCCCACCACTTCCATTGTGAGAGCATTCCAAGCATCCACCACCCTTTCAGTGAAAAAATATTTCCCAACATTGCCTTTCAATTTTCCACCTTGCAGCTTCATGTTATGCCCTCTAGTTTTGCAGCTTCCCCATCTTTGGAAGAGGTTTGTTTGCTCATCGTTCCTCTTTAAGTATTTAAAGGTCTGAATCATCTCCCCTATCCCTCCTCTCCTCCAAAGTGTACATATTTAGGTCTTCAAGTCTCTTCTCATAAGGTTTCTTACGCAGGCTCCAAATCATTTTGGTCGCCTTCCTCTGAAAGGTTTCCAGTCTTTTTACATCTTTTGCAAGATATGGTCTCCAAAACTGAACACAGTATTCCAAGTGAGGCCTCACCAGTAATCTCTACAGTGGCATAAGTATCTCTTCCTTTCTGCTGCTAGTAATCCCTCTTTGTATGCAGCCCAACATCCTCCTGGCTTTTGCCACCGCCTTGTCGCACTGTTTTGCCACCTTGAGATCATAAGAGATAATCACACCAAGGTCTTTCTCCTGAACCATGCACACCAACCTCTCGCCCCCCATTTCCCTTGGATTTCTGCTACCTAAGTGCATGGCACTGCACTTTTTCGCATTAAATCGTAATTGCCAAGCATTAGACCATTCTTCCAGCTCTTGTAGATCTTTCCTCATGTTATCCACTCCCTTGGGGGAGTCCACTCTGTTGCAAATTTTTGTGTCATCTGCAAAAAGACAGACTTTTCCATTCAGTCCTTCAGCAAAATCACTTACAAATAAATTGAACAGTGGCCCAGGACCGAACCCTGTGGCACCCCGCTAATCACCTTCCTTTCATCCGAGTGAGCTCCATGTACCATCACCTTCTGTTGTCTGTCAGTCAACCAATTTCTAATCCAGTTTACCATCTTGGGACCCATCCCCAAGCTACTGAGTTTATTGACAAGCCTCCTATGAGGAACAGTATCAAAGGCTTTGCTGAAATCCAGGTAGATGACATCCATCGCATGCTCCTGATCTAGTTCGTTGGCCACCCAGTCAAAGAACTCAATCAGATTTGTTTGGCAAGACCGTCCTTCAGTAAAACCATGTTGCCTCGGATCTTGTAAACTGTTGGTCTTGAGAAAGTTCACTATTTGCTCTTTCAGGAGCGTCTCCATTACTTTTCCCACAACCGAGATAAGGCTCACGGGTCTGTAGTTTGACACTTCTTTCCCTGTCACCACTTTTGCGTATAGGTACGACATCAGCCATTCTGCAGTCCTGAGGAACCTCTCCTGTTTCCAGGGATTTGTTGAATACATCCTTTACCGGCCCTGCAAGAACGTCTCTGAGCTCTTTAAGTATCCTGATATGTATCCCATCCGGTCCCATGGCTTTGTCCACTTTCAGTTTAGCAAGTTGTTCCAACACCTCATCTTCTGTGAATGGTGTGGTATCTACTTCATTCCCATTTTTATATTTGGGAGTCACAGCTGGTCCATCTCCAGGATTTTCTTTCGTAAACGACTGCAGAAGCATCTCCCAAATCTCCTACATGGGGACCAGATGGGATTTGTGCAGGAAAGGTGAGCCTCTTGTCAATATCTTGAAAGCCCTAGCTGCCCTACAGATAGGTCGCCAGCGAGCATACGAGACTGCACTTGCAAGCCTTGATGCAGAAAACACTTTTGATAAAGTGTTGTGGAATTATCTCTTCTGGGTCTTGGAATGCTATGGTATTATGGGCACCTTTGTGCAATAGATCAAAATTTTATATCACTCTCCCACATCCTAAATTATTATCAATGGCAAGCGAGCCCTTCAAGTCCCCATATTGAGAGGGACACGGCAAGGGTGTTCCGTCCCCACTGTTTTTTGTACTATCGCTGGAGCCTTTAGCAATCAAGATCAGAGAGGATCCTGAAATCAGGGGAGAATAGAGGTGGGGAAGGCTAATCTAAAACTCAATATGTTCATAGATGATATGCTGCTTTGTTTTTTTTGTTTTTTAAAATTTCTTCTTTATTCAAATTTTCACATTAAAGAAGATATTACACCCTGCTAGGAAAACAGAGGAGGATGGAAATAAAGGAAACACAATTTACAAAGGCAAAATTTTAAACAATAAGTCATCACACTGACAAGCCCTTAACTTGGGAGGTAGGAGACAAAAAACAATCAGTAAAACAAAAAAATTACATAGAGGGGGTCCCCGAGAGGCAGCAAGTATCTACAAATAAGCAGTATTATTCAGCATCCTGCACATTAGTTACTCTAACCTGATGTGAACTAATAAAGGTGGAAAGTTGTACGGGCATGCTGTTAGGCGAAGAGATGGGAGGTTGGGATGGAAAAGTGTTCCGTCATTCTGAGAGGAGACCCGGTTTGGATCCTAGCAGGATTGGTTAGGTTTGTGAGGGTTGAAGGAGGAGGGGGAACCAGGGTTGGTGGACCCAGAAAGGGGCTATGAGAATCATGTCACCCTTGTCCTCTCGGAGTTTGAGAAGTGTTTTCAGGATCAGGGGCATTGGCAGAAATACATAGAGAAGCCCCCGATTCCAAGGGATCATAAAGGCGTCGTTGGACAGACTGAGGTTTGTTGGCAGCTTCGAGCAAAAGCGGGGAAGTTTGGCATTGCGCTGAGTAACAAATAGGTCTATTCATGGAGTTCCCCAGGTGTCGAACAGGAGGTTGGCCACCGTCTGGTCTACAGCTCATTCGTGAGGATGGAGCAATCTGCTGAGTTTGTCCGCCTACAGGTTGTCCTGACATGGAAAGCACAGTTACTTACCTGTAACAGGTGATCTCTGGGAACAGCAGGAATAAGTCTTCACACATGGGTACGTCAGTACCGACAGAGTCTGCACGGGAACGCTCCCCAGCGTCCAATCAGAACGCTTTTGGAAGCATCCCAACACGCCTGCGTGCTGCCTTCCCCAACTGCCTCTCCTCAGTTAAGTTTTAAAGCTGAGGCAAAGAGAGAGAGAGCAAGAAAGGGAAAGATAGAGATAGAGAAATGCAACTCCTAGGGGAGGTGGGTGGGTTGTGAAGACTTATTCCTGCTGTTCCCAGAGATCACCTGTTACAGGTAAGTAACTGTGCTATCTCCAGGAACAAGCAGGAATGAGTCTTCACATATGGGGACTCCCAAGCTAAGATGCCTGGAGGAGTCCCAGCATGTTGCAAGTTTGAGAGCCATGCTAATCTACCGAACCCCCAGGCATTCTAGGGATGGAGGGTAGGCATTGAGCTAAAAAGATGTGCTGTGGAACAGCTGGACCAAACAGGATGCCCAGATAGGCTCTGTGCAGGTGATATTTAGTGGTAATATTGAAGAGCAATAAACCAATATGGACCTCACCTGGTGGCATTGTAGAGGGGTATATGGAGGTTCATGAGGATTTGTGAATATGAACCAACAGAATATCCCCAGGGGGTACCTCAATGTAAGAAGAGGTAAACAACTGTGCAAAAAACAGGCTGAGGTAGAACCCTTAGGGTGAGAGAAACAATCCCAGTGGAACTGGGGTAGTTCAATGAGGTAGGACTTAGCAAAAAACGCGGAAGTCTCCATTGGATAAAACTGAAAACTCCTTTGACCTTAAGAGACCTAGTTCTTATAGGAGAGGGAGCTTCCAAGATCTCCATATCCGATGACAAGGAGGATAGGAGTTAGGAGGCAATGTAGCCTCCCTTTTTCTGAAGATTCAGAAAAAGTCCCTCGTAATGGAAAAGGAAAGTATGTGGAGGGCTTCAGGTGTACCCAAACTGAAGGTCATGGTACAAAAACTCCTGAACTACCACAGGAAGTGGTTGATCATGGAGAACCCCAAGTATGCTGGAACAGCATGGAAAGGGATAGAGAATATCTGTCAGTCCGTAGTGGAATATATATCTATATCTATATATATCTATGTGTAAGTATATATATATTTAGGCAGACAGACAGAAAGAGTATATAGATATGTATTACAATATATGATAGTGGGTAGGTATATATCTATAGAGATAGATAAATACAGATATATACATTACATATGTATATAGATATAGATATGGGCATAGACGTGCAGACGTCCGCACATAGGGTATGTGGAGAAGATTTATCTAACAACAAGAAGGGAGGTACCTGCTTGAGAAGATATTCAGAGAATCCCTACTTCCTGGTTAAGGGTAGGAAGCGCAGGGAGTTCTCTCATTGGCAAGAGAAGTCTAGAGTCCTCTAAGAACTCTTGCCCCTGAAAAACCAGGAATGGAGACCTACCTGGAAAATGCAGAGGATGTTTTTAATCTGCAGACAGTGAGTCTGAATCCTTCCATAACTCCAGCAGGTAGCTGGAGAAAAAAATGCCATAAGAATACCATATTTACCCTCAATGAGGGTAAAAAGGGGTATGGTGCATTCCTGTGCTCAACATGGATCATGCCATGAAGAATTGAGGATGGAAGGAAAAAAACAGACAGGGACGGTCTATACTGAAAGAAACAAACCATCTCTGGTGAAGGGGTCCCCTGGAGATGTGAAGCAAACCAGGGAATTGAATAATTCTTTAGGTCTTCTCTTAATTAAAGGCCTGTGACCTTTATTTAAGAAGCCTTTAATAGAAATGGTAAGGGCAAGGAGAATCCAGTAAGCCTGACTAGGTAAAACCCTTCCTAACCATCTGACATTATGTGCTCTCTAAGAAGGCCCCATGGTGTAGAGCTGCTCCGTAGAGATGCAGAGAGCATGTTGCAGGTTAATAGAAGAAAACGTGATGTTCAAGAGCCCGCAGGCAGTATGAACTACTTTGCCAAGCCCAAGAATTGGGGAGGCTAAGGAGAGAAGGTAAGGTCTGCAACAATAGCCAGAAAAGATTCTTAAACCGTCTGGGACTTAGTGGCAAGGCCAGAAACCATTGAAATTGGAGAACAAGCCCTGGCTGCTTGGACAGCAAGTTAGTGGTCTAAGCAGTAAAAGCCCCTGCAGTTCTAACTATTGATAGGGCAGCAGAAGGTCCCAAGGTTGAGAAAGAAATACAGACAGAAGCAAGAGAGGTAAGACTCCGCTACTGTCTGAGAAGCTGCCAGGATAAATTAAGAATGCAAGGGGGAGACAACTCTGAAAGAAACTGTTAGAGGCTTAAGGAAAAGCCCTCAGTAAAGTGGTATCACTCTTACAGACCAAATGTCCTGGAAAGAGTGGCAGAGTTGAAAAGACGACTTATTGTGGAGGAAATCCTCAATAAGTAGTAAGAGAGATGCTGATACAGGAGAAAAGTCAAAGGTAAGGGATGGTGACCTTATTGACAGCTGTTACTCCTCTGTGTAGTTCAGAAGACGAGGAGTAACTGTAGTACCTGTAAAGCATAATCATCTCAAGAAGCTCATTGAGCTAATAGTTAGGATGTGCCCTTGAGAGGGACATATGTAAATTTTAGGATGGAACCGATGTAGATGCGGGTAGAGGTAAGAAGCAAATTACAGGATCTAAACCTCAAGAGGAAAAAAGGATTCAGGGAAGAGTTTATCAGCAACCTTGCGGCTGCTGGGTTTGCTGAACCCGAAGAGGTTGTGGTTTCCTGAGCCTGGCTGGGTGATTCCCCTGCCTAGAAAACATCTGTATGATGGGTAGAAGATGGATAAAACCTTCTCCCATTAGGGGAACAAAGCTTAGTAGTAGACTTTCTACAAACTGGGATAGAGGAAGGCGTAGACAAGCCTCTGAAAACAATAGTGTCAGTGGTAAACTGAGCAGCCTGGAGTAAAGACTCCTTATTAAAGAGATTTTCTCCAGTGCAAGGAGCATTTCCCAGTATATCTTGTACAGATTTGTCCAAGTTTGAAGCTTGGAGCCAGGCTTTACGTCGTGCTCCTATGGCTATAGCAGAAGTTCTGCTAACAGACTCGAAAGAGTCTAGGGAAGCACGAGTAAGGAACTTAGAAATATTTTGAGCATGATTGACTAACATAGAAAATATGCTCTTTTAGGCTCTTGGAGGAAAGGGGTCAAAAGTAATAAATCTTTTGTGACCTCCTCAAGAGATAATCCCATATAGAAAATATAGAAACATAGAAACATGATGACAGAAAGACCACATGGCCTATCTAGTCTGTCCTTCCATATCAACAACTACAACAATCCACTTTTTACCTTTAGAGATCCTGTGCTGGTCCCATGCTTTTTTGAATTCAGTTACTGTCCTCATCTCTACCACCTCCACTGGGAGACTATTCCATGGATCCACTACTCTTTCCGTAAAGAAATATTTCCGCATATCACTCCTAAATCTATCTCCCTTCACCCTCATCCCATGTCCCCTCGTAGCAGAACTTGCTTTCAATTGAAAGAGGCTCTCTCCCTGAACATTTATGCCACGGAGGTATTTAAACATCTCAATCATATCACCTCTATCCCGCCTTTCCTCTAAGGTGTACATATTAAGATCCTTAAGTCTGTCCTCATATGCTTTATAATGAAGCCCACTAATCATTTTAGTAGCCACCCTCTGCACCGACTCCATCCTGTTCACATCCTTTTGAAGGTGCGGTCTCCAGAATTGCACACTATACTCCAAAGACTTATACAGAGGCATTATCACCTCCTTTTTTCTGCTAGCCATTCCTCTCCGTATGCACCCAAGCATCCTTCTACCTTTTGCCGTCGCCTTTTCTACCTGTTTAGCTACTTTAAGATCATCAGACACAACCACGCCTAGGTCCCGCTCTTCTTTAGTGGACAAAAGTACTTCACCCCCTATACTGTATTGCTCCCTTGGATTGCTGCAGCCCAAATGCATAACCTTACATTTTTTAACATTAAATCCCAGCTGCCAAATTCTAGACCATTCTTCAAGCTTAGCTAGATACCTCCTCATGTTATCTACACCTTCCTGGGTGTCTACTCTATTGCAGATTTTGGTATCATCTGCAAAGAGGCAAACCTTACCCGACAGCCCTTCCGCTATATCACTAACAAAGATGTTAAAAAGAATCGGACCAAGGACAGATCCCTGGGGCACACCACTGGTAACATCCTTCTCCTCAGAGTGAGTTCCATTTACTTGTACTCTGTCGCCTCCCACCCAACCAATTTCTAACCCAAGAAGTAACTTTAGGGTCCATCCCTAGGGTGCTCAGTTTGTTTATAAGTCGCCTGTGAGGAACAGTGTCAAAGGATTTTACTGAAATCTAAATACACCACATCTAGAGCTCTCCCTCGGTCCAACTCCCTGGTCACCTAGTCAAAGAAATCAATCAGATTTGTCTGACAAGACCTGCCTCTGGTGAATCCATGCTGCCTCGGATCCTGTAATCCACTGGACTCCAGAAACCTCACTATTTTCTCTTTCAGCAGCGTTTCCAATAATTTACTCACCACCGAAGTTAAACTAACCTCCCTGTAGTTTTCAACCACATCCTTACTTCCGCTATTGTGTAAAGGCACCACATGAGCCTCTCTCCAGTCCTTTGGCACCACTCCCGACTCCAACGAGGCATTGAAAAGGTCAGTCAGTGGAGCTGCTAGAACGTCCCCAAGTTCCCTCAGTATTCTAGGGTGTATCCCATCCGGTCCCATCGCTTTGTCTACTTTAAGTTGAGCTAGTTTCTCACGAACACAGTCTTCTGAAAATTGTTCAAGATGTCCCTCGCTTCTGTTCCTATTTGTGGGTGTTTTCTGAGGTCCTGCTCCTGGTTCTTCATCTGTGAACACAGAACAAAAATATTTGTTAAGCAATTCCGCTTTATCCTTATCAGCTTCTACATATTCCCCCTCTGCACCCTTGAGTTTGACAATACCACTCTTGCCCTTCCTCTTCTCACTAATATATCTGAAAAATGTCTTATCCCCCCATTTTATTGCATTGGCTATTTCCTCCTCCTTTTGAATCTTTGCCTTCTTGACTTACTTTGCTAGCTTCTCTAATTTTTTCCAAATACAGATGCCTGTCTTCCTCTCTCTGTGATCTCTTGTATTTCATGAAGGCCTCCCTCTTTTTCTTCACTTTTTCAGCTACTTCCTTCGAAAACCATAGCGGTCGCCTTTTCCTTTTATTTACCATTTTAACAAAAAGGTTGGTTGCCCTTAAAATATCCCCTTTCAGTTTTGCTGACTGTTTTTCTACATCCCCCAGCTGTTCCCATCCCACTAACGACTCCCTGAGGTATTGGCCCATCTTTGCAAAGTTAGTCTTCCTAAAGTCTAAGATCCTTACCTTGGAATGGATTCTAACAGCCCTAGTCCTAATACTGAACCACACCATCTGGTGATCACTGGATGCAAAATGATCTCCCACTACAACATCAGAAACACTTTCACCATTGGTAAGCACCAAGTCCAGTATGGTCCCTTCACGTGTGGGGTCTGTTACCAATTGCCTGAATAGTTCTCTCTGTAGAGAATCCAGGATCTCCTTACTTCTAGATGATACTGCAGCAGGAATGTGCCAATCAACATCTGGCATATTGAAATCTCCTATCAGTAGCACTTCCCCTTTCCTAGCAATGCTGCGTATGTCTTCAATTAACTCTCTGTCCACCTCTTCCTCTTATGAGGGAGGTCTGTATATCACACCAATGCAAATAGATTTCTCTTTCCCTCTTTCTAGTTTAACCCACAATGCCTCCTCTCTCCCTTTTAAGCTCTGTAATTCCAAAGCTTTAATAGTAGTTTTTACATATAGTGCCACTCCTCCTCCCCTTCTTCCTACCCTGTCCTTTCTGAATAAAGTATAGCCAGGTATAGTTACATCCCAGTCATGGTTTTCTGTGAACCATGTTTCTGTAACTGCCACTAAATCCAAGTCAGCCACTCCCACCAAAGCTTCAACATCAGGGATCTTATTTCCCATGCTACGGGCATTTATACACACTGCTTTCCATATGTTACCCTTGTTACCCATTTCCATAAAGGTATTTAATGTATCACCTACCTGGGGGCTTTCACTTACCTGGGGGCTTTCTTCACCTATCCCCAACGAATCTAGTTTAAAGTCCTCTTCAGTAGATTAGCCAGTCTACTACCGAAGATGCGTTGACCTTTCTTGGACAGATGGATGCCATCTCTGCTCTGCAACCCTTGGAACAGCATCCCATGGTCTAGGAAACCAAAACGCTCTCGATGACACCATCCACACAACCATGCATTCATCTCCAGGATGCGAGCCTCTCTGCCTTGGCCTTTATGCTCAACAGGGAGGATTGAAGAGAACACCACCTGTGCACCTAACTGCTTCACCCTCTGTCCCAGAGCCATGAAGTCACTTTTGATACGTTCCGAGGTATACCTGGCAGTATCATTTGTTCCAACATGGATTAGCAACATTGGGTAATAGTCAGTGGGCTTGATGAGTCTCGGCAAACTCTCCGTAACATCTTGGATTTTGGCACCAGGCAGACAGCATACCTCTCTGGACATCAAGTCTGGTCGGCAGATGGACGCCTCAGTACCCCTCAGAAGAGAGTCTCCAACCACCACTACCCTTCGTTTCCTTCTGGTCACTGATTCTGCAACTTTGGGGTACTTGAACTCTGGTTCTTCCCTTTCCAGGGATGCTTTCACCTCCTCCACTTCCAGGGCTGCATAATGGTTCTTCAATTCAAGGGCTGGAGAAGTTGGATTGGTGATTTTGCAGGCCCTGGTGACTTGTGTCCAACCATCGACATTCTGTTGGCACCCATCTTCTCCTGTGCTGGAGAGCTTGGTTGCTGCAAGAAGCATCTCATCAATGTACTTCTCACTGTCTGGAATGCTCCTCAGCCTCGCCACCTCCTCTCTGAGTTCCTCCACTTGTTTCCTCAGAGCTTCAGCATGCAGGCACCCTGCACATGGAACTGGTTCTTCAACTGGCATTAGGACCTCTGTCTGAACCGAGGCAGAAGCTGTAACGGGGGCAACAGCTTTAGCAATACGATTTTTCCCAGCCATTGTTTTGTTCGTGGAGCTTAGGTATCTGTTAAAGCAAGAGAGAGATCTACCAAGTACCAGCCGGTTTCGCAGCTGTCCTTTCAGAGAAAAAGCAGTTAAATCTCTTTAATTATATTCAAAATGTGCTGGTCCAATTCTCTGTGATTTGTTAAAGGGGGAGGTGCCCTATAAAGCAAGACTGCTCACTAGGGGTGGGTGGGAGTCGGGGTGGATAGGGAGGGAACTAACACCTATTTATGCAAAGATTTGAGAGTGAGAGTTTGGAAACTTCCCTCTTTCGTGAACATGTACGCCTATGGCGTCGCTACATTGATGATATTTTTCTTCTCTGGCAAGGAACTGAAGAAGAACTTCATCATTTTTTTAATTGGCTTAATGGCATTGATGGTAATGTGAAATTTACTATGAACTATCATACTCACCAAATTACCTTCCTAGATGTGACAGTTAAAAAGACCTCTGATGGCTGGATTACTTCGGTGTTTCGGAAATCCATGGATAGAAACACTTATTTACATTATACTAGTGCACACCCCTTACAATTGAAAGATAGTTTGCCTATCTCTCAGTTCATTCGCTTTCGCCGTAATTGTACATATGTTCAAGAGTTTAAAGAACAATCCAAGATCTTGAAAAACAACTTTGCTGCTCGTGGTTACCCTTCAGCTGTCATCAACCGTGCTTACAAACGAGCTTTGTTTGTGAATAGGGATCTGCTGTTGCACCCTCCTGAACGAATGGCAGTGGAGGATGAAGGACAACAGCTTAATTTCATGACTACCTTTTCTCCTTTTAGTTATATGTTAAAAAAGAGTCTACAGCGTCATCAGAATATACTACACACCGTGCCGGGTTTAGAAAATGTTCATACTCGATGTGTATGGAAAAGACAACAAAATTTTAAAGAAATGTTAAGTCCCGCGGTGCTACGGCCACTGTCTCCCCATATAAACTCTTTTCAAAGAGGTCATTTTAAATGTGGAGCATGCCATATCTGTGCAATCACTCAACAAACAACTGATTTTTCATATCATGATACACAATATCAGCTGCAAAATTCCACGACTTGCTCCTCAACGCACGTGGTGTATTGCATCAAATGCCCTTGCGGTTTATTATATGTCGGTAAAACTATCCGACAGTTTTGAGTTCGCATGAACGAACATAAGAGCAGATTGAAGTGTAACCGACGAGAGGCACCAATAGTGGAGCACTGCATAGCGTTACAACATACTTATGAAGATCTGAAGTGTTTTTGTATTGATCAACTCTTAACATCTTTTTATGGAAAATCTCGGGAGAGTGCACTGATATATAAAGAACAACAATGGATCTATAAATTAAATACCGTAGAGCCAGCAGGATTAAATGCCCGCATAGAGTGGGAAGCCTGCATGTGATTATGACGTCGGCACTGACGCAATTTTCAAAAAGGTTTATCTAGTCTAACCCGCATGCGTGGCGTTTGACAGCAGTTTGGAAAGAAAAATATATGGGCAACAGCTTTGGAGCGTATAAGAAAGAAGCTTCAGGTTTTTGTTCTGTTTTTAACTTTATCCAGTCACTTTCTGTTTTGATATTTTCCTTGCGTTATTATTTTGGTTTCTTTTTTCACTAATTTTTGAAAGTGTGCACTAATTCGACATCTTTTGTTTTTAGTGTTTCTGCCATCCCCTGAAGAAGCCGCATAAGGTGAAACGCGTCAATGTAGCGCTCACTTAGCGTTGGGTATAATCGTGTCATAAGCGGGAATGCTTATTCGAAGAAGCTGGATGTCTTTAAGTTAAGTTCTATTTTTATGAAAAACACATTTAAAAAGGGATAAAAAATCTTTTGATACATGGACTGTGGCTATAAGGAGGTCGTTGATGTATGTCGGGCTAGTTGACCGCAGTTATAATGGTCATATGGATGCCCAGTTATTCTGAGACCTGCCAGCCATTTAAGTTTATGTGACACAGATATGATGTCAATGAAAGTCGCTTGAAACTTTCATGTTGTACTACAGAGTTTGATACTTTAATAACTGTCATGGTATGTGCAAACCCAACCCATTTCAAAACACTGCCCCAAAGAGACTACCCAGAAACAGCAGGTCACATGCTATGTCTAACATAAAAACAACACAGCCAATGTCATAGGAGCCAAAATTTAAACTCTGCAGCTGGCATTTAATTGCCAGTTGCGGCATTTAAAAATGAAAACAGATATTCAGTGCTGGAATCCAGATAGCCTCCGGTGCTGAATATTCAGTTTATGGCGTTATCTGGATAGTGTGGAGAGACTTTCCAGTTCAAGCAGGCAGCCATACATCCAGGCAGCATTCTTTATCCACATTTTCAGTTCCTGCAGACAATGTAGAAACTCTCCCAGCTGCCTAACACAGCACTGTACTGTATGTCTTTACTCACTGGCAACTGGTAAGTCTTTTAAAAAGAAGATACACTCATGCACCTTAAGGCCCTTAACCATAGACCTTGCAACAGTGCTAGCATTTCACATTCTTTAGCTTGAGCCCACAGCCCACATGTGATCCGATCCAGCAACTCAGGATCAGACTATTACCGGCACCAGAGGAGCACCCACCAGGAGTATTGGAAGACAAATTATATCACACAGACTAGATCCACCTGGCGGTGATCTCTGCCTCAGTAACGGGCATCATCACTGTGCGATGCTATTGCCCTTATAAACCACAAGTGCCTCAGGTACAGGAAGCAGAAGCAAAGCCTGATCTTCCCTTTGGCAGCCACAAGCCCAGCCCAATCTGGCACTCACCCCCGCTCCTGTGTTTGCAACAGCCCGATCTGGCAACTGCTCTTCAGTCTGAGCTTGCAGCCCATGTGCAACCCAATCTGGTGGGCCAGGATCAGCCCAACATTACTGGAACCAGAAGAGAACCCACTGGGAGCACTGGAAGACAGACATCATTACACAGACTAGATCCACATGGCGTGAGCTCCGCCTCGGTAATTGGCATCAGAGTGATGATATCTATGTCCTCAAAACCACAAGCATCTCAAGCACGCCCACACCTGGTGGCCCACATCAAAGGGCCCTTAGAATGGACAGCTTTTATACCAGTAAGGTAAGAGATTCATCTTTTCAGTAAATTGTTGTGCAACACAAACAGGAGCTCAGGAAAGTGTCCTTTAGACTGAAGACACCCCATACCATGCAACAAGCCACACCAACTTAATCTTCAAGCATACACATCCAGAAGAAGCAACCATGCTTTCAATAAATATGATTTACATACCATTATACATTATCATACTACTTACTCAGAATCCTCACCCACACATTCTGAACGCATCCCTATTATAATTTAAGGAAAAAGAAATAGACAACCCATTCTATGGAACCCCCCTACACAAGCCACGGAACAGAGGGCTCTCTAATTTGAATTAAGCCTCACCCCCTGAAACATGTCACAATACAATATGTCATTACTATAAAGCATTAAAAAGTGGATCAACGCATGCATGGTCACCTCGCAATAAAATAGTCACACTAACCAACTATATCAAAGACCATAAATTAGATATAATGGGCGTTACTGAATCACGGTTCACAGATGTTGAAAATGTTTTAATAAATCAACTAATAGCTCCATCATACACCCTTTACAACTGCCCAAGAAAAACCAGAAGAGGTGGAGGAGTCTTTCTATTAGCAAAGAGGCATTTAAAATTCAATATCATCACCGCCAGCTCCATAGACAATTTAGAGATGCTCACTATCTCAAACAAACATCTAACAATATGCCTAGTCTATAGATCACCATCCACAAAAGCTGCTGATTTTATCTACTCTCCTTGAGGTGACATGTGGCCACACAGACACAAATAAATGGTTTATACTACTAGGTGATCTAAACTTCTCATCAAAATCTCCAAAACAAGCCAGCTCCTTCCTTGAAGCTATGGAGGCACTGCAATACAAATCAAGGGAGGTACACTAGACCTCATCTTTGCCCACAAAGATAAGCTGAGCTGCAGTTTTTAGCTTTCTCCCCACGTTTCCCCAATACCATGGTCAGAGCATAGCATCATATCCTTTATAGTATCAGAAGGTATTACCTCAAACTTAGAAAGTCTTCACCATAATAAGACCCACAGATTTTGACACTTCGATAAGGATCAATTCCTGACAAAAATCATTCCAGGCCTGTATTTGGACATACCTGACATTGAACTACTTACCACCAACTGGAACAAAACAATAGCCTCTGTCACTCTAGCACCCCAAGAAAAGAACATATCTAGGAAGCACCATGGTACACACCAGATATAAAGAATTTAAAATGAAATCTTAGACAACTTGAGCATAAATGGAGACACATTAAGAATCCGCATCACCAAAGAGCCTACTTAGACAAAGTGAAAACCACACAATGATAAACAAATGCAAAAAAAGACTACATATCTCATCATGAGCTCCCTCAACCGCCCCAGGAAGCTTATTGATATAACAAGATTACTAACAAGGGATCCCAACCAAGGGAAAGACATCAAGTTATGCCTTCAGGAGATGGCCACCTTTCTCCAGAGCAAGTTTAACATGAATATCAAAGGACTGCGTAACATAAGCAGTAATCAATAACACAAGTGCCACTACTAAATGGACCATTTTGATCCAATCTCTGCAGAGCAACTGAAAAATATTATCAATAACCTTAACACAATATCTCCCTTAGATCCCTGCCCAGTATCACAGATCTGAATTAACACCAGTTCTACTCAAGTTCATTCCATTATCCCCTCTCACAAGGGCACATTCCCCCCAGTCTTAAGAATGTATCAGTTAGGTTCTTTAATAATGGTCTGTCTTTGGAACAAGGACCCAAAGTTCCTACAGGCTTATTGCTAGCCTACCATTCATTGCCCAAATAATTGAGAAAGAAGTCCAATATCAACTACAAGAACACAAACACTTTCGCACAACTCGACCCTCAACAACACGGATTCACACCTAATTATGGTATAGAGGCACTAATAACAAACTCCTAGACAGAATAGTAAGAGGCACAGAAAAACTAGGACAATGATTCATTCTTTTCTTCCTTGACATTTTTGTGGCTTGTGATTCAATAAGCCATTAGATACTCATCACTAGACTACAAGAAATTGGCTTACAGAGACAACTCCAAGATCACATTGATGAATTTGCCCCACTAGACCCCCACCAACACGGATTCCGACCAAAACATGGTATAGAGACACTCCTCATACATCTATTCAACAACATAATCAAACGAATAGACAATATAAAGCAGGGCTTCTTATTAATATTTATAGATATTTCATCAGCCTTCGACACAGTCTCCCATCACATCTTATTGACGCGCCTAAGGGATCTTGGCCTTCAAGATACTACTATTAAATGATTTCAGTCATACCTAGAAGAGAGACAGCAGAGAGTAAATACTGGGAACCTCACTTCAGCACCCTTCAAAACTACTCAAGGAGTTCCTCAAGGCTCATCACTATCAGCTCTTCTCTTCAACTTCTATATTCAACCAATTTGCAATATATTTAACAAGATACAATATGCCATATATGCCGATGACATCATGGCATATACCCCTATTCAAGTGGACTCACCAGACTATACCACCATATCTACCTGCATTCAAGAAATCACAACCTGGCTAAACAACTTAAACATCAACATAAAAAATCTGAAGCAATAATCATAATGAGAAACACTACATTCATTCATCCTACCTCTATCAACATATCCAATACACCCATTACAATAAAAGATGAAGTCAGATACCTCAAAGTGATTCTAGACACACAACTCACCCTCCAACCACATATAAACAAGATATCCAAAACAGCCTATTTCAAACTCGCAACGCTCCGGAGACTAAAACCTCTTCTCAACAAAGAACATTTCCGCACAGTATGCCAGGCCATCATTACACCTGTACTGGATTACTGTAATATACTATACCAAGGTCTACCCAAACAAACCACCCATCAACTACAAATAATACAGAATACTGCCGCACGCATCATTGCTAGCGCATCAAGACAAGACCATATAACCCCAATACTGCATGACCTACACTGGCTACCGATATCATCACGTGCAAAATATAAAGCAGCACTATCTTCAAAATGAAAAACAATGTCAGAAGAAATACTACATGAACTCATCAGAACCAAAACAAGCAAAAGACCAGACAGAAATAGCACCAAAAACAATATACCAACACCCAGTCTATTTACAAGAACCAACAAATCCACATCCATGAGAGCCTTCTCTCTTGCTGCCCATGCTATCTGGAATGTCCTCCCAGATAAACTAAAATCAACAACAGATATAAAAGAATTCAGGAAACTACTAAAAACCACCCTATTCATTGAACAATTCAATGACGACCACCAACTACCCTAATCACCGAAACCCTCAGAAATCAACAAAAAGTCCCACAGGTGCTCCTTGTGGTCTTGGGCAAGCCACTTAACCCTCCATTGCCCATGTTCCCTGTAAAATTGTTATCTCCAAGTTATAATGCCCTGTTCAATGTAATTTCAGTTTGTTCAATGTAAACCGCCTTGATATCATGAAAGGCGGTATGTAAGAAATGTTAAATAAAATAAATAAATAAAAATAAAAAGACCTCAAAGACTTACAGAAGGTGCTCAAAACTACGCTCTTCACAGAACACTACAAGGACATAACATGAACTGTCTAAACAAACTCTCTCTCAGCCCAACAAAATGTAAAAATTTATTGTACACAGCTCACAATGTATATAGCTCACCACAAAATCATATGTAAAAATGTAAATATTTCCTGTACACAGCCCACACTGTATATAGCTCACCACACAATCAACTTCACACCACTCACACACATCCATTTATCACCACATGCCCACACCCAAACACCCTGACACTTGATTTGTTTGATGTGTAATTTGCTTTGATTTCAGGATAAAGCGGTATATAAATCCTTTAAAATAAATAAAATTACAGGGCAGTACAATGAACTGATTTTGATCATACCTTAAAGATCGCCAACAACAAGTTAACATTGGCTAACATCTAACCCATATAAGCTATACCAAGGAGTACGACAGGGATCCACCCTTTCATCATCACTATTCAATATTTATATAAAGCAACTATGCTCATATTGTATACACACCAATCTCCACAACCAACCCAGTCTACATGGAAATTATAAGTTGCTTAAAGGCAGTAGTGCAATGGCCATCCAACCACAGCCTCTCCTTAAACTACAAAAATGTGTAGTTACTTACCTATAACAGGTGTTCTCTGGGAACAGCAGGAATCAGTCCTCACATATGGGTGACGTTGGTGCCAACAGAGCCCACGTGGTAACCTCTCCCCAGCTTTCAAAGAAAACCTTTGGGAGATGTACCACGCATGTGTGCTCCTCTTCCCGCCTAAGGGTGACATCTTGCCTCAGTACGATATCATAGCACAAGACAGTAAAAAGAAAAGCAACTCCACGGAGAGGAGGGAGGGCTGTGAGGACTGATTCCTGCTGTAGCTGGAGAACACCTGTTACAGGTGAGTAACTATGCTTTCTGCAGGAAGAAGTAGAAAGTCAGACCTCACATATGGGACTCCCTAGCTAAAGGCTACCAAAAAAACCTGTAAAAAGCTCATAGGTGACCAGAAAAAAAGGGGGAACCATGAGCAGCAGCAAGAGCCAAGGTGCACAACGAGGAGCCAATTATTCGGCAGACTGAACACACCAAAGGGCTGGAGAGCAGGAGTTGCCTAAACCCCAAACAAATGACAGAGTACTGCCTGGCTGAAGGCGCGGTCCCCACAGGACTCTCTCTCCAGGCAGTAGTGAGCTGCAAAAGTGTGGACTGAGGACCAGGTGGTGACCCAGTAGATTTCTGATAAGGGAACAGAACACAGGTTTGCTACAGAGGCTGCCATGGCCTGGGCACCATGACACGGTGCTCCAGCGAGGGACCAGCATGCTCATATGAGAAGGTGATACAGTCAGTGACTCAGATGGACAAGGTCCGCTTAGAGACCGCAGCTCCCAACCGACTTGGGTTGTAGGAAACAAAGAGCTGACAAACACTGTGGTGCTCCTGGATGCACCAGAGATAAAAGGCAAAATGCCTGCTTACAGTCCAGTTTGTGGAGAACTGTCTCTGCCCTGCTGGCATGAGGCTGTGGAAAGAAAGTGGGGAGCACTACCTGCTGGTTGAGTTGGAACAGAGTTACCATCTGGGGTAGAAACTTGGGGTGCATGTGGAGCACAACCCTATTCTTGTGGAACCTAGTGTATGGTGGTTCTGCCACCAATGCCTGAAGTTCACTGACCCTGTAGGCAGAGCTGAGAGCCACAAGGACCACCACCTTCCAGGAGAGATACTTAAGGTGGCAGGAGCCGAGAGGCTCAAAGGATGGCACAGTGAGCTTGGAGAGCACAACAGGCGGTTTCAACAGGGAGAGTCCCATCAGGAAGCAAGACACGAAGGGTTGAGCAGAGAGGGGTTTTCCCCCCATTGAGATGGTGGTGTGCCGTCAGAGTGCTGAAATGCACTCTAACGGAGTTAGACTTCAGCCCTGCCCTGGACAGCTGAAGTAGGTATTGCAGCACTAGCTCGACGGAGCAGGAGAAAGAGTTGACCCAACATTCCGCACACCAGACCGAGAACCTCTGCCACTTGAAATTGTACATCCAATGGTTGGAGGTTTTGCAGGAAGTGAGGAGGACCTCCTCCACTTCAATAGAGAATATGAAAGGGGCCAGGACTATCCTTTCAGCAACCAGGCTGTGAGTGTCAGGGACCCCAGGTTGGGGTGCAGAAGAGAGCCCTCCTCCAGCATCAGTAGGCCTGGGTTGCAACCCAGGGGTGATGTGGGCAGGTGGAGGAGCAGGGGAAACCATAGCTGCATGGCTTTTTGTGGGGCCAACAGGATCACTGTGGCCCTTTGTGCTGGACCTTGAAAAGGGTCTTGGCATCAGTGGTGTGCGCAGGAAACTGTAAAGAAGGCCCTCAGCCCAAGAGATCAGAAATGCATCTGTCACCACACAGGAGGGTGCGGCTTCCAGGAACAGAAGCGCCTACTTCCATATATTAATGTCCAGTTTCTTAGAATGAAGATATAATGTCCATTCAATCAAAAAACTTCATTCCATGTGCACCAAACAGAGAGAATTGAATCACACTCGGAGGGGGAGAAAAGGATCTCAGTATCCATGGGCCATCATGTCTCAGCTATCAGTCCAGGCCTGAGACTGGCACATTAACATCAGGTATAGCATAGATACTCACCTGTAACAGGTGAACTCCAGGGACAGTAGGAATCAGTGTTCACATATGGGTGCCGACAGAGCCCACGCAGAGCTTTTCCCCAGCTTTCAAAGAAAGCTTTTGGGACATGCTACCACACATGTGTAGTCCCCTTCCTGCCTAAGGATGCCATCTTGCTCATTCAGATGACATAGCTAAGATGGCAGTAAAAACTAAATCTAGGTAGGGAGACAACTCCTAGGGGAGGAGGGGAGGGTTATGAGGATTGATTCCTGCTATCCCTGGAGAATACCTGTTACAGGTGAGTAACTACGCTTTCTCCAGGACAAGCAGGAAGTCACTCCTCACATATGGGACTCCCTAGCTCCAGGCTGCCGAGGACTGAACCACAACAGCACTAACGGCGACCAATTGGGTAGCCATGAGTTGCAGAAGATGAGTCACCACTGAGACACTCTGCAAGACCCTAGCATCCAGCGACATTATCACTCCGGTAGCCTGAACACAGAAGGGTTGGAGGGCAGGAGTTGACTATACCCAGAGAATATTACGGAGTACTGCCTGGCCAAAGGAATTGTACCTGTGGGACTTGCTCTCCAGGCAGTAGTGACCTGCGAACGTATGAACAAGACCATGTGGTGGCCTTGCATATCTGCGTCACCGGCACTGAGCGGAGGTTGGCCACTGACATGGTCATCAACCTCACGCGATGCGCTGTGATCTGATTCTCAAGGGAGAGGATAGCTTGCTCATAAGCAAGGGCAATACAGTCCGCCACCCAAGGGAACAGAGTTCGCTTAGTCACAGGGAGCCCCAGTCTGCTGGGTTCAAAACACATGAAAAGCTGAGGAGCTTTGCCATGGGCCTGGGTCTGCTGTAAGTAAAAGGACATCACCCATTTGCAATCCAGTGTATGAGGTACTAGTTCCTCCCTGCCAGCATGAGGCTGTGGAAAGAAGGTGGGGAGGACCACCTCTTGGTTGAGGTGGAAAGGAGACACCACCTTCGGAAGGAATTTGGGATGTGTGCGGAGCATTACCCTGATCTTGTAGAACCTTGTATATGATGGATCTGCCACCAGGGCCTAGAGTTCACTCACTCTTCAAGCAGACGTAAGGGCCACCAGAAAGGCCACTTTCCAAGACAGGTACCGCAGGTGGCAAGTGGCCAGGGACCCAAACGGCGGTTTGGTGAGCTGGGAGAGCACTGGGTTGAGGTCCCACTCTGCCGCTGGAGGGCAGAAAGGGGACTTGAATAACAGGAGGCCCTGGAGGAATCTGGAGACCAGGGACTGGCGAGCAGCTATGGCACTCTGATGCACCCTCACCAAGTTAGATTTTAGCCCGGTGTGTGACATGTATAGTAGGTACTGAAGTACTAGTTGCACATGGCTGGAGAAGGGATTCTCCTCTCTTTCTGCACACCAGGCAGAGAAACATCTCCACTTAAAAGCATAAGCCTGCCTGATGAAGGGTTTTTAGGAGGCCAGTAGGATTTCCTTGACCTCTCCTGGAAGATTGAAAGGGGCCAATGCTACCCTTTCAGCAGGCATGCTGTTAGCGTTAGCGACCCCAAACTGGGGTGCAGGAAGGAGTCCTCCTCCTGGGGACAAGTGGTCTGGGGCTCAGCCCAGAGGGACTATGAATGCCACCGACAGGAAAGCAGCAGAGGGAATCAAGGCTGCCTGGGCCACCTGGGGGCAATCAGTATGACTGATGCCCCTTCGCTTTGGACCTTGAAGAGGGTCCTGGCGACCAGGAGGGTTGGTGGGAATGCATAGAGTAGGCCCTCGGACGACAAGATCAAGAAGGCATCTGCCGCCACTCTTTCCGGGTGCAGCTGATGGGAGCAGAAGTGGGGTAGCTGCGTGTTGTCTGGAGAGGCGAATAGGTCCATCACGGGTCTGTCCCAGAGGTGGAAGAGCTGCTTCATTACTCTGGGGTTTACGCGCCACTAGTATGGGCAAAGGACTGTGCTCAGCCTGTCTGCAAGGCAGTTTCCTAGCCTGGGAAAAACACTGCTCACAGAAGAATGCTGTTGCGTGCTGCAAAAGAGAGGAGGGTCACCACATCCTGGAAGAGGGAATATGAGCCCATGCCCCCCTACTTGCTGATATAAAACATAGCGAACTGGTTGTATGGATCAGCACAGGTCAGTGTTGCAGGCGTTGGCGGAACGCTTGTAGGGCTAGGAAGATTGCCCTGAGCTCCAGAAGATTGATCTGTAGGCATGACTCCTCCTGAGACCAGATGCCCTGTGTGCAGCAGTCTCCGCAATGTGCCCGCCAACCCAGGAGGGAGATGTCTGTGGTCAGGATTCTCTGCAGCACAGATGCCTGGAAGGGCATTGCTGTCTGGAGGCAGGGCAAGGTTTGCCACCAGTTGAGGGACTCCACCAGCTGGTGGGTAACACTGACCCTGTCCCATAGCCTGCCCATGGCCTGAGTCCACTGTGAGCATAGGCACCACTGGGCTGTCTGCATGTGTCAGTGGGCTGAGGGTGTGACATGGACCGTTGAGGCCATATAGCCCAGTAGGCAGAGGAGGAGACGAGTTGGCACTGTACCTCTCCTGCCAGTTGCCTGATGCGTTCTGCCCTCTCTATAGGGAGGATGGCCTTGACCTGTAACGTGTCCAACTGAGCACCTATGAACTCCAGGCTTTGGGCTGGAGATAGGTTTTGGAGTAGTTCATGACTAACCCCAGGTGCTGCAGGAGAAGGGATGCACGCTCAGCAGCCTGACTGACCTCTGAGGGCATACTGCCCCGATGAGTCAGTCATCCAGGTAGGGGAAGACAAAAGCCCCTTGTAGGCACAGGTAGAAGGCTACCACCATCAAGGTATTCAGTAAATACCCTTGGCGAGGGGGCCAGGCCGAAGGGTAGCACCCTGTTACTGGTAGTGCCCTCCTCCCACCAAAAACTGTAGATACTGCCTATGGGAAGGGTGGATCAGGATTATACGCATCCTTTAGGAGAACAGCCAATCTCCCAGGTGGAGTTAAGGCAGCAGTGTTCCAAGGAAGAGCATCTTGAACTTCTCCCTCACCAGAAACTTGTTTAAGTTTCTCAGATCTAGAATGGGCCCGAGGCCCCCAGTTCTCTTTGGGACAAGGAAGTATCTGGAGTAAAAGTCTTTTCTCCAAACGTGTTTGGGTACAGGCTCTACTGCGTTGTCCCTGAGCAGACCTGCGAGTTCTGAGAGCAGAAGGGTCTAGTGAAGGAGAGACTGCACTGGCTCTCGTGGAAAGAACCTGGGTGGTACCTGTTGTAGGTGGAGGAGGTAGCCTTCCCTTACCACCTGCTGTACCCATTGGTCAGGAGGTGACACTGTTCAACTTGTGGGCGAAGAATGCCAGGCGGCCCCCAGTGGGCTAGTGAAGGTCTCCCGGGGGAGGGGAGACCCTGTCCCAGGAATCAAAAGCTCCCCTGGGCTGGGCGGGAGCTTGGGCCTGGGGCTTCTGTGCCTTTGGCTTCTGAGCTCCATGGCTTTGCCTTTTAGGGCGAGAACCCTACTGCTATCCCAAGAATGGTTGGGTACTAGTGACTCTGCTGAAAGGGCCTCTTTTCCTTGGGAACAGGGGTCTTTTCCCCAATGGTTTCTTATGGGGAAAGGATGAGGTCTTCTTGGAGAGCCTCTGTCGAGTCACCACATTGGCCTCTATTTTGGCCGACTTGTCAGTCATAGGTTTGCCGAATAGGTTCTCCCCAGTGCAGAGGATGTCAAGCAGCTTATCTTGGACCCATTGCTCGAGAACTGCAGCCAGGCTTGGCGTCAGGCAACAATGCCAGCCGCTGCTATCCAAGCCACTGACTCAAAGCTGTCATAGGTCACCCAGAAAAGGAACTTAGAACAGTCCTTGATCCCGGAGGTCAGGGATTAGAACCGCTGGAGGGGTTCCCTGGTAAACCTCGCTGAAAACCTGGACAACTCTTGGGTTAGAGCCTTTAGGTACATGCCTATGTACAATTCATAGGCTTGAATCCGGCAACCCAGCATGGAGCTCTGGTAACACTTGTGCCCGAGGGCATCGAGGGCTCTAGCGCCCCTCTCAGGAGAGACCGAAGAGTTGATCTTCTGGCTCTTACGTTTCTGCATGGTTGACTCGACGACCATGGAGTTGTGTAGGAGTTGGGGCTTGTGGAACCCGGGGCCCTTCTAGTCACGGTAGATGGCGTTGAGGCTCTGGCTCACCACCGGCATGGAGGCCGGCATCTTCCACATTCTGAGTAGCAGCCGCTCGAGGACTGGCTGCACAGGCACCGTGAGAGTCTCCTTGGGTGAAGGACTCATACTGAAGAATCTCCTCAGCGCGTGGATCTTCCTCCACCTCAGTTTGCACCGAGAGGGCCCTGGCCATATCCTTGACAAAGTTGTGGAAGGCCACATCTTCCGGAGGAGAAGGGCACCGGGGGCGCCGGGTCCAAGGGAATATCTCGGTGCCGCTTGGTTTCTGGGTATGCCTCATTGTCAGTCTCCTACTCAGAGTCAAGTGGTGATGATGAGTCTGAGGCTCTGCGACTCATAACGTCGAGGCCGAGGCCAGGGCTGGGTGGCTAGCAGCCTCTGGAGGACCTGGGATCTGAGTCGTAGAAACTGACCGGGGAGGACCATATGGCTGAGGAACGGGACAGACACCTCGACGAGCACCAAGGGCTTACCCGAGGTCGATGGCACTCGGCTTGACGACTGGGGACTCCGCCGCAGTCAGAAGTCATTAGGGCAGATGATGCAGATGAACCAGCCATCATTGCCTGCTGCAGGGCCAGGATAGCAGTGATGTTCTGCTCCAAGGCCGCCATTCTGATTTCCAAGCCAGAAGGCTCCGCAGCTTTTGGCGTGGGTACCAAGGATCTTTGGCCCGGCGCTGGCATTCTCGCGAGTGCATCCTTGACGAGGACTACGGTCTCGAGGAATCTCGCAGGTCTCCGCCAGCTGAGGAATCCTTCTTGAGGACCTTGGTAGGGCATTTCTCGGAGCCGCCCGCGTCCCTTCGAGTGGTTTTACTGGTTTCTCCGGTACAACCTCAGTGGACTTCAAGGATTTTTTCTTCTTTCTCTCTGGGTCAGAGCTTGGAGGAGCAGTTGCCACGGGACTCCTCGGACACTCGGGCCTTACAGGAAGTGCTGGGCTTGGAGCTTGGCATCGGGGAGGCTGGTGCAGAGTTGGACCTGAGGAACAGGTTTCTTGCAACTCCGACCTCTTTTTATTGGTTTTAGACATCATGGCCTGGCACAGGTCTCAGGAAGTGCTATCATGGTCTGGGCTCAGGCAGCATAAGCAACAGTCATGGGTGTCTGTCACTAACATCGTTTGCAGTGGTTACATTTTTTGAACCCACTGGGGGACATGGTGGGGAACACCCGGAAGGGGTTGATGACCCTCCAGGCAAAAAAAGGAGCGAACACTGGTCAAGGTGATCAAAAAAGACAAAAGGAGCCAAGAACAGTGCCGGCTTGAGGCGAGAAGAGGAGCTGGTACACAAACCAGGAAACTAACTATTTTGAGGATAATTAGGAAGGATTTTTCCAGGGAAACAGGACAGACATCCGTTGGGCTCCACAGAAAAAAGGAGACTGAGCAAGATGGCACCCTTGGGCGGGAAGGGGACCAATGCATGCATGGTAGCATTCCCCAAAGACTTTCTTTGAAAGCTGGGGAAATGCTCCACATGGGCTCTGTCGGCACCAAACCATATGTGAAGACTGACTTTCTGCTTGTTCCTGGAGAACCTAAAAAAACTCCCCCATTGTATCATAAAGCATATAACCTCACAAAAATATCTCAATGTTGTAAACTCAACATGTTCATCTTGCAGTTTATCAAATCATACCTGCCTTATGCCAAATACTATTTGTGTGAGCATGGACTTGATCCTGCTGGACCAGATGCCAAATGGGACGCCCAAAAGCATTTGACCCCTGACAAAGAAATTGTGAAATGCTTTCGGGTATCCTATGTAGCGTTGGGTCCAGCTGGGTCAAGTCCATGCTCATACAAATAGCATTTGACATAAGATTAGTGTAGTTTGATAAACTGCTAGATAAGCATGTTAAGTTTACAGCAGTAAGGCGCTGAGTTTACAGCACTGAGATATTTTTGAGAGGTTATATGCTCTTTGATACGGTGGGGAAGTTTTTTAGGATCCCTGATGTGAATGTGCCAGTCTCAGGCCTGGATTGATAGCCGAGACATGATGGCTCATGGGTACAGAAAACCTTTTCTCCTCCTCCGAGTGTGATTCAGTTTTCCCTGTTTGGTGCATATTGTGGTAAGGAGAGTGTAGCACAGCCCTGGGAAATAGAGGTAAAATGAACCTTTGCTTCTTTAAGGGGGATGGGCTCACCTAAACACATGTGCAAAAGTAAAAGCAGTGAAAGAAACCACGCTTGCAGAGCTAGGCTGAAGCCACACCCAGACTCCATGGCAACCCTAAGTAAGGATAAGGGACACCTGTGGGTGGAGCCAGAGGGGGAGGCACACTGCCCAGCATTTAAGGTTAAGCAAACAGAAAGTGATAGACTCGGTAGAACTGTTAGAAGCCTTGGAGGTGTTGGAAGCCACGGGAACAGCTTGAGAAGCAGCAGCTGGGGAAAGGCCAGAGGACAGGCTGAGTACTTTCCTTCTAGGAGAGAGAAGGGCAAAAGGCTGGCTGTAAGAAAGCTAGAACAGGAAGGCTCAGCTTCTTCTGAAGACAAATCTTCAGGCTGAGAAAGCCCAGGAAAGCTGGAAGAAAATCCTGCAGTGATTCCCTGAGCAGCTCTGACTCAGAGGACGCTACCTCCAACAGATGTCACAGCTGTGAAACTCCCACAGTTAAGCTCCAAGGTAGGAGAGGAAAGTTGGAAAGAGTTAATGCTTATAACTCTGACTCAGATACTGAGGAGATAGTTATACCTGCTAGCACGCAGAACAGGAAGGGTTTTGTAGATAAAGTCAAGCAAACAAAGCCTGTTAATGTTTTACCAAGAGAAAGGCAGGCAGTTCAATGGGAGAAACTGTTTAAGCTGTTAAAGCATATAAACCTTAAAGTACCTGAACATATTCAAGTTTCACAATCAGGCAGTGCAGAGGAAGAAATGGAGGTGGATTATAAGGAAGATGACCCGGATTCCACTTGCTCTGAAATGGAATGTGCTCTATGTGTTACTGCTGATTGAAAGAAGTAAAATACTAGGAAGAATCTCAGGAAGCAGTTCTCAGGTTCATGATAGCTGAAAGCTTTAAAAAGAGAGAAAGGAAATCTCTTAGTCTAAAACTTGCAAAGCTCTGCCTGTTGAAGAGAAGTAGATGATGCAATTGAGTTCTGTGCTGACCAGCTGAGAAGTGTTTTAAACTGAAGCAGCTAAAGGGAGCCGACAGAATTACTGAGTTCCGTTGTGTGCTTTAACTGCAAATAAAGCTGTTGTTTCTGAGATGAGAAATTTCCTAATGAAAGAAGTAAAGACATTTACTTGTAAATAATACCACTGAAACACACTATTTGTAAAGAACTTTATTTGGGAGAAAATATCCTTGTTTTCTGTTTCTGAGTTTGGAATCTTCTACAAAGGACTGTTACTAAACTGCACCAAGTTAAAAATCAATAAAAATTCCTGTGTTGCTTTAAAACCACTTGGACTGCTTTTATACACAACTACACGTTTAAAGCTAAAAGATACAAGATGGGAGCCCGTCTTCACTAGGCGACCGCCTAGTGGAGGCGCGCCCGCCACAATATGGAATGACGTTTTTTGACTGAAGGGAACAGAAGCGGGGCAGTTGTGCATTAGCTGGATTGGAAAAGAGGTCCATCCTTGGGAGCCCCCAATGCTGGAACAGCTGGTCAGTCATCCTGGGGTCCAGTCTCCACTCATGCAACTGGAGGACCCGACTGAGCTGGTCTGCCAGGGTGTTGTCCTGGCCTGGGAGGTAAACTACCCCACTGGATAATCCTGTTGCTGCTGGCATACAAGCAAAGGCTCACTGCTTCCTGACAGAACAAGGCCGAACCCTTGCCCCCCTGCTTGTTTATGTAGATCACCACCACCTGGCTGTCGGTCTGAACCAGCACCACCTGATGCTGCAGGTGGTGGTGAAAAGACCGGAGGGCTAAGGCTGCGGCTCGGAGCTCTAGGAGATTGAGTTGCTGAAGACTCTCCATTGGTGATCAGTTGCCCTGAGTGGAGATGTCGCAATGTACTCCCCACTCCAGCTAGGAGGCATCTGTAGTGTGGATTCTCTAGGGTGTGAGGGGCTGGAAGGGCATTCTGGCCAGCAGACATTGGAGGTTTTTCCACCAGTTGAGAGAGCGAGCCAGGGGATGGGTGAGGAGCACCCTGTCTCTCAAGTGTCCTGTGGCCTGGGACCACTGCAAACGCAGAGCCAACTGGGCTGTCCGCATCCACAGGCGAGCATCTGGTGTGACATGCACTGTGGATGCTATATGCCTCAGCAGGTGGAGCATAAGGCAGGTCGATGCTGAGCGACGATGCTGTGTGTTTGCAGCAAGTGCTTTGAGGGATGGAGCCCTGTTCAGAATGAGAAAGGCCCTGGTTTGGATGGTGACCATCCGAGCCTCTGTGAACTCCAGGTCCTGGGTTGGCTGGAAATGGGACTCTGGGTAGTTTATGACAAAGCAGAGGCGCTCCAGCAGGAGGATGGTGCGTGCTATTGCCTGATGGGTTTCAACAGTCGTGCTGCCCTTTACGAGCCAGTCATCCAGATAGGGGAAGACGAATATCCCCTGGAGGCTGAGGTGGGCTACGACCACCTTCAGGCACTTGGTGAATACCCTTGGGACGGAGGCCAGGTCGAGGGGTAGCACTCAGTACTGATAATGTTCTCCCCCGACCACGAAGCGGAGGTACTGCCTGTGTACATATCCTTTAGGGGTTGATGAAAATGTATGTGTACATATCCTTTAGGTCCAAGGAGCATAGCCAGTCTCCCTGCTGGAGGTATGGCAGCAATGTTCCAAGAAAGAGCATCTTGAACTTTTCTCTCACCAGGAATTTGTTGAAGTCCTGCAGGTAGAGGATAGGGCGGAACCCTCTGATCCTTTTTTGGTACCAGGAAGTAGCGGGAGTAAAACCTTGTGCTCCTGAGGTGGGCTGGGACGGATTCCACTGCTTGGTCCTCTAGAAGGCCTACAAGTTCCTGTCAGAGCAGGTCACAGTAGAGGGGAGTTCTGGGGGGGCTTTCCCGGGAAGAATGGTGGGGATGTCTGTGGAGGTGGAGGAGGTAACCCTCTTTCACTACTCGAAGGGCCCTTGTGTCGGTGGTAATGGAGGGCCATCTCTGGGCAAAGAGCACCAGATACCCCCCTATGTGCTGCGGGGCTGTGCCTCCGGGGGAAGAGAGGCTATGCCCAAGGAGTCAAAAGTCCCCTCCAGGTTAGCTGTTGGGGAGCCGAGAAGGCCTGGTACTGAGGATAGTTTCCATAAGCCTTCCTCTTCTTCGGCTATGAGGGCTTTCTATGCGAAGCTTTGCTCTGGGATGGGTCGGCGGTCTTCTTGGACAGCTGGTCCTAGTCAGGAACTCGGACTTCAGTTCGGCGGCCTTGTCTGTCATGAGTTTACTGAAGAGGTTTCTCTCCAAGGTAAGGGATGTTGACCAATTTGTCCTGGATCTATTGCTACAGGTCAGAAGACTGTAGCCAAGCCTGATGCTGGGCAATAATGCCCACCGTGACTACTCTAGCCGCTGATTCAAAGCCATCATAGACCGCTCAAGTAATAAACTTGGAGCACTTCCTGACTACCGAGGCCAGGGTCCGGAACTGCTGGAGGGGTTCCTCCAAGAGACCAGCAAAGAACCCAGAGAGCTCCTTTGCCAGGTCTCAAAGGTACATGCCCACGTACAACTGTTAAGCCTGGATCCGACTGATAAGCATAGAGTCCTGGAAGCACTTTCTGTCCAGAGCGTGGGCCTCCCTGCCAGGGGGCACTGACAAGTGTGTTTTCAGATTCTTGAGCCTCCACATGGCAGACTCCAGCACCATGGAGTTGTGAGGCAGTTGGGCTATTTGGAAGCCAGGGCTTCCGCGGACCCAATACATTGAGTCGAACTGCCTGTTAACTATGGGCACCGATGCTGGGGATCTCCCACATGCAGAGGAGCAGCTGTTCCAAGATGGGGGGAACGGACACCGTGAACGTCTCTTTTGGGGGACCTCATACTGGAGGATTTCGAGGTCCTCTGTACGAGGGTCCTCCTTTGACTCGGTGGCAAAGGCAAGAGCCTTGGCAAAGTCCCGCACAAAGTTGAGGAAGGCCATATCATAGAAACACAGAAATATGATGACAGAAAAAGACCACATGGCCTATCTAGTCTGTCCTTCCATAACAACTACAACAGTCCCCTTTTTACCTTTAGAGATCCTCTGTGTCTGTCCCATGCTTTTTTGAATTCAGTAATATCCTCGGGTGGGGACCGGCAACTCGACTCTAGAGGGGCCGGGTCCGTAGGCACCTCACGGTGATGGGTATCTGGGGACTTGTCGTCCTCGGTCTCCCAATCTGAATCCAGCTCGGAGTCAGGGTCCTCTGGGACTCAGGGTGCTGGCCCAATCCCGAGGGCCTCAGGACTGCGGTAGCCCAGCGCTCGAAGCAGAGGGAACTGAGCGATGAGGATCTCAGCCTCGAGGACTGGGACCGTGGCCGAGGTATCTCTCAAGGCCAGTGGCATTCGAGGATTGGCTCGACCTCCTGGGAGCCACTCATGGTAGAAGAGCCAGTAGTTGGGAGTGATGACCTGAAGGAACCAGGCAGAGCCCACTGCTGGGCCATGAAGGCAGAGAAACTGCGCTCTAAGGCCACCATCCTGGCACAGAGGACTTTGGGTCCGGTGCTGGCCTACTGAGGGGGAGCCCTCAACCAAGATATCTTCAGGGGTCCAATACCAGTCCCAGGGTGTGGGTGACTCCCGTCAAGTCAACTTGGACGGCTGCTCCTTGCTGTCACCCTCAGCATCTCATTCAGAGCTGCAGGACAGAGGATTATGGGATTTCCCCACTTTCCCTGACTCATCGCCCGAGGGGGTCCTCGAGGTTTTCTGGCCCTTCTTGGTGTGATCCTCGACGAGGGAGTTCCGGCTGAAGGTTTCATGGTTCCAGGGCTGCGAGGCCACATGGTCTCTACGGATGCTCGATTTCCTAGAAGGGGTCTCAGAGCAGGCTCTTGCGGAAGACTCTGGGGCTGAGTCGGTCTTCTGAAAAATAGACTCTCGCTGCTGATATTTCCTGAGGGCCTTAGGGCTCATCTGCTTGCAGAGACTGCAGACCAAGGTATCATGGTCCAGTCCGAGGTATCAAAGGCAGCAGTTGTGCGGATCCATGCATGACATATTATGTGCATAGCAGTCGCATGGCTTTTAGCCACTGGCCGAGGCCATGACGGGGAAGACAGCCCCCGCAAGGTTAAATTCACCGGGCCCGGCCAGGAAAAAGGTGCGAACCTGTGCGAATTGAAACAATAAGAAAAAGAAAAGAAAAAAAGAACTCGAGGACACGATACCGAGGCAAGCGGGCTCTGGGGCGGGAAAAGGCACTGGTGCGCTACCGGAGAAAAAAGAAGACAAAAATCACCAACATGTTTGATGGGCTCCGCAGAAAAAAGGAGACTGAAGCAAGATGGCACCCATGGGTGGGAAGGGGACCATACTTGCATGGTATATTTCCCAAAGGCTTTCTTTGAAAGCTGAGGTGAGGTTACTGCATGGGCTCTGTCAGCGCAGACATCACTCATATGCGAGAACCAACTTCCTGCTTGTTCCCAGAGAAACCAGAAGTATTTTATGTGACCAGGGAATTAACCTTCAGCCCACTACCAATAATGAAAATCATGGATGTCGAACTGAGGGCCAAACCAGAAGTCAGATACCTAGGAATAACTGTAGACGAAAATCTAAACCTTCGATTGCGCACATTAAGATGACCAATAAAACTGCATACTATAAAACGAAGACTCTAGAAAACCTGCATCCACTACTTGACCCCAGCAACTTCAGAACAGTATGCCAGGCATTAATAACTCTGCACCTAGATTACTGCAACACATTCTATCAAGGAATCCCAAAACACTCACTACACCCTGTTGCAGATGGTTCAAAACACAGCCATGCGCATAATAAAAAGCGTATCACGACAAGTTCATATTACATACTAAAATAATTGCATTGGCGCCCAATACTACTTTGAATAAAGCACAGTTACTTACCTGTAACAGGTGATCTCTGGGAACTGCAGGAATAAGTCTTCACATATGGGTACGTCGGTACCGACGGAGTCTGTGCGGGAACGCTTCCCAGCGTCCAATCAAAGAGCTTTTGGAAGCATCCCACCACGCCTGCGTGCTGCCTTCCCGCCTTTCCCAACTGCCTCTCCTCAGTTAAGTTTTAAAGCTGAGACAAAGAGAGAGAGAGGAAAGGAAAGATAGATAGAGATACAACTCCTGGGGAGGTGGGTGGGTTGTGAAGACTTATTCCTGCTGTTCCCAGAGATCACCTGTTACAGGTAAGTAACTGTGCTATCTCCAGGAAGCAGGAATGAGTCTTCACATATGGGGACTCCCAAGCTGAGATGCCTGGAGTCCCATCATGTCATAGGTTGGAACATGCTATCTCCCAGAACACCAGGCATCCTGAGGATGGAGGGTAGGAGTTGAAGAAAGAAAGGTGCTGTGGAACAGCTGACCTAGCATAGGCTTGCAGACAAGGAGTCCATGTGTGGATGATAATTGTCATCAATGATATTGCAAAGAAAAAATATTGCAATAGGGACCTCCCCTAACAGGACTTTAGAGAAGTATGGAGGTTCATGGGATCTACTGGGGACCCAATAGAGGAACCTCGAGAAGGACCTCACTGTAAGTGGAGGTAGTAAACCTGTAGGAAAAGTAATGGAGTTCAGAATCCTGAAAGGTAACAGGGAACCCCAGTAGGAGAAAACTGGGGTAGTACAAAACTGGTGGGCCTTCAGAAGAAGACTTTATGATAAAAGCCCAACTCTTTTGGCAGCAGAGTGGCTCACTCTTAGGAACAAAAAGAGAAAGGCTAACCGATTTGGACAGACAGGCCCAGTCCTTGTGGGGAGAAAGGGTATGGGAACCCCTTGTATCCCAAAAGAAAGGACAACGCCGGAGGTGTTAGAGCCTGTGAGTAGCTGAAGATCCGCAATGTCTCTCCTAACTGAAGTCAGCTGGGAGAGATATTGGAGCATGGAGAGCTTCAGAGGTACCTAAACCTTAGGGTTATGGTAGGTGTTAACTACCAAAGTGGTTGTGAGTGTAGGACCCGAAACATGCTGGATAGCATAAGTATGGGTAAAGCCCATCTGTCAGAATCATATGGCTATATGAGCTTGGACAGTCAGGTAGATAAAGCAGAAACATATCTACCGATAGTAAAAAATCTCGACAGATATATATATATATATATATCATATAGATATATGAGAATATATCTATAGTGAGATATGAAGGGCATAAAATACTCACACATGATAGACAGCCATCTGTAAGATGTATGCTAAAGGTATGATTATATATATATATATATATATACCTCTATATGGAAGTCTGCAAGAAGCAGACAGAGATATGCCTACAAAGGGTATTCACATAGGAAAATGTGGAGAGGAAAGATTCATCTAATAACAAGAAGGTGGAACCTACTTGAGAAGACATATAGAGAATCAATTCCCACTGGTTATGGCTACAGGAATGCTAGGTAGTAGAATAACCAGGATGGTTACGTGAAAGCAGAGGATGATATCAGTCTGCAGCCTGCAAGTCCTGAGTATTCTAGAATGCTAGCATGGTAAATGAATAGAAGACGCATAGGAATGAGTTACCATGCTGACCTGCTTAAGGGCAAAAAGGTATCATGCGTTCTTACCATGAGGACGAGCTGGAAGGAGAAAACATATTCCCTATTGGAAATACTATAGACCAAAGCAGGGAATTAGCAACTCCTTAAGCTTTCACATAAGAGGAGGCCTATGTCCTTTATATTAAAAGGAGAACCTTTCTAGTCATGGGAGACATGACTGAAAAAGCCTTTTTCAACCATCTAGTATGGCTGTTGGAGAAAAAGCCCTACCCCCATGCTCTCTAGCAAGGGCCCATGGTGGAGAGCTTCTCTGTAGAATTGCAGAGAGCATGATGCAGGAGAATGGGGAGATAGAACTGGCTGCAGAAGAGCCAGTAGCTATGTCAACTATGCTGCCAAACCCAGGGGAATGGAGATGGCAGAAAGAGAAGACAATCCAGCAAGCTTGTAGTGAAAAATGTTTCAAGACAGATGACAGCACTGACTACTAAGACCAGACAGAATGTTAGCGGAGGACAAATCTGTTGCTGGTGGACAAGAACCAGTAGTTGAAAGATTAAGGCTCCTGCATTGGCAGCTGCTTGCCAGACAGCAGAAGAATGGTACTGTTTAAAAAAAAAACAGTAAGAACAGACAAAACAAGAGTAGAAAACTCTAGACGTGTCTGATGAACTGCTCAAAGCAAGAATGAAAAAGAGGAGTCAACTCAGAGAAGAGAACTCCGCACTGGAAAAATAGAAAAAAGACTAGAGAGGCTGAAGAAAAGCCCTCCAGTGAAGCAATACTGCTCTTACAGAGGAAAAACCCTGGTAAGAGGGTAAAGAAAATGGAGCTGAAGAAAACTTACAAAGTAGTAAGTTTATAGGAGGGAGAAAAGACATGCTGGCACAGGAAACTATAATTTGATAGTGGATAGACCTCTTTCACTATAAGGAAAAAGAGGAAAAATCCTGTGACCTAGAAGCATGAACATCCTAACAGCTCATAGAACATAGAAAGAATGGATGTCTTTTGGGAAGAGATCCATGTGTAGGATTTAGAATGATAGCAGTGGATTGTCTTCTAATGAGCAGAAGCGACTGCAGATTGTAATCCCCAGAGTCACAAGCATCTGATGAATTGATCAGAAACCCTGTGGTTGCTGGGTTTGCTGAGCCTGGTGAGAGGTTGAACTCTGTAGACCAGGACGATGCTTCCCCTGTTTGGGAACATCTGTATGATGGGCAGATGATGCATAAAACCTTCTTCTCCTATGGGAAGAAAGTTTGGCAGGACATTTCCTACCTACTGGGACAGAAGAAGGTGCAGAACAGCTCCTAGGAACAGGTAAGTCAGTGGAGAACTGAGTAACCTGACGTAAAGACTCCTTGTTGAAAAGATTGTCTCCAGTGCAAGGAGTATGTCCCAGTCTGTGCTTTGCCCATTTGTCCAAGCCTGAAGCTTGGAGCCAGGCTCTAAGTCGTGCCCCTATGGTTATAGCAGAAGTCCTGCTAACAGACTCAAAAGAGTCTAGGGAAGCACGAGTAAGAAACCAAGAGATATTCTGGAGATGCTTGAGTAGTGAAAGCGTAGTTACTCACCAGTAACAGGTGTTCTCCAGGAGCAGCAGGAATCAGTCCTCACATATGGGTGACGTCGGCGCCGACGGAGCCCTCGCGGAGCAATTTTCCCCAGCTTTCAAAGAAAGCCTTTGGGAATTGCAGCGCGCATGCGCGGTCCCCTTCCCGCCCAAGGGTGCCATCTTAGCCAGTCAGATGACATAGCTAAAAGACAGCATAAAAATTTGCAAAAAAACAAAAGCAGATGATTGCAACTCCACGGGGAGGAGGGAGGGTTGTGAGGACTGATTCCTGCTGCTCCTGGAGAACACCTGTTACAGGTGAGTAACTACGCTTTCTCCAGGACCAAGCAGGAAGTCAGTCCTCACATATGGGACTCCCAAGCTTAAGGCTACCGGAGACCCTAAGCATAAAAATGAGCTCCCTCTAGCTCAGCAGCACAGAAGGAAGGAATCTTCACAGAATTATTACCCACCGGTAGCCCAACATCCGGGATGGAGGGTAGGAGTTGCTCAAACCTCAAAGAGATTTCGGAGTACTGCCTGTCCGAAAGCACTGTTCCTGCGGGACTCCCTCTCGAGGCATTAATGGACCGCAAAAGTCTGGCTCGAAGACCAAGTAGCGGCCCGGCAGATGTCTGCCAATGGAACAGAGCGGAGGTAAGCCACTGACGTAGCCTTCGCCCGAACACAATGAGCCGTGACCCGACTTTCTAACGAGAGTCCGGCTGCTCCATAAGCCCAAGCGATACAGTCAGCAACCCAGATGGACAGAGTGCGCTTGGAGACAGGGAGCCCCAATTTATTGGGGTCAAAAGACACGAAGAGCTGAGCAGCTTTGCGGTGCTCCCGCGTACGGTCAAGGTAGAAGTTCAACGCCCTTCTACAGTCCAGGGTATGCAGGACCATTTCAGCTCGGCTGGAGTGTGGCCTGGGAAAGAAGGTCGGAAGTACCACCTCCTGATTGATGTGAAAAGGGGAGACCACTTTTGGAAGAAATTTAGGGTGAGTCCGTAGGACTACCCTATTTTTGTAGAACCGAGTGTAAGGGGGATCAGACACGAGGGCCTGTAGTTCACTTACGCGTCTAGCGGAAGTGAGGGCTATCAGGAATAAGGTTTTCCAAGAAAGAAAACGGAGAGGACAGGTAGCCATAGGTTCAAAAGGCGGACAGGTGATCCGCTGCAAAACCACATTCAGATCCCAGTCAGGCGCTGGCGGGCGCAGAGGTGGTTTAAGGAGAAGGAGACCTCGGAGAAACCTTGCCACGAGAGGGTCGTTGGAAAGAGGTCTGCCGTCCACCGGCACATGATGTGCTGAAAGAGCACTGAGGTGAACCTTGACGGAGTTGGACTTAAGTCCAAGATTAGAGAGGTAGAGCAAGTACTGCAAGACCACCGACACCGAGCAGCAGAAGGGATCCAGAGACTGCTGGGTACACCAAACGGAAAAACGACGCCATTTAAGGGCGTAGCATTTGCGGGTAGAAGGTCGCCGGGAAGCTAGGACGACCTCTTCCACTTCTGCCGGCAGTAGAAGGGGAGCAAGGACTACCCTTTCAGCAGCCAGGCCATCAGATGTAGAGATCTGAGGTTGGGGTGTAGCAGGGACCCCTGATCCTGTGTTAGGAGATTTGGTTGAAATCCCAGAGGGAACGGAGCCTCCACCGCCAGTTGCAGCAGGAGTGGAAACCATGGCTGTCTGGGCCACCGAGGAGCTATCAGGATCATGGAAGCTTTGTCTCGGAGAACCTTGAAAAGAGTTCGAGAGATTAGCGGTATGGGAGGAAAGGCATACAGAAGGCTTTCCGACCATGAGAGCAGAAAAGCATCCGCCGCTACTCGGAGGGGATGCGGCTGCCGAGAGCAGAAACGAGGGAGTTGCCGTTTGATAGGACTGGCAAAAAGATCCAGCGTGGGGAGGCCCCACTGCAGAAAAAGTTTCTGAACTACCAAGGGATCCAGGCGCCACTCGTGCGGCTGGAGGATTCTGCTGAGTTTGTCCGCCAGGCAATTTTCTTGGCCTGGGAGATAAACTGCCTTGAGAAGAATGCCGTGGCTGACGGCCCAAGAGCAGAGCCTCTGCGCTTCTCGACAGAGAAGGAAGGAGCCCGTGCCTCCCTGTTTGTTCACGTAGAACATGGCAACTTGATTGTCCGTCTGGACAAGGACGGACCGGCGAGAAGTCAGGTGGGAGAAAGCCTTGAGAGCCAGACGGATTGCTCTGAGCTCCAGGAAGTTGATCTGCTGCGCAGACTCCCACGCGGTCCAAAGACCTTGAGTACATGCTCCTTGGCAATGCGCTCCCCATCCCAGGAGAGAAGCATCGGTCGTCAGTACTTGAGCAGGCGGAGGAGATTGAAAAGGCATTCCGAGTACCAGGTTCGGCTGATGAAGCCACCACTGCAGAGAAGAGGCCAGTGGATCGAAGATCTGCACTAAGTCGGCGAGGCTGCCCGTGGCCTGTTGCCACTGCTTGCGAAGGCACCACTGAGCAGGCCGCATATTCAGGCGGGCGTTGGGGGTCACGTGGACGGTGGAAGCCATATGGCCGAGTAGTCTCAGAAAGCGCCTGGCCGAGACCAGGGACTGGCTGCGAAAACGGCTGGCTAGGTCCATGAGCCGCTGAGCTCTGTCGAGAGGCAGGAAAGCTTGCGCCTGAAGAGTGTGCAATCTTGCGCCGATGAACTCGAGATCTTGCGAGGGGAGCAAAGTGGACTTTGCGAAGTTTACGACAAAGCCCAAGTACTGGAGAAGAGTCACAGTGCGTTGCGTGGCTTGTGTGACTTCTTGAGAGGATGATGCTCTGATGAGCCAGTCGTCTAGGTAAGGAAAGACATAGAGGCCCTGAAGCCGGAGATAAGCCGCCACCACCGCGAGACATTTTGTGAAGACTCGTGGTGCGGAGGATAGGCCAAAGGGCAGTACTCTGTACTGGTAATGATTCCCTGCCACCACAAACCTTAGGTATTGGCGGTGGCTTGGGTGGATGAGGATGTGCGTGTAGGCATCCTTTAGATCCAAGGAGCATAGCCAATCTCCCTGCTGGAGGTAGGGCAGAAGGATTCCAAGGGTAAGCATCTTGAACTTCTCTTGCACGAGGAACTTGTTGAGGTTGCGCAAGTCCAGGATGGGTCGGAGGCCTCCTGTTCTTTTTGGTATTAGGAAATACCTGGAATAAAAGCCTTGACCTCTCAGGTGGTGGGGCACCGGTTCCACAGCCTGTTCCTGAAGAAGACTTGCTAACTCCTGAAGGAGTAAGTCCCTGTGCAGAGGGAGTCGTGGAGGCTCTCCCGGAAAATAGGAGGGAGGGACCTGGTGGAAGTGGAGAAGATAGCCTTCTCGCACAACATGAAGCACCCAGGCATCTGATGTGATGTTGGACCACCTGTGGGCAAAGTGGACCAGCCGGCCTCCTGTGCTGGGAGAAACCAGCTGAGGGGGAGAGGCTATGCCGATGAAGTCAAAAACCCCCACCCTGCTGAGCAGGGGCCGGTGGTGCAGGCTTGGGGGCTTGCTGCCTACGGGACCCGTTACCCCGTCCCTTGGCCTGCTGACCCTGTTGGGGAGCTGAGGAGACTTGATACTGAGGGTAGTGTTTATAGGCAGCCGCCTTCCTCGGGTAAAAGGACTTTTTTCCCGAGCCCTTCTTCTTTTGGGAAGGGGCAGGGGTCTTTCTAGAGAGCCTTGTTCTGGTGAGAGTCTCCGTCTCGATTTGCGCAGCCTTCTCAGCCATGGGCTTGCCAAATAGGTTCTGACCTCGGCAGGGGACATCGACCAACTTGTCCTGCACCCAGGGTTCAAGGTCAGACGACTGAAGCCAAGCCTGTCGGCGGGCACCGATGCCGGCTGCGGCCACTCGAGCCGACGCTTCAAAGCCATCATAGGCTGCTCGAGAAATGAATTTGGAGCATTCTCGAATTCCAGTGGACAAGGCTAGGAACCTCCGCAAAGGTTCCTCGGAAAGTCCAGCAGAGAATCCGGCTATCTCCTTAGCCAGGTCTCTAAGGTACATGCCTATGTAGAGCTGGTAGGTCTGGACCCGACAAGCAAGCATAGAGCCTTGGAAACACTTCTTACCGAGGCCATCCAGGTTGCGGGCCTCCCTGCCAGGAGGCACCGAGGAGTGCATCTTCTGGCTCTTGAGCCTATGCATGGCCGATTCCACCACCATGGAATGGTGCGGTAGCTGTGCTTTTTGGAAGCCCGGGCTCTTGCGGACTCGATAGATGGAATCGACCCGCTTGCTTAATACCGGCGACGATGCCGGACTCTCCCACATGCGGAAGAGTAGTCGTTCCAGCATGGGAGGAACCGGTACAGTAAAGTGCTCCTTCGCTGGAGAGTCATACTGGAGGGCGTCGAGCTCCTCGGCTCGAGGCTCCTCCTCGGGATCCGCAGGGAAGGCCAAAGCCTTGGCCATATCCCTGACGAAGTCCGAGAACCGGGCATCCTCCGGGGGGGACTGCTTCCGAGGTTCGGACTCAGGGGAGTCCGAGGGGACACACCGAGTCCGAAAGGAATCAGGTGACTCTTCCACTTCAGATTCCCAGGCCGACTCCGAGGAGGAATCGGTGGGGTCGGTTCGGGCGGGCATAGGCGTCGGCCGCCCCAACGCCGAGGGAGTCGGCGTCGACGACCTCGGTCCCGAACGGGAGGCCGAGGGAGACCTTGACCGAGGATCGACTCGAGCCCGCATGGAGTCGAGGATCGGCTCGGTCTCCGGGGTCGACTTAGACGTCGACGTCCCAGCGGCCAGGGCAGAGGCGCCAGCGAGGCTAGCGATCAGTGCCCGCTGCTGGTCCATGAAGGCAGCCAGGCTGCTCTCCAAGGCCGTCAACCTGAGTCCGACCTCAGGTGACCCAGCAGCCCCCGACTCGGGCCCGACGTCGGACCCCTCGGAGGCGAGTCCAGGAGGACCACAGGACTTACCCGAGCAGGCAATTCCGATTCCAGACGAGGTCGCTTCGTGAGACGTTCCTGCTCCAAAGACCCGGGACGGCTATCGGGGCTATGCGACCTGGCCCTCGCGTAACCAGGAGCGTCCACCGACGCCGCCCTCGCGGGTTTCGCCTTCCGATGATGATCCCCGGAGGGAGAACCTCTGTCGGAGGAACTCCGGCGATGCTCAGAGCTGGAGCCTCTGGACGCCGAGGCCTCCGACGAGGTCCGGGTACGGGTGGGATCTGCGAAGATTCTTTCCCGCTGATGCCGCCGACTCCGTAAAGCTTTGGAGGACATTTTGCTGCAGGCCCCACAGATCAGTTCCTCGTGATCTGGGCCGAGGCAGCGGAGGCAATGATCGTGTGTGTCAGTGAGAGACATATTTCTGTCACACTGAACACACCTTTTGAAGCCACTGGCAGCCATCGGGGGAAAAAGGGCCCCTGCAAGGTCAAAGGACCGGGCTGCCAGCGAAAAAACGAAAACGAAACTGACAAGAAAAATCAGAAAAACCGAAAAATAAGAGAAGGACTCGCAACGGCGTCGCGAGTCCGGGCAGGAAAGAGACCGGCGTCGAACCGAAGAAAAAATAGAAATAAATGAAGAAAAATGAACTTTTTCTGCGGGGACTGGAAGACCACGTCTGTAGGGCTCCGCGGAAAAAAGAAGACTGGCTAAGATGGCACCCTTGGGCGGGAAGGGGACCGCGCATGCGTGCTGCAATTCCCAAAGGCTTTCTTTGAAAGCTGGGGAAAATTGCTCCGCGAGGGCTCCGTCGGCGCCGACGTCACCCATATGTGAGGACTGACTTCCTGCTTGGTCCTGGAGAAGAATAGTCTGCACTCCTGGACTCTGGAAGAGAAGGCACTTGATATATAAGAGATGAGTTGCTCTGGAAGGTGGGGGTACCCTTAAAGGTGTTTCCCACATTCCTAGAAGGAGATTCTGCAAGGAATGATGCAAAGGAAGCATTATGTTCTCCTTTGCTTTGGTAGAAAGAGTCCTGTGCAGGATTATGTCCTGGGATAGGAATGGCAAGAGATCTTGCTATATCTAGGAGGAAACTCTGAAAAGAGGGTTCCCCAACAGTATTTTCCCTTGGACAGGTTAGATCTGGAGAACTAGCCTGAGCACCGACAGAGCTATCCAGATATATAGGAATAGAACATCCTGCACAGTGTAGTGTGGAATGCTTAAAGGATGGTCGCCGGTACTGGCTGTCAGGAGCAGCGACCGTCTTTACCACATTGTCCATGCCAGGTATCGACTCCAAGCTTGGCATAGAAGGGAGCGATCCTGTTGGAAAAAGCATGGTAGGAGTTTGCCATGATGCTACTGTGGATACCGGTACCGATGCCGATACCGGTACCGATGTCGGAGTCGAGCTCGACAAAGACATCGGAGCAGTCATCGGTGACCGTTCAATCGGTACAGAGGTAAGCGAAACCCTCCGGGGGTGCTATCCTCGGTACCGAGCCACCGGTATCGATCGGTGTCAGTACCAAAATGTACTGGTACCGAGTCTTCCAGACTAGAGAGCGATTCTAAACTCGGCATCGATAAGTGAAGCATGGAAGGCACCGACTGTAAGGGTAAAGAGGACATCGGTACCGACTTCGGTACCGTGTCTGATACCGGTGAGTGAAGGTCCGCTAGTGACAACTCAATCGGCCTCGAGGGAACCGAGAGTTGCGGATCAGAATCATCGGAACCGAGCCTTCGGTACCGCCCGGAGCCAGTACCAAGGCGAGTCGGTACCCAGTCCTCCAGACTGGAGATCGATTCCAGACTCGGCATCGAAGGAAGCGAGGCTATCGATGCACGTCTGGAGGGTACCGACGTCAGTGGTAGTATCGGTATTGGTACCGATAATGGAAGGTCAGTCTGGAGTGTATCCACCAGTCCCGAAGGCACCGAGGACGCCAGATGACCATCCCTGGTGAGGAGTGTTTCATCCAACACCAGTGCTGATGTCGGGGTATCGGTACCGTTCGAAGCGGATGCCACCACCGGACACGGCTCAGGTATGTTCTGTGAGGGGTGAACCCCAGGAACAACCTGAAACCCCTTATACGCTTTGGAGACCGAAGACTCCTGCCGGGGTTTTGAAGCCAGTAGGCCCTCAAGGGCAAGGCCGGAGCAGTCTACATGCTGTGCATGAGACCTACCACTCGAGGGCTGGCTAGTCTTAACAGACTGTTTGTGGGTTACCTGATCTTGTGTAGAAGGAGGGGATGGTGCCCCGAAACTGGAGGGAAACCGTGTATCGAGGGAACCTTGATATTGAAGATTTCTTCTCACCAAACTATTGTCAGGACCCAAGCAGGTTAGACACCGACGTCGAGGGTCTAAAAATAAAGTTGTACCGCCACAGTTTGAACATTTCTTGGAGAAAGTGGCTGGCGGTTCCATGAAGGAAAAAGAAGAGGCCTAAAAGGCCTAAGATACCGTGAGACACTAAGAAGAAAAAATATTCCCTGAAAAAGGAAGATTTTACAAGAAAAGAAAACACCGGCGGTACCGGTGGCATCGGGAAGACAGCCGCGACCACAAGAAAACTAAAGAAATAAAAGAAGAATTTTCTGCGGTGACAGGACGATGTCCTGCTGGCTCCGCGGAAAAACGAAAACTGAGGAGAGGCAGTTGGGAAAGGCAGGAAGGCAGCACGCAGGCATGGTGGGATGCTTCCAAAAGCTCTTTGATTGGACGCTGGGAAGCGTTCCCGCGCAGACTCCGTCGGTACCGACATACCCATATGTGAAGACTCATTCCTGCTTGTTCCTGGAGATAGTATAAAACAATACTCAATGGGCCTGATTTTCATCTGGGTGGTGCTATGTGTTGCATCAGTGCATAACCCGCCTGCCATCCATCTATCCTGGATTTTCAATGCCGGGGCCATATGCGGCCCCGAAATTGAAAATCCGGGACTCGCTGCACAACACAGAAGCTGCAGGAGCTAGCCAGGTAGCACCGATTTTCAATGCTACCTGTTTAGCCCCTGAGCCTGAAAGACAAGCGAGGAAAAACCTCGCCTATCTTTAAGGCGCAGAGGGCTTCGTGAATAGCATTGAAAATTGGTGCTACTGGTTTAGCCCTTTCCTCCGCACCCACTCTGCTCTGTAACGCTCCTAATAAGCCCTGATGCTAACCGCGTAGCATCAGGGTGCGTTAGGGACTTATCCGAGATTTTCGAAGGACACTACCCGTGTATGTGCCTTTCGAAAATTCCAGATAAGTTATTTACATGGGTAACTAGGGCAATTACCCGTGTAAATGCCTTCGAAAATTGGGCCCAACATCTTTAAGATTCTCCACAACTTCTCACCAGACCATCTACAACCTCTAATACAAAAAGCACCGGATAACAGAACAAGATGACAAAACTCAGAATCTACTCATCATTCCCATCCTAAAGGTGGACATAAGAAATGCCATACTGGGTCAGACCAAGGTCCATCAAGTCCAGTATCTTGTTTCCAACAGTGGCCAATCCAGGTCACCAGTACCTGTCAGATTTTCAAAAAGGTACATAGATTCCACATTGCTTATCCCAGGATAAGAGGGGGATATCCCTGGTCCTTTTTAATAATGATTTATGGACTTTTCCTCCAGGATCTTGTCCAAAACTTTTTAAAACATTAACAGGTAACTATTTACATGATATATTGCACTGTTCACAATATATCATGTAAATAGTTCAGACACAGCTGCAATGATACTTCTGTATAAGTGCCTAGCTGACATGTATATATAGTTTATTATAGTTTAAATGTTCTCTGTAACCAAGTTTCTGTAATTTTGTTCAATGTAAACTGCCCCTGATCATTGGAAGGGGCAGTATATAAGAAATGTTAAATAAATAAAACAAACAGCTTTTACTACATCCTCCCATAATGAATTTGAGTTTGATTACTCATTGAGTGAAAAAATATTTTCTCTTATTACTACTAAACGGGCTACATTGTAGCTTCATTGAGTGTCCCCTGGTCTTTCTACTTTTTGAAAGAGTAAACAACCGATCTACGTTTACCCGTTCCACTAACATTCATTAATTTATAGAATGCTATCATATCTCCCATCAGCCGTCTCTTTTTTAAGTTGGAGAGTCCAAACCTTTTAAGCCTCTCCTCATAGGAGTATCCCCTTCCATCTCCTTTACCATTTTGATGGCTGCTCTTTGTATCTTTTCTAATTCTGCTATATCCTTTTTAAGATACGGCAACCAGAATTACACACAGTATTCAAGGTGCGGTCACACCATGGAACGATACAGAGGCATTATAATATCCTTGGTTTTGTTCTCCATTCCTTTCCTTATGATTCCTAGCATTCTATTTGCTTTCTTGGCCATTGCTGCACACTGGACAGAGGGTTTCAACGTATTATCTCTGATGACACCTAAATCCTTTTCTTGAGTGGCATTTCCTAATGTGGAACCTTGCATGGTATAACTATAGTTTGGGTTGTTCTTCCTTAAATGTATAGCTTGGCACTTGTCCACATTAAATTTCATCTGCCATTTGGATGTCCAGTCTTCCAATTTATCAAGGTCCTCTTGTAATAGACAAGCAATATGCAAACACGTCTTTTCACTATCCATAAGGAACGCGCTCCCAAAAAATATAAGATCTTTAGAGATAACTTCCAAATTCCACAGGCAGCTAAAAACTCACCTCTTCCTAGAATGCTTTGGAGATAACAGCTAACAAAACTCGTCAAGGAATATAATTTGTATTTACTATAAGTGTAATCCAACTAGCTCATTTGTTTACAATACGAGGTATAAGTTCACCCTAACCCAAATGATTCTGTTACTACTTATTACTTTAGCATAACTGAATGTAAGCTATCTAGCTTGTTTGTTGTAACATCCCCTATGTTAAGCTGTTCATTGCAATATCCCATAAAGTTAATGGTAAACCACTTTGACTGCAATATAAAGCTGCATAGAAAAACTGTTAAATATTCAGCCACTAACTGGATAGCAAAACCACATAGCTATACTTACTTTTTTTGTGGCCTAATTTTATCTGGTTAGTAGTCTGAATATCACTACTAACCAGATAACCCCTAACTCCACCCAAGCTCTGTCCACAGACTGCCCCAGAACTATCCAGATAATCCTGGGGTGGTCAGAGGAAATATTCTGTTGCTGTCTGGATAGCACCAGTAAATATCACACTAGCTGATGTTTATCCAGTTAGCAGGTCCTGCTAACTTGGTGTTTCTGAATATCAGCCTGATGGTTTTCAGTGCAGGAACCAAATTCTCTAGTCTAGGTCTTCCTTGGACTTTTCTATTGCCTTTCTGTACAAGGGGTTAATTTTATAACAGAACACACAAGGTTAAGTGCCTGTTTTATAAAGGCAACATCGGTGCCTATGTGCTTTTATAAAATTGGCTTGTACAGTGACCTCCAGTAGTGCACAAATTTTCTTGCATAAATCTTTACCTCATAGGCAGGGGTGGGCTTTTTGCCTCAACAGGATCAGCAAATAGGGAGCTTGGGAAGCAAGGAAGGATGGTTCACAACCCCCAATTAAAAAAAAAATCTTCAACTGCATGTGTACCTGTCCTAAAGTTGTAAATGTGTGTATGGACATATGTATTTTATAAAATATATACATACATTGCAACTTTGTCCCAAATCTGCCAAAACTACATTCTTGGGAACAGAGTAGGACGAACCATCAGGCAAACTAGGTGGTTGCCTAGGGCAGCAGCTTCTGGGAGGCAGCAAAGAGCAGGGCATTCAAAGCTACACAAAACGATTCTGACAGCTAGGGGAAGTATAAGCCTAGAAGGTCTGCCTAGGGCTCCAACACCTTGAACTAACTTTGGGACCTGCTCTGCCTAGGTACACCTATGCAAAGGTCATGCAAAAGTAGGCCTAATCTTGCACTGTGTCTATTTTTGCACATGCATATACCCATGTGTGCACAATTCTATAAAACCTATTTCCATGTGTAAAGCCCACTTTACATGCAGTAAAAGCTTTATAAAATTACCTCTTTATGACTATTTGATTGAAACCATAATAACAGAAGCAAACTGAAGCATTAAACCACTGACCATGTCCTTTTTAATGCTGCTTCCAACTTTTTATTTGTGCAAACTTTGTACACAGCCCCTTCTACTGTGATGCTAATTTTCTTTGCTATCCTTGATATTGCATTATTCAGAGTGGGGAAAATGAATCAAGTTTCTACTTTCTTCCAAGGGAAGTTTTCTTTTGGCCAAATACAATTACAATGAGCTCTTCAATAACTCTCTTAGGTCCCTTGGAACTCTGTACAGAGAGGATCTGAGGGGGGGGGGGGGGTTTCTCTTTCCAGCGCCAGCAAGCTGGGAGCTATGCTCACTTTATTTAAGGATCTCAGAGAGGATCAGGAAAATCTTGCTTTCTTGCTCATCAACTGTCCCTGTTCCAAACCCAAGATTTCTGGACAATAAGAAAGAAAAATGGACAAATTGGGGGATTCCCGGCAGTTGCCAGATCAGCACTGTGAGAAAATCCACTAGACATCTGCTTTCCCTTTGGAATTTATCCAACTGTCTGTTAAAGAGCATTTTGAAGGAGAAATTTAAGCAAGCAACCACACATCTTAGCTTATGTGGTTGATGCAGTAGGGACCCCCAAAATTCATGGAATGTCCTTACCTCTATCTTCAATCTCTATGTCAGGTGTATGTGTTGTCTTATCTTTCCAGCTGCACCTCAAACAACATAGCTTGTATTGGTAGGGTATATCACTGAAAAGGTACTCTGCACCTACTATGGTTCGTAAGTCTCTAGAATATCAACTAGCATATCACATTGTCAGGTTACTTACCAATAAGCCAACAAAGATGTGGAGAGAGCCACCAAATGACCTCTCCTCACAAATGAACCAGATGATGTAGATGATTATGGAAAGCCAATGTGGTACCAAAGAAAAAAATGATACAATCATATAAAATATTCAATAAGTGGGCGATATAGGAGATAGCACAATGAAAATGTGTCATTTGTTCCTACCCACTTACCTCCTTTGTTCCATTCAAGATACACAACCCAACTAAAAAGATCTAGGGATGAGGAGAGGGCTGACAACCATCAGGCAACTAGGTGGTCACCTACGGCAGCAGCTTCTGAGTGAGCAAGAGCAGTTGTACTCAAAGCAATACAATAGATCCTAGTATCCAGAGAACTCCACAACCATTGACACAAATTTTTACCTGCCAGGAGGGTGGGTAATCTTCAAATAGTCCATTTACCTGGGCACATGGCTTTTGGAAATTGCCCTCATGTATGTACATACAAAAGCAAGGTATAATTTTTAAAAGTGTGATGTCCATCCACGCATTTTTACCAGCTGTACTGGAATGGGTAATGTTAGGAAAAGCATGACTGTTGAATTTAAATATGAATCTCAGGGAGCCACCGTTGGAAACAGGATACTGGGCTTGATGGACCTTGGTCTGACCCAGTATGGCATATTTTATGTTCTTATGTCACAGTTAATGTCTCATGATCACTTTCTGTGCTACCTTTGTAAAAGAAGCAGATCCTGTCAGAGTGGAGGCTGAAGTGACTGTCAGTTCTGCTTCTGTTACAAAGGTAGCAAAGAGAGGGATCATGAGAAATTAACTGTTAAAGCTCTGAAGCAGTTTTATATCATTCTTCGTATTTCCAGATCCTTTTTAGTTGGGCTGTATATCTTGAATAGAGCAAAGAAAATAAATGGGTAGAAATTAGATCAGTTTTTCATAGTGTCATCTCCTAAATCACTGATGGCTTATGGTACTCACTATAGTGCTTTTATTTATTTGCATTTATTTATTTTGGTGACATTTATAAACCACATTATCAAACATCCGCTCAGTGCAAACTACAATAAATTTTAAATAATGAATACAAGAAAAGAGGGAGAAAAAGAATCTGATTATTTAATAAGACCGCATCATTTATAATTACCCTTGAAGTAGGCGGGTAGCTGAAACATGGCTATATTAGGTCATTTTTTTAATTTAATTTTTTTATTGGTTTCAAATTATTTTGTTTTACTTCTTAATTTTAGCCATTTCATTTATACCCCTCCCCCCCTTGATTGCATTTTGATTTTGCATCACCATCTGTTCTATTTGTAAGGAGAGGTTTTTTTGGGTGGGGGGATCCTTCCTTTTTGGTTCCTTCATTGATTTCTGGCTTTATTGTGGAGGATTTCTCTCATCTTCTTCTGCTGTTAGGTTACTCTGTATACCATATAATGATATACTCTACTAGACTAATATATTCAGTGTATGTAACTGATGATTTGTGACTTTTTTTAACATTCTCAACACCTGGTTTTCAATTTTAATACTTGTAACTGGACTTTTTACATGAATTAAACACACACTCACTTCTGATATTCCTTCTTTAAAGTGATCTTTTTCTCTCTATAGAGAAACCCACCTATTTGTTCATGGTTCAGATAGAGATCACATTTCAACTCGGGACAAAAATCTACATTTTCAGTCCTCAAACACATGTTTGATTCACCATATTCTGCCCCTCATTTTTTCACATACTGACATAAATGCATCCTACAAGTACAGCCAAAACAAAGCAATACAGCAACTTGGTTTATTTCATGCAGAACCTTCTGCATTAAATGCTAAACAGTACACTGGTCCAAAATTACTAAAATACTTAAAAAAACTATACATTATGTAAACAAAACATAAATAAGACAGAATAGTTCTTTGTACATATAGTTTAGTACAGATTCTCAGGAAATCAGGAATATGTACAATTTTACACTATGAACTGCATTTTCTTAATGCATAAATACACTTTTCTTTACAGAAACCAACAAAAATGTACAAATGTAGAAAGATGCATACTGACACACTGCAAAAAAAATGTCCAAGTTGTGAGAAAAAACATTGAAAAATGTGCAAAATGCGAGATTACTCTGAAGTCAAATGAGACATTCTGCCATTTGTATTAACAGATTGATCATTTTTGATCACCATATTAAACACTTTGAAATCATTGCTTTAAGTGAAATTCTGAAGACTTTTCTGGTTTCTTCTTCTTAAGAAAAACAGCTGTATTCTAACAAAGTTACATAAGGTAGTCAACTATGTATATTCTTAAATAGTGTAAGAAACAACCAGTGCACCTATGTTTTTTTTTCAAAATGGAAGGACTGTCTTAAACCTTGACAGTGGCTCACCATATGTTCAAGATGCTGTGGTGATAGATTTCTCCGAGCCAGATGAATGAAGTACAGGGAAGACCATGTTGGCACTTTTTGTTGGAGACACTACAATCTGAGATAGAGCAGGAGATGATTGTACTTTAGATGTTGCAGTATTTACAGTATTCAAAATGGCTCCTTCTGGGCTAACTAACAGCTTTTTAACTGACGTATCTAAATGAAATTCAGAGGTACTACCTAGCAGCTGAGGCTTCCCAATGTGCACATTAGGAACTATAGATGTTTTTTCTACATAAGCAGAATGTGAATTTGGAAGAAAAGGCATTGTCACCATTGCTGAAGGGAACAGATCAGATGGTTTAGCAGTTGTGTTAATAAGTTGTTGAGTACTGTGCACTGTTGGTACAGTATTTGCAATGCCAAGTGAGTTCACAATTTTTGTAGAGCTTTTTAAGGGTTGTTTCATGATATCCCAAGCCAAAGAACTATTTGTTGCTAATGAGCTGTTTTGGACTATGGGACTGCCAATAGGTATACAATGAGCTCCTTGTACATTGTTAGTAACTAATGATGAACTGTGTTTTGTATTAGTGGCTATGAGAAGAACATGGCTGCCAGCTCCAAGGCCTTGAGGTGGAACTACAAATCGGGTGCCATTAATCATAATTTGGGTTCCAGGTACGAGTGGTGTATTAGTATTAAGAACTAATTTTTGCTGAATGCATGTCTCATTCAACTGATTTCCTATCTGGCTGGTTACAGTTGATGAACCTGATGCAGTCTGACTACAAGATGACAAATTTGGAATACCACTGTCAGTGTGTGTGGTTACCATACTAGGAGATAGTTGTTGGCTTGGCAGAGAAGCAAAGTTATTAAGATTAATTACCTTGCTTGTACTTGGCGATAATGGTAACAGAGCTTGGGATACGTGAACATTTGTATTTGTTTGCACTGTGGCTGGTATTCTTAATGACGGAAACTGAAGTGGTGGCAGATGTGGGACAACTGGTGGAATTGTAGCCAAGTGAGGAACAGCATGCATTCCTTTTTGTGTGCTCATGACTGAAGCAGGCATGGTGACTGTAGCTGGCAGTTGCAAAGTAGAGGGCAAACTCTGAGGAGAGATGGTAGGTTGTGTAGTTGAAATTAGTACGGATGATGCAAGATGGCCAGTTTTTATGGTAGATTTAGCCACAGTGTTTCCAACATTTGGAGTACATAATCTATTAGTCCATACTGGCATTATCCTTGAAGGGATATCATTCCCACTGTTCAAGATACTAGGCTGCGTACCAGCAGATGTGCAACTTGATGATACTGAAAGAGATCCCAAGGATGAATTTGCTGGTGTTGCTGTTATAAAAACATTAGCACATCTTTGCCCAGCACTAATAGAGTCATTAGCAGATGCATTTTGAGTTACAAAGTTTGAGCAACTTGAATCCAAATTACTGGCTGTTGACACAGGTAAGCTAAAACCATTGCTATTTGTGTCATCTATTCCTTTTGAAGATACATTCTGTAATAAATTAACTCGTGAAACAGAAGGTGTATTCCCACCATTATTTATAATGGCCTGACCTATGTTCAGTCCAATTTTCACATCTTTTATCTGAGACACTGTAGAGGATGGATGAACTTTAATCTGTGCTCCTATGGTGGATGGAATTAGAACAAGCTGAGATGGCTCTGTAGTTTGAACATATGCTTTTCCTATTGTAGAAGGCAAAGCCTGTTTTAATGACTCTGTTACAAGACTGTTGGCTGGCTGACCACCAGGAATTGGAGTATTAATCAAAACAAGTTTCTGGGAATTCACAGTAGATGTTGGAGAAGCTACCATACTGACCGTGGAAGCAAAACTAGGGGTAAGAACAGATGGCGTTGAAACCAACATAAGTTTTTGAATAGAAGCTCCACTAATCACCTCTCCATTTGTAGGTACAGTACTATCAGTCTGTATAACAGGAAGGTTCTTTGTTTTGGGATCCATTTGCTGCTGCACTGACAATGCATGAGTAATTATTGCCTTATTTTGCCTTGTGTTTACAGAAGGTACAGTACTTACAGAATTTGCTGAAATGTTAACTAAGCTAAGTGGACAAGCAGGAGTTGCTGGCAGCCTAGAATCTGTTGTTGAAAAAGTAGGCAAAACTGTATGGCACTGTCCACTTTTATTTGTCAACTGACCCAAATTACTACCAACACTAGGCTGGCCTAATGTAAATTTGAAGTTTTTTCCCACTGATGGATTGAAATTTACAGGAACATTAATAGAAGGTGGTGGTGGTGAAGATTTAGTAGCAGTAGAAGACTGGCCAACTGGCTGCATGGGAGATGTGGCTCCTGCTGCTGTTACAGAAGAAAAGTTGGAGGGTGACTGTGTTGAAGCTTTTGACACCAAAAATGCTTGAAGCTGGGGAGCATAACTAAAAATGGTACTAGGGGGCAAAGTGTTAGAGTCAGGATCCAGATTTGTTTGCACTTTAACAACTCCTGTATTACCACCTCGTGTCCTGACAAGAATAGACTGTGAATCTCTTATACATACAGTTTTCAGTTCTTGTCTCACTTCAAAAGAGTCATTAACCTGCTGTGGTGGTAAACTATGAAGAGAAACAATAGAACTTGCCGATTCACTTAGTGCTGCAGTGGATGCTGGGGGCTGTGCTGCTATAGCCGCTGTGGGTGAAGTTACAGGGAATGTGGTAGACAAAATTGCATTTTTGTTTTTCGCAGTCTCACTCTGATTTACTTTAGCTGCTGAGGCTAATAAGTTATTTGCTGTAAGTGAAGGGAATGGTGGCAAAATGCTTACTTGAGTAGTCAGGTTTGTCAGGTGTACAGCACTCTTATTAGTAACCGTGCTAGACTGCTGGGAAGCTGCAGTTTCAAGAGCAGATGTTGCAGAAGACAAGTTTATGTTTACGGCCTGGGGAACTGGTGCACAATGCTGCTCAGTAGTCTTTTGCTGCAGGGACTGATCTTCCTTTACAACTGCTTTTTCATCTTTGTGCTGAATGAGAAAATTTTTAGGCAAAATGAGAACTTGCTGCAAGAGCTTTTCTCCTGTTTTAGGGTCTATGATGGGCTGTACTTGAATCTTCACAGAGCTATTATGAAGATCTAATGGAACACACGGACCCCCTGGGATTTTGCAAACCATTTGCAAAGGGCTCTTTGAATTAGTTTGGCAGGGTAACGTCAATTTTGATGGACTTAATCCTACTGATGAGAATACTGGCTTATCAGAAGAAGATACGCTTCCGCTCAAAGACGATGGCAGCTGATTGGTTAAGGTCACTTTGTTCCCAGTATTCTTAGCAAGCAAAGCCTGAACAGCTTGGGTCCCTTTCAGAACACTCGCTATTGGAATTGCAGAGTCCATCAGGGATTCTGAAGGAGATGGCTGAGTTTGTCTTTGTTCACCCAAACTGAAGATAGTCTCTGTACCACTTTCTATACTGTGGACTGAGGCTTCACATGTGCTTAATTTTGTTTTTTTCCTTGGGGAAAACTCTCTTGCATCATTCTCCAGGTAACTGCTTTGCTTACACTGACGTTTAAAAGTTTTAGGCAGTGTCCTTTGTATGTCTTTTGAAAACATTTCTTTTCTCATTAGCTTGCTCTTCCCTGTAGAGAAACCCATTTCTGATAGTGCCATGCCATCTAAAAAATGTAAAAATGAGTTAGTGATTATAATAGATATATGTCATACATCTCACACATTCCTGAGTGTTAATGACTGATTTATCACAAAAGAAGGATTTGTTGCCATGCCTACATGAGAGATCAGTTTTTGATATAAAGGTATTAATCATCTCATCAACCACATGCTTATTGAACACAAGATTTTAAGCACAATTTAGACTACGTCCAATTTGAATTTCAAATACTTATAATCAAACAATATACTCTTTACAAACATATAAGTAATTTTTCTATTTGACGAATTAGAATTCTTGCATATTATGAACCTAGAACGTATCTAAAATGGTTAATATGTTCTGCTATTATAAAGTAAATATCTTCCATAAAATATTTAGAAAGTCTTATGCGATCTACTATAATGAGTCCCCTTCTGTGTAAAAGTATTTAATATAGATACTTTTTGAACTATTTCAACAAAGAATAATTCTGAATATCTGAGATCAGGCTAATCATTTTAGCATATACCTCACCTGATTGTACCATTTGCACAAAAGAATATTTAACACTGCTTCAAATTTTTTTTTTAGGATATTTCATTGCTGTCGCTGAACAGCACTTCAGATAAGCACATGGTGAGTGGAGGAGTTGCCTAGTGGTTAGAGCAGTAGACTGCGAACCAGGGAAGATGGGGTTCAAATCCTGCTTCTTCCACTGACATATTTTGTGACCTTGCAGAAGTAATTTCAGCCTCGACTGTCTTAACATAAAAATTACCATACTGGGTCAGACAAGCCCAGTATCCTATTTCCAACAGTAGCTAATGTAGGCCCAAGTATCTGGCAAGATCTCTAAAAAGTAGCTAGATTCTGTGCTGCTCACCTCCAGGGATAAGCAGTGGCTTTCTGCAACTCTACCACTTAAACAGGGGAAATAACTTGTGCCCTGAATCTGGAAAAGGCAAGTAACAATCTAAAATGTTTTGATAAGACGGCTGATGCTGGTGGGGAATGTTGTGTAGCACGTGGTTACTGGATTGTTCATCTGATATTTTTCTTTTTATGGAAAAAATTTAGTTACTTTGGTGATGATTTATAAGTGATATTACAGTTTGCAATTGTATAAGTTTTGACTATGAAAGAAAAATAAAGTTTAAAAAAATTCAGCCATCACTAAACATGCAAAATAGTGATGCATGAAATTAAGTTTATTGACCTAAAAAATGAAAGGCACATGGCACAAATTAGGTAGCTGCTATTTGTGACTTGCATCTGTTATATGTGAAGAAGAAACTTGGTCTTATTTACTAATTTTCTTTCCTTGAGTCCAATAAACCAGTCCAGAATGCAAGGGTTATGCTTGCCAGCCAGCAGATGGAGACTTCAGAGCTGTGAGATCTGCCCAAATAAAGGGGCACTATGCAGCCACTTGCTCTCCAGTATTTCTGTAACAAAACAATTAAGAACCAATTTTTCTGGGAAAAAAATCCAGAAAACATGCCTAACTCCAGAAAACCAACAATGAACTGTGCTATCAAGCTATCCAAATCAAATTTCCCACAGAAATGGGGTGAGCTTCTGGACTGGTCTGGTTGGACTCAAGGAAAGAAAATTAGCAGATAAGACCAAATTTCTCCTTCCTTTTTGTCCACCAGACCAGTCCAGAATGCATAAGATGTAATAAACTACCCCTGACAACGGGTGGGATGAAGAGACCCCTGCTCTAAACACACTGGCACCAAAGGCAGCATATTGCCTGGTAAGCAGACAGTGCTTAGAGAAGGAATGCATTGTTGACCACATTGCTGTCCTACAGATCTCCACCGCTGAAACAGAATGTGAGACTAAGCCCAAGAGGTTCAGACTCCCCTAAGTTGAATGCACGCAAAAAGACTGAGGATACAATCAACCTTTAATATATGCTGAAGAAACAGCCTTTTTAATCCAACATGCAATAGTAGCTTTGGTAACCTGTTCACTTTTGTTTGTACCTCCGAACAAAACAAGTAAGTGGAAAGTCATTAGTCACTTCAGGACTGTAAATAAGTGCTCTATGAACCTCCAAGAAGCAAAGACAATGAAACTCCTGACCCCAATCCTCTTGCCTAAAAGATGGTAACTCACCACCTGATTAATATGGAACAGAGAAACCATCTTTGGAAGGAAAGAAGGAACCATCATAATGGAAATACCCACTTCTGAAAAACAGAAAAATAGTTCTTGACAGAAGGCCTGAGGTTCTGAAATACTTCTAGCTAAACAGACAGTGATGAAGAAATGACTGTCAAGGTAAGATCTTTCAAAGAAGCCCTCTTTAGAGGCTCAATAGGTTCAGTGTCCAGTGCTTAAAGAACCAAATTAAGATTCCACTCAGACTACTGTTCAATGAGCTGGATGCAAATGAGCAACTCTCTTGAGAAAATGAAGAATGTCTGAATGCAAATCTAAGTTCCCTCCAATGCTGCCACTTTTAAAGAGGTCAATGCTAAACCTTTTAGGCCATCCTGCAGAAGGATAATATACTGGAAAAAGAGGCTCAAAATGAGAATATTCCTTGTTCTATACACCATGCTACAAAAATTCTCCAGATTCTAGCATAAACTAAAGAAATTAACCTTTTTCACACCTGCCAGAATCTTGAAATAATATTCTCTGCATATTCCTTCTGCTTTAGGCATGACCCCTCAAGAGCCAAGACAAAAGAGATATCTTCCATGACAATCGGAGCCTACAAGAGAAGACCCTTGCCTTGTGGAAGCATTAGACTCCTCTAGCTGGAGGTGAATCAGATCTGTGTACCACAGTCTTCTGGGCTAATCTAGTGCCCCCCAGAATCACTAACTTGAGCTGGGACGCTACTGTCTGTGTCACTCAGCCTAACAAAGACGAACATGGAAAAAATGTACAGAATTCTCAAGCAAGACCATGGCTGGAGAAAAGCATCCAGTCCCACTGACCCATTCCTTGCAGTGACTGAAAAACAAGGGACCTGGGCATTCTGCCAAGTCACTATCAGGTCCATCACTGGAGAATCCCATTTACTGTGGATCAAGGGAAAGGCCTCCTGTGACAACTGCCACGCCCCTGGATCTTGGAAATGTCTGCTCAAAAAAACCCAAACCCCACTTCGATGATGCTTGTCCCTGCAATGTGGATCCTGACAAGGCCAGAAGGTGTTTCACAGCCCAATGCATGTAGAAGGGAGGCCTCCTTACCAAGGTCACACTCTTAGAGCCCCTTGGCAATTTACATATGCCACCACTGTGGCACTGTCCAAGAAACCTCTCGCTGTAATAGCCGAAAGGACATGTGGACTCTTTGAATTGCTTTCATTTCCATTGATTGATGGACAAAGTGACCTCTGATGCCATCCAATTCCCTTGTGTCACTTGCTCCTTCTCGCCAAGCTCATGTCTTTGTGACCACCAACCAATTGGAAGCATTAAGATCCCCTCAACAAATGTTGAGAATTCAGCCACTATCCCAAACTAGATTTAGCTTCTAGTGTTCATGGAAGACGTATCTAAGGACTCTGGGACTGTGTCACCCACTGAAACAGTAGTGATGATTGTTGAGGGCCCATGAGAGCTCCAGATTATGGGACTAAGTTGGGAGCCCGAAAACCTGCATATAATCCCCAGGCTCTAGGGACCCTCACTGTGATCAGCATTGGCATCTGGTCTTGTAATCTGATCACACACTACTTGGGAAGAAAGACTTTCCCCTTGCAAATGTTGAAGCATGCCCATAGGTATTCTATGCATTGGAAAGGGGTCAATTTGCTCTTTTTGAGGTTCACCACCCAATCTAGAGACTGTAACAGCACGCCTTGGCTGATCATTTTTCACTTCTGATTTTACTCTTATAAGCCAATCATCTACATAAGGATGAACTAAGATCTCCTCTCTGTGAAGAACCACTGCCACTACTACCATGACCTTTGAAAAGATACAGGGAGCAGTGGTGAGGCCAAAGAGGGGTGGCTCTAAATTGATAATGAGAACCGAATGCTGCAAAACTCAGAAGCCTCTGATAAGATTCCCAGATGGGAATATGAAGGTAAGCTTCCTTGAAGTCTAGTGCCATGAGAAATTTGTTGCATCGAGCAGCTGAACTTGCAGAATTTGAAGAGCCAGATCTACCCCTTGCAAGTCCAAAGCAGGAAGAAAGGAGCTCTTTTACCCTCCCCCTGGGTCAACAAAATAAATGGAGTACTTCCTGTCCCCCACTCCTGTGCAGGAATAGGCCTACTGTCCTCAGGGACTGCAGCCTTTACAAGGTGGATATTACCGTTGCTCTTTTGGCAAAAGCTTGACACAGAGAAACAAAATAAAATGGGTGAGATGGTGGGAAAAATCCAAAGATATAACTCCATCTCGCAACCTCCAGCACCCACTGATTGGAAGTAATCTGGGTCTATTCTTTATAAAATGCAGATAGCCGACCTCCTACCTGCTTCAACGAGGAAGGGACCTCCAAACCTTCAACAGATACTTTTGGAGGCTCCTGAATCTTTTAGGCCTTGGGAATCCCCTTTATGGTCCAAATGAAAGGAGGATGACCTGAAGGGAAATCATGAATGCTGAAAGGAACTACCCTTGCTCAGGCAATATTACCTGGCTTCACAGAATCTAGACTATCTAGTACTCAACTGTGAGATACCCTTCGACTTGTTCTCTGACAATCTCTAAGGTTTGGTTCCTCCAAGATCCTTCATGATTATTTCTGAATCTTCTCCAGATACGCAAATCTTAGAGGCTGTATCCATTGACCAATTCCTAAGTCACAAGAGACATCGGGCTTAAATGCTGTCTACATTTTTTAATTAGTGAGTTTAAAGTTGTTAAGAGAGTAGGGATAACACGCAAAAAATGGTCTATCCCTGAACGTTAAATCTCTCATCAAAACAGCACTATTATGTTCAACAAAACATACAGGGAAAAATTCCCATAAATTAATACTCTTCCTTTTCCATATTCAACAGTGTAACTTTTTACTCAGAATCTACCGGGAGGTCTCAGACTCACTGTAGCACCAATTCCATAGACTTAAACGTCAATGCAGAAATGTATGTGCTTGATCGCATCGACGACCTCCACGGTAGATTTTGAATAAAAAGTTACACTGTTTAATATGGAAAAGGAAGAGTATTAATTTATGGGAATTTTTCCCTGTATGTTTTGTTGAACGTAATAGTGCTGTTTTGACAAGAGAGTAGGGATACCTAAACTAATATAAAGGCCTATAGGATTATTTGGTATATTTTATGCTATTATTTCTGTTTGCTTCCCAATGAACTGCTTATCTGTTAAGGGTTAATCACTTCTTGATGAAAATAGACTGGTGTGAAATTTCCCTCTCTTTTTTAACTGGGTAACTGGAAATTAAGGGATGTGCCTGAGGTGGGTGGGAGTTGAGAAGGGTGGGTGGGAAGTGGTTTAACTACCTGTCATCTTTTAATGCTAGAAGGGCCTATCTAAATTTATCAAAAGTTAATTTAAAATCTTTAAAGCAAGCTGAAAATTAGCTTTGTTTTTTTAATGAAATAAAAAATAGACTTTTCCAAATAAGCCCATAATCTATCTTCTATTCCAAGCTTTAAGTCAATAATGACCACCTAAGAAAAGAGCAATCAAACTTCCTGCCATGAAGACAATGGTTGCCCTCTCTGAAGCTTGAACTCAGAACCTTCAGATTATGAGAATGACGCACTGCCTACTGCACACTAAGGCAGCTCTAAACATTTTTTGTTATTTCCTCAATGCATGTTAGTAACTGCTGCACTCAGAGGGGACCTGAGGCAGTGAGATAAAGTGACTTTCCCAATCACAAGAATTATCCATGGTATAAGTGGGATTTGAACCCCGGCTTCCCCATTTTCAGTCCACTGCTCTAAACGCTAGGCCAAGTCATTTATCTGCAGAAGTTGGATATCATGGATATATATGCTATTATATTATTATGCATGTATGATGTTATTTTAAATGTTGATTTAGTTAGCAATGTGATAAGCAAATCAACAGAATGTATATGATATTGGACAACAGATACTAGCATGAAATGCTATTTATATTCTGAAAATGGTTAGGATAAGCAAGAAAAAAATAGCACTGAACTATGGGCCATTTGTTCGGTACCAATGAATGAACTACTTGATTTACCATCTCTTGCTTTGAGCAAACTGTTGAGCTATGGTACCGCCACCTTTCTATATCTGCCTAGTTCAGGCTTCGATGTTGAAGGGCTGTGCTCAGGGCCAGCTGAACCTTCAAGCAAATTAGACGATGGCAACAGTGTCTGTGTGTGTGTGTGTGGCACCCCGTAAAGAGGGCTTTCAAAGTTAAACAATACATTCTGGCAGCTAAGGTGTAGGGGGGTGGGGCTTATGGTAAGGCTAGGGTGCCAACACCTTGAACCAAATCTTGGGCTGGCCCTGGCTGTGCAAGAATGCTACATTAAGCTTCAGCACAAAAGCGTTCTAATGCAAGCATTATAAAAAGTTCTAAACTACAGATGCAGTAAACTAACGGCATGCAAATTACCACAGCATTAAAAACTGTGCACTATCAGAAAAAAAAACACACACACCGTTACAATAATATGCAGCCTCCTGTTGCATCATCAGTTAGTATTGCCCTTACTGTCAGTGCATGAGCAGGAATTGGCTCATCCACTGATAGAAAATGAGATAGTTAAAAAGAGGCTAGATTCTCACCCCCTCCCCCGAGACCCTGCAAAAATTTCCCTGGCTGTCCAGTAGGTCCCAAATCCTCCAATCCCTTCCATCCAAACACTCCTAACATCTCCAGTATCCAGACACTTTATCTAATCCAGGGCGCCCCAGTCAAGAAGACCTTTGATCAGAGAGCCCCTGATGTGATCCAGAGCCCAGAACCCTCCCTTCTGCACATCAAAATTTTGGATGCAGGGGCACTATCATCATGCAAAATGGCAGCGCCCGACTCCTAGCTAGGAGTCAGGCACGGCCATTCGGCAAGATGGCTTCACCTGAGGCAGAAGCAACTAGGTACTGCTCCTGCCTCCCAACCTTTGGAGGTAAAAGTGACTGTATGTCATTCTTGCCCTTCAACCTTTGGAAGTGAGGGGGGTTTAGAGGCTCCAAGTGGACTACTTAGAACTGTGTTTGTGCGATCAAGGGGAGGGAGGACCATGAGTCCACTTGGGCCACCAGGGGTTGCTTATGGGGAGGTTAGGTGCCCAGGGGTCCACGGGCAGACAGGGATCTTGGGTGATCCGAGCTAAGTGCCCGAAATGGTGTAAATATTTAGCACTACAAAAAGGAGTAAAAAGACCATGCTAGATTTCAGCCCTTTTTTTTTTTTTTTAAACATTGGGAGCAATTTTTTCTTCAGTTATTTACATGCATTTTGCACTACCCTTTACTACAGTGATGATTTTACGCCAATTTTCCTGTGCTAAAACAAAATTACTTATCTGTAGCAAGTGTTCTCCGGGGATAGCAAGACATGAGTCCTCATGTGTGATGGCACCAATGGAGCCAGCAGAGGGGCACACCCCAATTCTAGATTCTTCTTGAAGATTTTGGAAGCATTCTATTGCACACACGTGTCTGTTTCCGCCTTCTGCTGTCATGTGGGACTGCCTCCGTTTAGTAAAATAGCTGAACACAGAATAGAACTCTGTGGGGAGGTACGTAGGTTTGTGAGGACTCCTATACGGCATTTCAATGGCCAATCAACCACAATATTTTTTTAAATTATATTTTGTACTTTCCCTTTTTTGGAAAAACAATCTGGAAATAAAAAGAAGTAGGCCTAAGAGTTGGTGTTGAATTCTATTCTCCAAAAAGATTGTGGAGGATTGACTGGCCAAATCTACTGTCTCTCTTTCCAAACAGTAATGTGACATGAATGTATTGACAGATGTCCATGTTGTAGCCTTGCAAATCTCCTTGGAAGCTAATCTCAAGCGACATACCAATGCAGCCATTGCTCTGACATTAGGAGCCACGACATGATCCTCCAGAATAAAGCGTGGATGTATATAAACGAAGGAGTGGCAGTCCCTTGGCCAATTAGATAAAACACATTTGATGACAGCAGCCCATGGCCTCTTTGGGTCAAAAAAAAAAAAGTTGACAAACTTTCTAAGAGCTTTATTCATTTCCAAATAGAAGGTCAAAGCTCTCTTGCAGACCAAAGTTTGCAATGCATTTTAACCTTTATGTTTGTGGGCATGTTATCAGGGGAAAAATGTAGGCAGGACAATCGACTGGTTAAAGTGGAGGTCCAACATCACCTTGAGAAGGAACTTTGGATGTGTGCACAGAAACATCGAATTATGAAAGAACTTGTTATAGAATGTATTCATTACTAAAGCCTGGAGCTCACTAACTTTGTGTACTGAAGTTACCACCACCGAAACCGGATTTTCCAGGTCAGGTACTTCAGTTCAAGGGTATCTAGCGACTCAAAACGAGCTTTCACCAACTGAGTTAAAGACAATGTTAAGGTCCCATGAAACTGTGGGAGGCTTGCTGGAAAGCTTCGATAGAAACAAGCCCCCACATAAAACGAACAACTAAAGTCTATACAGCACTGGGTTTACCTTTTTTACACTAAGATTATCCTATCAGAACTGTTTTTTTTTAAGAACATACGATATGCCATACTGGGTCAGACCAAAGGTCCATTAAGCTCAGTATCCTGTTTCCAACAGTGGTCAATCTAGATCCATGCTGCTTACACAGGTGTAAGTGGTGGATTTCCCCAGTCCAATTTAGTAATGTTTTATGGACTTTTCCTCCAGAACTTGTCCAACCCTCTTTTAAACCCAGCTAAACTAATTGCTTTTACTACTGGTAAAGAATGCCAGAGTTTTCAAACCTGACTTTAATAAACATAGAACAAACTCAAACAATTTTTGTGTGGGATAGGAAAAAGGATGTAGGATCTTTCAGTCACACCAGATGGCAAACCTCTTCTATTTAAAATTGTATGACCTTTAATTGGAAGCTCTCCTGAAAGACAGAATGCCTCAGACATCATATGGCAAGTTCAAGTATACAAAGACTATCTCCTCAACATTCCAGCTGTGAAAGCTACGGACTCTATGTTAGAGTACAATAGGGATCCTTGATCCTGTGATCATTGTTAGCGTAGTTACTCACCTGTAACAGGTGATCTCCGGGAACAGCAGGAATTTAGTCTTCACATATGGGTATCGTCGGTACCAACGGAGCCTGCGCAGGAATGCTCCCCAGCATCCATTAGGAACGCTTTTGGGAGCATCCCTCAGCACATGCGTGCTGCCTTCCTGCCTTTCCAACTGCCCCTCTTCAGTTAGGTTTGTAGCTGAGTGAAAGGATAGAGGGAGAGAGGAAAGAGACAGAGAGATAGACAACTCCTAGGGGAGGTGGGTGGGTTGTGAACAGGGGCGGCCCAAGGGGGGTGAGGGGCCATGTGCGGAGACTCGGTGCGGGGCCTCATTTGCATAAGGGACCTCATTTGCATAAATATTTGCATAATGTTACCATACACTAACTTTTAGTAAACATGCCTCTTAATGAGTGTATGGATAAAGAAAGACTAAAAGATTTCTACATTACTATAATCCAGTGCCAACTGCCAGGCACATTAGGAACTACTACAAACACTGCCCATTTAGAACCCATTAACCTAATAGTTTCCCCCACAATTAAACCACAAAGAGAAAGTGAGGAACCTAACAATTCACCAAATTTTTGTTGGAACGCACGCCTAGAAGGAAGGAAGAAAAACCTCCCCTTCTCGTAGCATGTTGCTCCGTTTTTATCTTAAAATAAAATTAGGGATTTACCCCTAGTAAAGGATCGAGGGACCAACACCCTCAATACCAACCAGCCATTAATGAGTTGAAAAAAAAAGAGTACTTAGCTTGAGATTATATCCGAAGATAAATGGCGCCCGGTAGCATAAACCGACAAAACCTTATCTGTTGCATAGGCATACTTCCTCACAGCCAGCCATGCTTGACGGGATAAATCCCGACCACATTAGTCGGTGTTGGAAAAATCCGGGAGTCTATCCAAGCTGAGTTCCCTATGTACAGCTTCAACCAGAGCAGGATAAGCAACCCAACGTTGTAGCGTTTCGAGCCTCCGTGGTTCCCGGCTCTTCCTCAAACTCTATCGCTCTGAAAACACTTTCTTCCAGCACTGCCTTTTAAATGCGGGCAGTAATCACCCGACCAGTTGGTAACCAATAGGCTTAGGACATATTCAGATAATGATTCAAATGATTGACCACCATTCAATGTTAGAGTTTAAACCCTGAGGAATAACAGTGTTCAATGTGTAAATCCAATATTGTTCACGAAGACTCAATCGAGAATGTCGATCACCTCCCCTAACATGAGGGGGAATATGGTCAATGACTCGCCATCTTAAATCTTGAAAACAGTGTTTTTTCTCCTGACAATGAGGTACAAGTGGGGCCGTGATGACCCCTCTGGTGATTCGAGAGCGATGCTCCTGAAGTCGTTTCTTCATATTCCGGGACGTCTTCCCCACATAAACCAAAGAACATGGGCAAACTATAATATAAACTACAAAAGATGTCAAGCAAGTTGTAGCAAATTTGTTATGATAACATCGATGAGACAACGGATGATTCCAAGAGGTCCCGTCCAACGTTGAAACAAGATTTAAGATGGCGAGTCATTGACCATATTCCCCCTCATGTTAGGGGAGGTGATCGACATTCTCGATTGAGTCTTTGTGAACAATATTGGATTTACACATTGAACACTGTTATTCCTCAGGGTTTAAACTCTAACATTGAATGGTGGTCAATCATTTGAATCATTATCTGAATATGTCCTAAGCCTATTGGTTACCAACTGGTCAGGTAATTACTGCCCGCATTTAAAAGGCAGTGTTGGAAGAAAGTGTTTTCAGAGCGATAGAGTTTGAGGAAGAGCCGGGAACCACGGAGGCTCAAAACGCTACAACGTTGGGTTGCTTATCCTGCTCTGGTTGAAGCTGTACATAGGGAACTCAGCTTGGATAGACTCCCGGATTTTTCCAACACCGACTAATGTGGTCGGGATTTATCCCGTCAAGCATGGCTGGCTGTGAGGAAGTATGCCTATGCAACAGATAAGGTTTTGTCGGTTTATGCTACCGGGCGCCATTTACCTTCCGATATAATCTCAAGCTAAGTACTCTTTTTTTCAACTCATTAATGGCTGGTTGGTATTGAGGGTGTTGGTCCCTCGATCCTTTACTAGGGGTAAATCCCTAATTTTATTTTAAGATAAAAACGGAGCAACACGCTACGAGAAGGGGAGGTTTTTCTTCCTTCCTTCTAGGCGTGCGTTCCAACAAAAATTTGGTGAATTGTTAGGTTCCTCACTTTCCCTTTGTGTCATTTAGAACCCATAGCAAATCCACCGTATCATAACAGCACTACCAGGACTCACAAAGCACAAGCCCCTACCTATAAAAAGGCAACACTACAAATATTAAACCAATACATTTCAGAGAACAACAATACATGACCTACTGGGGAAAGAGAATAAGTGGCAATGTCAAATAGGAATTACATAAACAGAATACCTCAGCTCAGTTACACGTGCAGAACATAGACCGTCACCAAACAAGAAATCACAATGTAGAAACAGGAAGACAATAATTAAACTGGGAACCCCAAAAGCCCAACAACACTGTAGAAATAAAACTATAAATTAATTTCCTCTTGTACTAAACAAAGCACAGACGTTAATGATGCACATTTCCCAGAGCTGGCATATTTCAGTTAATAAATTCAATAAAGAGATATTTTTCTAACTTTAGTGCATTTTTTTTCAGGTGCAATTGCTCCAGCCACTTTCTTCTGTTTTCTTCGTGTCTTCTGCTAACTCTCCATCGTCTGCTATCCATTTGTCCTTTCTTCACTCTTCTAGTTTTTTTCCATTCTCTCTCTACATCTGCTTTAACATACTAATCTTTCTCCTTTTGCTCTTTCCTCATTCCTATTTCATCCACTCAAATTTTACCCCACCATCCTCAATCCCCACTTACTCTCCCAATATCCGGCCAATTGTAGATTTGTCTTCCCTCCCACACAAAATATTTTTTCCCTCTCCATTTCACTCTCCCAGCTCTATCCCATTCTAATCCTCCCCCAACATCAGCTCCCTTCTAGTTCCAGCCCCACCCAGCATCCGCTCCCTTCTAGTACCCGCATCAGCCCATTTCCAGTCCTAGCTCCCCCATCCGAGTCCCTCCATCAGCTCATTTCCAATCCCAGCCCCCCCATAAGCCCATTTCTAGTCCTATCCTAGCCCCACCATCAGCCCATTTCCAGTCCTAGCTCCCCCATCCGAGTCCCTCCATCAGCTCATTTCCAATCCCAGCCCCCCATCAGCCCATTTCTAGTCCTTTCCTAGCCCCACCATCAGCCCATGTCAAACCCTAGCTCCCCTCCACTCAGCCCCTTTCCAATCCAAGCCCCCCATGAGCCTACTTCCAGTTCTAGCCACTCCATGAGTCCATTTCAATACAAGCCCCCCAAACAGCCCATTTCCAGTCCTATCCTAGCCCTCACTCCGCCCATTTCCTGTCCTAGCCCCCTCACTCAGTCCATTTCCAGTCCTAGCCCCCCCATAGCCCACTACCAGTCCTAAGCCCCCGATAACCCATTACCAGTCCTAACCCCCATCAGCCCACTTCAAGTCCTAGCTGCCCCATCCGAGTCCCTCCATCAGATCATTTCCAATCCCAGCCCCCCATCAGCCCATTTCTAGTCCTTTCCTAGCCCCACCATCATCAGCCCATGTCAAATCCTAGCTCCCCTCCACTCAGCCCATTTCCAATCCAAGCCCCCCATGAGCCTACTTCCAGTTCTAGCCCCTCCATGAGTCAATTTCAATCCAAGCCCCCCCCAACAGCCCATTTCCAGACCTATCCTAGCCCTCCATCAGCCCATTTCCAGTCCTAGCTCCCTCCCCTTACAGCCCATTTCCATTCCAAGCCCCCGTCCCCATCAGCTATTTGCAGTTCAAGCCCTCCTTCCACTCAGCCCATTTCCAGTCCTAGCCACCCCCCAGCCCATTACCAGTCCTAGCCCCCCCATAGCCCATTACCAGTCCTAAGCCCCCCATCAGCTCACTTCCAGTCCTAAGCCCCCATCACCCCATTTTCAGTATTAGCCCCCCCATAGCCCATTACCAGTCCTAACCCCCATCAGCCCATTTCCAGTCTTAGCCTCCCCACAGCCCATTCCAGTCCTAACCCCCCATTAGCCCATTTCCAGTCCTACCCCCCCCCCCATAGCCCATTTCCAGTCCTAACCCCCATCAGCCCATTTCCAGTCTTAGCCTCCCCACAGCCCATTCCAGTCCTAACCCCCCATCAGCCCACGTCCAGTCTTAGCCCCCCCTATAGCCCATTACCAGTCCTAACCCACCATCAGCCCATTTCCAGTCTTAGCCCCCCCATAGCCCATTACATCCTAACCCCCCATCAGCCCATTTCCAGTCCTAGCCCCCCCATAGCCCATTACCAGTCCTAAGCCCCCCATCAGCCCACTTCCAGTCCTAAGCCCCCCATCACCCCATTTTCAGTCTTAGCCCCCCCATAGCCCATTACCAGTCCTATCCCCCATCAGCCCATTTACAGTCCTAGCCTCCCCACAGCCCATTCCAGTTCTAACCCCCCATTAGCCCATTTCCAGTCCTACCCCCCCATAGCCCATTTCCAGTCCTAACCCCCATCAGCCCATTTCCAGTCTTAGCCTCCCCACAGCCCATTCCAGTCCTAACCCCCCATCAGCACATTTCCCGTCCTATCCCCCCCTATAGCACATTACCAGTCCTAGCCCCCCCATAGCCCATTACCAGTCCTAACCCACCATCAGCCCATTTCCAGTCTTAGCCCCCCCATAGCCCATTACATCCTAACCCCTCATCAGCCCATTTCCAGTCTTAACCCATCAGCCCACTTCCAGTCTTAGCCCCCCCCATAGCCCATTAGTAGTCCTAACCCCCCCATAGCCCATTACCAGTCCTAACCCCCCTCCCCATCAACCCACTTCCAGTCTTAGCCCATCCCATAGCCCATTACCAGTCCTAACCCCCCCATAGCCCATTACCAGTCCTAACCCCCCTCCCCCATCAGCCCTGATAGATTTAAAAAAACAAACCGGCTGGTGCTGCTGCCGCCGTGGCAGCGGCAGAATCAAATGTCCCGCCGCGGGGCCCCGCCTGCCCGGCAGAGCCTCCCTGCAGCATCAGCTCCCGAGTCCCTCCCAATTCGCGGGCTTTTAGAGCCGCGAGAGTTTCCCTTTCTTCTCGCGGCTCTGTTAATCTCGTCGGGGCTGATGGGGTTTCCCAAAAGCCCCCGCGGGGTTAACATAGCCGCGAGAAGTCAGAGCAGCTCTCCCTTCGCGGCTCTGAAAGCCCGCGCATTGGGAGGGACTCGGGAGCTGATGCTGCAGGGAGGCTCTGCCGGGCAGGCGGGGCCCCGCGGCGGGACATTTGATTCTGCCGCTGCCACGGCGGCAGCAGCAGCAGCCGGTTTGTTTTTTTAAATCTATCAGGGCTGATGGGGGTGGGGGGTTAGGACTGGTAATGGGCTATGGGGGGGGTTAGGACTGGTAAAGGGCTATGGGATGGGCTAAGACTGGAAGTGGGTTTTTTTTTTAAATCTACTTGTGCTAATGTATAATGTTTTTTGCGCGGGGCCCCCTGAAACGCGGGGCCCTGTGCAAAAAACATTCTTGCTCAATGGACGGGCCGGCCCTGGTTGTGAAGACTAAATTCCTACTGTTCCCGGAGATCACCTGTTACAGGTGAGTAACTACGCTATCTCCAGGAACAAGCAAGAATGTAGTCTTCACATATGGGGACTCCCTAGCTGAAGATGCCAGGGAGATGGCCCCAGGAAGCTGCCACCTATGGTGAGGTGGGCCATGCTTCCTCCTATGGATCTCTGGCATCCCACCAGGGTTCGTGGGTAGGAGCTGAATTAAGTCTGGAAGAGATGCTGAAGAACAGCTTGGCCAAAGAAGGCATCCCGACGGTAGGCTTTATCTAGGCAGTAGTGGGCTGTAAAGCATAGTTACTCACCTGTAACAGGTGATCTCCGGGAACAGCAGGAATTTAGTCTTCACATATGGGTATCGTCTGTACCAACGGAGCCTGCGCGGGAACGCTCCCCAGCGTCCAGTTAGAAAGCTTTTGGGAGCATCCCACAGTGCCTGCGTGCTGCCTTCCCGCCTTTCCCAACTGCCTCTCTCCAGTTGAGTTTAAAGCTGAGACAAAGAGAGAGAGAGAGAAAGGGAAAGAGAAAGAGACAGATAGAGAGATACAACTCCTAGTGGAGGTGGGTGGGTGGGTGGGTTGTGAAGACTAAATTCCTGCTGTTCCCGGAGATCACCTGTTACAGGTGAATAACAATGCTATCTCCAGGTACAAGCAGGAATGTAGTCTTCACATATGGGGACTCCCTAGCTTTAGATGCCAGGGAGAGACCCCAGAAGTTGTGTGTCCCTGTGAAAGGGCTCCACTTCCCACCATGGATCTCTGGCATCCGACAAGGTATGGTGGGTAGGAGTTGATTAGGTATGGAACAGGTGTTGAAGAACAGCCTGACCAAACAAGGCGTCCCGGCGGGAGTCCTTGTCCAAGCAGTAATGGGCTGTGAAGGTATGAACCGAGGCCCAAGTGGCTGCTCGACAGATGTCGTTGATAGACACAGAGTGCAGATGAGCCATTGAAGCCGCCATGGCTCTCACATTGTGAGCTGTGACATGGCCCTCCAGAGGAAGATTCTTACTCTGATAGGCAAAGGAAATGCACTGAGCAATCCAGTTGAACAGTGTTCTCTTGGAGACTGGAAGTCCCAAATGAGAAGGATCAAAAGCAACAAAGAGTTGAGAGGACTTTCTATGTTGCTGTGTTCTTTGTAAGTAAAAGGTTAAAGCTCTTTTACAGTCCAAAGCATGAAGATTCCTTTCTGCATGAGGCCTTGGAAAAAACACAGGCAGGTAGACCGCTTGGTTTAGATGAAAAGGCGAGACCATCTTTGGCATAAAGTGTGGATGAGTCCTAAGGACTACCTTCTCATAATGGAACCCTGTATAAGGTGGATCAGCCACTAGTGCCTGCAACTCACTGATGCGACGTGCTGATGTGATTGCAATGAGAAAGATAACCTTCCAAGAAAGGAATTTCGCTGAGGTAGTAGCTAAGGGTTCGAAAGGTGGCTCCATGAGCTGACCAAGAACCAGGTTTAAGTCCCATGGTGGTCTAATGGGAGGCTTAGTTAGAAGAAGGCCTCTCATAAATCTTCATATAAGAGGATGGGAGGGAATAGGTTATCCATTTAGAGGCTTAAAAGAAGCTGCAATAGCACTCAAAGGGACTCTTACTGAGTTAGTCTTAAGTCCTGCATTGGATAAATGAAGGAGATACTCCAGTAATGATTCCAGAGGTATTGCAAGGGGGTTAAGACCCTTCTGCGAACACCATATGGTAAACCTTTTCCACTTGAAAGCATAAGAATGTCTTGTGGAAGGCTTCCTGGAAGCATAAAGGATATCCTTTACTTGCTGAGGGAGGTTACGATCATGGAGATCTAGGCCTTCAGCAACCAAGCCCTGAGATGCAGAGAGTGGGATTTGGGACGCCATAACATTCCGTCCTCCTGAGACAGGAGATCTGGATCAGACCCTAACTCCAGAGAGGGAGCTTGAGAGAGATGTAGAAGCAGAGGGTACCACACTTGACATGGCCAATGTGGAGCTATGAGAATCATACGGCCTCTGTCTCTCTGAAGCTTGAACAGGGTTTTGGGAATTAGGGGAATGGGTGGGAAAGGCATAAAGGAAGTCTCGACTCCAGTGAAGGAGGAAAGCATCCCTGGCCTGAGAGCCCTAAGCCGGAATTCTGGAACAGAACCGGGGAAGTTTGGCATTCAACGGACTTGCAAAGAGGTCTATGTCCAGGGTTCCCCAAATTTGAAAAATCTTGGCCACCTGGTCTGCATGTAGAGACCATTCGTGTGGAAGCACAACTCGACCGAGTCTGTCTGCCCAAGAGTTTGTATGCCTGGAAGATACACTGCCAGGAGATGAATCTGATGCTCTCTGGCGAGGGCCCATAGTCGCAAAGCTTCGCTGCAAAGCGACAGAGAGCCTGTTCCCCCCTGCTTGTTCACGCAGAACATAATGAGGACTGTCTTGTAGCTGAGCAGGGTGTGGAACACTCGAAGAGCAAGGAAGATTGCTCTGAGCTCTAAGAGATTGATATGTAGATGAGTCTCCTGTGGAGTCCAAGTGCCTTGGGTGGAGAGATCTTGTAGATGAGCTCCCCAACCCATTGGTGAAGCATCTGTTGTGAGAGTTGCTTGGGATAAAGGCTGTTGAAATGGGGACCCCACCAACAGGTTTTGAGTGGACTGCCACCATTGGAGGGACAAAATAAGGCGATTTGTGTTTGCTATTTTGTCTGACAAGCACCCTGATGCCTGGGTCCACTGAGTGGATAAAGTCCACTGGGCTGCTTCTCATATGGAGGCGAGCATAAGGAACCACATGCACAGTAGATGCCATGTGGCCTAGTAGTTGCAACATTTCTCGAGCAGTGAGATGAGGCTTTGATATCGCCTGAGAAGCTAACTGCACCATGCGAAGGCCTGGGGAAGGTAGGCCCTTGCTTTTCTGGAAAAGCTCCTATGAACTCTAGAAACTGAGTGGGAGTTAGACTGGATTTTGGGATGTTTATGACCAGACCCAAATACTGAAGTATACGCATTGTGCAAGCTAGAGAAATCCTGGCCTCTGACTCTGATGGGGATCGAATGAGCCAGTCGTCTAAGTAGGGGAAGACGAATATTCCTAGAGTGGGGAGAAATGCTGCTACCACAGCCATGCATTTCGTAAACACCCTTGGTGCTGAGGCCAGGCCAAAAGGAAGCACCCTGTACTGGTAGTGCTTTCCTTGAAAAAGGAACCGAAGGAACTTTCTGTGAGTTGGATGGATGAGAACATGAGTGTACGCATCCTTGAGATCAAGAGAACAAAGCCAATCCTGACTCTGAAGGTATGGCAGCAGAGTTCCCAGAGAAATCATCTTGAATTTCTCTTTGAACAGGAATTTGTTCAATTCTCTGAAGTCTAAAATAGGTCTGTGTCCCCCTGTTTTCTTTGGGAGAAGGAAATAGGGGGAGTAAAACTCTGTACCCTGTTGAGGAATGGGTACCTCTTCTATTGCCCCTTGGGCAAGAAGCATAGTGACCTCTTGATCTAACAGGTTGATGAGAGAGGTCTAAGAATTGAACTGTCTTACCATTGTGGGAGGGGGCATGCAAAGAAAGTGAAGCTTGTACCCTTCTTTTATAATGGATAGAGTCCAATGTTCTGCTGTTATCTGCCCCCATGTGGGGGCAAAGTGACACAACCTTCCTGGAATGGTGGAAGGCTCTGGACCATTGAGAGCCAGGAAGGCTACGTTCTCTAGATGGAAGTCAAAGGCCTTGTGGAGGCTGAGACTGCTGAGACGACTGAGGCTTAGCAGCCTTTGCTTTTCTTTGCTTAGGTGGTTGCTGACTCTTTCGGGCAGGCTGACCTGAAGAACGTCCCTGATGGGAATAAGAGGGATAAAACTTCTTCTTTCTTGAGAAGAATGGTTTCTTGAAAGATTTCTTCCTTTCAGGATCAGCTGTGGCTTTGGATAACCTATCCAAAGTGGAGTTGTCAGCATCCAACTCATTGGCTTTTTCTTGCCTATCTTTGCCGAATAGATTCTCACCTGTACAAGGGATATTGCCCAGTTTGTCCTGCACCCAGAGCTCCAAATCAGATGCCTGGAGCCAGGCAATTCTACATGCACCTATGGCAATGGCAGAGGTTCTGCTTATGCACTCAAAACAGTCAAAAGCTGCACGGTTGACAAACTTAGAAACACCTTGGGCATGTTTAACCAATGTGAGAAAATCCTGCCTTTTATCCTCAGGAAGAAGAGGGCTCAAAACCTCTAAATCTCCTGTGACTTCCTTAAGGAACATTCCCATATATAAGATATAGGAACTGATTCTGGCAGAAAGCATGAAAGCCTGGAAAATACAACGTCCAAATGCATCCAAAGTTCTACACTCACGTCCTGGAGGATTAGAGGCATGCCTCTTTGCACTCCTGATCCTTCTCATAGCTGATTCCACTACAATAAAGAGGTGAGGAAGCTGAGTCTTCTGGAAACCAGGACAAGGAGGGACTCGATACATGGTATCCAGTCTACGAGAGTGAGGAGAGGTGGTAAGAGGTGTTTCCCACATTCTTAACATGAGATCAAACTGGGGTGGAGGAGTAGCCTAGTGGTTGGGGCAAGGTACTTCAGGCCAGAAGGTCGGGGGTTCAAATCCCACTAGAGGACAGCAACCTTGGGCCGGAAGGACAGGGGTTTCTAGTCCCACAGGTGCTCCTTGTGGTCTTGGGCAAGCCACTTAACCCTCCATAGCCCATGTTCCCTGTAAAATAGTTACCTCCAAGTTATAATACCCTGTTCAATGTAATTTCAGTTTGTTCAATGTAAACCGCACTGATGCAGAATAGCGCGGTATATAAGAGAATATAAATAAATAAATAAATAAATAAAATGTAAGATCTCATGGATAGGCAAGGTAGCTGCCTCTTTAGGAGCCTTGGGATATTGTAGAATCTCCAACTCCTTTGCCCTGGGCTCTGTTTCGGGAGCCACAGTAATGGAAAGACCTCGAGCCACCTCCCTGATAAAATCCTGAAAGGAGATATCTTCTGGAGGAGACATCCTACGTTTAGGAGAGGAAGGCTCCTCCGGGAGAAGTATTCCGGTACCGACAGAATTATCAGAATCCTCAGACTCCTCCGAAGATTTGAAGTACCTTCTGTCCGGATGCTCTTGAAGAGCCCGATACCCGTACCGACCGAAGTCGGTACCGGGGGGGTATCGGTACCAGAAGGCATCGTATGACTGGTGCCGGCAAAGCAGACGCCGATGTCGATGCTGATGGTACCGGTACCGATACCAGAGTCGGTTGAGCTGTCTGATGCGGTTCCGAGGGTGTCGATGCCGCAAGGAGAGCCGCCAGACTGCGTTCAATAGCCAGGAACCTCTGGTCTATCGACGCTGCCGATGCCTGGGTGTCGGTACTGGAGAAAACAGCCGGTACCCCAGAGCATGGCAGCAGTAGTTCTGCCGAGGTCGAGGCCTCGAGAACATCCTGGAGCCCCAATAATGCTTTGGAAGATGAAGCCTCCCGCCGTGGCAATTTTGCCGGTACAGAACCCTCAAGGGCAACGCCAGAGGCATCTCGATGCTTAGAAGGAGATCTACCATTTGAGGACCGGCTAGATTTATGTTTAGTTACCTGAGATCCATGGGAGGAAGACGAAGCCCTGGAAGACGTCGATGCCACAGAACTGCATCAGAGGAAAAAAGGGTGCTGAGCTTAGCAACTCGGTTTTGTCGACCCCTCTTGGACATCATGGCACAAGCCATACAGTCGGAGATGGAGTGGTCAGGACCTAAACATTTGAGACACCATTCATGGGTGTCGGTGACAGAGATGGTACCGCCACACTTGGTGCACTTTTTGAAACCCGAAGCGGGTTTTTCCATAGTGGAGGAAATTTTGGGCCTAAGGCCCAAAATGGCACTTGCACCTGGAAAAGAAAAGTTTGGAAAAAAATACTATATATATATATTTTTTTTTTTTTAAAAGAAAGAAAGAACAACCGGCGGTACCGGTAAGCGTCGAGGCAGACGCGACCACAAAAAAGAAGGGAATAAGGAAAGATTTTCTGCGGTGACAGGAACAACGACCTGCTGGCTCCGCGGAAAACGAAGAACTGGAGAGAGGCAGTTGGGAAAGGCGGGAAGGCAGCACACAGGCACTGTGGGATGCTCCCAAAAGCTTTCTAATTGGACACTGGGGAGCGTTCCCGCGCAGGCTCCGTCGGTACCGACGATACCCATATGTGAAGACTACATTCCTGCTTGTTCCTGGAGATAGGTGTATACTGAAGCCCAGATGTCTGCTCGACAGATGTCATTGATAGACACAGAGTGAAAGTTAGCCATAGAGGCTGCCATGGCTCTCACATTATGCGCTGTGACATGGCCTTGGAGAGGAAGACTCTTACTCTCATAAGCAAAGAATATGCATTGCGCAATCCATTTAGATAGAGTTCTTCTGGAGACTGGAAGTCCCAAATGACTAGAATCAAAAGCAATAAAAAGTTGAGAAGACTTTCTATGCTGCTGTGTTCTTTTTAAGTAAAAAGCCAAGGCTCTTTTACAGTCCAAAGTATGAAGGTTCTTTTCTGCCTTAGAGGCATGAGGCCTCGGAAAGATTACAGGAAGGTAAATCGATTGATTTAAATGAAAAAGGCGAAACCACCTTTGGCATAAAATGTGGATGAGTTCTGAGAACAAACTTATCATGGTGAAACCTAGTCTAAGGAGGATCAGCCACTAAAGCTTGCAATTCACTATTGCGACGTGCGGAGGTGATTGCAATCAGGAAGATGACCTTCCAGAATAAAAACTTTAGAGCTGTAGTGGCTAAAGGTTCAAAAGGCGGTTTCATGAGCTGTCCCAGAACTAGATTTAAATCCCATGACACCGGTGGTGGCCTGATGGGAGGCTTTGTTAATAGAAGACCTCTCATGAATCTCGCTATGAGTGGATGAGAGGAAATTGGCTGTCCATTTAGAGGCCTATAGGAAGCTGCAATTGCACTAAGATGGACTCTTACTGAATTGGTCTTTAGACCAGAATTTGATAAATGAAGTAGGTACTCTAGTACCGATTCCAAAGGTATCACAAGGGTGTTTGAGCCCTTTTGAGAACACCATATAGTAAAACGTTTCCACTTAAAGGCGTAAGAACGTCTTGTGGAAGGTTTTCTAGAAGCTTGAAGGATATCCTTTACCTGTTACGAAAGGTTAAGATCCTGCAGGTCTAGGCTTTCAGCAACCAGGCCCTGAGATGCAGGGACTGGGGATTCGGGTGCAACAGCATCCCGTTCTCTTGGGAGAGAAGGTCTGGAGCACAGCCTAACTCCAGAGGTGCAGCTTGAGAGAGATGTAGGAGCAGGGGATACCACGTTTGTCGTGGCCCTATAAGGATCCTATGACCTCTGCCTCTCTGAAGCTTGAAGAGTGTTTTGGGGATGAGGGGAACGGGTGGGAAGGCATAGAGGAAGCCCTGACCCCAATGAAGGAGGAAGGCGTCCCTTGCCTGGCAATTGTGAGCCGGAATTCTGGAACAGAACCAGGGAAGTTTGGCAATCAGAGGACTTGCAAAGAGGTCTATGTCTGGGGTCCCCCAGATCTGAAATATCTTCGTCACTAGGTGGAGAGAGCATTCGTGAGGCAGCAGTACTCGGCCGAGTTTGTCTGCCCAAAGGTTTTGAATGCCTGGAAGATATACCACGAGAAGGTGAATTTGATGCTCTCTGGCGAGGGCCCATAGTCATAAAGCTTCGTTGTATAACGACACAGAGCCTGTTCCGCCCTGCTTGTTCACATAGAACATGGCTACTTGATTGTCCGTTTGGACTAGGACTGTCTTGTAGCTGAGCTGGGCATGGAATACTCGAAGAGCTAGATAGATTGCTCTTAATTCTAGGAGGTTTATGTGAAGACAAGCCTCCTGTGGAGTCCAGGTATCTTGGGTAGAGAAATGGTGCAGGTGTGCTCCCCAACCCACCTGTGATGCATCTGTTAGGATGGCCTGGAATAGGGGGTTGTTGGAAAGGAGATCCCACTAAAAGATTCTCCAGTGATTGCCACCATTGTAGGGACAAGATCAGTCATTGAGGGTTTGATATCTTGTCTGACAGACGTCCTATGGCCTGTGTCCACTCTGTGGATAGGGTCCACTGGGCTGCTCGCATGTGGAGGTGAGCATAGGGAACTACATGAACTGTGGATGCCATATGTCCCAGTAATTGTAGCAGTTAGGGAGGATTTTCCCGCTGCTTGCACTATGCGAAGACATTGGGTCTGTGGGAGGAAAGCCCTTGACTGTCTGGTATCTAAACAAGCTCCTATGAATTCCAGGGACTGGGAAGGAACAAGTTGGGATTTTGGGAAGTTTATTACCAATCCCAAGTATTGGAGGATTTGCATTGTGCGAGACAGTGCAGAACTGGCTTCTGCAACCATGGGGGCTCGAATGAGCCAGTCGTCCAAGTAAGGGAAGACGAATATCCCTAGGGTTTGCAGGAATGCAGCTACTACTGCCATACATTTCATGAATACTCTTGGTGCCAAAGCCAGACCAAAGGGAAGAACACTGTATTGGAAGTGTTTTTCCTTGAAAAGGAATCGTAAGAATTTCCTGTGATCCGGATGGATCAGAATGTGAGTATATGCATCATTTAGATCTAGAGAGCAAAGCCAATCCTGACTTTGAAGGTATGGCAGAAGAGTTCCCAGAGAAACCATTTTGAACTTTTCTCGGAACAGATATTTGTTCAATTCTCTGAGGTCTAGAATGGGTCTGTGTCCTCCTGTTTTCTTTGGAATAAGAAAATAGGGGGAGTAGAACCCTGTACCCTGTTGGAGAATGGGTACTTCCTCTATTGCTTCTTGAGCAAGGAGTGTTGAGACTTCTTGATCCAGCAGATTGTCTGCAGAGGTTTGGGAATTGAACTGTCTTACAATTGTAGGAGGGGCATGCTGTGAAAATGAAGCTTGTACCCCTCTCCTACAATGGACAGAGTCCAATTTTCTGCTGTTATTTGGTGCCATCTGTCGGCAAAGTGACACAACCTGCCTGGAATGTTTAGGGGTTCTGGACCCTTCAGAGGCAGGAAGGCCAAGCTCTCTAGGAAGGAGTCAAAGCACCTGAGGGAGCTGAGCCTGTGGAGCTGATTGAGCTCTCGGGCCTTTTGGCTTCTTTTGCTGTTTGGATTGTTGTTGTTCCTTTTGGGCTACTTGACCCTGACCTTGCTGGGTATAGGACGGATAAAACTTCCTCTTTTTGCTGAAAAAAGTTTCTTTTATAGGGTTTCTTTTTGGCTGGAGTGGCTGTAGATTTTGACAATCTGTCTAAAGTGATATTGTCAGCATCTATCTCATTAGCCTTTTCCTGCCAATTCTTGCCAAAGAGGTTTTCTCCTGTGCAAGAGATGTTTCCTAATTTATCCTCTACCCAAATCTCCAAGTCTGATGCCTGAAGCCAGGCAATCCGACGTGCACCAATGGTAATAGCAGAAGTTCTGCTGATGAATTCAAAGCAGTCAAAGGGTGCACGATTTACAAACTTGGAAACGTCTTGAGCATGCTTGATAAGAGTAAGGAAGTCTTGTTGTTTGTCATCAGGGAGAAGGGGGCTCATAAGCTCCAAATCTCCTGTGACTTCCTTGAAGAACATTCTCATATACAAAATATATGAGCTGATCCTAGCGGAAAGCATGGAGGCCTGAAAAGTTCGACACCCAAAGGCATCAAGAGTCCTGCATTCACGACCTGGAGGATTGGATGCATGTCTTTTTGCACTTTTCATCCTACGCATGGCTGACTCCATTACCATTGAATGGTGTGGCAGCTGAGTCTTTTGAAAGCCAGGACATGGTGGAACTCGATACATGGTATCGAGTCTCCTAGAATGAGGAGATGTGGTCAAAGGTGTTTCCCACATTCTGAGCATCAAATCATGAAGAATTTCATGAATGGGCAGAGTGGCTGCCTCTTTGGGAGCCTTAGGGTATTGGAGAATTTCCAATTCCTTTGCTCTAGGTTCCTTTTCAGGAGCTACCGTGATTGAAAGGCCTCGGGCCACATCACAAATAAAATCCTAAAAAGACATGTCCTCCGGAGGAGACATTCTGCTTTGAGGAGAAGAGGAGTCGTCTGGGAGAAGCACTCTGGTACCAACAGAATTATCAGAGTCCTTGGAATTGGAGGATTCGAAGTATCTCTGATCCTGATGTTCATGCAAAGCACGGTATCGGTATCGATTGAAGTCGGTACCGAGATGGTCCGGTACCGATCTGTCGATGCCAGAAAGAGTCGGCATGGGAAGAATTCCCACCGGGGCCGGTACCGTCGGTTCTGGTACCAGCATCGGTTTTGGTGCTGGTACCGGCATCGGTACCCGTTGAACCGTCGGTAGTTGTGTCAACGGTACAGCAGCTGAAAGGAGAGCGTTCAATAGCGAGGAACCTCTGGTCTATCGACGCTGCCGATGCCTGAGTGTCGGTACCGGTAGAAGCGGCCGGAACCCTTGAGCATGGCACCAGTAGTTCTGCCGAGGTCGAGGCCGCGAGAACATCCTGGAGCCCCGTTGGTGCTTTGGAGGCCGAAGCCTCCTGCTGGGGCTGTTTTGCCGGTGTAATTTCCTCAAGGGCAATGCCAATGGCTTCTCGATGCTTGGAAGGAGATCTACCCTTTGAGGACCGGCACTTATGTTTAGTTATCTGAGATCCATGGGAGGAAGACGAGGCTCTGGAACATGCTGATGCAATGGACATGGCATCTGAAGAAAAGAGGGTATCGAGCTTTGCAGCCTGGTTCTGTCTTCCTCTTTTATTCATCCCCATACAAGAGAGACACTCCAATGGAGAATGGTCAGGGCCTAAACATTTGAGACACCAGTCATGGGTGTCGGTGACAGAAATGGTACCGCCACACTTAGTACATTTTTTTAAAACCACTAGCTGGTTTTTCCATTTTTCAGGAAAATAGGGCCTAATGCCCAAAATGGCACCTAGCACCAAAAAGAAAAAGTTTCTGAAGAGAAACAGTTCAAAAAGTACAGTCAAACCTCGGTTTTCGTGTGCCCCGGTTTTCGTTGGTTTCGGTTTTCGACGTCTTTTCTAACTGAGATCTTGTCTCGGTTATCGGTTTTCGCCTCGGTTTTCGTCAGGAACCAGTGCTGCCAGATCTGAAAATCTACACCCTCGCGCTGGTCTGCCCGCCCAGTCCCGGCAGCACTACCCCCCCCGGACTCACCCGATCGCGTGTTGAGAAGCCAATGTCAGCTGAGCAACATCCTCGAGCCAGAGATGCAAGGATTGCACAGAGAGGAAGGCCCCGATCTCTCCACCGCCTGCCTGTTCTCTGGAGCGCCCCCTCAGGCTCGGAGGTAGCAGGGTAGCTGTCAATGTAAGCAGGAGATGTTGCATGGATGTGGGAGGCAGCGATCAGATTACAGTGCCGTACAGTACAATATCTGTGTGTTTGCTGTCCTGTGGACGATCGGGCAGGTGAGAGAAGTGACAGGAGCTGGGTGTCTGGAACGGATTACATTGAATTTACATTATTTCCTATGGGAAATATTGCTTCGGTTTTCGTACGTTTCGGTTTTAGTCAGACTGCTTAGAACGGATTAATCATTAAAACCGAGGTTTGACTGTATATATATATATCTTTTTTTTTGAAAGAAGAAAAGCGAACCAATGGTACCAGTAGGTGTCGAGCGGAGGCAGACGCGACCACAAGAAAACAAGTTTAAAGAAGAAATTTTCTGCGGTGACAGGGTATGTGTCCTGTCGGCTCCACAGAAAACGAAAAACTGAAGATGGACAGTTGGAAAGGCAGCGCGCATGTGCTGAGGGATGCTCTCAAAAGCGTTCCCGCGCAGGCTCCGTCAGTACCGACGATACCCATATGTGAAGACTACATTCCTGCTTGTTTCCTGGAGATAGCCTATTACCTAGCCTCATGGGAGACCTCAATGTGAGTTGTAGATGTCAACGAAACCACGGTTGCCTCAGACAATATGGCATAATGAGGATCCTAGAATCATGGTCTCTTTTCAGCTTCAGGAGAGTCTGCTATGAGGGGTATTAGAGCATATGTATACAGCAGGCTTTCTCCCCAGTCTAGAAGGAAGATATCTGATGCTATTTTACCATGTGTGCCTATCTTGCAGCAGAACTGAGGTGCTCTCCTGTTCTGGGGAGTGGTGAACAGATCTAGCGAGGGGGTGCCTTACACTCTTGAAAGATTTTCTGCACCACCTTCCATGTCCAGGGACTATGTGTGTGGTTGCAGTATTTATTTCTGACCATTAATTGCGGCCTAAAACAAACCTTCCTCATAGTGGCATATAAAAACAGTGGCATATAAAAACATATTGCTGCAACATACAGATAAAATACAACACATAAATAATTACAATAAAAGAAAAACTAAAATATATTTAAGCCCCCTATGATCCTTCCCAATACTCTTGACAATTCAACCTCCCACTCCTCACAAATTCCTGGAAGCTTCAGAAAACAGCAAAGTTTTCATTTTTTGTCAAAACTCTTGCAGGCATATTTCTTCTCTAATGAAGTGCGGCAGGCTATTCCAAAAGTGGAGGCTGCATAATGAAAAGGTCCATAAGCAACTGCTGACCAGGGGATTAAAGAGAACATCTTGGACAATACTGCATCAGATCTACCAGATAACTAGGAACCTGAGCAGTCCACAGATTATTTTTTTTAGTGCCGTCAAGTCAGTGCTGACTCCTGGCAATCCAGCTACCTCTGGGTTTTCTTGGCAATGTATCATTGAAAGTAGATTACCAGGACTTTTCTTCCGAGGCAATGGAGGGTAAAGTGACTTGCCCAAGAACACAAGGAGTGAGTGGGAATTGAACCCTTGATCTTCTGGGTATGAGGCAATTGCTCTAACCATTAGGCTGCTCCTCAACAGATTATATTACAATAATGAAGACCAGAGAGAATTAAGGATTGAACCACCACCCACAAATCCTCCTGTGGCAAATACTACAGCCTTCTCACTATCCTTAACTTAAAAAAAGTGGCATATCACCTCATATACCTGAACTTTCGTAGATAAAGTGGTGTCCAAAAGAACACCTAGATTATGACCACCACCTTTCACCAGCTTATCTCTAAGGTAGACTCCTTCTAGTTGACCTTTCTGCTGCTTTTGACCCCGTTGACCACCATCTTCTCCTCGATACATTGTCCTCAATTGGTTTCAGGGGCTCTGTACTCTCCTGGTTCTCTTCTTATCTCTTCCAGTGCTCTTTCAGTGTCTGCTCTGGTGGTTCCTCCTCTACTGCTATCCCTCTCTCTCAGTTGGTGTACCCCAAGGGTCTGTTCTAGGCCCTCTCCTTTTCTCTCTCTATAATCAGTCCCTTGGTGCTCTCATCTCCTCCCATGGTTTTCAACATCATTTTTATGCTGATGATTCTTAGATCCATCTATCTACACCTGATATTTCTTCTACACTCCAAGCCCGCATATCTGCCTGCCTATCTGACATTGCTGCCGTTCGAAATTGAACATGGCCAAAACTGAACTTCTTGTTTTTCCCCTTAAACCCTCTTCCCCCTTTCTCTATCTCTGTTGATAGCACTCTTCTGCTTCCTGTTTCCTCAGCATGTAACCTTAAGTCATCTTTGATTCCTCCCTCTCCTTCTCCATACATATCCAGCAGATGGCTAAAACTGGTTTCTTTCTCTATAACATTAACAAAATTTGCCTTTTCCTTTCTGAACGCACTACTAAAACACTTATCCACTCTTTAATCACCTCTTGCTTAGATTACTGCAACCTCCTCCTTGCAGGTCTCCCTCTGAGTCATCTTTCTCCCCTTCAGTCTATTCAAAACTCTGCTGCATGGCTAATCTTCCGCCAGTCCCATTATACTCATATAACCCCTCTTCTAAATCATTTAATTGGCTTCCTTTCCATTTCTATATCCAATACAAACGTCTCCTTCTGACCTATAAATGCATTCACTCTGTTGCTCCTCACTACCTTTCCTCTCTCCCTATACCCCTCCTTTTTCCCAAGAATGGGACACTTACAGTAGGATAACAGCAAGCTAGACTCCCATCCAAAGTGAGGTTTTTCAGCAGGGGCTTAACCACTGATTGCTTCAGACTGTCAGGAAAATAACCTGATAGCAGTGACTGATTTCCTAGGCTGCTGAGAGCCTTAACAAAAATCTGCTTACATGCTTTAACAGAAGCCAAACAGGGGTCTAATACAAAAACATATCGCTTATGATGACTGCACATCTCCAATAACTCCTCCTCCCCAAAAAATTCAAAGTTAGTGCAGGCAGGCCCCTGTGATTCCTCACAATCTCAACATCCTACAAAAGGAGTCAGTCCCTCCTGAAGAGGCATTACCTTTTGAAACCAGAAGGTATATAACTCCTGTGTGAGAACAGAAGGGTCAACAACTAGAGGAATATTCTCAGCGATCAACTAACACTATCAAACAATACACGGCTCAGCCAGGTATGTGGTCATGTCATTTAGAGTGTCATTCTATAAGAAATGACAGTCTCTCAACACAAGAGGTGTGACCCTGCTTGTTGACATAGTACATAGTTACATGATTGGCCAACCAATCTCTGAAAGCCTTTAGAATGTTTGATACTGCTCTCAATTCTAGAAAAAAAATTTGTAATTTTTTTCCTGCATAGATCAGACTCTGAATGTGAAATCCACCTATATGGGTTCTCCAACCCAGTTTGGATGCATCCATCGGTAGTACATTTCAGTAAGATGGAATTTGAAAGAATATACTTTTACCATATTGGAATGAACTATCCTTCAGGTCAGAGAATCCAAAAGCAGTGTAATGACAGAAATAACATCTCTGCGCTTGTGGATAGCCTGAGTTCACTGCGTGCTCAAGGTCCATTGAGATTCTCTAATTTTGAGATGTGCCAATAGTGTTAGGCAGCATGGCCTCCATGGCACACGTAACATTTTTAACATGTTTCATGCTGATGTCTGCGAGCTCCTCTGATCTTCCATGACGAACACTAAACTGGTGACCCTTTCTCATGCAAAAGCAGCTTTTGCCCGAGTCTTATCTACTAAAACTCCTATGAATTCCACTTGAGTTTACAGGATAAAATTGGTTTTGGGACAATTTATGATGAACCTTATCAACTCCAGCACTCAGATGGTTGTACACATGGATTCTTGAACTCCTTCTTGCAATATGCTCTTGATCAGTCAATCATCCAGACAGGGAAAGCGTAGTTACTCACCTATAACAGGTGATCTCGGGGAACAGCAAGAATTTAGTCTTCACATATGGGTATCGTCGGTACCGACAGAGCCCGCGTGGGAACGCTCCCCAGCGTCCAATAGGAATGCTTTTGGGAGCAACCCTCAGTGCATGCATGCTGCCTTCCCGCCTCTGAACCTCTCTCACTTCAGTTGAGTTTACAGCTGAGACCAAAGGAGAGAAGTAGAGAAAGAGATAGAGTCAACTCCTAGGGGAGGTGGGTGGGTTGTGAAGACTAAATGCCTGCTGTTCCTGGAGATCACCTGTTACAGGTGAGTAACTACGCTATCTCCAGGAACAAGCAGGAATGTAATCTTCACATATGGGGACTCCCCAGCTGAAAGATGCCAAGGGGTGACCCCAGCAAGCTCCGTGGCCAACGTAGCGCTATGAGTATCATACGACCTCTGTCTCTCTGAAGTTTGAATAAAGTTTTGTGAATGAGGGGAATGGGTGGGAAGGCACAGAGGAAGTCCTGACTCCAGTGGAGTAGGAAAGCATCTCTTGCCCGACAGTTGTGAGCTGGGATTCTGGAACAGAATCGGGGAAGTTCGGCATTCTGTGGACTTGCAAAGAGGTCTATATCTGGTGTTCCTCAGATTTGAAATACTTGAGCAAGCTGGTATGAGTGGAGGGACCACGCGTGTGGCAGCAGTATTCGACTGAGTCTGTCTGCCCATAAGTTTTGAATGCCTGGAAGGTATACCGCAAACAGGTGAATTTGCAACTCTCTGGCGAGGGTCCATAGTCTCAAAGCTTCGTTGCATAGCGACAGAGAGTCTGTTCCGCCTTGCTTGTTCACATAGAACATAGCTACCTGATTGTCAGTTTGGACCAGAACTGTTTTGTTGCTGAGATGGGCCTGAAAGACTTGAATAGCATTGAAAATGGCTCTCAACTCTAGGAGGTTTATGTGAAGGGAAACCTCATGTGAGGTCCAAACACCCCGAGTGGAGAAATCATGCAAGTGGGCCCCCCAACCCATCTTGGACGCATCTGTTAGGGTGGCCTGATATAGAGGCTGCTGGAAAGGAGAGCCTATGAGGAGGTTTTCTAGAGACTGCCACCATTGTAGGGACAAAATCAGACATGTGATGTTTCTGATCTTGTCCATTAGCTGACCGAGGCCTCTGGCCATTGAGAGGATAGGGTCCACTGGGCTGCTCGCATGTGGAGATGAGCATAGGGAACTGTTCTAAGTCTGATGCTTGAAGCCAAGCAATATGACGTGCACCTATGGATATAGCAGAAGTTCTGCTAATACATTCAAAGCAATCAAAGGTAGCACGGTTCATGAATTTAGAGACATTCCGGGCGTGCTTGACCAGAATAAGGTAGTCTGCTCTTTTTTCCTCAGAGACACAAGGGTTAATGAGCTCTAAGTCTTTTGTGACTTCTTCCAGGAACATTCCCATATAAAGAATGTAGGAACTGATCCTGGATGATAGCATGGAGGATTGAAAGCATCGACGACCAAAGGCATCGAGTATGCCTGGAGGATTAGAACAATGTGTTTTAGCGCTCTTGATTCTTCGCATGGCCGATTCCACTACCATTGAATGGTGTGGAAACTGAGTTTTTTGAAAACCAGGACAACTTGGTACTCGGTACATAGTGTCAAGGTGTCGGGAATGTGAAGATATCGCTAAAGGAGTTTCTCAAATTCTCAACATCAGATCATGTAAGATCTTGTGAATGGGAAGCATAGCTGCCTCCTTGGGAGCCATAGGGTATTGTAGAATTATTAATTCTTCTGTCCTAGGTTCCCTTTTCTGGAATCACAGTGATTGCAAGATCCTTTGCTAAATCACGTATGAAATCCTGGAATGACATATCTTCTGGAGGAGACATCCTGCATTGAGGAGAAGGAGTTGAAACCTCTAGTAGGTTCGCTCTGGTACCGGTAGAATCGTCAGAGTCATCGGAAGACTCAAGGGCACTCTGTACCGGGTGCTCCCGTAACGCATGGTATCGGTACCACTCGAAGTCGGTACCGAAATGTCTCATCTCCTGATCCCCGATACCTGAGATAGACTCAAGGCTCGGCATGGGGGGGGGGGGGGGGGGGAACCAGTCCTGTCGAAGCAGGTACTGTCAGTACTGGTACCGATGTCGGTACCAATACCTGTTGAACCGTCTGTAGCGGTCTTAGCGGTACCGAAGCTGCTAAGAGGGACGCTAGACTGCTTTCAATAGCGAGGATTCTCTTATCCATCGCTCCTGCCGATGCCTGGGTGTCAGTACCGATGGAAGCGGCTACGACTCCAGAACATGGCACCAGTTGTTCTGCAGAGGTGAAAGCCTCTGGAACATCCTGGAGCCCCGTTAATGCTTTGGAGCCCGATGACTCCCGCCGGGGCTGTTTTGCCAGTGAACTATCCTCAAGAGCAACGCCAGTGGCATCTCGATACTCTGAAGGAGATTTACCCTTCGAGGACCGGCCAGTCTTAGAAGACTTAAGTTTAGTTACCTGAGATTCATGGGAGGAAGATGAAGCCCTTGAAGATGTCGATGCAAGTGACATCGTATCTGCGGCAAAAAGGGTACTGAGTTTTGCAGCTCTATTCTGCAGGCCCCTTTTGGTCATCCTCATGCAGGAGAGACACTCCATTGGACAATGTTCAGGACCTAAACATTTTAGACACCAATCATGGGTGTCGGTGACGGAAATGGTACCGCCACACTTTGAGCATTTTTTGAAACCACTAGCTGGTTTCTCCATGCCTGAAGAAAAGTGGGCCTAGTGCCCAAAATGGCGCCTAGCACCAGAAACAGAGGAAAGACCCCTGAAGAAAATATAAGTTTTTTTTTTAAAGAAAGAACCACCGGTGGTACCAGTAGGTGTCCAATGAAGGCAGACGCGACCACAAAAAAAAACAAAGAATAAAAGGAAATTTTCTGCGGTGACAGGGTACACGCACTGTTGGCTCCGAGGAAAACGAAGAACTGAAGTGAGAGGGGTACAGAGGCAGGAAGGCAGCACGCATGCGCTGTGGGATGCTCCCAAAAGCGTTCCTATTGGACGCTGGGGAGCGTTCCCACGTGGGCTCCGTCGGTACCGATGATACCAATATGTGAAGACTACATTCCTGCTTGCTCCTGGAGATACATGCATTCCCAATCTATATAGTTATGCTGTGACTAAGGTGAAGCACTTTGTGAACACCTGTGGAGTTCAGGCAAGGCCGAATGGCAGTATGTGGTAGTAGTGTTTCCTTTCTATGAATATGATATACTTCCTGTGGCTAGCATACATTTGAATGTGGGCATAAGCATCCTTCAAGTCCAGAGAAGATAACCATTCTATTTTTTGGAGATAAGGAATGAGGGTGCCCAGGATAACCATTCTGAACTTTTCTTTTATGTAGTGTTTATTCAGATCCCTTAGGTGTAGGATGGACAGAATCTTTATTGTGATCATGAAATACTTTGACTAGAATCCCTTCCCTTCTTCCCCTTGTGGAACGGGTTCGACCAGCCTCTATAAGGAAAGATAGGTGTGATATATCTCCTGATGCTGAGAGCTTGTCCAAGATGCTCTCAGTGGGCAATCTGATGGAATATCCAAAAGATGGAGACTGTATCCTAGCTGGATGATTTTTAATACCCAACAGTTGGAAATTAAAAGGAGCCAGTGATTTGCATAAAGTCCTAGCCTCTCTCTCCTACTAGAACAGAGCAACTGCTTACGTTCTTTTGGAGGCAGTCAAAACCTTTCTCCTGGTTTTGGCTGAGGAGCAAGTTGGGAGTTTGGACCTCTCTTCTGATAATGATATGAGCAAAATCCCTGTCTAGGTTGGGAAAAGCAAACCTATGACTATGAAAGTAATAGCACCTCCTTTGTGTCCTAACCTGGTACACCTCTTAGATGACAATGAGCTGGTGGTTGGGTTAGAAGTGGGCCTGGAAAGGGTTTCTAAGAGTGTCACTATGCTGCTTAATCATGGTTGCAGCTTCTTGTGTGGCAGGCTATGGCCTATAATAGTCTGCAAATATGAAAGGCCTGTAAGTTAGGTCCTGATTCCAACCCCTATCTTAGTAAAGAACCAAAGTCTGTAAAAGTTTGAGAAAGCTGTTTAAACTGCTTAATAAGTTGTTTTCATGAATGCATAAATCTTTCATTATTCTCTTGTGTGCAAAAGATAGAAATGTTTCAATACATGCATTCCAGGAGCTAGAGACGACCTTGCAGTAGAAAAGTATCAAACCTAGAAACTGCACCATTGTTAGAATAGTCCTAAGGCACCTCATCTCCGAAGAGATTCTCTCCACAGCACAGCATGTCAGCAAGTTTCTCCTGGACATACATAAGTAGCCCAGACATAAGTGCCTCCAGTCACCAATACTCACGGAAGAGACTCTTGATGCCATATTGAAAGTATCATATGTTGCTTGGACCATGTATTTTCCACACTACTTCCCTTTTCCCCTAGTGAATGGAGTTGCTCTGCCTTCTCTTGAGGGAGAATGTCAGCCAACTTCTGCATTTGACACAGAATGTTCCACAAATGCATGCTCAAGAGCTAGCAGGATACTATGCAGGATGCGAACAATGTTCTGAAAAACTTTTCTCCGAAAAGATTCTAATGTTTGAAGTTTCTCTTCCCAGAGGCACCAAAGAGTGAGGCTTGGAACATTTGGCTCTTCTGCAAGCAGATTTGACCATCATGGAATAGTAAGGCAGCTGTAGCTTTTCAAATTGGGAAGTCTTTTGGACTTGATACTTTCAGTCAACTTTCTTATTTATAGGCTGTGAGGGGGAAGGGGCGGTTGCTTCTCACATTCTCATCTATATGTCCTTTTAAGATTCTGTGAACAAGCACCATCACAGCTTCCTTGAATGAGTAGAGGAACTGAAGGATTTCTAATGTTTCTGCCCTGGGATCCTCCTTCATATCTAACTTAAATGGAATGGGATTAGCTATTTCTTTTACAAAATCAGTGAAAACAAGTTCCTCGGGATACGGTTTTCTTCACTCATGAGGTAGGAGGGTTCTGATGGCAGACCTGTGGAACTCTCTTCTTCAGAGAATACCTCTGGCTCATTGTCAGTATCACAGAAAAGTTCTGGATCTGACCCAGAAAAGTACTAATGGGATATCTGGATCACTGCCTGGCTCAACCTCTACTCCTTTTGAGGTCAGATCTTGCTTGAGGGTGTCAATAGTCTGATGACCTCCGATGTTTCAGCTAAACGTCATCCTCAAATACACTGGAGATCGGCACCAGTTGGGCAATCACCATCTTGGAGGCCCTTCAATGCCTCTCCCCTAGGCAGGGCATGAGTTTCAAGGACTGGTTGCATCTCCTGATGCATCGACTTCTATGCAGTCGAAGCTGATGCATCACATCAAACAAGAAAGCCTTCTACCGGCTCCTCCAGTCTCTTTATAAGATGCTCCTTGAAGGATGCTACTGACAAAGATGCCAGGACAGCAGTAGGAGTGGCCATGTCTTCCTGGGTCATTCCAGGGATATTGGAAGACTGGTCTTGGCCCCTTGGGAGTATTGCCACATCTCCTCCTGCACACAGGAGAATGCATGATCCTCAAGTTAGAGACACTTTGAGGACACATGATCCCTCACTGCTCATGATATGCTCTGATGAGTTTTTACTCCAATCTACTCCAGCCTCTGTTCAGTATCATAAGCCCTCAATGTTGATGAAGATAGTTTGAATCCTTCCTCTTCTTCTGGTGAGAACCGGAGGTGGGTTCCATTGGTGCTTGATGTCTAAGGCGACCAATGTCCTCTTGATGGCAAGGCATCCCCAGTGTCTGGTGCAACTCCTGAGACCATGGAGACCAAAGGTGAAGTCGATGGACTGGGCTTATTGATGCCAAAGATTTGTTTGCATTTCTCTTCACGCCCTTGGAGCCCACTCTTTTAACATCTCCAGGAATGAGCTGTCAGAATCTGTGATGGATATGGGCCTGCTGCATCTGGTGCGCCTCTTAAACCAACTGGGGATTTTACTATGGTACATACTGGTGAAAAACATAGCCAAAGCAAAATCAAACAACTCGATTGTGAAATATATCCTTGGCAGGAGTGTCCAAGGCCTGTGTTTGGGCCTACACAACCGATGCACAAGAATGAATGAAAGCTTAAAAATGGCCAAAAAAATTAAGAAGCTAAGGGAAAACAGCAGAGCATGACAGTGACAGTGGAAAAATGAGAAAAAATTGTATCAAAGAAAGGAAGGTGAAGAGAATAGTCAGACATGACCTTCTGGATCCACAGAATACGAATGACTGAAGCTGTCCCACGTGACAGCAGTAGGACGGAACAAGTGTGCATGCAGGGTAGACATGCACTTCCAAAAGATTTAAGAACAACCTAGAGCTGGGGAGCTTCTTCATGCTGGGTTCTGTCAGTGACATCACCCACATAAGGGCTCTTTATCCTGCTTAACCATGGAGAATATTTCTTCCTGCATCAGAAGTAATATTAGAAGAGAAAAATTAAGAGTAAACGGCTATGATATACAGTAGCCCAGCCTACTGCATCAACTCCTCTGTTAAAATGGGACAATGCTCTGCCTGTGCCACTGCATGAGGCTAGCTCTTCTGCACACAATATTGGGAGAGTTCCTCATAGGCACCTCTGAATACAATGCTACTGGCAAGGGTAGCTGGGTATCCAAGCAGCATTTTCTGCTGCCTCTGCCAGACTTCAGGATGCTATGCCACAGTGGCCATGCTCATACTCCTGCAAATAAGAGAGAAACAGACTGAAGAAAGGCTAGGGGATTATGAGAGAAAAAACAGACTGAAAGAAGCCTGAGAGGGGGGTCATGAGAGAAACATATGCATGCATGCAGATTCTCCCCCTCCCCAACAATCCCCATGACATGCATACATATGCACGCACATATGCAGCCCCCGACACTCTCCATGATGTACACACACAAACAGCTTCCAATACTCTATGACACACACATGCACACAGCCCCCAGCACTCTCCATGACTGACACACACCCACAACAGAAGCATGTGCAAAGCCCTCGACACTTCCCCATGATACACACACACACACACACACACACACACGCATGCATGCATGCATGAAGCCCTCAGCACTTTCCCATGACACACATACAGGATGATTAGCAGCTGAACAGAGATAGTGTCCACCCATCTAAGGGAGGGTCAAAATGTCTTCCATAGCAGACTGGCTAACCTACTGAAGAGGGCTTTAAACTAGTTTTGTTGGGGATAGATGAAGAAAGCCCTCAGGTAAGTGAAAGTCCTCAGGTAAGTAAAACATAGGCATCAGAAAGGGGTGGGCCACAGAGGCCCTGGCCTCACTAAAAACTGTTGAGAATAAACTGGAATTGCTCCAATAACAACCAGAGAATCAAATAAATAATCTCCCATTCCCGTTTTCTCACGCAACTGGTCTCAGACTAACATGGAGCTACGGTCTAAACTTTCAGTGACCAAATGCTCCATTTTGCATCAAGGACCATTAAGTGTTGCGTAATTAAATTATAACTATTAGTTTGGCTTAAAATTCAAATAGTTAACTTGTGCTGCAACCACACGTACGCATGCCTTAAGGTATTGTGCAATCATGCTTGTCGATATTGACTTCTATCCTAATTGGCTAATGCTGCAACCTTACATTTTCATGCCTTATCAGATAAGCACAACTACATAATACCATAATACCTGCGGGCAGCCTACTGCCTGCTGGCTGCAATCATTGCAAAGACCCTTCCTGTCTGCCTGCAAGCAAAAGGAGGCCATTATGGTTCTCAAAAGAAGTAGCTGAAAAGATGAAGAAAAAGAGGGTGGCCTTCATAAAATACAAGAAATCACAGAAAGAGGAAGACAAGTACCAATATTTGGAAAAGCTAAGAGAAGCAACAGTATGAAAGGAATCAGGAAAGATACAAATGGAAAGAAAAATAGCCAATCCAATAAAATGGAAGGACAAACATTTTTCAGATATTTTATTTTTATTTATTTATTTAGTATACATTTGTATACCGCTACTTCCAGCGATCAGCAGCGGTTTGATTACAGATTGGAAATTGTCAAATCATGACAGGAAATTTTTGAGGTATAAACACATTGATTAGACAGGAAAGCACAGCACACAGAACTATTTTACAGGGAACATGGGCTATGGGGGGTTAAGTGGCTTGCCCAAGACCACAAGGAGCACCTGTGGGACTAGAAACCCCAGTCCTTCCGGCCCAAGGTTGCTGTCCTCCAGTGGGATTTGAACCCCCGACCTTCCGGCCCGAAGTACCTTGCCCCAACCACTAGGCCACTCCTCCCATGTTAGTGAGAGGAGAAAGTGGCAAAGTAGTATTTGTCAGACTGAAGAGAAGGAATATGTAGAAGCTGATGAGGATAAAGCAGAATTGCTTAACAAATATTTTTGTTCTGTGTTCATAGATAAAGGGCCAGGAGCAGGACCTCAGAAAACACCCACAAGAGGGATTTTGAATGATTTTCAGAAGACTGTGTTCATGAGGAGCTACCTAAAATAAAAGCAGATAAAGTGATGGGGCCGGATGGGATACATCTGAGAATATTGAAGGAACTTAGGGAAGTTCTAGTGGATCCACTGTCTGACCTTTTCAATGCTTCTTTAGAGTCGGGAGTGGTCCCAGAGGACTGGAGAAGGGTGCATGTAATCCCTTTACACAAAAGCGGAAGGATGAGGATGGAACTACAGGCCGGCTAGTCTGATCTCTGTGGTAAGTAAATTCAGGCATGGGAAGATTGCCGCTGCAGCCCCACAGCGGGAACCGAGGAGGGGATCATTCAAACCCATGCAAGACAGCAAGCCAAACTCTGGCCATCTCAGGCAGCAACGGAGAACCACAAAGTAACTACAACCTGGGACCAACACCAAAGAAGACATGAGACCAAACTAGTAAGCCCAGCCCCCTCTAACACAAGCATAAAACTGTACCACTCACCAAACACGCCTCCCCTCCGGGGTCCCCTTTTAGTGGTCCTTAGACAAAAGCCATGGAACAATCCCTGCCGTAAATACCCCAGTGACCCAAGCATCTCCACCACCTACCTGCTCACAATGACCTACACACTTCTAGCTCTCTCACTCCTCCCCTTCTCCCTAATATCCCCTCCAACCACTCCAGATGGCCCACAACCTCACTACAGCTTCAAACCTTATGCCAAACACTCCCAAGATCACAAAACCAAGCACAAATCATAAACATACCACCCCTCCCCATACACCGGAACACATGCATTCTTACCCCCTCCTTCCCCCAGGTGTACACACACACACACACACACAATCCAAAGTGCACTCAAACACATGAGCTCTCAAAAACAAAACCCCAATCATCCATGACCTCATCCACACAATGAACCTCAACCTTCTTTGCATAACAGAGTCACGGTTCATGGATCAGATACCGTACTCATGAACCAAATTACCCCTACGAACACCACACTTCACTACTGCTCAAGAACTCAGAAAAGAGGCAGAGGGGTCCTCATCATTGCAAGATCGACTTCCACCTCTGTCACCAATCCACAGAGAACTCAGAGGGCCTGGACCTCCTCTCTATATCCAAAAAACTCTTAATCTCACTCATATACAGATCTCTAACCACCACTTCCTTTGACTTCTCAGCCCTATTCCAAAAATGTCTGAAAGTTCCATCTCAAACAAGGATCATATCATACTGGGAGACTTTAACCTCAACTCCGCACAAACGAAACAAGCAGCTGCCTTCACTGACGCCATGACCGCAATGGACTTCTGTCAAATTATAACACAAACCACCCACAACAAAGGAAACACTCTGGACCTTATCTTCATCAACAATAACCCTCACAACATCAGCCCACTGCTAACCACCAAAAACCTCTCAGTCCTATGGTCAGACCACCAGAACAGAGGGGAACCACCCCACCTGCAGTAACAGGCACAAAACAGGAGCAGGTTGCACCACGTTTTGGAAAAACAGGGAGCTTAATTGAACCTAAGGAAGTCACCCTACAAGTATTTCGGCAAATGCCTACTTCAGGGGTTAGTGACCTCTAAAAACAATAGCATGAGAATAAAATCATAAATATTAACATAAAAACATAAAACCTGTGGAGACTGTATAAAAACAAAAACACAATAAGGCCATGATGATGCTATTCAAAAACTTCATGAGATTGAATTAATTGAAGTGCTACTGATAGGGGATTTCAATATGCCAGATGTTGATTGGCACATTCCTGCTGCAGTATCATCTACAAGTAAGGAGATCCTGGATTCTCTACAGAACTATTCAGGCAACTGGTAACAGAATCCACATGTGAAGGGGCCATAATGGACCTAGTGCTTACCAATGGTGAAAGTGTTTCTGATGTTATAGTGGGAGATCATCTCGCATCCAGTAATCACCAGATGGTGTGGTTCAGTATTAGAACTAGGGCTGATAAAATCCATTCAAAAGCGAGGGTCTTAGATTTTAGGAAAACTAATTTCAACATCAAGAAGTCGTTAGCAGGATAGAAACAGCTGGGGGATGTAGAAAAACAGTGGGCAAAACTGAAAGGGGATATATTTAACCAGCAACCAACCTTTTTGTTAAAATGGTAAATAAAGGTAAAAGGAAAAGAAGACTGCTATGGTTTTCGAAAGAAGTAGCTGAAAAGGTGAAGAAAAAGGAGGCCTTCATGAAATTCAAGAGATCACAGAGAGAGGAAGACAGACATCTATATTTGGAAAAACTTAGAGAAGTTAGGAAAGCAAAGATTCAAAAAGAGGAGGAAATAGCCAATGCAATAAAATGGGGGGTTATGACATTTTTCAGATATGTTAGTGAGAAGAGGAAGGGCAAAAGTGGTACTGTCAGACTCAAGGGTGAAGAGGAGGAATATATAGAAGCTGATGAGGATAAAGCGGAATTGCTTAACAAATATTTCTGTTCTGTGTTCACAGATGAAGAACCAGGAGCAGGACCTCAGAAAACACCCAAGAAGAGGAACAGATATGAGGGGGCGATATGAACGATTTTCAGCTAGCTAAACAAAGTAGACAAAGTGATGGGACCAGATGGGATACACCCGACAATACTGAGGGAATTTGGGGGACGTTCTAGCAGCTCCACTGACTGACCTTTTCAATGCCTCGGAGTCAGGAGTGGTGCCAGAGGACTGGAGAGAGGCACATGTGGTCCCTTTACATAAAAGTGGAAGTAAGGATGTGGCTGAAAACTACAGGCTGGTTAGTTCAACTTCAGTGGTGAGTAAATTATTAGAAGAGATGCTGAAAGAGAAAATAGCGAGGTATCTGGAGTCCAATGGATTACCCGATCCGAGGCAGCATGGATTCACCAGAAGCAGGTCTTGTCAGATAATTCTGATTGATTTCTTTGACTCAGTGACGAGGAAGTTGAACCAAGGGAGAGCCCTAGCAGTAAAGCACAGTTACTTACCTGTAACAGGAGATCTCTGGGAACAGCAGGAATTAGTCCTCACATATGGGTACGTCGGAACCGACGGAGCCTGCGCGGGAAAGCTCCCCAGCTTCCCAGAAAGGAAAGCTTTTGGGGCCTCCCACAGCGCATGCGCGCTGCCTTCCCGCCTTCCTGACCAACTCTCCTCAGTTCGAGTTTAAAGCTGAGACAATAGAGAGAGGAAAGGAAAGAGAGAGAGAGAGATACAACTCCTAGGGGAGGTGGGTGGGTTGTGAGGACTAATTCCTGCTGTTCCCAGAGATCACCTGTTACAGGTAAGTAACTGTGCTATCTCCAGGAACAAGCAGGAATGAGTCCTCACATATGGGGACTCCCTAGCTAAGATGCCGGGGAGATCCCCCCCCAAGGGTATGAGACCCAGAAGGGTTCCTCATCTTCCTATGGATCTCAGGCATTCATACAGGGAAGGTGGGCAGGAGTTGATTAAGAATGGAACAGGTGTCTGAGGACAGCCTGACCAAACAAGGCATCCCGGCGGGAGTCCTTGTCCAAACAGTAATGGGCTGTAAAGGTATGAACCGAGGCCCAGGTGGCTGCTCGACAGATCTGATCGATGGATACAGAGTGAAGATGAGCCATAGAGGCGGCCCTGGCTCTCACATTGTGAGCTGTGACATGGCCCTCCAGAGAAAGGTTCTTACTTTGGTAAGCAAAAGTGATACACTGAGCAATCCAATTGGACAGTGTTCTTTTAGAGACTGGAAGTCCTAAATGAGAAGGATCAAAAGCAACAAAAAGCTGAGAAGACTTTAGATGTTGCTGTGTCCTGTGGAGGTAAAAGGCAAGAGCTCCTTTACAATCCAGAGTATGAAGGTTCCTCTCTGCACTGGATGCATGAGGAGCCGGAAAAAAGACAGGTAGATATACCTCTTGATTAAGATGAAAAGGGGAGACCACTTTAGGCATAAAGTGGGGATTAGTCCTAAGGACCACCTTATCATGATGAAACCTTGTATAAGAGGGATTAGCCACTAGGGCTTGCAGTTCACTGATACGGCGAGCTGAGGTGACTGCAATGAGGAAAATAACCTTCCAGGAAAGAAATTTCAAGGAGGTAGTGGCTAAGGGTTCAAAGGGTGGCTTCATAAGCTGACCAAGAACCAAGTTTAAGTCCCATGCTACCGGAGGAGGGCGAATGGGAGGCTTAAAGTTAGGCCTCTCATAAATCTTGCAATAAGAGGATGAGAGGAAACAGGTTGTCCATTGAGAGGTTTAAGGGATGCTGCAATAGCGCTCAAATGGACCCTTACTGAATTCGTTTTAAGGCCTGCATTGGAGAGATGCAGGAGATATTCCAGTAAAGAATTTAAAGGTAGTGCTAAAGGGTCAAGACCCTTTTGAGCACACCAAATGGAAAATCTTTTCCATTTAAAAGCGTAAGAACGCCTAGTGGAAGGTTTCCTAGAGGCATGGAGGATATCCTTCACTTGCTGAGAAAGATTGAAGTCTTGAAGGTCTAGGCCTTCAGTAACCAAGCTCTGAGGTGAAGGGACTTGGGGTTTGGGTGCCACAAAGTCCCCTCCTCCTGAGACAGAAGGTCTGGGGCAGCTCCCAAGTCCAGGGAGGGGGCTTGGGAGAGATGCAGAAGTAGAGGGTACCACACTTGGCGTGGCCAGCATGGAGCTATGAGGATCATAGATCCTTGGTCCCTCTGAAGTTTGAACAGAGTCTTGGGAATCAAAGGAATGGGTGGAAAGGCATAGAGGAATTCCTCACCCCAATGAAGGAGGAAGGCATCCTTGGCCTGAGCTCCCTGACACGGAATTCTGGAACAGAACCGGGGAAGTTTGGCATTCCACGGACTTGCAAATAGGTCTATGTCCGGGGTTCCCCATTCCTGGAAGATTCTGAGTACCTGATCCATGTGCAGGGACCATTCGTGTGGAAGCAGAACTCGACTGAGTCTGTCTGCCCAAGAGTTTTGGATTCCTGGGAGGTATACTGCCAGGAGATGGATTTGATGCTCTCTGGCGAAGGCCCACAATCTTAGAGCTTCGTTACAAAGCGACAGAGAGCCAGGCCCTCCTTGTTTGTTTATGTAAAACATGGCTACTTGATTGTCGGTATGAACAAGGACTGTCATGTTGTTGAGGAGGGTATGAAAGACCTTGAGAGCAAGGAAAATTGCTCGCAGTTCCAAAAGGTTGATATGAGGGGTGGTCTCCTGTGGAGACCAAGTGCCCTGAGTGGAGAGGTCTTGGAGATGAGCTCCCCAACCCGTTTGGGAGGCATCTGTTGTGAGGGTTGCTTGGGGTAACAAAGGTTGGAAGAGGGCCCCCAACAACAGATTTTGGGTGGACATCCACCATTGGAGAGACCAAAAGAGACGTTTTGAGGTTGCTATTTGGTCTGAGAGAGCTCCTGATGCTTGAGTCCACTGGGTGGACAAAGTCCATTGAGCTGCTCTCATATGCAGGCGAGCATAAGGCACCACATGAACTGTGGATGCCATGTGGCCTAGCAGTTGTAGCATCTCCCTGGCAGTCAAGTGGCTTCTGGACTGGGTTTGAGAGGCCAAGTGCACTAGACGGTGGCAACGGGCTTGAGGAAGATAGGCCCTTGCAGTGGTGGTATCTAGCCAGGCCCCTATGAATTCTAGGGACTGAGCAGGGGTGAGTTGAGACTTTGGCAGATTGATGACAAGTCCCAGATACTGCAGTATGCGTCTGGTGTGGTCCAGGGAAGTCTGAGCCTCGGACTGAGATGGAGCTCGGATGAGCCAGTCGTCCAGGTATGGGAAAACAAAAATTCCCAGGGTGCGTAGAAATGCAGCCACTATTGACATGCATTTGGTGAACACTCTTGGAGCAGAGGCTAGACCGAAGGGGAGTACTCTGTACTGGAAATGTTTTCCTTGGAACAGAAACCATAGGAATTTTCTGTGGGATGGATGGATGAGTATATGTGTGTACGCATCCTTTAGATCTAGAGAACAAAGCCAATCCTGACTCTGCAGGTATGGAAGGAGAGTACCTAGAGAGAGCATCTTGAATTTCTCCTTGCATAGAAATTTGTTCAATTCTCTCAGATCCAGAATGGATCTGTATCCCCCTGTTTTCTTGGGAATGAGAAAATAAGGGGAGTAAAACCCTGACCCCTGTTGAAGAAGAGGAACCTCTTCTATTGCCCTTTGGGCAAGAAGGGTGGTCACCTCCTGACCCAACAGCTGCAGGAGAGATGGGGGAGAATTGAAATGTCTCACCATGGTATGGGGAGGAAGGCTGGAGAAATGTAGTTTGTAGCCCTCTCTGATGATAGAGAGGGTCCACTGTTCTGATGTGATTTGCTCCCATCTGGGAGCAAAATGAGTTAACCTTCCTGGAATGGTGAGAGACTCTGGCTGTTGTAGAGCCAGAAAAGTTAAGTTCTCTAGAAGTAAGTCAAAAACCCTGAGGAGGTTGGGACTGCTGAACTGTAGCAGTCCCTGCAGGTTTTGCCCTGGCCTGTTTAGATTGCTGACGCTTAGGAGCAAAGCGAACTTGGGAAGATTGTTGGCCAGTATTTGTGGAAAATCTGGTCTTTTTGTAGAAAGGCTTCTTAAAAGATTTTTTTTTGGCAGGGATAGAGGTAGACTTAGAAAGCCTATCTAAAGTAGCATTCTCTGCATCCATTTGAGTGGCTTTGATTTGCTACTCCTTGCCAAGCAGATTGCCCAACCCATCTTGGACCCAGGGTTCTAGGTCAGAGGCCTGGAGCCAAGCAATTCTGCGAGCAGCTATGGCAATGCCTGAGGCTCTGCTAGCACCCTCAAAGGAGTCAAAGGCAGCTCTGTTGGAGAACTTTGAAACATCTTGGGTATGCTTTAACAAAAGAAGGAATTCCTCCTTCCTATCCTCTGGGATAAAGGAGAGGAAATGGCGCATCTTCAGTGCAATCTCCTTCAGAAACATGCCCATATAGAGGCTGTATGAATTGATTCTGGCAATAAGCATACTGGCTTGGAAGATTTTCCTACCAAAAGCATCCAAAGTCCTACATTCTCTTCCTAGGGGAGTGGAAGAGTGTCTTTTGGTACTCTTTATCCTTTTCATAGCTGACTGTACCACAATAGAGTGGTGACGAAGCTGAGTTTTTTGAAAACCAGGAGAAGGAGGGACACGATACATGGTGTCCAAACGACGAGAATGTGGAGATAATGTGAGAGGAGTCTCCCATAAGTCCATCATGTGTTCCTGAAGAATTTCATGGATGGGCAAGGTGACTGCCTCTTTGGGAACCTTAGAGTATCCCAAAATATCTAAGTTTTTTGCTTTAGGTTCTTTTTCAGAGGTTACTGAAACTGAGAGCCCCTTGGCTAGTTCAAGAATGAAGTCTTGAAAGGACAAATCCTCTGGAGGAGACATTCTCCTCTTTGGAGAAGAGGGCTCCTCAGGAAGAGTAAGAGATACTTCAGCAGAGTCTTCTGAGGTATGGGAATCATCAGAAGACTCGAAGTATCGTCTATTAGCTTCCAAAGATCGATACGCGTATCGACCGGTATCCACATCGGGCGTACCCGGAACCGGATCGGTATCGGGATAAACCCCGGAACCGGGAACGGTATCCTGGTGGAAGTGGATGCTCTGGGTACCGGTATCGGTTGTGGTACCGGAACTGGAAGCGGAACCGCTTGGTGCGGTACCGAGGGCGTTGCAGCTTTAATAAAAGCCATTATGGCCTGCTGCATGGATTGAACGGTATTATCCATAGACGCCACGACTGCCTGGATATCGGTACCGGTATGGGCCGGTACCCCAGAGCAGTCTAACAGGTGATCGGTCGAGGCCGTGCCATCGATGTCAACCTGTAACCCCATAGGAGGAGCTTTGGAAGCCGGAGCTTCCCGCCGGGGTTGTTTGGCTGGGGCAGGGTCCTCAGGGTCAAGCCCAAGGGCCTCTCGATGCTTAGAGGGAGATTTGCCCTTTGAGGACCTGCCGGAAGAATGTTTGGTTACCTGAGATCCATCAGGAGAGGAAGACCTGGAGGATGCTGATGTATCTGTAGAAAACAGCATATGAAACTTGGCTGCTCGGTTCTGTAAGCCACGCTTGGACATCAGAGAGCAGGATGGACAATCCGGAATGGAGTGGTCAGGCCCCAAACATTTAAGACACCATTCATGGGTGTCTGTGACTGATATAGTACCGCTACACTTGGTGCATTTTTTAAAACCAGAGGCTTGTTTCTCCATGAGGGAGAATTCTGTGAAGGCCTAGAGGCCTCACAGAACAAACACACCAAGTGGGGAAAAATAAGATATGTTTTTTTTTTTTTTTTTTTAAGAAATAAAGAAAAAAGACCGGTGGTACCGGTCCGGAATCGGGGAAGGCAGACACGCGGCCAAAGAAACAAATTAAAATAACTTCTTCAGCGGTGACAGGAACATGACCTGCTGGCTCCGCGGAAAAAGGAACTGAGGAGAGTTGGTCAGGAAGGCGGGAAGGCAGCTCGCATGCGCTGTGGGAGGCCCCAAAAGCTTTCCTTTCTGGGAAGCTGGGGAGCTTTCCCGCGCAGGCTCAGTCGGTTCCGACGTACCCATATGTGAGGACTCATTCCTGCTTGTTCCTGGAGATAGCCTTTGACACTGTTCCGCACAGGCAACTTATAAACAAACTGAGAACCCTAGGGATGGACCCTAAAGCTACTGCTTGGGTTAGAAATTAGTTGAGTGGGAGGTGACAAAGGGTACAAGTAAATGGAGCACACTCTGAGGAGGTGGTTACCAGTGGTGTGTCCCAGAGATCTGTCCTTGGTTTGATTCTTTTTAACATCTTTGTTAGTGATAATGCAGAAGTGCTGTCGGGTAAGGGTTGCCTCTTTGTGGATGATACCAAAATCTACAATAGACACGACACCCAGGAAGATGTAGATAACATGAGGAGGGGATCTAGCTAAGCTTGAAGAATGGTCTAGAATTTGGCAGTTGAGATTTAATTTAAAAAATGCAAGGTCATGCATTTTGGCTGCAGCAATCCAAGGGAGCGATACGGTATAGGGGGTGAAGTACTTCTGTCCACAAAAGAGCGAAACCCTAGGCGTGATTGTGTCTGATGATCTTAAAGTAGCTAAACAGGTAGAAAAGGCGACAGCGAAAGCTAGAAGTATGCTTGGGTGCATGGGGAGAGGAATGGCCAGCAGAAGAAAGGAGGTGATAGTGCCTCTGCATAAGTCTTTGATGCGACCTCATTTGGAGTACTGTGTGCATTTCTGGAGACTGCACCTTCAAAAGGATGTAAACAGGTTGGAGTCGGTGAAGAGGGTGGCTACTAAAATGGTTGGTGGCCTTTGTTATAAAGCATGAGAGGACAGACTTAAGCATCTAATATGCATCTCTTTTCTATGTTGAGAGCCCTAACCTTCTAAGCTATAGGCTTTCAATCCAGTTCTCAGGGAACCTTAGGCCAGTCAGGTTTTCAGGATTCCCACAATGAATATGCATAAGATAGATCTGCATACAATGAAGGCAGAACATGCAAATCTTTCTCATGCATATTCATTCTGGGAATCCTGAAAACCTGACTGGCCTAGGGTTCCCTGAGGACTGGGTTGAAAAGCCCTGTATAAGCCTTTCCTCGTAGGGGTATCCTTTCATCCCCTTTACTATTTTGGTGGCTCTTCTCTGTACCTTTTCTAATTCTGCCATAGCTTTTTTAAGATATGGCGACCAGAATTGCACACAATATTGAAGTTGCAGTCGCACCATGGAACGATATAGAGGCATTACCCTTGGTTTTATTCTCCATTCCTTTCCTTATGATTCCTAACATTCTGTTTGCTCTCTTGGCCACCGCTGCACACTGGACAGAGGGTTTCAATATATTGTCCACAATGATACCTAGACTCTTTTCTTGGGTGATGATTCCTAATATGGAACTTTGCATCGTGTAACTGTAGTTTGTGTAGTTCTTTCCTAAGTGCATAACTTTGCACTTGCCCAAATTAAATTTCATCTGCCATTTGGCTGCACAATCTTCCAATTCTTCAAGATCCTCTTGCAATTTTTCACAATACTCGTGTTTTAAAAACTTTAAATAATTGTGTCATCTGCAAATCTCATCACCTCACTTGTTATTCCCTTTTCCAGGTCATTTATAAATATCTTAAAAAGCAGTGGGCCCAGTACAGATCCCTGGAGTACTCCACTATTTACCTTTCTCCATTGAGAAAATTGGCCATTTAACCCTACTCTCTGCTTTCTATCTTTTAACCAGATACTAATCCACAGTAGTACACTGCCTCCAAGCCCATGACTTTTTAATTTGGCCGAGTCTCTCATGAGGGACCTTGTCAACGGCTTTCTGCAAATTAAGATACACTATATCAACTGGCTCACCTTTATCTACCTGTTTAATCACACCTTCAAGCAAATATAATAATCAGTGAGACAAGACTTTTCTTGGCTAAATCCATGTTGGCTTTCTGCCATTAAGCCATGACTATTTACATCTTCAGTAATTTTGTTCTACATAATGGCCTCAACCATTTTGCCTGTTACAGATGTCAAGCTCACTGGTCTGTAGTTTCCTAGATCATTCCTAGAACCCTTTTTTAAAAAATGGTGTTACATTGGCCACTCTCCAATCCTCAAGTACTACAGATGATTTTAATGATTGCAGGCTTACTTACAGTAATGAATGAACTATCTCATATTACAGTTCTTTCAGCAGCCTGGGATGTATGCCATCTAGTCCAGGTGATTTGTTGCTCTTTAGTTTATCAAATCATTGTATTACAATTTCCCAATTTATGGAGATTTGTTTCAGTTCTTCTGATACATCAGCTTTAAATAGGACTTCTGGCATGCTCAAGTTTCCTATATCATCTTTAGTAAACACTGAAGCAAAAAATTAATTCAGTCTCTTCTATGACCTTGTCAGTGCCCTTTTACCCCTCTATCATCTAACAGTCCAACTCACTCTCTCACAGGTGTTTTTCTACTAATGTACTTGAAAAAGATTTTATTATGCGCTTTTACTTCCACGGCAAGCTTCTTTTCAAATTCTCTCTTTGCCTGCCTTATTATCGCCTTGCATTTAACTTGCCAGTACTTATGTTGTTTCCTCTTTGATCATTTGGCTATTTTTTCCTTTTTCTGAAGGTTCTCTCTTAGCTATAACAGCTTCTCTGACTTCACCTTTAAGCCATGCTGGCTGTTTGGCCTTCCTTCCTTCCTTTTTCCTGACAATGTTCCTGTATGGGAACATGACAAACGTTACCTATTTTTTATGTACGCGATTTTCGAATACAAATATTCTTTTTAGAATGTGAACAAGTGGTGACATCATATTTTACAGCGGTGCAAACATTAACCAGTCTCAGTTGCACAACAGTTTTAATTTCACTTAAAATGTCACATTTTTTACAATTTGAGGGTAAGTCAAATTTAGCAGTCATAATTTTGAGATACTTGGTTGTTTTACATTTTGATGCTGATCATTGTGTATGAGGCATGCCTGGTCGTGTTGCACAGGTGCACTCACATTTTATTTGATTTGTGATGGGGGATAAATTTTATGTATGTGTCTCATGTTCCTATATAGGAACACTGCCAGGATTATCCAAAAGTCAACTAATAATTGCCAATGTGCATTGTTTTCAGATAATTCCTTCAGTTTTGATAAACAATGGATACAAGAAGCTTCTATGGCACCAGACATAGCAAAATTCATCGGGCAGTTACAGTCCAAGATACTATGTCACCTGTGGAACGTTTAACTCGTCCGACAACCATCACTGTGTTACCACCGTCTACAGGTGATTCTGCAGCTGGCAGTGATGTCGAAGATGTTCCTGACAATTTGAACAGTGATGACCCCTTTGAAACTGCTGGCAAACTGGAAGTGACAGCAGAGGAGACTGACGAAGATGAGAGTGTTAGTAGTGAAGATGAAAGCAGCCCTCCGGCAAAAAAGTGTAAGAATCTGAAGCAGAAACAGGCAATTCAGTGGAAAAAGTCAACAAAGTTCACTAAGGTAATTTCATCGCTGGTGCCAAGTCATTTACCTGACAGTTTTCCTGTTCTGTTGTCGCTTTCTCCGTTTTCCATATGGAGCCTTATATTCGATGACAAAATGCTGACGAAAATTGTAACGCAAAGCAACTTTTACGCTAACCGAGATTAGAATGACAGTCAGTTTCAAGTCACATTGGCAGGGCATTCACATATACAGCACCAATCCACTGGAACCAACTCCCACACGAGTTGCGACTCACAAACAACTTGAGTGAATTTAGAAGGAAACTCAAAACTCACTTATTTCAGGCCCACTACAACCTGACCTAAATGCGACACACTACCTCAACCAAATGTCTTTTGCCTGCCACGCCTGCATTTAAAACACCGGTATGTAATCATGTATATTTGTATATTTTGGGCCCCACCCACGCACCTGCAATCAAATGTATACTTAGATTTGTGTGCCCCAATCAAATGTATATTGGATCCAACTGATTTTCCAACTGTAAATCATTGCCTAATCGTAATGTATATCTAAAAATCTCTGTATTATACGATACATAATGATTCTGTAAAGTAAACCGCTGCTGATCGTAGGAAGCAGCGGTATACAAATGTTTACTAAATAAATAAATAAACAAACAAACATTGGATGAAATAGAGTAGTTACTCACCTGTAACAGGTGTTCTTCAGGAGCAGCAGGAATCAGTCCTCACATATGGGTGTCATCGACGCCGATGAAGCCACAGCGGAGCATTTCCCCAGCTTTCTATGAAAGCCTTTGGGAATGCAGGAACGCATGCGCAGTTCCCTTCCCACCTAAAGGTGCCGTCTTACCTCAGTCAAATGACATAGCTAAGAACAGCACACAAAAATGAAAAATAAACTATGTACAACTGCAACTCAAAGGGGAGGAGGGAGGGTTGTGAGGACTGATTCCTGCTGCTCCTGGAGAACACCTGTTACAGGTGAGTAACAACTCTTTCTCCAGGACCAAGCAGGAAGTAAGTCCTCACATATGGGTGACTCCCTAGCTCTGGGCTACCAAGGAACCCAGGCTGAACAAGAGTACTCCCTCTAGTCTCAGCAGCAAAGAAAGGCTTATCAAGGACACAACCTCCACCGGTAGCCCAACAGAGGGCAGGAGTTGCCAAAACCTCAAAGAGATTCCGGAGTACTGCTTGGCCAAAAGCACTGTCCCTACGGGACTCCCTCTCCAGGCAGTAATGGGCCGCAAAAGTCTGGCTTGAAGACCAAGTTGCAGCCCTGCAGATGTCTACCAAGGGCATAGAGCGGAGATGAGCCACTGAGGCAGCCATTGCCCTGACTCGATGGGCCGTAACCTGACCCTGCAAAGGAAGGTCAGCCGCCTTATAAGCCCAGGTGATACAGTCAGCCACCCAGATGGAAAAGGTACGCTTGGACACAGCCAACCCCAACTTATTGGGGTCAAAGGAGACGAAGAGCTGAGTAGCCCTTCTATGCCCCTGCGTACGGTCAAGGTAGAAGGATAAGGCCCTCCTACAGTCCAGGGTATGCAGGACTGCTTCAGCCTGGCTTGCATGAGGCCTAGGGGAGAATGTTGGAAGAACCACCTCCTGGTTGAGGTGGAAAGAGGAGACAACCTTAGGGAGGAACTTTGGATGAGTCCTGAGGACTACCCTGTTCCTGTAAATCCTGGTGTAAGGCCTATCACAGACCAGGGCCTGAAGCTCACTTACTCGCCTAGCCGAGGTAAGGGTTATCAGGAAGAGTGTCTTCCAGGAGAGGAAGCGGAGTGGACAAGTAGCCATCGGCTCAAAAGGTGGGCGAGTCAGTTGCTGCAAGACCACATTCAGCTCCCACTCAGGGGCAGGAGGACAGATGGGAGGCTTGAGCAAAAGCAAGCCCCTAAGAAAACGGGACACCAAGGGGTGACCAGATAGAGAATGTCCCTCCATCAGAGAGTGGTGAGCTGCTAGAGCTGAGAGGTGGACCCAAACAGAATTGGATTTAAGGCCTTGATTTGACAAGTGCAGTAAATACTGAAGGACTACTGGCACAGTACAGGAGAAAGGATCAACTGTACGTAGCTGACACCACACAGAAAACCTCTTCCATTTGAGAGCATAGGTTTTTCTAGTGGACTGTTTCCTAGAGGCTAGGACAACCTCCTCAACATCCTGAGGCAGGCCCCAAGGAGCCAAGACTACCCTTGCAGCCTCCAGGCCATCAAATTGAGAGCTTTGAGATTGGGGTGCAGAAGGGAACCCTGATCCTGAGAGAGCAGGTCGGGTTGCAACCCCAGAGGCAGTGGGGGTTCCACCGCCAATTGAAGCAGAAGAGGAAACCAAGGCTGTCTCGGCCACCGGGGAGCCACCAGCAGGACCGAGGCCTTGTACTGAAGAATCTTGAAGAGAGTTCGGGCCACCAAGGGCGTGGGAGGAAACGCATACAGGAGGCCCTGAGACCAGGATATCAGAAAAGCATCCGCTGCTATCCGCAGAGGATGCGGTTGCCTGGAGCAGAACTTTGGCAGCTGCTTGTTCATGGGGCTGGCAAAGAGATCCATCAAAGGGAAACCCCATTTCAGGAAGATCTTCTGAGCTACTGAAGGATGCAGCTGCCACTCGTGGGGCTGCAGTATTCTGCTTAATCTGTCTGCCAGGTAGTTGTCCTGACCTGGAAGGTACACAGCCCTGAGGAGCATGTTGTGCTTGAGGGCAAAAGAACAAAGGTCCTGAGCTTCCCGACAAAGGATCCTGGACCCAGTTCTGCCCTGTTTGTTCACATAAAACATGGCAACTTGGTTGTCCGTTTGAATCAGGACAGACTGGTGAGCCAGGATAGGAGTGAAAGCTTTGAGTGCTAACCGAATAGCTTGGAGTTCGAGAAGATTCATCTGCTGTGTGGCTTCCCAGGGAGACCACAGGCCCTGGGTGCACTTGCCCAGACAATGAGCTCCCCAGCCTTGCAGGGAGGCGTCCGTGGTCACCACTACTGTGTACCCTGGAATTTGAAAAGGCACCCCAATCAGAAGATTGGGTGGGTGCAGTCACCAGTTGAGGGAGTTCAGAAATTGTCTGGACACCCTTATCCTGTCTTTGAGGCTGCCTGTGGCCTGTGACCACTGAGACCGAAGGCACCACTGTGCAGGCCTCATATGGAGCCTGGCATTGGGGGTCACATGTACTGTCGAAGCCATGTGGCCTAGAAGCCTCAGGCAGAGTCTGGCGGAGACCAGGGACCTGCTGAGAAACTGATTTGCCAAGGCCATCAACCTTTGGGCCCTGTCTACTGGCAAGAAAGCTTTTGCCAGCAGAGAGTCCAGCCTTGCCCCTATGAACTCCAAGTTTTGGGAGGGGAGCAAAGTGGACTTTGCGAAGTTTATGACAAACCCCAGACTTTGTAGAAGAGCAATAGTCCTGAGGGTGGCTTGTTTGGCCTCCTGGCACGTCTGACCCCTGATGAGCCAGTCGTCCAGATAGGGGAAGACAAAGATTCCCTGATTTCTCAGGTAGGCCGCCACCACTGCTAGGCACTTTGTAAAGACTCTGGGGGCAGAGGTGAGGCCGAAAGGCAGCACTCTGTACTGATAATGATTTCCTCCCACAATGAACCTGAGGTACTTTCTGTGGTCTGGATGAATGAGGATGTGAGTGTACGCATCCTTTAGATCTAAGGAGCATAGCCAATCTCCCTGCTGGAGGTAGGGCTGAAGTGTTCCAAGAGTAAGCATCTTGAACTTCTCCTTCACTAGGAACTTGTTGAGGTTCCTGAAGTCCAGAATGGGTCGAAGGTCACCGGTTCTTTTGGGCACCAGGAAATACCTGGAGTAGAAACCGTGACCGTGCAAGTGGGGAGGCACAGGTTCCACCGCCCTGTCCACCAACAGACCATGAAGCTCTTATAGAAGGTGGTCTGTGTGCAGGGGAGGCCTTGGAGGCTCCCCTGGAAAATATGGAGGCAGTAGTTGGTGAAAATGGAGGGCATAGCCCCTGTGGACTATGTCCAGCACCCAACTGTCCCCGGTGATGCCACTGGTGGGCAAAGAGGGCGAGGCGACCTCCTGTGCAGGGTTGGGAGAGCAGTGGAGGAGAGGCTACGCTCAAGGAGTCAAAAAAACCCACCCTGCTGAGTGGTAGCAGGGGCTTGAGGCTTGGGGGTCCTCTGCCTACGGGGCCCATTACCCTGGCCCTTGGCTTGCTGACTCGGGGGGGCAGCTTGGGCAGCCTGATATTGAGGGTACTGTTTGTAGGCAGTGCCCTTCCTCGGGTAAAAGGGCTTTTTTACCCGAGCCCTTCTTCTTATGAAAAGGGGCAGAGGTCTTCCTCGACAGCCTTGTCCGTGTGAGGTGCTCTGTTTCGAGCTGGGCGGCCTTCTCGGTCATGGGCTTGCCAAAAAGGTTTTCACCTCAGCAAGGGACATCAACCAACTTGTCCTGAACCCATGGCTCGAGGTCGGATGACTGCAGCCATGTCTGGTGTCGAGCAGCGATGCCGGCTGCCGCAACTCGGGCTGAAGCCTCGAAGCCATCGTAGGCGGCGCGGGATATGAACTTTGAGCAGTTCCGAATCCCCGAGGACAAGGACTTAAATCTCTGCAAGGGTTCCCCGGAGAGACCAGCAGAGAAGCCGGCCAATTCCTTGGCCAGATCCCGCAAGTACATGTCCATGTACAGCTGGTACGACTGGACACGGCAAGCAAGCATCGAGCCCTAGAAGCACTTTCTACCGACGCCATCGAGGTTCCGGGCCTCCCTGCCAGGGGGCACCGCAGAGTGCATCTTCTGGCTCTTCAGACGATGCATGGCCGATTCCACAACCATAGAATGGTGTGGTAGCTGTGCCTTTTGAAAACCAGGGCTCTTCCGGAGTCGATAGATCGAATCGACCCGCTTGCTTAGAACCGGCGCCGAGGCCGGTGCCTCCCACATACGGAAGAGGAGACGTTCCAGCATCAGAGGAACCGGAACAGTAAAGGCCTCCTTCGGAGGAGAGTCATACTGTAGGGCCTCGAGCTCTTCAGCTCGAGGCTCCTCCTCGGGGTCCGCCAAAATAGCCAAGGCAGTGGCCATATCCCGGACGAACTCCAAGAACCGAGTGTCCTCCGGGGGGGACCTGCGGTGAGTCCGAAGGGACGCACAGAGTCTTGAAGGTATCAGGAGACTCCTCGTCCTCCGTCTCCCAAGCTGACTCGTCTGAGGAGGAGTCAGGGTCCGACCCCGCGGGGCCCTGGAGCACCCGCCCCGACGCCCTCGGTCCCGAACGGGAGGTCGAGGGAGACCGCGACTGAGGTTGACTCCGAGCCACGATGGACTCGAGTATCGGCTCGGTCTCCGGGGTCGACTTCGAAGTCAATGTCCCGGTGGTCGGGGCAGATGCGCCAGACAGGCTGGCCATCAGGGCCCGCTGCTGCTCCATGAAGGCAGACAATCTGCTCTCCAAGGCTGTCATCCTGAGACTGAGCTCGGGAGACGCAGCAGCCACCGACTCGAGCCCCGGTGGCGCCGGGCCCGACGTCAGCTCCCTGGGAGGAGAGTCCTCGAGGACTACGGGGCTTACGTGTCCAGCAGACCCCGGCTCCACGCGAGGAACTTTGGCAGGCTTCTCGTGTTCCACGGGCCCGGGGCGACGGTCGGGGGTCTTAGACCTGGCCCTCGAGGAGCCAGGGACCTCCTCCTCCGACGCCCTCGCGAGCCGCTTCTTCCTCTTGTGTTCTCGGTCGGGGGACCCCCTGTCCGAGGAGCTTCGACGGCGCTCGGGATCGGAATCCCGAGATGTCGAGGCCTCAGACGAGGTCCGGGCCCGGCCGGAGGCTGAGTCCGAGAAAAGCCTTTCTTTTTGCTGCTGGCGACTTCGGAGTGCCTTGGAAGACATCTTTCCACATGGCCCGCACGACTTAGGGTCGTGGTCGGGGCCGAGGCACCGGAGGCAGCAGTCGTGTGTGTCGGTGAGAGACATCAGTTTCTTACCCTGATCACACTTTTTAAAACCTCTGGATGCCATCGGAGAAAAAAAAGAGTCCCCGCAAGGTCAAAGGACCAGCCTTCCAGGGAAAAAAGGGTGTGAACGCCAGCCACGAAGGGCAAAAACCGAAAAAGAAGAATCGGGCTCGATACCGGTGTACCGAACCCGGCGGGAGGGGAACCGGCGTCGAACCGGGAGAAAAAATAGCGAAAATCGCCAAAAAAAATCTAATTTTAACCGGGAGAACAGGACACACGTCCGGTGGGCTTCACGGAAAAAAAAAAAAAAGAGAGACTGAGGTAAGATGGCACCTTTAGGCGGGAAGGGAACCGCGCATGCGTGCCTGCATTCCCAAAGGCTTTCATAGAAAGCTGGGGAAATGCTCCGCTGGGGCTTCATCAGCGCCGATGACACCCATATGTGAGGACTGACTTCCTGCTTGGTCCAGGAGAATTGTCGCTTTCTGGGAATCCTGCTGTCACAAGAGTCAGACTACTGGAGCAGTCAGCAAGATCTAGGCGTGCCTATTGTCCGTGAGGCCATGAGCAGTAAGAGGTATCAGACCATCAAAAAATACTTTCACTTGGCTGACAATGCTGAACTCAAACCAGGTGACAAGACGGCTAAGGTTGCTCCACTTAGTACTACCATCAACGCTAATTTGGTGCAGTTTGGGTTTTTCCACCATGAATTGAGTATTGACGAATCTATGACTCTGTACTTTGGCCGCCACAGCATGAAAATGTTTATAAGAGGAAAACCAATTAGATTTGGTTTTAAGTGGTGGTGTATGTGTGGCATCGACGGCTACCCTTACAACATTAAGCTGTACACCGGACAAGAAAGTTCTATGCATTCGATGGAACCTCTGGGCTCCAGGGTCATAAACCATATGGTTGATGTTATTGAAAAGCATTCAGATGTAATTCGTCACCACCTGTTCTTCGATAATTTATTTTACAAGTTACGCACTGATCAAGTCACTCACAGAGAAAAATGCTGCAGCTACAGGAATCATTCAGGAACTGAGAAATGGCAGAGCACACAAAGAACTTCGAAGTACAAAGGACATGAAGAAGAGTGGCCAACGAGGAGACTATGATTACCGATGTGATGGGTCAGTCTATGAAGCAAAGTGGCATGACAATTCTGTTGTCTGCATTGCCAGTAATAATCTCACACATGACCCACTTCAAACCGCATGTTGCTGAGTCAAGGGTACATCAGATGTTGCTGTGTCTCAACCCTTTGTGGTGAAGCGCTATAATGAAGGAATGGGTGGAGTGGATCTCATGGATAGGCTCTTAGCAAGCTACAGGCCATCTGTGCGTGGAAAGAAATGGTGGTGGCCACTATTTACAAACGTCCGCAACGTATCTGTCGTGGCTGCTTGGAAAATACACTGTCATCTTCATGGAAGTGACAAGGATCATCTGACATTCAGACACGACATCGCCTTGTGTCTCTTGAAGGGCACTGCCATTCAGGAACATTCAATCAGATCAAATCACGTAGCCAACTTAGAACATAAGAACATAAGATATGCCATACTGGGTCAGACCAAGGTCCATCAAGCCCAGTATTCTGTTTCCAACAGAGGTCAATCTAGGTCATATGTACCTAGCAGTTTCCCCAAGGGACACAGGTTCCACAATGCTTGTATTGGTTCAAGCATTGATATCCTGGGTCCCTTCTTAATAATGGTTTATGGACCTTTCCTCCAGGAACTTGTCCAAACCTTTTTTAAACCCAGCTACACTAACAGCCTTTACTACATCCTCCGGTAACAAATTCCAGAGTTTGATTACACGTTGAGTGAAAAAATATTTTCTTTTATTAGTCTTAACTAGTTTACCCTGTAGCTTCACTGCATGTCCCCTAGTCTTTCTATATTCTGATAAGGTAAACAATCGATCTACGTTTACCCGTTCCACTCCGTTCATTAATTTATAGACTTCTATCATATCTCCCCCTCAGCTGTCTCTTTTCCAGGTTAAAGAGCCCTAACCTTTTTAGCGTTTCTTCATAGGAGTATCCTTCCATCCCCTTTACCATTTTGGTGGCTCTTCTCTGAACCTTTTCTAAAATCGCTATATCCTTTTTAAGATACGGCGACCAGAATTGCACACAATATTCAAGGTGCGGTCTCACCATAGAACGATATAGAGGCATAATATCTTTTGTTTTATTTTCCATTCCTTTCCTTATCATACCTAGCATTCTATTTGCTCTCTTGGCCGCTGCTGCACACTGGGCCGAGGGTTTTAACATGGTATCCACAATGACGCCTAAATCTTTTTCCTGGGTGGTGGTTCCTAATGTGGAACCTTGCATCGTGTAACCATAGTTTGGGTTGTTCTTCCCTAGGTGCATAACCTTGCACTTGTCCACATTAAATTTCATCTGCCATTTTGATGCCCAGTCTTCCAATTTATCAAGATCCTCTTGCAATTTTCCACAATCCTCTTGGGTTTTAACAACTTTATATAGTTTTGTGTCATCTGCAAATTTGATAACCTCACTCGTTATTCCACTTTCCAGGTCATTTATGAATAGGTCGAAAAGCAGCAGACCCAGCACAGATCCCTGGGGTACACCACTATTCACCTTTCTCCATTGGGAAAATTGGCCATTTAGCCCTACCCTCTGCTTTCTATCTTTTAACCAGTTCCGGATCCACATTAGTACACTGCCTCCTATCCCATGACTCTTTAGTTTTGCCAAAAGTCTCTGATGAGGGACCTTGTCAAAGGCTTTCTGAAAGTCCAGATACACAATATCAACCGACTCACCTTTGTCCACCTGATTATTCACTCCTTCAAAAAAACAGATTAGTAAGACAAGATCTTCCTTGTCTAAAGCCATGTTGGCTGTCTCCCATTAGGTCATGACTATCTACATGCTGAGTAATTTTATTCTTTATGATGGTTTCTACCATTTTTCCCGGTACTGATGTCAGGCTCACCGGTCTGTAGTTTCCCGGATCACCCCAGGAACCCTTTTTAAAAATTGGTGTTACATTGGCGATCCTCCCATCTTCAGGTATTAGAGATGATTTTAATGATAGTTCACAGATTACTAATAGCAGGTCTGCAATCTCATATTTCAGTTCTTTCAACACCCTTGGATGTATACTATCCGGCCTAGGTGATTTGCTACTCTTCAGTTTATCTAATAGTTGTAATACATCTTCCCGATGTATCGATATTTCCTTCAATTCTTCCGCACCTTTAAATACCACTTCAGTCATGGGTAACATCGCTACATCTTCCTCAGTAAAGACTGAAGCAAAGAATTCATTCAGTCTCTCCGCTATCGCCTTGTCGCCTCTTAGTGCTCCTTTAACCCCTTTATCATCTAATGGACCAACTGACTCTCTCACAGGTTTTTTGCTATGAATGTACTTGAAAAGGTCTTTACTTCGCGTTTTTGCTTCCACAGCAAGCTTCTTCTCAAATTCTCCCTTTGCCTGCCTTATCAATGCCTTGCATTTGACTTGCCAGTGCTTGTGCTGTTTCCAGGTTTCGTCGTTTGGCTCTTTTTTCCATTTCCTGAAAGATGCTTTTTTGGCAACAGCCTCTCTGACCTCACCTTTAAACCATGCTGGCAGTTTTTTGGACTTCCTTCCACTTTTCTTAAAGCGTGGAATACAGCTGGTCTGGGATTTCAAGATAGTATTTTTCAACAACAGCCAAGCCTGATGTACGTCTAACCTTTGCAACTGCTCCTTTTAGTTTTTTCTTAACTGTTTTCCTCATTTTATCATAGTCTCCCTTTCGAAAGTTAAAAGATAGTACTGTGGATTTCCTTACTATCCTTCCTCCACTAATTAAATCAAAGGCGATCATGCTATGATCACTATTGCCAAGTGGCCCCAACAACCTTATCTCTTGCACTAGATCTGGTGTTCCACTAAGGACTAGGTCTAATATGGCTTCCCCTCTGGTCGGTTCATGAACCAGCTGCTGCAAGAAGCAGTCATTTATTTCATCTAGGAACTTTATCTCCCTAGCATGTCCTGACGTGACACTGACCCAGTCGATACCGGGGTAGTTGAAATCACCCATTATTACTGCGCTGTAACTTTTGTTAGCTTCCTTGATTTCTTTGAGCATTTCATCATCCATTTGGTCATTCTGGCCAGGCGCTCGATAGTACACCCCCACTGCCATTGCTTTCCCCCTTTTACATGGAATTTCAATCCATATAGATTCTACAGCAGATTTTGTTTCCTGCAAAACTTTAATCCTTTCTGACTCAATGCCCTCTCTAACATAGAGAGCAACCCCTCCACCAATTTTATCAGCTCTATCATTTCGATATAGTTTGTACCCAGGTATCACAGTGTCCCACTGGTTGTCCTCCTTCCACCATGTCTCTGATATTCCAATCATATCTAACCTTTCATTTAGTGCTATATATTCTAACTCTCCCATCTTATTTTTTAAACTTCTAGCATTTGCATACAAGCATTTTAGAGAATGTATTTTATTCATATTAATTTGGCTATTGTTAGACATGGGTAATTTGGGATCTTTAAGCTCTGTCTGCTCCAAACCTGAGGGCATTTGGGCTACTTTACTCTTTTGTGGAACCTCTCTGCTTTTGGCAGTATCCTTCAAAGATACATTCTTCCGAACCATCAGCTCTTGGGCGACTGTTGGCTTTCCCCTAATATCTAGTTTAAAAGCTGCTCTATCTCCTTTTTAAAGGTTAATGCCAGCAGCCTGGTTCCATCCCGGTTAAGGTGAAGCCCATCCCTTCGGAAGAGCCCCTCCTTTCCCCAGAATGTTCCCCAGTTCCTAACAAATCCAAAACCCTCATCTCTGCACCATTGTCTCATCCACGCATTGAGACTCCGGAGCTCTGCCTGCCTTTTGGGTCCTGCACGTGGAACAGGAAGCATTTCGGAGAATGCTACCCTGGAAGTTCTGGATTTCAACTTCCTACCTAAAAGCCTAAATTTAGCCTCCAGAACCTCCCTACCACATTTTCCTATCTCATTGGTACTGACATGTACCAAGACAGCAGACTCCTCCCCAGCACTATCTAAGACCTTATCTAGGTGGCGCGTGAGGTCCGCTACCTTCGCACCAGGCAGGCATGTTACCAGGCGATCCTCACGTCCACCAGCCACAAAGCTATCTACATGCCTTGCCAAAAGATGTCCGGCAGGCACAGGAGTTACTTCATGAACGCATCAGCTGCACACAGGGACACTGTCGCATGTGTTCGAAAAACACTACGGTCATGTGCAGGGTCTGCAAGGTCTGACTTCACCCTGATAAAGGCAAAACCTGCTTTGTGGACTACCACAAGTGACAGACATGCATACTGTAGCATTAGTCACTAGTATCTGCTTGATTTATTTGTTATTTTTGCGTTCTAGTAGGATGTTCTCTTGCATTGTTTGAACGTATAATTTCTTGGCAATGTTGCTGTATAGGAACATAGATAAAAAACTACAAAGAGAAACTCTGAATCTATTGACACTATACTTATGTCTTGCAGTCATTACATGTAGTAAGAAAAAGAACACTGTTAAGAAATTAATAGCGTTTTTGTGGTAGTGCCAGGAAAAAGGTTAAAGCATGGAATATATCTGGTTTGGTTCCAAAATAGTATTTTTAAATAATGCCCAGACCTGATCTACATTCTTAACCTTTGCAGTTGCTCCTTTTAGTTTTTTCTTAACCATTTTACTCATTTTATCATAGTCTCCGTTTTGAAAGTTAAATGCTAGCGCAGTGGATTTCCTTGTTCTCCTTATGTCGGCTCCTGAACCAGTTTCTCCATGAAATGGTCATTTATTTCATCTAGAAACTTTATCTTCTTAGCATGTCCTGATGTGTCATTGACCCAGTCAATCCTTGGGTAGCTGAATTCTCCTATTATTACTGTGTTGCACTTTGCTAGCTTCCCTAATTTCTGTTAGCATTTCATCATCTGTCTGATCATTCTGGCCAGATGGACAGTAGTACACCCCCACTACCATTCCCTTCCCCTTTATACATGGAATTTCTATCCATAGAGATTCTAGTGTATTTTGTTTCCTGCAAAGCACAGTTACTTACCTGTAACAGGTGATCTCTGGGAACAGCAGGAATTAGTCCTCATATATGGGTACGTCGGAACCGACGGAGCCTGCGCGGGAAAGCTCCCCAGCTTCCCAGAAGGAAGCTTTTGGGGCCTCCCACTGCACATGCGCGCTGCCTTCCCGCCTTCCTGACCAGCTCTCCTCAGTTCGAGTTTATAGCTGAGACAATAGAGAGAGGAAAGGAAGATAGATAGAAGATACAACTCCTAGGGGAGGTGGGTGGGTTGTGAGGACTAATTCCTGCTGTTCCCAGAGATCACCTGTTACAGGTAAGTAACTGTGCTATCTCCAGGAACAAGCAGGAATAAGTTCTCACATATGGGGACTCCCTAGCTAAGATGCCTGGGAGATACCCTTCCAAGGGTTCGCCATCTTCGTATGGATCTCAGGCATCCATCCTGGGAAGGTGGGCAGGAGTTGTTCAAGTATGGAACAGGTGTTTGAGGACAGCCTGACCAAACAAGGCATCCCGGCGGGAGTCCTTGTCCAAACAGTAATGGGCTGTGAAGGTATGAACCGAGGCCCATGTGGCGGCTCGACAGATCTGATCTATGGATACAGAGTGAAGATGAGCCATAGAAGTGGCCATGGCTCTCACATTGTGAGCTGTGACATGGCCTTCCAGAGAAATGTTTTTACTCTGGTAAGCAAAGGAAATACACTGAAATAAAATAAAGTTTGTAGCCCTCTCTGATGATAGAGAGGGTCCATTGCTCTGATGTAATTTGCTCCCATCTGGGAGCAAAGTGAGCTAACCTTCCGGGAATGGTGAGGGGCTCTGGTTGTTCTAGAGCCAGAAAGGTTAAGTTCTCTAGGGGCAAGTCAAAACCCTTGAGGGGGTTGAGTCTGCTGAGGAGTGGCAGACACTGCAGTCTTTGACCTTGCCTGTTTAGGTTGCTGACGTTTAGCCGCAAAGCGAGGCTGAGAAGATTGTTGGCCAGTATTTGTGGAAAATCTGGCCTTCTTGTAGTAAGGCCTCTTGAAAGACTTTTCTTGGCAGGAGTAGAGGTAGACTTAGAAAGTCTATCTAATGTAGCATTTTCTGCGTCCATTTGAGTGGCTTTAATTTGCCAGTCTTTACCAAATAAGTTCTCACCTGTACAGGGCAGATTCCGTAAGCCATCCAGGACCCAGGGTTCTAGGTCAGAGGCCTGGAGCCAAGCAAGTCGTCGGGCTGCAATAGCAATGCCCGAAGCTCTACCAGCACCCTCAAAGGAATCAAAAGCTGCTCTGTTGGAGAACTTAGAAACATCTAGAAGCTGTTTCACCAGAGAAATGAACTCCTCCTTTCTATCCTCAGGGATAAAGGAGGCAAAATGCCGTACCTTTAGGGCAAGTTCCCTGAGAAACATGCCCATATACAGACTGTAAGAATTAATCCTGGCTATAAGCATACTAGCCTGGAAAATTTTCCTGCCAAAAGAGTCTAGGGTCTTACATTCTCGCCCTGGAGGGGTAGAAGAGTGCCTTTTGGTGCTCTTAATCTTTTTTAGCGCAGACTTCACCACAATGGAATGGTGAGGCAGCTGAGTCTTTTGAAACCCAGGAGAAGGAGGGACCCGGTACATGGTGTCCAACCTATGAGAGTAAGGAGACCACGTTAGAGGAGCCTCCCATAAGTCTATCAAGTGTTCTTGAAGGATTTCATGGATAGGCAGGGTGACTGCCTCTTTAGGAACCTTAGGGTATCCTAAAATATCCAATTTCTTTGACCTAGGTTCTTTTTCAGAGGATGTGGTAATAGAAAGTCCTTTAGCTAGCTCTATAATGAAGTCTTGAAAGGACAAATCCTCTGGTGGAGACATTCTCCTCTTTGGGGAAGAGGGGTCTTCATGAAGAACTAGAGACAGCTCATCAGAGTCCTCAGAGGAATCAAAATCCTCAGAAGAATCAGAGTATTCTCTATTCACTTCCAACGCACGATACGCATACCGATCGGTATCGACATCGGGCGTACCGGGTATGGGATCGGTATCGGGTGAAAACCCGGATCCGGCATGCGGAACCGATCTGCGTTTGGAAGTCGATGGTCTCGGTTCCGGTATGGGAGACGATACCGGAACCGGAACTGGTAACGCTGAACGCGGTACCGAGGGCGTCGCAGCTGTAATAAAAGCCAGCATGGCCTGCTGCATGGTCTGAACAGTATTGCTCATAGACGCCACTGCTGCCTGGATGTCGGTACCGGTATGGGCCGGTACCCCAGAGCAGTCTAACAGGTGATCAGTCGAGGCCGTGCCATCGATGTCAACCTGTAACCCCATAGATGGTGCTTTGGAAGCCAGAGCTTCCCGCCGGGGTTGTTTGGCTGGGGCAGGATCCTCAGATTCAAAAGTGAGAGCCTCTCGATGCTTTGAAGGAGATTTGCTCTTTGAGGACCTGCCCGAAGAAGGTTTGGTTACCTGAGATCCATCCGGAGAGGAAGACCTGGATGACTGTGATGCTGGATTATCTGAAGCAAACAGCACATGGAATTTGTTGGCCCGGTTCTGCAAACCACGTTTAGACATCTGGGAGCAGGATGGGCAGTCCGGAATGGAGTGGTCAGGTCCCAAACATTTAAGACACCATTCATGGGTGTCTGTGACAGAAATAACAGCACTACACTTGGTACACTTCTTAAAACCAGGGGCTGGTTTCTCCATGAGGAGAATTTGTGTAGGCCTGAGGCCTAACCGAAGTCACCAAGTTGTGCAAAGATAAAGATTTTTTTTTTTTTTTTTAAAGAAAAGAAAAGAGAGAGACCGGCGGTACCGGATTCGGTATGGGGAAGGCAGGTACGCGGTCTAAAGAAACAAACTAAAACAATAATTTCTTCAGCGGTGACAGGAACACGACCTGCTGGCTCCGCGGAAAAAGAGAAACTGAGGAGAGCTGGTCAGGAAGGCGGGAAGGCAGCGCGCATGTGCAGTGGGAGGCCCCAAAAGCTTCCTTCTGGGAAGCTGGGGAGCTTTCCCGCGCAGGCTCCGTCGGTTCCGACGTACCCATATGTGAGGACTTATTCCTGCTTGTTCCTGGAGATAACCTTTATCCTGTTTGACTCAATGCTCTAACATACAGCACACCATCCTTCCACCAATGTGATCAATCCTATCACTGCGATATAATTTGCAGCCCGGTATCACAGTGTCCTTTTGGCTATCGTCCATCCACCAGGTCTCTGAGATGCCATTTATATCTAACCTTTCACTCAATTCTATATATTCTAACTTTCCCATCGTATTCTTTAGACTTCTGGCATTTGCATAGAGGCATTTCAAAGTTTGTTTTTTTGTTCATATTAACAGTCTGGCTATCAGATGACAGGGGCAATTTGGAATCTTTCAACTCTGTCTAATGTTTACTTTAAGGCACCTGGGTTACTTTTATCTTTATTGGAACCTCTTTTTGTGATGCCCTAACTTCCCTTTTTTGCTACTATCCTTCAAAGATACATCATTCTGAACCATGCGCTCTTTGGCAACTGTCGGCTTTCCCCCATCATCTAGTTTAAAAGCTGTCCTATCTCCTTTTTTAAAGGCTAATGCCAGCAGCCTGTTTCCACCCTGGTTAAGGTGGAGCCCATCCTTTCAGAAAAGCCAGACATCACCCTATAAAGATGGCTCAGGATTGAGGTTCATTGCTGTCATGGTATGCACAAAATTAAAACAAAACACACCCACTAGGGAACCAAAAATATATACATATACATTAACTCCTTTGGAGAGCTTGCCCCAGTGAAAAAAGCAAACTTAATAAATCCATGCCAACAATCTAATACTGAAGGATCACTAAGCTTATTAGATTATCACTGTCTGTCATAAAGCACTCTAAAAAGGCTGTCCCTTTTTGTGGAGAGACTATTACCATTTTTCCTGATTTAGCAAAGGCTACTCAGCTTCGTAGGAAGTCTTTCTTGCAATTAAAGTCTAAGACCCTTGCAGTTTGTGGAAGGTTTTATTTAAAACGTCCCTGCAAATGTATTGTGATGTAGTCTGGTTCTAGATATAGCTTTACAGATGTTTCCCACACTGAGAAATTTCTTGTGGATAAGTAATATTTCCTCTCATATTGTGATTGTAACAGTTTGAGGATGTAAAAGGGGTTTTGATTAGTTGATTTGTGGTTGCCTCAATCCAATGTTGGTGTACTCCCTTAATGTGGATTTTAGTTATCTCTTTTTTAAAAAATTGTTGTTGCTTCTTTTGTGGACATTTATGTTATGAATATGGTCTTTCTTTGTTGTTGCTTTTTGTAACATTTTGAAAATTTCAATTAAACAAAACCCTTTTTATATGGATTTTCACCACTATGCACGTCAATAATGTATTTTTAAATGTTGACATATATTGGCAAAACATCCCATCAATTACAGAAACAAACTTTAAAAATGAAAACTATATTTTGATAAATGCTGCTCAAAGATAATCTTCATGTTGTCTTGGATGATGAGCTGAAGAACAGACACCTGTTGTCCTACAGAAATATCTGGGGCATGTTTATTAAATTGCTGCAGATAGCTCCGGGTAATGTGCGGTTAGCGCATGGATTTATCATGATGGACTGCGGTGGATACAGGTGATTTGGATGTCGTAGGATGATACCACTATGCTACGCATGTCACTAGTGTGGTGGTAGGGAATGTGCAGTGAAAGCGCATATGCCTTGTGAGCTAAGCATGTCACTAGCACGGTAGTAGAGAACATGCGGCCAGAGCACATATGCACTGCAAAAGGCTCTCACTATGAGTGCTCTGCTATTGCTGGCTACCAATGCGATGTTATGGGTGCTAGTAAGCTAACAAACTCCTGCAGAGATAGACAACAATACCTGTGCCTCTACTCCACTAACAGGGAATGAAGTAAGTGGCTAGTAAAGGATAGAGTGGGATGACCTGGGAACAGGCACATTCCACTGAACAGTTCAGAGCAATGGGTCAAAGTACATGGGGGCTGGGCATGCAAATAAGGAAAGCAAAGGTATGAACAGATACTGTGCTGTGGCCCTGTCTGAATGAGCAGGGGACCCCTTATTGCTACAGGTTAGTTGTCAGCAGTACCCACTATTTGGAATGACAATAGGAACCCCTCTTACCTCGAGGCATCTAGGGTGCTTGATTACCTAGGTTGCAGGGGGATGGACCTCCTCTCTGTCATTCCTCTTAGACATTTGGCACAGAATCTTTGCTAGTAAGGAATGCTGGCCCCATGGGGAAGTAGGGGAGTGCAAGAGCCTGTGGATCTATAGGCTCAACACTATGACCACAGAGATGCGAGATTCAATAAAATAAGTGTAACTACACCAAGGAGAAGTAAAACACTTTTTTTTTCCTAAACAGAATTTTGTGACTTCCTACAGATAAAATCTTCAGATGAAAAGGAATCCATTACCTGTATTTTGGAAGAGACATGGATACAGCTCATACTGGTCAGACTTAAAGCAGAAGCACAGAGGCACACTTAAACAAGCTCAAGCTTTTTTGCCCTCACATCTAGAAGTTGAGTTAGTTTCCCTGCTTTCATCCCTTTTTCTTATTTTACAGCATCTTTCCCAGCAATGCCTGGCTTTACTCGCTGCATCTGCAATCTCCCTCATCCTTCTTCTCATCTTTGCTTTTTAGCCAATAGAAACTCACCGAGCAAATTAAAGATGGACAGCTAGGACTACAGATTGAAAAATATCCGAGTAGTAGACTAGTGGTTATATTTAAAGTGGATCATGTAAAACAAAACCCTGGGCAGCTTGTACCCAACTGTTCCATCACATGGATTCTATGAAATCCAGATGCAACCCCCTTAGTCTAGCCACATCTACAGCCTAACCTCTGTAAGGGGAGGGAGGGAGGGAGGGAAGATAGTCCCAACATGGGGCGATAACATAAAACACCCCCATGAAGATGGGAAACCCCAGCTGCACCTTGCCAGCTCTCTGGGAAATGAAGGTCCACGTGAGTTCCCCAAGTCTGTGGAATGCCCCATCCCTAGACAAGGAGTTGGGCGGAAGGAATACTGATGAGAAAGCTGCTTCCAAGCAAGTCCATGTTCAGTGATAGAAATGTAGGTAACCTGCTCATGAGCCGACAGACCTCAGTTATGTTCTCCTATGGTCAGGGTAAGGGCCATGGCTCCCAGGAACAGAGCCATCACTGGAACAGAGCCATCACTGCAGCATAGTCCCCCAGGTGCAACCACGTGCCACTGTGTGATCCTCTATGCAGGGGAGGTGGTGGCCAGACTGTACAATGATGTGCCAGTCCTTCCATTTGCAATTATTTGCATGACCTGCCCCCAACTGTCTTCCACCAATGATGGTGATATGGTCCAGCTGAGCTTCTATCACTAAGCCATTGCCTAATTTCTAATCATTCATCAGCCCTGGCTGTTCTGACATGCCCTCTCCCCTCCAATGTTCATGTGGAGGGGGGCTGGGTACCCCACTGGCTGCCGCTGCAGGGCCATGCTCCCTCTGACATCTGTTTGCCATTCAGGCTTCTGCACCACAACAGGGGGACTAGCTCCATAGGTGCAACACAGTCTCTGTTGTATGTGGGCCAGTGTAGGCATCTTAGGCTCCCAAGGGATGTTTTCAGACTTATGCCCCCTTCCCAGGGCCACACCACAGCCAGCAGCACAGCCACCACAGCCAGCAACACAGCCACAATAATTGTGTGCCAACACTGACAACGTGTGATGGAATCACACCTCTGCTTTGTAGGTCTATGTGTGCTGACTCACCCTGCAAGGCTCTGTCAGAGTTTCTGAGGCTGTCAAGATCTAGTGTTCTTCAGAGGCAGACCCCTTAGGCAGCTGCCTAGTTGTCCATAGAATATGTTGTGGACGTGCTGGCACAATGGATGCAACTGTCAACTGGTAGGAGGCCGGCAGTAGTTGCATCCATACTAGTGGCATCTTTCTGGCCCAGAGGCACCAATAACGCAACCGTGACTGCCCATTCTCTTCTCTAACTGCCCAAACCCTGTCTATTCATACACTGCTCGGGAAGCAAGGCAGTTTTAGCATGGGAGCCTTCTGGCGATGCGCTCCTGGTTAACATGCAGCCAAAATGAGCTTTAGCACCATGCTAAGCCCCACACTCCAGCTATCGTGCTTTAGTAAACATGCCCCTATACCTCCAACCTGATTCATGGTCTCACACATATCTTCAAAGAAAACACTTTCAGCATCTAAATATCAAAGCAAAATAAAAAACTTACATGTCGGTTCACTCAGATAAGTGTTCGCTGATAATTCTGGGTTGATGCTTATTAGCTTTTCTACACAAATCAGTTTGTTCTACGTAAAACTTAAGTTATGAAGTTTAGTCGACCTTGAATATCTGCTCTGTGAGAATGAAGGTTTCATTGGGAATGAAAAACAAACAAAAAATACATTTTTTTTAAATATATAAAATTAATTTTGATGAATTCTGATACATTAAAAAAGAGGAGTTTTTCAGGATCATTGATGTACTGAGCATAAGTCAAGGGCCAGAGAATTTATTGCCTAGGACGTCAGGCTCGTGGGTATCTAAGATACTTTTCTCTTCATGTTTTATCCTAAAGTTTGACTTCAGCGGGCTCTTGAAGATGTTTGGAAAAGTTTGATGTGGTGATATAGATCTTGATTCATTCCTAGAAATGGCATTTTTGTGGTAATGAAGATCTGCTCTAGCAAAGTGCTGCAAATGCAATTATCAATCTGACAGCCATCAGAATTTTCAAAATTTGAACAGACCGATGAGCTATGTGATTGATAAGCACATGACTACACTTAGATGTTCAATTTAAAAAAGGAGAAATTAGGCCTTACCTGCTAATTGTCTTTCCTTGAGTTCTCTCCGGGCCAGGCCAGGACAAATGGGTGATCAATCCGCTCCAGCAGCTGGGGACTGAATATTGACAGCTTTTCCTGACAGCCTACCCAGCAAACCCTGGTGTCAGAAGGTAAGTCTTATCGTAAAAAAGCAGTGATACTCAAACTAGTACTAGAACTCAACCAACCAACCATGAACACTTGCAGACTATGTTGATGAGGAAACAAAGAACCAAGACGCAAAGAACTCCAAGAAGTGGCTTGCCACCCTGAGAAAGAACATTCCATAACCCCAATCAAGTTTTTTTTTTCTCTTTTGTCTTTTTCCCAAAGGAACCTCTGAGTGCTCACGGGGGAATCCCCAGAATCGCCTTTCAACGTACTATACCACAGAGGCATTCCGGCAAAGAGCTCGCCTACAGTCGGCAACTCACCAACACCCCGACGAACTCTCCTTCAGCTCGCAGGATCGCAGACAGCTAGGGCGGGCCCTGGCCTGGCCCGGAGAGAACTCAAGGAAAGACAATTAGCAGGTAAGGCCTAATTTCTCCTTCCTATTCGTCTCTCCGGGCCAGGCCAGGACAAATGGGCAGTACCAAAGCAGTACCTAAAACTGGGAGGGCCCTGCAAGCCCCGCCGAAGCTCCCACTCTGGCATCCTCCCGTGCCTGAACATCCAATCTATAATGCTTCGCGAACGTATGTAGGGAAGCCCATGTCGCTGTACGACAGATCTCCACCGGCGGAACCAACGCATACTCCGCCCAAGAGGCCACCTGCCCCCTAGTCGAATGAGCTCCTAGTCCCACTGGAACCAGCTTGCCCTCGGCCTCACAGGCTGCTCGTATAGCATGCTTTACCCAGCGTGCGATAGACGCTTTCGTAGCCGCCTTACCCTTAGCCGACCCCCCGAAAAGGACAAATAACCTGTCGGATTGTCGAAAAGACTCCGTCGCCTTCAAATAGCTACGCAACACACGACCCAAATCCAGCCGCCAAAGCGCATGATCCAGCTTTCCACCTGACGGCTCCAAAAATGTGGGAAGCGAAACGACCTGGTTCACATGAAAACTAGAAACCACTTTCGGCAGGAACGATGGCACCGTACGCAAAACCACTTTTTCTGCTGAAAAATGAAGATACAGCTCTCTACACGAGAGGGCTTGCAGGTCTGAAATCCGTCTCGCCGAGCACAACGCCACCAAAAAGGCCGTTTTCCAGGACAACTCTCGAAGGTGCTCAGACCCCGTCGCCACAAACGGAGGTTCCGTCAACGCCTGTAACACCAAATTCAAATCCCAAGGAGGCACGTGTCTCACCGGAGGTCTAATGTTTCTGGCAGCCCGCAGAAAACGTAGCACGTCTGGATGTGAAGAACGTGGACTACCCTGCACTTTACCTCTGTAGCAAGCCAGCGCCGCCAGCTGTACTCTTAGCATGCTCAGAGCCAGTCCTTTATCCAGGCCCCCCTGAAGGATCTCTAAGATGTCGGGGAGCTGTGCTCCCCAGGGCGTAACTCGGCGTTCGCTACACCACGCTTCAAAAAATCTCCATACCCTAATGTATGCTAACGAAGTGGACCGCCTTTGGGACTGTAACATAGTGTCTATTACTGACTTTGAGTAGCCCCTACGTCGCAAACGCTCCCTTTCAAGAGCCAAGCTGTAAGCAAGAACCGATCCACCTGCGGCATGAACACGGGCCCCTACCATAACAGGTCGATCCGGACGGGCAACCGCCAGGGAGGAGCCACTAGGAGTCTCACCAGATCGGCATACCACGGCCGCCTGGCCCAATCCGGAGCCACTAGAATCACCGTACCTGTGTGGCTCGCAATCCTTTGAATGATCCGCTCCAAGAGCGGCCACGGGGGAAACACGTAAAGAAGCCGACCTTCCGGCCAAGGCTGCACCAGGCCGTCGAGCCCTTCCGACATGTGCTCCCTGCGCCTGCTGAAAAACTGAGCCACTTTGGCACTGGACAGGATCGCCATGAGATCCATGACCGGGCGACCCCAACACCGTGCTATCTCCTGAAAAACGTCCTCGTTCAATTCCCATTCCCCGGGGTCCAGGGAATGGCGACTGAGATAATCGGCTTGAACGTTGTCCTTTCCTGCCACATGCACTGCTGAAAGCACTAAAAGATGGAGTTCTGCCCAGTGAAACAAGAGCGGACTCTCCTCTAGCAACACCGCACTGCCGGTGCCCCCTGCCTGTTTATGTAAGACACCGTCACTTGATTGTCGGAGAATACTCGCACCGCTTTTCCCTCGAGCACTTCGACAAACTCCAACAGCGCCAAGCGCACCGCCCTGAGCTCCAGGCAATTGATCGACCAAACGCTCTGCTCTGCCGTCCACGTCCCTTGCGCTATACGTGCCATACGAGCTCCCCAGCCGGAGAGACTCGCATCCGTCGTGAACAAGATCCAATCTGGAACGTTCAGCGGGACTCCGGCGTACAAGTGGGCTGGAACCAACCACCATTGAAGACTGCTCTGTACCTCTTCCGGACACGGCAGTCTCCGCGAAAGAGGATGACGTTGCGGCGACCAACGGGACAATAACGCCTGTTGCAGAGGACGCATAAGAGCCCTGGCCCACGGAACCAGATCCAAGGCCGCCGCCATCGACCCTAACACCTGTAGGTATCTCCAGTCCGTCGGAGCTTTTATGCGCAGGAACGCCAACACCTGAGCCACAAGCTAGTGCCCTCTCTCTTCCGGAAGAGACACTGAACCTACCGCCGTGTCGAAGAAATCCCCGAGATAGGTTAACTACATGGCCGGATCCAAACGGCTCTTCACCCGGTTGATAACCCAGCCTAACTGCTCGAGAAACTCCACTACACGAGTGGTGGCCGCGACCGACTCCTCCCGAGACGCCGCCCGGATGAGCCAGTCGTCGAGGTAGGGATGGACTTGAATCCCTTCCTTTCTCAGCGCTGCCGCCGCCACAACCATTACCTTGGTAAATGTCCGTGGCACAGTAGCTAGACCAAACGGTAACGCTCGGAATTGAAAGTGGCCCATGGGAACTGCATACCGCAGGAATTTCTGATGCTCCCTGCGAATCAGGATGTGCAAATATGCCTCCGTCAGATCTATAGACGTAAGCACCTTGTCCTGTCTTACTGAACGGATAACGGACCGCAAAGTTTCCATCCAGAAATGTGGCACTCGCAAAGCCCGATTCACATTTTTGAGATCCAGAATAGGCCGAAAAGAACCTTTTCTTTTTCTTTTTTTTTTTTTTTTTTGTATCAATCAAGAACACCCTATTTGATGCTCTGGGGAGCTGAGCAATCAGACGTCCTATCCAGCTGCTGAGGACTGAAAGACTGATCTTCTGACACCAGGGGGAGGTGGGTAGGCTGTCAGGAAAAGCTGTCAGTATTCAGTCTGCAGCTGCTGGAGCGGATTGATCACCCATTTGTCCTGGCCTGGCCCGGAGAGACAAATAGGAAACATTTTTAACTGAAATGAAAACTTTCAATACTTAAATTTAAAAAAGCTTGCCAGTTCCAGAATTTTATGCCATTGAAACCAATGTCTGCAATCTGAAAATTGTCAAATGAAGGTGGATGCTCTCCTGGTATGCTACTGGCATTTAACTGCCTATGTCATAGAAGACTTAACATTTTCTGTCTTTATGCAAATTAGCAAGGGGAGGTAATATTTCCTTCTTCAACTGGGAACCATTTATTTACAGATGGCAACTACTCATTCTAGGGTAATTAAATTCAGGAACTAATTGGCAAGATTTTTATACATTCTATAAAAAGTATTGGAAATTTTCATTTCAGTTCAAAACGTTTTTCAAATTGAGCATCTAAGTGTGGTCATGTGCTTGTTGATCACATGAAGGCACATTTTAAAAAGGAGGTCCAAATGCAATCTGAAGTTTCAAAACCAGAACATCTGGAAAAAAGGAAAGTACATCCAAGTTCAGGAACAATTTCACAAATGTGGATGTGCTCAATATGGATGTCTGTGGGATCGTCTACATAGACATCCCTAATATAGTATTTAATACTAGGAACACATCTAAGACATGCAGTGGTGGTGCAAATACAGGCACTTTTATTTAACAGACAAAAAATAATGTTGTGATTGTGGAGCATACTGAGGATAGTACAGTGGTATCCTGAATACACCAGCCATATGTTTTAGGGTCCAAACAAGCACTTTCCCAATGCTTGTTTGTGCCTGGAGTAGGTCCAAAGTTGAACAAAGTTGCAGGCGTCCCCAAGTTTTCTGAAATTGATAAGGGACGTCTATGCCTGTCGCTTAGCACCATACATGCCTTTGCTATGTCCTCTGCCTACTTGGATGTCCCCACAGCGGAGACATCTTAAAAAGACATTTGTAAAATAGCTATGGAAATGTCTCAGCAATTTGATGTCCCCATGCATGGTTTTGTTGTTCAAATCATACCTAAGCTTCTTAAAATGATCCCCACAGCCTACTCGTCTGCTAAAAATTTTTAAAACTCTGATGGGCATCAGTGCGATAAATGCAGTGTGCACAGCTGTGTTGAGGTGGATTCTCAGATGTATTTCAGAGAAAATGAGGTGTCATTAAAGCTCTTTTCAGTTAATATTTGCAATGCTATTTGAAACAAGAATAAGTAAGTTTTATTTCCACTTTGAAATTTAGATAACAAAAATGTTTTTTTCTGGAAGTCCTCCTTGATAAAGCAGTTATCAGTGAAGCCACTGCTTAGGTTGGAGGTGGATATTTCTATAAGATGGCAGGCATCTGTTCTTTAGCTAACCATCCAGTATAATATGAGAATCATCTTTGGGCAGCATCTATCAAGATACATTTTTTTTCAGCTTTAAAAAAAGGTGTTTCTGCAATCAATGGGCTATTTTTTCTTCAGTGCATGCTAGCATTTAAGAATGTGTTATTGAAATGTATAGCAGTAAAGACTGATGTAAATAATAGGTTTTTATTTTGCAAACAGTGATGATTTAGTAAGTCTAGAGGCCCATCAGTGATTGGCTGGGTTTACTGAGCTTGCCTCTTTTTCTCTCTAAAAGATGACAGGTGTACCACACTTTATGATTATAATAATTATTTGAACAACATATACTGAACATTTTAATAATTATGTTTTTAAATAGTAAATATGCCTTAATATAAATGGTAAAATTTAATTTAAAAAACATTTATATACTGCCCTTATGATCCAGCATTCAAAGTAGTTCACAACTATAAAAACAATACAATCACAGAACAAAAAAAAAGCCCAAATAGAATTACAATTCTACTAATAAGGACAGAGCTTTCCCACCTGCCCAAGAAAGAGTCCATCACTACCCATTGCCCTACTACTTAGGGAAATGTCTAACCTCTGCCAAAACACTTTACAGTCCTGTTCCTGATGCAACGTCAAGGGTAACCGATCTCACAGTGCCAGATGCACCTGATCAATATCTAAAATACAAAGCAAGTGATCCTGAGTGGAATGCAAAGCCTTAGCTGGCTGATACCACTCCAACAATACACAAAAATAGACCAGATGGCCTTCATGCAACACCTTAAAAGTCAGACACAACAACTTAAACACACTCCTCTCTCATACTGGGAACCAGTGCAGATCTCTCAAAACATTTTGCCACCGACTCCCACCTTCTCTGTCCAGAGAACATTCGTGCAACAACATTTTGGACTATCTACAACTTTCGCAGCAAATAGCCTGATAGTCCAACATAATGATTGCAATTATCTAGTATTGATGTAACTATCACCTGAGTTACTGTTCCCATTGCATCCTCATCTAAAAAAGGCTTTAACTGCCTAACCAAACACAACTGTCCATATGCCGAACTTACCACTTTCGAGACCTAAACCTGCAGTATCAGGTCCTCATCCAGCTGTACACCCAGATCTTAAATAATGACAATCTCTTACCTTCAATACAAGGCCAACTTCCCAGGTTTTCCCAATTCAAAGAGCCACGCAAGAATACCTCTCACCTTTGAGTATTTAAACCCATATTATACTACCACAGTCACTAACCTATTCCCTTCCAGACAAACATTCAGTGAGTGAATCTTCGTCACACTATCTCTCCCCCCCCTCCCCCCCAGGGAACCACCATTTGAATATCATCTGTGCACAAAATCCCCAAACATCATATTCTTCAAGCAGCTGGCCTCATAAAAATGAAAAAAAGCACCAGGGATAGCATGGACTCTTGTGGAACTCTGCAGGGCAACAGAAAAATTCGTGACAATTTCTCACCCAAATGCATTCTAAATCATCTGTCCCGCAGAAAAGAGACCAACTAGGCCAACACTTTTCCCACTATGCCAACTTGTTTATGTCAATGCTTTTTATTTGTTGAAACTTCACTTCACTTCAAGGAAAGAGGTAAAAAATCAGCACTAAGGTGAAATTAGACCTTACCTGCTAATTTTCTTCCTGTAGTCCCTCCAGGCCAGTCCAGAAAAGTGGGTTATGCACACCAACCAGCAGGTGGAGAATGAGGAACACTTTCTAAGTGCAGTATAAGTAGCCTGTGCTCATTGAGAAGAGCCAGTATTTGACCCTCACCATGCAGAAACAAAAACCTCAAGGCCAACCCCCTAACTTCATCCAGTCCCTTCCAGGGAACAGAAGGGGGTGACCCAAAACATGCAGAAGCCTTGCGCCCTAGGACACTAACCCCCACCGGCTTCTGGAACATATATGAACCCACGTCCAAGTCGTCCATAGTTGCCATGACCACCTACATGGCCAAATAATATCTGCTTTGAATTGCATTCATTTTGAGGTTTTTTAAAATATTTTTTTTATGTCAGAGTAACAATGAAACAAGATGAAGCACAAGGCCTCCAGAAAGATACACCTACACACCACACCACGCCACACATACATCCCGCTCCCCCCCCCCACACGCTTATGTGGAAACACGCTGGACTCCCAAAAGAAGACTGAATGAAGGATGGGTCCTGGACTGGACTGGAGGGACTACAGGAAAGAAAACTAACAGATAAGGTCTAATTTCACCTTCCAGGGTATCCCTCCAATCCATTCCAGACAAGTGGGATGTAGCAGAACAGTACTAACACACCGGGAGGGACTCGAAGCCCCTTCGTGCAGCACCGTCACCTCAAAACACGCATCATGCTGCATCTGCAGATTCAGGGGGTAATGCTGCACAAACATGGAAGGGAAGACCAAATGGCTGCCCAACAGATGTCGAGGGGAGGGACCCTCGCCCTCTCAGTCCAGGAGGTGGCTTGAGCCCTAGTCGAGTGAGCCCAAAGGCAGATAGGCAGACTCGATCGCCTCTCAAATCCAGCATGCTATTGAGGCCTTGGAGGCTGCTTCCCCTTGCAGTGCCCACCAAAGAGGAGAAACAACCTCTCCAAGCGCCGGAAAGGCTGTGTCACTGCAAGATAACGCTTCAGAGCCCTGCGAAAAGCGAGCTTCCGTAGCAGGGAGTATTTCGCGGAATCTTGATGCTGCTCGAACAAGGGCAGAGTAATTGCCTGGTTAAAGTGGAAATCCAAAACCACCTTAGGCAGGAAGGAAGGTACGGTCTGCATGATCACTTTCTCCTTTTTTTCTTTTTTTTAATGGCTTTTATTATAACTGAAGTGCAATACATTAAATTCAACCACAATACAACGAAGAATAAAAAAGAAACAGCCCATCATATACCATACATTCATGTAACTGTGCTGGGATCTATTGTATTATTAGAACGTAATGCCCATTCTGTTAATGTAGTATGCACACCAATGCATCTCCCCTAGATTCAAACCACAGCAGTGGAAAACGAATCTCGAGTGCCCAATTTTCTGAGGAGGTCATGGCTGAATGGGTTTTGCGCTAAATAAGCAACTTCATATAATCTATGAAAACAGATCAAGTCCCATCAATAATCTACTGCCAAATGGGTGGATTCTTTCCAGTGTACTAATATCAATTTCAGTGCTAGGCAATCATTAAATCAAACAGCTGGTGATCTACTTTCTGTAATGAGGGTATACCAGCCAGTGACTTAAAGATGGCAATACATTCAAACTCAACGAGTTCCTCAAGGGTCAGCTCTCACCATTGATATTTAACATTTTCATTCAACCAATTTGTTAAATTATTCAATCATTCAATATTCACTATCATATTTATGCAGATGTTATGATTTATATGCCAATCAACTTACAAAGTCCTGATTTTACAAACATCGCTAACTGCTTCACTAATATTAACTCCTGGCTAGCCTCTTGCAATATGTCCATAAATCTCAATAAAACAGAAGCCTTATTTATCACCAGACACACACGTTTCATTCCACCAAACACAATAACTATAAATGGAACTGTGCTTAAGATAAAACAAGAAATACGCTACTTGGGTATAATACTACAACACCACTTAACATTCTCTATACACATTAAAAATGTTATCAAATGTGTTTATTACAAAATTAAGACAATGCAGCACCTAAAACCTCTCAAACACGCAAGATTTTCGTACAGTCTTACAAGCCCTTATTTTTCCACACCTGGATTTCTGCAACATCATATTCCAAAACCTATCAAAGGTAGCAGTTCATCCCCTACAACTGGCCCTCAATATAGCAGCATGCACTTTATCCAATTTATGCACGAACACATAAGTCCTTCATTAAAGCAACTCCATTAGTTATCCATCACAGAACGCTCAAGATTTAAAGCCATACTCACAACCTTTAAGGTGCTCAACAGTTTATCATCCATCTACTTTGCTCCTTACTTCATGAAACTAAGGACAACCGTTGAAGGATTTCAGGATCACAGAATACTTTAAACACCCCAGGACTTTTTATTAAATCGAACACTACTACATCAAGACGTGCATTCTCTCTTTATGCTCCAAAACTCTGCAATTCAATCTCATCTAACTTACGTGCCATAAAGCATAGTTACTCACCTGTAACAGGTGATCTCCGGGAACAGCAGGAATTTAGTCCTCACATATGAGTATCGTCGGTACCGATGGAGCCTGCACGGGAACGCTCCCCAGTGTCCAATTAGAAAGCTTTTGGGAGCATCCCACAGCGCCTGCGTGCTGCCTTCCTGCCTTTCCCAACTGCCTCTCTCCAGTTGAGTTTTAAAGCTGAGACAAAGAGAGAGAGAGGGATAGGGAAAGAGATAGATAGAGAGATACAACTCCTAGGGGAGGTGGGTGGGTTGTGAGGACTAAATTCCTGCTGTTACAGGTGAATAACTATGCTATCTCCAGGAACAAGCTTTAGATGCCAGGGAGAGACCCCAGAAGTTGTGCGTCCCTGAGAAGGGCTCCACTTCCCCCCATGGATCTCTGGCATCCTACTACGGATGGTGGGTAGGAGTTGATTAGGTATGGAACAGGTGTTGGAGAACAGCCTGACCAAACAAGGCATCCCGGCGGGAGTCCTTGTCCAAGCAGTAATGGGCTGTGAAGGTATGAATTGAGGCCCAGGTGGCTGCCCGACAGATGTCGTCGATAGACACAGAGTGCAGATGAGCCATTGAAGCTGCCCTGGCTCTCACATTGTGAGCTGTGACAGGGCCCTCCAGAGGAAGATTCTTACTCTGATAGGCAAAGGATATACACTGAGAAAATCCAGTTAGATAGTGTTCTCTTGGAGACTGGAAGTCCCAAGTGAGAAGGATCAAAAGCAACAAAGAGTTGAGAGGACTTTCTATGTTGCTGTGTTCTTTGTAAGTAAAAGGCTAAAGCTCTTTTACAGTCCAAAGTATGAAGGTTTCTTTCTGCATTAGATGCATGAGGCCTTGGAAAGAACACAGGTAGGTAGACCGCTTGGTTTAGATGAAAAGGCGAGACCACCTTTGGCATAAAGTGTGGATGAGTCCTAAGGACTACCTTGTCATGATGGAACCTTGTATAAGGTGGATCAGCTACTAATGCTTGCAACTCACTAATGCGACGTGCTGATGTGATTGCAATGAGAAAGATAACCTTCCAAGAAAGGAATTTTAATGAGGTAGTAGCTAAGGGTTCGAAAGGTGGCTTCATGAGCTGACCAAGAACAAGGCTTAAGTCCCATGTCAACGGTGGTGGCTTAATGGGAGGCTTGCTTAGAAGAAGGCCTCTCATAAATCTTGCTATAAGAGGATGGGAGGAAATAGGCCGTTCATTTAGAGGCTTGAAAGAAGCTGCAATAGCACTCAAATGGACTCTTACTGAGTTAGTTTTAAGTCCTGCATTGGATAAATGAAGGAGATACTCCAGCAATGATTCCAGAGGTATCACAAGGGGGTTAAGACCCTTCTGCGAACACCATATGGTAAACCTTTTCCACTTGAAAGCATAAGAGCGTCTTGTGGAAGGCTTCCTGGAAGCATAAAGGATATCCTTTATTTGCTGAGGGAGGTTAAGATCATGGAGATCTAGGCCTTCAGCAACCAAGCCCTGAGATGCAGAGACTGAGGACTGGGATGCCATAACATTCCGTCCTCCTGAGATAGGAGATCTGGAGCAGATCCTAACTCTAGCGAGGGAGCTTGAGAGAGATGTAGAAGCAGAGGGTACCACACTTGCCGTGGCCAATGTGGAGCTATGAGAATCATACGACTTCTGTCTCTCTGAAGCTTGAACAGGGTTTTGGGAATTAGGGGAATGGGTGGAAAGGCATACAGGAAGTCTTGACCCCAGTAAAGGAGGAAAGCATCCCTGGCCTGAGCCCCCTGAGCCGGGGTTCTGGAACAGAACCGGGGAAGTTTGGCACTCCACGGACTTGCAAAGAGGTCTATGTCCGGGGTTCCCCAAATTTGAAAAATCTTGGCTACCTGGTCTGCATGTAGAGACCACTCGTGTGGAAGCAGAACTCGATTGAGTCTGTCTGCCCAAGAGTTTTGAATGCCTGGAAGATACACTGCCAGGAGATGAATCTGATGCTCTCTGGCGAGGGCCCATAGTCGCAAAACTTTGTTGCAAAGCGACAGAGAGCCTGTTCCCCCCTGCTTGTTCATGTAGAACATGGCTACCTGATTGTCCGTATGAATGAGGACTGTCTTGTAGCTGAGCAGGGTGTGGAACACTCGAAGAGCAAGGAAGATTGCTCTGAGTTCCAAGAGATTGATATGTAGATGAGTCTCTTGTGGAGACCAGGTGCCCTGGGTGGAGAGGTCTTGCAGATGAGCTCCCCAACCCATCAGAGAAGCATCTGTTGTGAGAGTTGCCTGGGGTAAGGGTTGTTGAAAAAGGGACCCCAGCAACAGGTTTTGAGTGGACTTCCACCACTGGAGGGACAAAATAAGGCGACTTGTATTTGCTATTTTGTCTGACAGGCATCCTGATGCCTGGGTCCATTGAGTGGATAAGGTCCACTGAGCTGCCCTCATATGGAGGCGAGCATAGGGAACCACATGCACAGTAGATGCCATGTGGCCTAGTAGTTGTAGCATTTCTCAGGCAGTGAGATGAGGTTTTAGCACTGCTTGAGAAGCTAACTGCACCATGCGAAGGCAATGGGCCTGTGGGAGATAGGCCCTTGCCTTTCTGGTATCCAGCAACGCTCCTATGAACTCTAAAGACTGAGTGGGAGTTAGACTGGATTTTGGGATGTTTATTACCAGACCCAAATACTGAAGGATATGCATTGTGCAGGATAGAGAGGTCCTGGCCTCTGACTCTGTTGGGGCTCGAATGAGCCAGTCGTCTAAGTAGGGGAAGACTAATATCCCTAGAGTGTGGAGAAATGCTGCTACCACAGCCATGCATTTCGTGAACACCCTTGGTGCTGAGGCCAGGCCAAATGGAAGCACCCTGTATTGATAGTGCTTTCCTTGAAAAAGGAACCGAAGGAACCTTCTGTGAGTTGGATGGATGAGAACATGGGTGTACGCATCCTTGAGATCTAGAGAACAAAGCCAATCCTGACTCTGAAGGTATGGCAGCAGAGTTCCAAGAGAAATCTTGAATTTCTCTTTGACAAGGAATTTGTTCAATTCTCTGAGGTCCAAGATAGGTCTGTATCCCCCTGTTTTCTTTGGGATAAGGAAATAGGGGGAGTAAAACCCTGTTCCCTGCTGATGGATGGGTACTTCTTCTATTGCCCCTTGGGCAAGAAGCATAGTGGCCTCCTGACCTAACAGGTTGATGAGAGAGGTCGGAGAATTGAACTACCTTATCATTGTGGGAGGGGGCATGCCCGAAAAATGAAGCTTGTACCCCTCTTTTATGATGGAGAGTGTCCAATGCTCTGCTGTTATCTGCCCCCATCTGGGGGCAAAGTAACACAACCTTCCTGGAATGGTGGAAGGCTCTGGTCCAATGAGAGCCAGGAAGGCTAAGTTCTCTAGCTGAAAGTTAAAGGCCTTGTGGAGGCTGAGACTGCTGGGACGGCTGAGGCTTAGCAGTCTTTGCCTTTCTTTGTTTGGGTGGTTGCTGACCTTTCCTGACAAGCTGACCTGCAGAACGTCCCTGCTGAGAATAAGCAGGATAATATCTTTTCTTTTTAGAAAAGAATGGTTTCTTGAAAGATTTCTTTCTTGCAGGATCAGCTGTGGACTTGGATAATCTATCCAAGATGGAGTTGTCAGCATCCAACTCATTGGCCTTTTCCTGCCAATCTTTACCAAACAGGTTCTCACCAGTACAAGGAATATTTCCCAGTTTGTCTTGTACCCAGAGCTCCAGATCAGATGCCTGGAGCCAAGCAATTCTATGTGCACCTATGGCAATGGCAGAGGTTCTGCTTATGCACTCAAAACAGTCAAAAGCTGCACAGTTGACAAATTTAGAAACATCCTGGGCATGCTTGACCAATGTAAGAAAATCCTGTCTTCTATCCTCAGGAAGAAGAGGGCTCAAAACCTCTAAATCTCCTGTGACTTCCTTAAGGAACATTCCCATATATAAGATATAGGAACTGATCCTGGCAGAAAGCATGGAAGCTTGGAAGACACGATGTCCAAAAGCATTCAAAGTTCTACACTCATGTCCTGGGGGATTAGAGGCATGCCTCTTTGCACTCTTGATCCTTCTCATAGCTGATTCCACTACAATAGAGTGATGAGGAAGCTGAGTTTTTTGGAAACCAGGACAAGGAGGGACTCGATACAGAGTATTCCGTCTACGAGAATGAGGCGAGGTGGTAAGAGGTGTCTCCCACATTCTTAACATGAAATCATGCAAGATCTCATGGATGGGCAAGGTAGCTGCCTCCTTAGGAGTTTTGGGATATTATAAAATTTCCAACTCCTTTGCTCTGGGCTCTGTGTCAGGGGCCACAGTAATGGACAGACCCCGAGCCACCTCCCTGATAAAATCCTGAAAGGAAATATCCTCTGGAGGAGACATCCTGTGCTTAGGGGAGGAGGGCTCCTCTGGGAGAAGCATTCCTGCATCGACAGAACTATCAGAATCCTCAGATTCTTCTGAGGACTTGAAGTACCACCTGTCTTGAAGAGCCTGATACCCGTACCGAATGAAGTCGGTACCGGGAGTAATCAGTACCGGGAGTAATCAGTACCGGAAGGCATCGGATGACTGGGTGCAGGCAATGCGGACCCCGATGTCGATGCTATCGGTACCGGTACCAGTTGAAATGTCTGACACGGTTCCGAGGGTGTCGATGCTGCAAGGAGAGCCGCCAGACTGCGCTCAATAGCCAGGACTCTCTGGTCTATCGATGTTGCTGATGCCTGGATGTCGGTACCAGAGAAGATCGCCGGTACCCCAGAGCATGGCACCAGTAGTTCTGCCGAGGTTGAGACCTCGAGAACGTCCTGGAGCCCCGATAATGCTTTGGAAGCCGAAGCCTCCCGCCGGGGCAATTTTACCGGTGCAGAATTTTCAAGGGCAACGCCAGAGGCATCTCGATGCTTAGAAAGAGATCTACCCTTTGAGGACCGGCCAGACTTGTGTTTAGTTACCTGAGATCCACGGGAGGAAGACAAAGCCCTGGAAGACGTTGATGCCACCGAAGCTGCATCAGAGGGAAACAGGGTACTGAGCTTGGCAGCTTGGTTCTGTCGACCTCTCTTGGACATACATTCCAAGATGGAATGGTCAGGACCTAAACATTTCAGACACCACTCATGGGTGTCTGTGACGGAGATGGTACCGCCACACTTGGTGCACTTTTTAAAACCCGAAGAGGGTTTTTCCATTGTGGAAAAAATCTTGGGCCTAAGGGCCAAAAAGGCGCGTGCACCTGGAAAAAATGGGAAAAAAGTACTAAGAAATTTTTTTTTTTTTTAAAGAAAAGAAAGAAAGAAAAAACGGCGGTACTGGTAAAGCATTGAGGAAGGCAGACGCGACCACAAAAAAAGAAGGAAAATTTTCTGCAGTGACAGGAACACGACCTGCTGGCTCAGCGGAAAACGAAGAACTGGAGAGAGGCAGTTGGGAAAGGCGGGAAGGCAGCACGCAGGCGCTGTGGGATGCTTCCAAAAGCTTTCTTACTGGACGCTGGGGAGCGTTCCCGCGCAGGCTCCGTCGGTACCGACGATACCCATATGTGATGACTACATTCCTGCTTGTTCCTGGAGATAGGACTTACTATCCTTTTGAAGGGCTCTAAAGACATCTATTTTCATCCTGCTTTACTGTAGAGAACATGTAATTTAACTTGATTTAACCTCTGTAATCTTTTTTATTCCCACCCAGCTTCTTCTTTCATTCCACTCTTCCACCCTCTTGAATTTGTTATATTGTTAAAATCTATTAAGTTTTGTTTAATGTAAACTGCTTTGACCTCCAAGATAAAGTGGTATACAAAAACTTTAAAAAAAATATGATAGGTGTGTTTCCCTCAGCCTAAGGATTTTCGTGATCCGTGACCAAATTTGTTGTCAGCAGTAATCTACACTGGGGCAGTGGTAAAGCATATGTACCGATAGAGGCAGCACATGGCCAGCTAAATTCAAGTTGGGGCTTCCATTTTGCCACCATCAAGGGAGTCAAATAGGCTGTGTGAGCAAGGAAATATAACATTTGGGTGAGAGAAGCGGCCCTAGAGTGAAAGTAGACCTTACCTGCTAATTGGCATTCCTTGAGTGACTCCAGTCCAGTCCTGCACCTCTGGGAAGTCAACCTCCTCCAGCAACTTGGAGACTGAGCATGTCATCTTTCAATGACATCAGTGAACTAAGGCAGCTGGCTCCTTCTTCCAGCTTCAGTAACCTATTGACAAAGCAGACTCACAGGAGCAACAAATAAGTAATCCAATTGTTTAAATTTAACTAGCTCTATCAACCTTGAGTCCCCCTGACTCCTTCCCACTAGAACGAAGAGGCTTACCTGTGCACTGCCTAGCCACAAAAAGATGGCCATCCAAAAACTTAGAGTGTAAGTAAAAAAAACCATATAACTCCTTGGTAGCATTCTTCAGGCCTGGGGTCGTGATGCTTATCTACCTTAAACCAACAGGGAGGATTCCAGGACTGGATTGGAGTTACTCAAGGACGCCAATAAGCAGGTAAGGTCTAATTTCACTTTTCTTATCATACCTCCAGTCCAGTCCCCCACCTCTGGGATGTAACAGAGTAGTTCTATCGTCAGGAGGGACCCGTGACTCCGGCCTGAAAGCACAGTTACTTACCTGTAACAGGTGATCTCTGGGAACAGCAGGAATAAGTCTTCACATATGGGTACGTCGGTACCGACGGAGCCTGCGCGGGAACGCTCCCCAGCTTCCCAAAAAGGAAAGCTTTTGGGAGCATCCCACAGCGCCTGCGCGCTGCCTTCCCGCCTTTCCTAACCGCCTCTCCCCAGTTCGAGTTTTAAAGCTGAGACAAAGAGAGAGAGGAAAGGAAAAATAGATAGAGAGATACAACTCCTAGGGGAGGTGGGTGGGTTGTGAAGACTTATTCCTGCTGTTCCCAGAGATCACCTGTTACAGGTAAGTAACTGTGCTATCTCCAGGAACAAGCAGGAATGAGTCTTCACATATGGGGACTCCCTAGCTAGAGATGCCTGGGAGATCCCCAAGGTTATGAGACCCTGGGAAGGGCTCTATCTCCTCCTATGGATCTCAGGCATCCATCCAGGGAAGGAGGGCAGGAGTTGATTAAGCATGGAACAGGTGTTTGAGAACAGCCTGACCAAACAAGGCATCCCGGCGGGAGTCCTTGTCTAAACAGTAATGGGCTGTGAAGGTATGAACCGAGGCCCAGGTGGCCACTCTACAGATCTGGTCGATGGACACAGAATTTAGATGAGCCATAGAGGTGGCCATGGCCCTCACATTATGAGTTGTGACATGGCCCTCCAGAGAAAGGTTCTTACTCTGGTAGGCAAAAGAAATACACTGAGCATGTCCTCTTAGAGACTGGAAGTCCCAAACGAGAGGGATCAAAGGCAACAAAGAGTTGAGAAGACTTTCTATGTTGCTGTGTCCTTTGTAAGTAAAAGGCAAGAGCTCTCTTACAATCCAGGGTATGAAGATTCCTCTCTGCACTTGATGCATGAGGACCTGGAAAAAAGACAGGTAAATATACCTCTTGATTAAGATGAAAAGGTGAGACCACTTTAGGCATAAAGTGTGGATTGGTCCTAAGGACTACCTTATCATGATGAAACCTTGTATAAGGTGGATTAGCCACTAAGGCCTGCAGTTCACTGATGCGGCGAGCTGAGGTGACTGCAATGAGGAAAATAATCTTCCAGGAAAGAAATTTCAAGGAGGTGGTGGCTAAAGGTTCAAAAGGTGGCTTCATAAGCTGACCAAGAACCAAATTTAAGTCCCATGCCACCGGAGGAGGCCTAATGGGAGGTTTAGTTAAAGTTAGGCCTCTCATGAATCTTGCAATAAGAGGATGAGAGGAGATAGGCTGTCCATTGATAGGCTTAAGGGATGCTGCAATAGCACTCAAATGGACCCTTACTTAATTCATCTTAAGGCCTGCATTGGAGAGATGCAGGAGATATTCCAATAGAGAATTCAAAGGTAGTGCTAGAGGGTCAAGACCCTTCTCAGTACACCAAATGGAAAACCTTTTCCATTTAAAAGCATAGGAATGTCTAGTAGGTGGTTTTCTGGAAGCATGGAGGATATCCTTCACCTGCTGAGAAAGATTCCAACCTTGAAGGTCTAGGCCTTCAGCAACCAAGCTCTGAGGTGAAGGGACTTGGGGTTTGGGTGCCACAAAGTCCCCTCCTCCTGGGACAGAAGGTCTGGAGCAGCTCCCAAGTCTAGGGAGGGAGCTTGAGAGAGATGTAGAAGTAGAGGGTACCACACTTGGCGTGGCCAGCGTGGAGCTATGAGGATCATGGATCCTTGATCCCTCTGGAGCTTGAACAGAGTCTTGGGAATTAAGGGAATGGGTGGAAAGGCATACAGGAAGTCTTGACCCCAGTGAAGGAGGAAGGCATCCTTGGCCTGAACTCCCTGACACGGAATTCTGGAACAGAACCGGGGAAGTTTGGCATTCCACGGACTTGCAAAGAGGTCTATGTCCGGGGTTCCCCACTCTTGAAAGATTCTGAGTACTTGGTCCATGTGCAGGGACCATTCATGTGGAAGCAGAACTCGACTGAGTCTGTGTGCCCAAGAGTTTTGGATTCCTGGAAGGTATACGGCCAGGAGATGGATTTGATGCTCTCTGGCGAAGGCCCACAATCTTAAAGCTTCGTTGCAAAGCGACAGAGAGCCAGTTCCTCCTTGCTTGTTTATGTAAAACATGGCTACCTGATTGTCCGTATGAATGAGGACTGTCTTGTAGCTGAGCAGGGTATGGAAGACCTTGAGAGCTAGAAAAACTGCTCGGAGCTCCAAGTGGTTGATATGTAGAGAGGTCTCCTGTGGAGACCAAGTGCCCTGAGTGGAGAGGTCTTGTAGATGAGCTCCCCAACCTGTTTGGGAGGCATCTGTTGTGAGGGTTGCCTGGGGCAACAACTGTTGGAAGGGGGACCCCAGCAACAGATTTTGGGTGGACATCCACCACTGGAGAGACCAAAAGAGGCGCCTGGAGGTTGCTATTTGGTCTGAGAGAGCCCCTGATGCTTGAGTCCACTGGGTGGACAAAGTCCATTGAGCTGCTCTCATGTGAAGGCGAGCATAGGGTACCACATGCACTGTGGATGCCATGTGGCCTAGCAGTTGTAGCATCTCCCGGGCAGTTAAATGGCTCTTTGACTGAATCTGGGAGGCTAACTGCACTAGGCGTAGGCAACGGGCCTGAGGAACATAGGCCCTTGCAGTGGTAGTATCCAGCCAGGCCCCTATGAACTCTAGGGACTTAGGGGTGAGCTGGGACTTTGGGAGGTTTACCACAAGTCCCAGATACTGCAGAATGCGCCTTGTGCAGTCCAGGGAAGTCTGGGCCTCTGACTGAGATGGAGCTCGGATGAGCCAGTCGTCCAGGTATGGGAATACAAATATTCCCAGAGTGCGTAGAAATGCAGCTACTACTGCCATGCATTTGGTGAACACTTTTGGAGCAGAGGCCAGACCGAAAGGAAGCACCCTGTATTGGTAATGCTTTCCTTGGAAAAGAAAACGGAGGAACCTTCTGTGAGATGGATGGATGAGGACATGTGTGTACGCACCCTTGAGATCTAGAGAACAAAGCCAATCCTGACTCTGAAGGTATGGAAGGAGAGTGCCCAGAGAAAGCATCTTGAATTTCTCCTTGCATAGAAATGTGTTCAATTCTCTGAGATCTAATATGGGTCTGTAGCCCCCTGTTTTCTTTGGGATCAGAAAGTAGGGGGAGTAAAACCCTGACCCCTGTTGAAGAAGAGGTACTTCTTCTATTGCCCCTTGGGCAAGAAGGGCAGCCACCTCCTGACCTAGAAGGTCGAGGAGAGATGTTGGAGAATTGAAATGTCTCACCATGGTGTGAGGAGAAAGGTTTGAGAAATGAAGCTTGTAGCCCTCCCTTATGATGGAGAGGGTCCACTGCTCTGCTGTAATTTGCTCCCATCTGGGAGCAAAATGAGCTAACCTTCCTGGAATGGTGAGAGGCTCTGGCTGTTTTAGAGCCAGAAAGGCTAAGTTCTCTAGCATCAAGTCAAAAACCCTGAGGAGGCTGGGTCTGCTGAGTTGCAGCAGCCCCTGTAGGCTTAGGCCTGGCCTGGCCTGTTTAGGTTGCTGACGCTTAGCAGCAAAACGACCTGTAGATGATTGTTGGCCAGAAGCAGGATGGAATCTGCCTTTCTTGAAAAAAGACTTCTTGAAAGGTTTTTTCTTGGCAGGAATGGAGGTTGACTTTGAAAGTCTATCCAAAGCCGAATTTTCTGCATCCATTTGAGTGGATTTTATTTGCCAATCTTTGCCAAACAAGTTTTCTCCTGTACAGGGAAGATTTCCCAAGCCATCCTGGACCCAAGATTCTAGATCAGAAGCTTGGAGCCCAGCAATTCTGCGTGCAGCTATGGCAATGGCAGAAGCCCTGCTGGCACCCTCAAAGGAGTCAAAAGCTGCACGGTTGGAAAACTTTGAAATATCTTGAGTATGCTTAATCCAAATAAGAAATTCTTCCCTTTTATCCTCTGGAAGAAAAGGGAGGAAAGTGTGCAGCTTATCTGCAACTTCTTTCAGAAACATACCCATATAAAGACTATAGGAGTTGATTCTGGCAATGAGCATACTGGCTTGGAAGATTTTCCTACCAAAAGCATCCAAGGTCCTGCATTCTCTTCCTGGAGGAGCAGAGGAGTGTCTTTTTGCACTCTTTATCTTTTTCATAGCTGACTCCACCACAATAGAATGGTGAAGAAGCTGTGTTTTATGAAACCCAGGACAAGGAGGGACACGGTACATAGTGTCCAATCTACGAGAATGAGGAGAGATAGTGAGAGGAGTCTCCCATAAGTCAATCATGTGATCATAAAGAATCTCATGAATTGGCAAGGTGACTGCCTCCTTAGGAGCCTTAGAATAACCTAAAATATCCAATTTTTTAGCTCTAGGCTCTGATTCAGAGGTTAATGAAATAGAAAGCCCTTTAGCCACTTCTCTTATGAAGTCTTGAAAGGACAAGTCCTCTGGAGAAGACATTCTTCTTTTTGGAGAAGAAGGCTCTTCAGGAAGGGCTATGGATACTTCAGCAGACTCCTCTGATGCATCAGAATCTTCGGAGGAATCAAAGTATCGACTGTCAGGGTGCTCTTCCAAAGCTCGATACGCGTATCGAGCGGTATCGACATCGGGCGTCATCGGTACCGGTTCGGTACCGATGGGCATCCCTGGACAGGGAACCGCTGCAGTCGGCATCCTGGTCGATGTCGATGCAGTCGGTACCGGTACCGACACTGGTGCTGGTACCGGAGCTGATACCGACAACGAAGTTTGTTGTGGTATCAGCGGCGTCGCAGCTTAAATGAAGGCCGTGATAGCCTGCTGCATGGATAGAACATTCTGATCCATCGACGCCATGAATGCCTGGAATTCGGTACCAGAAGGTTGCGCCGGTACCCCAGGGCATTCTAACAGGTGATCGGTCGAGGCCGTGCCATCGATGTCAACCTGTAACCCCATAGGTGGAGCTTTGGAAGCCGGAGCTTCCCGCCGGGGTTGTTTTGCCGGTGCGGGATCCTCGAGGGCAAGCCCGGAGGCATCTCGATGCTTGGAAGGAGATCTACCCTTCGAGGACCGGCTGGATTTATGTTTGGTTACCTGAGATCCATGGGAGGAAGTAGAAGCCCTGGAAGACGTCGATGCCACTGAAGCTTCATCAGAGGGAAACAGTACATGGAGCTTAGCTGCTCGGTTCTGTAAACCTCGTTTAGACATCAAGGAGCAGGACGAACAATCCAAAATGGAGTGGTCAGGACCCAAACATTTAAGACACCATTCATGGGTGTCGGTGACAGAAATAGTACCGCTGCACTTAGTGCATTTTTTAAACCCGGAGGTTGGTTTTTCCATGAGGAAACTTTCTCGTGAGGCCTAAGGCCCAAAAGAGGAAAAACACACTAAGTGAGGGAAAAATATATTATTATTATTTTTTTTTTATAAGAAAAGAAAGAAAGACCGGCGGTACCGGTCCGACATCGGGGAATGCAGACGCGCGACCAAAGAAATAAAATAAAACAAAGAACTTCTTCAGCGGTGACAGGAACAGAAGAACTGGGGAGAGGCGGTTAGGAAAGGCGGGAAGGCAGCGCGCAGGCGCTGTGGGATGCTCCCAAAAGCTTTCCTTTTTGGGAAGCTGGGGAGTGTTCCCGCGCAGGCTCCGTTGGTACCGACCTACCCATATGTGAAGACTCATTCCTGCTTGTTCCTGGAGATTCACCGCCACACCGAATATAATGTCCCCTGCCGCCTGCATATCCAACTGATAATGTCTTGCAAAGGTGTGGAGAGAGGACCAAGTGGCCCCCCCACCAATCTTGGACGACGGTACAATAGAATACTCCGCCCATGAGGCCACTTGAGCCCAGGTTGAATAAGCTTGCAGCCCCGCTGGCACAGACTTTCCCTTCAATACATATGCCAAGGCGATAGCCTCCCTAATCCAACTGGAAATAGAGGTCTTGGCCGCTGCCTCGCCTTAGCGCGGACCTCCAAACAACACGAAAAACCGATCCGATTTCTGAAACTGAGTTGTTCTCTTTAAAATATGGCGCAATACTCTACGGACATCTAAGAGACTTAAATGCGGATCTGCATTTCTCTCCAGCCTGCCTGAGAGCGCCGGTAGGGAAATTGACTGATTCATGTGAAACACCAATATGACTTTAGGCAAAAAAAAGAGGGCACTGGCCGGAGAATCACCTTTCCCTTTGAGATGAAGAGGAAGGGCTCCCTGTACGAGAGAGCTTGACGGTCTGAAATCCTCTGTGCCAAGAAAATTACCTCCAGAAACAGTCTTAAGAGTTAGATCCTTCAACGATGTAACGTCCAAACATTCAAAAGGCTCTTGCGCCAGTGCCGCCAGCCCAAATAGAGATTTCAAGATGAGACGACAGACCGCACTGGTGGACAGATCTGCTTTACTGCTTTCAGGAACCATACTACATCCGGGTATGCTCCTAACCACACTTCCTGAAGCCTGCCCCTATAACAAGAAATGGCAGCTACCTGCACTCTCAAGAAACTTGAGGCCAAGCCCTTCTCAAGACCCACTTGTAGGAAGGCTACCACATCTGGCATTGTATTTGAGTATGGCCGACACTGTCTTTCCGAGCACCAGGCCTCAAAGACACACCAGACCCGGATATAAGACAGAGAGGTGGACCTTTTCCGGGCCTTCAGCAACGTTGTGATAACCAGACCTGAATAGCCACGCTTTCTTAACTGAGCCCTCTCAAGAGCCAGGCCGTAAGCGAGAATCGCTTCACCTGTGGCACACGCAGCGGCTTCTGGGTCAATAGGTCCACTTGCACCAGCAGTTGCCATGGTCGGTCTGCCTGCAGCCGTTTGAGGTCGGCATACCATTGATGCCTCAGCCAGTCCAGTAATACAAAAATAGTAATGGTCGTCTCGGAGTATAAAATCCAAAAATAAATTGAAATTACTCCAAACAGAAACAAACAATCAAAGTGGGATAATCTCTTCCTGATGGATAGCAGGCTTTATGAGCAAGTCTAAATTAGACAACAGGAGGTCTCAGACCCACATGTGCGCTCGAGCTAATGCTTAGTTGAAAGTCTAGCATTGGCGCATGGTAACATCAACGACCAACCTGAACATTTTCAATTTTTACTTTATCGTTTTTATCTTGCTCATAAAAACCTCCTTTCCCCACCACTTGTATTTCCAAACTGATAATATTCTTGTAATCTTTTAAAGCGCTTAGCTTGATGATGCTTTTATCTTCCACCTCTACGCCTCCCCCGGCACCTTCGTAGCATTTCACTCTGCCAGGAGTTTCATCAGGAGGGTCTAAAAATATACAACATCATCATATATCACCGAGCTCCAAACTATCAACCCACTATCAGTCAGTCCAGGTTCATTCAGAATGACCATTCCCCTGTGAGCCTTGATCCTCTGTATGACCCGGCCTATGAGTGCCCACGGTGGAAAAAAAAATAGGAGATCTTTTGCGGACCACTTCTGCACCAGAGCATCCAGACTCCGACATCCTTTTTCTTCTCTTGGTGAAAATTCTGCTTGCTTTTGCCGTTGCATATGTGCTATAAGATCCATAATTGGCGTGCCCCATTTTCTCGCCATCTGTAAGAAGACATCCAGGAATAGCGACCATTCCCCGGGGTCTACATGTACCCGGCTCAGATAGTCTGCCGTCATGCTGTCTGTTCCCGCAACGTGCACTGTCGAAAGTGCTTGAAGATGCTCTTCTACCCACAGAAGTGGCACCTCTGCCTCTTCCTGCAAGCACACACTGCCCATGCCTCCTTGCCAACTGACGTAGGCAACCGCAGTCGCGTTGTCCGAGAAGACCCGGACGGCCTTCCCCTGCAGCCAAGGCCGAAAATTCTGGAATGTCCGAATGACCACTCACATCTCTAGCCTGTTTATGGACCAACTGGTTTCCTGTGGATTCCACTGCCCCTGAACAAAGTGTCCTTCGCAGTGGGCCCCCCACCCTGACAGACTTGCATCAAGTTGTTTGCAGGATCCAGTGTGGAGATTCCAGAGGCATCCCTGCTGCCAACTTCGTGGGCTGGAGCAACCATCACAGAGCCCCGCTGGTCTCCGCTGGGCAGGAGAACCGCTGCGACAAGGAATGCCGCTAGTGTGACCACCTGCACAGCAGCACTCTTTGTAGCAGTTGCATGTCTGCCCTCGCCCATGGTATGAGGTCAACAGTTGCTGCCATGGTCCTGAGCAGCTGCAGATAATGCCATGCTGTCAAAGCCTTCCTCAGTAGGAATTGACGCCCAAGCTGCCACAGTCCTTGCGCCCTTTGTACCAGAAGAGAAACGTTTCCCCTGAGGGTGTCGAAGTGCGTCCCCAGGTACTTAAGCTTCTGTGACAGTACCGAGAGACCCTTGGGCATGTTGATCACCCCTCCGAGTTTCTGCAAAAAGGCCACAATGCTTGCTTTCGCCTACTCACTCTCGCTCCTTGACTTTGTGTGTATGAGATAGTTGTCAAGGTATGGGCTGACCAGAACACCCTCCTGGTGGAGGTATGGGAAGCTCTAGCTAGCCCAAATGGTAATGCTCAAAACTGATAATGAACAATGGGTACCGCGAATTGGAGAAACTGCTGATGCTCTGGCCAGATAGGAATGTGTAACGATGTCTCCGTGAGATTGAGGGACATCAAAAACTCTCCGGCCCTCACCACCACTATGACAGACCGCAATGTTTCCATGTGAAACTGGAGCACTCAAACACCGGTTCATGTGCTTGAGGTCGAGAATGGGTCCCTCCTTTTTGGAAACCCTGAAATAAACTGAGTACCGACCTGATCCGCACTGGTGCTCAGGAACAGGCACTACGGCCCCCAGCTGAATAAGCCGTAACAGGGTGTCTTTCAGTGCTGCCGACTTGCCTTGCGTCTTGCAGGGGGACTGTACAAAGGACGGGTCAAGCGACCGAGCGAACTCCAGCACGAAGCCTTACCTGATGACCTCTAGAACCCATTAGTCAGACATGATCTGGACCCAGGCAGGGTAAAGCTCCTGCAGCCAACCTCCTGCGGGCTGTACCGCCACCTTGGCCCCCCCCTCAATTCACTGTGACTTCTTAGGCCCCGAGGACGAGGAGCAGTAACCACACACTGCTCCTCGAAACCCCTGAAAGCCCTGCCCCCATAAGGGGAAATGGCCCCTCTAGCAAGATGCAAAACGGACAGTGCGGAACCGCCAGAAGTCTCACAGCTGAACACGTGCTGGTGCCGAGCTGTGGGCTTGCTTCAGCTTGTCCTCAGGGAGGCAGCCGTCCTTGGACTCCCCCAAGTCTTTTACCAATTTCGCCAACTCCTCGCCGAACAGAAGCTTCCCTTTAAATGGAAGCTTGCTAAGCCAAGCTTTGGAGGAACTATCCGCCACACAACTTCGCAGTCATAGATAGCAACGAGCCGCCATCATTGAGTGTTGAGGCCCTTGACCATCGAGGAGCGCTGATGGCTGAAGAACCATGGTGACTTGGCACTCTCTCGCTATCAAGTACATGACTGGCATCCCCCAACAATCCACCAAGGACTGGAAGACTACATCCGAGAGGGACCATTCCCCTGGATCCAAGGTGTGGTGACTCAGATTGTCCACCTGCACATTTGTCACCCCGGTCACATGAGCAACTGAAAGGGCTGTGAGATGCACCTCTGCCCACTGGAGAAGGGTGACTGCTTCTGACAGTTGATGTAAGCCACTGTAGTGGCATTGTCTGTCAGAATCCACACAGTCTTGCAGTGCACCAACAGGAGAAATGCCTCCAGCGCCAAGTGCACTGCTCGTATCTCCAAGCGGTTGATGGGCCACTTCCTTTCCTCGGCGGACCATCTCCCCTGTGCCAGGCAGTGGTTGCCCCAGCCAGAGAGACTCGCATACATCATGATTACCAACCAGTCTGGCATCTCCAATGCCATCCCTGCCCTCAAGTTCGCTGGGTTCAGCCATCAACGGAGGCTGACCTGCACTGAGTAGGGTAGAAGCAGACATACTTTCATGGCCTGTTCAATCAATAACCAGCAAGCCAGCAGCTATGCCTGAAGCGCACGCATGTGGAGCTAGGCCATGGAACCAACTCCAGTGAAACTGCCATGGAGCCCAGCACCTGCAAGTAATCCCAGGCCCGCAGCCGGAGGACTTGACACAGCCCTCGAATCTGGCACTGCAGCTTTGCTAGATGCCCCTCTGGGAGAACACTCTCCCCTGGAGAGTGTTGAAGCATGCCCCCAGATACTCTGATGGTCGCAACTGACTCTTATTGAAGTTGACCACCCAACCAAAGCTCTGTAGACAGCTCACTATGGTCTCTATAGAGCACTGACTCCTCAAGGGACTTTCTCTGTCTCAGTCATCCAGGTACAGGTGGACCAACACTCCCTCCTTTCTAAGGTGAGTCGCCACCACCAAGACCTGAGGTGTCGTGGTCAGCCAGAACAGAAGGGCAGAGACTGAAATTGGAGGTGTCCTTGAAGCACCGCAAAGTGAAGGAAGTGCTGGTGTTCCCCCCCCTGCACTGGGATATGAAGATAGGCTTTGGTGAGATCCAAGGAGGTAAGAAACTTGCCTTGGCGGACCACAACAATCACAGAACTCAAGGTTTCATGAGCGACCTGTTGACATCCCCGAGACCCAGGATGGGACTCGAAGACCCTTCCTTCTTGGGACCCATACAGCCCTTGGCACTGGCACCACAGCATCCAGCTGTACCAAATGCTTGAGGCGTTGCAGCCACCACAAGCATCTTCAGAGCAGACCTACACAGGGAGAACAAGAGGAGGACTGTGAGGGGCCGAGCAAATTTGAGAGCGTACCCATTGCAAATGGCCTCCAGAATCCAAACACATATTGTGATCTGGGCTCAGGCAGGGAGGAAGCTCTATAGGTGGCTGGCCACCCACCAGCTACACCTCCACTGACGCCCCCAAACCTTCACTGGGTGGGCTTGGCTGCGGCAAGGGCGGCAGGAGCGAAGCCTCCACCACCCCTAGCTTCCCCTCAAAAGGACGAGCCCCTCTGCAAGGAATGGATCCTTTGGGAGTTCCCCCCCCCCCCGAGAGGGCTGGAATACCCAAAATAACTGCCCTCTCGAGACACAGACTGGGCCACCTCTCCCAGCCTTTGGGTTATCCTCAGGCAGATGGGGCACCTTGGATTCACCAAAGGCCTTCACCAACTTTTCAAAATAGTTTCCAAAGAGCAACCCGGCCCGAAAAGAGTAGCTTAGTGAGCTTTGTCTTCGAAGCTACATCCGCCAACTAGTTGCACAGCCACAAAAGACGGTGTGTCGCCACCACAGTGGCCATACTCTTAGCAGAAACCGAGGTCATACAGCAAAAATGCTAAGAAAGCTATCCCGGATGCCATATGGACATCTGCCATCCAGACAGAAGCCCCAGAGCCAACCATCTCCAGTGGCTCCTGCGACCAGCAGAGACAAGCGCGGGTCACATAGATAGAGCCTTGTAGGCCCAGTGTCGACACTTCGAAGGCCTGCTTCAGCAAGGCCTCCATGCAGTGGTCCTGCGGATCCTTGAGGGCTGCGCTGTCCTCCACCGGGACAGTAGGCATCCACCTTGGGCAGGCACAACTTCTCCTTCTTCTCCGGAGGGATGGTGTAAAGCATCGCCATACTGCGCCCCAACTGGAGCCCCATTCCTCATTTATCATGGGTCTCAGGGCCGTATGGACCGGAAAGGACTGTGAGGGTCTCTGGATACCCTCCATGAGAAGGTCCTCAATTGGGTCCAGGCCGCTAGGCGCAGGCTCGGTGATCCACAGCACCGCCAGGGATTCAGTAATCAAAGCGGGTAGTTCATCCCAGTGGAAAATCCGAACTGAACATAAGATATGCCATACTGGGTCAGACCAAGGTCCATCAAGCCCAGTATCCTGTTTACAACAGTGGCCAATCTAGGTCATACGTACCTAGCAGTTCCCCCAAAAGACACAGGTTCCACAATGCTTGTACTGGGTCAAGCATTGATATCCTGGGTCCCTTCTTAATAATGGTTTATGGAGCTTTCCTCCAGGAACTTGTCCAAACCTTTTTTAAACTCAGCTACACTAACAGCCTTTACTACGTCCTCTGGTAACGAATTCCAGAGTTTGATTACACGTTGAGTGAAAAAATATTTTCTTTTATTAGCCTTAAATAGTTTACCCTGCAGCTTCATTGCATGTCCCCTAGTCTTCCTATATTCTGATAATGTAAACAATCGATCTACATTTACCCGTTCCACTCCGTTCATTAATTTATAGACTTCTATCATATCTCCCCTCAGCCATCTCTTTTCCAGGTTAAAGAGCCCTAACCTTTTTAGCCTTTCTTCAAAGGAGTATCCTTCCATCCCCCTTTACCATTTTGGTGGCTCTTCGCTGAACCTTTTCTAATAATGTTATATCCTTTTTAAGATACGGCTACCAGAATTGCACACAATATGGATCCTCTCCTCTGGGGAGCTCCCCTTCTTTCAGCTCCTCCTAAAGCTGCTCCATGAGGTCTGAAGGACCCTCTGGGACTCCAAACATAACAGGGAGGTAGCGAAGCCCTGGTCTGGGTGATCCCGCCTGGGGCGCTTGGCAGCAACCATTTTTCCCTCCTGCCCCAATGGGGCTCCGAGGGGACCCCCAGTTCCCTGCTTCATCAGAAAAGCTTGATTAAGCAGAAGCCCAAACATGGGGGAAAATGGGGTTGCCCCTGTACTCCCTCCACCTACCGGGGCGTCATAATCCTGCCCATCAGCGAAAACATGCAAATCCTGCAGCATCAGAGGCCTCGATTCAGTCTCAGTGGACTGTACTGCTGCTTCCACCATGGCAGCAGTTCCCACCAAAAATGCGGACCCGCCATCAGCACCCGCAACCTCCGTGAGCTCAAGTAGATCGTTGACTTCCTCTATGGAACCTTCCCGGGTTCCAGCGAGGTCAGCTGCCTCAAATTCTCCCAATTGACGGCATCCATGGAACAGCCCAAGCTCCAAGAGCTGTGCCCTGTGGCTGCTGCACAGCGCACATTGGGCCCTCTCTATGTGGCCACGTGTGTGCACTGACAATCCCCCAGATGCAACCAGAAAGGGAAAACATGTGAACTCAACCTCCAGGTCAAGACGACTTACCTGGGCTTCCCTCGTCCTCAGGAGACCATGAAAAGATCCCCCATTCAAGGTCTGCCATGTCGTGTGTTCTCTCTCTCTGCTACACTGACTTTTTTTGTTTTGTTTGTTTCAACAAACTTTAAGGCCAAATTAAACTAAGCACCAGGCAGGCAAGGCAAGGCAAGGCAGAGCTGCTAACACTATCAGCCCCCTCCCAAAGGTTGAAGAGGGTGAAAGGCTGGAGCACACAGAGGGGGCTACTGTGGGAGAATGGGGGAGGGACAGAGTAGTTACTCACTTGTAACAGGTGTTCTCTGGGGACAACATGAATCAGTCCTCATATATGGGTGACGTCAGCACCGATGGAGCCCGTGCAGAAGCATCTCCCCAGCTTTCAACGCATGCGTTTTCCCCTTCCCGCACAAGGGTGCCATCTTGCCTCAGTCTAATGACATAGCTAAAATGGCAAAAATAAAATACGGTAAAAAAGCAACTCCAAGGGGAGGAGGGAGGGTTGCGAGGACCAATTCCTGCTGCCCCTGGAGAACACCTGTCACAGGCAAATAAAGCACAGTTACTTACCTGTAACAGGTGATCTCTGGGAACAAGCAGGAATTAGTCTTCACATATGGGTACATCGGTACCGACAAAGCCTGCACGGGAACGCTGCCCAGCTTCCAATCAGAAAGCTTTTGGCAGCATCCCTCGCGCCTGCGCGCTGACTTCCCGCCTTCTCCAGAGCCTCTCTTCAGTTGAGTTTCAAAGCTGAGACAAAGGCGAGAGAGAAAAGGAAGAAGAAGATAAAGAGATGCAACTCCTAGGGGAGGTGGGAGGGTTGTGAAGACTAATTCCTGCTGTTCCCAGAGATCACCTGTTACAGGTAAGTAACTGTGCTATCTCCAGGAACAAGCAGGAATGAGTCTTCACATATGGGGACTCCCTAGCTGGAGATGCCAGGGGGAGATCCCATAAAAATGCAGGAGCCTGGACCAGGGGTGCATTTTGTTTTCAGGAATCCCCGGCATCCAATGTGGGATGGAGGGTAGGAGTTGACAATAAAGGAGCTGTGAGGAAAGAAACAGCATAGCCAAGGACTAGAGGGTCCTACAGACTACAGGAGTCCTTGGTATATATGATGAGTAGCATTAAAACACATTTAATGTACACTCAAAATATGCAGCTTACCTACTGTATTGTAGGAAGTAGAAAGCATGATGGAGTCTACTGGATAAGCAGTGGCAGAATCTTCAAGGTGACCTCCCAGCAGTGAGGATGAAGGTCCAGACCTGGAGGTAGTAGACGATCCAGGTGTCAACTGGGTAGGATTAGACGTCAGGTCTTCAATGGAAAGCTTTATGGGAAAAAGCTGAAAACTCCTTTAGGCATAAGGTCATTAACATTGAGGACTAAAGGAAGAAGACTGACGGAGTTGGAGAACTAGCCCAGTCCTGGCGGGAAGAGGGGAACTGGAAAAACCCCTATTCCCAAGGAGAACAGCTGTGTACTCAAAGATAAAGATGTACACTGTTTTTCCTAGCTGGCGAGAGATAGGAAAAATATTGAAGCTTGATGCTTCAAGGACTTAAAGAAAAAATGGAAGATGTTAGCACCACAGTGGTTATTGGTGCCTAACAGTTTCTGCATCGTAATATGGTATGCGAAGTAGGGCGATAGACTGTCTAAAACCTCTAGGAGGTAAAACATTTAGTATAGACAGTAAGGGTGATAGTGTGTAAGACATATCAACCCTTAAGAAGCCCCCCAACAGACACATATATATACAGATATATATATGTGGATGGAATATATATATATATATATACACACACACATGTCCAGATGTGTATATTAGCATATGGGTGGAGAAATGTATCAAAAAAAAAAAATATATAGATAGATATAATATACCTAAATATAGATACATTGGTGGGGCATGGTTTTGCACCACCAGAGTAATGATATAGGTATGTAGACATATATGGAGATGCTACATACAAGACAACAGGTTGAAGAAACATGTCTACCACCCAGCCCCATAATTGTACATGGGGAATATAAAAGAAAAAGATTCTGCGCTCTACAAGAGGGTGAACCCACTTGGGATATGTATAGAGAATCTATTTCCGTGGATTGAGGGATGCAGGAAGGCAATCCAACTAGATAACCGTGATGTTCGCGTGAGAACAGATGATCATATGAATCTGTAAGGAACAAGGCGGGAGTTCCACAGAACACTGACATGGCAGATGTGCAGAAACGCAGAAGAAGATACCAGAGGGACCTACTGGAGGGACCCAGAGGTAGCATGCGTAAACATCAGCCTTGGATTTTCACGCAGAAGAACTGATATCTCGTGTTAACACCCCAGGCTAGAGGGTGTGGAGAACCCTCACAGGCATGGGAAGGGTTTATAAGCTTTTCCCTACTAATAGAGAAGCTTCAGAGACAAGGTCAATGCTCTATAGCAAGGCCCTCATAGTAGAAAGCTTCTCTGAAGACTGCAGAGAGCATTGTGCAGGAGAGATATGAGACAAACTGACTGAAGTCAGGTGTGTTGCCATATCCTAGGAGAGGAGATGGTTAGAATAATGTGAGAAAGCCTAAACGAGTAGGAGGATCCAAGATAGATGACGAATAGCTTGGAATCACTACTGAGGCTAGACAAAATTTTGAACAAGGGACTGGAAGTTGGAAAAAGTACCAGTAATACAATTACTGTAACTCCTGCAGGCACAGCTGCTGACGGAAACAGCAGAGAGGTTGTCCTGTGCCCAATAAAGAAAAACAGACAAGAAAAGAGAGGAGATATCCCCTCTCCCTGTCTGAGGAACGAGCTTGCTAGAGAAGCTTTTCAGTATGGTACCCCTCAGTCAGGGAAAAAACCCGGTTGAGAGGGTAGAGTAAGTAATTGGAGGGTGACGTACCCATAGGGTAAGTCAACTGAAGGAAAAAATGTTCAGTTGGGACAGAACTATCAGGGGATAGTTGCAACTGCTCTTCTAGAGAGTAAGAAGAGGAGAAGTCTGTAGTCCCTGAACAAAAATTTTCCGACAGGTTAGTACACTGAAAAAGAAGAGCACAGTGAATAAACTTCTAATGGGTAGAAGTGAACTGTAGATTACAATTCCCGGCCCCTATGGTTGCTGGGAATGCTGAGACTGGCCAGAGCTGGAGGACTTCAGGCTAGGCTGAGGCGTCCCTTGTTTAGGTACAGCCGAATGATGGGCAGGAGATGAATGAAACTTTCTTTTCTTAGGGAAAGAAGGTTTGGTAGGACATTTCCTACCCCTTGAAGAAGGAGGTGGCTTAGAATGGTCTTTAGTGGAAGGAGAGTCAGTGGAGCATTGAGCAACCTGACGTAAAGCCTCCTTATTGAAGAGACCTTCTCCTGTACAAGGAGAATGAGCCAGTATAGTTTGTGCCCATCTGCTCAAGTCTGAAGCTTCAAGCCAGGCTCTGCGACGTGCTGCAATGGCAATAGCAGAGGATCTGCTAACGGACTCAAAAGAGTCTATAGAAGCACGAGACAGGAACCAGGATATATTCCGGCTGTGATTGACGAGCAAGGAATAATCAGTAGCCTTGGGCTCTGGTAAAAAAGGGGTCAAGAGAGACAATTTCTCTGTGACTTCCTGGAGTGTTAGACTCATGTGAAAAATATATGAAAGAATTCTGGAGGCCAGCATAGAGGTTTGGAAGGCCTGACGACCAAAAGCATCGAGTGTTCTTGAAGAACGACCTGGCGGATAAGAAGAATGCTTCTTCTTGCTCTTAACTTTCCTTAGTGCTAATTCCACTACAAGGGAACGATGAGAAAGTTGAGGCTTTTGAAACCCTGGAGAGGGTGGCACCCGGTACCGAACCTCAGTGGCTGTAGAAACTAGAGGAAGTCGTAAGGGCGATTTCCAGACCCTCAGAAGGAGATCCTGCAGAGCAGGATGTAAAGGAAGCATCATATTTTCCATTTGTGCCGGTGAGCCATGAGTAGCAGCACAACCAGGGATAGAGATATTAAGAAAGGTTGCCATATCGAGAAGAAAAGCCTGAAAAGACTGATCTCCTATGGGAACCATCCCTGGTAAGGCTAAAGAAAGAGGCTGAGCACCAGAGGACGTACAGTGGTGTGAAGAGAGAAACCTAGTAGATGGACAGGGATACTGGCATGTTAACTTAGAGGCAGTGGGTACTGCATCAATGCCAGGTATCGGTTCCAAACTAGGCATCGGTGGAATCGGTGCAAGAACAGGCATCGACATCGATACTGATACAGGACCAGCAGTTGAAGTTGCCATCGGGGACTGCTGCAGTGGTACCGAGAGCATGAGAGAGTTATGGCTAGGATCTTCGGAACTGCCTATCTGGAAACGACAGGAGTCGGTTCCGGGACGCGTCGGTACCCAGTCCTCGAGACTATATATCGGTTCAAGACTCGGCATCGAAGAAAGCGAGGCTATCGATGCATGTTGCGAGGGTTCCGATGCCGGTGGCAGTATCGGCGATGCCGATACCACTAAGGCAGCCTGGGCTACATTGATCGGTACCGAGGAAACCCGATGACCACCCCTTGCAAAGGGTAAGGCGGTCCACCTCGATGCCGATGCCAGGGTATCGGAACCGATCGACGCCGGTACCGTCCCGGAGCATGGCTGAGATATGGAAATGTCCATCGGTATCGTATCGACTGGCCCCAAAGGCGCCGAGGATGGTAGAGGACGATTCCTGGTGAAGAGTGGAACACTCGACACCGAAGCCGATGCCGGGGTATCGGTACCGCTCGAAGCGAATACCCGCACCGTACACGGCTGGGATCGAGGAAAGTCAATCCGGTGCGTATCGATCGGTCCCGAAGGTACCGAGGATGCCCGATGACGATCCCTGGTGAAGAGTGGAACACTCGACACCGGTGCCAATGCCGGAGGCTCGGTACCGCTCGAAGCGGATACCACCCCCGAGCATGGCTCAGGTATGTTCTGTGAGGGGTGAGCCCCAGGAACAACCTGAAACCCCTTTAACGCTTTGGAGCCCGAAGACTCCCGCAGGGGTAATGCCAATGGATTCTTGAGGGTAAGGCCGGAGCCGTCACCATGCTGGGCATGGGACATACCACTCAAGCATTGACTAGTCTTAACAGACTGTTTGTGGGTTACCTGATCCTGTGAAGTGGAGAAACCGGGTACCCTCACTGCCGAGGAAAAAACGGTATCGAGGGAAACTCTAAAAACTGAAGGTTTCCTCACAAAATTATCCCGACAAGTCAGGGGAAAAAGGGTCAGGACCCACACAGTTGAGACACCAACTATTGGTGTCTAAAAAGAAACAGGTGTTTCCACATCGAATGCACTTCTTAGGAAAAGAAGGCTCCATAATGAAGAGGCCTGGTAGGCCCAACAAGTTAAGGCAAAAAACTGAAGAAAAAGTTTCTCAGAATTTAGTCAAAAATCCACCAGCGATACCGGTGGCAGCGGGGAATACAGCCACGACCACAAGAAAACACAAACTAAAGTAATTAAAGTAAGTAAAAAGAAAAGTTTCTGCGGTGACAGGAGGACGTCCTGCCGGCTCCGCGGAAAAACGAAAACTGAAGAGAGGCTCTGGAGAAGGCGGGAAGTCAGCGCGCAGGCGCGAGGGATGCTGCCAAAAGCTTTCTGATTGGAAGCTGGGCAGCGTTCCCATGCAGGCTCCGTCGGTACCGACGTACCCATATGTGAAGACTCATTCCTGCTTGTTCCTGGAGATCCACGCTTTCTCCAGGAACAAGGAAGTCAGTCCTCACATATGGGACTCCCCAGCTATAGACTACCGAGAACCTGTAAAAAACACCACAGCGACCTGCAAAGGGTGAGCCATGAGCTGCAGCAGTTGAGTCCCTACTGAGAGACTCTTGCAAGACCCAAGTGTCCGGTGGGGAACCAGCACTCCAGTAGCCTGAACACATAAGGGTCGGAGGGCAGGAGTTGTCTACACCCCAAGAGATTATGGAGTACGGCCTGGCCGAAGGCGCTGTCCTGTTAGGACTCCCTCTCCAGGTAGTAGTGAGCTGCGAAGGTATGGACCAAAGACCAGGTGGTAGCCTGACAGATTTCCATCACAGGTATGGAATGCAAGCTTGCCATGGAGGTAGCCATGGCCCTGAAGTGGTGTGCCATGACCTTCTGGTCCAGTGAGATCCCTGCCTGCTCATAGGTGAGGGTAATGCAGTCCGCCACCCAAGTGGACAGAGTTTGCTTAGTCACTGGGAACCCCAGACAACTGGGGTCATAGGATACGAAAGCTGAGGTGTTTTTGAGGTGGCCCCGAGTCCGTTGCAGATAGAAGGACATGGCCTTTTTACAATCCAAAGTATGGAAGACGGTCTCCTACCTGCTGGCATGAGGCCTTCGAAATAAGGTAGGGAGCACCATCTCCTGATTAAGATGGAATGGGGACATCACCTTCGGTAGAAACTTGGAGTGTGAGCGGAGCACCACCCTGTTCTTGTAGATCTTTGTGAAGGGGGGCTCTACCATCAGAGCCTGGAACTTGCTGACTCTGTAAGCTGATGTGAGCGAAACAAGGAAGACTACTTTCCAGGAGAGGTACCTCAACTCAAGCAGCAGGTAGCCAGGGGCTCAAACGGCGGCTTAGTAAGCTGAGACAGCACCATGTTGAGATCCCACTCTGCCACTGGAGGGCAGATGGGGGGGCTTGGATAGCATGAGGCGCCACAAGAACCAAGATACAAGGGGCTGAGCCAAGAAGGGATTGCCCTCAACAGAATGGTGGTGTGCTGCAATAGTGCACGTGTGCACTCAGAGTTGGACTTTAGTCCCATCTGTGACAGGTGGAGCAAGTACTGGAGTACCACTTATACCGAGCAGGAGGACGGGTTGGCCCGTATTTCAGCGCACTACACTGAGAATCAATGTTACTTGAAGGTATACGTCCTTCTCGTAGAAGCCTTACGAGAGGCCAGAAGAACCTCTTCCACGTCCCGAGGGAGGTTGAAGGGAGCTAGAGCTACTCTTTCAGCAGTCAACTGAGAGTGACAAGGACTCCAGGTTGGGGTGTAGCAGAGAGCCCTGGAGCTCAACCTAGGGGAATTGGCAATGCCGCCGACAGGAAGAAGAGCAGCAGGAACCAAGGTTGCCTGGACCACAGGGGGGATATCAGTATTAGTGATGCCCTGTCATGCTGGACCTTGAAGAGGATCTTGGCGACCAGTGGTGTTGGCAAGGAGGAGTAAAGGAGGCCTTCTGTCAATGGACAGAGTAACACATCCGCTGCCATCAGCAGAAGCAGGGCAACTATGTGTTGTCCAGGCTGGTGAACAGGCCCACCAGGGGGATACCCCAGAGTAAACAGCTAGGAGGCCACTTTGGGATGCAGGCACCACTCGTGTGGCTGGAGGACTCCTCTTAGGAGCATCCTTCTGTGTGTCGCATAGGATCAGAGAGCTACCACCTCCTGGCAGAGAGAGTATGACCGCGTGTCCCTTGCTTGTTCACGTAGAACACTGTGACCTGTTTGTCGGTCCAGACCAGCATCGACTGGTGCTGCAGCCCATGGAGGAAGGCTTGAAGAGCCAGAAATATCGAACAGCGCTCCAGCAGATTGATTTGCATCTGGGATTCCGTCTGGGACCAGCTGCCTTGCGATTGGAGGCTCTCGCAATGCGTTCGCCAACCCAGTAAGGAGGCGTCCGTGGTGAGGACCTTCTGAGGTGTGGGTGCTTGGAAGGACATCCCAGCCTGAAGATGACATGGAATCTTCACCATCCAAGGGAGTCCGCCAGCTGGCAGGTCATTCTCACTCTGTCCCAGAGCCTGCCTGTGGCTTGTGTCCACAAAGCAGAGGCACCACTGGGTCACTCATGTGCAGTCTGGCATATAGGGTCACGTGAACAGCGGAGGCCATGTGGGCCAGCAGGCGGAAGAGAAGCCGGGCGGGTAGCAACCGGCGTCGCTGTACCTCTATGGCTAGCCTTCTGAGGTGTTTTAACCTTTCCTGAGGAAGGACAGCCTTGGCCTGGAGGGTGTCTAGCTAAGCCCCTTTAAACTCAAGGTGTTGAGCTGGAGAGAAGTGGGACTTGGGGTAGTTGATGACGAACCCCAGATGCTGCAGGGCGTTGATTTTGCACCCTGTGGCCTGCTGTGCCTCCCCTTATGAGCCAGTTGTCCAGGAGACAGAGGTGGGCTGCAACCACCGCGAGGCACGTGGTGAAGATCCTTGGCGATGAAGCCAGCCTGAAGGGCTGCAACCTGTATTGGTAGTGCTCTCCTTCCACCACGAACTGCAATTATTTTCTGTGGCTTTGATGGACCAGGATGTGTGTGTAGGCATCATTTAGGTCTAAGGAGCATAGCCAATCTCCCTGATGGAGGAATGGCATCAATGTTCCAAGGGAGAGCATTTTGAACTTTTCCCTTATCAGGAACCTGTTCAGATCCCGCAGATCCAGGATGGGCCTGAGGCCTCCTCTTATCTTGGGTACGAGGAAGTACCTGGAGTAGAAGCCAGTGCCCCAGAGATGTTTTGGCACTGGCTCCATTGCCTTGTCCGCAAGGACACCTGTGAGCTCTGTGAAGAGCAGAGTCTGGTGAATGAGAGGTCTTACGGGCTCTCTTGGAAACTATGAGGGTGGCGTCTGCTGTAGGTGGAAGAGGTAGCCTTCTTTGACCACTTGTAGGACCCAAGTATCGGTGGTGATGGTGAACCACTTGTGGACAAACAGAACCAGATGGCCCTCTGTGGGCTGTAGGGGACCTCCTAGGGGAAAAGAGGTCATGCCCAGGGAGTCAAAAGCTCCCCCCAAGCTGAGCCAGGCTGGTGCTTAGGACTTGAGAGTCTTTTGCTTACGGGGGCCATGTCCCTGCCCCTTGTGCTGTTGGTCATGCTGTTGGGTCAAGAAGGCCTGGAACTGTGAGGTGTTGCCAAAGCCACCCTTTTTCCTTCTTACGGGGCTGCACCGAGGTCCTTCTTGAGAGTCTGGTCCTCGTTAGGAACTCGGTCTCTATCTCTGCTGCTTTGTCTGCCATGGGTTTTCTGAAGAGGTTCTCTCCAATGCAGGGGACATCAATAAGTTTGTCCTGAAGCCATTGTTCGAGGTCAGATGATTGCAGCCATGCCTGGCATCAGCCAGAGTGGCCGCTGCCAGCATCGGGGCCCAATGACTCGAAGCCATCATAAGCTGCTCAAGATAGGAACTTCGAGCACTCCTTGACTGCAGAGGCCAGAGACTTGGATCTCTAGAGGGGTTCCCCCATCAAGGCCTGCCGAGAACCCACCGAGCTACTTCGACAGCTCTTTGAGGTACATGCCAATGTAAAGTTGGTAGGACTGGACCTGGCATGTCAGCATCGAGCCCTGAAAGGCCTTCTGGCTGAGGGCGTTGAGGGTCCGGGCCTCCCTGCCAGGAGCACTGAGGAATGGTTCTTTTGGCTCTTTAGTCTGTGCAAGGTGGGCTCAATGATCACTGAGTTGTGGGAAAGTTGGGTTTTCTGGAACCCGGGGCCTCAGTGGACTCAGTACATGGAGTCCAGTCACCTGCTGACAAAAGGCATCGACGCAAGTGTCTCCCACATGCGGAAAAGGAGGCGTTTGAGGATCAACAGAACAGGTACCATGAGGGCTTCCTTTGGAGAGGCCTCATACTGGAAGATCTCCAGTTCTTCCATGTGAAGGTCCTCCTCCATCTCGGTCTCGATGGAGAGCACCCTAACCATGTCTTGTGCAAAGTCAAGGAAAGCAACATACTCTGTCGGAGAAATGCATCGGGACAACAGGGAGACAGGTTCGAAGGTACGTGTCGGTGGTGTCGAGTGTCCGGGGACTTCTCGTCCTCTGGCTACCAATCGGACTAGAAGTCCAAGATCGATTCCGAGACTTCGCAGTCACTACGGTCGAGGTCCATGCCCAGGAGCCCGAAGCCTCTGGAGGACCTGCAGTCCGAGCCATGTACGCTTGTCGGAAAGGACCAGTGACCCGAGGAATGGGACAGGAAGCTCATCCGATGCTGATGGCGCTCTCAAGGCCGATGGCACTCGAGGATCAGCTCAATGTCTGAGGAGACCCTCGATGTTGAGGGTCCCATCTTTGGGGCAGATGAACTGGACAAACTGGACACGAACGTCTGCTGCTAGGCCATGAGGGCAGAGATACTATGCTCTTAAGGCCACCATCCTGGTCTCCATACCAGTTGGCTCTGCAGCCTTCGACATGGACACGGAAGGTTTTGGGTCTGACATCAATTCCGTCAAGGGAGAATCCTTGACAATGATGACCTCGGGTGTCTGAGGCCGGCCGGTGGGTAATGATGACTCCATCAGGGACAGCTTATGAGGCCGCTCCTGCTCCGACTCCTCTGACTCATGCCAGGGTCTGTGAGGCCTGGGGTGGAAATTTCCCGTCTTCCTGGACCCGGTCTCCAAAGTGGTCTTCGAGGACTTTGACTTCTTGCATGCCACCTCTGGGGATTTCCTCTCAGAGGAACTGTGGCCACGAGACTCCAAGGTGGCCCAGGCTTCGTGGGGCACCAAGGTACTAGAGGGGGACCCGGAGTGGGGTGTCGCCAGAGAATCCAGCGCGGAGTCAGACTTTTGGAAGAATTTTTCCTGCAGCTGCTGATGGCTCTTAAGGGCCTTTGGGGTCATGGTCCTGCAAAGTTTGCAGTCCGAGTCACTGTGTTCTGGGCCAAGGCACCGGAGGCAGCAGTCATGCGGATTGGTGAGGCACATCATCTTGCTGCACTGACTGCACTTCTTGAAGCTGCTGGAGGTCATCGGGGAAAAAGGGGGCCCTGCTGCCTGGCAGGGGTCTAAGGCCTTTGGTCTAAAAAGGGCACGAATGCCTGTCGAGGGATACCTCAAAGAAAAGCAAAAAACAACCAAGGAATGAACCCGAGGAGAGACGCAGAGGCGAGTGAGCTCAGAGGCGGGAAAGGAACTGGTGTGCAGACCAGACAGAAAGGTATCATAAAACCCACATTTTTTCTGGGGGAAAACTGGACAGACATCTGGAGGGATCTTGAAAAAAAGAACACTGAGGCAAGATGGCACCCTTAGGTAGGAAGGGGACCATGCATTCATGGTGCATCTCCCAAAGGTTTTCTTTGAAAGCTGAGGAGATTCTTCCGCATGGGTTCCAAAGGCGCCGACATCACCCATATGCTATGCATACCACATGTTTGAGACTGGGAAATACTGGCTTAGCTAAGTGGCACAGGCTACTTATACTGCACTGAGAAAGTGTTCCTCAGTCTCCACCTATTGGTTGGCGTGCATAACCCCCTTATCTGTACTGAACTGGAGGGATGCCCTGGAAAAGGGAATTTCAAGAGTCAGCTAAACTTTAGCACATTTTGGTGCATTGGAATTAATTCCATATTTAAGTCATTATTATCCATGTGAATGGAAGGTCTGTTAAAACTAATTCAAGTTTTATTTTCCCGTTTAGTGCACACTTTGGAGCATGTTTACTAAGCAGTGTGCCACTAGTGTGCAAATGGTCCCAAAAACAAGTATGGGAGTAGCACTTGACCCAAACTAATAAATGGAAGCGTGCCTGGCATATCCCTATGCTCCTAGTGTGAGTATCGTGCCGCCCTCACTCTCATTGCCTTTGGCGTGATCAGCACAGGTGCTCTTAACATCACCCATTGTGGTGGTGTTAAGTGCACCCATGCTAAGTGCCAAATTCACGGGAAGTGCATGTCAATAAAGCACAGTTACTTACCTGTAACAGGTGATCTCTGGGAACAGCAGGAATAAGTCTTCACATATGGGTATCGTCAGTACCGACGGAGCCTGCGCGGGAACGCTCCCCAGCGTCCAGTAAGAAAGCTTTTGGGAGCATCCCACAGCGCCTGCGCGCTTGCCTTCCCGCCTTTTTTAACCGCCTCTCTCCAGTTCGAGTTTTAATGCTGAGACAAAGAGAGAGGAAAGGATAGATAGAGGGATACAACTCCTAGGGGAGGTGGGTGGGTTGTGAAGACTTATTCCTGCTGTTCCCAGAGATCACCTGTTACAGGTAAGTAACTGTACTATCTCCAGGAACAAGCAGGAATGAGTCTTCACATATGGGGACTCCCCAGCTAGAGATGCCAGGGAGATCTCCAAAGTTGTGAGTCCCTGAGAAGGGCTCTACCTCACCCCATGGATCTCGGGCATCCAACCAGGGATGGGGGGTAGGAGTTGATTAGGTATGGAACAGGTGTTTGAGAACAGCCTGACCAAACAAGGCATCCCGGCGAGAGTCCTTATCCAAGCAGTAATGGGCTGTAAAGGTATGAACCGAGGCCCAGGTGGCCGCTCGACAGATTTGGTCAATGGACACAGAGTTTAGATGAGCCACAGAGGCTGCCATGGCCCTCACATTGTGAGCTGTGACATGGCCCTCCAGAGAAAGGTTCTTACTCTGGTAGGCGAAGGAAATACACTGAGCAATCCAATTGGACAGAGTTCTCTTAGAGACTGAAAGTCTTAAATGAGAGGGATCAAAAGCAACAAAGAGTTGAGAGGACTTTCTATGTTGCTGTGTCCTTTGTAAGTAGAAAGCAAGTGCTCTCTTACAATCCAGGGTATGAAGATTCCTCTCTGCACTTGATGCATGAGGTCCTGGAAAAAAGACAGGTAAATACACCTCCTGGTTCAGATGAAAAGGTGAGACCACTTTAGGCATAAAGTGTGGATTAGTCCTGAGGACTAACTTGTCATGATGGAACCTTGTATAAGGAGGATTAGCCACCAAGGCTTGCAGCTCACTGATACAGCGAGCTGAGGTGACTGCAATGAGAAAAATAACCTTCCAGGAAAGGAATTTCAAGGAGGTAGTGGCTAAGGGTTCAAAGGGTGGCTTCATAAGCTGGCCAAGAACCAAATTCAAATCCCATGCCACTGGAGGTGGTCTAATGGGAGGTTTAGTTAAAAGAAGGCCTCTCATGAATCTTGCAATAAGAGGATGAGAGGAAATAGGATGTCCATTGAGAGGCTTAAGGTTTGCTGCAATAGCATTCAAATGGACTCTTACTGAATTCGTTTTAAGGCCTGCATGGGATAAATGCAGCAAATACTCTAGTAAAGAATTCAGAGGTATTGCAAGAGGGTTAAGACCCTTCTCTGCACACCAAATGGTAAACCTTTCCATTTAAAAGCATAGGGACGTCTAGTAGAAGGCTTTCTGGAAGCATGAAGGATATCCTTCACTTGCTGAGACAGATGCCAATCTTGAAGGTCTAAGCCTTCAGCAACCAGGCTCTGAGATGAAGAGACTGGGGATTTGGGTGCCATAACGTTCCCTCCTCCAGGGACAGGTGGTCTGGAGCAGATCCCAAGTCCAGGGAGAGAGCTTGAGAGAGATGAAGAAGTAGAGGGTACCACACTTGGCGTGGCCAAATTGGAGCTATGAGGATCATAGACCCCTTGTCTCTCTGAAGCTTGAACAGTGTCTTGGAAATTAGGGGAATGGGTGGAAAGTCATAGAGGAAGTTTTGCCCCCAATGGAGGAGGAAGGCATCCCTGGCCTGAACTCCCTGTCACGGAATCCTGGAACAGAACCGGGGAATTTTGGCATTCCACAGACTTGCAAACAGGTCTATGTCTGGGGTTCCCCAAATTCGAAAGATCCTGGCTATCTGGTCCCCATGGAGGGACCATTCGTGTGGGAGCAGAACTCGACTGAGTCTGTCTGCCCAAGAGTTTTGAACCCCTGGAAGATACACTGCCATGAGATGAATCTGATGCTCTCTGGCGAAGGCCCACAATCTCAAAGCTTCATTGCAAAGCGACAGAGAGCCAGTCCCGCCCTGCTTGTTCACGTAGAACATGGCTACTTGGTTGTCCTTATGGATGAGGACTGTCTTGTAGCTGAGCAGGGTGTGGAAGACTCTGAGAGCTAGAAGAATTGCTCTGAGCTCTAAGAGGTTGATATGTAGAGATGTCTCCTGTGGAGACCAGATGCCCTGGGTGGAGAGATCTTGTAGATGAGCTCCCCAACCCTTTGGGGAGGCATCTGTTGTGAGGGTTGCTTGGGATAGCAACTGTTGAAAGGGGGACCCCAGCAACAGATTTTGAGTGGACTTCCACCACTGGAGGGACCAAAAGAGGCGACTGGAGGTTGCTATTTTGTCTGACAGGCAACCTGATGCCTGGGTCCATTGGGTGGACAGAGTCCACTGAGCTGCCCTCATGTGAAGGCGAGCGTAAGGAACCACATGCACGGTGGATGCCATGTGGCCTAACAGTTGTAAGATCTCTCGAGCAGTTAAATGGGATTTTAACTGAATTTGAGAGGCTAACTGCACCAAGCGTAGGCAACGGGCCTGGGGAAGATAGGCTCTTGCAGTTGTGGTATCTAGCAAGGCCCCTATGAAATCCAATGATGGAGTAGGGGTGAGTTGTGATTTTGGGATGTTTATTACAAGTCCCAGATACTGAAGAACACGCCTTGTGCAGGCTAGGGAAGTCTGGGCCTCTGACTGGGATGGTGCTCAGATGAGCCAGTCGTCCAGATATGGGAATACAAATATTCCTAGAGTGCACAGAAATGCAGCTACTACTGCCATGCATTTTGTGAACACTCTTGGAGCAGAGGCCAGACCGAAAGGAAGCACTCTGTATTGGTAGTGCTTTCCCTGATAAAGAAACCGAAGGAACCTTCTGTGTGTCGGATGGATGAGGACATAGGTGTACGCATTCTTGAGATCTAGAGAACAAAGCCAATCCTGACTCTGAAGGTTTGGAAGGAGAGCACCGAGAGAAATCATCTTGAATTTCTTCTTGCATAGAAACTTGTTCAATTCTCTGAGATCTAATATGGGTCTGTAGCCCCCTGTTTTCTTTGGAATAAGAAAATAGGGGGAGTAGAACCCTGAACCCTGTTGAAGAAGGGGTACTTCTTCTATTGCCCTTTGGGCAAGAAGGGTAGCAATCTCCTGACCCAGAAGGTCGAGGAGAGATGTTGGAGAATTGAACTGTCTCACCATAGTGTGAAGAGGAAGGTTTAAGAAATGAAGCTTGTACCCCTCCCTTATGATGGAGAGGGTCCATTGCTCTGCTGTGATTTGTTCCCATCTGGGAGCAAAATGAGCTAACCTTCCTGGAATGGTGAGAGGCTCTGGTTCTTCTACAGCCAGAAAGGCTAAGTTCTCTAGTTGTAAGTCAAAGGCCCTGAGGAGGCTGAGGCTGTTGGGCCGTAGCAGTCCTTGTAGCCTTAGGCTTGGCTTGTTTAGGTTGTTGCTGAAGCTTTGCAGCAAAACGACCTGTAGAAGATGCCTGGAGACCATAACCAGGATAATATTTCCCTTTTTTGGGAAAGAAAGTCTTTTTGAATAACCTTTTTCTAGCAGGAGCAGAAGTAGACTTTGAAAGTCTATCTAAGGCAGAATTTTCAGCATCCTTCTGAGTGGCCTTTGCTTGCCAATCCTTACCAAAAAGGTTTTCACCTGTACAAGGAAGATTTCCTAATCCATCCTGGACCCAGGGTTCCAAATCAGAAGCTTGCAACGAAGCAAGTCTGCGTGCACCTATGGCAATAGCCGAGGCTCTGCTGGCACACTCAAAAGATTCAAAGGCTGCACGGTTGGAGAATTTGGAAACATCCTGGGCATGTTTAAGCCAGGTGAGAAACTCTTCCCTTTTATCTTCTGAGATAAAAGGAGATAAAGTTAGCAGATGATCTGTAACTTCTTTTAGAAACATCCCCATATAAAGACTATAGGAGTTGATTCTGGCAGTAAGCATATTGGCCTGGAAAATTCTCCTGCCAAAAGCATCTAAGGTTCTGCATTCTCTTCCTGGAGGATTAGATGAGTGTCTTTTTGCACTCTTTATCTTTTTCATGGCAGACTCCACCACAATAGAGTGGTGAGGAAGCTGAGTCTTATGAAAGCCAGGACAAGGAGGAACACGGTACATGGTGTCCAACCTGCGAGAATGAGGGGAAGTAGTAAGAGGTGTCTCCCATATGCCCAACATGTGATCATAAAGAATCTCATGAATTGGTAAAGTAGCTGCCTCTTTAGGAGCCTTAGGATATTGTAAAATATCTAATTTCTTGGCTCTAGGCTCTGGTTCAGGGGCCACTGAAATAGAGAGGCCCCTGGCCACTTCCCTAATGAAGTCTTGAAAAGACAAGTCTTCTGGAGGAAACATTCTTCTTTTTGGAGAAGAGGGCTCCTGAGGAAGGAGTACCGATGCTTCGACAGAAGCCTCTGATTCATCAGAATCCTTGGAGGAATCGAAGTATTGCCTGTCTGGATGCTCTTGCAGAGCCCGATACGCGTACCGAGTGGTATCGACATCGGGAGTGCTTGGTACCGATGGGCATCACAGGACAGGGTACCGCTGCAGTCGACACCGAAGCCCATGTCGATGCAATTGGTACCGGCACCGGAACCAATATTGGTACCGGTGCCGGAACCGCCAACGGAGTTTGTTGCGGTACCGGAGGCGTCGCAGCTTGTATGAATGCCGTGATGGTACGCTGCACGGTCAGAATATTCTGATCCATCGACGCAACCAATGTCTGGATGTTGGTACCAGTGGAGACCACCGGTACCCCAGAACATGGCAACAGGTGATCGGTCGAGGCCACGCCATCGATGTCAACCTGTGACCCCATAGATGAAGCTTTGGAAGCCGGAGCCTCCCACCGGGGTAATTTTGCCGATGCAGGATCCTCGAGGGCAAGCCCAGAGGCATCTCGATACTTAGAGGGAGATCTACCCTTCGAGGACCGGCTGGACTTATGTTTGGTTACCTGAGATCCATGGGAAGAAGACGAAGCCCTGGAAGATGTCGATGCCACCGAAGCTGCATCAGAGGGAAACAGGGTACTGAGCTTTGCCACTCGATTCTGTCGACCTCTTTTAGACATCATGGAACAGGACTCACAATCGGTGATGGAGTGGTCAGGACCCAAACATTTTAGACACCAGTCATGGGTGTCGGTGATAGAAAGAGTACCGCTGCACTTCGTGCACTTTTTAAACCCGGAAGCGGGCTTTTCCATGAGGAAAAATCTTCTAGGCCCAAGGCCCAAAAGAAAAAATTGTACAGAAGTGGGAAAACGGTAGGTTTTTTTGGTTTTTTTTAAAGAAGAAAGAAAGAAAAGACCGGCGGTACCGGTCTGACGTCGAATAAGGCAGACGCGCGACAAAAAAAATAAAGAAAAATAAAGAACTTCTTCAGCGGTGACAGGAACACGACCTGCTGGCTCCGCGGAAAAGAAGAACTGGAGAGAGGCTGTTAGGAAAGGCGGGAAGGCAGCACGCAGGCGCTGTGGGATGCTCCCAAAAGCTTTCTTACTGGACGCTGGGGAGCGTTCCCGCGCAGGCTCCGTCGGTACCGACAATACCCATATGTGATGACTCATTCCAGATTGTTCCTGGAGATTGCCCGTGCTACCTGTGATATGGATGCGCTGTCCATGAACTGTCCATTCTCTACCCGAATCGGTGCTGCTCGGGCAATGTGGGATTTTTAGCACGGCTATATTTTCAGCGTACAGAACGTTTTTACTGCAGTGCGCTTGGCACATGCTGAACCCCACACTACCCAGCAGAATGCACAAATCCATGCTAACTGTTGGGGCATATATAGCACGTTCTCCTGCAATTACTGGAGAGACTCACCTCATCATGTTAACAGGCCAGCATATCAAGCATGAGTGCATTTACCGCCAAACACTGAGGAGGTGGGTAATGCACCCGTGCTAAATGGCAGCAATCACAGTTAGTGTGCACCAATGATGGCCATGCTAACCGCAATATGCTGTCAATGCTCAAAATCTGCCCCAACCCAACCAGTCATCGCTTTTTCTTGTGTTAAAGTTTAGCATGTGACTTTTATGATACTGTGCTGCATTGTCAGTGTGGTATGTAGTAAATATCATGCCAGTCATTAGTGCATTTTAGTAAACATGCCCTTAAGACCCTTATTACATGGGAAGAAATGTTTATATGTGCTAAACCAGCAATAAAGCAGTGCACTGAGCCTGATGTGCTTTACTACGTTGGCCTAAATGCAATTAATGACAAACTAGCCTTCATAACTGCTTTCTGACAAACCAATAAAATGTATGGTAGTTGGAGCTGTATAAACAATGTAAAACCTACAATGAAATACTGAGGTGCTCAATTTTTGAAGGGTAAGGAATAGCTACCTTGTTTAGATAAAGCGTAGTTACTCACCTGTAACAGGTGTTCTCCAGGGACAGCAGGAATTAGTCCTCACATATGGATGATGATGGCGCTGACTGAGCCGGCGCAGAAGAATCTCCCCAGCTTTCAAAGACAGCCTTTAGGTGATGCCACCATGCATGCATGGTCCCCTTGTTGACCAAGGGTGCCATCTTGCTCAGTCCCATGACATAGCTAAGACAGCAAAAAACAAATTGGTATAATTAAGGCAACTCTACGGGGAGGAGGGAGGTTTGTGAGGATCAATTCCTGCTGTCCCTGGAGAACACCTGTTACAGGTGAGTAACTATGCTTTCTCCAGGAACAAGCAAGAAGTCAGTCCTCACATATGGGACCCCTTAGCTACAGGCTATTGACAACCTATAAAAAAGACACAGTCAAGCCGTGAGTAGCACTCCGGTAGCCTGAACACAGCAGGGTCGGAGTTTCCTAAACCCTGAAAAGATTATGGAGTACGGTCTAGCTGAAGGCGCTGACCCCCTGGGACTCCCTCTCCAGGCAACGGTGAGCTGTAAAGGTGTGGAATGAAGATCATGTGTCAGCCTAACAGATGTCTGTCATTGGGACAGAGCACAAGTTTGCAACAGAGGTTGCAATGCCCTGACACTGTGAGCCGTGACTCAGCGCTCTAGCGGGAGCTCAGCCTGTTCGTAGGCGAGGGCAATGCAGTCCGCAACCCAGGTTGACAGGGTCTGCTTGGTCACTGCCTCCCCCCAGCTGGGGTCATAGGAGACTAAAAGCTGGGAGGTACTGCGGTGGCCCTGGGTATGCTGCAGGTAGAAGGACAGGACTCTCTTACAGTCCAGAGAGAGTAGTTACTCAACTGTAACAGGTGTTCTCCAGGAGCAGCAGGAATCAGTCCTCACATATGGGTGTCATCGATGCCGATGAAGCCCCAGCGGAGCATTTCCCCAGCTTTCTATGAAAGCCTTTGGGAATGCAGGCACGCATGCGCGGTTACCTTCCCGCCCAAAGGTGCCATCTTACCTCAGTCAAATGACATAGCTAAGAACAGCACACAAAAAATGTAAAAACAAACTATGTACAACTGCAACTCCCAGGGGAGGAGGGAGGGTTGTGAGGACTGATTTCTGCTGCTCCTGGAGAACACCTGTTACAGGTGAGTAACTACTCTTTCTCCAGGACCAAGCAGGAAGTCAGTCCTCACATATGGGTGACTCCCTAGCTCTGGGCTACCGAGGAACCCAGGCTGAACAAGAGAACTCCCTCTAGTCTTAGCAGCAAAGAAAGGCTTTTCACTGACACAACCTCCACCGGTAGCCCAACAGAGGGCAGGAGTTGCCTAAACCTCAAAGAGATTCCGGAGTACTGCTTGGCCAAAAGCACTGTCCCTACGGGACTCCCTCTCCAGACAGTAATGGGCCGCAAATGTCTGGCTTGAAGACCAAGTTGCAGCCCTGCAGATGTCTACCAAGGGCACAGAGTGGAGATGAGCCACTGAGGCAGCCATCGCCCTGACACGGTGGGCCGTGACCCGGCCCTGCAAAGGAAGGTCAGCCGCCTTGTAAGCCCAGGTGATAGTGTCAGCCACCCAGATGGGCAAGGTACGCTTGGACACAGCGAACCCTAACTTATTAGGGTCAAAGGATACGAAGAGCTGAGTAGCCCTTTTATGCCCCTGCGTATGGTCAAGGTAGAAGGATAAGGCCCTCCTACAGTCCAGGGTATGCAGAACTGCTTCAGCCTGGCTTGCATGAGGCCTAGGGAAGAATGTTGGAAGAATCACCTCTTGGTTAAGGTGGAAGGAGGAGACAACCTTTGGGAGGAACTTAGGATGAGTCCTAAGGACTACCCTGTTCCCATAGAAGCGAGTGTAAGGCCTAACACAGACCAAGGCCTGAAGCTCACTCACTCGCCTAGCCGAGGTAAGGGCTATCAAGAACAGTGTCTTCCAGGACAGGAAGCGCAGAGGGCAAGTAGCCATCGGCTCAAAGGGTGGGCGAGTCAGCTGCTGCAAGACCACATTCAACTCCCACTCAGGAGCAGGACGACGGATTGGAGGCTTGAGCAAAAGCAAGCCCCTGAAAAAGCGGGACACCAAGGGGTGAACCGACAGAGAATGTCCTTCCACTAGTGAGTGGTGAGCTGCTAGAGCTGAGAGGTGGACCCGAACAGAATTGGACTTAAGTCCCTGATTGGATAAGGGCAACAGATACTGAAGTACTACAGAGACAGTAGAGGAGAAGGGATCTTCTGTACGTAGGTGACACCACACAGAAAACCTCTTCCATTTGAGAGCATAGGTTTTCCTTGTGGACTGTTTCCGAGAGGCTAGGACAACCTCCTCAACTTCCTGAGGTAGGCCCCAGGGAGCCAAAACTACCCTTGCAGCCTCCAAGCCATCAAATTGAGAGCTTTGAGATTGGGGTGCAGAAGGGAACCCTGCTCCTGTGAGAGAAGGTCGGGTTCCAACCCCAGAGGCAGTGGAGGATCCACCGCCAGTTGAAGCAGAAGTGGAAACCAAGGCTGTCTCGGCCACCTGGGAGCCACCAGCAGGACAGAGGCCTTGTCCTGGAGAATCTTGAACAGAGTTCGGGCCACCAGAGGCGTGGGAGGAAACGCATACAGGAGGCCCTGAGACCATGGAATCAGAAAAGCATCTGCTGCTATCCGCAGAGGATGCGGTTGCCTGGAGCAGAACTTTGGCAGTTGCTTGTTCAGTGGACTGGCAAAGAGATCTATCAAAGGGAGACCCCATTTTAGGAAGATCTTCTGAACTACCAAGGGATGCAGCTGCCACTCGTGGGGCTACAAAATTCTGCTCAGCTGGTCGGCCAGGTAGTTTTTCTGGCCTGGAAGATATACCGCCCTGAGGAGCATGTTGTGCTTGAGGGCAAATGAACAAAGGTCCTGAGCCTCCCGACAAAGGAGTCTGGACCCAGTTCTGCCGTGTTTGTTCACATAAAACAGGCTACCTGATTGTCTGTCTGAACCAGGACAGATTGATGAGCCAGGGCAGGAGAGAAAGCTTTGAGAGCCAAGCGAATAGCCCTGAGTTCTAGGAGATTGATCTGTTGTGCAGCCTCCCAAGGAGACCACAGGCCCTGGGGGTGCTCTTGTTGAGACAATGAGCTCCCCAGCCCTGCAGGGAGGCGTCTGTCGTCAGTACCACTGTGTACCCTGGAATCTGAAAGGGCACTCCCTTTAGTAGATTGGGTGGGTGCAGCCACCAATTGAGGGAGTCCAGAAATGGTCTGGACACCCTTATTCTGTCTCTGAGGCTGCCTGTGGCTTGTGACCACTGATTCCAAAGGGACCACTGTGCAAGCCGCATATGGAGCCTTGCATTGGGGGTTACATGAACTGTCGAAGCCATGTGGCCAAGCAGCCTCAGGCAGAGTCTGGCGGAGACTAGTGACCTGCTCAGAAATTGGTTTGCCAAGCTGATGAGTCTGTGGGCTCTGTCGTCTGGCAAGAAAGCCTTTGCCAGCAAAGAGTCCAGCCTGGCCCCTATGAACTCCAAGTTCTAGGAGGGGAGCAAAGTGGACTTTGCGAAGTTTATTACAAAACCCTGGCTTTGAAGAAGAGCAATAGTTCTGAGGGTGGCTTGTCTCGCCTCCTGGCACGTCTGACCCCTGATGAGCCAGTCGTCCAGATAGGGGAAGACAAAGATTCCCTGATTTCTCAGGTAGGCCGCCACCACTGCCAGGCATTTGGTAAAGACCTTGGGAGCAGAGGTGAGGCCAAAAGACAGTACTCTGTACTGATAATGGTTTCCTCCCACAATGAATGAGGTACTTTCTGTGGTCTGGATGAATGAGGATGTGAGTGTACGCATCCTTTAGATCTAAGGAGCATAGCCAATCTCCCTGCTGGAGGTAGGGCAGAAGTGTTCCAAGAGTAAGCATCTTGAACTTTTCATTCTCTAGGAACTTGAGGTTCCTGAGGTCCAGAATTGGTCGAAGCCCACCGGCTCTTTTGGGCACCAGGAAATACCTGGAGTAGAATCCGTGATCTTGCAAGTGGGGAGGCACAGGCTCCACCGCCCTGTCCACCAACAGACTTTGAAGCTCTTGAAGGAGAAGGTCTGTGTGCAGGGGAGGCCTTGAAGGCTCCCCTGGAAAGTATGGCGGAGGCAGTTGGTGAAAATGCAGTGCATAGCCCCTGTGGACTATGTTCAACACCCAACTGTCCCCAGTGATGTGGGGCCACTGGTGGGCAAAGAGGGTGAGGCGACCTCCTGTGCAGGGTTGGGAGAGCAGGGACTGAGAGGCTACGCTCAAGGAGTCAAAACCCCCCACCCTGCTGAGTGGGAGCAGGGGACGGAGGCTTGGGGGTCCTCTGCCTATGGGGCCCATTACCCTGCCCCTTGGCTTGCTTACTCTCTGGGGTGCAGTTTGGGCAGCCTGATACTGAGGGTACTGTTTGTATGCAGTGCCCTTCCTCGGATAAAAGGGCTTCTTACCCGAGGCCTTCTTCTTGTGAGAAGGGGCAGAGGTCTTTCTGGACAGCCTTGTCCTTGTAAGGTGCTCAGTCTCGAGCTGTGCGGCCTTCTCGGCCATGGGCTTGCCAAAAAGGTTCTCACCTCGGCAAGGGACATCGAACAACTTGTCCTGAACCCATGGCTCAAGGTCCGATGACTGCAGCCATGCCTGACGTCAAGCCGCGATGCCGGCTACCGCAACTCGGGCCGAAGCCTCGAAGCCATCGTAGGCGGCGCGGGACATAAACTTCGAGCAGTCCCGAATCCCCGAGGACAAGGACTTGAATCTCTGCAAAGGCTCCCCGGAGAGACCAGCAGAGAACCCGGCCAACTCCTTGGCCAGGTCTCGCAAGTACATGCCCATGTACAGCTAGTAAGACTGGACACGGCAAGCAAGCATTGAGCCCTGGAAGCACTTTCTACCGACACCATCGAGGTTCCGGGATTCCCTGCCGGGGGGGGGGGGGGGGGGCACCGAAGAGTGCATCTTCTAACTTTTCAGGCGATGCATGGCCGATTCCACCACCATGGAATGGTGTGGTAGCTGCGCCTTTTGAAAGCCAGGGCTCTTCTGGAGTCGATAAATCGAATCGACCCGCTTGCTTAGACCCGGCACCGAGGCCGGTGCCTCCCACATCCGGAAGAGCAGCCGTTCCAGCATCGGAGGAACCGGGACAGTAAAGGCCTCCTTCGGAGGAGAGTCGTACTGCAGGGCAGCGAGCTCTTCGGCTCTTCCTCGGGGTCCGCCGGGATAGCCAACGCGGTGGCCATATCCTGGACAAACTCCGAGAACTGGGTATCCTCCGGAGGGTATCTACTCCGGGGCTCAGACTGCGGTGAGTCCGATGGGACGCACCGAGTCTTGAACGTGTCGGGGGACTCCTCATCCTCCGTCTCCCAGGCAGACTCGTCCGACGAGGAGTCGCGGTCCAACCCCGCAGGGCCCTGGAGCACCCGCCCCGACGCCGGAGGCACCGGCGTCGACGCCCTCGGTCCCGAATGGGAGGTCGAGGGAGACCGCGACCGAGGTCGACCTCGAGCCATCATGGACTCGAGTATCAGCTTGGTCTCCGGGGTCGACTTTGATGTCGATGTCCCGGTGGTCGGGGCAGATGCGCCAGACAGGCTGGCCATCAGTGCCCGCTGCTGCTCCATGAAGGCAGACAGTCTGCACTCCAAGGCTGTCATCTTGAGACTCAGCTCGGGAGATGCAGCAGCCACCGACTCGGGCCCCGGCGGTGCCGGGCCCGACGTCGGCTCTCTGGGAGGAGAGTCCTCGAGGACTATGGGGCTTACATGTCCAGCAGACTCCGGCTCCAAGTGAGGAACTTTGGGCAGGCTTCTCTTGTTCCACGGGCCTGGGGCGACGGTCGGGGGTCTTAGACCTGGCCCTCGAGGAGCCAGGGACCTCCTCTGACGACGCCCTCACGAGCCGCTTCTTCCTCTTGCGTTCCCGGTCGGGGGACCCCCTGTCCGAGGAGCCCCGACGGCGCTCGGGATCTGAATCCCGAGATGTCGGGGCCTCAGACAAGGTCCGGGCCCGGCCGGAGGCTGAGTCGGAGAAAAGCCTTTCTTTCTGCTGCTGGCGACTTCGTAGTGCCTTGGAAGACATCTTCCCACATGGTCCACACGTCTTAGGGTTGTGATCAGGACCGAGGCACCGAAGGCAGCAGTCGTGTCAGTGAGGGACATCAACTTCTTACACCGATCACACTTTTTAAAACCGCTGGAAGCCATCGGGGAAAAAAAGAGTCCCCGCGAGGTCAAAGGACCGGCCTTCCAGGGAAAAATCAAAAAAGGGCGCGAACGCCAGCCACGAAGGGCAAAAACCGAAAAAGAAAAATCGGGCTCGATACCGGTGTACCGAACCCAGTGGGAGGGGTAGCGGCGTCGAATCGGGAAGAAAAAATAACGAAAATCGCTGAAAAATCACACTTTTATCCGGGATGACAGGACACACGTCCGGTGGGCTTCTCGGAAAAAGAGAGACTGAGATAAGATGGCACCTTTGGGCGGGAAGGGAACCGCGCATGCGTGCCTGCATTCCCAAAGGCTTTCATAGAAAGCTGGGGAAATGCTCCGCTGGGGCTTCATCGGCGTCGATGACACCCATATGTAAGGACTGACTTCCTGCTTGGTCCTGGAGAATATAAAGTATAGCCCCCGTGATGCTGCGGTGAGGCCATGGGAAGAAGGTGGGGAGTACCACCTCCTGGGTTGAGGTGGAAGGAGGAGACCACCTTCGGCAGAAATTTGGGGTGCGTGCAAAGCACAGCCCTGTTCTTATAGAACCTCGGATATGGTGGCTCCACCATCAGAGCCTGGAGCTTGCTGACCCTGCGAGCGGAGGTGAGCGCCATGAGAAGACAACCTTCCAGGAGAGGTACTGCAGGTGGCTAGGGGCTCAAATGGTGGCTGGATGAGCCACGTCAGCACTACGTTAAGATCCCATTCCGTCAGACGGGTGGATTGGGGGCTTGGAGAGCAGTAGGCCCTGCAGAAAGCGGGGGACGAGGGGCTAAGCCGAGAGGCATCCCTTGATAGGGTGGTGGTGTGCTGAAAGGGCATACAGGTGCAGCCTGAGATGGACTTGAGTCCGGCATGGGAGAGGTGCAGCAAGTATTGCAGGGCTAGCTGCACCCTGCAGGAGAAGGGGTCACCAAGCACCACACTGAGAATCTCCATCACTTGAAGGCGTAAGCATGGCTTGTAAAAGACTTGCAGGAGGGCATACAGGACCTCCTCCATCTCCTCCGAGAGGATTAAAGGGAGCTAAGTCTACCTGTTCAGCAGCTAGAGACTCCAGGCTGAGGTGAAGGAGAAAGCCCTCCTCCTGAGTCAGCAGCCTCGGGAAGTTCCCAAGAGGGACTGGGGGCTTCATTACTAGGCAGAGCAGCTGTGGGAACCAAGGCTGTCTGGGCCACCGGGGGGCTACAAATATTAGCAATGCCCTGCCCCGAAGGACCTTGAATAGAGTCTTGGTGACCAGTGATGTGGGTGGGAAGGCATACTGAAGACCTTCCAACAACAAGATGAGAAAAGCGGCTGCCGTTACCCAGGATGGGCGAGGTTAGTGGTAGCAGAAGCGGGTAGCTGGGCATGGGCCAGGCTAGTAAAGAGATCCATCTTGGGGGAGTCCCCTGAGCTGGAATAGCCTGTGGGCTACTCCGAGGTCTAGCCGTCATTCGTGCTGTTGCAGGACTCTGTTTAGCCTGTCCGCGAGGACATTGTCTTGGCCCGGCAGGTAGACCACTCTCAGGAGCATTCCCTGGCTGATTGTGTACGAGAAGAGGGCTACTGCCTCCTGGTAGAGGGCGTAGGAGCCTGTGCCTCCCTGTTTGTTCATGTAGAACATCACCACTTGGTTGTCTATCTGGATGAGCACCGGGCGGTGCTGGAGACTGTGGTAGAAGGCCTTGAGCGCCAAGAATATGGCTCTGAGCTCCAAGAAGTTGATCTGTTGTTGAGCTTTGGCTCAGGATCAGGTGCCCTGTGCGCAGAGGTTCCTGCAATGGGCTCTCAAACCCAACAATGAGGTGTACGTGGTGAAGACCTGCTGAGGATTGGGAGATTGAAAGGCATGCCTGCCCTCAGGTGTTGCATGGTCTGCCACCAGCAGAGCAACTCCGCCAGAGGGCAGTTCACGTAGATCTTATCCCAGAGGCGGCTGGTGGCCTGCGTCCACTGAGACCTGAAGCACCACTGAGCCGCCCTCATGTGAAGGTGGGCGTTTGGTGTGACGTGTACAGTCGAGGCTGTGTGCCGGCATGGAGTGTCTGCCCTGGACTTTTGTAGCCAGGGACATGAGCCATCCAGCCCTGTTGCTCAGCAGGAAGGCCATCGCCTGGAAGGTATCCAGGTACGCCCCAATGAACTCCAAGCTCTGTGTTGGGGTGAGGTGGGACTTGGGGTGGTTTATCACGAACCCCAGGTATTGCAGGACACCGATGGTATGGTCTGTGGCCTGTTGCACTTCGGTGGCTGTGTCCCCTCTGATGAGCCAGTCATCTAGGTAGGGGAAGATGAAGGCTCCTTGGAGACGTAGGTAGGCTGCCACGACTGCCGGGCACTTTGTGAAGACTCTGGGTGCGGAGGCGAGCCTGAAGGGTAGTACTCTGTATTGGTAGTGGTTGCCCCCAATCATGAATCTGAGGTACTGTCTGTGGCTGGGATGGATGAGGATGTGGGTATACGCATCCTTTAGGTCCAAGGAGCATAGCCAGTCTCCCTGCTCTAAGTATAGCAGCAAGGTTCCAAGGGAGAGCATCTTGAACTTCTGCACCCGGAACTTATTTAGGTCTCTCAGGTCTAGAATGGGCCTTAGGCCTCCTGTCTTTTTGGGGACGAGGAAGTACCTTGAGTAGAACCCCCTTTGTCTTGCTGTTGATGGGGCACTGGTTCTACAGCCATGTCTCCGAGAAGACCCGCGAGCTCCTGCAGTAGCAGGGCCTGATGCAGGGGAGTCCTGGGGAGAATTCTCCCGGGAAGAAAGGAGGGGGCATCTGGTCCAGGTGGAGGAGATAAGCCTCTCTGGCAATTTGGAGTGCCTAGGTGTCAATGGTCGACCACCGGTAGACAAAGTGGGCCAGACATCCCCCCCATGGGCTGCTGATCTCCTGGAGGGGGAGCGGCTATGCCCAGCAAGTCAAAAGCTCAGCCTGGGCTGGAGCTGGGAACTTGGGGCCTTTTTGCTTGCGAGATCGTTGCCCAGTTCCTCAGGGACCCTGCTGAAGGTTCTGTGGGACCTGGTTTTGTTGTTGGCTCCAGGATCCTGGTCCTTTCTGAGATGGAGGGTTTCTTCCCAGGGGGCCTTATGTTTGGGGCCTGAGGAAGTTTTCTTTGAGAGCCAGGTCCTTGTCACATATTTGGCCTCGAACTCTGTGGCTTTGTCTGCCATGGCCTTGCCAAAGAGGTTCTCTTCCAGGCAGGGGACGTCCAGGAGCTTTTCCTGAACCCATTGCTCGAGGTCGGAGGATTGGAAGCAAGCTGGTCTCCTGGTGCCGATACAGGTGCCAGCAACACAGGCCATGGCCTTAAAGCCATCGTAGGGAGTCTAGGTGATAAACTTTGAGCAATCGGTGGCAGTTTTGGCCAGTGTCTGGAACCTCTGGAGGGATTCCCCGGAGAGGCCCTTTAGCTCCTTCATGGTGTCCCAGAGGCACATTCCCATGTAGAGGAGGTATGCCTGGACCCCACAGCCCAGCATGGAGCCCTGGTAGCATTTTCTGCCGAGGGCGTCGAGGCTCCAGGCCTCCCTGCTGGGAGGTATCAAGGAGTGCTTTTTTTGGCTTTGGAGCAGACACATGGCTGACTCGACCACAATGGAGTTGGTGGTAATTGGCTCCTGTGGAAGCCAGGGCTTGGGTGGACCTTATACATAAGGTCGAGCTGGCAACTAACTGTGGGTACCGTAGTTGGTGTTTCCCAATATGGAGGAGCAGCCTCTCGAGGATTGCCGGACTGGCACTGATAGGGATTCCTTCGGGGGGGGGGGGGGGAAATAGAATTGGAGGATCTCGAAATCCTCCAACTGAGGGTCATCTACCGACTCGGTGGTGAACGCCAGAGCGTTGGCCATGTCCCGCACAAAGTCAAGGAAGACATTGTCCTCTGACGGGGACTGATGCTGGGGCCCGAGATGGGGACGGGTCCGACGGAAGCTCTTGATGCCTCCGGGTGTCTGGGGAAGTGTCATCCTTGGATTCCCAGTCGGAATCATCAGAGGTGGACTCGACGATCGAACGGACCTGGGTCGGAGTTGGAGGCTTATAGACCTCGGCGGCATGGCCGGAGCTGTGGAGCACCAAGGGCCTGTGGAACGGGATCACAAACATGATCTCTGTTGGTGATCAGCCTGGGCGAGTGAGCTCCGGGGGGGTTTAACTTGACGCTGGGGGAAGTCGTCGAGGTCCCAGTGTTTCTGGCAGATGAACTGGTGGAGCTGGACAGCGCTGCCTGCTGAATGGCCAAGGCGGCAGGCAAGTTGCGTCCCAGGGCTTCCATCCTGGTCTCCAGCCCAGATGGGGTCACAGCAGTTGGCACGGATGCTGAGGGTACTGGGTCCGGTGCTGATGGAGGAGGAGAGTCCCTTCTGGGGATGGCCACGGGGACCTGGGCCCGATTGCCAGGTTCCACTGATTTCTTCTGGGGAAGTTTTGGTGGCTGCTCCTGTTCTGGCACCTTGGTCCTCCTCTGGGAGCTTAAGGATCTGGTGTGGGATTTACCTGCCTTCCCTAAGTCTCGTGAGGAGTCCCACAAGGCTTTCTTTTTCTGGGTCCGGATCGGGGACACTCGGTTGGAGGGCTCATGGCCCCGACTGGTAGCCGCTGAGTAACTGCGCAATCTCGGGGTCTCAGGACTGGGCCCTGGAAGGGGTTTCCGAGGCAGAATCTGACCTGAACATCCTGCCAGCTTCTGACTGCTGGGGGGGGGTGTCAGCCTCTTGCAGGACCCGCAAGTCTCCAGGTCGTGGTTGGGACTGAGACAATGGAGACAGCAGTCATGTGTGTCGGTGACAGAAAAATTACTGGAACATTGATCACACTTTTTTTTTTTAAATTTTAAGTTTTTATAAAGTTCTGCAATAGGTAAGACACCCACAATTAGACCAACAATAAACATCAATAAACGTAACATTTTCCCCAAAACATGCTCATTAAAGCATACAATTCCTCCCCTTACCTATATACCACCATCATAATCATCGCTCCTTAATGTTTCCCCCATCCTCCCCAAACTCCCAAAACATTTTCTTCAACCCCTCCCTCATTTCCCCCTAAATTCACCTCCTCCACCTCCCATACCCCTGCCCAGATCCTTCCCTTGCCTTACACTTACTCACTTATCACTCATCCCCCCTTCCCCCTCCCCCCCTGCCCTGTTCCCCGTCCTCCCTACCCACCCCCTACTCCCCTCATATACCCAAGCTCTCGTGCTTTTTGCCATGACTCTAAACCCACTCTCTCACACCCTCTATGCCCCTCCCCCTGCCCCTCCTCTCCTGCTCCATCCTTCCAAATACCCTCTCTCAACCACCTCCATACCCCCCTCCCACCTTTTCGCCATTTGTCCCCCTCTACCCTTCTTTTCCCCCGTTATTTTATACATAACATACATTTCCGACATTCTCTTAGCATAACAGTCCATAGATGGTAGATTCTTTCTATTCCAGTGCCATGCTATTTCGCATCTGGCCGCCGTGACAATACCAAATGATGCTCCATTCTCCTTCCCACTTCCCGTCCTTCTTTTGCAGGAGATGCATTTCAGGGGTAAGCTCTATACACGATCCCACAATTTTATTAATGTTATCCCCAATTTTCCTCCAATATCTTTGAACCATTGGGCATGACCACCACATATGCATCCATGTTCCCCCTTTGCCGCACTGCCTCCAACATTCATTCGTCTTCAATACCCCCGCTTTATGCAACCGCTCGGGGTGAGATACCACCTACTCAGCACCTTAAACCCATTCTCCAGCAACGACGTGGATATAGTAAATTTGGCTATACCCATCGCCACCCCCTCCCATACCTCCACCTCCCATTCCACCCTTAAATCCCTTTCCCACGCTTCCATGTAACTCAATTTCCCCGTTCCCCTCGCTATTAGCCCGTTATAGATTCTAGATAGCATGCCCTTCTGCCCCATGGAACCCAAACATGCCCCTTCAAACCATTCCACTCCTCCCCCCCACTATCCTGCCCCCTCTTCCTTTTTCTAATCAATGACCCCATTTGCCCATACGCATACCTGTTTCCAGCAACTGATACATGTCTCGGATACCCTCAAACCTCCTTACCGCATCCCCAATTAGCATCTGTGACACCTGACAATCCTTGCTCCGCCCATCTTCTAAGAACTGCTCTATTCGGTCCTACTCCCTTTTCACAGCATGCTTGAAGGGACATTGTATTTGACCACTTCTTATCCCCCACCATCCTCTGCCTATGCTGCTGCCACACATTTAAAGTGTGCACCACCAACGGGTTATCTCCCCTCCCCCCCCCCCAAACTAACCTTTCTAACTCTCCGGGGCCAAAGCCTGCTGCCTCCATCTTCACCCATTGCTTGAGTGGTTCCCTTAACCATGAATACACCGCCCTCATTTGCGCTGCCTTGTAATACAGCGCAAAGTTAGGTACACCCATCCCTCCCTCCATTCCCTGTACTTGTAATGTCCGTGCCGCTACCCTTGGCCTTTTACCTCCCCAAATAAAACCCTCCACTTGTTTTTGTACCTTCCTCAATACTCTTCTCGGAATCGCTATCGGTAATACTTGAAAGTAGAACAGGAACTGGGGAAGCAACATCATTTTGATACTCGCCATCCGCCCAAGCCAAGGTACCCCCTGCTCCATACCCGCAACTGTGTCTCGAGTTGCCCTAGGAGTTTTTAATAGTTTAACTCAAATAAGTCCTCCAATGCCCTCCCCACCTGCACCCCCAGGTACCTTATTGACCTCTTTGCCCACCTAAAGGGAAATCGCTGCTGTAACCCCATTTGCTGTTCCTCCTCCCCCCCAAACTTAGTATTTCTGACTTCTCCCAATTGATCCGGAACCCCGCCACATTCCCATAGTCCTGTATCTCACCCATTATGGCTGGCAACGTTTCCCCTGGTCTCGTGATTGTTAACAAGATGTCATCTGCAAATAGCGACATACGATACTCTGTTTGCCCCACCCATACCCCCTTAATATCTCGGCTCGCCCTTATCCGCGCTGCCAGGGGCTCAAGCGAGAGCGCAAAGAGCAGTGGCGATAAGAGAGCAGCCCTGCCGAGTTCCCCTCCCCAGAGGAAAAAAAACGTGAATATCCTCCATTTACTCTCACACATGCTTTGGGACTTACATACAAAGCATTTAGCCAATTCACAAACTCTACCCCAAATCCCATAGCTTCCAACACCGAGAACAGAAATTTCCATGACACTTGATCGAATGCTTTTTCAGCATCCAGCGAGACCAGCAGCGTCGGGTCACCTGAACGTCTTGCCGCCCATATCACATTTAGAACCTTTCTGATATTATCCGCCACCTGCCTCCCTGGTATAAAGCCTGCTTGGTCATCATGAACTAGCTTATCCAGTATTTTGTTAAGCCTCGTCACTAATATCTTTGCCAGCAGTTTCGCATCAATGTTCAAAAGCGATAATGGCCTGTAGGACGCACACTCCTGCGGATCTTTCCCCACCTTATGTATCCTGTAAAATAGTTATCTCCAAGTTATAATGCCCTGTTCAATGTAATTTCAGTTTGTTCAATGTAAACCGCACTGATGCAGAATAGCGCGGTATATAAGAGAATGTAAATAAAATAAATAAAATAAAGGGTAATGCCTGCCCATCCCATCGTGTCCGCCAACTTCTCCCCACGTCTTGGCGCATTGAATACTGATGTTAATGGTTGTACTAATAGACTCCCAAATTTCTTATAAAATTGCGCTGTCAGCCCGTCTAAGCCCGGGGCTTTCCCTAACTTCATATCCTTGATTGCCCATATCACTTTCTCTGCTCCAATCTCTGTCTAACTTCTGCTGTTCCCCTTCTTCCAACCGTGGCAGCCCCACTTCCCCCAAATAGTTATTGATCGCCTCCGTTGTTCCCTCCGATTAGGCTGCATAAAGCTTCTGAGAGAACGCTACAAACTCTTCTCTGATCTGATGGTCTTCCTGCACTACCCCCCCCCCCCCTTGCTTCTGATCTGTATAATAATATTCCATTCCTTTCTCTTTTTTTTTTTTTTTTTTTTATTTAAATTTTTATTAACATTTGTAACAGTTACATTAGCATATACTCAACAACTCCAAGGCATCAAGGGTTCAGCAAACAGCATAAGAGACAACTCTTCAACTAACACACAGTCTAATCATTTCTCCTCCTATTTGCCATCCCCCCACCCCCTCCCTACTTCCACCCCTCTTCCCGCAACCACCTCCAAACCCCTGCCCACCGCTTCTCCATTTGCTCCCCTCTCCCTCCCCGCTCCCCAGTCAATTTATACATGGCATAAAGATGCGACACCCTGCGTGCATAGCTCGCCATGGAGGGTAGAGCTGGTCTATTCCAGTACCATGCAATTTCGCAGCGGGCCGCTGTGACACAATACCAAATAATTTTCCAATCCCCCTCCCATTTCCCATCTGGTCTATGCAGGAGACACATCTCAGGGCCAAGTTCAAGGTTCGCCCCCATCATTTTGTTGATGTTTGCCCCTATGCGGTGCCAGTACTCTCCCACTACCGGACACGTCCACCACATATGCAGCCAGGAGCCACGCTCCCCACACTTTCGCCAACATTCATCCGTTTGCAACACCCCTGCCTTACACAACCGCTCCGGTGTGAGATACCAGCGACTCAGCACCTTAAACCCATTCTCTCGCAATGTCGTGGCAATGGAGAATCGTGCTATACCCAATGCCATTGTCTCCCACTCCTCCACCCCCCAGCTTACCCCTAAATCCTTCTCCCACGCTTCCATGTATTTCAACTTGTCTTCCCCCCTCGCTGTCAACCCTCTGTAAATCCTGGAGAGCATCCCCTGGCTTCCCAGGGATCCCAGGCAGGCACCCTCAAACCATTCACCTCCCCCCCATCCTCCTTGCTCCCTTCCCTTTGTACTCACTACCGAACATAGCTGCCGATACGGGAATCTATCTACCTCCCCCAAACGATAGAGGTCCCGGACCCCCTCAAATCCTCTACAATGTCCTCCTACCACAATCTGGGACACCTGGGACAATCCTAACGCCGCCCAGTTACGGAGCACTGTGGCTCCCGGTCCCCGCTCTCCGCACAGCAGGCTTGTAATGACATGGTGGCCGACCATCGTTTGTCACCCACCAGCCGCTTTCTATACTGTTGCCACACTTTCAAAGTATGCCCCACAATGGGATTCCTCCCCTTCTCTCCCCTCCCCTCCCATACTAACCGTTCAAGTGCACCCGGCCTGTATTCGGCCAGTTCCAGCTGAACCCACTGCTTCTGGGGTTCCCGCAACCACGCGTAGACTGCTCGCAATTGTGCTGCCGCATAATATAGTCGGAAATTGGGAACCCCCATCCCTCCTTCCCGTACCGAGACTTGTAGCGTCCTTGCCGCCACCCGTGGACGCCTCGACCCCAGATAAACCGCTCGACCTGTTGTTGGATCTTCTTTAGCACTTTCGGGGGGATTGGGACTGGCAAAGCCTGAAACAGAAAGAGGAACTGGGGGAGAAGCATCATCTTAACCGTCGCTATTCGTCCAAACCACGAGTAATACCCCCTGCTCCAGCCTTGTAGCTTCGCCTCCACCTGCCCCACCAACTTCTTGTAATTTAAATCATACAACTCCTCCAAGGTTCTACCGAGATGAACCCCGAGGTACCGGATCGATGTCTTTGCCCATTTGAAGGGGAAATTCTGCTGCCAGTCACGCTGCCCCTCCCCCTCCCCCCCTACACTCAAGATCTCCGATTTCCCCCAATTAATCCGGAAGCCTGCCCTTTCACCATAATCTTGAATCTCTCTCATCACTGCCCTCAGAGATTCGCTGGGATTCGTGAGTGTCAGCAGTATATCGTCTGCAAAGAGGGACGTTCTGCATTCCTGCCGTCCCACCCTAACCCCCGTGATATCAGGGCTGCCGCGGCAACTTCGCTGCCAATGGCTCTAAGGATAGCACAAAAAGTAGGGGGGACAGTGGACATCCCTGCCGCGTCCCTCTTTCTAGGGGGAAGAAACCAGAGTACCCCCCATTCACGCGAACACATGCCTTCGGCTTAGCATAGAGAGCCCTTATCCACTGTGTGAACCCCGGTCCAAACCCCTGGGCCTCCAACACCGCGTAGAGAAAATCCCAGGACACCTGATCAAAGGCCTTCTCTGCATCCAGTGATACCAACAAGGCCCCCGTCCTCTGCCGCTGTGTCGACCACATCACATTTAACACTTTGCGGATATGATCCGCCACTTGCCGGCCTGGTACAAATCCAGCCTGGTCCTCATGCACCAATTTACCTAACACTCCATTGAGGCGCACCGCTAGTACTTTCGCCAGCAGTTTCGCATCTAGGTTCAGCAGCGAGATCGGACGGTAAGACGCACACTCCTGCGGGTCTTTCCCCTCTTTGTGGATAAGCGTAATACCTGCCCAGCCCATTGATTCAGGCAGTGCCTCCCCCCTTCCCGGTCCATTAAATACCCTGGTCAACGGGTTCAGCAAGAGGCTCCCAATGCGCTAGGTAAACTTTGCCGTCAGCCCATCGAGCCCTGGGGCCTTTCCATTTTTTAAGCCCTTGATAGCCTGGCTGACTTCGTCAGCTTGTATTTCCCTGTCGAGCCCCTCTTGTTCGTCTCCCGTTAGAGTCGGGAGCCCTGCTTCCCTCACATATTCCCGAATGTCCTCTCTCGACCTTGCAGCTCGGGCTGCATACAAGTTGCTATAGAAGGACACAAATTCCTCCCTTATTCGTGGAGCCTCTCGCACTACCCCCCTGTACTCCTAATCTGTGTAATCCTATTCCACTCCCTCCGCTTCTTCAATTGTCTCGCGAGAAGTTTCCCCGCTTTATTCCCCCCTTCAAAGAACCTCTGTTTTAACAGCTGCAGGCGGAATTGTATCTTCTCCGCTTCAAGAGCATTCACCTGGGCTCGTAGTGCCAGCACCTCACCCCGTACCTGTCCAGTTCTGTCCTGACCGTCTCTTTCCTCCATCTCCCGCAATTGCCGGCGTAACCGGTCCTCCCTCTCCGCCCTCTCTCGCTTTAGGCGGGCCCCCCACTTTATGAGAACCCCCCTAATTACAGCCTTGAAGGCGTCCCAGACTGTTCCATCCAGCACTTCCCCACCGCCATTTTGGTCAAAGTACTCCGGGATGAGCCTTTCAATCTCCCGCACCACCCTCTCGTCCTCAAGGAGCCCCTCATTCAACTTCCAGAACTGGCGGCCTCTATCTTCCCCTTCCACCCGCACCTGTACCACCACCGGGGCATGATCGGACCAGGTAATGGGTTCCATCTCGCCCCCTAGGAGCCGCCCTGTTAACTCCTTCCCTACCCATATGGCATCCAACCGGGAGTAAGTGCCATGTGCTGCAGAATAAAAAGAAGATTGCCTCCGCCCCGGGTTTAGTGTCCGCCATACATCTATCAGGCCGTTCTCTCGCACAAAATTGTGGTAATGTTTCCTATCTGTGCCTCTCCCCTCCCTGCGCCCAGTCGTATCTCTCCCTACCTCCCATGCCACATTGAAATCCCCACCACAGATTAGGACCCCCTCCCCATTGCCGCCACTTGCGCACTCAAAGCATCCCAAAATTCAGTTTGCGGGCCCGTAGGGGCATACACATTTACCACGCAAAACCACTCCTCACCTATCTTTACCCTCAGCAGGAGAAAACCGCCCCCCCCGATCCCGGGACACTACCTGGACCTCCATGGGGCCTGTCTCTCTGATAAAGACCCCCACCCCGCCTTTCTTCTTCTCTTTAAGATTAGAAGCGAACATACGGTGCTTGTACCCCCGGGGTTGCACCAATGTCTCATGTTGTCTCAATAGATGTGTCTCCTGCAACAGCACTATGTCTGCATTGTGTCTTGTTAACTCCTTATATAATTTCTGTCTTTTCATTGGTGAGTTTAGACCTTTCACATTTAACGTGAGAATTTTTAACTCCTTTCCTACCCCCAGATCCCTGCCTCGTCCCCCTAAGTCCCTCCGCCCCCACCTCCCACTCTGACCCCCTCTTCCCCCCCTACCCACCCCCTCCTCCCCCCACCCCCCACTCCCCCTCCCGCTGTTCCCTCCCGTCCTCCCTCTCCCCCCCTCGCTACTCCCTCCCCTCCTCCCTCTCCCCCCCTCGTAACTCTCCTCTGCGGAGATACGACTTCCAATTCGGTGACCTTCTCTCCCTCCCCACCAACTGTTCCCCAGCCCCCCGCCCCCCTCGCTTCCAACTCTCCCCCCTCTAAACCCCCGCCACTCTCCACCCAGCCTGGGCTCTCTCGCTCTCCGCCTAGTACCCGCCTCCTCCCCTCTCCCTCTCCCCTTAGCCCACTGCCCATCTCTCCTCCCCCCCCCCCCGCCCACAGCCCAACTTATTCAAGAATACCAGTCCATTATAAAGATGCTTCAGCTCAGCCAGTCTCTTGTTCTGTGGTCCGGTTCTGGTGCACGTCCTTGGTGGTTCTTGCCAGTCTACGTCCACTTGCCCTCTGCCATTTCATCTGTGCTGCTCCTCCGGTCCTGGATCCCGTTCTCGGCGGAGTGAAAGAGCCCTCGGCTTGCTCTGGTAGATTCTCAGCACCGAGCTCTCTCAGTGCTCTCCACGCCTCCACACTGGATCTCACCGTCCTCGATCGTCCTTTCACCGTAATAAAGAGGCCGAAGGGGAAGAGCCACTTGTAGCGCAGGTCAGCATGTCTGAGATATGCGGTGACCTCTCTTATCTCCCTCCGTCTTTGTAGCGTGCCTTGGGACAGGTCTTGGTACAGCTCCACCGTATGCCCCTCCCAACGGAAATTTTTCAGCTTGCGGCTGGCACCCAGCAGGAGTTCCTTACTCTTAAAGGAGTGCAGGCAGACCACAATGTCTCTTGGCCTATTGTCTCGGATGGGCCCCATACCCCTGTGCGCCCTTTCTATTTCGAGGCGGGTCTCCTCTGCAGGTCTCCCTGGGCCAGCTGCTGCGAGTAGGTCCCGGAAGATCCGCTGGGCCACTTCCTCACAGTTCTTATATTGTGGTTCCTCCGGCACCCCTCTCACTCGGAGGTTGCATCTGCGCGAGCGGTCCTCCAGGTCCTCTGTTTTGGCTTTCAGGGTTTCCTGCATCCTCTGAAGCTCTTCCCAGCTGCTCTGGACCTGCGTCAGGGTCTCCTCTTGACTCTCCAACTTGGTCTCCACCTCTTCCATACGTCCCCCCAGCTCCAGCAGGTCTTGGCGCATAGTCTGCATTGCTTCTTTAATTTCATTTTTAACCCCACACATCTCCATCTTCAGTTCCTCCTTTAACTCTAGGAGCCATTGTTTAATCTGTTCTGCTGTCGACAGGCCCTCCTCTCCTCCTTCACTCCCCTCCGGGCTCTGTGGGGTTTCTGTCACAGGTTTCCCTGCTTTTTTTTCCGCCTCCTTCCCTCCTTTGGTGGTTGCATATGGGGAGCGGAACTCGGCCAGCTTTTTTTTTTGCCAGAGTCTCTTTTTATTATTTTTTTTCCATTTTGGGCTGATTAGCCCCTCTCTCTCTCCCCGGTCTCCCCGGCCTATAGAGCTGGTAGGGCGTCCACTCACCACACTATAGCTTCTGCTGGGAACAATTCTGGTGTTTGGTAGTTCTCTGCCTCTGCTCCCTTTCTTAGTGCAGTTGGGGGGGTATGAGACTCACCACTACTGGCTGCTTCTGCACTCTGCTTCTTGTGGGCTGCAGCTTAGCATAGGTCCCTGCTTCCTGCTTCTCCCAGCCACGTGCTAGGCCTTCTCGGCCCCCTCTGTCTCCGGATTCACCTCGCTGTTGGCCACCCTCTTCTGCCACCACGTGGTCTGTGGGGGTCGGCGGCGTGGCGTCCTCCGCGGGGAAGCACACTGCCTCTGCTCACCGGCAAGCCGCTTTTGGCCCTGCTGACTCTCTCCCAACAAGTCCGGCTCAGCGCGGCCACCGGCCCAGAAGCCCCCTGAAAGTCAGGCTGCCGCGTCCGGTCCGCTCCCACCAGCTTCTCTGCACCTCCGCACCCGCTTGGTTCGCCGCCGCCGCGGCTCGCCGGCACTCCCCGCTCTCTCCGTCGCCCCTCGGCTCACCGCTCCGTTGCCCGTGGGGGCTAAAATGCTGCAATTATTGCGGGTTGGTGGCGGAGCTCCTCCGCTACGCCGCCATTCAGTAGGTGACGTCACCGGAAGTCTCCATTCCTTTCTCTTTAACTGCTGTGCCAAGTATCTCCCCGCTTTATTACCCCCCTCAAAAAAGTTCTGCTTCAGCAGCTGCAGGTTATGCCTTATCCGACCCGCTTCCAGCACATTCAATTTAGCCCTTGTCTCCAATACTGCTCCCCTAAATTTCCCACTACCTCCCTGAGCATCTTTCCCCTCCAGTACCATTAACTGGTGCCTGAGCTGCAATTCCAGCTCCTCCCTTTCCCTTTTTATATGCGCCCCCCCCCACTTCACCAACACCCCCCTCACCACTGCTTTAAAAGCATCCCATACCACCCCCTCTTTTACCTCTTCCTCCCCATTCTTTTCAAAATACTCCGGTATTAATTGTTCCACCTCTCTCACCACCCTAGTATCCTCCAACAAGCCTTCATTGAGTTACCAGAATTGCCCCCCTTTACTTTCCCCCATCACCCTAACCTGTACTACCACTGGTGCATGGTCTGACCACGTTATGGGTTCAATTTCCCCTCCCTTTATCCTGCCCACTAACTCCTTACCTACACAGATAGCATCTAGTCTTGAATATGTGCCGTGAGCTGCTGAGAAAAAGGAGAACTGTTGCCTACCTGAGTTCATCAATCGCCATGCATCTATCAAATCATTCTCATTCACAAACCTATGATATCTCTGTCTATCTGCCCCAAGCCCTTCCCTCTTACCCGTAGTGTCTCTCCCCACCTCCCAGGGCATATTGAAGTCCCCTCCACAAATCATCGCTCCATCCCCCATTAAAGCTACCTGCTTACTTAACTCCTCCAAAAAATCTTTGAGACCCCGTGGGCGCGGAGACATTTACCACATAAAACCATTCCTCCCCAACTTTCACATGCAGCAATAGGTATCTCCCCCCCTTATCCCTCATCACCGACTGAACTTCAGTTTTATGCTCCCCACTGATAACAGCCACGCCTCCTTTCTTCCTCTCCCTTACGTTTGAGGCAAAAATGCACTCTCTATATAACCCTTAGGCTGCACTACCGATTCATGCTCTTTTTGTAAATGTGTCTCCTGCAACATAATAGCTGCTTTGTGTCTTGCTAATTCTTTATACAATTTGTCTCTTCCAGGGTGAATTCAACCACTTCACATTCAACGTGACAATTTTCAGATCATCCAACCATGCTCCCCTCTTCCTCCCAGCTTTTTCCCTCCCCCCTTCCCCTCCCCCTCCCCCTTCCCTTCCTTCTGTGCCTCCCCTCATCTGCCTACCCCCTCCCCTCCCCAACCTTCCCCCAACCCCCTCCCTTCCCTCCCTCATCCCCCCGTCCACCTCTCCTCCCCCACCCTTCCCCTTTCTCGTATAGAGAGATTCGCCTTCCATTGTGGTGACTAATCGGACCACACCTGTCTCTGCTACTCCATTCCACATCCCCCCTCATTCTCCACGCTTCTCCCCCTTAAAATCCCCTGCTGCCGCTACACATTCCCCCTGCTTCCTCTCCCAACCCTTACCTCCTCCCCCTCCTATCCTTCCCTCCCTTCCCCCCAACTTCCAGCTCTATCTATATCCTTACCCTTCCCTCTAGCCCCTTCCCGTCCCCCCCATACATCTAGGAGTTAACCATTTGCTTCCCCCCCACCCATCCAAATTCTACTGCATTATCAAAGAAATACGTAACATTATAGCACTGATCACAGAGTCCTCCAACTCAGCCCTCTCCGTTCTCCGCCCCATGAGCTCTTTGACTCTCTCTGTTCAATCTCGCCAGACGTTTGTCCGCTGCTGGAACTGTGTGTCATCTCTGGGCTTGCCTTTTTGGGTTGGGTGTCATTGCAGTAGTTCTTGCTGTTCCTGCCGGTGGTCTTTCCCCCTCCAGTAAATTAGGTAGACCCATCTCTTTTAGTACAGTCCAAGCCTCTTCTCTTGTCTGCACGCGTCTCGACTTCTCCTTGGCAGTTATCAGCAAGCCGAATGGAATCAACCATTTATATTGGATATCCTCTCGTCTCAAATATGCCATCACATCCTTAAGGTTTCTTCTGCGCTGCAATGTTCCCACAGATAGATCCTGAAATAGTTCCAGTTGATGTTCGTCCCAGGTGAAATGCCTCACCTTCCTCGCCGCACTCAGCAGCCGTTCTTTAATTTTAAAGGAGCTTAGGCACACCACTATATCTCTGGGTTTATTATCTCTTACTGGGCCTAAACCTCTGTGTGCTCTCTCTATGTGCGAAAGTTCTATCGTAGCGTACCCCTCTGGGTCTGCGGTCCCCCCCAAGGACCTGAAGATCTGAACTATTGCTTCTTCACAAATCCAGTATTTAGGTTCCTCTGGTAGGCCCCGTATTCTTAGATTGCATCTCCTGGATCTATCCTCCAAATCTTCTGCTTTAATCTGCTGTTCCTCTTCAACTCGCTTGAGGTCCTCCCAGCCTTTTTTCAAATCTGCGATTTCCTCTCCTTGTTGCTCCATCTGGGTCTCCCGTTCTTCCACGCAATTTCCTATGTCCACAATATTTTGTCTCAGAGATTGTATGGACTCAGTTCATGTTTCACCCCTCCCCTCCCCCCCCCCCGCCGATTTCCATCTTAATCTCGTCTTTCAGCTCCATAAGCCATTCTTTCAACTTGGCAACTCCTCCTGGGCTGCATCCCCGCTCTAGCTCCTCCGCCAGATCATTTGGTTCTTTTGGCTGTGTTTGGCCCTCCCTTTTGTCCTCTCTGCCTCCTTTGCCTGCTACATAGGGGGAACGGAAGTCTGCCAACTTCTTACGTGCAGATAGACCGCCTTTATTTTTTTTCCATACTGCCATTTCAAGCCACTAGGCTAATATCCGCTTTTTAAGGTTGTCTCTGGGATAGTGCTCACCCCTGAGGCCTCTTGCACTTTATTTCTCTTCCTTCTGCCTGTACTTCTATCAGGCCTCTCAATCCCTAGCAAAGATGATCAAGCTAGGGCAGCGCTGCACCCTGCTCACTTGGTCTGAGGCTTGGCTTCCTTTCTGCTTTCTTTGCAGCTCCTCTAGCCCTCCAGGTCGGTGCTCTACGCCCTTTAGGTGTTACTTCCCCACTTCCCCCCTGCCGGGACTGAACTCTCCACTAGCTCACACACCTTCCTCTCAGACTTTCCTCCAGTCCTCTGGATCTCTCTCCACTGACACCACGGTCCTTGTCTGCTGCTCTCCACTGCTTTGCAGGTCTACTGTCTGACCTCACTCCTGCTGTCCCACGCCGCACCCTCCAGGGCTACCCGACAGTGCTGCCGCTGTCTTCCCCACTCTCCACCATACCTCATGGTCCGCTCTGCGGCCCATGCCTCTGCATCGCTCTGCTCAGTTATCCGCCGCTCCTACAGCTCATCGTAGTTCACTGACTTCTGCACGCTGAACTGGTCTAGCGTCGCCGGTGTGCTGTTCTCTTCCCAGCCTGCCGATCTGCACTCTCTGCTGTCGGCCTGCCACGTGGTCCTCCAATTAGGCCGGTACTGATAGAGGATCTTCCGCCGACCGCTCTCTGGCAATGGTGCACTTGCGCACCCTCGCAGCTCTCCCTTCACTGCTGCACACACCGCCTCCGAAGTCAGCACTTCTCTCAGCGGTACACTCACCACCCCACCGCTCTTATCTCCGCTGCTCCAGCCTGCCACGTGATCCGCTCTGCGGTCGGCCCGCCTTGCTTCCTTGCTGCTAGCTGCGTTCCTGCTTGGGTACCCTTGTCCGGTTTCACAGCTGTGCTATCCTGGACCTTTCCCCAGAACTGCCTCTCCTTCGCCACTCTCTTTTGGTGCTTTTAGGGGTACATTTGCTCCCTTATTTCAGACTCTGGTGATGGAGCTTGTTTGCTACCCCACCATGGTGCTCGATGACATCACCTGAGTCTGATCACACTTTTTAAAGCCACTGGCCATCGGGGAAAAAAGGACTCTGGTGAGTCGAAGACCCGAGGAACTTCCAGCGGGAAAAGGGGGCGAATCACGCTGAAAAATGTAGTTACTCACCTGTAATAGGTGTTCTCCAGGGACAGCAGGAATCAGCCCTCGCTTATGGGCGATGTTGGCACCGACGGAGCCGGTGCGGAGCAAAGAAAGCCTTTTGGATTGCTGCTCCGCATGCGTGGTCCTCTTCCCCCCAAGGATGCCATCTTGCTCAGTCAGGTCCCAGAGCTAGAGCCTTACCAAGCAGATAGCAAGGGAAGGACAAAAAATTTGCAACTCTTCAGAGGAGGTGGGAAGGTAGTGAGGACTGATTCCTGCTGTCCCTGAAGAGCACCTGTTACAGGTGAGTAACTATGTTTTCTCCAGGAACAAGCAGGAAGTCAGTCCTCACTTATGGGACTCCCCAGCTACAGGCTACCGAACCTGTAAGCCAAAAAGCACCTCCGTGAAGCCGTGAGCTGAAGCCGATGTCTGAAGAAAGCCAGAGTCCTCAGGCCCTCGGGGCAAGCTCTCGGTCCTGAAGAAGGATCGGAGGGCAGGAGTTGCTTATATCCCAGACTATAGAGGACAGTCTGGCCGAAGGAGCTGTTCCGGCGGGACTCCCTCTCCCGGCTGTAGTGCGAAGTGAAGGTATTCGCTGAAGACCAGGTCACAGCCCAGCAGATGTCCGTCAGAGGCATGGAGCGCAGCGAAGCCACTGATGTCACCTTGGCGCGGACGCCCGTGCGCGGTGACCCAATGATCCAGCAGGGCGCCTGCCTTTGCCTGGGCAAAGGCGATACAGTCCGTCACCCAAATGGAGAGGGTGCGCTTGGTGACTGCTAGCCCCAGGGGGTTGGGATCATAGGCGATGAAGAGCCGGGCAGACCTGCGATGCCTTTGGGTATATTGCAGGTAGAAGGCGAGAGCCCTCTTGCAGTCGAGTGTATGCAGGACCTCCGATGCCCAGTTGGCATGAGGTCTCAGGAAGAAAGTCAGCAAGACCACTTCATGATTGAGGTGGAAATCCGATACAACCATTGGTAGGAACTTGGTATGGGTGCGAAGGACCACCCTTTTCCTGTAAAACTTGGTGTAGGGGGCCTCGGCCATGAGGGCTTGAAGTTCACTGACTCGCCGTGCTGAGGTCAGTGCCACCAGGAAAATCACCTTCCAGGATAGATGCCGGAGTGAGCATGTCACCATCGGCTCGAAATGCGGCCACGTCAGTTGCATGAGAATGATGTTCAGGTCCCATTCTGCTGGTGGAGGCCGGATGGGGGGGTCTGGAAAGTAGGAGGCCCCACATGAAGCGGGAGACCAGAGGCTTATCCGAGAGGGGTTTGCCCTCGACAGGCAAGTGGTTGGCCAAGATGGCGCTCAGGTGGACCCTGACCGAGATGGATTTCAGTCCCACCTGCGAAAGGTGGAAAAAGTACTGGAGAGCCCAACAAGTGGAGCAGGAGAACGGGTTGATCTGGAGCACCAGATTGAAAACCGCCGCCACTTCAGGGCGTAGGCCTGCCTCATCGAGTCCTTCCTCAACGCGAGGACAACGTCTTCGATCTCCACTGGGAGGTACAGCGAGGCTAAAGAGACCTGTTCAGCCGCCAGACTGTCGGGGATAGGGAGGCCAGGTTCAGATGAAGCATCTGCCCCTCCTCCTGCGACAGGAAACCAAGGTTGTCGAGGCCGCGCAGGAGCCAAGAGAATCAATGAGGCTTGGTCGAGCTGGATCTTGTGGAGGGTCCTCACCAGGAGAGGAGTGGGAGGGAACGAATTCAGAAGCCTGGAGGTCCAGCTCAGGAGGAAAGCATCCGGGGGCCACCCTGCTCAGGTGTGGTATTGGTCCGCAGAAGCGGGGGAGCTGCAAGTTCGCTGGGCTGGCGAATAGGTCCATGGACGGAGTACACCAGTGGTGGAAGAGGTGGATAACCATCTGCGGACTCAGGCGCCACTCGTGCAGGCGGAGAAGCCTGCTGAGCCTGTCAGCGAGGACATTGTCTTGGCCTGGGAGGTAGACAGCTCTTAGGATCATGCCCCGGCACACTGCAAAGGAGAAGAGGAGGACTGCTTCCCGGCAGAGGAGGTGGGAGCCTGTGCCCCCCTCCTTGTTTATGTAGAACATCGCGACTCTGTTGTCGGTCTGCACGAGCACCGACCTGCCCCTCCGGTGGTACTCGAAGACCTTCAAGGCCAACCGGACCGCCTGAAGCTCGAACAGGTTGATCTGCTGTCGAGATTCCTTGGGTGACCACAGTCCCTGGGTACAGAGGTGGCTGCAGTGGGCTCTCCAGCCCAACAGCGAGGCGTCCATCATCAAGATGAGTTTGTGCAGACGAGTCTGGAAAGGCATGCCCCGAAGGAGGCTCTGGGTATCCTGCCACCAGACTAGGGACTCGACTAGGCTGCAAGACACCCGGACGGGGTACCGGAGGTGGCCTGAGGCCTGGGTCCATTGCGCCTTGAGGCACCATTGGGCCGCTCGCATGTGCATTTGAGCATGGGGAATGACATGCACAGTCGAAGCCCTGTATCCCCAGGAGGTGCAGCATGGCCCGTGCCGAGACTCTGGGCCAGCCCTGGACCTTGGCAGCCAGAGTGCGGAGCCGATCTGTGCGTGCTCGAGGTAGAAAAGCGGTCGCACATTCTGTGTCGAGACGAGCACCAATTAACTCCAGGGTCCGCACCGGCATGAGGTGGGATTTGGAGTAGTTGATCAGGAAACTGTGCGCAACACCGAGAGATGAGCCTCCTCTGCCGAGGTGCCCGAGATGAGCCAATCGTCTAGATAAGGGTAGACGGATATGCCCTGCAGCTGAAGGTGGGCCGCAGCCGCCGCCAGGTACTTGGTGAAAACTTGCAGGGCAGACGCGAGCCCAAAGTGGAGCGCTCTGTACTGGAAGTGCAGGTACTTCCTGTGCTTGGGGTGGACAGGAATGTGAGTGTAAGCATATCTGAGATCCAAAGAGCATAGCCAATCGCCCTGTCAGAGGTAGGGCAGCAGGACGCCAAGGGATAGCATTTTGAACTTCTCCTGCACCAGAAATTTGTTCAGGTTCCTGAGGTTGAGGATGGGGTGCAGGCCCCTCACCACGACTTCTTCGGGACAAGAAAGTACTGGGAATAAAATCTCTGACCCCGGAGGTGCGGCAGAACCCTTACGACCGCCTGTTGACTGAGGAGTTTGTTCAACTCTTGCTGCAAGCAAGCCTGGTGTGAGGTAAGCTGGGTAGTCTCCGCTGGAGAGAAGGGAGGAAGGGGTCTGTCTAGACGAAGACGATGCCCGTCCTGGATCACCTGTAGAACCCAGGTGTCCAAAGTGATAGCCGCCCATTCGGGGGCGAAAAGAGACAGGCATCCTCCCACGGGTGGAAGCGACCCGGGGGGGGGGGGGGCGAGAGGCTATGCTTTCAGCGTCAAAACCCTAGTGCTGGCTGAGGTGGCTGGGTCTTGGACCCCTTGGTTTTCCAGTGACCCTGAGCACCCCCTTTGCCCTGAGTGCTGGTCATTGGCGTGGGGGCAGGCGGGTATGGCAGGTATCCCTGGTAGGGGGGGCCCTTTCCTCTGGAAGAAGGGCTTTTTGGTGTGCAGCTTCTTCCGTGAAAGCGAGGAGGTTTTGCGAGAGAGACGGGTGCGAGTCACGAATTCCATCTCAATCTCGGCCGCCTTGTCCTCCATGGGCTTGATGAACAGCTTCTCACCGAGGCAGGGAACATCCAGGAGCTTCTCCTGGACCCACTGCTCTAGGTCCGAAGACTGGAGCCACGCCTGGCATCGGGCTCCGATGCTAGCTGCTGCGACACGGGCGGAAGACTCAAACCCGTCATACGCGGTGCGGGAAAGGTATTTCGAGCAGTCTGCGACCGACCTCAGGAGAGTCTGGAACCTAAGGAGATGCTCCCCACCCAGACCAGTGTAAAAACCACCGAGCTCCTTGGCGAGGTCGCAAAGAAACATGCCCATATACAATCGGTATGCTTGAATGCGGCATGCCAGCATGGAGCCCTGGTAAGCCTTGCGCCCAAGGGCATCAAGAGCACGGGATTCCCTGCCAGGTGGAACAGAAGGGTGCGACTTTGGACTCTTCTGTTTCCTTATTGCAGATTCGACTACCATGGAGGTATGAGGAAGTTGGGTCTTCCGAAACCCCAGGCCGTACTGGACCCTATAAATGGCATCGGGTCTCCTACTGACAATAGGGACCGAGGTGGGCGCTTCCCACATGCAGAGAAGCAGCCAGGATAGAATGGAGGTATCGGAACTGTAAGAGACTCCCTGGGCAGAGACTCATACTGCAAGATGTCGAGTTCCTCTGCCCTCGGCTCCTCCTCCGTCTGCGTCGGCAAGGTTGAGGGCCCGGGCCATATCCCGCACAAACACCAGGAAGGTGGTGTTCTCTGGATGCAACCGCCTTTGGGAGGCGGGCGGGGATGGGTCAGAGGGGAGATCCCTGTGGGTGGGGGTCTCCGGGGACATGCCCCCATCTGATTCCCAATCCGAGAGGTCCAAAGAGGACTTGGAGTCAGGCTGGTCCCCGTGCCCTGTGGACGAGGTCCGCTTGGAGCCGGAGGCACTGGCTCTGGAAGACCTTGCCCCCGAGGAATGGGATAGCGAGCGAGACCGGTGCAAAGGACCCTCACAAGGCCCGTGGCTCTCGGGGGTATCCAGGGCAGTTTTCGGGACTTCAGTAAGGTGACCTTTAGTCTCAAGGCGCGAGGCAGCCATGCTGGGAAAGAGCGCCTGCTCGGCAGTGAGGAAGGCAGAAATGCTGCGCTCCAGTGCCAGCATCTGGGACTCCCATTCGGGAGTGGGTCCCTGTGACGCCGACGCCGGGGTTACTGGGTCTGGCGTGGAGGAGGAGAGGGGGTCCTCACTGGGACGACCCTCAGGAGACTGAGCACCAACATCGGAGGCTTGTGTGTCCGTATGAGGCACCTTTCAAGGTCGCTCCTTGTCCGACCCTCAGGAACGCCGGGGAGGGCTAAGGGAACAAGTGCGAGACCACGCGCGCTTATCCAGAGCCCCCAACAGTGACTTCGAGGTCGTCATCTTCTTCTTTCACCATTCCACCTCGGGCGAACCCTGATCGGAGTGACGCCTAGGCTGTAGGGTCACTACAGGAGACCCTGCCAGCGGTGGATCGGAAGGGCAAGGCACCATGGAGGATCCTGGGGCCGCCTTGTGGAAAATGTCATCAGACTTCTGCTTGCGGCTTAGCAAACCCTTAGCGGACATTTTCTTACAAAGTGAGCAGAGCTCTGGATTGTGGTCAGCCCCCAGACACCGTAGACAACAGTTATGGGTGTCTGTGAGCGACATATTTTTGAAACATCTGTCACATTTCTTAAACCCGGTGGCCATGGGGGCAAAAAGAGCCCCTGCGAGGTCGAAAACCCTCGAGGCCAGCGTTTGAAGAAAAAAGGGTGTGAAAAGGGCCCAATAGAAAAAACACTAAGGAATAAAAAGAAAAAGGGCCCCCCCTAGCCCACAACCGAAGCAGGGGTGAAGGGGAGGACGGGAGAGGACCGGTGTAACCGGAAAAAAGGGGCCAAAAGGCTAAAGTCAAAAACATTTTCCAAGGGACGAGGACGTGTGTCCAAAGGGCTCTGCGGAAAAAGGGAGACTGAGAAAGATGGCACCCTTGGTCGGGAAGAGGACCACGCATGCATGGCAGCAATCCCAAAGGCTTTCTTTGAAAGCTGGGGAATTGCTCCGCGCGGGCTCCATCAGTACCGACGTCACCCATAAGTGAGTACTAACTTCCTGCTTATTACTGGAGAAAGAAAAATTCACAGGCCCGGGGACGCAGTGCCGAAGCAAGCAAACTGGGGGGCAGAAAAGGGACCGGCTGCAGCCAGAGAGAGAGAGAATTAACTCTAAGAGAAAAATATCAACTTTTTCCAGGGAATCAGATGCACGCCTGCTGGGCTCCTTGGCAAAAAGGAGATGGAGCAAGATGGCACCCTTGGATGGGAAGGAGACCATGCATGTGTGGTGGCATCTCTCAAAGGCTTTCTTTGAAAGCTGGGGTGATGCTTCCATGCGGGCTCCGTCAGCACCAACGTCATCTATATGTGAGTCTGACTTCTTGCTTGCTCCTGGAGAAGTTTGATATAGTGCAAAGAACATGAGGTTTCTGTTTTCTTTAACAATACTGAGAATGTTTCATATATATAATCTTATTAGATCATGCATTTGCAATTTGATATATTAAAAATCCTGCAAACTGCACACTTTGGAAGGATAAATACCTTTTTCCTCAGATACTGAGCTAATACGGTTGCCATTTATTTGGTCTTATTTATCTGTTCTTTTCCAACTAGACTACACAAAGCACTTACCCAAGAGTAAAACATAAAAATACAGGACATAAGATATAAGTAATTATGCTCATGTGTTTGCTCCTGTAACACAGCAGTCTCAGAGCAACTCTATTAGCTATTTCAATTGCTTTGGGATCGGAACAGCCAAAAATTTGAACGTTTACCAATCCTGAACTTTCCCTGTTCTAGTCAGGATTATTCAGTTTATACTTCCTTGACCACCCTCTCTTCTACCTGCAACCTCAGCTATTGTTTTGCCATTATTGGTATTTTATTTTTATCTTTACAGATAAAATGCTTACCTAAATGGTCTCTTTTTAAGACCTCTGGGTACTCTGAAGACTCCAAAAATGCTCTGGGTTCTGCACTGGGAGATTCTTTTTTCAGAGGGCCTTCAGCTTCATTACTCCATACATCTGTGGTAGAATTATCATGGTCCATCTGCCTTTTGAAATCATCATAGTCCTTCTTCATTCGAGCTCTTAATATAATATAAACACAAATGACTTATGTCATGTTTGCTAATACTACATTATTTTAAATTTATTTAAAACTATTTATTCCCATTGACACTCTCAGGCTTAATTTTAGGAATACTGCTGGTACGGTACTTAAAGCTGCATAAAAATGTCCTAAATAATTATTCCATGGGCTTGTATGAACAGAATCAATGAAACCCACGTATCAGAGTTCAAATTTATGCTTACTGCAAAACAATAGTTGAAAGTTTGAGAGCTCCTCCTACTTACCCACTCCCATGCTAGATAGCTAAGTAAATCAGGATGCTTCTGTAATAAGCGTGACCATTAACCTAAAACAGAACAAGAAAAAATTTCTTTTCAGTCTTGTGGCTGCATGTGAAGTAGGTATTGATAATACAACACTGATCTATTTCATTTCAATTTTTTCATTATTTTTTAAAATTTATATTCTACAGGTGACTATAGGCTCCTGGATCAGAATGTTGACAACCATCTAATTAAAACCTATTTTGAGTGCAGAAGATGAGCTGCTGCTTTCAAATGAGGTTCCATTTAGGTGTTGCTGATGTGAATACAGTTCAGGAGTCCATAGCAAACTAAAAAAAAATACACAGATAAAAAAAGCAGTACAATTGAAACTAAATAAATAAATGCTTGCATTTAAAATATTCATTTCACAAACAGCCACATCACAGAAAAAAAAATCTCTTCTCTATCTTAGGTCAATGGTCACCTTTTATTCTTTGGCAAGAGAGTATCCTCCTCCTCATTTAAGCTTCCAGCTTAATTTGAACCAGCTTCTACTTGACTATGGCATCATAAGCCTTCACTTGCAACTACTTGTGTTTTCTCCATTTTTTCACCTTCTTCTTCAGTCACCATAGAAAACCTTAATCAGGTGCTGCAGACGATGGCTCCTTGCAATACAATCTACGTGTACCCCGAGTCTGATCACTAGGGTTCAACATTGTATGATGGGCAAGATTCCCTCTCCCTCCTTCCAGGCATTGTGAGTTCTACAGAGCCTTTGCAAAATCTTCACAATCTTCTACATTTTTCATATTCTGCTGTCTAAAACATAACATTAAAAAACAGTCTCCCATATGTATGTGCAGCGTCCCCTAAGTCTTTCTTTGAAAATGTTATGCTGCATATCAGGGGCAATTTCATAGAATGCAGCCAAGATTTATGCATGAACAATGTATGTGAATTTTGGTATTTTAGTCATGCACACGTGTAAGTGGCAACCTGCATATATAAATGACACGATCACAATTCTGTAAATATATGCACACATCCGAATGTGAATACTTTCACGGTATGCAGAGCACAGGGTTACACACACAAATTATAAAATACTATACTTTATGCGTGTTCCATACAAATTTAAACGATGGCGTTTACACCAAACCTAGGGCTGGTGTAAGTGATCATATCTTGAATTAACTCACATTTCTGGCCATTTATGTTAATATTTTATAAAATAAAGTACATATGTAGTTGACTTTAAACAGACATGAAATGTGCACATATATGGGACTTTATAAAATTATCCCCCAAACGCCCAATATTTGAAAATCATTTACATGGTTTACAGCCCAGTAAACCGTAAATGCCTTAAATCAGAATATTCAACGTCACTTACACGGTTAGTGCCGCTGAATTTCTCCTAACTCCCCTACGTACCCCGATGCTGTCCGGTTAGCATCAGGGCATGACGGGGCGTAGGCGACAAGGGATAACTGGGCAACAGCGATATTGCATGCTGGCCGGTTAACGATCTACACCGAAATGATAGGCAAGGAAAACCCTCTCCTATCTTTCAGCAGAGGAGCTAACCAGGCAGCATGCAATATCACTGTTCCAGGGGTGATCTGGGAAACTACAGACCGGTGAGCCCGATGTTGTTACCAGGCAAAATGGTAGAAACCATTATAAAGAATAAAATTAATGAACATGTAGATAGTCATGGTTTAATGGGAGAAAGCCTAAATGGATTTAGCCAAGGAAGATCTTGCCTTACTAATCTGTTATATATTTTTTTAGAGATGTGAATAAACATGTAGATAAATGTGAGCTGGTTGATATAGTGTATCTGGATTTTCAGAAAGCCTCTGACAAGATCACTCATGAGAGACTTGGCAAAATTAAAAAGCCATGGGATCAGGGACTGGTTAAAAGAGAGAAAGCAAGAAAGTTGGGCTAAATGGCCAATCTTCTCAAAGGAGAAAGGTGAATAGTAGAGTACCCCAGGAATCTGTGCTTGGCCTACCACTTTTTAACATATTCATAAATGACCTGAAAATGGGAATAAGTGATCAAATTTGCAGATGACACAAAAGTATTCAAAATTGTTAAAACGCAAGATGATTGTGAAAAATTGCAAAAGGACCTTGGTAAATTGGAAGGCTGGACGTCCAAATGGCAGATGGAATTTAATGTGGATATGTGCAAAGTTATGCACCTAGAAAAGAACAACCCAAACTATGGTTACATGATGCAGGATTACACATTAGGAACCACCACCCAGGAAAAGAATTTAGGCGTCATCGTGGATAATACGTTGAAACACTTCGCCAAGTGTGCAGCGGTAGCCAGGAAAGCAAATAGAATGCTAGGAATCATAAGTAAAGGAATGGAGAATAAAAGCAAGAATATTACAATGCCTCTGTATCGTTCCATGGTGTGACCGCACACCTTGAATATTGCAGCAATTCTGGTCGCCATATCTTTAAAGGATTATAGCAGAAATAGAAAAGGTATAGAGAAGAGCCACCAAAATGGTAAAGGGGATGGAAGGATACTCCTATGAGGAAAGGATTAAAAGGTTAGGGCTCTTCAACTTGGAAAAGATATGGCTGAGGGGAGATACTATAGAGGTCTACAAATTAATGAATGGAGTAGAAACGGGTAAACGTAAAAAGACTACGGCACATGCAATGAAGCTACAATGTAACCCATTTAAGACTAATGAGAGAAAAAGCACAGTTACTTACCTGTAACAGGTGATCTCTGGGAACAGCAGGAATAAGTCTTCACTTATGGGTATCGTCGGTATCGACTGAGCCTGCGCGGGAAAGCTCCCCAGCGTCCAGTAAGAAAGCTTTTGGGAGCATCCCACAGTGCCTGCGCGCTGCCTTCCCGCCTTTCCCAACCGCCTCTCTCCAGTTCGAGTTTTAAAGCCGAGACAAAGAGAGAGAGAGGAAAGGAAAGATAGATAGAGAGATACAACTCCTAGGGGAGGTGGGTGGGTTGTGAAGACTTATTCCTGCTGTTCCTAGAGATCACCTGTTACAGGTAAGTAACTGTGCTATCTCCAGGAACAAGCAGGAATGAGTCTTCACATATGGGGACTCCCTAGCTGCAGATGCCAGGGAGAAACCCCAGGTTGTGTGTCCTTGAAAAGGACTCTACCTCCCCCCATGGATCTCTGGCATCCGACCAGGGTAGGTGGGTAGGAGTTGATTAGGAATGGAACAGGTGTTTGAGAACAGCCTGACCAAACGAGGCATCCCGGCGGGAGTCCTTGTCCAAACAGTAATGGGCTGTGAAGGTATGAACCGAGGCCCAGGTGGCCGCTCGACAGATTTGGTCGATGGACACAGTTTAGATGAGCCACTGAGGCTGCCATGGCTCTCACATTGTGAGCTGTGACATGGCCCTCCAGAGAAATGTTCCTACTCTGGTAGGTGAAAGAAATACACTGAGCAATCCAGTTGGACAGTGTTCTCTTAGAGACTGGAAATCCTAAATGAGAAGGATCAAAAGCAACAAAGAGTTGAGAAAACTTTCTATGTTGCTGTGTTCTTTGTAAGTAAAAAGCGAGAGCTCTCTTACAATCCAAGGTATGAAGATTCCTCTCTGCATTTGATGCATGAGGTCCTGGAAAAAAGACAGGTAAATATACCTCTTGGTTCAGATGAATAGGTGAGACCACTTTAGGCATAAAGTGTGGATTGGTCCCGAGGACTACCTTATCATGATGGAACCTTGTATAAGGAGGATTAGCCACCAAAGCTTGCAACTCACTGATGCGGCGTGCTGAGGTGACTGCAATGAGAAAAATAACTTTCCAAGAAAGGAATTTCAAGGAGGTGGTGGCTAAAGGTTCAAAGGGTGGCTTCATAAGCTGGCCAAGAACCAGGTTTAAGTCCCATGCCACTGGAGGTGGACTAATGGGAGGTTTAGTTAAAAGAATGCCTCTCATGAATCTTGCTATAAGAGGATGAGAGGAAATAGGTTGTCCATTGAGAGGCTTCAGTGACGCTGTAATAGCACTCAAATGGACTCTTACTGAATTTGTTTTCAGACCTGCATGGGATAGATGCAGGAGATACTCTAGTAGAGAATTCAGAGGTATTGCAAGAGGGTTTAGACCTTTTCCCTGAACACCAAATGGTAAATCTTTTCCATTTGAAAGCATAGGAACGTCTAGTAGAAGGCTTTCTAGAGGCATGAATAACATCTCTGACTTGTTGAGAGAGATGAAAATCTTGAAGGTCTAGGCCCTCAGCAACCAAGCCCTGAGATGGAGCGATTGGGGGTTTGGGTGCCACAAAGTTCCCTCTTCCTGGGACAAAAGGTCTGGTGCAGAGCCCAAGTCCAGGGAAGGAGTGTGAGAGAGAGATGCAGAAGTAGAGGGTACCACACTTGGCGTGGCCCACGTGGTGCTATGAGGATCATGGTCCCTTGATCTCTCTGAATCTTGAATAGTGTCTTGGGAATTAGGGGAATTGGTGGAAAGGCATAAAGGAAGTCTTGACCCCAGTGAAGGAGGAAGGCATCCTTGGCCTGAACTCCCTGACACGGAATTCTGGAACAGAACTGGGGAAGTTTGGCATTCCACTGACTTGCAAAGAGGTCTATATCCGGGGTTCCCCAAATTCGAAAAATCCTGGCTACCTGGTCCATGTGGAGGGACCACTCGTGTGGAAGCAGAACTCAACTGAGTCTGTCCGCCCAAGAGTTTTGAACGCCTGGAAGATATACTGCCAGAAGATGGATGTGATGCTCTCTGGCGAAGGCCCACAGTCGCAAAGCTTCGTTGCAAAGCGACAGAGAGCCAGTCCCGCCCTGCTTGTTTACATAGAACATGGCTACCTGGTTGTCCGTATGGATGAGGACTGTCCTGTAGCTGAGCAGGGAATGAAACACTGAGAGCTAAGAATATTGCTCTAAGTTCCAAGAGATTGATATGCAGAGAAGTTTCCTGTGGAGACCAGATGCCCTGGGTGGAGAGATCCTGCAGATGAGCTCCCCAACCCATTGGAGAAGCATCTGTTGTCAGAGTTGCTTGGGGTAGCGACTGCTGAAAAGGGGACCCCAGCAACAGATTTGGAGGGGACTTCCACCACTGGAGAGACCAAAATAGGCGAAGGGAGTTTGCTATTTTGTCTGACAGGCAACCTGATGCCTGAGTCCATTGGGTGGAGAAAGTCCATTGAGCTGCCCTCATGTGAAGACGAGCATATGGAACCACATGCACGGTGGATGCCATGTGGCCTAATAGTTGTAACATCTCTCGAGCAGTTAAATGGGAGGCTAACTGCACCAAGCGTAGGCAACGGGCCTGAGGAAGATAGGCCCTTGCAGTTGTGGTATCCAGCAAGGCCCCTATAAACTCCAGAGACTGAGTAGGGGTGAGATGGGATTTTGGGATGTTTATTACCAGTCCCAAATACTGAAGGACACGCATTGTGCAGATTAGAGAAATCTGGGCCTCTGACTGGGATGGAGCTCGAATGAGCCAGTCGTCCAGATATGGGAAAACGAATATTCCTAGAGTGCGTAGAAATGCAGCTACTACTGCCATGCATTTCGTGAACACCCTTGGTGCAGAGGCCAGACCGAAAGGAAGCACCCTGTATTGGTAGTGCTTTCTTTGAAAAAGGAACCGAAGGAACCTTCTGTGTGTTGGATGGATGAGGACATGGGTGTACGCATCCTTGAGATCTAGAGAACAAAGCCAGTCCTGACTCTGAAGGTATGGCAGCAGAGTACCGAGAGAAATCATCTTGAATTTCTCTTTGAATAGAAACCTGTTCAATTCTCTGAGATCTAATATGGGTCTGTAGCCCCCTGAGCCCTGTTGAAGAAGGGGTACTTTTTCTATTGCCCCTTGGGCAAGAAGGGTAGCAATCTCCTGACCCAGAAGGTTGAGGAGAGATGTTGGAGAATTGAACGGTCTCACCGTGGTGTGGGGAGGAAGGTTTAAGAAATGAAGCTTGTACCCTTCCCTTACAATGGAGAGGGTCCATTGCTCTGCTGTAATTTGCTCCCATCTGGGAGCAAAGTAAGCCAACCTTCCTGGAATGGTGAGGGGCTCTGGTTCTTCCAGAGCCAGAAAGGCTAAGTTCTCTAGTTGCAAGTCAAAGGCCCTGGGGAGGCTGAGGCTGCTGAGCCGTGGGAGGCCTGGCAGTCTTTGACTTGGCCTGTTTAGATGGTTGCTGACGCTTTGCAGCAAAACGACCTGCAGAAGATGCCTGCTGACCATAAGCAGGATAGTATCTTCCCTTTTTAGAAAAAGTTGTCCTTTTGAACAACCTTTTCTTAGCAGGAGCAGAGGTAGACTTTGAAAGTCGATCCAAAGCAGAGTTCTCAGCATCCATCTGAGTGGCCTTTGCTTTCCAATCCCTGCCAAAAAGGTTTTCACCTGTACAAGGAAGATTTCCCAGTTCATCTTGGACCCAAAGTTCCAAATCAGAGGCTTGTAATCAAGCAATTCTGCGTGCACCTATGGCAATAGTCGAGGCTCTGCTTACACACTCAAAAGAGTCAAAGGCTGCACGGTTGGAACATTTGAAAACATCTTGGGCATGTTTAAGCCAAGTAAGAAATTCCTGCCTTTTATCTTCTGAAATAAAAGGGGCTAAAATCTGCAGATGATCTGTGACTTCTTTTAGAAACATCCCCATATAGAGACTATAGGAGTTGATTCTGGCAGCAAGCATATTAGCTTGGAAAACCCTTCGGCCAAAAGCATCAAGGGTCCTGCATTCACGTCCTGGAGAATTAGATGAGTGTCTTTTTGCACTCTTTATTTTCCTCATGGCAGACTCTACCACAATAGAGTGGTGAGGCAGCTGAGACTTATGAAAGCCAGGACAAGGAGGGACACGGTACATGGTGTCTAATCTACGAGAATGAGGAGAGGTGGTAAGAGGAGTCTCCCACATGCTCAACATGAGATCATAGAGAATCTCATGAATAGGTAAAGTAGCTGCTTCTTTAGGAGCCTTAGGATATTGCAAAATATCTAGTTGCTTGGCTCTAGAATGAAGTCCTGAAAAGACAAGTCTTCTGGAGGAGACATTCTTCATTTTGGAGAATCAGACTCCTGAGGAAGAAGTACCGGTGCATCGACAGAAACCTCCGACTCATCAGAGTCTTTGGAGGAATCGAAGTATCGCCTGTCTGGATGCTCCTGTAAAGCCCGATACGCGTACCGAGTGGGATCGACATCGGGAGTAAGCGGCACCGGTTCGGTACCGATGGGCATCATAGGACAGGGTACCGTTGCAGTCGACACCGAAGCCGATGTCGATGCAATCGGTACCGGCACCGGGAACGATGCCGGTGCCGGAGTCGGTACCGGCAACGGAGACTGTTGCGGTACCGGAGGCGTCGAAGCCTGCATAAACGCCGTTAGTGTGCGCTGCATGGACAGAATCTTCTGATCTATCGACGCCACCAGAGTCTGGATGTTGGTACCAGTGGAGGCCACCGGTACCCCATTACACGGCAACAGGTGATCGGTCGAGGCCGAGCCATCGATGTGAACCTGTGACCCCATAGACAATGCTTTGGAAGCCGGAACTTCCCGCCGGGGTAATTTTGCCGGTGCGGAATCCTCGAGGACAAGCCCGGAGGCATCTTGATGCTTAGAGGGAGATTTGCCCTTCGAGGACCGGCTAGATTTATGTTTGGTTACCTGAGATCCATGGGAGGAAGAAGCAGCCCTGGAAGACGTCGATGCCACCGAGGCTGCATCAGAGGGAAACAGGGTACTGAGCTTGGACTGCTCAGTTCTGCCGACCTCTTTTAGACATCATGGTACAGGACACACAATCTGTGATGGAATGGTCAGGACCCAAACATTTTAGACACCAGTCATGGGTGTTGGTGACAGAAATAGTACCGCCACACTTCGTGCACTTTTTGAACCTGGAAGCGGGCTTCTCCATGAGGAGAAGATATGTTCAGGCCTAAGGCCCAAACCGAAAATGCACAGTTGAAGAAAGAAAAGTTTTTTTTATTTAAGAAAGAAAAGAAAAGACCGGCGGTACCGGTCTGACGTCGAAGAAGGTAGACGCGACACAGAAAAATAAAGAAAAAAATAAAGAATTCTTCTGCGGTGACAGGAACACGACCTGCTGGCTCCGCGGAAAAGAAGAACTGGAGAGAGGCGGTTTGGAAAGGCGGTAAGGCAGCGCGCAGGCGCTGTGGGATGCTCCCAAAAGCTTTCTTACTGGACGCTGGGGAGCGTTCCCGCGCAGGCTCCGTCGGTACCGACGATACCCATATGTGAAGACTCATTCCTGCTTGTTCCTGGAGATTATTTTTTTCACTCAATGTGGAATCAAACTCTAGAATTCATTACCAGAGGATGGAGTAAAAATGTAGCTGGGTTTAAAAAAGATTTGGACAAGGTCTATAAAGCATTATTAAACGAGGACTCGGGAAATCCACAGCTTATCCTGGAACAAGCATTGTGGAACCTATGTACCTTTTTTGGAACTTGCCAGGTACTTGCGACCTGGATTGGCCACTGTCAATGGTCATTGGTTTGACCCACTATGGCATTTCTTATGTAACTTCAACTTTACAATAATGGACCTGACACTGTTCGAATTGATATTCAAACACATATTTAATAACCCTGCCCAAATCTGTACTTTTAAATAACTATTCTGCAGCACTTTCAGCAGTTCTGTGTTCAGCATATTTATACCTTTTCTTCAAATTTACCTCATACAACTAACAGCTTTTATCTTCATTCAGAAGTATTCAAAATCAGCTCAACTACTATAACTGGACACAGGTGGGCTCTAACACACAATTTTGGGCCTTTTTAAGGTAGTCTTTAGAATCAGAACCAATTTGAGTTTGCTAAGAGAAAGTGTCTGATGATTAATGCAATTAAAAATAGAAATTACACTTACCTGGTAATTGTCGTTCCTTGAGTGACGACAGTTTAGTCCTCCACCTCTGGGTTGTGCACCTCTTCCTGCAGCTTGGAGACTGGGCATGTCAAAGTCGTGACATCACTGGATATAGCCTGCTGGTATCTCCCCTCAGCCTCCAGTGTACTATTGACAAAGCAAACTCAAAGGAACAACAAATAAGTAACTATACCATAACTTTAAATAACTCCCCATTCCTGGTTGCTGAGGAACGTTTTTAACCGTATCCGTCTTATATTTTCTTTTTTTCTTTTTTTTAACTTTACATTCACGTCCCCCCTATGCAAACGTGTTTCCTATACCATCCCCTCGTTTAAATAAGAGAAAAGGAAGAAAGAACAGAGGGATACTCACTGCGATCTAGAAACTGAAAGGATCTGTCTACTCCTTGAGATTGATGCTCCACTCCACCTCAAAATAAGCTCTGAAGAAATCACACCCCTGGGCGGGAATGAGGACTAAACTGTCGTCACTCAAGGAACGACAATTACCAGGTAAGTGTAATTTCTATTTCCTTATCGTTCCTCCAGTTTAGTCCTCCACCTCTGGGATGTAACAGAGCAATAATCATTGGGAGGGACCTATCCAGCCAACTCACCACACCGTTGACCCGGAACAGGCATCCTTTACTGTCAACACATTTAGGCAGTAGTGGTTACTGAGGAAATGAAGAGACGACCTGGAAGCTGCTCTACCAATCCCCCCTGGTGGAATGACACAGTGATTCACCCATGAAGCTGCTTGTGCCCTGGTAGCAAGAGTCAGAAAGCCCCCCGGAATCATACAACCTCGCCACCAGAAAGCTGAGGCAACCACCGCCTTAACCCAGTGCGAAATGGCCGCCTTCGCTGCTGCTTCCCCTTTGCGGGGACCTCCAACCAACACACAAAAACAAAGAAACGAACGCCGCACCTTGCATTTTATGTTTCCTATCGGCGTAAACTACGAATAAAAACCTCCCCTTTCAGAAAAACCGAGAACTGGAAGAGAAACCAATAGGCTCAGGAGAAAAATCAGATACCACCTTTTGGAAGGACGACGGGACTGCTCGCAAACACCACTCTCTATCCAGAAAGGGTGAAAACGGCTCATTACATGATAACGCCTAAACTCCGAAACTCGTCGCGCCGAACAAAGAGCTATCAAAGCCACTGTCTATAACAGCAAATCCTTTACCGACGCCTGGAGTAAAGAATCAAAGGGCTCTGTAGTTAACGCCTCTAAGGCCCAATCGGGATCCCCCGGCGGCACCCGAACTCTCCTTGAGGAGCGCAATCGGGTCCCAACTTAAGGAAACGCTACACATCGATCCGAACACCTAGCACCATTCCTGCCACAGAACCTCTACAGCCGGAAACAGTCGCTCGCTGGACCCTCTAGGAACTGGCCGCTAGTTCCTTCAGACACTGTGCTGCAGAGAACTCAGACCAAGGATACAGACACCTTTGTTGCCCGGACTTGCCGCCGTGAAGAGCAGCCTTCTAAAAGGCGCTAAGCACGGACCTATGTACCAGAAGCAGCCTGTCTCCTTGCTCTCAACAAGGTGGTGAAGACTGCCACAGAATAACCCTTCTTCTTCAGCCCCGCCCATTCAAAGGCCAAACCGTAGGTGGGCACCGATCCACCTGAGACATTCGTCGCGGACCTAGCCGCAGCAGAACGTCCGCTACTGGCAACTTCTAGGAAAAGCCTGTCGAGTAGGTGAATGAGATCAGCCTAGTACGGCCGTCTCGTCCAACCAGGCGCTACCAAGAGTACCTTTCCCTGAAAGCCTCGATACGCCAACTAGTTGCCCTATGAGAGCCCACGGGGAAAGGACAAGACAAAGACTTAACTGGGAGCTTACTGAGCCTCGACTTGGACGAACCATCAGCCGCCCCATTTCTCCACCAGAGAGACCTCCGGGTGAACCCCAAGGAAGCCAATAATATTAGCTAGCGCTCGAATTAAGCCATAATGCACATTTGCCCCATAAAGCAAATCAGGCTCTAGTCGATTCAACTCCCTGATCCTTTCCTGTTCCAGGCGAGTAGACTGCCGTAAACACTGCAACCACCTGAAGCATGCTCTCGCCTCCCCAGGCTCCACAAATGGGAGCTTGTAAGGACAGAGCATTGCCCCCAACGATCGCTTCAGTGAACCATCTACTTTCCTATCTTGCGCTAAAGAAGATTGCTAGGGCTCTCTTCCATACAGTGAGTCCACACCCCCTGGTAGTGCAAGGTGTGCACCCACCCACGTAGTACCCAGGCCTGCCCCTGCTTAGCCTCAAAATGCCAATCAAGAACAGGCAAATTCAGGACAGCTGAATACTTTTTTTTTTTTTTTTTAAAAGACATCTCTTAACCAAAAATTCCTTCAGCATATGTTAAGAGACGCTCTTTCCGTGCCAACAATATGAAGTAGAAAGAACTCCCAAACACAGGCATACTAATCCACGGCCTTCCTGCTAGAGTAACGCCCCATTCCGTCTGACTGCACAAAGATGGACTTTATATTTTAAGTTCAACTAGCACCTGGTGATAGGAAATACAGCTTTCTCATTCCGCAGTGGCAATTGAGTCAGCAATGAAGAAGCCGAGAAACTGCAGACAAGTTCCCATTATACCACCTGGTAAAGACTCCACTTTTAGACCACTGAAGCAAAAAAAGCATGCGAGAGTGCCTTGTGTCCTGCCAGTAGCTGATCGAATTGAAGTGATTCGGTGTATGCAGGGCATTTTCCAGAGAACGCAAGGCCCTTCTCATCCAGGCCGACTCCACATTCACAGTCTAAACTGGCAGCCATCTTGGCTGATGCTGATCAGCGCGGAAGCCATCTTGTAAGCCCAGCATATGATGTATGCTTACTAGAATCTGAGCTGCTGCCATTGCTGCTAGAGAACTAGCCTGGCTGCGTGCTTCTGGCCCCCCCTTAAGGCATTCACTGAACACTAGCAGAGACTCTCCGTACTGGAGAACCTCTGAGAAATGGAATGGAAGCATCAAAGTCTCTTGCCAACCACTATATTAACGTTTAAGCTGTTGCTTCTTAATTGCCGTTCCCTTAAGTCGAAGGCATTCTTGGTTCGTGATCTCATTGAGCAACATCAACTTGATCTCTGTTTCCTCACAGAGACCTGGCTTAGGGAAGGGGATCATCCCATTCTCTCTAGCTCCCTTCCCCCTCACTATACAGCATTATACTGTTCACGACGGGGCAGATGTGGGGGTGGGGTGGCCCTCCTCCACCATGCCTCTGTTCCTATCGAAGAAATATCCTCTCCAATATCACTCCCTCCAGAGTCTCTTTTGTTAAAGCTCACCCCTCCTTTCCCTTCCCCCCCCCTTTATGTCCTTCTCCTCTATCTCCCCCCTTCCCTTACCACTTCCCAGTGGGAGGTTGCCCTTCAGGCTATTTCTGACCTTGTACTTCATTTTCCAAACCTTCTTTTACTAGGAGACTTCAACGTCCATGTTGACACCCCCACTAGAGCAAAGGATCAGGCTTTTGATCAACTTCTGAGAGATGTTCCTCTTCATCAGCATGTGATTGGCCCCACACATGTGGCAGGTCACACCCTGGATCTAATCCTGTCATCAGTATTCTTTACAGCCTATAATTTCACTCCCCTTCACTTCCCCCATTCCATGGTCTGACCACTTTTGTGTTTTCTCATCAATTTCTTTCCCCCAGCTGACAGTCAATGTCCAAATCTCCTCTTCCACTACAGCTCTTTGCCGCAAAATAACATTAGAGACACTCCATGCTTTCCCCCCGGCCTCCAAGATTTTTCCTGTGGACTTTGCCACTCGCTCTGTCCATGATCAAGCTACCCTCTGGGACTCCCTTCTACTGCAATCCCTTGACAGTTTAGCTCCCCTTCACTCTACTTCTGGACCACTCCGAGCACCCTCATCTCCTTGGTATCACCCCTCTTTACGTATCCTACGCTCTCAGGTACGCCAAGCACAGCGTCACTGGACCCGCCATCCTTCGCCGGAGCTTCACCTCCGTTTCAAACATTTCTCTTCTGAATACCGTTTGGCTATCCAATCTGCCCGATCAGCTTTCTATTCAGCCCAAATCTCAGCTGCAGCCAGTTCCTCCCGCCAACTCTTTAATATCCTGAGGACACTATCTTCTACTAAGACTGGCGAGTCTAAAGCCCCTGTTGCCCCTGATCCTCAATCTCTTGCAGATTTTTTCTCTAATAAAGTGCTATCTTTCCGCTCATCCTTTACCACGCCATCCCCCCTTCCCCTCTTCCCCCCCTCCCCTCTCTTCCTGCCATGGCCCTCACCCCTTCCTCACCCCCCATAACTGTTCTTTCACAGCCCAACTCTACTTCTGCTGAACCTATATATCCTCATACTTGGTCCTCTTTCCAGCCGGTCCTTGCGGCGGAAGTGCTTACATTTCTTTCCGCTGCAAGGAAAACTACTTGCATCCTTGATCCTGTTCCCTCTAGATGGCTCCTAGAACCTTCTCTCGAGCTAGTTCCAGTTATCACTACCATTGTCAATACTAGCTTCTCCTCTGGTCACTTCCCATCCTCTTGGAATCAGCAATTCTCCGTCCACTACTAAAGCAACCATCCTTAGATCCATCCATTCTCTCACACTGGCGGCCGGTATCTAATCTGCCATTTCTTGCGAAACTTCTTGAACGGTGTGCTTTTAGCCAACTTAGTTCCCATGTCGAGGCTATCAACGCTCTTCATCCCCGTCAGGCAGGGTTCCGCAAAGGCCACAGCACTGAGACTGTGCTGCTGGCTTTACTTAATGAACTACACATATCTCACGATCGTGGTGACATCACTCTCCTCGTTTCCCTGGATTTGTCCGCAGCATTTGATTTGGTTGACCATCACACACTTCTCTCTCGTCTCTCTGATATTGGTCTCCGTGGTTCTGTCTGGTCTTGGTTCTATTCTTTTCTTTCATCCCGTTCCTTCTCGGTCCATGTGAAGAATCAATCCTCGTCCATCCTCCCCCTCCCATGTGGTGTCCCACAGGGCTCGGTCCTCTCTCCTCTGTTGTTTAACATCTTCCTGGCCCCTTTGCCCCTGATAATACAACAATACTCTATCTCATCTTATCTGTATGCAGATGATATAGTTCTATTGTTCCATACATCACCCCTCTCCCCCGATATCACACAATTGAACTTCTGCCTTTCTCACATTGCTTCCTGGTTATCAGAAAACTTTCTTCATCTTAATCCAGCCAAATCTTCAGCAATGTGGATCTCACTTGGTGGTGCATGTCCTACTCTCGCACCTTCTATCGGTTCAACTAATATTCCTCTCACCTCCTCTGTTCGGTATCTGGGCGTAACTCTAGATTCCTTCTTAACATTTTCTGAACACATTTCCGACGTCTCCCGCCGTTCCTTTTCTGCTCTACGGCAGATTAGGGCCGTTCGGTCTGTTTTACCTTCTAGTGCTCTTACTACTCTTGTTATCGCCCTTGTAATTAATAGACTGGATTATTGTAATGTATACCTGGCCAATCTTCCTAAATACTGTCTTCAACGGTTACAACGCATTCAGAATACTGCCGCCCGTCTCATCACCTTCTCTAGCAGATATGACCACATCACCCCGGTTCTGCTTCAACTGCACTGGCTTCCTCTCCAACACGGTTTCCGTTATAAGTTTCTGATTCTTCTTCACCGGGCCATTTACACCTGCACTCCTCGGTATCTGGCAGACTGTATCTCCCACTATACTCCCCATCGGTTACTCCGTTCCACTCAAACAAACCGTTTGTCTCTTCCATCACCCTCACAAGCCCGTCTGGAACAAACGCGACATTCGGCCTGGTTTTTCCTTGGCCCTTCACTATGGAATACACTCCCCACTTCATTACGTCTGGAACCTTCTTACCCTCAGTTTAAGTCTCTACTTAAAACTTACCTTTTCCAGAAAGCTTTTGACCTTCCCCCTGAAGAACCCCCCTAATTGATTTGTCTGTATGCTCATCCCAGGTATTGTCTATGTTTGTCAATTATGTATTTCTGTACCCTGGTTGGTTAACATCATCCTTATGATTTGTTATTCACTGTTAAAACAAGTTGTGTCCAACCTATTATGAGTTGTTGTTCAGTGTTTCTAATATGATTTGTTCATTTTTCTTTAACCCCTCTTTCCTGTCCTAATTTTGGCGTTCTGTTTCTTGGATTGTGGTGCTAATCAATTTTATTGTACACCGCTTAATGCTTTGCCACAGCGGTATATCAAATTTTAATAAAGATAAAGATAGCTTCAAAGGCCAGAGTTCTAATTTGCAACCTCTCTCCGCTGAGCTGCCTTTTCCATATGCAAAATTAAACCACATATAGCCAAAATTAAGACATTACAAATCTACTGTAAAATCTTATAATTTGGGCAAAGCCAAACTAAACAGGAACATTTTCCATTAAGAAACCCCTCTCATGACATAATGCTTATGGCAGAGCATTCCACATCTGTGGACTGGCCATGGCGCTCACCCAAGCACCTGTTACAACTGTCCAAGAGAGTTATCACCATAATTCCTTTTGACTTGAATATGTTTACAGCGGATCATAGCGCTATATGACAGCAGCTAAGCCAAAATATTACCCTGCCATATAAACCGACTAACGCTTTATAGGACCTTCTATGGATAGCGGAAGGAGATTTTTGTAAATCAACATAGCTATGCCCCTTTTTTTTTTTTTTTTTAAAGTACAGGACTCCAAAAACCAAGTTTCCGCCAACTCCAATGAAATCAAAGCAGATCAGCTAAAATTACCCGAACTGCTCCTATAGGTTTGCAAGAAGCTACCAGCCCCCGATGCACCCAGTTTTCCTTCCCCCCTTATCCTGGGGGATTCAGCATTGCAGGATGCATTGCGCACCCCCTGCCAGCCTGCTGCACCTTCCAGGGAGCTGAAGAGCAAAATAGAAAGTAGAACCCCTGGAAGCAAACAGTGTCCCGACTTTGGGGTTCAGGACACAAAAGGCCACCGAATAAATCAACAGTGTTAGCTAAAATGAACAATGCTATCTCTCACTAAAGAGAGTTTCTTTTTCTTTTTGAAATCCCACCGAAGTCCGTGGGACCCAAGCTTTCGAACACAGCCCCCAACGCTGTGCATTAACCACAACCAGAGAAATGAAATGAAACCCTGCTCTAGAAATAGATGAGAATTTCCTGGGAAGGGCATGCGAAGTGGAGCTATGAAACACACAGGCACCCCCCGGCCTTCCTGCAGTCAGAGAAATAGCAGTGGAATACACCGACAACCTTGCAAATGGAGGTCTTAGAGGTTGCTGCCTGTGTGAACCTGATGAGTAATACGATTTTGTATTTTACCACCACCCCCCCCCCCCCAGGGACGGGGGCACTGAATACTATATGTGATTCATGAGCAGCGCTACCATCCGGTGGCCTTTAGGGCACCAGAGCCCGACAAACGATACAGAAGTTAAAGAGCTTTAAATCTTGGTCATATAATCTTGATTTGCAGAACATTACATTACAGCTGCTCTGTGGTGATTTCTTTCCTGACTTGCAGAGAATGATCAATTTGATAATGGCTGCATACCCACAGTCATAGAAAGGCACGATTGAGTGTACCAGCTGCCCTCTGGTGGCCATAGACCGTAGCACAGGCACTTCTTGGTTGACAGTTTAACTGTCAGTCTATTTTTTTATATCCTAAGGTTTCTTAAACCTGTCCCTGTGAATTTTGGGCAACTTTCACTATAGAATACATAAAAACACACTTCCAGGCTGTCCCTCCTTCCAACTACAAGTTAGGGCTCTGCTCTTGAACCTAAAAACTGGCAATTTGCCTAATATCCTGGGACTTAACATGCTCCTCAGACATGATTAGGAGGGAAAGAACATGTGGTATCAGGGATCAATGCCAAAACTGCTGTCCTATCCTATAAAACTAAGAATAAACTTAAAAATAAAGAGGATTGACAACAGCCCCCCTTAAGGCTGAGGAACCCCCCGAGCCTCAAACAAACCTATAAACAAAAGAAAGAAAAACACCAGGCCCAAATATCTAGCTATTCTGCCTGCTGTTTTCCTCACACAGGCAGCTCACTGCAACTCTTGCCATGCGGTCCAAATACCTAGAGAAAAAATGGCCGCCCCTTCGCCAATGAATTTTGGCGCCAAGAATAACAGCCACTGCAAAAGGGAGGCCTCAGCAGAACGACAGAGCCCAAAGGCCTTACCTGCAGGGCAGAAAGCCACACAGCCTGCTCCTACCACCTTAAATTCCTCCGATCCTCAAGCCGCGCTGATGCGCCTGGCAGCCGCGGCGAGGATCGCTCAGCCGGTTCCACAGAGTAAAATTAAAATCCCGCAGCAACGGAGAGGCTCCGTCTCACACAGCTTCAGTGTGGCTGTACGGGTCCCGGAGCTCTCTCCCGAACAGTCAAGGGAGAGAGATCCGCACCGGCAAATGCCTGTAGCAAGTGAAAATAACTGAGAAGGAGGGAAGGCGAGAGCTGCTACTAATTTAAAGAGCCAGGCTCAAATTTAAAATTACTGTAAATAAGGAAATTTGCTCCTAACTAAAGGGAACTAATCCTTGATTGCCAATTAACCAAAGGTAACTGAATTAAAAGTAAAATTAAAAGTAAATTAAAGGTAAAAATCAAAAGTAAAATCAGAATAGAATCTGTCACACTAAATGCTCCTTATCTGTTCCCCCCAAGTGAGCCCAGAAGCTAGGCTCACTATGTCCTCCTGCTGCATGGAGACTGAACACACTGGAGGCTGAGGGGAGATACCAGCAGGCTATATCCAGTGATGTCACGACTTTGACATGCCCAGTCTCCAAGCTGCAGGAAGAGGTGCACAACCCAGAGGTGGAGGACTAAACTGGAGGAACGATAAGGAACATTTTGGTTTCTTTTTCTTAATTTTTTTTGAACATTCTACAATTGATCTTTGACACTGAATGTGTAAGGTGAAATTAAGCCTTACCTGCTACGTAATTGTCTTTCCTTCAGTCCCTCCAGTCCAGTGCCGTGGGCTATGAACGCCTACTAGCAGATGGAGACTGAGAACCACTGGTTTGACTTTGACATTATGGCATAAAGGGTCCTGTGCAGCCTCGGTCTCACCAGCATTTCTGTAACAAAGCAGACTTGAACCCTAGTGATCATTAAAGTTCAATTTATATGCAAAACCTTCAGATATATTCACCGTAGAAGCCCTGCTAGAGCAGAGAGATTGAAACAAACTCACTGAAGAAGCCCTCCTGCACAGAGACCTGCATGAACAGGAGACCCGTCAATGCTTTCAACGGTCTATGCTGAAATACCCACAGCAGCATTGTCTTGAAATCTTCTGCACTGCAGGACCTCTTAGACTCCGCATCCCACTAGTATATAAGGCTAGAATGAGACAAATACTACAAGGGCGGGTCCTGGACTAGACTAGAGGGACTCAAGGAAAACACAGTTACTTACCTGTAACAGGGGATATCTGGGAACAGCAGGAATAAGTCTTCACATATGGGTACGTCGGTACCGACGGAGTCTGCGCGGGAACGCTCCCCAGTGTCCAATTAGAACGCTTTTGGGAGCATCCCACCACACCTGCGTGCTGCCTTCCTGCCTTTCCCAACTGCCTCTCCTCAGTTAAGTTTTAAAGCTGAGACAAAGAGAGAGAGAGAGAGAGAGAGAGAGAGGGGAAAGATAGAGATAGAGAAATACAACTCCTAGGGGAGGTGGGTGGGTTGTGAAGACTTATTCCTGCTGTTCCCAGAGATCACCTGTTACAAGTAAGTAACTGTGCTATCTCCAGGAACAAGCAGGAATGAGTCTTCACATATGTGGACGCCCAAGCTAAGATGCCTGGAGGAGTCCCAGCATGCTGCGAATCTGAAAAAGGCCATGCTATTCGACAGAACCTCAGGCATCCTGGGGATGAAGGGTAGGATTGGAATAAAAAGATGTACTATGGACAGCTGGACCAAACAGGACACCTAGATAGGAGACCCTGTGTGGATAATATCCAGTAGTAAATATTGAACTGCAATATACCCATATGGACCTCACCTGGTGGTATTAAAAAATGTTTATGGAGGTTCATATGGATCTGCTAATATGAACCAGCAGAATATTCTCAAGGAGTATCTCAATGTAGAGCAGAGGTAAATAAACTGCAAAAGACAGGTTGAGGTCTGAACCCTTAGGGCGAGAAAAGTCCCAGGGGGAACTGGGGTAGTTCAATGAGGCAGGACTTTTGCAGGAAAACGCGGAAGTGCCGATTAGATAAGCCTGAAGCTCTTTTGACCTTAAAGAGGCATGGGGGCTTGTTTACAAAGCCACGGTAGCGGTTCGCGGTCGTTATCGGAGCCGCGGCCCCATTGAAATCAATGGGGCCGCGGCTCCGATAACGACCGCGAACCGCTACCGCGGCTTTGTAAACAAGCCCCATAGTTCTTATAGGAGAAGAGGGGCTTTGAAGATCCCTATATCCGATAACAAAGAAGGACAGAAGTATGAGGCATTGTAGCTTCCTATTTTCTAAAGATTCAGAATGTCCTTCCTAATTGAAGTCACTTAGGAAAAAAGATGGTACATGGAGGGCTTTAGATGTACCTAAACTGAAGGTCATGGTGGAAAACCCTTTAACTACCACAGGAAAGTGGTTGTTTATGTAGAACCCTAAGCATGCTGGAGCAGCATTGAAAGGGATAGTGACTATCTGTCGGGGCCGTATAGAAAATATATGAACCTAGGAAGACAGATAGAAAAAAGTATATAGATACATATCCACCTACTATCATATATTGCAATATATATATAGATAGGTAAATACAGATATATATATTTATATGAATATATAGATATATATGGGCACAGACATGCATATGTCTATATACATGTATACATATATATATACTCATGTCCCACATAGGGATATGCAGAGAGAGAAAGATTCATCTAAGAACAAGAAGGGAAATACCTGCTTGAGGAGATGTTTAGAGAATCCATTCTCCCTGGTTATGAGTGGGAGAGCTAAGGGAGTGCTCTCACTGACAAGGAGAAGTCTAGAGTCTTCTAAGAACTCTAGTCCTTGAATAACCAGGAATGGAGGATGCTTTTAATCCGCAGACAGTAAGTCTGGATCCTTCCATAACTCCAGCATGGCAGCTGGAGAAGAAGATGCAATGAAATGAGATACCATATTTACCCTTCTATGAGGCCAAAATGAGTATGATGCATTCTTGCGCTCAATATGAATTATCCCATGAAGAATTGAGGGTGGAAGGAAATACAAGACAAGGACTGGCTGTTACTAAAAGAAAACCATCCCTGGTGAAGGGGTCCACTGGGGATGTGAACCAACCCAGGGGATTGGATAATTCTTTAGGTCTTCACTTAATTAAAGGCCTGTGTCCTTTATTGAAGAAGGAGACTTTAATGGAAATGGTAAGGGTAGGGAAGAACCCAGTAAAGCCCTTCCTAACTATCTGGAATTATTTGTTCTCTAGCAAGGGCCCATAGTGCAGAGCTGCTCTGTAGAGATGCAGAGAGCATGTTGCAGGTTGGTTAGAAGAAAAAACTGGCTGTTTAAGAGCCAGTATGTAACCTGAACTACTCCGCCAAAGCCCAAGGATTGGGGAAGGCTAAGGATAGAAGGTATGCTGATGTGTCTGCAACAAGAAAGCCAGAAAAGGTTCTTAGTCTGTCTGGGACTTAGTACTAAGGCCAGAAAGATTGATATTGGAGATCAAGCCCTGGTTGCTTGGTCAGCAAGTCAGTGGTGTAACCACTAAGAGCCCCTGCATTCTAACTATTGCTAGGGCAGCAGAACAAATCTTAGGTCCCAAGATTGGAAAAACACTTACAGACATAAGTAGGAGTGGTAAGACTCCGTCATTGTCTGAGAAGCTGCCACAAAAGAAGAATGCAAGGGGGAGACAACTCTGAAAAGAAACTCAGGGGCTTAGGGATAAGCCTTCAGTTAAGTGGTATCACTCTTACAGACCAAAATGTCTTAGTAAGAGGGACAGAGTTGAAAAAGACTTACGATGGAGTAAATCTCTGAAAAGAATAGTATGAGACATGCTGATTCAGGAGAAACTGTCAAAGGTAAAGGCATAGACGACCTTATTGAAAGTTGTTACTCCTCTATCTACTTAGAAGGAAGAGGAGTAACTTTGCTACCTGTAAAGCATAATCATGCTAAGAAGCTCTATGAGCTAAAAGTCAGGATGGAACCGATGTAGATGCTTGTAATGAGAAGAAGCAAACTACAGGTTCTAAACCTCAAAACAGGAAGGAGGATTCAGTGAAGAGTCTATCAGCAACCCTGCGGCTGCTGGGTTTGCTGAAGCGGTTGAGGTTGTGGTTTTTTTAGCCTGGTTTGATGTTTCGCTTGTTTGGAAACAGCTGTATGATGGGTAGAGAAAGGATAAAACTTTTTCCCCTTGGGGGAATAAAGTTTGGTAGAAGATTTCCTACCACCTGGGATAGAGGAAGGTGTTGACAATCCTTTGAAAGCAATAGTGTCAGTGGTTAACTGAGCAGCTTGGCGTAAAGTCTCTTTGTTAAAGAGATTCTCCCCAGTACTAGGAGTATTTCCCAGCCTTTCTTGTACCCATTTATCCAGGTCAGAAGCTTGGAGCCAGGCCATGCGTCGTGCCCCTATGGCTATAGCAGAAGTTCTGCTAACAGACTCAAAACAGTCCAGGGTAGCACGAGTAAGAAACCTAGAAATATTTTGAACATGTTGTTGTTGTTGTTAAGTGCCGTCGAGTCGGAGTCGACTCATGGCGACCCTCTGGATAGCTATCCTAAATTGTGTTCGGTCTTCAGTCACATGAACATGACTAACCAGTAAAGAGTAGTCTGCTCTTTTGTGATCTTGAAGAAAAGGAGTCAAAAACAGCAAACTGTTTGTGACCTCTTCAAGAGATAGTCCCATATAGAAAATATATGAGAGAATTCTTGTTGAAAACATGGATGCCTGGAAGCTTTTACGTCCAAAGGCATCTAAAGTTCTAGACTCACGACCTGGCGGATAAGAAGAGTGCCTTTTAGCACTTTTAACACGCCTCATTGCTGATTCCACAACAATAGAATGATGTGGAAGTTGAGTCTTTTGAAAACCTGGAGAAGGGGGCACCTTGTACAGAGAGTCAGTGGTCCTTGAAGGTGGGGATACCTTTAAAGGAGTTTCCCACATTCTAAGTAAAAGATCCTGTAAGGTTTGATGCAAAGGGAGCATGATGACCTCCTTTGGATTGTCAGGGATATGCAGAAACTCTGAATCCCCTGGTGCAGGATCTTGATCAGGTATAGAAATGGCAAGTAACCTTACCATATCAAGCAGGAATGCTTGAAAAGAAATTTCCCCAGAAGGGGATCCTCTTATATGAGGAGTAAAGGTTAGATCTGTTGAAGATCTAGTCTTCAAACAAACAAATACCAAACCCGGTAATCAAAACCTATAAAAACCTTTACCGAGACAAACTAAACCTAAAGTGAAGCAAGCTAATTTTTGTCAGAGCAGCTACCACAGAGAGGGGAAAGGAACCACCCCAATCCGCTGCAGCCAGTCCATTTTAATTATTATAGAAAATAACGTATGAAAAGTGTTTAAAATTTACACTTATCTGATTTAGATGGTGAATTCCAACACCATATCCTTTGTAGAAAAGCAGGCAAAAAAGACTAGTATGACAGCCACAGGAACGACGTGTCACGTTTCGGGGTCAAAAAGTAGAGCCCCTGCATCAGGTCCCAGCCTTGTCTAACCAAAAAAGCCGCGGTAGCTGCTCCGACAAAAATTAGCTTGCTTCACTTTAGGTTTAGTTTGTCTCGGTAAAGGTTTTTATAGAAGATCTAGTCTTGGCATTAATGGATTGATCCATTGGAGTACCAGACCCAAAAAGGTGGAGCATCGAGTTGTCCTGAAAGGATAGTCGGCGGTACCTCTCAAGGCTGGTACCGCGACGAATCGGTGGAAAACTATCCATGCCAGGGATGGACTCCAAACTCGGTAACGAAGGAAGCGAGCTTGTGGAAGTAAGCATGGAAGGCACTGGTACCGATGCGAATGTAGAAAACGGTACCGGCAGTGGTATCGCAGCCGGTACCGACACCGGAAGATCAGTCTGAGGCGACTCTAACGGTACCAAAGGTACCGAGAGCGGTAGACTTTGATCTCCGGAACAACGTCTTCGGCACTGTCCGAGATCGATTCCGAGACGAGTCGGTACCCAATCGTCCAGGCTAGAGATCGATTCTAGACTCGGCATCGAAAGCAGTGAATCTATCGAAACAGACCTGGAGGGTACCGACATGGATGCCAGAATCGGTACCAGGATCGATACCAATGCTGGAAGATCGATCTGTAGTGGCTCTAGTGGCACCAAAGATACCGAGAGCGCTAGAATGCGATCATCGGTGTGGAGTGTTTCATCCAACACCATTGCCGATGCCGGGGTACCAGCACCGCTCCAAGTGGATACCACCATCGAGCATGGCTCAGGTATGTTCACAGAGGTAAAAACCCCGGGAACAACCTGAAACCCCGTTAATGCTTTGGAGGCCGAAGACTGCCGCCAGGGCTTTAAAGCCAAAATGTCCTCGGGGGCAAGGCCAGAACCATCTCGATGTTGAACATGAGATCTACCACCCGAGGACTGGCTAGTCTTTACAGACTTTTGTTGGGTTACCTGATCCTGTGAAAAAGAAGTTGTAGCTGGTACCCTCAGGTCTGACGGGAACCGCGTATCGAGTTGAGCTCGATGCTGAAGACTTCTTCTGGAAAAACTACTGCAGGAGGGACACTCCAGCGGATAGTGATCAGGACCCAAACATGGAAGGCACCAGTTATGGGTGTCTAAAACTAACTTGGTACTGCCACAGTTGAAACATGTTTTAGGGATAGTGGCTGGCGTTTCCATGAAAGAAAGCGGAAAGGCCTAGTAGGCCGAAAACCGTCAGGCACTAAACAGGGAAAAAAAAAATTCCCTACCAAAGAAAAAATTTTTAGAAGAAAGAAAAAGAAAACACCGGCGGTACCAGTGCGTCGAGGGAAGGCAGACGCGACCACAAGAAAAAACAAAAATAAAGGAAGAATTTTCTGCGGTGACAGGAGTACGTCCTGCCGGCTCCGCGGAAAAACGAAAACTGAGGAGAGGCAGTTGGGAAAGTCGGGAAGGCAGCACGCAGGCGTGGTGGGATGCTCCCAAAAGCGTTCTAATTGGACACTGGGGAGCGTTCCCGCGCAGACTCCGTCGGTACCGACGTACCCATATGTGAAGACTCATTCCTGCTTGTTCTTGGAGATACAGTTACTGGCAAGGCCTAATTTCACCTTCCTTATCGTCCCTCCAGTCCAGTCCAGATGCGGGGTATGTAACAGAGCAGTACCAAAAATGGGGAGGGAAACAGATTAGACCAGCCTGCTTTAGTCAAGGGAAAATGATCCCTTGAGATAGGGCCATACAATGTACACAAAAACTGGCTGTAGAGAAAAAAGAGCTGCCTCACAGTAGACTGTGCCATGAAAACACGCCACTCAAGACATTAAGCATGCCAAGGCAACCATACTGGAGTGCCTTAACAGCCTGCGTCTCCCGGAACCCACGATGGCTATAAGATGATCACCTGATTCACTGAAATCGTAGTTACTCACCTGTAACAGGTGATCTCCAGAAACAGCAGGAATTTAGTCATCACATATAGGGTAACATCGGGTACCGACAGCCTATGCGGGAAGCTCCCCAGCTACCAATAGGAAAGCTTTTGGGAGCAATCCACCACACTTGCGCTGGTGCCGTCCTGCTCTTCCAACATACTCTCCTCAATTGAGTATATAGCTGAAGAAAAAGGAGAGTATAGAAGAGTGAGAACCTTACAACTCCACGGGGAGGTGGGCGGGTTGTGAAGACTAAATTCCTGCTGTTCCCGGAAATCACTTACTACAGATGAGTAACTACGCTATCTCCAAAAACAAGCAGAAATGTAGTCTTCACATATGGGACTCCCTAGCTCCCAGATCTCAGAGGACACAGTTAACGTTAGACAAGGTCGCTGACCTCAATTTCCCGGTCATGGAGATCTGGTAAGAGTGGGCGGGGGTAGAAGTTGTTTCTACATCCCAAAGTTATGCTGAAGGACAACCTGGCCAAAGGCCGCATCCTGGTGGGAGTCCTTGTCCAAGCAGTAGTGGGCAGCAAAGGTATGGATGGAGGACCATGTAGCAGCTTGGCAAATCTCAGCAACAGGTATGGTTCCGTAAGTTGGCCAGAGAGGCCGACATAGCCCAGACATTGTGAGCAGTGACATGTCCCTCGAGGGAAAGTCCTGCTTTGTCATAAGAGAAAGATATGCAGCCCACTATCCTGTTGGATAGAGAGCGTTTAGTCACTGGGAGACCCAAATGTGCTGGGTCAAAGGACACAAATAGCTTTGAAGTTTTCCTGAGGTTTTGTGTTCTCTGTAGGTAAAAGGCCAGGGCTCTCTTGCAGTCGAGGGTATGCAGAGTTGCTTCTGCACGTGAGGCGTGTGGCCTTGGAATGAAAACTGGGAGAATGACAGACTGACTGATGTGAAAAGGGGAAACCACTTTCGGGAGGAAGTGGGGGTGTGTCTGTAGAACTATTTTTGTTGTGGTGAAAACGCATATAGGAGGCGTGAGCCACCAAGGCTTGTAGCTCGCTGACGTGCCTGGTAGAAGTCAGGGCAATGAGGAAGTGCACCTTCCACGATAAGTAGCAACGATGTGTGGTTGCTAATGGCTCAAAGGGTGGTTTGAGGAATTGAGCTAGCACCACATTGAGATCCCATGCCACTGGTGGCGGGTGACTAGGGGGTGAGGAGTAGACCCCTCATGAATCGTGCCACGAGAGGAACCGTGGAGACGGATTTGCCATCGACCGGATTATGAAAAGCTGAAATAGCACTAAGGTGTACTCTGACAGAGTTTGATTCAAGTCCAAGTGAGGATAAATGATAGAGGTAGTGCAACAGCATCGGTACTGATGCTTCAAATGGATTGTGAGCATTTTCAGAGCACCATGTAGCATATCTTCGCCACTTGTAGGAATAAGCCCTTCTGGTGGAGGGTTTTCTGGAGGAAAGGAGGATGTCCTTGACCTCCAGAGATAGAGGAAGATCCTGAAGAACTATGCTTTCAGGAACCAGGCTGTTAGGCGAAGGGATCAGAGATTAGGATGGAGGCGTGCTCCATTGTCCTGTGAGAGGAGACTTGGCTTGGATTCCGGTGGGATTGGTGAGGCTTGTGCCAGGTGTAATAGGAGGGAAAACCATGGTTGACGAGGCCAGTGTGGGCGATGAGTATCATGGAAGTCTTGTCTGCCCTCAGTTTGAAGGTGGTTTTCGAGATTGGGGGGATGGGGGGGAAATGCATAAAGGAGTCTCCAACCCCAATGGATCATGAATGCCTCTGATGCCAGACTGAAGTTTGAATTATTCATAAATAGATTCACCAATTAAATACCCCAAACCTGTTTTCTGATATTTTTGTTGAAGCATGCCGAGGGAGGGTAAGAATTGAATATCTAACCCCCTCCAGATGACAAACTACTTTTTATTTTTTAAGGTACGTCACCTCGAAATGAAATTTAAAACTCATAACTTATCTATTCATGATTTTGAAGATTTCTTCATGTAAAGTTATTTCTGTTGCTTGCTGTATGATATTTTGCACGACGTGCACGTTTCGGAAATAAATTCCTGTCTCAAGTGCTCTCTCAACAATATCTCCAAACAGTTCAACTGCGAACCCAAAAAAACGCTGTCTCGCAGCTTTGAGGTTCTCTTCAATCTACATGGACACGACTTCATTCGCCCTTTTCAAAAGCGTACCAAATACCAACCAATGAAAAGGGGAAATCCCACTGTTGAGGGAATCCCACATGTCATTGGCTCAACAGACAGCATCATTAGCTATTCATGCAAAGACGTCAGAACAGACTAAGCCACTCAATTTCTCGATTCAATCCTGCAGAGGGCATGGTGTTAAGTTGAAATATCCACCACTGTTCTCTCCATTGTAACTTGCTCTCCCGATTACCACCTCGGGGGTCCCAAGGAACATGATCAATTATTGTCCAACGTAGATCTTCAAATCTATGCTGTTGGGTAAGACAATGAGAAACCACTGGTGCAGTATGTAATTTTTGCTGGATTCGTGAAGAATGTTCAGCCAAACGTTTTTTAATCGGTCGAATAGTACGGCCCACATACAATAAATCGCAAGGGCACTTAAGTAAATACACCACAAAAGATGATAAACAAGTGGTGTGCCAACGACGTTATATATTCGTTTTGTTCCTGGATGTTGCCATTCAAACCCTGATAATGTGGATGAACAATAATTACATTGTAAACAGGGATTATGCGCCCCTTCTTTCTCCGATAAAATGGGCCGATCAACAGGTAAGGTAGTTTTTATTAAACGATCTGACAAATTTGGACCCCGTGAAAAGGCAACTTGCAAAGGTTTATCAAAACAGCCATGCAATTGTAACATTGACCAATGGGAATGCAATATCCGTAATACTTCAGAACTCCATTCCATATAGGGCAGGATTCCCCCCACCACTTCTTGAGGCTGTTGATTTTTTGATGAAAAAGCCGGATCCAGAAGCCATTCCCTATGTATATCAGAGGCCCTACGATAAGCCTTTCGTACTACGGAAATAGGATACCCTCGGGCTAGAAGCCGATTTTGAAGATCCAAAGCATGATGTTTGAATTCCGAAGTTGAACTACACAGTCTCTGTAACCTTAAAAACTGGTCAAATGGGAGCCCTTTTCGAAGAGGACGTGGGTGATGGCTTTGAAAATGCAACAAGCTATTTCGCTGAACTAACTTTTGATATAGAGTTGTTTGTAATGTTTCTCCTTGTTTATATACCTCCATATCTAAAAATTCAATCTTGTGGTTTTCCACATGTTCAGTAAAAGCGATGTTAGGTCATAAGGAATTCAACCACACTATGAATTCCTTTAAAGAATTTAAATCCGCCATCCATATAAAGAACACATCATCCAGAGATCTCTTCCATAATAAAACATTGTCAAAAGATGAAGAGAGTCGTATCCGTTTATCTTCCATCTCTGCCATATATAATGTTGCTATTGAGGGGGCTGCTGTTGCCCCCATTGCTATACCAGAAATCTGTTGATAATAATTTCCTTCACAAAGGAAATAATTCCTGGTCAATACTAGTTGGATCATCTGTAATAAAAAAGATTTCGGAAGGCGCTCTGGTACCAATATAAATGATGTTTCTAGCAATTGTAAGGCTTCCACTTGGTTTATATTTGTATATAAAGCCACCACATCAAGGGTTACCAAATAAGCATCAGTAGGTACAGCTACCAATGAAATAGCCTATATAAAATCAGTAGAGTCTCTTATATATGACCATACTTTGCATGCTTCTTGTTTTAAGAAAAGATCACAAAAAATGGATAAAGGTTCAAGAATTGAATCTTTACAAGAAACTACTGGTCTTCCCGGAGGCGAAGATAACGATTTATGAATCTTTGGAACTAAGTATAAAGTTGGAATTTTCGGATGCGATTTCTTCAAAAAATTCCGTTCTTTCAGAGTAATCCAATTACTTTTAAAAGCATCATCCACCAATATCTTAATTTCTTCAGACAATTCTTGTGTAGGGTCAATTTCTAATTTTTTATATACTTGAGTATCACTCAAGTGTTCATTAAGAGAAGCATAATAATTTTCTGAGGGCAGCAGCACCAGTGCTCCCCCTTTATCTGCTCGACGAAATACAATGGACGTGTCCGCTGATAACTTATGAAGAGATTGTATCAGCCCCCGATCTAAATTTGAATGACTATTATAAGGAGTATTTTCCATCTTTATCAAATCCTTCAAGACTAGTGATTGAAAAGTCTCTAATGCCGGATCTAAAGTTGATAGTGGTGGCAACCAATTAGATGTTATATAAACCAATGAAGAATCTATCGGAGTTGGTTTATCATGAAAATATAGGATTATCCGAAGTTTTTGAAAAAATCTATGTAAACTAACTCATGGATCATATCTTAACGTGGGCACAAACGATAAACCATAATTTAATAATTTATTCTGCTTTCCTGATAATTCCTTTGTGGTCAACCCTTGATGTGGTGGCTTTATATACAAATATAAACTAAGTGGAAGCCTTACAATTGCTAGAAACGTCATTTATACTGGCACCAGAGCGCCTTCCAAAATCTTTTTTATTACAGATGATCCAACTAGTATTGACCAGGAATTATTTTCTTTGTGAAGGAAATTATTATCAACAGATTTCTGGAATTAGAATGGGGGCAACAGCAGCCCCCTCAATAGCAACATTATATATGGCAGATATGGAAGATAAACAGATACGACTCTCTCCATCTTTTGACAATGTTTTATTATGGAAGAGATTTCTGGATGATGTGTTCTTTATATGGATGGCGGATTTAAATTCTTTAAAGGAATTCATAGAGTGGTTGAATTCCTTATGACCTTATTACGGATATTGCATTCCCATTGGTCAATGTTACAATTGCATGGCTGTTTTGATAAACCTTTGCAAGTTGCCTTTTCACGGGGTCCAAATTTGTCAGATCGTTTAGTAAAAACTACCTTACCTGTTGATCGGCCGATTTTATCGGAGAAAGAAGGGGCGCATAATCCCTGTTTACAATGTAATTATTGTTCATCCACATTATCATGAATAGCTAATGATGCTCTCTGTTGAGCCAATGACATGTGGGATTCCCTCAACAGTGGGATTTCCCCTTTTCATTGGTTGGTACGCTTTTGAAAAGGGCGAATGAAGTCGTGTCCATGTAGATTGAAGAGAGAACCTCAAAGCTGCGAGACGGCGTTTTTTTGGGTTCACAGTTGCACTGTTTGGAGATATTGTTGAGAAAGCACTTGAGACAGGAATTTATTTCCGAAACGTGCACGTCGTGCAAAATATCATACAGCAAGCAACAGAAACAACTTTACATGAAGAAATCTTCAAAATCATGAATAGATAAGTTATGAGTTTTAAATTTCATTTCGAGGTGACGTACCTTAAAAAATAAAAAGTAGTTTGTCGTCTGGAGGGGGTTAGATATTCAATTCTTACCCTCCCTCGGCATGCTTCGACAAAAATATCAGAAAACAGGTTTGGGGTATTTAATTGGTGAATCTATTTATGAACAGTTTTGATTTATTCACTATTTTGGGTTTGTGTTAGACTGAGTTTGAATGGCATTTGGAAGCAGAACCGGGGAAGTTTGGAGTTCTGCGGCGTGGCAAAGAGATCTATCCATGGAGTTCCCCAGAGATGGAACAATTCTGTTGCCCTCAACTGATCCAGAGACCATTCGTGGGGTTGCAGGATGTGACTCAGGTGGTCTGCCAGGAGATTGCTCTCTCCTGGAATGTAAACTGCACATAAGTACATGTGGTGTTGGTTGGCAAAGTCCCAAAGTTTGCAGGCCTCCTTACACTGAGGGAGAGAGCCTGTTCTCCCATTTGTTGATATTTATTTTATTTAACATTTCTTATATACCGCCTTTCATGATATCAAGGCGGTTTACATTGAACAAACTGAAATTACATTGAACAGGGCATTATAACTTGGAGATAACTATTTTACAGGGAACGTGGGCAATGGAGGGTATAGAACATTACGACCTGATTGTCCATATGAGGACTGGACTATTGGAGAGTTGATGTTGAAAAACGTGGAGAGCTTTCATGATTGCTCGAAGTTCCAACAGATTATCTGCTGTTGGGACTCCTGTGCTGTTTAGAGGCCCTGTTGAGCAGAGAGAGTCCGTGTGTGTTTCCCAACCCTGTTTGGAAGTATCGGTCATCAGCGTATGCTGAGGCTGGGGTGGCTGAAATTGAGACCCTGCTAGTAGATTTGCTGGGATGCATCACCACCAGAGGGCCATAGGAGATGTTATTTGGATCAGATCTCGTAGACTCCCTGTGGCCTGAGTCCACTGAGTTGAGAGAGTCCATTGTGTCAGACGCATGTGGAGTCTGGCATATGGGACTACATGCACTGTGGAGGCCATGTGGCCTAGCAGGGTTAGAAAGCAGTGTGCTGAAGCCTTTTGGCTTTGTCGCATGCTTGTGGCCTATGCTATTAAGCAGTTCATGCAATCTACTGGGAGAAAAGCTTTGCTTTGCTTGGTGTCTAGGACAGCACCTTTGAATTCCAACCTTTTTGTTGTAAGAAGGTGTGACTTTGGAAAGTTTATGACGAACCCGAGGGATTGGAGAAGGGTTAGGGTCTTTTGCCAAGGCAAGCAGAGTTCTCCAGGAGAGTCTGCCTTTATGAGCCAGTCATCTAAGTAGTGTTTTCGAAGATGAGCCGCCACTACGGCCATGCGTTTTGTGAATACTCTTTGTGCAGATGCCAGGCCGAAGGGGAGAACCCTGTATTGATAATGGGTTCCTTGACATGAGATACTGCCTAGCCCTCTTTGAAGTCTAGGGAACAAAGCCAGTCGTTTTCCTGGAGGTAGAGAAGAAGAGTCCCCAGGGAGATCATCTTGAACTTTTCTTTTACCAGGAATTTGTTTAGATTTCTGAGGTCCAGGATGGGCCTGTGGCCTCATGACTTCTTTGGAATGAGGAAGTAGGGGGAGTAGAAACCTTTGAACCGTTCCTGAGGAGGAACTTCTACAGCTACTTGTGTAAGGAAAATATTTATTTTCTGCTGGAGGGGGGCCTCCGGGGGGGGGGGGGTGTTTGGAATGATAGTCCCCTCTGAAATAGGGGGGGAAGCTCTCGAAAGTTGAGTTGATGCCCTTTTTTGTAGAATGGTGAGAGAGTCCAGTTTTCTGTGGTAATGGTATGCCATTTCTGGCTGAACAGCGAGGGTCTTCCTGGAATGGGTATCTGATCCTGCAGAGTCTGTTGGGGACTGGCTATGTTCCCTATCTGGGAGTCAAAACCTCAATGGAGCAGGAGCTGGTTGAGTTTGGGGTTGTGTTTTAGCAAGTCTGGGCTTCTTGGCCTGCTTGGGTCCCTGTTGCTTCTCTTGTGGGTTGTAGGATGGCTGGGGATAAGAAGGGTAAAACCTTCTCTTCTTGGGGTAGAAGACTTGCTTAGGTGGCACCTTCTTTTTGGAGGTGTCAGATGTCTTCCTAGAGAGCCGTTTGCAGGTGGTATCATCGGCCTCCAGTTTCCCTGCCTTATCTCGCCAGTTCTTATCGAATAGGTTTTCACCCGTGCAGGGAATGTTGCCAAGCTTATCTTGGACCCATTGTTCCAAATCTGAGGCCTGAAGCCAAGCCTAGTCAGCCACCTAGCCCTATAGCAATAGAAGATGCTCTGCTGGATGACTCGAATGCATCAAAGGCGGCTCTGACTATAGGAGAGGACAGCTTGGAAGGCTGGTCATTTAGGAGGAAAGGAAGGAATCCTTCCCAGTCCTTGTTCAGTTCTTTTAGGAACATCCCCATGTAGAGGATGTAGGAATTTATTCTACTAGCCAGCATTGAAGCCTGAAAAGAGCGTCAGGCAAAGGAATGGAGGTTCCTTGATTCATGGCCCAGAGGGATTGAAGCATGGTTCTTCCCGCTCTTTATCCGGTGCATTGCTGATTCCACCACCATGGAATGGTGAGGAAGCAGCGATTTTAGAAAGCCAGGGCAGTCGGGCACTCGAAACATAGTATCCAAACGACGACTTATAGAGGAGATAGTAAGAGGAGTCTCCCACATTCGTAGCATTAAATTGTGTAGAATTTGATGCACCGGCAGGATGGTGGCTTCTTTCGGTGCTGCGGGGTACTGGAGGATCTCCAGCTCCTCCACCCTCGGTTCTGATGCTGCCTGGATTGAGAGGCCCACCGCCATATTCCTGATGAATTCCTGAAAGGACATGTCCTCAGGAGGGGATTTTCTTTGGGTATTGGCCGATGGTGGCGAGGGTTCTGACGCAAAGTCTCAAAGGTCAACGGAGTCCAGCTACCGGTGATTGGAATCAGATACACTGGAATTGGACACATCGGAATTAGACTCCGGTGAGTATCAGTGGTGCTGATGTCTAGTGTCATGTCAATGCCAGTCGAAATCCTCAAGCCTTGCATTGTCCAGGAGGGATCCATGGATGGTGGTGGTATTGGTACCAGAATCAAAGTCTTGGTGTCCCGAGGCCCTTGCTTTGATGTCGATGGTACCATCAGGGATGGCTGCTGGGGGATTGAGGTTGGTGCCACTAACCAATTCTCTGGGGCTGTCTGTGTCAGTGGTAGAGATGGCTGCCAGGAGAGCTGCTAAGGTCTTTTCCAAGGACAGCATCCGCTGGTCCAAGGATAGAGCCTATGCCTGGTCCACAGATGCCACTATACCAGTGCATGGCCTCGGGGGTTCCACAGAGGCCGAAACCCCGGGTACCTCCCGAATCCCCACCAGGGCTTTGGAGGACACTTGGACCTATGGCTTGAGTCCAACGAAGTCCTGGATAATTTTTGGTGCAAACGGGAATGTTCTCTCAATTCCCGAAGCTTACCAGAGAAGTCCTTGGGCTTATGGTTTGGTTCTTTAGGAATCTCCGAGGGTTCCTGCGGTCTGGACATCCTTTTGAGGGCGAGACAGAGAAGGCATCTTCTTTGATTTCTTCTCCCCATGTCTAGATTCCTTAGAATGTTTAGAAGTGTGAGAGTCTGACAACGCCCTTGAAGAAGTCGAGGCCAACTATACTGTGTCCGAAGGAAAAAGCTCTCTGAACATTTTGGCCCAGTTCCCCAGGCCCCTTTTGGTCATTTGTTTGCATAGGGAGCACTCTTGAGGGATGTGGCTGGGACAGAGGCATTTAAGGCACCAATCGTGCTTATCAGTGATCAATATGGTGCCTGAACATTTTGTGCTTTTAAAGTCGCTGGCGGGCTTTTCCACGATTGGAAAGGGGTGGATAAGGCTCACAGGATACGAGGCCCTAAAGGAAAAATCCTACTTTATTTTACTTAAAAAAAAAAAAAAAAAAAGAATAAAAGGAAAGGTAGTATTGATCGATACTGAAAAGCAGAAAAAGGAAGGCATGTTATGATTCTTCAGTGGTAACAGGGAGAGGTCCAGTCAGCTCCGCGGAAAAGGAAGAACTGAGAAGAGTACATTGGAAGAGCAGGAAGGCACCAGCGCATGCACAGTGGATTGCTCCCAAAAGCTGTCCTATTGGTAACTGGGGAGCTTCCCACGTGGGTTCTGTCGGTACCCAATGTCATCCTATATGTGAATATACATTCCTACTTGTTCCTGGAGATAAACAACCTACAGAGCTACGAGTGTTCAATGAATTCATTAGTTGGATCCGGTAAGAACCAGTAGTCCTTAAAAAGAGAGAGGGGGCGGGCGTATGATTGCCATAAGCAAAAGGGAACATCAAAAGAGCCTTGAATGGATCCAGCTAGGAAGCCAACTACACCAACATGAACCCCTCTTAAATTGATTACCGGAGAACCAATGGACCAACCAAAAACAACAAAGGTAATTGGACCTGCAGCTGAAACTCAATTGCCAATGTCACTAGAAGCTAAAGGCCAAGAAAAACTGCTTGTTCCCCTTCTTTTTTTTTTTTTTAATATATGAGCAGAGGCACCTCTCATGCCACCTCAACATCCAAAAAGGAAGACAGATCACAGGCATTCAAGCAGTGAGACTAGTTTTTGGAAGAGAAATTTAAGGCAAAGCCTGCACCCCTTGCCTCAACCAACAAGCACCATCCACAGTAACCAAAGCAGGACTAAAGCAAGGAGAAGACATGAAAAAGGACTGGATAACTCGAAGAAACTTTGGTACCCCCTGATGCAAACTTGACATCTCAAAGACTTCAAACAAGATGAAGACAAAGAGACAGAGAGAGTTCATGCAGCTCTCGTAAATAAAATCCAAGGTGACCTATGAGCCAGTGGTCCCTATTTCCAGAGCTCTCTGGGCAGCGCAAAGAGGTAACCCGGGCCTACCTGAAGTCCCCTCGAGGGACTCTTGACCAAAAATGTCCACCTAACATGCCTATCATGGATAAAGGGTGCTGGCTGCCTGTGCTGACCTGCCCTCCAAGCAGCCCACAACAGGCCTGAAAGGCCAGGAACTATAAATCATAATTAACTGGATAAACGCCCTGGAATCCACTGCAGAGAACTCCGCCTAGAAAACTGGATTCTGAAAACACCACCAGCAACAACTTATGAGTCCTAGGAACCTTAGCAGGCCCTCAATATCGTTGTCGATGAGGCATGCTAACCTGTTTGGGATAAAGATTTGGGCCTAAGCACCAAAGCCACACCCTCAGCCATGAGCTGCCAGGTCAAACAGTATAGTGCGGACTGCCCCATAAGGCTAGAAATTTAGCCAGCTGCGGCACCTCTGTACCCCTCTGGGCACTGAGCTCCAAGGAAACCAGAGCGCCCAGCAGCTCTACTTTCCCAATAAAGGAACTGTAAAAAAGCTCAGAGCCCCCTCAGAATAAAAGAAAAACTGACAGAGCCCCCCCCCCCCCAGGTGAATCGGTACACCAAATTAATGCCGCTTGTCCTCTGTGGAAACACCAACCTTTGAGAAAGCCCTTGCTCTTTCCTGATCTAGATATTGAACTGTCCCACAGACTGAGAAAGGTTGCTATAATGCAAGAAGGCAGACCAGATCCAGGACTGAACATTACTGTTTCCTGGCCACACAGGGAAGAGCTTTTCTCTGGACCATAATTAAGAGGCTAAGCACATTTCCATGCCTCTTACACTGACAAGATGGATGATATTACCATACAACAACCATCAATATCAAAAAAACACCACAAACTAGCACGACAGACCGTCTCTTGGCAGTCTTAGTAACCTGCTGAGATAGAGAGGGAAATCAATCCACACCTTAGGACCATCTCTCCACGGGCTGAACAGGCGACGTGACAACAAGAAACCAGCCTCTCTTCCAACAAGACAAAACCAAACGTGGAAGCATGAACCACTGAAGAAAATAAGACATAAGAACTAGATGAAGAGGTTTCACTAAGAAAAATCCACTGAACAAACAGGCATAGACAGAAGTGGGGACCCCCCCCCCCCCAAACCAGAGAAGCCAGGAGACTCTCCATATTCCAAAAGAAACATGGGAGAAGCAAAACCACATAGAACCCCATCACACAAGGAAACTAAAGGTCAAGGTCTACCTGCAGGACTTAGAAAGGTGCCTATCCCTAATAAACCAGCTCAAGTAGATCCCAGCCCCCAACACATTGCAAGGACTGTATGGAACTGAGGTCATCAAATGGACTTGCTGCCTCTTGGATTACTCGGTAGAGGGAGACCCAAGCAGTTCTGCAAGAACAGTCCAAAAATGGAGAATAGTAACAAAAAGCAGCAGCCAAAGCTAAGTCTCGAATGTGACATTGCAAGGCCAACACAGGAACCGCAGCATAGAGTTCTAAGGAACCTTCCCAGTCCCTCCTCACCAGACACTTGGCCCACCTATAGTAATCATAACAACTGAGAACTACTGTAGTAGCCTATGCAGTCAGACACCTCTGAAAAGGTAAAGCACCAACTTATGGCCCTGCATTGTCAAGCACCTGCCAGATAATGAATAAGGCCAGCCACATGAAAGATACCGGCCAGTGTCTCGAATCCCGCTGAGGTAGCTCTTCATTAGACAACCTTGCAAGTAAGAATCAGGAATATAGTGCTCCCCAAGAGAGGTCATCCTAGACCTGAAGAGTCTAAATTTGCCAAAGTAACCTGAGATGTCTGAACCATATCACTTAAAGGTCCTGTGAAGTTCACCTGTGTGCTGAAGGAGCCCATATAGAGGCAGTTACACGTTGCAGCGCCATTCCAATGCTCAGCAGTAGTAGCAATGGATCTCCAATCAAGGCACACAAAGTGCCTACTGGTCCTCTTCTTTTTTTTCATAGACACTAAGAAACCATAAGGAAACGCTTGTTCAGGGACCACTGATGGTACTGCCCGCTGAAACAATGGCACCGCTGCTGTGGCTGCCGCAATATAAAACATTAACCCAAAACAAAGAAACAAACATGCCGGTGACGTAGCATAAAGGAGAACACCGTTAAAAGCGCTATACATCTTGCTTTCCGTGTCAGCAGAGCGTACTCAACCTCAAATAAGAAGAAGTAGCGTCTGCAAATCAGCTTTCTCCCTACTGAAGGGGACGTCGACCTAACCCCCCCCCCCCCCACCGGCGTTATCATCCTCCTACAAGTATATGGTGAAATTAGAATTTACTGGCATATACAGCATTTATCTGAAGTCCTCATATCATTTATCCACTATATGCAACATAATTGAAGCTAGCATCACTTTTGCGTTGCCTTCTACTCGCTGAATAAAAAAAAAATATGGGAGAGCCCCCATTCAGCACTCGCCGCGCAGAGAGAACATGGTAGTACAAGCCATCACTGTTGAATCTCCTGAAAACTCATCGAGAGCTCTTCCCTGACCCAGGGACCCAAAATGTCCGCCTTTCACATCATAAAACTCAGCTCACTGCCGCCGAGCAATCACCCCTAGGGCAGACAGTAAATGTGCTACACCTCATTTCGAGAAGCACTTTTGCTCGGTATTCTGCTGAATGGACCGTGTAGAACCTCGCTTAATTCTGATCATCCATTAAGGGAAGCTGAGAACAAACAAAATGGTGGAAATTGGTCCCAAAAGCCCCTCCGTTCTCCAAAGGGTACCGGTGCTTTTTTAATTTTTTCTAAATGGAGAACATAAAATGAGGGAATAAAGCTAGATTAGGTTTTCGAAGTCAGACAAGCATGTCGCTATGAAAAAAAAATACCCGTCTTCCCTAAAGTTCACCCATCCTGGCTGCTTCCCGTGTAGGAGTTGCAGCCCTTTGCCATCTTATACCGTGTGTCCATCTAGTCTCTGTTTAGCATTTTAGTACATTTTATTTATTTAATCTTTTTGCCTCTCTGCTCCTGAGACCAATACGTGGCTAAGCCTAATGCCGGCTACCGCGGACTGAGGGGAATCGTGACATGCTATCCAAAACAAAACCATCTGGAACAGACCAGTCAAACCAGACCTCTTTTTTTTTTAAAATTAAACAGGAGCACCTTGATAAAAATATGGAATAAAGGAGCTCCAGAAAAACAAGAAAAAATGGCTGAACCATGGCCAAGCTGACCACAACTACTGGAGATAAAAGTTACAGTATACATACCTTGTGCAACGGACCGAAGCCTGGTGAATGTCCTCAGAGACCACAGCTCTATTGAGGCTTGGAAAGAAAATGCTTCGGGCTGCCTCTGCCGCATCAGTATATGGAGCAGATATCTCCTCCCTTTTGATGCACTCGTCACTCTAGTTTTGGCTCTGGTCACCAGTAGATTAGATTACTGTAATGTAATTTTTGCTAACCTACCAGCCTATCAGCTTCAATGTTTACAGTTAGTGCAGAACACAGCAGCCCGTGTTATCTTTCATGCTCGACGGTCAGATCATATTACTCCTCTCCTTCTTCACCTTCACTGGTTGCCTCTCCGCTTTAGATATCAACATAAAATCTTGATTCTGACTCATTGGGTAATTCATACAAGTAGTCCTCTTTACTTGGCTGATCTTATCTCTCTTCACACCCCATATCGTCAACTTCGTTCACTGCATGCCAACAGACTATCACTACCTCCTCCCTCGAGAGCCCACTTGGCGCAGACTCGGCGGGCTGCCTTTTTCTTCCTCGCCCCCTCACTGTGGAATGCCCTTCCAGCTTCACTCCGTTTGGAACCCTCATACCCAGAGTTTAAGAACATGTTAAAAACACATTTACTTCAGCAGGCTTTTCACCTCCCCCTGAATGATACCCTTTCGTGATGCCCCTCCATGTTGTGTTCTTTTTTTTGTTGCTTTACTACTCCTTCTTCTTTCCTATTTTTTATGGCGTTCTTTTCATTTTCTTTAGCGTAGACTTATTTTCTGTTGTAAACTGCTCTAATGTCCTGACAATGGGTGGTATATAACGTTTTGAAATAAAGATAAAGATAAACCCCCCGTACAATGGTATAGGTGTGCTCTAAATGCTACTACCCCATCAAAGGGGACAGCAGCCACAAAAGTGCCTTAGTCAGCATCTGAGGAAAATAAACACCCCACAAATCTCCTTGAAGACTGCTGTTTCACATGGCAAGCAATGCCGAGGGGCAGCCACGGCACATCTGCAGTATTTGGCTTTTTTATTTTAAGCTAAAAGCAGACCTCCCTGCTCCAGTCCCAACTGGGGAGGAGGAAGGGGAAACACCTCTCAAGACTACCCTTTGATAGCTCTTAAAAAAAAGATCAGAGGGAAATTGTGCCAGTGGGGGAAGTGGGCAGGGAACTGGTACTACCAGGTTCTGCACCCCAGAGTGCTATTTGCCATTTGCTTCAAAAAAATTCTTCATCTTCCATCTAGTTCAGAATGCACAGGATTATGCCAACCTCTATCTGCTGGAGACTGAGAAATATTGGTAAAACACAGGCTGCCTTTATGCCATGACATCAAAATCAAACTGGTAGTTCTCAGTCACTATATGTAAAAACTACTATTAAAGCTTTGGAATTACAGAGCTTAAAAGGGAGAGAGGAGGCACTGAGGGTTAAACTAGAAAGAGGGAAAGAGAAATCTATTTGCATTGGTGTGATATACAGACCTCCCTCACAAGAGGAAGAGGTGGACAGAGAGTTAATTGAAGACATACGCAGCATTGCTAGGAAAGGGGAAGTGCTACTGATAGGAGATTTTCAATATGCCAGATGTTGATTGGCACATTCCTGCTGCAGTATCATCTAGAAGTAAGGAGATCCTGGATTCTCTACAGGGAGAACTATTCAGGCAATTGGTAACAGACCCCACACGTGAAGGGGCCATACTGGACTTGGTGCTTACCAATGGTGAAAGTGTTTCTGATGTTGTAGTGGAAGATCATTTTGCATCCAGTGATCACCAGATGGCATGGTTCAGTATTAGTATTAGGACTACGGCTGTTAGAATCCATTCAAAGGTGAGAATCTTAGACTTTAGGAAGACTAACTTTGCGAAGATGGGCCAATACCTCAAGGAGTCGTTAGTGGGATGGGAACAGCTGGGGGATGTAGAAAAACAGTGGGCAAAACTGAAAGGGGATATTTTAAGGGCAACCAACCTTTCTGTTAAAATGGTAAATAAAGGTAAAAGGGAAAGGAGACCGCTATGGTTCTCGAAAGAAGTAGCTGAAAAAGTGAAGAAAAAGAGGGAGGCCTTCATGAAATACAAGAGATCACAGAGAGAGGAAGACAGGCATCTGTATTTGGAAAAACTTAGAGAAGCTAGCAAAGTAGTCAAGAAGGCAAAGATTCAAAAGGAGGAGGAAATAGCCAATGCAATAAAATGGGGGGATAAGACATTTTTCAGATATATTAGTGAGAAGAGGAAGGGCAAAAGCGGTATTGTCAGATTCAAGGGTGCAGAGGAGGAATATGTAGAAGCTGATAAGAATAAAGCGGAATTGCTTAACAAATATTTTTGTTCTGTGTTCACAGATGAAGAACCAGCAGCAGGACCTCAGAAAACACCCACAAACAGGAACAGAAGCGAGGGACATCTTGAACAATTTTCAGAAGACTGTGTTTGTGAGAAACTAGCTCAACTTAAAGTAGACAAAGCGATGGGACCGGATGGGATACACCCTAGAATACTGAGGGAACTTGGGGACGTTCTAGCAGCTCCACTGACTGACCTTTTCAATGCCTCGTTGGAGTCGGGAGTGGTGCCAAAGGACTGGAGAGAGGCTCATGTGGTGCCTTTACACAAGAGCGGAAGTAAGGATGTGGTTGAAAACTACAGGCCAGCTAGTTTAACTTCGGTGGTGAGTAAAGCACAGTTACTTACCTGTAACAGGTGATCTCTGGGAACAGCAGGAATAGTCCTCACATATGGGTACGTCGGAACCGACGGAGCCTGCGCGGGAAAGCTCCCCAGCTTCCCAGAAGGAAAGCTTTTGGGGCTTCCCACAGCGCATGCGCGCTGCCTTCCCGCCTTCCTGACCAACTCTCCTCAGTTCGATTTTAAAGCTGAGACAATAGAGAGAGGAAAGGAAAGAGAAAGAGAGAGAGACAACTCCTAGGGGAGGTGGGTGGGTTGTGAGGACTATTCCTGCAGTTCCCAGAGATCACCTGTTACAGGTAAGTAACTGTGCTATCTCCAGGAACAAGCAGGAATGAGTCCTCACATATGGGGACTCCCTAGCTGAGATGCCTGGGAGATCCCCCTCCAAGGGTTCTTCATCTTCCTATGGATCTTAGGCATCCATTGCGGGAAGGTGGGCAGGAGTTGTTTAAGAATGGAACAGGTGTTTGAGGACAGCCTGACCAAAGAAGGTATCCCGGCGGGAGTCCTTATCCAAGCAGTAATGGACTGTGAAGGTATGAACCGAGGCCCAGGTGGCTGCTCGACAGATCTGATCTATGGATACAGAGTGAAGATGAGCCATAGAGGTGGCCATGGCTCTCACATTGTGAGCTGTGACATGGCCATCCAGAGAAATGTTTTTACTCTGGTAAGCAAAAGAAATACACTGAGCAATCCAATTGGAAAGTGTTCTTTTTGAGACTGGAAGTCCCAAGTGAGAAGGATCAAAAGCAACAGAAAGTTGGGAAGACTTTCGATGTGGCTGAGTCCTGTGGAGGTAAAAGGCAAGAGCTCTTTTACAATCTAGAGTATGAAGGTTCCGCTCTGCACTGGATGCATGAGGAGCTGGAAAAAAGACAGGTAGATATACCTCTTGATTAAGATGAAAAGGTGAAACCACTTTAGGCATAAAGTGTGGATTTGTTCTAAGGACTACCTTATCATGATGGAACCTTGTATAAGGTGGATTAGCCACTAAGGCTTGCAGTTCACTGATGCGGCGAGCTGAAGTGACTGCAATGAGGAAAACAACCTTCCAGGAAAGAAATTTCAAGGAGGTAGAGACTAAAGGTTCAAAGGGTGGCTTCATAAGCTGACCAAGAACCAAATTTAAGTCCCATGCCACCGGAGGAGGCCTAATGGGAGGTTTAGTTAAAGTTAGGCCTCTCATGAATCTTGCAATAAGAGGATGAGAGGAAATAGGTTGTCCATTGAGAGGCTTGAGGGATGCTGCAATAGCACTCAAATGGACCCTTACTGAATTCATTTTAAGGCCTGCATTGGAGAGATGCAGGAGATATTCCAATAGGGAATTCACAGGAAGAGCAAAAGGGTCGAAACCCTTTTGAGCACACCAAATGGAAAATCTTTTCCATTTAAAAGCATAAGAACGCCTTGTGGAAGGTTTTCTGGAAGCATGGAGGATATCCTTCACTTGTTGCGAGACATTTAAGTCTTGAAGGTCTAGGCCTTCAGTAACCATGCTCTGAGGTGGAGGGACTTGGGGTTTGGGTGCCACAAAGTCCCTTCCTCCTGAGACAGAAGGTCTGGAGCAGCTCCCAGGTCCAGGGAGGGGCCTGGGAGAGATGCAGAAGTAGAGGGAACCACACTTGGCGTGGCCAGCGTGGAGCTATAAGGATCATAGATCCGTGATGCCTCTGCAATTTGAAGAGAGTCTTGGGAATCAAAGGAATGGGTGGAAAGGCATATAGGAGGCCCTGACCCCAATGAAGAAGGAAGGCATCCTTGGCCTGAACCCCCTGGCACGGAGTTTTGGAACAGAACCGGGGAAGTTTGGCATTCCACGGACTTGCAAAGAGGTCTATGTCCGGGGTTCCCCATTTCTGAAAGATTCTGAGTACCTGATCCATGTGCAGGGACCATTCGTGTGGAAGCAGAACTCGGCTGAGTCTGTCTGCCCAAGAGTTTTGAATTCCTGGGAGATATACTGCCAGGAGATGGATTTGATGCTCTCTGGCGAAGGCCCACAGTCTGAGAGCTTCGTTGCAAAGCGACAGAGAGACAGTCCCTCCTTGTTTGTTTACGTAGAACATGGCTACTTGATTGTCAGTATGAACAAGAGCTGTCATGTTGCAAAGGAGGGTATGAAAGACCTTGAGAGCAAGGAAAATTGCTCGAAGTTCCAGAAGGTTGATATGAAGGGCGGTCTCCTGTGGAGACCAAAGGCCTTGAGTGGATAGGTCTTGAAGATGAGCTCCCCACCCTGTTTGGGAGGCATCTGTGGTGAGGGTTGCTTGGGGTAGTAGCGGTTGGAAGGGGGACCCCAGCAACAGATTTTGAGTGGATATCCACCACTGGAGAGACCAAAAGAGACGGTTTGGAGGTTTCTATTTGGTCTGAGAGAGCTCCTGATGCTTGGGTCCACTGGGTGGACAGAGTCCATTGAGCTGCTCTCATATGCAGGCGAGCATAGGGCACCACATGAACTGTGGATGCCATGTGGCCTAGCAGTTGTAACATCTCTCTGGCAGTCAAGTGGCTTCTGGACTGAATCTGAGAGGCCAAGTGCACTAGCCGGTGGCAACGTGCCTGGGGAAGATAGGCCCTTGCCGTGGTGGTATCTAGCCAGGCCCCTATGAATTCTAGGAATTGAGTAGGGGTGAGTTGAGACTTTGGCAGATTGATGACAAGTCCCAGATACTGCAGAGTGCAGATGGTGTGGCCCAGGGAAGTCTGAGCCTGAGACGGAGCTCGGATGAGCCAGTCGTCTAGGTATGGGAAGACAAAGATTCCCTGGGTGCGTAGAAATGCAGCAACTACTGACATGCATTTTGTGAACACTCTTGGAGCAGAGGCTAGACCGAAGGGGAGTACTCTGTATTGGAATGTTTTCCCTGGAACAGAAATCGAAGGAATTTTCTGTGGGATGGGTGGATGAGTATATGGGTGTACGCATCCTTTAGGTCTAGAGAACAAAGCCAGTCCTGACTTTGTAGGTATGGAAGGAGAGTACCCAGAGAGAGCATTTTGAATTTTTCCTTGCATAGAAATTTGTTTAATTCTCTCAGATCTAGGATGGGTCTGTGTCCCCCTGTTTTCTTTGGTATGAGAAAATAGGGGGAGTAGAACCCTGAGCCCTGTTGAAGAAGAGGAACCTGTTCTATTGCCCCTTGGGCAAGCAGGGTACTCACTTCCTGATGCAACAGGGGTAGAAGAGATGGGGAGAGATGAAATGTCTCACCCTGGGATAGAGAGGAAGGCTGGAAAAATGCAGTTTGTAGCCGTCTCTGATGATAGAGAGGGTCCACTGCTCTGATGTAATTTGTTCCCACCTGGGAGCAAAGTGAGTTAGCCTTCCTGGAATGGTAAGAGGCTCTGGTTGCTGCAGAGCCAGAAAGGGTATGTTCTCTAGAAGTAAGTCAAAAACCCTGAGGGGGTTGGGGCTGTTGAAGCGTAGCAGCCCCTGCAGGTTTTGTTCTGGCCTGTTTAGCTTGCTGACGCTTAGGAGCAAAGCGAACTTGAGAAGATGATTGGCCAGTATTGGTACCAAATCTTGTCTTCTTGTAGAAAGATTTCTTAAAATACTTTTTCTTGGCAGGGATAGAAGTAGACTTAGAAAGTCTATCTAAAGCAGCATTTTCTGCATCCATTTGAGTGGCTTTGATCTGCCACTCTTTGCCAAACAGATTTTCACCTGTACAAGGCAAATTGCCTAGGCCATCTTGTACCCAGGATTCCAGGTCAGAGGCCTGGAGCCAAGCAATACGGCGAGCAGCTATAGCTATGCCAGATGCTCTGCTAGCACCCTCAAAGGAGTCAAAGGCAGCCCTATTGGAGAACTTTGACACATCTTGGATATGCTTTAAAAGAAGCAGGAATTCCTCTGTTCTATCCTCTGGGATAAAGGGAAGAAAATCTCGCACTTTAAGAGTAAGCTCTTTAAGAAACATGCCCATATAGAGGCTGTATGAGTTGATTCTGGCAATAAGCATACTAGCCTGAAAGATTTTCCTGCCAAAAGCATCCAAAGTCCTACATTCTCTTCCTGGAGGGGTAGAAGAGTGCCTTTTGGTACTCTTTATCTTTTTCATAGCAGACTTCACCACAATAGAATGGTGAGGAAGCTGTGTCTTCTGAAACCCAGGAGGAGGGACCCGATACATGGTGTCCAACCGTCGAGAATGTGGAGATAGAGTAAGAGGAGCCTCCCATAAATCCATCATGTGTTCTTGGAGAATATCATGAATGGGTAAGGTGACTGCCTCTTTGGGAACCTTAGAGTATCCTAAAATGTCTAATTTTTTTGCTCTAGGTTCTTTTTCAGAGGATACTGTAATAGAAAGTCCTTTGGCTACTTCGAGAATGAAGTCCTGAAAGGACAAATCCTCTGGAGGAGACATTCTCCTCTTCGGAGAAGAGGGCTCCTCAGGAAGAATAAGGGCGTCATCAGAATCATCAGAGGTATCGGCATCCTCAGAAGATTCAAAGTATCGCCTATTTGCTTCCAGAGACCGATACGCGTACTGGCCGGTATCGACATCTGGCGTACCGGGAACCGGGTCGGTATCGAGAAAGTCCCCGGCACCGGGGACCGGAACCGGCATTCTACGAGAAGTAGATGCTCTGGGTACCGGTATCGGTTGTGGTACCGGAACCGTGGTCGGAACCGACGGCTGCGGTACCGAGGGCGTTGCAGCATTAATGAAAGCCATTATGGGCTGCTGCATGGATTGTACAGTAGAACCCATAGACGCCACGACTGCCTGGATGTCGGTACCGGTTTGAGCCAGTACCCCAGAGCAGTCTAACAGGTGATCGGTCGAGGCCGTGCCATCGATGTCAACCTGTAACCCCATAGGAGGAGCTTTGGAAGCTGGAGCTTCCCGCCGGGGTTGTTTGGCTGGGGCAGGGTCCTCAGGGTCGAACCCAAGGGCCTCTCGCTGTTTAGAGGGAGATTTGCCCTTTGAGGACCTGCCTGAAACATGTTTGGTTACCTGAGATCCATCCGGAGAGAAAGACCTGGAGGATGTAGATGCTGGATTATCTGTAGAAAACAGCATATGGAATTTGGCTGCTCGGTTCTGTAAGCCACGTTTGGACATCAGAGAGCAGGAAGGACAATCCGAGATAGAATGGTTAGGTCCCAAACATTTAAGACACCATTCATGGGTGTCTGTGACTGAAATAGTGCTAGAACACTTGGTGCATTTTTTGAAACCAGATGCTGGCTTCTCCATGAGGGAGAATTTGTGCAGGCCTGTAGGCCTCACAAGAAAACACACCAAGTGAAGAAAAAATGAGATCTTTTTTTTTTTTAAATAAAAGAAAAAAAGACCGGCGGTACCGGTTCGGAATTGGGGAAGGCAGACACGCGGCCAAAGAAACAAATTAAAATAAGAACTTCTTCAGCGGTGACAGGAACACGACCTGCTGGCTCCGCGGAAAAAGAGAAACTAAGGAGAGTTGGTCAGGAAGGCGGGAAGGCAGCGCGCATGCGCTCTGGGAAGCCCCAAAAGCTTTCCTTCTGGGAAGCTGGGGAGCTTTCCCGCGCAGGCTCCGTCGGTTCCGACGTACCCATATGTGAGGACTCATTCCTGCTTGTTCCTGGAGATATTATTGGAAACGCTGCTGAAAGAGAAAATAGTGAGGTTTCTGGAGTCCAGCGGATTACAGGATCCGAGGCAGCATGGATTCACCAGAGGCAGGTCTTGTCAGACAAATCTGATTGATTTCTTTGAGTGGGTGACCAGAGAGTTGGACCGAGGGAGAGCTCTAGATGTGGTGTATTTAGATTTCAGTAAAGCCTTTGACACTGTTCCTCACAGGCGACTTATAAACAAACTGAGCACCCTAGGGATGGACCCTAAAGTTACTGCTTGGGTTAGAAATTGGTTGGGTGAGAGGCGACAAAGAGTACAAGTAAATGGAGCTCACAATGAGGAGAAGGATGTTACCAGTGATGTGCCTGAGGGATTTGTCCTTGGTCAGATTCTTTTTAACATCTTTGTTAGTGATATAGCGGAAGGGCTGTCGGGTAAGGTTTGCCTCTTTGCGGATGATACCAAAATCTGCAATAAAGTAGACACCCAGGAAGGTGTAGATAACATGAGGAGGGATCTAGCTAAGCTTGAAGAATGGTCTAGAATTTGGCAGCTGGGATTTAAATGTTAAAAAATGTAATGTCATGCATTTGGGCTGCAGCAATCCAAGGGAGCAATATAGTATAGGGGGTGAAGTACTTTTGTCCACTAAAGAAGAGCAGGACCTAGGCGTGGTTGTGTGATGATGTTAAAGTAGCTAAACAGGTAGAAAAGGCGGCGGCAAAAGCTAAAAGGATGCTTGGGTGCATACGGAGAGGAATGGCTAGCAGAAAAAAGGAGGTGATAAGGCCTCTCTACAAGTCTTTGGTGTGACCTTATTTGGAGTATAGTGTGCAATTCTGGAGACCGCACCTTCAAAAGGATATGAACAGGATGGAGTCGGTGCAGAGGGTGGCTACTAAAATGATTAGTGGTCTTCATTATAAAGCATATGAGGACAGACTGAAGGATCTTAATATGTACACATTAGAGGAAAGGCGGGATAGAGGTGATATGATTGAGATGTTTAAATACCTCCATGGCATAAATGTTCAGGGAGAGAGCCTCTTTCAATTGAAAGCAAGTTCTGCTACGAGGGGACATGGGATGAGGGTGAAGGGAGATAGATTCAGGAGTGATATGCGGAAATATTTCTTTACGGAAAGAGTAGTGGATCCATGGAATAGTCTCCCAGTGGAGGTGGTAGAGATGAGGACAGTAACTGAATTAAAAAAAGCATGGGACAAACACAGAGGATCTCTAAAGGTAAAAAGGGGACTGTTGTAGTTGTTGATATGGAAGGACAGACTAGATAGAAATATGATGACAGAAAAAGACCACATGGCCTATGTTTCTATGTCTCCATCTGCTACTTCTGGAGAGCAATCTGCAATTGTAAGTATTTACTTCTGGCAATTTTTCTAAATCTTGAGGGAAAAGGAATTCTTTAGATTAAAGCCGATTAATCTGTGAACCCAGTGTATTTGATAAATCAGTCAGGGCCTAGAAGCAGCAAAGAGTTTTTAGTTTCAATTTAAAACACAGAAGCGAGCTTTCTGGTTAAATTTAGAGCCCAGCAGAGAGCTTCTACTTTAAATTTCATACTCAGTCAGGGTCTAGTAGCAGCAAAGAGCTTTCAGTTTAAATTTAAAACACAACAGAGAGCTTTTTGGTTAAATTTAGAACCCAAGACTCCCTCTATCCAAGGAAGGGCTGTGGGACTCCCCCTGGAGATTGGTCACAGATTACCTTAGAAGCACAGGACAGGCTACTGTGTAGCAGCCAGCTTTTAATAAGTCTTCTTTCCCTCTCTTCCTGTCACCCAACCACCCCTAGGATAATCGTAGCTTTATAGGTGCTTAAACCTTTTAAAGGAAAGGAGGTGCCATATTCACTCTCAGGTGCAGCTGTTTATTCTCATCAGCATACATTAAGGACCTGAGATTAAACTTCAGACGAACAAAGTACATTAAACGTATTAGGTATAGTTTTATTAGCATAAGTATCCCCAGCAAGACTTAGTTAAGTAAAGAACTTAAATATCTAAACACAACCTTAAAATGAAGATGCAGATAGCAGTCCAGAGCTTTCCAGTCTTTTGCATCGAGTGTCACATGTATGATTTTCTCCCAGTTGGTGATGGGTCTTACGTGTGCACAATGTGCAAGGAGCTCTTTGCTCTCAGGGAACGAGTCCGATCTCTAGAGGCAAGAGTAGCAGACTTGGAAGACATAAGGAAAACAGAGGTGTACATAGACGAGACCTACAGGGATATAGTCCTGAAGTCCCACCTCCAGTCTGGCAGCATTCCTGTTGCCATGGAGGAGAGAGGTCACGTGACAGGAGAGCATCACCCTGGTGTGGCAGGAAGTGATCCTATAGCTAGGACCTGTCCTAGGTGATGTAAAACCCTCTCACACCGAGGAGGTTTCTCCAGGGCCATGTGCCCATGAGGGAAGAGTTAGGATAGCTGTTATAGTTGGTGATTCGATCATTAGGCATATAGATTGTTGGGTGGCTGGTGGATGTGAGGATCGCCTGGTAACATGCCTGCCTGGTGCGAAGGTAGCAGACCTCACGCGCCACCTAGACAAGGTCTTGCATAGTGCTGGGGAGGAGTCTGCTGTCTTGGTACATGTCATTACCAATGACATAGGAAAATGTGCTAGAGAGGTTCTGGAAGCTAAATTTAGGCTTTTAGCTAGGAAGTTGAAATCCAGAACTTTCAGGTTAGCATTCTCCAAAATGCTTCCCGTTCCACGCACAGGACCCAAAAGGCAGGCAGAGCTCTGGAGTCTCAATGTGTGGATAAGACAATGGTGCAAGGATGAGGGTTTTGGATTTTTTAGGAACTGGGGAACATCCTGGGGAAAGGAGGGGCTCTTCCGAAGGGATGGGCTTCACCTTAACCGGGAAGGAAATAGAGCAGCTTTTAAACTAGGTAATAGGGGAGAGCCGACAGTGGCCCAGGAGCGCATGGTTCGGAACAATGTATCCTTGAAGGATACTACCAAAAAAATGAAGTTAGGGCACATTAGCAGAGAGGTTCCAATATATACAAAGGTAGCCCAAATCCTTTGAGTATGGAGCAGACAGAACTTAAAGATTCCAAATTACCCCTGCCTACAGATAACCAGATTAATATGAATAAAATACAGTCTCTCAAATGCTTGCTTGCAGATAGTAACATAGTAACTGACGGCAGATAAAGACCAGCACGGTCCATCCAGTCTGCCCAGCAATACGGCAAGAGTAGGTGCACCTGACACTCTGTGCAGGCCACCCCTCCCCATGTCTTTGTTTAGGGGTGGACCCACCACTCCATATAGGACACCCCTATTTGTTGAGAAGTTAGATGGTTCAGTTTATTTTGTTTTTATCCTGTTGCTGTAAAGGGATCCGCTGTGACTGTCCCATGCTATTTTGAATTCTGTCACCGTGTTTGCCCCCACCATTTTCATCGGGAGAGCATTCCAAGAAGCATCCATCACCCTTTCAGTGAAAAAATATTTCCTGACATTGCCTTTCAATTTTCCACCTTGCAGCTTTCATGTTATGCCCTCTAGTTTTGCAGCTTCCCCATCTTTGGAAGAGGTTTGTTTGCTCATTGTTCCTCTTTTAAGTATTTAAAGGTCTGAATCATATCTCCCCTATCCCTCCTCTCCTCCAAAGTGTACATATTTAGGTCTTCAAGTCTCTTCTCATAAGGTTTCTTACGCAGGCTCAAAGTCATTTTGGTCGCCTTCCTCTGAACACTTTCCAGTCTTTTTACATCTTTTGCAAAATATGGTCTCCAAAACTGAACACAGCATTCCAGGTGAGGCCTCACCAGCGACCTGTACAGTGGCATAAGTACTTCTTCCTTTCTGGTAATCCCTCTTTATATGCAGCCCAACATCCTCCTGGCTTCTGCCACCGCCTTGTTACACTGTTTTGCCACCTTGAGATCATCAGAGATAATCACACCAAGGTCTTTTTCCTGAACCATGCACACCAACCTCTCTCCCCCTATCGCGTACATTTCCCTTGGATTTCTGCTACCTAAGTGCATGACACCACTTTTTTGCATTAAATCGTAATTGCCAAGCTTTTGTAGATCTTTTCTCATGTTATCCACTCCCTCGGGGGAGTCCTCTGTTGCAAATTTTTGTGTCATCTGCAAAAAAGACAGACTTTTCCATTCAGTCCTTCAGCAATATCACTCACAAATACATTGAACAGTGCCGGGCCCAGGACCGAACCCTGGGGCACCCCGCTAATCACCTTCCCCTCATCCGAGTAAACTGCATGTACCATCACTCTCTGTCGTCTGTCAGTCAGCCAATTTCTAATCCAGTATACTATCTTGGTACCCATCCCCAAGCTACTGAGTTTATTGACAAGCCTCCTATGAGGAACAGTATCAAAGGCTTTGTTGAAATCCAGGCAGATGACATCCATCGCATGCCCCTGATCTAGTTCCTTGGTCACCCAGTCAAAGAACTCAGATTAGTTTGGCAAGACCGTCCTTCAGTAAAACCATGTTGCCTCGGATCTTGCAACCTGTTGGTTTTGAGAAAGTTCACTATTCGCTCTTTCAGGAGCGCCTCCATTACTTTTACCGCCACTGAGGTAAGGCTCACGGGTCTGTAGTTTGACACTTCTTCCCTGTCACCACTTTTGTGTAGAGGTACATCAGCCATTTTCCAGTCCCGAGGAACCTCTCCTTTTTCCAAGGATCTGTTGAATACATCCTTTAACGGCCCTGATAGAACTTCTCTGAGCTCTTTCAGTATCCTGGGATATATCCCATCCGGTCCCATGGCTTTGCCCACTTTCAGTTTAGCAAGTTGTTCCAACACCTCATCTTCTGTGAATGGTGTGGTATCTTCGTTCCCATTTTTATATTTGGGAGTCCCCAGCTGGTCCATCTCCAGGATTTTCTTTAGTAAAAACAGAGTAGAAGTATTTGTTTAGCAATTTCGCTTTTTCTATGTCACTTTCCACGAGTCTTTTCCCAGCACTTCTGAGTCCTGCAATTCCAACTCTGATCTTCTTCCTTTCCCGAATATACCTGAAGAAAGTTTTGTCGCCACCCTTAACATCTTTAGCCATCTTTTCCTCTGCCTTTGATTTTGCTATTCTTATTTCTCTTTTTGACTCTTTGAGTTTGATCCTATATTCATTTCTGTGTTCTTCTGTTTGCAAGCTTGAATTTTGTGAAAGCTGTGTTTTTTGCCTTTATTTCAGCAGCCACTTCTTTGGAAAACCAAATAGGTTTCCTTCTCCTGTTTTTGTTTACTGTTTTAAAATATTTGTTCGTTGCCCCTTTTATTGCCACCTTTAGTTTATCCCATTGCAATTCCACTTCCTTTATCTCCTTCCACCCTGTCAACTCCTCCTTTAGGTACTTGGCCATTTTATTGAAGTCAGTGTTTTTGAAGTTTAGGACTTTGAACTTTCTATATTTGGCCTGTACCCTGGCTTTTATCTCAAACCACACTGTGTAATGATCGCTGTTGCTCACAGGGGTACTCACGCAGACATCTGACACGCTATCACTGTTCGTGAGCACTAAATCCAGCGTTGAGCTTTCCTTGGTTGGTTCCATGACCATTTGTCTAAGTGATGCATCCTGGAGAGCATCTACAATTTTTTTGCTTCTTTCCAGATGTGCAGGAGTAATCCAATCCACATTAGGTAGATTAAAGTCACCCAAAATGATTACTTCCCCCTTTGTGGCTATCTTGGCAATATCTTTAATTAAATCATTATCTATCTCTTCAATTTGAGTCGGAGATCTGTAGACTACAGCAGTATGGATGACAATACCATCTACTCTTTCCAACGCAATCCAGAGCGCTTCTTCTTTTCCCAATGCCCCCTGCATTTCAGTAGCTTTAATATTGCTTTTGACATACAAGGCCACTTCTCCTCCTTTTCCATTTTCTCTGTCTCTTCTGAATAGATTATAGCCAGTTATGCTAGAAGTCTAAAAAATAAGATGGGAGAGTTAGAATATATAGCACTAAATGACAAGTTATGCACTTCTGATGCGCTCCCTCAACAGGCCCCGTGAACTATTTCGACTAATTCAGTCTCTCACAAAAGACACATCAACAATCTGAGTGTTTACCACACCCACAAGACCTGGCTATCCACTTTTATAATAAAATCAACGTGCTCTCCTATAATATTGGAAATACCAACATTGACACTTCCTATAGCGAAAGCACCAATATCCCTGCTTTAAACTCCTTCCAAGCATACTCCGCTGGGCAAATTGAAGACATAATAAAGGGATTCAACTCTACCACCAACCCTGCCGATCCATGCCCCTCCCCACTGGATCAAATCAGTATGTTCCGAATTAAGTCCTCATATCTCAAAAATTGCATACCTCTCCTTCTCTAAAGGTTTGGTTCCATCACCACTTAAAACCGCTACCATCAGACCCCTCCTAAAGAATCATAAATTGGACCCCCAAGACCCAAATTCCTATCATTCCATAGCTAGCCTCTCCTTCTTGGCTAAGATATTGGAGAAGACAGTCCAACAACAGATCCAAGACCACAATGATTCCTACTCCCCGTTGGATCAACAGCAGCATGGTGTTGTAACCTTGCTCACTTCACTTTTTGATAACCTGGTTAAGGACATGAAAAAAAACAAGTCTTCATTTTGATCTTCCTAGATATTGCTTCAGCCTTCGACACAGCCTGGCACAGCCTCCTACTTGAACTACAGCTAAAGAGCATCAAGAACTTAGCACTGGAGTGGTGTCGCTCGTATCTAATGGACCGCCAACAACTAGTTTGCTTAGGTACTCAAACATCATCGAAGTACCAGCAAACTCAAGGAGTTCTGCAAGGCTCCTCCTTATCAGCGTTATTCTTCAATTTATACATTCAACCAATTTGCACAATCATCCAATCCTTTGGCATACTCTACCACATCTATGCTGATAATGTGCTACTCTACGCGCCATTCTCTACAAGCAGCCCTAACTGCACGAAAATCACTGATTGCTTTAATGCAGTTAACTGACTGGTTAAATTCACACAACCTAATGGTGAACAACAAAAAAAATGATAATTACACTTACCTGGTAATTGTAGTTCCTTGAGTGATGACAGTTCAGTCCTCTACCTCTGGGTTGTCAATCTCCTCCTGCAGCTTGGAGACTGGTCTGTCAGAATCGTGACATCACTGCATATAGCCTCCTGCTCCTTGACTTCCTTCCCAGTGTGAACTATTAACAAAGCAGACTCAAAGGAGAAACAAATAAGTAGCCAACCGAATAATAATGAGAACAAATTAACTAACCATAGCAAACTAGGACTCCTCTGGCACGGCTTTCTTACCTCCCACCATGCTACTAAGACAGGGGGACTAGCCATACCATAAAAGAGGTCAAACCTACCTGTACACCCTTCTGTCTTCAATCACTCCTGGATCCCTGATGAACAAAACTGGGCGGGAAGGAGGACTGAACTGTCGTCACTCAAGGAACTACAATTACCAGGTAAGTGTAATTATCATTTCCTTATCGTTCCTCCAGTTCAGTCCTCTACCTCTGGGATGTACCAGAGCAGTAATCATAGGGAGGGACCCTTCCAACCGGCAGACAACACTGCGGACCCGAATCTGGCATCAGCTGCTGCTGCCACGAACAGCTGGTAAGGCTTACTGAACCTATGAAGAGACGGCCACGTCGCCGCTCTGCAAATGTCCCTTGGCGGCACCAAACCGTACTCCGACCAGGAACACGCTTGCGCTCTGGTAGAATGAGCCCGCAACCCGGCAGGCATCGAGCGACCCTGAAGCAAATAAGCGGACGTAATCGCCTCTCGAATCCATCGACGCCTGCTGAAGAACCGGCTGACCTTCGCCGACTGGAACGTCGCCATGAGATCCATTACCGGCAATCCCCAGCGGCCCACTATTTGCACGAACACGTCGGGATGCAACTCCCACTCTCCTGCATCCACGTGAACCCTGAGAAAGTCCGCCGTGATGTTGTCCTTTCCCGCTATGTGCGCTGCTGATAGAGCGGACAGCTGCCTTTCTACCCACGCAAACAAGCTGTCCGCTTCCTCCTCCATCGCGACACTCCCTGTGCCGCCTTGCTGATTGATGTACGCCACAGTCGCCGAATTGTTGGAAAGGACTCGAACTGCTCGGCCCCACACTAAGTCCTCGAACACCTGAAGCGCCCGGGCGACCACGAGGCCTCCAGGGGAGACCAAGTCCCTTGCGTAAACCGACCCTCACAGTGGGCCCCCCCCAGCCCACCAGACTGGTGTCCGTCAACAATAGGACCCAACTCGGTTGCTCCAACAGCATTCCGGCTGTCAGGGAGGACCTGCGCAACCACCAACGAAGGGATCGGCTGGCTTCGACTGGACAAGGAAGCCGCATGCTCAAAGGATGAACTTGAGGCGACCAGCAGTGGAGCAACGCCCGCTGCAGAGGCCTCATGTGGACCTTGGCCCACTGAACCGCCTCCAACGTCGCCGCCATTGTCCCCAGGATGTAGAGGTAGTCCCACGCTGACGGCGCCGGCACTAACAAGAACCGCCGCACTCGGCGTCTCAACTCTACAACCTTCTGGCTCTGCAAGAACACTCGGCCTCTCCTCGTGTCGAAGCGCACCCCTAAGTACTCGATGTCCTGAGACGGCTCCAAGTGACTCTTCGCCGGGTTGACTATCCAACCCAGGCTCTGCAAAAACGTCACCATTTTGTCTGTCACTCGAACACTCTCCTCCACGGACTTGGCCCGAATCAACCAATTGTCGAGATACGGGTGGACCAAAATGCCCTCCTTGCGTAACGCCGCAGCCACCACCACCATAATCTTGGTGAAGGTCTGAGGCGCCGTCGCAAGACCGAAGGGCAAAGCCCGAAATTGATAGTGACCCCAAGGCAGGGCGAACCACAAATCACTTTTGATGAGCTTCGCGAATAGGAATGTGCAGATACGCCTCCGTGAGATCCAGAGACGTCAGATACTCTCCCTGACGCACTGCCACGATGACGGACCTTAAGGTCTCCATCCAAAAATGCGGCACCCGCAAGCACCGATTTACGGCTTTCAGATCTAAAATAGGACGCAACGAACCGCCCTTTTTGGGTACCACGAAGCAAATAGAGTACCGACCCTTGCCGCAATCGTCCGCTGGCACTTCCACCACTGCGCCCAACTGCAGCAGACGCTCCAAGGTCACGCGGACCGCTACGGTTTTCTTGGGACCTCGGCACGGAGACATCACGAAGGAATCCCCCACAGGACGAGCTAATTCTAGAACGTAGCCCTGCTGAATGATCTCCAACACCCAATGATCGGATGTGATGTGGGTCCAAGCGGACAAACTCCCGGAGTCGACCCCCAACGGGAGGCCCGTCCGCCTGGACCCGCCTCATTTCATTGGGACTTACGGGTGGCGGGCGAGGAGGAGGAGTAAAAACCCCGACTTGCCCCTAGAAACCCGCGAAACCCCTGGGCTCGGGACAGAAACCGGCCCCGCTGGGAACTCCCGAACCTCGGCGAACAAAATCTCCTGAAGTCCCTGAACGGGCCGCGAGAGCCTTGACCGGCCTTTACCGGCTTTGGCTTATCCTCTGGAAGCCGACCTGCCTTTGACTCCCCGAGGTCCTTTACCAACTTATCCAAGTCTTCTCCAAACAGCAGGCCACCTTTAAAGGGAAGCTTGCTAAGCCAGGACTTAGAGGGACCATCCGCCGCCCAATTTTGCAACCACACTGACCTATGGGCGGCAACTACTGATGCGGTACTATTAGCCAATGCTCGAATCAAGTTGTAGTGCACATCCGCTAAATATGCTGCTCCCGACTCCAAGCGATCTAACTCCTTCACTTCTTCGGGATCCATATGCGAAGACTGACGTAGACGCTGGACCCAGCGTAAACACGCTCTGGCTACCCAAACTCCACATATGGATGCCTGCAGCGAAAGCGAATCTGCTTCAAAGGCCTGCTTTAGCAACGTATCCACCTTCCTGTCCTGAGCGTCCTTTAAAGCTGCACTACCTTCCACCGGAATAGTGGTCTTTTTGGTCACTGCCGACACAATGGCGTCCACTCGCGGTGCCCTAAACCTCTCCTTATCCTTATCCGCCAGAGGGTAGAGCCTATTCATCGTCCGTATGCCACGCAGACCCGCCTCCGGCCTGTCCCACTCTTCTTGTATCATCTTGTCGACCACTCTGTGCACCGGAAACACCACTTGTTTGCCAAACCGCCTGAATGACCAGATATTCCACATCCTCCTCCACCGCTGCCTGCGGAGTGAGATTCAACATCTGCAAGGTCTCCGAGATCAGGGCCGCAAGCTCCTCTCTGCGAAAAACCCGAATAATTTTAGCCTGGTCGTCGGGTTCTAGGATCTCACCTTCCTTCAGATCCTGAGACCCGTCCTCCTTGTCCCATTCCGTATCCAGACCTTCGGGCCACTCCCCTTCGGAGGGGATCTCCTGAGTTCTTGCTCTCTTAGGGGGAGGCGGACTACCGGTCACCTCAGAAGGCACCCCCGGCTGCCGAGAAGGTCCCGCCAGTGCTCCCGAGCCCAGCCCTTTGCCCTGGGTTCGCAGGCAAAAGGCCTGATGCATCAACAAAACAAACTCAGGGATAAACGCCCCTAGGTCTGACACCTGCTCCATCAGGGGAACTGCTGAGGGCTCCGCCCGCTCCTCGGACGTCGAGGCATGCGCCAGCGGGCGCGGAGAGGCAGCCCCCGCTCTAGAAAGTACTTCGGGAGTGTCCTTGCCCTCTATCTGCTGTTCCATCGTGGCGGACAGGGTGGCACAAGCACGGCATACGCCAGTATCTGCCACCGTGCCTCTACTAGTACCACAGACAATGCACTGTGGTCTAGCTGCCATTCTAACACGTGGGAGGGAGACAGTCGCTGCTGTAATGCCTCCAGATAATTAAAGTATGTTACAGAAACTAAATTGATTCTCTGCCTCCCTGCTTCCCTTGAAAGACTAGGGAAGGCCCTGCAGTGGCCCAAGATAGCCAAAAATAAAAAGAACGAAAGGAAAAGAAAACCAAAGAAAATAAACTAAAAATGAAAGACTAAACGGCCGCTACAGCGTGCCGCAGCTAAGCCCAGGCCCTGGCTTCTCTGCCGCCCTGCAGCCACGCGGTCAAAACCGCGGTGGAAGAAAATGGCCGCCGCCGATGTGGACAAAAAGGGCGTGAAAACGGCCCCCATGGAAAACCCCCGCTCGCGACAGGCAGTCTCCCGCTCAGTCCAGCCGGGACCCGAATATGCTGCTCTCCCTGGCAGAAGCGCTGAACAGAAACAAGGCCAGCTGCCCCGAAGAAAAAGTTCAGCTTCTTCGCAGCACTGCTCTGACTGGCGGCGAAATCTGATGCCGCCTGAATCAGAGCTAGACGTCGGCAGCCCCCGACGCCGTCAGAAGGGCTCTCCCCCAAAAGGTCCGGGGGGAGAGAACCTCTGCGCCCCCCGCCCCCAGGGTAAGCAAGCTCGAAGTCCTGAGCCTGCACCCTCGACGCACTTCCCAAACAGGTAGGGGGCAAGAATGCCTGGAAGCAATCCTTTCTTTATATTCCCTCTTAAAGAGACAGATCCCAATTGTATCTCCAAAATTAAATAATGTAAACCAAACCAACCTAAGTGAAGCTAACCCACTAGCTCCTTATCCGTTTCTCCAAAGAGCCCTCACCCAGGGCTCGCCAAGTCCTCCTGCTGCATGGAGACTGGTCACGCTAGGAAGGAAGTCAAGGAGCAGCAGGCTATATGCAGTGATGTCACGATTCTGACAGACCAGTCTCCAAGCTGCAGGAGGAGATTGACAAACCAGAGGTAGAGGACTGAACTGGAGGAACGATAAGGAACGGAAGTTTTAATTCATCTCAAAGGATCCAACCATACCACCAGCTACCCTATAGGTCAAGGATGCCGAACTGAAACTAAACATGAGGTTCGATATCTAGGCATTACTCTAGACCAGCACCTGAATATGGAATCGCACATAAAGCACAGTTACTTACCTGTAACAGGTGATCTCTGGGAACAGAAGGAATAAGTCTTCACATATGGGTACGTCTGTACCGACGGAGTCTGCGCGGGAACGCTTCCCAGCGTCCAATCAAGAGCTTTTGGAAGCATCCCAGCACACCTGCGTGCTGCCTTCCCGCCTTTCCCAACTGCCTCTCCTCAGTTAAGTTTTAAAGCTGAGACAAAGAGAGAGAGAGAGGAAAGGAAAGATAGAGATACAACTCCTGGGGAGGTGGGAGGGTTGTGAAGACTTATTCCTGCTGTTCCCAGAGATCACCTGTTACAGGTAAGTAACTGTGCTATCTCCAGGAACAAGCAGGAATGAGTCTTCACATATGGGGACTCCCAAGCTGAGATGCCTGGAGTCCCAGCATGTCATAGGCTGGAACATGCTATCTCCCAGAACACCAGGCATCCTGAGGATGGAGGGTAGGAGTTGAAGAAAGAAGGATGCTGTGGAACAGCTAACCTAGCATAAGACTGCAGGGATGGAGTCCATGTGTGGATGATGATGGTCATCAATAATACTGCAAAGGATATTGCAATATGGACCTCCCCTGACAGGATTTCAGAGAAGTATGGAGGTTCATGGATCTACTGGGAAACCTAGTAGAGGAACCTTGAAGAGGACCTCACTGTAAGTGGAGGTAATAATCCTGTAGGAAAAACCAGTGGAGGTCAGAATCTTGAAAGGTAACAGGTAACCCCAGTAGGGAAACTGGGGTAGTCCAAAAACGGTGGGCCTTCAGTGGAAGGGTTTATGAGAAAAACCCTAGCTCTTTTGGAGGCAGAGTGAGTCACTCTTAGGAGCAAAAAGAGAAGGCTAACCGATTTGGACAAACAGGCACAGTCCTTGTGGGGAGAAAGGGTGTGGGAACTCCTTGTATCCCAAAAAGAGAGGACAAATGCCTGAAGCGTTAAAGCCTGTGATTAACTGAAGATCCACAATATCTCTCCTAACTGGGGTAAACTAGGAGAGATATTGGGCACGGAGAGCTTCAGAGGTACCTAAACCGTTAGGTTATGGTATAAAAATTGTTGACTACCACAGGAGTGGTTGTGTGTGTAGAACCCCAAACCTGCTAGACAGCATAGGTATGGGTAAAGCCCCTCTGTCAGAATCATATAGCTATATGAGGATAGACAGTGAGATAGATAAGTAAATGGATACATATCTATCTATAATAAAATATCTCAACAGATACATATATATAGATAGACAGACATATAAGAATATATCTGTAGTGAGATATGGCAGGGCATAAAATACACACAAAAAATAAATATGGATATGTGGGCCTACATATGGGTGTCTGCAATAAACAGAAAGAGATATGCCTACAGCACAGTGATCACATAGGATATGTGGAGAGGAAAGATTCATCTAATAACAAGGAGGTGGAACCTACTTGAGAAAACATAAAGAGAATCTATTCCTCCTGGTCATGATCTGCAAGAATGCTAGTTAGTGAAAAATAACCAGGACTGTTACGTGAAAAACAAAGGACAATGTCAATGTGCAGCCAGCAAGTCCCGAGTCTTCCAGGACTCTAGCATGGTAAGTAGACAGAAGACGCCTAGAGATGAGATACCATGTTGACCTGCTTAAGGGCAAAGGTATCATGCGTTCTTACCATGAGGACGAGCATATCCCCGATTGGGAATACTATGGACCAAAGCAGGGAACTGGCAATTCCTTGAGCTTTCACGTAAGAGAAGGCCTATGTCCTTTATATCAAAAAAGGAGATAGTAAAAGAAGGGAGGACCTTCTAGTCATGGGAGACATGACTGAAAAGCCTTTTCTAACCAGCTAGGAGAGCTGATGGAGGAAACCCCCCCCCCCCCATGCTCTCTAGCAAGGGCCCATAGTGGAAAGCTTCTCTGTAGATTGCAGAGAGCATGATGCAGGAGAATGAGGAGATAGAACTGGCTGTTAGAGAGCCAGTATCTCTGCCAACTATGCTGCCAAATTCAGGAAAATGAAGATGGCAGAATAGAAGATAATCTAAAAAGCTTGTAGTGAGATGATCTCCAAGAGAGATGAAGCACTGACTTGGAGCCACTACTAAGACTAGACAGAATGTAAGTGGAGGACAATCTGGTTGTTTGTGGACAAGAACCAGTGGTCCAAACATTAAAGCTCCTGCATAGGCAGCTGTTAGGAAGACAGCAGAAAGAATCTTACTGTTCAAAAACAGAAAGAACAGACAGAACAGGAGTAGGAAACCCTGGACATGTCTGATAAGCTGCCCCAAAGCAAGATTGAGCAGAGGAGGTAAACTCCGCACTGGAAAGTGAGAAAAGTAGAGAGGCTGAAGAAAAAGCCTCCCAGTAAGTAATTCCCTCTTACAGGGGAAAAACTTGGTAAGAGGGTGAAGAGAATGGAGCTGAAGAAGACTTACGAAGTAGGAAGTCTATAGAAAGGAAAGATACATGCTGGCACAGGAACTATCATTTGATAGTGGTTAGACCTCTTTCCCTAGCAGGAAAAAGAGGAGAAACCTGTGACCTATAGGAATGAATATCCTGACAGCTCATAGAAATATAGAAAAAATGGATATCTTTTGGAAAGGGATCCATGTGTAGGGGTTAGAATGAAGCGGTGGATTGCCTCCATTGAGATGAAGCAACTGTAGATGCTAACCCCAAGAGTCACAAGCATCTGATGATGACTGATCAGAAAACCTGCAGATGCTGGGTTTGCTGAGCCTGGTGAGAGGTTGGATTCTTCAGACCAGGACGATGCCTCCCCTGTTGGGGAACATTTGTATGATGGGCAAGTGATGAATAAAACCTTCTTCTCCTGTGGGAAGAAAGTTTGGTAGGAGATTTCCTACCTAGTGGGACAGAAGAAGGTGTAGAACAAACCTTAGGAACAGGTAAATCAGTGGATAACTGAGTAACCTGACGTAAAGACTCCTTGTTGAAAAGACTTTCTCCAGCGCAAGGAGTATGTCCCAGACGTTGTTGTGCCCATTTGTCCAAGTCTGAAGATTGGAGCCAGGCATAGATGTCTGGAAGGTTTGACGTCCAAAGGCATCTAGTGTCTTAGACTCACGACCTGGCGGATAAGAAGAGTGCTTTTTCTTACTCTTTACCCGCCTCATTGCTGATTCCACTACTATGGAATGATGAGGAAGTTGAGTCTTTTGAAACCCTGGAGAGGGGGGCACCTGATATAAAAGATCAGTTGCCGTGGGAGGTGGAGGTACTCTTAAAGGTGTTTCCCACATTCCTAGAAGGACATCCTGCAAGGAATGATGCAAAGGAAGCATTATGTTGTCCTTTGCTTTGGCAGAAACAGAGCCTTGTGCAGGATCATGTCCTGGAATAGGAATGGCAAGAGATCTTGCTATATCCAGGAGGAAATTCTGAAAAGAGGGATCCCAAACAGGAATCTCCTCTGGACAGGGTAGATCTAAAGAACTAGCCTGAGCATCCACAGAGTTATCCAAATATATAGGAATAGAAGATCCTGCAGAGTGCAGTGTGGAATGCTTAAGAGATGGTTGCTGGTACTGGCTGTCAGGAGCAGCCCCCATCCTTACCACATTGCCCATGCCAGGTATCGACTCCAAGCTTGGTATAGAATGGAGTGATCCTGTTGAAAAATGCATGGCAGGAATTGGCGACGATGCTACTGTGGGTACCGGTACCGATGCTGATACCGGTACCGATGTCAGAGTCGAACCCGACAAAGACATCGGAGCAGTCATCGGTGACAGTTCAATCGGTACCGAGGTAACTGAAAACCTCCGGCCGCTATCCTCGGTACCAAAGCACCGATATCGATCGGTGTCGGTACCAAAATCTATTGGTACCCAGTCTTCTAGACTAGAGATCGATTCCAAACTCGGCATCGAGGGCAAAGAGCCTGATAAGTGAAGCATGGAAGACACCGACCGTGAAGGTAATGAGGACATCGGTACCAACTTCGGTACCGTGTCTGATACCAGTGAAGGAAGGGCAACCAGTGGCAACTCAATCGGCGTCGGGGGAATCGAGAGTTGTGGATCTGAATATTCAGAACCGAGCCTTCGGTACCGTCGAGAGCTGGTACCAAGGCGAGTCGGTACCCAGTCCTCCGCACTGGAGATCGATTCCAGACTCAGCATCGAAGGAAGTGAGGCTATCGATGCACATCTGGAGAGTACCGACGTCGGTTGGAGTATCGGTGTTGGTACCGATAATGGAAAGTCAATCTGGAGGGTATCCACCGGTCCCGAAGGTACCGAGGATGCCAGATGACGATCCCTGGTGAGGAGTGTTTCATCCAACACCAGTGCTGATGCCGGGGTATCGGTACCGCTCGAAGCGGATGCCACCACCGTACACGGCTTAGGTATGTTCTGTGGGTGGTGAACCCCAGGAATAACCTGAAACCCCTTATAGGCTTTGGAGACCAAAGACTCCCACCAGGGTTTTGAAGCCAGTGGGCCCTCAAGGGCAAGGCCGGAGCCGTCTACATGCTGCGCATGAGACCTACCACTCAAGGATTGGCTAGTCTTGACAGACTGTTTGTGGGTTACCTGATCCTGTGTGGACGAAGAAGGGGACGGTGCCCCGAAGTCAGAGGGCAACCGTGTATCGAGGGAGCCTTGATGTTGAAAACCTCTTCTTACCAAACTGTTGTCAGGACCCAAGCAGGCTAGACACCGACTTTGAGGGTCTAAAAATAAAGTTGTACTGCCACAGTCTGAACATTTCTTGGAGAAAGTGTCTGGCGGTTCCATGAAGGAAAAAGAAGAGTCCTAAAAGGCCTAAGAGACCGTGGGACACTATGAAGAAAAAATATCCCGTGGAAAAGGAAAATTTTTCAAGAAAAGAAAAACAAAACACTGGCGGTACCGGTGGCGTCGGGAAGACAGCCGCGACCACAAGAAAACTAAAAAATAAAAACAAGAATTTTCTGCGGTGACAGGAGGACGTCCTGCCGGCTCCGCGGAAAAACGAAAACTGAGGAGAGGCATTTGGGAAAGGCGGGAAGGCAGCACGCAGGCGTGCTGGGATGCTTCCAAAAGCTCTTGATTGGACGCTGGGAAGCGTTCCCGCGCAGACTCCGTCGGTACCGACGTACCCATATGTGAAGACTCATTCCTGCTTGTTCCTGGAGATACAATATCACCAAGGCTATTTATCTCGAAATCCGTTCCCTCCGTCAGCTTCGACCACTACTTGAATCCTCTTGAATTCCAATCTGTTTTCCAAGCTCTTATTATGCCTCATTTGACTATGCTATCATTCTACATGGCCTTCCTATCCACACACGCCATCCATTACAAATGGCCATGAATACTGCTGCACGAACCATCTATGGAGCTTCCAGATACGAGCATGTAACACCTCTCCTAATGCAGCTTTACTAGCTTCCTATAGCCGGTTGCCTCAAGTACAAAGCCCCCCTTATCTCATTCAAAATCCTACATCCAGCTCTCTGCAACCGCCTTAGAAGATCTCCTACATTGGACACCTGACAACAGAATCAGGAGGACAAACATGGCAAATACCCTTGCCATTCCCACTCTGGCTAGTAAAACCGCCCAATATATTAGGCATAGAGCCTTTCACCTTATTTGCCCCTCTGCTCTGGAATTCCCTCCCTGCTCCAATTCGTATTATCATGACCTGTCCTCCTTTAGGAAAGTAATAAAAACATCTCTCTTCCAGCTATACTCTGACCATGTAACATAGCCCACTACTGCCTTACTTCCCTCCAGTGCCCGATATCACTCTCCCCTTGCTGTTTGGTTGTCTTTAAACTTATGATCAGCCTGCTATGAAGACTACTGTTGTATTGTTCTAATTGTTAAGCTCTGTTATCTGTTACTGTTCAATGTAAACCTGCTCTAAATCTGTTCTATGTATTAAGCTGTTATACTGTAAACCGCGCTGATTTAAAATAGTGCAATATATAAAACCAAATAAATAAAGTTCGATATGACTGGTATCTCAGAGACATGGTGGAAGGAAGACAACCAGTGAGACACTGTGATACCTGGGTACAAACTATATCGTAATGATAGAGCTGATCAAATTGGTGGAGGGGTTGCGCTCTATGTTAGAGAGGGCATTGAGTCACAAAGGATTCAAGTTTTGCAGGAAACAAAATTTGCTGTAGAATTTCAATGGATTGAAATTCCATGCAAAAAGGGGAAGGCGATGGCAGTGGGATTGTACTATCGACCGCCTGGCCAGAATGAACATATGGATGATGAAATGCTCAAGGAAATCAGGGAAGCTAACAAAAATTACAGAACAGTAATAATAATGGGTGATTTCAATTACCCCGGTATGGACTGGGACAGTGTCACGGCAGGAAACTGCTAGGTACGTATGACCTAGATTGGCCACTGTTGGCAAGAGGATACTGGGCTTGATGGATCTTGGTCTGACTCAGTATGGCATATCTTATGTTTTTATGTTCAGGACATGCTACGGAGATAAAGTTTCTAGATGAAATAAATGACTGCTTCTTGGAGCAGCTGGTTCATGAGTGGCTCAGTGGTTGGGACAGGTTACCTCAGGCCGGGGGTTCAATTCCCGCATGGGGACAAGCAACTTCAGGCCGGAGGGACTGTGGTCTCTAGTCCCATGGCCACTCCTTGTGGCCTTGGGCAAGCCACTTAACCCTCTATTGCCTCAGGTACACTTAGATTGTGAGCCCTTCGGGGACAAGGGAATAAAAAGTACCTGTTAGCATACATGTAAACCACACCGATTCTAAAGAACGCGGTATAAAAAATAAATAAACAAACATAAAAAGACTAGGGGACATGCAATGAAGCTACAGGGTAACCTATTTAAGATTAATAAGAGAAAACGTTTTTTCACTCAACGTGTAATCAAACTCTGGAATTTGTTACCGGAGGATGTAGTATAAGCTGTTAGGGTAGCTGGGTTTAAAAAAGGTTTGGACAAGTTCCTGGAGAAAAGGTCCATAACCATTATTAAAATGGATTCAGGATAGATATCAGTGTTTGACCTAATACAAGCACTGAGGAAGCTGTCTCTTTTGGGGAGACTGCTAGGTACTTATGACCTAGATTGGCCACTGTTGGAAACAGGATACTGCGCTTGATAGACCTTGGTCTGACCCAGTATGGCATATCTTATGTTCTTATGCTGGTAAGTGTGCATAGCCCACGCCTCTGGACTGGACTGGAGGGACGATAAGGAAAATATGTTGTGTACATCTGTTTAACAAATTCCTAATTTAATACATTCTGAATTTTATTTTTTTCGATAGAAGAATGTGAAAAATCTACAAGGGTGTGAAGATTTCTGCAGCCTGGCAACAATACACCTTTTGCATGCAATCAAAAATTTGCACTAGCAGTACTGTAATATGTGGAAATTAAAAACAGGTACTGACAGGTAAAGAACCTTCTAAGGAAAAGCAGGTTTGAAAACAGGATAAACAATCATAGGACACAATTATCTTCCATCCTAATAAGTTGAAAATGCGTGGAACATGGCTTATAAAATTTTTTCCATGTGTTTGTGTATGTACAGACTGAATGGAGCAATTTGCCAAACATTTCTTTGGGTTTTGAAAGAATAATAAAACTGAAACTAAGTATGCCAAAACAAATCTAACCATTAGGTGTCACAGTCAATAGACTTCTAAAGATGCATGTTACATTTTAACTACTTGATGCTACCATATCAAAGCAATAGGTATTGCTGTGTATTGCCATCACTATGTGTTAGAATACACAGCAAACTCCATAGTGCAGTAACTAGGTGTCCAATACATAACAACTATTATGAAAAGTATATGGTTCGGTCACAACAAAGAAAATGAAATATACATCTGAATCACTAAGAGTCAAGCCCAGTAAGGATGGAAGGACCTTTTGATTTGCTCACACATCTTTCAGTAGTAGCTCAAAGCAAGTTACATTTAGGTACAGTAGGTATCTTTCTGTAACCAGAGCAGGATCGTACCGAGTTAGAAATGCACCCTTTGTGACTTTCGACCTGGCTCCCCCTCAACCCATCCCTGCCCCGCGCAGAACTCACCCTTCAGATTTCTGGAAGCCCCAGTGATGACATCAGCATCCCTTCTGTACCTGCTCAACGTCCCTTTGGTAAAGACCTGCTCTGGAAGGATTATAATCTAAATTTGTACCTGAGGCAATGGATGGTTAAGTGACTTATCTAAGATCCCAAGAAGCAGCAATGGGACTGAATCCTTGCTTCCCTGGTTCTTAACCTGTGCTTTAACCATTAGGCTACTTCTCTACTCCAGAGTGTGAGCGTATGAGTGAGTTCTTTGAACATCTGTGACCAGAAGGAGAAAATGGTGGTTTGAATGAAGTGGCTTCTAAACCACAATGTTTCTTTTTTTCAATGTCTCTATTCTGCAGCAGTTGAAAAAGCCTCTCCCATAGAAATGTATTTAGCTATTTTTAGGGGGAATCTGGAATGCCAGGTTTGACTTGGCTCATTTTTGAACCCAATGTATCTTCACCATATTAAATTTGGTCTTGTTCTGTTAAGTTTTCAGAGAGTTGTTTTGGTACTAGATTGTTTCAAATCCCTTTATATATATGTATATATTGTTTGTTTGTTTTGCTTATGTTATGTTTATCTATATTGTCTATTGTTAAAACCATAAAACATAGTAACATAGTAAATGACGGCAGATAAAGACCAGTATGGTCCATCTAGTCTGCCCAGTAAGATGGCAACAATTTAACTATTTCATATGTTAACTGGAATTCTGCCTAGAACCAGTGGCAATTGGCAAGATAGAAATGTTTTTACATAAAGCATAGTTACTCACCTGTAACAGGTGATCTCCGGGAACAGCAGGAATTTAGTCTTCACATATGGGTATCGTCGGTACCGACGGAGTCTGTGCGGGAACGCTCCCAGCATCCAATAGGAAAGCTTTTGGGAGCATCCCACAGCGCCTGCGTGCTGCCTTCCTGCCTTTCCCAACTGTCCCTCTCCAGTTCAGTTTAAAGCTGAAAAAATTACTCCATACAAACAAGCTTCTAAAAAGGCTGGTGATAATCCCCTGGAATTATGCTCTTACTTTAATCCAACTCATTACTAAATAATTCATTATTAAAAAGATTCATTATTAAAAAGATCCACAGGGATAGTCTCAGACTTCAGTGGTGCTTAAAACCAGTGGTTTTAAGCGCCACTGAAGTCTGAGACTATCCCTGTGGATCTTTTTAATAATGAATCTTTTTAATAATGAATTATTTAGTAATGAGTTGGATTAAAGTAAGAGCATAATTCCAGGGGATTATCACCAGCCTTTTTAGAAGCTTGTTTGTATGGAGTAATGTTTTCATAGAATATTATTATACTCCACGTAGACCATATTAATCTTTTGGAGTTTAAAGCTGAGACAAAAGAGAGAGGGAAAGAGAAAGAGAGAGAGATAGAGAGATGCAACTCCTAGGGGAGGTGGGTGGGTTGTGAAGACTAAATTCCTGCTGTTCCCGGAGATCACCTGTTATAGGTGAGTAACTATGCTATCTCCAGGAACAAGCAGGAATATAGTCTTCACATATGGGGACTCCCTAGCTGTAGATGCCAGAGAGAAGGCCCCAGAAGTTGTGTGCCCTTGTGAAAGGGCTCCACTTCCCCCCATGGATCTCTGGCATCCTACCAGGGATGGTGGGTAGGAGCTGATTAAGTATGGAACAGGTGTTGAAGAACAGCCTGACCAAACAAGGTATCCCGGTGGGAGTCCTTGTCTAAGCAGTAATGGGCTGTGAAAGTATGAACCGAAGCCCAAGTAGCTGCTCGACAGATGTCGTCGATAGACACAGAGTGAAGAAGAGCCATAGAGGCTGCCATGGCTCTCACATTGTGAGCTGTGACATAGCATTCAAGAGGAAGGTTTTTACTCTCATAGGCAAAAGATATACACTGTGCAATCCAGCTGGACAGTGTTATTTTGGAGACTGGAAGTCCCAAATGACTAGGATCAAAAGCAACAAAGAGTTGGGAGGACTTTCTGTGTTGCTGTGTCCTTTGCAAATAAAAGGCCAAAGCCCTTTTACAGTCCAAAGTATGAAGATTCCTTTCTGCATTTGAGGTGTGAGGACTACCTTATGATGGAACCTTGTATAAGGAGGATCAGCCACCAATGCTTGCAATTCACTGATGCGACGTGCTGATGTGATTGCAATAAGAAAGATGACCTTCCAGGAAAGGAATTTCAAAGAGGCAGTGGCTAAAGGTTCAAAGGGCGGTTTCATGAGCTGCCCAAGAACCAGATTTAAGTCCCATGCCACCGGTGGTGGCTTAATGGGAAGCTCAGTTAAAAGAAGGCCTCTCATAAATCTCGCTATGAGAGGATGAGAGGAAATAGGTTATCCATTTAGAGGCTTGAAAGAAGCTGCAATAGCACTCAAATGAACTCTCACTGAATTGGTCTTAAGCCCTGCATTTGATAAATGAAGGAGATACTCCAGTAATGATTCCAGAGGTATCGCAAGAGGGTTAAGACCCTTCTGCGAGCACCATATGGTAAACCTTTTCCACTTGAATGCATAAGAGCGTCTTGTGGAAGGCTTCCTGGAAGCATAAAGGATATCCTTTACCTGCTGGGAAAGGTTAAGACCGTGAAGTTCTAGGCTTTCAGCAATCAGGCCCTGAGATGCAGAGACTGGGGTTTGGGATGCCACAGCATCCCGTCTTCTTGAGAAAGGAGATCTGGAGCAGATCCTAACTCCAGAGGCAGAGCTTGAGAGAGATGTAGGAGCAGAGGGTACCACATTTGCCGTGGTCAACGTGGAGCTATGAGAATCATATGACCTCTCTCTCTCTGAAGCTTGAACAGGGTTTTGGGAATTAGGGGAATGGGTGGAAAGGCATACAGGAAGTCCTGACCCCAATGGAGGAGGAAAGCATCCCTGGCCTGACAACCCTGAGCCGGAATTCTGGAACAGAACCGGGGAAGTTTGGCATTCAGCGGACTTGCAAAGATGTCTATGTCCGGGGTTCCCCAAATTTGAAAAACTTTGGCCATTTGGTCCTCCATGGAGAGACCATTCGTGGGGAAGCAGAACTCGACTGAGTCTGTCTGCCCCAGAGTTTTGAATGCCTGGAAGATACACCGCAAGGAGATGAATCTGATGCTCTGTGGTGAGGGCCCATAGTTGCAAAGCTTCGTTGCAGAGCGACAGAGAGCCTGTTCCGCCCTGCTTGTTCACATAGAACATGGCTACTTGATCGTCCGTTTGAACTAGGACTGTCTTGTAGCTGAGCTGGGTGTGGAATATTCAAAGAGCAAGGAAGATTGCTCCGAGTTCCAGGAGATTGATGTGGAGACAGGCCTCCTGTGGAGTCCAGGTACCCTGTGTAGAGAGGCCTTGCAGGTGGGCTCCCCAACATACCTGTGAAGCATCTGTTAGAGGGGGTTGGGGTGGGGGTTACTGAAAAGGAGACCCCACCAAAAGGTTTTGGGGTGACTGCCACCATTGGAGGGACAAAATAAGGTGATCTGAGTTTGCTATTTTGTCTGACAGGCAACCTGACGCCTGAGTCCACTGGGCTGTCCTCATATGGAGGCGAGCATAAGGAACAACATGCACGGTGGATGCCATGTGGCCTAGCAACTGTAACATTTCCCAAGCAGTAAGGTAAGGTTTTAGCACTGCTTGGGAAGCTAACTGCACAATGTGAAGGCAGCAGGGCTGTGGAAGGAAGGCCCTTGTCTGTCTGGTATCCAGCAGAACCCCTATAAACTCTAGGGACTGAGTGGGAGCAAGGTTGGATTTTGGGAAGTAAATGACAAGTCCCAAATACTGAAGGATGCGCATTGTGAGATAAACCCTGGCCTCTGGCTCTGAAGGGGCTCAAATGAGCCAGTCGTCTAAGTAAGGGAAGATGAATATTCCCAGGGTGCGGAGAAATGCTGCCACCACAGCCATGCATTTTGTGAACACCCTTGGTGCAGAGGCCAGGCCAAAAGGAAGAACCCTGTATTGGTAGTGCTTCCCTTGAAACAGAAAGCGAAGGAACTTTCAGTGAGTTGGATGGATGAGATTCAGAGAACAAAGCCAATCCTGACTCTGAAGGTATGGCAGCAGAGTTCCTAGAGAAATCATTTTGAACTTCCCTTTGAACAGGAATTTGTTCAATTCTCTGCGGTCTAAAATAGGTCTGTCCCCTCCTGTTTTCTTTGGAATAAGGAAATAGGGGGAGTAAAACCCTGTACCCCTTTGGGGAATGGGTACCTCTTCTATTGCCCCTTGAGCAAGGAGCACAGTGACCTCTTGACCTAACCGGTCATTGGGAGAGGTCTGAGAATTGAACTGTCTTACCATTGTAGGAATGCTGAGGAAATGAAGCTTGTACCCCTCTCTTACAATAGATAGAGCCCGATTTTCTGCTGTTATCTGACTCCATCTGGGGGCAAAATGACACAACCTTCCTGGGATGGTTGAGGGTTCTGGGCTGTTCAGGGCCAGGAAGGCAAAGTTCTCTAGATAGGAGTCAAAGCCCCTGTGGAGGCTGAGTCTGCTGAGCTGGTTGAGGCTTAGCTGCTTTTGTCTTTCTTTGCCTAGGTTGTTGCTGCTGTCCCTTTTGGGCAGACTGACCTACACGATGCACCTGCTGGGTATAGGAGGGATACAACTTTTTCTTCTCACTGAAGAATGGTTTCTTAGAGGATCTTCTCCTCGTAGGATCAGCTGTAGATTTAGACCATCCATCCAAAATGATATTGTCAGCACCTATCTTATTAGCTTTATCCTGCCAATTCTTGCCAAAGAGATTCTCTCCAATGCAAGGTATATTCCCTAGTTTGTCCTGTACCCAAATCTCCAAGTCAGATGCCTGGAGCCAGGCAATCCTACATGCACCTATGGCAATGGCAGAGGTTCTGCTTATGCATTCAAAGCAGTCAAAGGCTGCACGATTCACAAACTTGGAAACATCCTGAGCATGTCTGACAAGAGCGAGATAATCTTGCCTTTTATCATCAGGAAGGAGAGGGCTCATAAGCTCTAAATCTCCTGTGACTTCTTTTAAGGAACATTCACATACACAAGATATAGGAACTGATCCTAGCAGAAAGCATGGAAGCTTGGCAGGATCGACGTCCAAAGGCGTCAAGAGTCCTACACTCACGTCCTGGAAGATTAGATGCATGCCTTTTTGCACTTTTTATCCGTCTCATGGCTGATTCCACCATCATGGAATGGTGTGGTAATTGAGTCTTCTGAAACCCAGGACAAGGAGGAACTCGATATATGGTGTCGAGTCTTCGAGAGTGAGGAGATGTGGTTAGAGGTGTTGCCCACATCCTTAACATAAGATCACGCAAGATCTCATGAATAGGTAAAGTAGCTGCCTCCTTGGGAGATTTAGGATATTGTATGGCTTCTAATTCCTTTGCCCTAGGCTCTTTTTCAGGAGCCACTCTAATGGAAAGACCTCGGGCCACATCTCGGATAAAATCCTGAAAGGACATATCCTTGAGTGGAGGAGTGGCCTAGTGGTTGGGGCAAGGTACTTCAGGCCGGAGGGTCGGGGGGTTCAAATCCCACTAGAGGACAGCAACCTTGGGCCGGAAGGACTGGGGTTTCTAGTCCCACAGGTGCTCCTTGTGGTCTTGGGCAAGCCACTTAACCCTCCATAGCCCATGTTCCCTGTAAATTAGTTATCTCCAAGTTATAATGCCCTGTTCAATGTAATTTCAGTTTGTTCAATGTAAACCGCACTGATGCAGAATAGCGCGGTATATAAGAGAATGTAAATAAATAAATCCTCTGGTGGAGACATCCTACGCTGAGGAGAAGAGGAATACTCAGGAAGAAGTACTCTGGTATCGGCAGAGCTTTCAGAGTCTTGAGACTCATACGAGGATTCGAAGTATCTCCGATCCGGGTGATCGTGCAAGGCACAGTACCGGTACCGATCGAAGTTGGCATCGGAGTGGTCCAGTACCGACTTGTCGATGCCAGATAGAGACGCATGACTCGGTCCCAGTAGAATACTTGCCGATGTCGATGCAGTCGGTGCCGGTACCGGTTGAATTGTCTGAAGCGGTTTCAGGGGCATCGAGGCCGTGAGAAGAGCTGCCAGACTGCGTTCAATAGCCAAGAATCTCCGGTCTATCGACGCTGATGATGCTTGGGTATCGGTGCCGGATGGAGCGGCCAGCACCCCAAAGCATGGCACCAGTAGTTCTGCCAAGGTTGAAGCCTCGAGAACATCCTGAAGCCCCGTTAGTGCTTTGGAAGCCGAAGCCTCCCGCCGAGGCAATTTTGCCGGTGAAAGTCTCTCAAGGGCAACGCCAGAGGCATCTCGATGTTTAGAAGGATATCTACCCTTTGAGGACCGGCTAGATTTATGTTTAGTTACCTGAGATCCATGGTAGGAAGACAAAGCCCTGGAAGACATTGATGCCAAGGAGGCTGCATCGGAGGGAAAAATGGTGCTAAGTTTAGCAGCTCGGTTCTGCCGGCCCCTTTTTGACATCATCCCACAGGCAAGACACTCTAAAATAGAATGGTCAGGACCTAAACATTTGAGGCACCACTCATGGGTGTCGGTGACAGAGATGGTACCGCCACACTTAGGAACACTTTTTAAAACCCGAAGCGGGTTTTTCCATTTTGAAGGAAAAGGTTGGGCCTAGTGCCCAAAATGGCGCGTGGCACCTGAGGAGAAAACTACTGGAAAAGACTCCAGAAAGAAAGTTTTTTTGTTTTTTTTTTTGAGAAAAAAAGAAATAAGAACCGGCGGTACCGGTGTAGCGTCGAGGGAAGGCAGACGCAACCACAAAAAAGAATAAGGGGGGAATTTTTTCTGCGGTGACAGGATGTGCGACCTGTCGGCTCCGCGGAAAACGAAGAACTGGAGGAGGACAGTTGGGAAAGGCGGGAAGGCAGCACGCAGGTGCTGTGGGATGCTCCCAAAAGCTTTCCTATTGGATGCTGGGGAGCGTTCCCGCGCAGGCTCCGTCGGTACTGACAATACCCATATGTGAAGACTACATTCCTGCTTGTTCCTGGAGATATATATATTTCTTTCCAACAATCTATTTAGTTGGAAATAAAAATGTTAAAATGTAAAAAGTTTAAAGATTGTTCCAACATTGTGGGGGACGTTGAGCATTATGTGCAATGTCAAAGAGTTTTAAAGACGTGGTTATAGGATACATTTTTTAATCATACTTAATGTGAATTGTCTATACTTCAATTTTGTATTCCGCTTTGTACGTCTGTAGATTGTAAAAGTGGAATATAAGTGCTAAAGAAGAGAGATGAACAGTCAAGAAATATAAGCTGAAACTGAGAGGTATAGGTAGTACTGCTGTTAGTGATCTACACTGCAATACAAAACATACATCCCAACACTTATATTGTTTATGATTTTTATCCTACCATCTAAAATGTTCAGTTACCTGTTTTTTTGGAAAGCCTTCACCAGCTTTAGTTCCCAAGGTAACAGTTCATTTAACAGTCTTATCAAGGTGCTATGCAATTCCTTTACTGCTTGTCTCCGAAAGTACCATTTTCCCTGCAACACAAAGAATATTTATGCAACAAAAAGCCATGCCTACATTCAATTCAGGTTTTAATCCAGAAGACATGATAAAGCTTCAATAGGAATACTGTTGCACTACCCATGTTCTCCTCCCTTAGCTGATCATGATAGATAATAAAACATGGGGCACTGGGAATGCAGTTGAGAACCTAATCAATGTTGGATGGCATTTGCACTAACAGGTAAGTGCTAATGAAAACTGAACTGTTTTGGGGAACAGTATATGATTGTGAGTTCAATAGCTGCTAAATGGTGATTTTGTCAACAGGCAAGTACAAATATACATTTCAGATATTTTAGAAAGTGGGATATCGAGAATTTAATTGAGTGCAACAAATATCAAGGGTTATTTATTAGTAATTTTATTTTTGGTGTGTGATGGTTATAATCCCTATAGGTTGTATCCTGTGAACACACCTTTATCACCATCTTTTCTTTCTACCTAAATTGTATATGCATTTTGTGATTTTTTTTTTATTTAACAGTTTTTTTTATATTGCTTTAGCATTTCAGTCAAAGTGGTTTACATTGTAACTTAAACTTGATAGTGTACATTAAACAGGGACATTGATAACTTGGATTTTTCTGAGGCAATGGAGGGTTAAGTGACTTGCCCAAGGCCACAAAGAGTGCAAGTGCTCTAACCATTAGGCTACTCCTCCACTATTTCTTGTATTAATTAGATTGCAGAGCCTTTGTCTCATCTTCAGTATTGCAGCCCTCAGGTTCTTTGAGCTGCCAATTTCAAATTTTTAGCAGTGAGATAAAATGTTTATATATTTTACCGAAAGCAGGCACATGACAGCAGAAAAAGCGTAGTTACTCACCTGTAACAGGTGTTCTCCAGGGACAGCAGGAGTCAGTTCTCACTTATGGGTGAAGTTGGCACCGATGGAGCCTGCGTGGAGTAATTCCTCAGCTTTCAAAGAAAGCACAGTTACTTACCTGTAACAGGTGATCTCTGGGAACAGCAGGAATTAGTCCTCACATATGGGTACGTCGGTACCGACGGAGCCCGTGCGGGAAAGCTCCCCAGCTTCTTAGAATAGAAGCTTTTGGGACCTCCCACTGCACATGCGCACTGCCTTCCCGCCTTCCTGAACAGCTCTCCTCAGTTTCGAGTTTATAGCTGAGTCAACAGAGAGAGGACAGGAAGATAGATAGATAAAAGATACAACTCCTAGGGGAGGTGGGTGGGTTGTGAGGACTAATTCCTGCTGTTCCCAGAGATCACCTGTTACAGGTAAGTAACTGTGCTATCTCCAGGAACAAGCAGGAATAAGTCCTCACATATGGGGACTCCCTAGCTTAGATGCATGGGATCCCCTGTAAAGGTTCGCCATCTTCGTATGGATCTCAGGCATCCATTCTGGGAAGGTGGGCAGGAGTTGTTTAGGAATGGAACAGGTGCTTGAGGACAGCCTGGCCAAACAAGGCATCCCGGCGGGAGTCCTTGTCCAAACAGTAATGGGCTGTGAAGGTATGAACCGAGGCCCAGGTAGCGGCTCGACAGATCTGATCTATGGAAACAGAGTGCAGATGAGCCATAGAAGTTGCCATGGCCCTCACATTGTGAGCAGTGACATGGCCTTCCAGAGAAATGTTTTTGCTCTGGTAAGCAAAAGAAATACACTGAGCAATCCAATTGGAAAGTGTACGCTTGGAGACTGGAAGTCCCAAATGGGAAGGATCAAAGGCCACAAAAAGTTGAGAAGACTTTCGATGTGGCTGAGTCCTATTAAGGTAAAAAGCGAGAGCTCTTTTACAATCCAGAGTATGAAGGTTCCTCTCTGCATTGGATGCATGAGGAGCTGGAAAAAAGACAGGTAGATATACCTCTTGATTAAGATGAAAAGGCGAGACCACTTTAGGCATAAAGTGGGGATTCGTCCTAAGGACCACCTTATCATGATGAAATCTTGTGTAAGGTGGATTAGCCACTAAAGCCTGCAGCTCACTGATGCGGCGAGCCGAAGTGACTGCAATGAGGAAGATGACCTTCCAGGAAAGAAATTTCAAGGAGGTGGAAAACATTGGCTCAAAAGGTGGCTTCATAAGTTGACCGAGCACTAGATTCAAATCCCATGCGACCGGGGGTGGTCTGATGGGAGGTTTAGTGAGAGTCAGGCCTCTCATGAATCTTGCAACAAGAGGATGAGAGGAGATAGGTTGTCCATTTATATGTTTCAAGGATGCTGCAATAGCACTTAAATGGACTCTTACCGAATTCGTCTTGAGGCCTGCATTGGATAGATGCAGGAGATAATCAAGAAGAGAATTCAAAGGAAGTGCCAGAGGGTCAAGACCCTGCTGAGCACACCAAATGGAAAAACGTTTCCATTTGAAAGCATAGGAACGCCTGGTAGAGGGTTTCCTAGAGGCAGAAAGGATATCTTTCACTGGTTGGGAAAGATGAAAGTCTTGAAGGCTTAAGCCTTCAGTAACCAAGCACTGAGGTGAAGGGATTTGGGGTTTGGGTGCCACAAAGTCCCCTCCTCCTGAGACAGGAGGTCTGGCGCAGCTCCCAGATCCAGGTAGGATCCCTGGGAGAGCTGTAGAAGTAGAGGGAACCACACTTGGCGTGGCCAGCGTGGAGCTATGAGGATCATAGTTCCATGATCCCTCTGGAGTTTGAACAGAGTCTTGGGAATCAAAGGAATGGGTGGAAAGGCATATAGGAATGCCTGATTCCAATTCAGGAGAAAGGCGTCCGTAGCCTGAGCTCCCTGACACGGAGTTCTGGAACAGAACCGGGGAAGTTTGGCATTCCACGGACTTGCAAAGAGGTCTATGTCCGGGGTCCCCCATTCCTGAAAGATTCGGTTTATTTGGTCCAAATGTAGGGACCATTCGTGTGGCAGCAGAACTCGACTGAGCCTGTCTGCCCGAGAGTTTTGAACTCCTGGGAGATACACTGCTAGCAGGTGAATCTGATGCTCTCTGGCGAAGGCCCATAGTCTTAGAGCTTCGTTGCAAAGCGACAGAGAGCCCGTCCCTCCTTGTTTGTTTATGTAAAACATGGCCACCTGATTGTCCGTCTGAACTAGGACAGTGAGGTTGGCTAGGAGGGAGTGGAAGACCTTGAGGGCAAGGTAAATTGCTCGCAGTTCCAGAAGATTGATATGAAGGGTGGTCTCCTGTAGAGACCAAGTGCCCTGAGTGGAGAGAGTTTGCAGATGGGCTCCCCACCCTGTTTGGGAGGCATCTGTTGTGAGGGTTGCTTGGGGTAGCAATGGTTGAAATGGAGCCCCCAACAACAGATTTTTGGTGGAAGTCCACCAGTGGAGGGACCAAAACAGACGATCGGAGGTTTGTATTTGGTCTGAGAGCGCTCCTGACGCCTGAGTCCACTGAGTGGCCAGGGTCCATTGAGCTGCTCTCATATGAAGACGAGCATAGGGCACCACATGCACTGTGGAGGCCATATGACCCAGTAGGCGTAGCATTTCCCTGGCTGTCAAGTGAGTGCTGGACTGAGCTTGGGAGGCCAAACTCAGGAGGCGCTGGCCTCGAACATGTGGAAGGTAGGCCCTTGCAGTGATGGTGTCCAACTGGGCCCCTATGAATTCTAGAGATTGAGTAGGGATGAGTTGGGACTTGGGAAGGTTTACTACCAGTCCCAGATACTGCAAAAGGCTCCTTGTGTGGTCCAGGGAAATCTGGGCCTGTGACTGAGTTGGAGCTCGGATGAGCCAGTCGTCCAGATATGGGAAGACAAAGATTCCCATGCCTCTTAGAAATGCGGCTACGACTGCCATGCATTTTGTGAATACTCTTGGAGCAGAGGCTAGACCGAAGGGGAGTACTCTGTATTGGAAATGTTTTCCCTGAAACAGAAAGCGAAGATACTTTCTGTGGGATGGATGGATGAGTATATGTGTATACGCATCCTGTAGGTCTAGAGAACAAAGCCAGTCCTGACCCTGGAGGTAAGGAAGGAGAATGCCGAGAGACAGCATTTTGAATTTCTCCTTGAAGAGAAATTTGTTCAATTCTCTCAGATCTAGGATTGGTCTGAATCCCCCTGTCTTCTTTGGAATGAGAAAATAAGGGGAGTAGAAACCGGACCCTTGTTGAGGAAGAGGAACCTCTTCTATGGCCCCTTGGGCAAGAAGAGAGGAAACCTCTTGACCCAACAGGGTTAGGAGAGATGGGGGAGAATTGAATGGTCTCACCATATGATGGGGAGGAAGGCTGGAGAAATGAAGTTTGTAACCCTCTCGAATGATAGAGAGGGTCCATTGTTCTGTTGTGATTTGTTCCCATCTGGGAGCAAAGTGAACCAACCTTCCGGGTATGGTGAGAGGTTCTGGTTGTGTTAGAACCAGAAGTGGCAAGTTCCCTAGGAGCAAGTCAAAACCCCTGAGGGGTTGGAGCCTGCTGAGCTACAGTAGCTGCTTAGCTACTGTAGCTCGTGCTTGTTTGGATTGCTGACGCTTAGCAGTATAGCGAGGTTGAGAAGACTGCTGGCCAGTATTTGAAGCAACTCTGGCCTTCTTATAGTAAGGCCTTTTAAAAGACTTTTTCTTAGTAGGAATTGAAGTGGACTTTGAAAGTCTTTCCAAGGTGGCATTTTCAGCATCCATCTGGGTGGCTTTGATTTGCCACTCTTCCCCAAATAAGTTCTCACCTGTACAGGGCAGATTCCGTAAGCCATCTAGAACCCAAGGTTCCAGATCAGAGGCCTGGAGCCAAGCAAGACGTCGGGCTGCAATAGCAATGCCCGAAGCCCTACTGGCTCCCTCAAAGGAATCATATGCTGCCCTATTAGAGAACTTAGAAACCTCTAAGAGTTGTTTCACTAGGGAAAGGAATCCCTGCTTTTTATCCTCAGGGATAAAGGGGGCAAAATGCCGCACCTTTTTGGCAAGTTCCTCCAGGAACATGCCCATATAGAGACTGTAGGAATTAATCCTGGCTATAAGCATACTAGCCTGGAAAATTTTCCTACCAAAAGAGTCCAAAGTCTTACATTCCCGTCCTGGAGGGGTGGAAGAGTGCCTTTTGGTACTCCTAATCTTCTTCATTGCAGACTTCACCACAATAGAGTGGTGGGGCAATTGAGTCTTTTGGAAACCAGGAGAAGGAGGGACCCTATACATGGTGTCCAACCTACGGGAATAAGGAGACAAAGTCAAAGGATTTTCCCAGAAATCCATCAGTTGTTCTTGAAGGATTTCATGGATAGGCAGGGTAACTGCCTCCTTAGGGGCCTTTGAGTATCCCAAAATATCCAGTTTTTTGGATCTGGGTTCCTTTTCAGAGGATGTGGTAATAGAAAGGGCTGTAGCCATATCTAAAACAAAGTCCTGGAAGGACAAATCCTCTGGAGGGGACATTCTCCTTTTAGGAGAAGAGGGCTCCTCAGGTAAGTTGAGTGAAAACTCAGCAGAATCATCAGAGGAGTGAAAATCCTCAGAGGAATCGGTGCTTTCCTCTAACGCACGATACGCGTACCGATCGGTATCGATATCGGGCGTATCGGGTATGGAACCGGTATGGAGCGAAAGCCCATACGGTACCGACTTGCGTTTAGAGGTGGACGGCCTCGATACCGGCATGGCGGACGATACCGGTATCGGGCCCGGAACCGCTGAAAGCGGAACCGATGGCGTTGCAGCTTTAATGAAAGCCATGACGGCCTGCTGCATGGACTGTACAGTATCGCCCATGGACGCCATAGCTGCCTGGATGTCGGTACCGGAGTGACCCGGTACCCCAGAGCAGGCTAACAGGTGATCTGTCGAGGCCGTAGCATCGATATCAACCTGAGACCCCTGAATTGGCGTTTTTGGAAGTTGGACTTCCCGCCGGGGTTGTTTGGCTGGGGCAGGGTCCTCAAGTTCTAAGCTAAGAGCCTCTCGATGCTTTGAAGGAGATTTGCTCTTTGAGGACTTGCCCACAGAAGGTTTGGTTACCTGAGATCCATCCGGAGAAGAAGACCTGGATGACTGTGATGCTGTATTGTCTGAAGCAAACAGCACATGGAATTTGTTGGCCCGGTTCTGCAGCCCACGTTTAGACATGTGGGAGCAAGATGGGCAGTCCGGTATGGAATGGTCAGGCCCCAAACATTTCAGACACCATTCATGGGTGTCTGTGACTGAAATAACAGCATTACATTTGGTACACTTCTTAAATCCAGGGGCTGGCTTCTCCATGAGGAGAAATTGAGTAGGCCGAGAGGCCTCTCTGAAGTGACCAAAAAGCTAAAAAATAAGAAAAAAGAATTATAATTTTTTAAAGAAAGAAAGAAAAGACCGGCGATACCGGTATCGGTATGGGGAAGGCAGGTACGCGGTCTAAAGAAACAAATAAAATAACAATTTCTTCAGCGGTGACAGGAACACGACCTGCTGGCTCCGCGGAAAAAGAGAAACTGAGGAGAGCTGTTCAGGAAGGCGGGAAGGCAGTGCGCATGTGCAGTGGGAGGTCCCAAAAGCTTCTATTCTAAGAAGCTGGGGAGCTTTCCCGCACGGGCTCCGTCGGTACCGACGTACCCATATGTGAGGACTTATTCCTGCTTGTTCCTGGAGATAGCCTTTGGGATTGCTGCCATGCATGCGTGGTCCTCTTCCTGCCCAAAGGTGCCATATTGCTCAGTCAGGTCCCCTAGCTAAAGCCCTACTAAGCAGATAGCAAGGGAAGGACAAAAATAGCAACTCTTCAGGGGAGGCGGGAGGGTAGTGAGGACTGATTCCTACTGTCCCTGGAGAACACCTATTACAGGTGAGTAACTACGCTTTCTCCAGGAAGAAGCAGGAAGTCAGTCCACACTTATGGGACTCCCCAGCTACAGGCTACTGAACCTGTAACCAAAAACACCTCTGCGAGGCCGTGAGCAGAAGTCGATGCCCGGAGGAGCCAGAGTCTTTGGGTTTCCGGGGCAAAGCTCTCGGTAACCATCGAAGAAGGGCCGGAGAGCAGGAGCTGTTTATACCCCGAACAGATTACGGAGTACAGCCTGGCCAAAGGTGCTGTCCCCGACAGGACTCCCTCTCCAGGCAGTAGTGGACAGCGAAGGTATTTGCTGAAGACCAGGTCGCAGCCTGGCAGATGTCTGTTAGAGGTACTAAGTGCAGCAAAGTCTCCGAAGCCGCCTTGGCTTGGACGCTGTGCGTGGTGACCTGGTGACCTGCCGACCCAGTGGGGCGCTCGCCATCGCTTGGGCGAAGGCGATGCAGTCCGCCACCCAGACGGAGATAGTGTGCTTGGTGACTGTCTGCCCAAGGTGATTGGGGTCGTAGGCGACAAAGAGCCGACTGGACTTGCGATGACCCTGGGTACGCTGTAGGTAGAAGGCAAGGGCCCTCTTGCAGTCGAGTGTATGCAAGACTGCCGATGCCTGGTCAGCATGCGGTCTCGGGAAGAAGGTTGGTAGGATTATCTCCTGGTTGAGATGAAAGTCCGAGACTACCTTCAGCAGGAACTTGGGATGAGTGCGAAGGACCACTCTGTTCCCATAGATCCTGGTGTATACAGCCTCACCCATGAGGGCCTGAAGTTCGCTGACTCGGCGAGCCGAGGTCAAAGCCACCAGGAAGGACCACCATCCAGGAGAGATGCCAAAGTGAGCACACCACCATCGGCTCAAAGGGCGCTCACGTGAGCTGCATCAGCACCATGTTGAAGTCCCACTCCGCCGGATGAGAGGCTTGGAAAGAAACAGACCTCGCATGAAGCAAGAGACCAAGGGCTGCCCCAAGAGGGATTTGCCGAAATGGCACTCGGGTGTACCCTGACCAAATTGGATTGCAGTCCTGCCCTTGAGAGGTGGAGGAGGGACTGGAGGATCCACCAGGTAGAGCAGTAGAACGGGTTGATCTGGAGCTCGGAGCACCAGGTTGAGAAATGTCGCCGCTTAAAGGTGTACGCCCGTCTCGTTGAGTCTTTCCTAGACATGAGAAGGATCTTCTCGACATCCTCCGGAAGACGCAGTGGAGCTAAGGCGACCCGTTCAGCCGCCAGGCTGCAAGGGACAGCAAGGCCAGGTTTGGGTGGAGTACCCGACTCTCCTTCTGCATCCACAGGCCCGGGGTGCAGCCCAGGGGGCCTGGGGGTTCGGACGCGAGCTGGAGCAGAAGCGGGAACCAAGGCTGCCAAGGCCACAAGGGGGCCACGAGGATCACCGAAGCTTGGTCTTGCTGAGCCTTGTGGAGGGTCCTCGCAATGAGAGGAGTGGGAGGGAACAAGTAAAGAAGGCCGGAGGTCCAGCTCAAGAGGAACGCATCCGGGGCCATCCTGCTTGGGTGCATTACATTTTTGCCTTGTTCTTTTGGTAGCTGATGTGCAGATGAGAAATTCTAGTTATGTTGAAGACTGTTCATATAATGTTTTGAAAATGAGCATGGTTGACATATTTGACTCTGCTGTGTACAGGTAGCCACTGTAGATTTCTCAAAATTAGTGTGATGTGGTCCTTCTGTTTTGCATTTGCTAGGGTGGTGCTACAGTGCTTTGGGCCAACTGTAGCTTGTCGAGGGCATGTTTAGGGAGTTCTTGGTATATATTTGCTAGTATAGGTTGAAGATTGCGTAGTATTTTTATATTGTTGAATTATTCTTGTGTGGTTTTGTTGATGTGGGGGGTGGGGGGTGAAGGTGAGATTTTGGTTGAACGTTACGCCCAGGTATTTCACTTCCTGCTGGTTTCTAGCTCGATGTTATGTATTTTGATAGTTTTGGTAGTGAGAGTGATTTGTTTCTGGAGATATGTAGGACATCCGTTTTCTTCTGTTTGATCTGTAGTCCGTGTTCGAGTAGCCATTGTGAGATTTCTTGGCAGCATGAAGATATCTTGTGTAGGTTGGATTGCAGATTTCGTAGGGTGTGAACATCATGATATCGTCTATGTAAATCCTATACTGAATGTTGTGCTTGTGAAATATGGCACATATGGGTTGGATGAAAATGTTGGAGAAGCGAGGATAGAGCAGAGCTTGTGGGACTCCCTTATGTTGTCTGTATGGGGATGATTTGTTTGTTCCTATGCGTATTTGTTGTTGGCGGTCTGAAAGGTATGACTGCATCCTTTTAAGGGGGGGTGACACCGATTTCAATAAATTCTTGTTTGGCGAGTAGGAGGTTGTGTGGAACGGAGACGAATGCAGCGGTTATGTCCAGAAAATTAGGATATATGCGTGGTTGATCTTGTCGATGCCTCTTACTATTGTATCAATTAGAGATATGATGAGAGTTTCAACCGCGTGGTGTGGTCAGAAGCCATGCTGATATTGATCTAGTGGGGCATGTTTGTCTATATGGTTCTGGAGTTTCTAGAGTACTATCTTTTCAATTATTTTGGAGATAAAGGATAGGCTGCCAATGGGCCTGTATGAGGCAGGGTCTCCGTTGTCGGCTGCAGGATTTTTTAAATTTAGCTACTTTAAGACAGTCAGAGAATTACACCCAGGTCCCATTCTTCTTTCATGGACAGAAGAACCTCACTCCCTACACTGTACTGCTCATTTGAATTTTTGAAGCCCAAATGCATGACCCTGTATTTTTTAACATTAAATTTCAGCTGCCAAATTCTAGACCATTCTTCAAACTTAGCTAGATCCTCATGTTATCTACTCCTTCCTGGGTGTCTACTCTATTGCAGATTTTGGTATCATCCACAAACAAGCAAACCAGTAAACATTACCCGACAGCCCTTTTGCAATATTACTAACAAAGATGTTAAGAAGAATTGAACCAAGGACAGATCCCTGCGGCACACCACTTGTAATCTCCTTCTCCTCAGAGTGAGCTCCATTTACCTGTACCCTTTGTTGCCTCCCACTCAACCACTTTCTAACCCAAGCAATGATTTTAGGGCCCATCCCTAGAGTGCTCAGTTTTTTATAAGTCGCCTGTGCGGAACGGAGTCAAAGGTTTTACTAAAATCTAAGTACACTACATCTATGGAGTGGAGGAGTAGCCTAGTGGTTAGAGCACTGGCTTGAGAACCAAGAGACCAGGGTTCGATTCCCACTAGCACTCCTTGTGGCCTTGGGCCTCCATTGCTCAGAAAAATCCAAGTTATCAATGTCCCTATTTGCACGTTTGCAAAGCTTAAGTTACAATGTAAACCGCTTTGATTGAAATGATAAAGTGGTATAACCCCCCCCCCCCCTGCTAAACAAATACATTTATGGTTCTCACTAGGTCCAACTCCCTGGTCATCCAGTCAAAGGAATCAATCAGATTTGTCTGACAAGACCTACCTCTGGTAAACCTATGCTGCCTAGGATCATGCAATCCAAAGGACTCCAGAAATCTCACTATTCTCTCTATTAGTAGCCTTTCCAATGATTTACTAGTCAGAGGTTAGCCTAACTGGCCTGTAGTTCTCAATGTCATTCTTACGTCCGCTTTTGTGTAAAGGGACCACATGTGCCTTTCTCCAGTCCTCTGGCACCACTCCAGACTCCAAAGAAGCATTGAAAATGTCAGACTGTGGAGCCGCTAGAAAGTCCCCAAGTTCCCTCAGTATTCTTGGATGTATCCCATTTGGACCAATCGCTTTGTCTTTTAGTTTAACTAGTTCCTCACGAACACAGTCTTCTGAAAATCGCTGGAGATCCCTGTCGCTTCTGTCCCTATTTGTGGGTGTTTTCTGAGGTCCTGCTCCTGGCCCTTCATCTGTGGGAACACAGAACAAAAAAGCATAGTTACTCACCTGAAACAGGTGATCTCCGGGAACAGCAGGAATTTAGTCTTCACATATGGATATCGTCGGTACCGACGGAGCCTGCGTGGGAATGCTCCCCAGCGTCCAATAGAAAAGCTTTTGGGAGCATCCCTCAGCACATGCGCGCTGCCTTCCCGCCTTTCCAACTGTCCCTCTTCAGTTAAGATTGTAGCTGAGTGAAAAGAGAGGAAAGAGACAGAGATAGAGAGACAACTCCTAGGGGAGGTGGGTGGATTGTGAAGACTAAATTCCTGCTGTTCCCGGAGATCACCTGTTACAGGTGAGTAACTACGCTATCTCCAGGAACAAGCAGGAATGTAGTCTTCAGATATGGGGACTCCCTAGATGAAGATGCCAGGGAGATAGCCCCAGGAAGGTGCCACCCTGGAAAGGTGGGAATCCTTCCTCCCATTGATCTCTGGCATTCCACCAGGGTTGGTGGGTAGGAGTTGAATTAGGTCTGAAAGAGATTTTGAAGAACAGCTTGGCCAGAGAAGGCATCCCGACGGGAGGCTTTATCCAGGCAGTAGTGGGCTGTGAAGGTGTGTACCGAAGCCCAGGTGGCTGCTCGACAAAGGTCATCAATAGACACAGAGTGGAGATTAGCCATGGAAGTTGTCATGGCTCTCACGTTATGAGCTGTGACATGGTTCTGAAGAGGAAGACCTTTACTCTCATAAGTAAAGGATATGCATTGGGCAATCCATTTAAATAAAGTTCTTTTGGAGACCTGTTGTCCCAAATGACTAGGGTCAAAAGCTATAAAAAGTTGCAAGGACTTTCTATGTTGCTGTGTTCTCTGTAGGTAAAAGGCTAAGGCCCTTTTACAATCCAAAGTATGAAGGTTTCTTTCTGCATTAGAGGCGTGAGGCCTCAGAAAAAATATAGGAAGATAAATTGATTGATTTAAATGAAAAGGCGAAACCACCTTTGGCATAAAGTGTGGATGAGTTCTAAGAACAACCTTATCATGGTGAAACCTAGTATAAGGAGGATTGGCCACTAAAGCTTGCAGTTCACTAATGCGATGTGCAGAGGTGATTGCAATTAGAAAGATGACCTTCCAGGTCAAAAACCTAAGGGTTGTAGTGGCTAAAGGCTCAAAAGGCGGCTTCATGAGCTGCCCAAGAACTAGATTTAGATCCTATGCCACCGGTGGTGGCTTAATGGGAGGTTTCATTAATAGAAGACCTCTCATAAATCTGGATATGAGTGGATGAGAGGAAATTGGTTGTCCATTCAGAGGCTTATAAGAAGCTACAATTGCACTAAGATGGACTCTTACCGAATTGGTCTTTAGACCAGAATTCGATAAGTGAAGGAGATACTCTAGTATCGATTCTAAGGGTATGCCAAGGGGGTTTAATCCCTTCTTGGAGCACCATATAGTAAAACGTTTCCACTTGAAGGCATAAGATCTTCTTGTGGAAAGTTTCCTAGAAGCCTGAAGGATATCCTTTACCTGTTGGGACAGGTTGAAATCCTGGAGTTCTAAGCCTTCAGCAACCAGGCCGTGAGATGCAGGGACTGGGGATTCGGGTGCCATAGCATCCCGTTCTCTTGGGAAAGGAGATCTGGAGCATGCCCTAACTCCAGAGGTGCAGCTTGAGAGAGATGTAGAAGCAGGGGATACCACGCTTGGCGTGGCCATCATGGCGCTATGAGAATCATGCGACCCCTGTCTCTCTGAAGCTTGAAGAGTGTTTTGGGGATGATGGGAATGGGTGGGAAGGCATAAAGGAAACCCTGACCCCAGTGACGGAGGAAGGCATCCCTTGTCTGACAATTGTGAGCCAGAATCCTGGAACAGAACCGGGGATGTTTGGCATTCAGTGGACTTGCAAAGAGGTCTATGTCTGGAGTACCCCAGAGATGAAATATCTTGCCACCTGGTCCAGGTGGAGGGACCACTCGTGAGGCAGCAGTACTTGACTGAGTTTGTCTGCCCAAAGGTTTTGAATGCCTGGAAGATATACTACTAGAAGGTGAATTTGATACTCTCTGGCGAGGGCCCACAGTCGTAAAGCTTTGTTGCATAACGACAGAGCCTGTCCCGCCTTGCTTGTTCACATAGAACATTACTACTTCATTGTACATCTGGACTAGGACTGTCTTGTAGCTGAGCTGGGCGTGGAATACTCGAAGAGCTAGACAGATTGCTCTTAATTCCAGGAGGTTTTATATTACCTGTACATAGTTTCAATCACAGTTCTATGTAAAGTATACAGAAGTATACAAAATTGTTAACTGTTCCATGTAAACCGCCCTTGATCTCTGGAAGGGGCGGTATAGAAGAAATTGATAAATAAATAAAATAAATAAGATAAATAAATAAGGTTTATGTGTAGACCAGCCTCCTGTGGAGTCCAGGTTCCCTGGGTAGAGAGATGATTCAGGTGTGCTCCCCAACTCACCTGCGATGCATCTGTTGTTAGGGTGGCCTGAAAAAGGGGTTGATGAAAAGGAGACCCCATTGTCAGATTTTCTAGGGATTGCCACCATTGGAGGGACAAAATTAGTCATTGAGAGTTTATTTTGTCCGATAAATGACCTGTGGCCTGTGTCCACTGAGTGGATAGGGTCCACTGAGCTGTTCGCATGTGGAGGCGAGCATATGGGACTACATGAACCGTGGATGCCATATGTCCCAGCAACTGTAGTAGCTCTCAAGCAGTTAGGGAGGATTTCCCTGCTGCTTGAGAAGCTAGTTGCATTATGCGAAGACACTGGGCCTGTATCTGGTATCTAGACAGGCTCCTATGAATTCCAGGCATTGGTAAGGAACAAGTTGGGATTTTGGGAAGTTTATTACCAACCACAAGTATTGGAGAATTCGCATTGAGCGAGACAGTGCAGTGCTGGCCTCTGCAACAGTAGGGGCTCGAATGAGCCAGTCGTCCAAGTAAGGGAAGACGAATATCCCCAGGGTTCGTAGAAATGCAGCTACTACTGCCATGCATTTCGTGAATACCCTTGGTGCTGAAGCTAGACCAAAGGGAAGAACCCTGTACTGGAAATGTTTTCCCTTGAAAAGGAATCGTAAGAATTTCCTGTGATCTGGATAGATCAGAATGTGAGTGTATGCATCCTTTAAGTCTAGCGAGCAAAGCCAATCCTGGCTTTGAAGGTATGGCAGACGAGGTCCTAGAGAAATCATTTTGAACTTCTTTCGAAACAGGTATTTGTTCAATTCTTTGAGGTCTAAAATGGGTCTGTGTCCTCCTGTTTTCTTTGGAATAAGAAAATAGGGGGACTAGAACCCTGCACCCCGTTGAAGAATGGGTACCTCCTCTATTGCCCCTTGGGCAAGAAGTGTTGAGACCTCGTGATCTAACAGATTGTTTGCAGAGGTTTGAGAAGTGAATTGCTTTAGAACTGTAGGAGGGGGCATGCTGTGAAAATAAAGCTTGTACCCTTCTCCTACAATAAACGAAGTCCAATCTTCTGCTTCTGATGCTATCTGTTGGCAAAATGGCATAACCTGCCAGGGATATTGGGGGGTTGGGGACCCTCAGAGGAAGGAAGGCTAAGCTCTCTAGGAAGGAGTCAAAGCCCTTGAGGGGGCTGAACCTGCAGAGCTGGTTGGGCTCTGGGGCCTTTTGGCTTCTTTTGCTGTCTAGTTTGTCCCTTTTGGGCAACCTGACCGTGAGATTGACTCTCCTGGGTATAGGAAGGATAATATTTCCTATTTTTGCTGAAAGAGGGTTTTTTATAAGACTTCTTTTTGGCTGGAGTGGCTGTAGATTGTGACAATCTATCAAGAGTAGTATTGTCAGCATCTAACTCATTAGCCTTTTCCTGCCAGTTCTTGCCGAAGAGATTCTCTCCCGTGCAAGGAATGTTGCCTAACTTGTCCTGTCCCCAAGTCTGATGCCTGAAGCCAGGCAATCCGTCGTGCGCCAATGGCAATAGCAGAGGTTCGGCTGATGCATTCAAAGCAGTCAAAGGCTGCACAATTTACAAACTTGGAGACATCTTGAGCATGCTTAACTAGAGCAAGAAAGTCTTCTCTCTTGTCATCTGGGTGAAATGGGCTCATAATCTCCAAATCTCCTGTAACTTCCTTGAGGAACATTCCCATATACAGTATTATATGAACTGATCCTAGCTGAAAGCATGGAAGCCTGAAAGGTTTGGCGCCCAAAAGCGTCCAGAATCCTGCATTCATGACCTGGAGGATTGGATGCATGCCTCTTTGCACTTTTCATCCTACTGACTCCACCACCATTGAATGTTGTGGCAGCTGAGTCTTTTGAAATCCAGGACATGGCGGAACTCGATACATAGTATCAAGTCTCCTAGAGTGAGGAGATGTAATCAGAGGTGTCTCCCACATTCTGAGCATCAGGTTATGCAGAATTTCATGGATGGGCAGAGTGGCTGCCTCCTTTGGAGCTTTAGGATATTGGAGAATTTCCAATTCCTTTGCTCTGAGTTCCTCTTCAGGAGCCACCGTGATTGAAAAGCCCTTGGCCATATCACGAATAAAATCCTGAAAAGACATGTCCCCTGGAGGTGACATTCTGCGTTGGGGAGAAGAGGGATCCTCTGGGAGAAACCCTCTAGTACCAGCAGAATTGTCAGAATCTTTGGAATCGGATGATTCGAAGTATTCCTGACCACGATGCTCATGCAAAGCATGGTCCCGGTATCGATCAAAGTCAGTACCGAGTTGATCCGGTACCGGTCGATTCCAGCCAAAGATGGCGTGGGAAGAATTCCCACCGGGGCTGGTACCGTCAGTACCAGTATCATCAGTACCGGTACCTGTACTGGTGCCCGTTGGACCAACAGTACCGCAGCTGAGAGAAGAGCTGCGATGCTGCGTTCGTTAGCGAGGAACCTCTGGTCTATCGACGCTGCCGATGCCTGGGTATTGGTACCAGTGAAAACAGCCAGAACCCCTGAGCATGGCACAGGTAGCTCTTGCGAGGTCGGGGCCTCGAGAACAACCTGAAGCCCCATTGATGCTTTGGAAGCTGAAGCCTCCCGCCGGGGCTGCTTTGCTGGTGTGGTTCCCTTAAGGGCAATGCCAATGGCCTCTCGATGCTTAGCAGGAGAGCTACCCTTTGAGGACCGGCTTTTATGTTTAGTTACCTGAGATCCATGGGAGGAAGAGGAGGCCCTTGAAGATGTCGATGCAGTGGATCTGCCATCCGAAGAAAAGAGGGTTCCGAGCTTCGCAGCCTGGTTCTGTCTTCCTCTTTTAGTCATCCCCATACAGGAGAAACATTCAGATGGAGAATGTTCAAGCCCTAAACATTTAAGACACCAATCATGGGTGTCAGTGACAGAAATAGTACTGCCACACTTAGTGCATTTTTTAAAACCACTAGTTGGTTTTTCCATGTTTTAGGAATATGGGGCCTAGTGCCCAAAATGGCACCTAGCACCAAAAAAGAAACGTTTCTGAAGAGAAACAGCTCAAAGTATAAGGGGGGGTTTTTTTTGGAAAAGAAAAGAAAAGAATCGGCGGTACTGGTAAGCGTCGTGTGGCAGGCAAACGCGACTACAAGAAAACAATTTTAAAGATGGAATTTTCTGCGGTGACAGGGTATGGATCCTGTTGGCTCCGCGGAAAACGAAGAACTGAAGAGGGACAGTTGGAAAGGCGGGAAAGCAGCGCGCATGTGCTGAGGGATGCTCCCAAAAGCTTTCCTATTGGATGCTGGGGAGCATTCCCGTGCAGGCTCCGTCGGTACCGACGATACCCATATGTGAAGACTATATTCCTGCTTGTTCCTGGAGATTATTTGTTAAGCAATTCCACTTTATTCTCATCAGTTTCTACATATTCCTCTCCTTCACCCTTGAGTCTGACAATACCATTTTTGCTCTTCCTCCTCTCACTAACATATCTGAAAAATGTCTTATCCCACCCCCTCCCATTTTATTGCATTGGCTATTTCTCCTCTTTCTTTTTATATCTTTGCTTTCCCGACTACTTTGCTAGCTTGTCTAAGTTTTACCAAATATAAATGCCTGTCTTCCCAACTCTGTGATTTCTTGTATTTCCTGAAGGCCTCCCTCTTTTCCTTCACCTTTTCAGTTACTTCTTTTTGAGAACCATAGGTAAATAAATATAAAACGAAAAGGAGGCTGCTAACAAAGATATTTGTTGTCCTTAAAATATCCCTTTTCAGTTTTGCCCACTGTTTTTCTACATCCCCCAGCTGTTTCCATCCCGCTAATGACTTCTTTAGGTATTGTTCCATCTTGGCATAGTTAGTTTTCCTAAAGTCTAAGATCCTCATTTTTGAATTTTATCAGCCCTAGTCCTAATACTGAACCATACCATCTGGTTATCATTGGATGCAAGATGATCTCCCATTATGACATTAGAAACACTTTCCCCATTGATAAGCACTAGGTAAAATATGGCCCCTTCACGTGTGGATTCTTGTACCAATTGCCTGAACAGTTCTCCCCTGTAGAGAATCCAGAATCTTCTTACTTCTAGATGACACTGCAGCAGGGATGTGCCAATCCACATCTGGCATATTGAAATCACCTATTAGTAGCATTTCTCCTTTCATTCCAATACTGTGTAATAAATTGTAAGATTATGTAAGAGCCATGTATCTGTAAAAAGATTAACTACAGATTGAATGGTGTTGACAGAAAAGTAGTTAAGGCAAATAACTTGTTTTCCCAAGGCCACAAGGAGTGCTAGTGGGAATCGAACCCTGGTTGCTTGGTTACCAAGCCAGTGTTCTAACCACTAGGCTACTCCTCCATTGCCTCAGAAGAAAGGCCTGGCAATTTACTTCCGGTGACACTGCCAAGAAAACCCAGGAGCTTCTGGGTCGCCAGGAGTCAGGACTGACTCGAAGGCACACATTGCATTTTTGCATAAAATGATATGTACACCTCTCTGGACACGACAGCTAGGAAGTGGCATTTATCTAAAAAAAAAGCATAGTTACTCACCTGTAACAGGTGATCTCCGGGAACAGCTGGAATCGGTCTTCACATATGGGTGACGTCGGCACCAACAGAGCTCTGCGCAGGAACACTCCCCAGAATCCAATAGTAATGTTTTTGGGAGCATTCCTCCACGCATGCATGGCTGCCTTCCCAACTTCCCTCCTGGTCTGCTCAGTCACGTGTATAGCGGAGAAATAAAAATTGTATAACAGGTATGAGAGCAAAAAACGGACAACTTGAAGGAAGGTGGGTGGGTTGTGAAGACTGATTCCTGCTGTTTCCGGAGATCACCTGTTACAGGTGAGTAACTACGATATCTCAAGGAACACACAGGAAGTTAGTCTTCACATATGGGACTCTCTAGCCCAAGACAACAGAGCGAGAAACAATCCCGGGCAGAGCTGGAGGTTGCAGCAGGAATCTGACAGATTCAGCTCATTCAGAGAACTCCTCGTGAGGTAGTCGGATGGGCGATGGGCAAGTTGTCTAAATTTGAACAACATGTCCGAATTGAGCATCGTCTCTGGAGTTTTTGCCCAGGCAATAGTGCGCTGCCAAGGTATCCAGAGAAGACCATGTTGCCGCTTGACAGATCTCTGATATAGGGACAGAGCTAAAGTTAGCTACAGTAGTTACCATGGTTCTGACTCTATGAGCTGTTACATGGTGTGGTAGCGAGAGCCCAGCTTGCGAATAAACGAAGGAAATGCAATTCACCAACCTGTTTGAAAGTGCTCTCTCGGATACTGGTGTCCCCAGATGACTTTGGTCAAAGGAGACAAATAACTGAGAGGACTGTCAATAGTCCTTAGTGTGGTTTAGATAGAACGCCAATGCTCTCTTGCAATCGAGAGCACGAAGTTCGGCCTCAGCCGGAGAGGTGTGGGTCCTTGGAAAGAAAGTTGGTAGCGAGACAGACTGGTTCAGGTGGAAGGAGGTGACGACCGTCGGCAAGAATTTAGGATGTGTGCGAAGGACCACCTTTTCATGGTGAAAAATGGTATAGGGTGCATAGCTTACTAAAACTTGCAGTTCACTCACTCTGTGAGCTGAGATGACTGCTATGAAAAAGAGAAGCTTTCATGTTACAAACTTTAACGGAGCTGACCCAAATGGTTCGAAAGGACAGCGCATGAGTTGTGCAAGGACAACATTTAGATCCCATGGGGCGGAAGGAGGATGGAAATGTGGTTTGGTCAGGAGAAGACCTCGCATGAATCTGGCCACTAAGGAGTGCGCCGAGATAGGGTGGTTCCCTAGTGTGTACTCTCACCAAATTGGTCTCGAGACCAAATGAAGACAAATGTAGGAGGTACTGGAGCAAGTTCGGAATGGGACATGTGAAAGGATCCAATGTTTTAAGAGAACACCAGATGGAAAACCTGCACCATTTAAAGGCATAAGAGAGTCTGGTTAAATACTTTCTTGAAGATAAAAGGACATGCAACACATCCTCTTGGAGATCTAAGTGTGAGAGGACAAAGTGCTCAGCCTCCAGAATGCCAAGCGGAGCAGCTTGAGGCTGGAGTGCAGAAGGATCCCCTTATCCTGGGAGAGTAGTGTCAGTGAATAACTAAGCTGGAAGGGAGGTGCTTGAGCAAGTTGAAGAAGCAGAAGAAACCACGGTTGTTGGGCCAGTAAGGGGCAATGAGAATCATTTGTCCTCGGTCGACCTGGAGTTTGAAGCGTGTTTTGCTATATTATAATGGTTCTCTGCTCTCCTCTACAGCATTCAGGTATGGTTATTTCGCCCTTGAGAAAGCTGAAAGCAAAACGCTCAGTCGACACAGTGGATGGCGTCGGGGAGTTGACTGCTTTGCATGGATCTGATTGCAAGTTTGTTGAAGCTAAGTAGTTGGTGGTATGCTCTAGGGGAGAGTCGAGACAGTAAAATTAAACGAAATGAAACTGAACTTTATGAAATTAAATTATGTAAATTGGAGGAGTTATTTTAGGCCATTAATGTGGTGGGAGTGAATAGGTGCTTGATACATGCACCAGCTCTAAACTCCAATTTACTCTGAGGCCTTTTTCTTCTCTTGTTGAAGTTGTATTTAATGATGCACCTGTGATGAAATGCCTGTGCATTTAGTGGAGTGATTTTTTTGGACTTGAGAGTCATAGTTCACTTGAAGTGAAAACTAGTGAGACCATGCTCTTCTTGAAGCAGTCAAAAACTCTGAGGAGGTTGAGTAGTCGCTGCACGCTGTGGTTTGGTAACCTTGGGTCTTCTGACCTCTTTCTGGCCTTGTTACCTCTGTTGCTGCTATGGGGCAGTGTAGCCAGAATAGGCCTGATATGGAGGATAAAACCTCTTTTTCTTAGGGAAGAATGGCTTCTTGGTGGTAATCATCTTCTTAGAAGGGTCGCTGTTTTCCTTGATAGCCTCTTCATGGTGAGGTCATCAGTTTCTATCTCACTGGCCTTTTCTCTCCACCTCTAGCCAAAGAGGTTTTCCCCATTACAAGGTATATTTAGTAATTTGTCCTGAACCCAGTGTTCCAGGTCTGATGCATGGAGCCATGCTGTTCTCCTAGCCTGCAGCAGATCTGCTATTAGCCTCAAAAGCATCAAATGCTGCTCATGTCAAGAAGTTGGATGTATTCTGGGCATGTGTCACTAAGACCTGATGAGCCGCCTGCTTATCAGGGGGCATCAAGGTGGTAAATTATGACAAATCATTTGAAACATACCCATATATAGCATTCTAGAGACTAGCATGGTAGCTTGGAACGCTTTCCTTCCAAATGCATCCAGAGTCCTGGCCTCTCTGCCAGGAGGCACTTTGGAGTGATTTTTCTGACTTTTAATCCTCCCCAAGGCAGACTCCACAATTATGGAGTGGTGGGGTGTTTTTTGGAAACTTGGAGAGGGAGAAACCCTATACAGGATATTGAACCTCTTGATTATTGCAGGGGTTGACATGGGGGCTTCCCACATTCGAATCATAAGGTTCTTTAAGATGTTGTGCACCAGGAGGGTAGCAGCCTCTTTCGGTGCTAATGGAATCTGGAGTATATCGAGCTCTTCATCTCTTGGCTCAATTTCTGTAGCCACTGAAACATCGAGAGCTGCCGCTATGTCCTTAATAAAATCTTGAAGAGATGTCCTTGGGCAGTGAACGTTGATGCTTAAAAGGAGGCGATGGATCAGACAATACATCTTTGGGTATCGGACTCGATGGATTCCACTTTGGATGCCTCCTCGGAATCGGAGTCCGGAAGGAAGTCAAAATAATCTCTATGAGATGTTCAATACCTTCGTTGCTCAGAACGTCGTTTGGATATCGAGGGTATCGGAACCGATGGCACAGAGGACCTCAGTATCAGCTGCTCTAAGCTATGTGAAGCAGGGGATGCCTGCGGAAGAGTGCCGAGTTCTGTGTCCACTGTTGGTATCGGTGGAACCAGTGCCAGTGCTGGCTGTGGAGCACTCGAAGCTATCGGAGTTACAGCTAAGAGTTTTATTCTTGATGGCGATGACATGGTCATCCAATGATGGAACCGGAGGAGGAGTGGCTCCAGACACAGATGTGTGGGCCACAAATTCCTGATGCTGGTATTGGGGACTCCACCGAGGATTGGACCTCGAGGACATCCCCGAACCTCTGTATGGCTTTGCAGGGTGACACCTCCTGCCGGGGTTGCTTAAATGGACGGTCTGCATCGGAATGCGATGAATGGTGATGGTGATGCCAACACTCTGTGTCGGAAGCAGACACCGACCTGGAAGTCAATGACCTCGATGCCGACACTGATGTCTTCTTCTTAAGCACTGGTGACACTGAGTGATGCTTTTCCTTTGCTGGTGAGGACTTAGACGCATAGGAAGACTTTGATAGAGTTGACGCCCCCAAGGAGTGCATTGAAGGAGCTGAGTCTGTAGGGAACAGCTTAGCCTTCTGTTTGTCCTGGTTCTTCTGACCTCTGGAAGTCATATAGCAACAGGAATCAAAGTCGTGGTCTGGGCCTAACCATTTGAGGCACCAAAAATGCTCGTCAGTGATGGAAATTGTGCTGGAACACTTGGAGCATTTCTTGAACCCACTTTGGGGTTTCTCCATATTTGAGAATAATATGGAGGTAAAATGAAATTGGGCAATGGTGCCCAAGGAGGCCATAGGCCTAAAAAAAATAGCTGAAAAAGTTAAATTAAAAGAAAATTTACAGTATGAAAAAAGAAAAAGAGGAACCAAAATTGACGGGGAGCAGAGTCTGTCGACAGGAAGGCAACCAGAGTACTTTCAATGGTACTTGGTAGAAAATTTTGAAGTCTCTAAATGTGGCTGACTGGGATGGGGTCCCAATGGCTATGTGGAAAAAAAAACAACTGAGGAGACCAAGAGGGAAGGCAGCCATGCATGCGTGGAGAAATGCTCTGAAAAGCATTCCTATTAGATGCTGGGAAGTGTTCCTGCGCAGGGCTCCGTCGGTTCCAACATCACTCATATGTGAAGACTGACTTCCTGATTGTTCTTGGAGATTGACTTTATGCATGTAACAAATTTAAGTTCCTTCTGTTTTTCATGCATGTTTTGCATAAGGGAGAGTGCCTGCAATCAAGGGTTAGTCTGTGTTCACATGTTTGCACATGCACAAACAAATATATGTGTAAAGACCAAGTCTTGAGGAGGACAGGAGCATGGAAAAACAGAGTGGCAGGAAGCACAGGCCCCAGTCAACCAGAGAATTATGTTGCTGTCAGCAGCTGCTGAAGCTGTCGAGTAGTAAAAAGATCAGGTCCCACAATCTGAAAAAGTGGAGGAGCCAGTGCGGACAAAATTGGGAGAGGAAAAAATTGGTAGGCAGGGCAGCACAGGACATGGAATGGGGAGAGAGGATGGGAGGAAATGGAAAGGGCAAAGGAGGTGAAGGGAGGAGAACACAATGTGAAGAGGGGGAAAAAAACAGAGGGTGTGAAGAGGGGGAGACGGTATAGCCCCTATTCCTTCCCTCCCTGCATATGGGATATGGTGTGGTGTATGTGGTGCAAAGGCTGGGTACCTGAGTGTGTTTATCGTACAGAGGTGAGATGTGGAGCTATGTGTGGTGCAGAAGTGGTGTGAGTGCAGGGCAGAGATGGGGTGCATGCATATGTTTGGTGGAAGAGGGTTGCACCTTCTGTACATACACATTGTGCCCTATACTTCCCATCCTCCAACCCCTCCACTCCAACCCCTCTCCTACTGTCCCCCAACCCAACTCTGTTTCCCTTCCAAGGCTCTCTCCCCTTTTCTCCTCACCCCACCACCATTCTTTAATCAACCAGCCACCCCTTTAAATTTCTTCAGTGTCTGTGCAACTGTAAACTCTCCTCCTTTTTTTTGCAGCAGGCTCCGGCAGTTGCAGCGCTTCTGCTCATGGTGATCCCATTTCCTAGAGGAAACTCTGCCGATCTCGGCCACGATCATGTTCTTTTGCAACAATTCTGCCCGTGGGAAATGGGATCCCCGCTGGCAGAGAACGCTGGTCTCGGCCGCAATCTTGCAGCTTTTTTCCTCACATGTATTCTGAGCCCCAGGGCACCAGGTGTGATTTTTCAGTCACTATGGCGACCTGGCACCTGAAGTTTGTTGAGCCCTGCTAAACTACCAGTGAATGTGCTCATGGTTAGTATTACAACCAGTCTGCAAAAGGTTTGATCAAATTTCTGGAGAACATATCCATTAACAGTGGTTAGTCCTATATATGTGGAGAGATTGTTATTTCTTACTTCTGGGAGTGATCAATAAAGAAAAGAGAATGGTCAATAAAAAGGTATTTCCCTTTCAGGGCTTGCTAGCTACTTCCAAGTAATTCATAATGGTCACTTTTGGAGAAAGGATAATGGGCTCAATGGATCATTTATAATCACCTAGTTCGGCACTTCTTATTTTTCACAAAAAAAAAGAGGAGCATACAGGTAACTTTCTTCAGGCATATTCGGGAGAGGAGGAAAATCAGAGATGGAATTGCAGGACTCAGAAGTGCTGGGAACAGATTCGTGGAAAGTGACATTGAAAAAGCGAAATTGCTAAACAAATACTTCTGCTCTGTTTTTAGTAAAGAAAATCCTGGAGAAGGACCATCTGTGACTCTCAAATATAAAAATGGGAATGAAGTAGATACCACACCAGTCACAGAAGATGTGTTAGAACAACTTAGAAAACTGAAAGTGAACAAGGCCATGCGACCGGATGGGATACATCCCAGGACACTGAAAGAGCTCAGAGATGTTCTTGCAGGGCCGTTAAAGGATGTTTTCAACAGATCCTTGGAAACAGGAGAAGTTCCTCAGGACTGGAGAAGGGCGGATGTGGTACCTCTTCACAAAAGTGGTGACAGGGAATAAGTGAAACTACAGGCCCGTGAGCCTTACCTTGGTGGCGGGAAAAGTAATGGAGGCGCTTCTGAAAGAGCGAATAGTGGACTTTCTCAAAACCAACAGGTTGTATGATCTGAGGCAACATGGTTTTACCAAAGGATGATCTTGCCAAACAAATCTGATTGAGTTCTTTGACTGGGTGACCAGAGAACTAGATCAGGGGCATGCAATTAATGTCATCTACCTGGATTTCAGCAAAGCCTTTGATACTGTTGCTCAAAGGAGGCTTATCAATAAACTCAGTAGTTCGGGGATGTGTACTGGATCAGAAATTGATGGACTGACAGACGACAGAAGGTGATGGTAAATGGAGCTCACTCGGATGAAAGGAGGGTGATTAGTGGGGTGCCCCAGGGTTCGGTCCTGGGCCAGGCACTGTTCAATGTATTTGTGAGTGATATTGCTGAAGGACTGAAAGTCTGAAAGGCCAGAGCTGCACAAGACACAGATAAGCTTTCCCCTTTCTATCTCTGCTGATTTTTTTATTGCAAATATAGAATACTAAGGGTTGGTTAAACTTTAGGTATTGGGAAAATTGCTAATTGCTGGTCCTACATTAAGTTTAGGGATAGTCAATCTGCTTGATTTCCCTGTGTAGCCTTAACAGTTTTCTGAGTGTGCCCACAGTTCAGGTATAAGACTACTGGGGCAGGGACACTTGTTAGAAAAATCAGCTACTTGGAATAGAAATACTTACTTTGCAAGGGACCAACAGAGGCCTTTGAACAGGGGGCCGACAGAACTACAAAGGTATATTTTGGGTAATTCTGGTTCATTGTCTGCTTGAAAGGCATTTACCAGGGAGGGGCTACTTTAGATCATCAGACACCTAGCTTCACATACTGGTCACAGCCAGTCTGAAAGGCCAGAGCTGCACAAGACACAGATAAGCGTTCTCCTTTCTATCTCTGCTGGTTTTTTTATTGCAAATATAGAATACTAAGGGTTGCTAATTGCGGGTCCTACATTATCTTTGGGGATAGCCAATCTGCTTGATTTCCTTGTGTAGCCTTAACAGTTTTCTGAATGTACCCACAGTTCAGGTATAAGCCTACTGGGGCAGGGACACTTGGGTTCCTGCCCACCCTACAACTCACCCCACCCACCCCCTGAAGCTGCATTGCCTATATAGTGGCCAATAGCTTGGGATACGCCCACATTCTCTTAACCAGCATGTCTTGTATTCAGTGCAATACTTGCGGTACTTTCATTCCAAGAAGAATCATTTGGAGCCTAAGAGCATGTCCTATGTGCCAAAGGTCATCTGCCATGTATAATGAATTAACCCTACTAAGAGAAAACCTGGCTGCCATGCATAAAGAATTGTCTCTACTGAGGGAAGAACTGACTGCAATGAAGCGCACCTCTTCTAGGATACAGACTGAACAGAGTCCACCACCGCTCCCACAAAGAGTCAAACACACCAGGAACAAATGGATCATAGTGGGTTCGGGAAGATTGCAATCTGTGACATAGAGACATCCTATACACCAAGAGATATCCCTGCATAATGCATTCTCTGCCTTGCTTAATGAGGATGCCCTATCCAAAGAAACTGAACAGCCCTTAGAGGAGTCAGTCAATGCCCAATCTCCTGCCATAGCGCCAAATATGAAGAAAACCTCACCAAACAGAAAACTACTACTACTTGGAGATTCCATCATCAGAGACACCAACTTGGGAACACAGTTCAAAGGAGAGAAGAAAGTCAAATGCCTCCCAGGCTCCTTAGTCGGCAGGAATACAAACCAAATTATTGATGTACTTAGTGCGGAAAGCAAACACTCCAAACTTGATATTGTCATCCACTTGGGTACAAATGACCTAGCTAGAAATAGTGCTTCTACAGTCCAAAAGGACTTCTAATCTCTGGGAGAAAACTCAAGCCCATTGTTAACACTGTAGCAATCTACCTGTTGTAGGGAAGGGGGCAAAAAGGCTAAATCGCATTAACAGCTTTAATACATGGCTCCAGACCTGGTGAAAACAAGGAGGATTCAGATTTATTGGTGACTGGGAAAACACATGGACCAACAAGAAACTATACTGTGCTGATGGACTACACCTCTCTGTCCCAGGGAAAAGAATCCTATGTGAAACATTCAGGCAGTATGTCGATTTGCATTTAAACTAGAAGAAGGGGGTGATGGACGGGGAAGGCCAAGTTCTGGACGTCACCCCCTGCAAAAGCAGAACAGAAACAACCACACTTTTAAACACATCAAAAGGAACTGGTAAGAAGTGGCTAGAATAAAATCAATGCAAAATACACACAAGCCAGTTAAATGCTGGAAAGCAATGAGCACGAATGCTCGAAGCTTAGCCAACAAACTTCCAGACCTGGAAGCCCTAATGGTGGAAAAGGACTTGGACATTGTGGCCATTACAGAAACATGGTTTAATGAATCACATGATTGCGATATAGCCATACCTGGCTATAATCTATTCAGAAGAGACAGAGAAAATGGAAAAGGGGGAGTAGCAGTCTTGTATGTCAAAAGCAATATCAGAGCTACTGAAATGCAGGGTGCATGGGGAAAAGAAGCAGCGCTCTGGATCATGTTGGAAAGAGGAGATGGCACTGTCATCCATAATGATGCAATCTACAGACCTCCGACTCAAGTTGAAGAGATAGATAAAGAATTGATTATAGATATTGTCAAGATAGCCACAAAGGGGGAAGTGATCATTTTGGGTGACTTTAATCTACCCGATGTGGATTGGATTACTCCTTCTGCAAATCTGGAAAGAAGCAAAAAAATTGTGGACGCTATCCAAGATGCGTGACTTAGACAAATGGTGATGGAACCAACCAGGGAAAGCTCAACGCTGGATTTGGTGCTCACCAACAGTGATAGTGTGTCTAATGTCTGGGTGAGTGCCCCTGTGAGCAACAGTGATCATCACATGGTGTGGTTTGAGATAAAAGCCAAGGTGCAATCCAATCATAGCAAGCTCAAAGTCCTAAACGTCAAAAACACTGACTTCAATAAAATGGCCGAGTACCTAAAGGAGGAGCTGACAGGGTGGAAGGGGATAAGGGAAGTGGAATTGCAATGGGCTAAACTAAAAGGGGCAATAAAAGGGGCAACATATAAATAAATAAGAAAAGTAAATAAAAACAAGAGGAGAAGGAACCTATTTGGTTTTCCAAAGAAGTGGCTGCTCAAATAAGGGCAAAAAACACAGCTTTCGCAAAATTCAAAAGCTTGCAAAGAGAAGAACACAGAAATGAATACAGGATCAAACTCAAGGAGACAAAAAGAGAAATAAGGATAACAAAATCAAAGGCAGAGGAAAAGATGGCTAAAGATGTTAGGTGCGGCGATAAAACTTTCTTCAGGTATATTCCGGAAAGGAAGAAGATCAGAGGTGGAATTGCAGGACTCAGAAGTGCTGGAAACGGACTCGTGGAAAATGACACTGATAAAGCGAAATTACTAAACAAATACTTCTGCTCTGTTTTTACTAAAGAAAATCCTGGAGAAGGACCACCTGTGACTCCCAAATATAAAAATGGGAATGCGGTAGATACCACACCATTCAGAGAGGATGAGGATTTAGAACAACTTGCAAAACTGAAAGTGGACAAGGCCATGGGACTGGATGGGATACATCCCAGGACACTGAAAGAGCTCAGAGAGGTTCTTGCAGGGCCGTTAAAGGATGTTTTCAACAGATCATTGGAAACAGGAGAGGTTCCTCAGGATGGCTGACGTCGTACCTCTACACAAAAGTGGTGACAGGGAAGAAGTGTCAAACTACAGGACCGTGAGCCTTACCTCGGTGGCGGGAAAAGTAATGGAGATGCTCCTGAAAGAGCGAATAGTGAACTTTCTCAAAACAAGCGGGTTACAGGATCCGAGGCAACATGGTTTTACCGAGGGACGATCTTACCAGACAAATCTCATTGAGTTCTTTGACTGGGTGACCAGAGAACTGAATCAAGGACACGCGATGGATGTCATCTACCTGGATTTCAGCAAAGCCTTTGATACTGTCCCTCATAGAAGGCTTACCAATAAACTCAGTAGTTTGGGGATGGGTCCCAAGGTGGTAAAACACAGTTACTTACCTGTAACAGGTGATCTCTGGGAACAGCAGGAATAAGTCTTCACATATGGGTACCGACGGAGCCTGTGCGGGAACGCTCCCCAGTGTCCAGTAAGAAAGCTTTTGGGAGCATCCCACAGCGCCTGCGCGCTGCCTTCCCGCCTTTCCCAACCGCCTCTCTCCAGTTCGAGTTTTAAAGCTGAGACAAAGAGAGAGAGAGAGAGAGGAAAGAAAAGATAGATAGAGAGATACAACTCCTAGGGTAGGTGGGTGGGTTGTGAAGACTTATTCCTGCGGTTCCCAGAGATCACCTGTTACAGGTAAGTAACTGTGCAATCTCCAGGAACAAGCAGGAATGAGTCTTCACATATGGGGACTCCCTAGCTTCAGATGCCAGGGAGAAACCCCAGGGTGTGTGTCCTTGAAAAGGACTCTACCTCCCCCCATGGATCTCTGGCATCCGACCAGGGTAGGTGGGTAGGAGTTGATTAGGAATGGAACAGGTGTTTGAGAACAGCCTGACCAAACGAGGCATCCCGGCGGGAGTCCTTGTCCAAACAGTAATGGGCTGTGAAGGTATGAACCGAGGCCCAGGTGGCCGCTCGACAGATTTGGTCGATTGAGACAGAGTTTAGATGAGCCATTGAGGCTGCCATGGCTCTCACATTGTGAGCTGTGACATGGTCCTCCAGAGAAATGTTCCTACTCTGGTAGGCGAAAGAAATACACTGAGCAATCCAGTTGGACAGTGTTCTCTTAGAGACTGGAAGTCCTAAATGAGAAGGATCAAAAGCAACAAAGAGTTGAGAGAAGACTTTCTATGTTGCTGTGTTCTTTGTAAGTAAAAAGCGAGAGCTCTCTTACAATCCAAGGTATGAAGATTCCTCTCTGCATTTGATGCATGAGGTCCTGGAAAAAAGACAGGTAAATATACCTCTTGGTTCAAATGAAAAGGTGAGACCACTTTAGGCATAAAGTGTGGACTGGTCCTGAGGACTACCTTATCATGATGGAACCTTGTATAAGGAGGATTAGCCACCAAAGCTTGCAACTCACTGATGCAGCGTGCTGAGGTGACTGCAATGAGAAAAATAACTTTCCAAGAAAGGAATTTCAAGGAGGTGGTGGCTAAAGGTTCAAAGGGTGGCTTCATAAGCTGGCCAAGAACCAGTGCCACTGGAGGTAGTCTAATGGGAGGTTTAGTTAAAAGAAGGACTCTCATGAATCTTGCTATAGGAGGATGAGAGGAAATAGGTTGTCCATTGAGAGGCTTGAGGAACGCTGCAATAGCACTCAAATGGACTATTACTGAATTCGTTTTCAGACCTGGATGGGATAGATGTAGGAGATACTCTAGTAGAGAATTCAGAGGTATTGCAAGAGGGTTTAGACCTTTCCCTGAACACCAAATGGTAAATCATTTCCATTTGAAAGCATAGGAACGTCTAGTAGAAGGCTTTCTAGAGGCATGAATAACATCTCTGACTTGTTGAGAGAGATGAAAATCTTGAAGGTCTAGGCCCTCAGCAACCAAGCCCTGAGATGGAGCGAATGGGGGTTTGGGTGCCACAAAGTTCCCTCTTCCTGGGACAGAAGATCTGGTGCAGAGCCCAAGTCCAGGGAAGGAGCTTGAGAGAGATGCAGAAGTAGAGGGTACCACACTTGGCGTGGCCAATGTGGTGCTATGAGGATCATGGTCCCTTGATATCTCTGAAGCTTGAATAGTGTCTTGGGAATTAGGGGAATTGGTGGAAAGGCATAAAGGAAGTCTTGACCCCAGTGAAGGAGGAAGGCATCCTTGGCCTGAACTCCCTGACACGGAATTCTGGAACAGAACCGGGGAAGTTTAGCATTCCACGGACTTGCAAAGAGGTCTATGTCCGGGGTTCCCCAAATTCGAAAAAATCCTGGCTACCTGGTCCATGTGGAGGGACCACTCGTGTGGAAGCAGAACTCGACTGAGTCTGTCCGCCCAAGAGTTTTGAACATCTGGAAGATATACTGCCAGAAGATGGATGTGATGCTCTCTGGCGAAGGCCCACAGTCGCAAAGCTTCGTTGCAAAGTGACAGAGAGCCAGTCCCGCCCTGCTTGTTTACATAGAACATGGCTACTTGGTTGTCCGTATGGATGAGGACTGTCCTGTAGCTGAGGAGGGAATGGAACACTCTGAGAGCTAAGAATGTTGCTCTGAGTTCCAAGAGATTGATATGCAGAGAAGTCTCCTGTGGAGACCAGATGCCCTGGGTGGAGAGATCCGGCAGATGAGCGCCCCAACCCATTGGAGAAGCATCTGTTGTCAGAGTTGCGTGGGGTAGCGACTGCTGAAAAGGGGACCCCAGCAACAGATTTGGAGGGGACTTCCACCACTGGAGAGACCAAAATAGGCGAAGGGAGTTTGCTATTTTGTCTGACAGGCAACCTGATGCCTGAGTCCATTGGGTGGACAAAGTCCATTGAGCTGCCCTCATGTGAATGCGAGCATATGGAACCACATGCATGGTGGATGCCATGTGGCCTAATAGTTGTAACATCTCTCGAGCAGTTAAATGGGACTTTAACTGTATCTGGGAGGCTAACTGCACCAAGCGTAGGCAACGGGCCTGAGGAAGATAGGCCCTTGCAGTTGTGGTATCCAGCAAGGCCCCTATAAACTCCAGAGACTGAGTAGGGGTGAGATGGGATTTTGGGATGTTTATTACCAGTCCCAAATACTGAAGGACACGCATTGTGCAGGTTAGAGAAATCTGGGCCTCTGACTGGGATGGAGCTCGAATGAGCCAGTCGTCCAGATATGGGAAAACGAATATTCCTAGAGTGCGTAGAAATGCAGCTACTACTGCCATGCATTTCGTGAACACCCTTGGTGCAGAGGCCAGACTGAAAGGAAGCACCCTGTATTGGTAGTGCTTTCCTTGAAAAAGGAACCGAAGGAACCTTCTGTGTGTTGGATGGATGAGGACATGGGTGTATGCATCCTTGAGATCTAGAGAACAAAGCCAGTCCTGACTCTGAAGGTATGGCAGCAGAGTACCGAGAGAAATCATCTTGAATTTCTCTTTGAATAGAAACTTGTTCAATTCTCTGAGATCTAATATGGGTCTGTAGCCCCCTGTTTTCTTTGGAAAAAGAAAATAAGGGGAGTAGAACCCTGAGCCCTGTTGAAGAAGGGGTACTTTTTCTATTGCCCCTTGGGCAAGAAGGGTAGCAATCTCCTGACCCAGAAGGTTGAGGAGAGATGATGGAGAATTGAACTGTCTCACCATGGTGTGGGGAGGAAGGTTTAAGAAATGAAGCTTGTACCCTTCCCTTACAATGGAGAGGGTCCATTGCTCTGCTGTAATTTGCTCCCATCTGGGAGCAAAGTAAGTCAACCTTCCTGGAATGGTGAGGGGCTCTGGTTCTTCCAGAGCCAGAAAGGCTAAGTTCTCTAGTTGCAAGTCAAAGGCCCTGGGGAGGCTGAGGCTGCTGAGCCGTGGGAGGCCTGGCAGCCTTTGACTTGGCCTGTTTAGGTGATTGCTGACGTTTTGCAGCAAAACGACCTGCAGAAGATGCCTGCTGACCATAAGCAGGATAGTATCTTCCCTTTTTAGAAAAAGTTGTCTTTTTGAACAACCTTTTCTTAGCAGGAGCAGAAGTAGACTTTGAAAGTCGATCCAAAGCAGAGTTCTCAGCATCCATCTGAGTGGCCTTTGCTTTCCAATCCCTGCCAAAAAGGTTTGCACCTGTACAAGGAAGATTTCCCAGTTCATCTTGGACCCAAAGTTCCAAATCAGAGGCTTGTAACCAAGCAATTCTGCGTGCACCTATGGCAATAGCCGAGGCTCTGCTTACACACTCAAAAGAATCAAAGGCTGCACGGTTGGAAAATTTGGAAACATCTTGGGCATGTTTAAGCCAAGTGAGAAATTCCTGCCTTTTATCTTCTGAAATAAAAGGGGCTAAAGTCTGCAGATGATCTGTGACTTCTTTTAGAAACATCCCCATATAGAGACTATAGGAGTTGATTCTGGCAGCAAGCATATTAGCTTGGAAAACCCTTCGGCCAAAAGCATCAAGGGTCCTGCATTCACGTCCTGGAGGATTAGATGAGTGTCTCTTTGCACTCTTTATTTTCCTCATGGCAGAAGACTCTACCAAAATAGAGCGGTGAGGAAGCTGAGACTTATGAAAGCCAGGACAAGGAGGGACACGGTACATGGTGTCTAATCTACGAGAATGAGGAGAGGTGGTAAGAGGAGTCTCCCACATGCTCAACCTGAGATCATAGAGAATCTCATGAATAGGTAAAGTAGCTGCTTCTTTAGGAGCCTTAGGATATTGCAAAATATTTAGTTGCTTGGCTCTAGGCTCTGACTCAGGGGCCACTGTAATGGAGAGGCCCCTAGCCACTTCCCTAATGAAGTCCTGAAAAGACAAGTCTTCTGGAGTAGACATTCTTTGTTTTGGAGAATCAGACTTCTGAGGAAGAAGTACTGGTGCATCGACAGAAACCTCCGACTCATCAAGAGTCTTCTGAGGAATCGAAGTATCGCCTGTCTGGATGCTCCTGTAAAGCCCGATACGCGTACCGAGTGGGATCGACATTGGGAGTAAGTGGTACCGATTCGGTACCGATGGGCATCATAGGACAGGGTACCATTAAGGTCGACACCGAAGCCGATGTCGATGCAATCGGTACCGGCACTGGGAACGATGCCGGTGCCGGAGTCGGTACCGGCAACGGAGACTGTTGCGGTACCGGAGGCATCGAAGCCTGCATAAACGCCGTTAGGGTGCGCTGCATGGACAGAATCTTCTGATCCATCGACGCCACCAGAGTCTGGATGTCGATACCAGTGGAGGCCACCGGTACCCCAGAACACGGCAACAGGTGATCGGTCGAAGCCGAGCCATTGATGTCAACCTGTGACCCCATAGACAATGCTTTGGAAGCCGGAACTTCCCGCCGGGGTAATTTTGCCAGTGCGGAATCCTCAAGGACAAGCCCGGAGGCATCTCGATGCTTAGAGGGAGATTTGCCCTTCGAGGACCGGCTAGATTTATGTTTGGTTACCTGAGATCCATGGGAGGAAGAAGCAGCCCTGGAAGACGTTGATGCCACCGAGGCAGCATCAGAGGGAAACAGGGTAGTGAGCTTGGCTGCTCGGTTCTGCCAACCTCTTTTAGACATCATGGTACAGGACACACAATCCGTGATGGAATGGTCAGGACCCAAACATTTTAGACACCAGTCATGGGTGTCGGTGACAGAAGTAGTACCGCCAAACCGCGCACTTTTTGAACCCGGAAGCGGGCTTCTCCATGAGGAGAATATATGTTCAGGCCTAAGGCCCAAACCGAAAATGCACAGTTGAAGAAAGAAAAGGGGTTTTTTTTGTTTTTAAAGAAAGAAAAGAAAAGACCGGCGGTACCGGTCTGACGTCGAAGAAGGCAGACGCGACACAGAAAATAAATAAAGAATTCTTCTGCGGTGGCAGGAACACGACCTGCTGGCTCCGCGGAAAAGAAGAACTGGAGAGAGGCGGTTGGGAAAGGCAGGAAGGCAGCGCGCAGGTGCTGTGGGATGCTCCCAAAAGCTTTCTTACTGGACGCTGGGGAGCGTTCCTGCGCAGGCTCCGTCGGTACCGACGATACCCATATGTGAAGACTCATTCCTGCTTGTTCCTAGAGATACTGGATCAGAAATTGGTTGACTGACAGACGACAGAAGGTGATGAAAAATGGAGCTCACTTGAATGAAAGGAAGGTGATTAGCGGGGTGCCTCAGGGTTCGGTCCAAGGCCCGGCACTGTTCAATGTATTTGTGAGTGATAGTGCTGAAGGACTGAATGGAAAAGTCTGTCTTTTTGCAGATGACACAAAAGTTTGCAACAGAGTGGACTCCCCCGAGGGAGTGCTTAACATAAGGAGGGATCTGCAAAAGCTGGAGGAATGGTCTGATGCTTGGCAATTAAGATTTAATGCGAAGAAGTGCAGTGTCATGCACTTGGGTAGCAGAAATCCAAGGGAAATGTATGCGTTAGGGGGCGAGAGGTTGGTGTGCACGGAGCAGGAGAAGACCTCGGTGTGATTATTTCTGTAGATCTCAAAGTGGCAAAACAGTGCGACAAGGCAGTGGCAAAAGCCAGGAGGATGTTGGGCTGCATTCGAAGAGGAATTACCAGCAGAAAAGAAGGGGTACTAGTGCCACTGTATAAGTCTCTGGTGAGGCCTCACTTGGAATACTGTGTTCAGTTTTGGAGACCGTATCTTGCAAAGGATGTAAAAAGAATTGAAGCTGTTCAGAGGAAGGCGACCAAAATGATTTTGAGCCTGCGTCAGAAGCCTTATGAGGAGAGACCTGAAGACCTAAATATGTACACTTTGGAGGAGAGGAGGGATAGGGGAGATATGATTCAGACCTTTAAATACTTAAAGAGAAAAAATGAACAAACCTCTTCCAGAGACGGGGAAGCTGTAAAACTAGAGGGCATGACATGAAGCTGCAAGGTGGTAAATTGAAAGGCAATGTCAGGAAATACTTTTTTACTGAAAGGGTGGTGGATGCTTGGAATGCCCTCCCGATGGAGGTGGTGGGGGCAAACACAGTGATGGAATTCAAAGTGGCCTGGGACAGACACAGTGAATCACTTTACAGCAACAAGATTAACTCAAAATAAACTGAACCATCTAATTTCTCAACAAATAGGGGTGTCCTACATGGAGCGATCGGGGGAGGAGCGATGGGGGGAGAAGCGGTGGGTTCACCCCTAAACAAAACAAAGAAACAAAGATATGGGGAGGGCTGAAGACATGGGGAGGGGTGCACCTACTCCCTAAAAGACATGGGAAGGGGTGCACCTGCTCCTGGTTGGTGCACCACTTAGCAAAGACATGGGAAGGGGTGCACCTACTCTTGCCATATTGCTGGGCAGACTAGATGGACCATACTGGTCTTTATCTGCCGTCATTTACTATGTTACTATGACTGCATGGAAGTGTCTGTCTTTTTGCAGATAACACAAAAATTTGCAACAGAGTGGACTCCCCTGAGGGAGTGATGAACATGAGGAAAGATCTACAAAAGCTGGAAGAATGGTCTAATGCTTGGCAGTTACGATTTAATACAAAGAAGTGCAGTGTCATGCACTTGGGAAGCAGAAATCCAGGGGAAATGTACGCGACATGGGGCGAGAGGTTGGTGTGCACGGACCAGGAGAAGGACCTTGGTGTGATTATTTCTGAGGATCTCAAGGTGGCAAAAAAGTGCGACAAGGCAGTGGCAAAAGCCAGGAGGATGTTGGGTTGCATACAAAGAAGAATTACCAGCAGAAAGGAAGAGGTACTAATGCCACTGTATAAGTCACTGGTGAGGCTTCACTTGGATTACTGTGTTCAGTTTTGGAGAACATATCTTGCAAAGGATATAAAAAGACTGGAAACTGTTCAGAGGAAGGCGACCAAAATGATTTGGAGCCTGCGTCAGAAGCCTTATGAGAAGAGCCTTGAAGACCTAAATATGTACACTCTGGAGGAGAGGAGGGATAGGGGAGATATGATTCAGACCTTTAAATACTTAAAGAGAAATAATGAACAAACAAACCTCTTCCAAAGACGGGGAAGCTGTAAAACTAGAGGGCATAACATGAAGCTGCAAGGGGGTAAATTGAAAGGCAATGTCAAGAAATACTTTTTCACTGAAAGGGTGGTGGATGCTTGGAATGCCCTCCCGATGGAAGTGGTGGGGGCAAATACAGTGACAAAATTCAAAATGGCATGGGACAGACACAATGAATCCCTTTACTGCAACAGGATAAAATCAAATAAACTTATCTAATTTCTCAACATACAAGGGTGTCCTACACGCAGGGGTGGGTTCACTCCTAAAACAAAGACATGGGGAGGGGTGGCCTGCACGGAGCAGCAGGTGCACCTACTCTTGCCATCTTACTGGGCAGACTAGATGGACCATACTGGTCTTTATCTGCCATCATTTACTATGTTACTATGTAACTGCAAACAATACATACTATCAAGAAGAGATCAAGAAAAGACAGAGTAAAAACCTACAAACTCTAAAAGATCTAATTTATTCGATCACAAAGAATAAAACATAAAAACAGTAATAAAAATATATGAAAAAGAATTAACTAAAACAAAGAAATGAATGACAAAAAGCTTGACTAAAATATTGCCTTGGTTACCTAGAAAAAATAAATATTTTCCAAAACCATCATTTGTTAATAAAATAAAGAGCATCATTTAAGGAAAAGTTCATATTACATACCCAATGGGTTATGCAAATTCACTAATTCATCAGGCATGCAGATCTTGGGTCACAAGGGCATTTAGCTAAAAATGCAATCATAGAAGAGATGCACAAATACTTTAATTCCTCTATCCATATAGCTTTATCTTTATTTCATCACTTGATTAACTGGCCAAGCAGTGGCGTCAGAGTGGTTTACAATAAATAGGCTGCAGTTAGGTTTAGAAAGGAATGCCAATTATAGATAGGAAAGCAAAGAGGATAGAACATATAGGTAGGGACAGAGAAAATATGCAGAAGAGGAATGATCATGATATTTAGGAGGGGCATGTAATCAGGTCAGGGGCAGCGAGAGGTCGAAGGCAAGGTGGAAAAATGAGTTTTTAGCATGTTCTTTAATTTTGGGAAAGAATGTTCAGAGAAGAGTGTGGCTGGTAGGGAGTTCCAGAGTGCCGGTCTGAGGAAGAAGAATGCAGAGTGGCGGGTTTGTTCAAGGTGTGCGCATGCAGGAGACGGAAGGGCTAGGCGATCATTGTGGATCGAGCAGAGGGTATGGGGAGAGGTGTGCATGTGAATGAGATCAGCGAGGTACTTGTGGCACATAATAAACAATCCTTGCTGCTCATACTATAAAAAGGGGTAAAGATGGCATACTTTATTATAAGATTTTTAAAAGTTATTTTATTACATACTATATAACCATATTAAAAAGAATCGTGTAAATATGTTAAACTGTACCCATGCTTCTCTCTTAATACCACACAAGTCACACTTTTTGTAACAGGAAGAAAGAAAATGTGAAACAGCAGGCACTAGATGCCAGCATGAGCGGTTGCACAGCCGAGTGAGCTCTCAGTCAGGAGATCCTGTTTAACTCGAATGACTCAAGAGGAAGGAAAAAGTCCCAGCGCCTGCTTCTGCCTCAATGCCTTAGTTCAGTCTCTCCTATCATTTGCCTTGGCTGTCCCAGTGCCACAAACTGCTTTGGTCCTGCCTGTCACGTCTACGACAGATGCTAGCATGAGTGGAGCATCTTTGAGCACCGAACAAAGAACAGCCCCGTCACTGTTGCAATCAGCTGTATGAGTAATAGCTGTGGAGGAGGAGGAGGAGCTCAAGAGAGAATCCCAGAGGTCTCCTTCTTCAGTGGAGTTTCCCTCAGCGTTTTGATTCCTCTTTGAAAGACTCGATGGATTCAATGGCTCAAGGAGCTCTTTCCTTGGTGGCTACGAGACCGGCTGTTGTAATGCTTGAAGCATTATGGGATGCTATCAAAACAGTAGACTCAACTTTTGACTTCTTTTGCTGCTAACGTTAAGTCTCAATTAGAATAAGTTTCTACTAAGGCAGCGAATTATGAGCCGACTCTGGCACAACAGGCTAACGGATTGGAACGAGCGGAATCTGCCGTGGGGTTTGTGAGTAATGCCCAGATGAGGGATAAGGAAATCTTGAATAGGAACCTTTTGTTCCTGGAAAACAGTGCTTGTAAGAACAATTTAAGATTTCTTCACTTCCCGAAGTAGCCTGTGATTCCACCTATGGACATGCTATGAAAATATCTATAAGTAGTATTGAAAATTCCCGGGGAAGCGGTTCCACCAACTGTATGGGCTCGGTATCTACCTCTTGGCCCCTGCATGGGGAAAGTAGGGGGAAGTTCTGAGCCTATTCAGTCTCTGGTGTTGGGAATTTGACTGCCTTTCTGGAATCATTATTAAAAGTTATCATGGAACGGATTACCTAGATAGCCCATTTTACATTTTGTAATATGTCAGCATTATTCTTTGGATCCAAGATTTATGTATTTCCTGACGTGCCTAGGGATAGACAAAAGAGGAGTCATGCGATCTTGGCACTGAGGTCCAGGGGCTTGAACATCAGAGCTTCTATGAAACTACTGTTTCCTTGCAAATGTTTGATTTCTTGGTAGTCTAAACAATATGTTTTCTTTGATCCTGATCAGTTACTTCAATTTCTTGTGTCCAAGGAGGGTCCTATTGGCTAACTCCGAAGAGACTCTACTTAAGATCAGTTGGAGTTGTTACACTTTGGGAAGCCACCACTAGATGTAAAATTATTTTCCTTTTTTAGGCGTTTGCACCTTTTTTCTATTGTTTCCTGTTCTTGCCCTACTTGTGGTTAACTTGTGGTCTATATTTTGTTTGGAATATCTGATTGAAGCTTATTTCCTGTGTATAATTTACTATTATTGCCTGTAGAACAAAATCCATGCAAAATGCAGGCAAGCAGATCAATAAATGCTGGAAAGCAATGAGCACAAATGCTCAAAGCTTAGCCAGCAAAGTTCCCGACCTGGAAGCCCTAATGGGGAAATGGACTTGGACATTTTGGCCATTACAGAAACATGGTTTAACGAGTCACATGAATGGGATATAGCCATAGTTGGCTAGAATTTATTTAGGAGAGAGAGAGAAGACAGAAAAGAAGGAGGAGTAGCCCAATAAGTCAAAAGCAATATTAACGCTGCTGAAATGCAGAGAACATGGAGGAAAGAAGCAGCGCTGTGGATTGTGTTGGAAAGAGGAGATGGCACTATTATCCATACTGGTAAAGTCTACAGGCCTCCAACTCAAACCGAAGAAATAGATAGACTTGATTACTGATATTACAAAGGTATCCATGAAGGGGGAAGTGATCATATCGGGTGACTTTAATCTACCTGATATGGATTGGAGTATTCCATCTGCAGATCTGGAAAGCAGTAAAAAAAAAATTGTAGATGCTTTCCAAGATGCATTGCTTAAACAAATGGTGATGGAAACGACCAGGGAAAGTTCGATGCTGGATTTAGTACTCACCAACAGAGATACAGTAGCATGTCGAATGTCTGGATGGGTGCCCATGTGAGCAGAAGCGATCAGATGGTATGGTTTGAGATAAAAGCCAAGGCAGAGTCCAATCACAGCAAGCTCAAAGTCCTAGAATTCAAAAATGCTAACTTCAGTAAAATGGCCAAGTGCCTGAAGGAGGAATTGGCAGGGTGAGAGGAGGCAAGGAAGTGGAACAGCATTGGGCTAAACTAAAGGAGGCAATAAAAGTGGCAACAGATATGTAAGGAAAGTAAATAAAAACAAGAGGAAAAGGAAACCTATTTGGTTCTCCAAAAAAAGTGGCTGCACAAATAAAAGCAATAAACACAGCTTTCACAAAATTCAGAAGTTCATAAACAGAGGAACACCAAAAAGAATACAAGATAAAGCTAAAAGAGACAAAAAGAGAAAGGATAGCAAAATCAAAGGCGGATGATGGCTAAAGATCTAAAGCGTAATGATAGAACTTTTTTCAGGTATATTCAGGAGAAGAGGAAGATCAGCGGTGCAACTGCAAGACTCAAAGGTGCCAAGATTGGATTTGTGGAAAATGAAATTAAAAAAGCGAAAAATACTAAAATATTTCTGTTCTGTTTTTACTAAAGAAAATCCTGGAGAAGGACCACCTGTGATTGACAAATATACAAATGGGAATGGTGTAGATACCACATCATTCACAGAAGATGATATGTTTGAACAGCTTGCAAAACTGAAAGTGAACAAGGCCATAGAAACATAGAAATATGACGACAGAATAAGACCACATGGCCTATCTAGTCTGTCCTTCCATAAAAACAACTACAACACAGAAGAGAGCTTTCTGGTTAAATTTAGAATCCAGCAGAGAGCTTGTAGTTTAAATTTCATAATACGTTAGAGCCTAGCAGCAGCAAAGAGCTATAATTTAAATCAAATCAGAATATAGCTTACCTCAGCAGCACAGGACAGGGTACTGTGTAGCAGCCCTCTTTTAATAAGTGTTATATCCCTCCCTCCCTCCCCACGCCCACCCACCCCTGGGGTAATCACAGCTTTATAGGTACTTGCACATCTTAAAAGACAGGAGGTGCTCTCAGGTGAAGCTCGTTACCCAAATCAGTCATACACTAAGGACCTGAGATTAATTAAGCTTCAGGTGAACAAGGTATATTAAACTTATTAGGTGGTATATTAAACTTAACAGTTTTATTGGTATAAATATCCATAGCACCCTTTAGAACATAAAGAACTTAAAGATCTAAACACAAACTTAAAACTAAGATGCAGACAGCAGTCCAGCAGCGGGATGTGGGATTTCCAGTCTTTTGCATTGAGTGTCACATGTATGATTTTCTCCCAGTTGGTGAGAGGTCTTACGTGTGCACTAGGTGCAAGGAGCTCTTTGCTCTCAGGGAACAAGTCCGTTCTCTAGAGGCTAGAGTAACAGACTTGGAAAACATAAGACAGACAGAGAGGTACACAGACCAGACCTACAGGGAATATAGTCCTGAAATCCCAACTCCAGTCTGGCAGCATCCCTGTTGCCATGGAGGAGAGAGGTCACATGACAGGAGAGCATCACCCTGGTGTGGCAGGAAGTGATCCTGTAACTAGGACCTGTCCTTCAGGTGATGTAAACCCCTCTCGCACCGAGAAAGTTTCTCCAGGGCCATGTGCCCATGAGGGAAGGGTTGGGACAGCAGTTATAGTCGGTGATTCGATCATTAGGCATGTAGATAGCTGGGTGGCTGGTGGACGTGAGGATCGCCTGGTAACATGCCTGCCTGGTGCGAAGGTAGCGGACCTCACGCGCCACCTAGATAAGGTATTAGATAGTGCTGGGGAGGAGTCTGCTGTCTTGGTACATGTCGGTACCAATGACATAGGAAAATGTGGTAGGGAGGTTCTGGAAGCTAAATTTAGGCTTTTAGGTAGGAAGTTGAAATTCAGAACTTCCAGGGTAGCGTTCTCCGAAATGCTTCCCGTTCCACGCGCAGGACCCAAAAGGCAGGCAGAGCTCCGGAGTCTCAATGCGTGGATGAGACAATGGTGCAGAGATGAGGGGTTTGGATTTGTTAGGAACTGGGGAACATTCTGGGGAAAGGAGGGGCTCTTCCGAAGGGATGGGCTTCACCTTAACCGGGATGGAACCAGGCTGCTGGCATTAACCTTTAAAAAGGAGATAGAGCAGCTTTTAAACTAGATGATAGGGGAAAGCCGACAGTCGCCCAAGAGCGCATGGTTCGGAAGAATGTATCCTTGAAGGATACTACAAAAAGCAGAGAGGTTCCAAAAAAGAGTAAAGTAGCCCAAATGCCCTCAAGTATGGAGCAGACAGAGCTTAAAGATCCCAAATTACCCATGTCTACCAATAGCCAAATTAATATGAATAAAATACAGTCTCTAAAATGCTTGTATGCAAATGTTAGAAGTCTACAAAACAAGATGGGAGAGTTAGAATATATAGCACTAAACGAGAGGTTAGATATGATTGGAATATCAGAGACATGGTGGAAGGAGGACAACCAGTGGAACACTGTGATACCTGGGTACAAACTGTATCGTAATGATAGAGCTGATCAAATTGGTGGAGGGGTTGCGCTCTATGTTAGAGAGGGCATTGAGTCAGAAAGGATTAAAGTTTTGCAGGAAACAAAATTTGCTGTAGAATCTCTATGGATTGAAATTCCATGTAAAAAGGGGAAGGCGATGGCAGTGGGGGTGTACTATCGTCCGCCTGGCCAGAATGAACAAATGGATGATGAAATGCTCAAAGAAATCAAGGAAGCTAGCAAACGTTACAGTGCAGTAATAATAATGGGTGATTTCAATTACCCCGGTATCGACTGGGTCAGTGTCACGGCAGGACATGCTAGGGAGATAAAGTTCCTAGATGAAATAAATGACTGCTTCTTGGAGCAGCTGGTTCATGAACCAACCAGAGGGGAAGCAATATTAGACCTAGTCCTTAGTGGAACACCAGATGTAGTGCAAGAGATAAGGGTGTTGGGGCCACTTGGCAATAGTGATCATAACATGATCGCCTTTGATTTGATTAGTGGAGGAGGGATAGTAAGGAAATCCACAGTACTACCTTTTAACTTTCGAAAGGGAGACTATGATAAAATGAGGAAAACAGTTAAGAAAAAACTAAAAGGAGCAGTTGCAAGGGTTGGGGACTTACATCAAGCTTGGGTGTTGTTTAAGAATACTATCTTGGAAGCCCAAGCCAGCTTTATTCCACGCTTTAAGAAAAGTGGAAGGAAGTCAAAAAAACTGCCAGCATGGTTTGGGGGTGAGGTCAGAGAGGCTGTTGTTGCCAGAAAAGCATCTTTCAGGAAATGGAAAGAAGAGCCAGGCGGCAGAGCCTGGAAACAGCACAAGCACTGGCAGGTCAAATGCAAGGCATTAATGGTGCAGGCAAAGGGAGAATTTGAGAAGAAGCTTGATGCGGAAGCAAAAACACGAAATAAAGATTTTTTCAAGTACATTCGCAGCACAAAACCTGTGAGAGAGTCAGTTGGTCCATTAGATGATAGAGGCGTTAAAGGGGCACTGGGAGGTGACAAGGCGATAGCAGAGAGAATGAATGAATTCTTTGCTTCGGTCTTTACTGAGGAAGATGTAGGGATGTTGCCCATGACTGAGGTGGTGTTTGGGGGTGCGGAGGAGTTGAAGGAAATGTCGATGCATCGGGAAGATGTATTGCAACTATTGGATGGACTGAGGAGTGGCAGGTCACCTGGGCCGGATGGTATACATCCAGGGGTGTTGAAAGAGCTGAAATATGAGATTGCAGACCTGCTGTTGGTAATCTCTGAACTGTCATTGAAATCATCTCTAGTTCCTGAAGATTGGAGGATAGTCAATGTAACACCAATTTTTAAAAAGGGTTCCGGGGGTGATCCGGGATACTACAGACCGGTGAGCTTGACGTCAGTACCGGGAAAAATGGTAGACACCATCATAAAGAATAAAATTATTCAGCATTTAGATAGTCATGGCCTAATGGGAGACAGCCAACATGGCTTTCGACAAGGAAGATCTTGCCTTACTAATCTGTTATGTTTTTTTGAAGGTGTGAATAAACAGGTGGACAAAGGTGAGTAGGTTGATATAGTGTATCTGGACTTTCAGAAAGCCTTTGACAAGGTCCCTCATCAGAGACCTTTGGCAAAACTAAAGAGTCATGGGATAGGAGGCAGTGTACTACTGTGGATCAGGAACTGGTTAAAAGACAGAAAGCAGAGGGTTGGGTTAAATGGCCAATTTTCCCAATGGAGAAAGGTGAATAGTGGTGTACCCCAGGGATCTGTGCTGGGTCCTCTGCTTTTTGACATATTCATAAATGACCTGGAAAGTGGAATAACGAGTGAGGTTATCAAATTTGCAGATGACACAAAACTATTTAAAGTTGTTAAAACCCAAGAGGATTGTGGAAAATTGCAAGAGGATCTTGATAAATTGGAAGACTGGGCATTAAATGGCAGATGAAATTTAATGTGGACAAGTGCAAAGTTATGCACCTAGGGAAGAACAACCCAAACTATGGTTACACGATGCAAGGTTCCACTTTAGGAACCACCACACAGGAAAAAGATTTAGGCGTCATTGTGGATAACATGTTAAAACCCTCGGCCCAGTGTGCAGCGGCAGCCAAGAGAGCAAATAGAATGCTAGGTATGCTAAGGAAAGGAATGGAAAATAAAACAAAAGATATTATAATGCCTCTATATCGTTCCATGGTGAGACCGCACCTTGAATATTGTGTGCAATTCTGGTCGCCGTATCTTAAAAAGGATATAGCGTTATTAGAAAAGGTTCAGAGAAGAGCCACCAAAATGGTAAAGGGGATGGAAGGATACTCCTATGAAGAAAGGCTAATAAGGTTAAGGCTCTTTAACCTGGAAAAGAGAAGGCTGAGGGGAGATATGATAGAAGTCTATAAATTAATGAACGGAGTGGAACGGGTAAACCTAGATCGATTGTTTACGTTATCAGAATATAGACAGACTAGGGGACATGCAATGAAGCTACAGGGTAAACTATTTAAGACTAATAAAAGAAAATATTTTTTCACTCAACGTGTAATCAAACTCTGGAATTTGTTATCGGAGGATGTAGTGAAGGCTGTTAGTGTAGCTGGGTTTAAAAAAGGTTTGGACAAGTTCCTGGAGGAAAAGTCCATAAACCATTATTAAGAAGGAACCCAGGATATCAATGCTTGACCTAGTACAAGCATTGTGGAACCTGTGTCTTTTGGGGGAACTGCTAGGTACGTATGACCTAGATTGGCCACTGTTGGAAACAGGATACTGGGCTTGATGGACCTTGGTCTGACCCAGTATGGCATATCTTATGTTCTTATGCAACAATCCCCTTTATTCCTCTAGAGATCCTCTGTGTTTGTCCCATGCTTTTTTGAATTCAGTTACTGTCCTCATCTCTACCACCTCCACTGGGAGATTATTCCACGGATCTACCACTCTTTCCGTAAAGAAATATTTCCGCATACCACTCTCGAATCTATTCCCCTTCACCCTCATCCCATGTCACCTCGTAGCAGAACTTGCTTTCAATTGAAATAGGCTCTCCCCCTGAACATTTATGCCACGGAGGTATTTAAACATCTCAATCATATCACCTCTATCCCGCCTTTCCTCTAAGGTGTACATATTAAGATCCTTAAGTCTGCCCTCATATGCTTTAGAATGAAGACCATTAACCATTTTAATAGCCACCCTCTGTACCGACTCCATCCTGTTCACATCCTTTTGAAGGTGCGGTCTCCAGAATTGCACACTATACTCTAAATGAGGTTGCACCAAAGACTTATACATAGGTTCAGATAGGATACATCCCAGGATACTGAAAGAGCTCAGAGGTTCTGGCAAGGCCTTTAATGGATACATTTATTTATTTATTAGCTTTTCTATTCTGCCCCTTCCAGCAATCAAGGGCGGTTTACAATGAACAAAATAGATACATTAAACTTTGAACATAAAACCAGACAAGCCACTCTTCGCACTGTGTCTCTTCTCCAGCACCTGGGCTTCGTCATAAACTTCGCAAAGTCCACTTTGGTCCCCTCACAGGACGTAGAGTTCATAGGGGCAAGGTTTGATACCCTACAAGCAATGGCTTATTTGCCCGAGAACAGGGCTCACAGACTGATGGTTCTGGCCCAGCAGTTCCGCTGTGGATCTCTGGTCTCGGCCAGACATATCCTGAGGCTTTTGGGCCACATGGCATCCACGGTCCATGTACCGCCTTGTATCCCTATTTGGTATACGCTCCTGATAAGTAAATTATGTCTAATGCAATCAAACGGCAAAGCAATGTCCAAAAATAAAAGGAGAAAAGCTTGTATGGGATTATCTAGTCCTCGAATCAATCTGTCAAATAGAGCTAGTAGAAGACAGTCTCCACTCTATGAAACGGTCTAAATCCATATTGATGATTGTCTAAAGGGGAATTCAAATTGATATAATCCTGAAGTTGGGTTTGAACAAATTTTTCAATAATTTTGGCCAAGAACAGGAGGCTGGAAATAGGCCTGTATGATTTTGGGTTTTCTTTATTCAATGAGCTATGTTTTAATATTGGCCATATTACTGCATGCACAAGTACTGATGGCATCACACCTTGTTTCAATGATTGGTGAACTATTTTGAGGATGAATGGTGAGAGTTCATCCCGAGATGCTTTTAGCCATATTACTGGGCATGGGTCAAGACTAGCTTTAGTAGCATTAATGAGAGGTTATATTCTTTAAGTTGTTTCTGATTGATCTTGTGTAAGGTTTTCCATTCTACCGAAGACAGTAGATCTGACTCAGGGTGAACGTTTGTCTCTGTGGACTGATGTTTCAGTTTATTCATGTAATGGATCACCAGGGCCTGAGGTTTGATGCTGCATGTATTAATTTCTGTATTAGGTTTCTGAGTGAGGGATTTAAAAATTCTGAATAATTCCCTTGGGCGATTGAGAGATTTAGTGAGAATCTCCTTATGATCTTCTTTCTTTCTGTTATCAATAGGAATTTAGTCTTCACATATGGGTATCATCAGTACCGACGGAGCCTGCGCGGGAATGCTCCCCAGCGTCCAATAGGAAAGCTTTTGGGAGCATCCCACAGCGCCTGCGTGCTGCCTTCCCGCCTTTCCCAACTGTCCCTCTCCAGTTGAGTTTAAAGTTGAGACAAAAGAGAGAGGGAAAGAGAGAGTGATACAACTCCTAGGGGAGGTGGGTCGGTTGTGAAGACTAAATTCCTGCTGTTCCTGGAGATCACCTGTTACAGGGGAGTAACTATGCTATCTCCAGGAATAAGCAGGAATGTAGTCTTCACATATGGGGACTCCCTAGCTGCAGATGCCAGGGAGAAGGCCTCAGAAGTTGTGTGCCCTTATGAAAGGGCTCCACTTCCCCCCATGAATGTCTGGCATCCTACCAGGGATGGTGGGTAGGAGTGGATTAAGTATGGAACAGGTGTTGAAGAACAGCCTGACCAAACAAGGCATTCCGGCGGGAGTCCTTGTCTAAGCAGTAATGGGCTGTGAAGGTATGAACCGAAGCCCAAGTAGCTGCTTGAAAGATGTCGTCGATAGACACAGAGTGAAGATGAGCCATAGAGGCTGCCATGGTTCTCACATTGTGAGCTGTGACATGGCCTTCACGAGGAAGGTATTTACTCTCATAGGCAAAAGATATACATTGTGCAATCCAGCTGGACAGTGTTCTTTTGGAGACTGGAAGTCCCAAATGACTAGGATCAAAAGCAACGAAGAGTTGGGAGGACTTTCCATGTTGCTGTGTCCTTTGCAAGTAAAAGGCCAAAGCCAAAGCCCTTTTACAGTCCAAAGTATGAAGATTCCTTTGTGCATTTGAGGCGTGAGGCCTTGGAAAGAATACAGGAAGGTAAACCGCTTGGTTTAAATGAAAAGGTGACACCACCTTTGGCATAAAGTGTGGATGAGTCCTAAGGACTACCTTATCATGATGGAACCTTGTATAAGGAGGATCAGCCACCAACGTTTGCAATTCACTGATCCGACGTGCTGATGTGATTGCAATAAGAAAGATGACCTTCCAGGAAAGGAATTTCAAAGAGGTAGTGGCTAATGGTTCAAAGGGCGGTTTCATGAGCTGCCCAAGAAACAGATTTAAGTCCCATACCACCGGTGGTGGCTTAATGGGAGGCTTAGTTAAAAGAAGGCCTCTCATAAATCTCGCTATGAGAGGATAGGTTGTCCATTTAAAGGCTTGAAAGAAGCTGCAATAGCACTCAAATGAACTCTCACTGAATTGGTCTTAAGCCCTGCATTTGATAAATGAAGGAGATACTCCAGTAATGATTCCAGAGGTATCGCAAGAGGGTTAAGACCCTTCTGCGAGCACCATATGGTAAACCTTTTCCACTTAAATGCCTAAGAGCGTCTTGTGGAAGGCTTCCTGGAAGCATAAAGGATATCATTTATCTGCTGGGAAAGGTTAAGACTGAAGTTAGCATAGAAATATGACGACAGAAAAAGACCACATGGCCTATCTAGTCTGTCCTTCCATAACAACTACAACAGTCCACTTTTTGCCTTTAGAGATCCTCTGTGTTGGTCCCATGCTTTCTTGAATTCAGTTACTGTCCTCATCTCTACAACCTCCACTGGGAGACTATTCCACGGATCCACTACTCTTTCCGTAAAGAAATATTTCCGCATATCACTCCTGAATCTATCTCCCTTCACCCTCATCCCATGTCCCCTCGTAGCAGAACTTGCTTTCAATTGAAAGAGGCTCTCTCCCTGAACATTTATGCCACGGAGGTATTTAAACATCTCAATCATATCACCTCTATCCCGCCTTTCCTCTAAGGTGTACATATTAAGATCCTTAAGTCTGTCCTCATATGCTTTATAATGAAGCCCATTAATCATTTTGGTAGCAACCCTCTGCACCGACTCCATCCTGTTCACATCCTTTTGAAGGTGCGGTCTCCAGAATTGCACACCATACTCCAAATGAGGTCGCACCAAAGACTTATACAGAGGCATTATCACCTCCTTTTTTTCTGCTAGCCATTCCTCTCCGTATGCACCCAAGCATCCTTCTAGCTTTTGCTGTCGCCTTTTCCACCTGTTTAGCTACTTTAAGATCATCAGACACAACCACGCCTAGGTCCCGCTCTTCTTTAGTGGACAAAAGTACTTCACCTCCTATACTGTATTGCTCCCTTGGATTGCTGCAGCCCAAATGCATGACCTTACATTTTTTAACATTAAATCCCAGCTGCCAAATTCTAGACCATTCTTCAAGCTTAGCTAGATCCCTCCTCATGTTATCTACCCCTTCCTGGGTGTCTACTCTATTGCAGATTTTGGTATCATCCGCAAAGAGGCAAACCTTACCCGACAGCCCTTCCGCTATATCACTAACAAAGATGTTAAAAAGAATCGGACCAAGGACAGATCCCTGGGGCACACCACTGGTAACATCCTTCTCCTCAGAGTGAGCTCCATTTACTTGTACTCTTTGTCGCCTCCCACCCAACCAATTTCTAACCCATGCAGTAACTTTAGGGTCCATCCCTAGGGTGCTCAGTTTGTTTATAAGTCGCCTGTGAGGAACAGTGTCAAAGGCTTTACGGAAATCTAAATACACCACATCTAGAGCTCTCCCTCGGTCCAACTCCCTGGTCACCCAGTCAAAAAAATCAATCAGATTTGTCTGACAAGACCTGCCTCTGGTGAATCCATGCTGCCTCGGATCCTGTAATCCGCTGGACTCCAGAAACCTCACTATTTTCTCTTTCAGCAGCGTTTCCAATAATTTACTCACCACAGAAGTTAAACTAACCGGCCTGTAGTTTTCAACCACATCCTTACTTCCGCTTTTGTGTAAAGGCACCACATGAGCCTCTCTCCAGTCCTTTGGCACCACTCCTGACTCCAACGAGGCATTGAAAAGGTCAGTCAGTGGAGCTGCTAGAACGTCCCCAAGTTCCCTCAGTATTCTAGGGTGTATCCCATCCGGTCCCATCGCTTTGTCTACTTTAAGTTGAGCTAGTTTCTCACGAACACAGTCTTCTGAAAATAGTTCAAGATGTCCCTCGCTTCTGTTCTTATTTGTGGGTGTTTTCTGAGGTCCTGCTCCTGGTTCTTCATCTGTGAACACAGAACAAAAATATTTGTTAAGCAATTCCACTTTATCCTTATCAGCTTCTACATATTCCCCCCCTGCACCCTTGAGTCTGACAATACCACTTTTGCTCTTCCTCTTCTCACTAATATATCTGAAAAATGTCTTATCCCCCCATTTTATTGCATTGGCTATTTCCTCCTCCTTTTGAATCTTTGCCTTCTTGACTACTTTGCTAGCTTCTCTAAGTTTTTCCAAATACAGATGCCTGTCTTCTGCTCTCTGTGATCTCTTGTATTTCATGAAGGCCTCCCTCTTTTTCTTCACTTTTTCAGCTACTTCCTTCGAAAACCATAGTGGTCTCCTGTTCCTTTTGCCTTTATTTACCATTTTAACAAGTTCTAGGCTTTCAGCAACCAGGCCCTGAGATGCAGAGACTGGGGCTTGGGATGCCACAGCATCCCGTCCTCTTGAGAAAGGAGATCTGGAGCAGATCCAAACTCCAGAGGCGGAGCTTGAGAGAGATGTAGGAGCAGAGGGTACCACATTTGCCATGGTCAACGTGGAGCTATGAGAATCATATGACCTCTGTGTCTCTCTGAAGCTTGAACAGGGTTTTGGGAATTAGGGGAATGGGTGGAAAGGCATACAGGAAGTCCTGACCCCAATGGAGGAGGAAAGCATCCCTGGCCTGACAACCTCAAACCGGAATTCTGGAACAGAACCGGGGAAGTTTCGCATTCAGCGGACTTGCAAAGAGGTCTATGTCCGGGGTTCCCCAAATTTGAAAAACTTTGGCCACCTGGTCTGCATGGCGAGTCCCTTCGTGTGGAAGCAGAACTCAACTGAGTCTATCTGCCCAAGAGTTTTGAAAGCCTGGAAGATACACCTCAAGGAAATGAATCTGATGCTCTCTGGCGAGGGCCCATAGTCGCAAAGCTTTGTTGCAGAGTGACAGAGAGCCTGTTCCGCCCTGCTTGTTCACATAGAACATGGTTACTTGATTGTCCATTTGAATTAGGACTGTCTTGTAGCTGAGCTGGGTGTGGAAAACTCGAAGAGCAAGGAAGATTACTCTGAGTTCCAGGAGATTGATGTGGAAACAGGCCTCCTTTGGAGTCCAAGTACCCTGGGTAGAGAGGCCTTGCAGGTGGGCTCCCCAACCCACCTGTAAAGCATCAGTTGTTAGAGCGGCTTGGGGTGGGGGTTGCTGAAAAGGAGACCCCACCAAAAGGTTTTGGGGTGACTGCCATCATTGGAGGGACAAAATAAGGTGATCTGAGTTTGCTATTTTGTCTGACAGGCAACCTGACGCCTGAATCCACTGAGTGGATAAAGTCCACTGGGCTGCCCACATATGCAGGTGAGCATAAGGGACCACATGCACGGTGGATGCCATGTGGCCTAGCAACTGTAACATTTACCGAGCAGTGAGGTGAGGTTTTAGCACTGCTTGGGAAGCTAACTGCACAATGCGAAGGCAGCGGGGCTCTGGAAGGTAGACCCTTGTCTGTCTGGTATCCAGCAGAGCTCCTATAAACTCTAGGGACTGAATGGGAGCAAGGTTGGATTTGGGAAGTTTATAACAAGTCCCAAATACTGAAGGATGCACATTGTGCGAGAGAGAGCAACCCTGGCTTCTGGCTCTGAAGGAGCTCGAATGAGCCAGCCATCTAAGTAAGGGAAGACGAATATTCCCAGAATGCGGAGAAATGCTGCCACCACAGCCATGCATTTTGTGAACACCCTTGGTGCAGAAGCCAGGCCAAAAGGAAGAACCCTATATTAGTAGTGCTTCCCTTGAAACAGAAAGCGAAGGAACTTTCGGTGAGTTGGATGGATGAGAACATCAGTGCATGCATCCTTGAGATCTAGAGAATAAAGCCAATCCTGACTCTGAAGGTATGGCAGCAGAGTTCCTAGAGAAATCATTTTGAACTTCTCTTTGAAAAGGAATTTGTTCAATTCTCTGAGGTCTAAAATGGGTCTGTGTCCTCCTGTTTTCTTTGGAATAAGGAAATAGGGGGAGTAAAACCCTGTACCCCGTTGGGGAATAGGTACCTCTTCTATTGCCCCTTGAGAAAGGAGCACAGTGACCTCTTGACCTAACTGGTTGTTGAGAGAGGTCTGAGAATTGAACTGTCTTACCATTGTCGAGGGGGCATGCTGAGGAAATGAAGCTTGTACCCCTCTCTTACAATAGACAGAGTCCAATTTTCTGCTGTTATCTGACCCATTTTCTGCTGTTATCTGGGGGCAAAAAGAGTAGTTACTCACCTGTAACCGGTGTTCTCCAGGAGCAGCAGGAATCAGTCCTCACATATGGGTGTCATCGGCGCCGATGAAGCCCCAGCGGAGCATTTCCCCAGCTTTCTATGAAAGCCTTTGGGAATGCAGGCACGCATGCGCGGTTCCCTTCCCGCCTAAAGGTGCCATCTTACCTCAGTCAAATGACATAGCTAAGAACAGCACACAAAAATGAAAAATAAACTATGTACAACTGCAACTCCAAGGGGAGGAGGGAGGGTTGTGAGGACTGATTCCTGCTGCTCCTGGAGAACACCTGTTACAGGTGAGTAACTACTCTTTCTCCAGGACCAAGCAGGAAGTAAGTCCTCACATATGAGTGACTCCCCAGCTCTGGGCTACCGAGGAACCCAGGCTGAACAAGAGAACTCCCTCTAGTCTCAGCAGCAAAGAAAGGCTTATCAAGGACACAACCTCCACCGGTAGCCCAACAGAGGGCAGGAGTTGCCTATACCTCAAAGAGATTCCGGAGTACTGCCTGGCCAAAAGCACTGTCCCTACGCGACTCCCTCTCCAGGCAGTAATGGGCTGCAAAGGTCTGGCTTGAAGACCAAGTTGCAGCCTTGCAGATGTCTACCAAGGGCACAGAGCGGAGATGAGCCACTGAGGCAGCCATTGCTCTGACATGATGGGCCGTGACACTACCCTGCAAAGGAAGGTCAGCCGCCTTATAAGCCCAGGTGATACAGTCAGCCACCCAGATGGACAAGGTATGCTTGGACACAGCCAACCCCAACTTATTGGGGTCAAAAGATATGAAGAGCTGAGTAGCCCTTCTATGCCCCTGCGTACGGTCAAGGTCCTCCTACAGTCCGGGGTATGCAGGACTGCTTCAGCCTGGCTAGCATGAGGCCTAGGGAAGAATGTTGGAAGAACCACCTCCTGATTGAGGTGGAAAGAGGAGACAACCTTAGGGAGGAACTTTGGATGAGTCCTGAGGACTACCCTGTTCCTGTAAACCCTGGTGTAAGGCCTGTCACAGACCAGGGCCTGAAGCTCACTTACTTGCCTAGCCGAGGTAAGGGCTATCAGGAAGATAGTCTTCCAGGAGAGGAAGCGTAGTGGACAAGTAGCCATCGGCTCAAAAGTTGGGCGAGTCAGTTGTTGAAGACCACATTCAGCTCCCACTCAGGGGCAGGAGGACGGATGGGAGGCTTGAGCAAAAGCAAGCCCCTGAGAAAGCGAGACACCAAGGGGTGACCAGATAGAGATTGTCCCTCTACCAATGAGTGGTGAGCTGCTAGAGCTGAGAGGTGGACCCGAACAGAATTGGACTTAAGTCCCTGATTGGATAAGTGCAGTAAATACTGAAGAACTACTGGCACAGTACAGGAGAAAGGATCCTCTGTACGTAGGTGATACCACACAGAAAAACGTTTCCACTTGAGAGCATAGGTTTTCCTAGTGGATTGTTTCCTGGAGGCTAGGACAACTTCTTCAACTTCCTGAGGTAGGCCCCAGGGAGCCAAAACTACCCTTGCAGCCTCCAGGCCATCAAATTGAGAGACTTGAGATTGGGGTGCAGAAGGGAACCCTGGTCCTGTGTGAGAAGGTCGGGTTGCAACCCCAGAGGCAGTGGAGGATCCACCGCCAGTTGAAGCAGAAGAGGAAACCAAGGCTGTCTCGGCCATCTGGGAGCTACCAGCAGGACCGAGGCCTTGTCCGGGAGAATCTTGAATAGGGTCCGGGCCACCAAGGGCGTGGGAGGAAACGCATACAGGAGGCCCTGAGACCAAGATATCAGAAAAGCATCCGCTGCTGTCCGCAGAGGATGTGGTTGCCTGGAGCAGAACTGTGGCAGTTGCTTGTTGATGGGGCTGGCAAAGAGATCCATCAAAGGGAGACCCCATCTCAGGAAGATCTTATGTTATAGTTTACCCTGTATATAGTTTCTCATATGTATATAATTTACCCTGTTTTCCAAGTTACTTGTTCCTGTTCTATGTAATGACCTGACTTTTGTTCATGGTCAGATACCTTTTGTTTTATGTAAACTGCGCTGATTGCAAATAGTGCGGTATATAAGAAATGTAAATAAATAATCTTCTGAACTACTGAAGGATGTAGCTGCCACTCGTGGGGCTGCAGTAAACTGCTCAATCTGTCTGCCAGGTAGTTGTCCTGGCCAGGAAGGTACACAGCCCTGAGGAGCATGTTGTGCTTGAGGGCAAAAGAACAAAGGTCCTGAGCTTCCCGACAAAGGATCCTGGACCCAGTTCCGCCCTGTTTTTTCACATAAAACATGGCAACTTGGTTGTCTGTCTGAATCAGGACAGACTGTTGAGCCAGGGTAGGAGTGAAAGCTTTGAGTGCTAATCGAATAGCTCTGAGTTCGAGGAGATTGATCTGCTGTGCAGCTTCTCAGGGAGACCACAGGCCCTGGGTGCACTTGCCCAGACAATGAGCTCCCCAGCCTTGCAGGGAGGCGTCTGTGGTCACCACTACTGTGTACCCTGGAATCTGAAAAGGCACCCCCTTCAGAAGATTGGGTGGGTGAAGCCACCAGGTGAGGAAGTGCAGAAATGGTCTGGACACCCTTATCCTGACTCTGAGGCTGCCTGTGGCCTGAGACCACTGAGACCGAAGGCACCACTGTGCAGGCCTCATATGGAGCCTCATATGGAGCCTGGCATGTGGAGCCTGGCATGTACTGTCGAAGCCATGTGGCCTAGAAGCCGCAGGCAGAGTCTGGAGGAGACTAGGGACCTGCTGAGAAAATGACTTGCCAAGGCCATTAACCTTCGGGCTCTGTTTTCTGGCAAGAATGCCTTTGCCAGGAGAGAGTCCAACCTTGCCCCTATGAACTCCAAGTTCTGGGAAGGGAGCAAAGTGGACTTTGCGAAGTTTATGACAAAACCCAGGCGTTGTAGAAGAGCAATGGTCCTGAGGGTGGCTTGATTGGCCTCCTGATCTGTCTGACCCCTAATGAGCCAGTCGTCCAGATAGGGGAAGACAAAGATGCCCTGATTTCTCAGGTAGGCCGCCACCACTGCTAAGCACTTTGTAAAGACTCTGGGGGCGGAGGTGAGGCCGAAAGGCAGCACTCTGTACTGATAATGGTTTCCTCCCACGATGAACCTTAGGTACTTTCTGTGGTCTGGATGAATGAGGATGTGAGTGTACGCATCCTTTAGATCTAAGGAGCATAGCCAATCTCCCTGCTGGAGGTAGGGCAGAAGGGTTCCAAGAGTAAGCATCTTGATCTTTTCTTTCACTAGGAACTTGTTGAGGTTCCTGAGGTCCAGAATGGGATGAAGGCCACCGTTCCTTTTGGGCACCAGGAAATACCTGGAGTAGAATCCGTGACCTTGCAAGTGGGGAGGCACAGGCTCCACCGCCCTGTCCACCAACAGACCCTGAAGCTCCCGACGGAGAAGGTCTGTGTGCAGAGGAGGCCTTGGAGGCTCCCCTGGAAAATATGGGGGTGGAGGTTGGTGGAAATGGAGGGCATATCCCTTGTGGATTATCTCCAGCACCCAACTGTCCCCGGTGATAAGGGGCCACTGGTGGGCAAAGAGGGCGAGACGACCTCCTGTGCAGGGTTGGGAGAGCAGTGGAGGAGAGGCTATGCTCAAGGAGTCAAAAGCCCCCACCCTGCTGAGTGGTAGCAGGGGCCTGAGGCTTGGGGGTCCTCTGCCTACGGGGCCCATTACCCTGGCCCTTGGCTTGCTGACCCTGGGGGGCGGCTTGGGCAGCCTGATAATGTGGGTACTGTTTGTAGGCAGTGCCCTTCCTCAGGTAAAAAGGCTTTTTACCCGAGCCCTTCTTTTTATGAGAAGGGGCAGAGGTCTTCCTTGACAGCCTTGTCCGGGTGAGGTGCTTGGTCTCGAGCTGTGCGGCCTTCTCGGTCATGGGCTTGCCAAAAAGGTTTTCACCTCGGCAAGGGACATCAACCAACTTGTCCTGAACCCATGGCTCGAGGTCCGATGACTGCAGCCATGCCTGGCGTCGAGCCGCGATGCCGGCTGCCGCAACTCGGGCCGAAGCCTCGAAGCCATCGTTGGCGGCGCGGGACATGAACTTCAAGCAGTCCCGAATCCCCGAGGACAAGGACTTAAATCTTTGCAAGGGTTCCCCGGAGAGACCAGCAGAGAATCCAGCCAACTCCGTGGCCAGATCCCGCAAGTACATGCCCATGTACAGCTGGTAAGACTGGACACGGCAAGCAAGCATCAAGCCCTGAAAACACTTTCTACCGACGCCATCTAGGTTTCGGGCCTCCCTGCCAGGAGGCACCGCGGAGTGCATCTTCTGACTCTTCAGACGATGCATGGCCGATTCTACAACCATGGAATGCGGTGGTAGCTGTGCCTTTTGAAACCCAGGGCTCTTCCGGAGTCGATAGATGGAATCGACCCGCTTGCTAAGAACCGGCGCCGAGGCCGGTGCCTCCCACATACGGAAGAGGAGCCGTTCCAGCATCGGAGGAACCGGGACAGTAAAGGCCTCCTTCGGAGGAGAGTCATACTGTAGGGCCTCGAGCTCTTCAGCTCGAGGCTCTTCCTCGGGATCTGCCGGAATAGCCAAGGCAGTGGCCATATCCTGGACGAACTCCGAGAACCGGGTGTCCTCCGGAGGGGACCTACTCCGGGGTTCAGACGGCAGTGAGTCTGAAGGGACACACCGAGTCTTAAAGGTATCGGGAGACTCCTCGTCCTCCGTCTTTCAAGCTGACTCGTCCGAGGAAGAGTCAGGGTCCGACCCCGCGGGGCCCTGGAGCACCCGCCCCGACGCCGGAAGCACCGGCGTCGACGCCCTCGGTCCCGAATGGGAGGTCGAGGGAGACCGCGACCGAGGTCGACTTCCGAGCCACGATGGACTCGAGTATCGGCTCGGCCTCCGGGGTCGACTTTGACATCGATGTCCCGGTGGTCGGGGCAGATGCGCCAGACAGGCTGGCCATCAGTGCCCGCTGCTGCTCCATGAAGGCAGACATTCTGCTCTCCAAGGCTGTCATCCTGAGACTCAGCTCGGGAGACGCAGCAACCACCGACTCGGGCCCCGGCGGCGCCGGGCCCGACGTCGGCTCCCTGGGAGGAGAGTCCACGAGGACTACGGGGCTTACGTGTCCAGCAGACTCCGGCTCCACACGAGGAACTTTGGCAGGCTTCTCCGGTTCCACATCCCGGGGTGACGGTCGGGGGTCTTAGACCTGGCCCTCGAGGAGCCAGGGACCTCTTCCGACGACGCCCTCGCGAGCCGCTTCTTCCTCTTGCGTTCCCGGTCGGGGGACCCCCTGTCCGAGGAGCTTCGACGGCGCTCGATATCGGAATCCCGAGATGTCGAGGCCTCAGACGAGGTCTGGGCCCGGCCAGAGGCTGAGTCCAAGAAAAGCATTTCCTTTTGCTGCTGTCGACTCCGTGGGGCCTTGGAAGACATTTTTCCACAGGCCCCGCACGACTTAGGATCGTGGTCGGGGCCGAGGCACCGAAGGCAGCAGTCATGTGTGTCGGTGAGAGACATTAGTTTCTTAGACCGATCACACTTCTTAAAGCCACTGGAAGCCGTCGGGGAAAAAAAAGAGTCCCTGCGAGGTCAAAGGACCGGCCTTCCAGGGAAAAAGAGAAAAAAGGGCGCGAACGCCAGGCACGAAGGGCAAAAACCGAAAAAGAAGAATCGGGCTCGATACCGGTGTACTGAACCCGGCGGGAGAGGAACTGGCATTGAACCGGTAGAAAAAGAGAGCAAAAAATTGCTAAAAATCTGATTTTAACCGGGAAAACGGGACATACGTCCGACAGGCTTCACGGAAAAAAAAGAGACTGAGGTAAGATGGCACCTTTAGGCGGGAAGGGAACCGCGCATGCGTGCCTGCATTCCCAAAGGCTTTCATAGAAAGCTGGGGAAATGCTCCGCTGGGGCTTCATCGGCGCCGATGACACCCATATGTGAGGACTGACTTCCTGCTTGGTCCTGGAGAATGACATAACCTTCCTGGGATGGTGGAGGGTTCTGGGCCGTTCAGGGCCAGGAAGGCAAAGTTCTCTAAGATAGGAGTCAAATCCCCTGTGGAGGCTGAATCTGCTGAGCCGGTTGAGGTTTTGCTGCTTTTGTCTTTCTTTGCCTAGGTTGTTGGTGCTGTCCCTTTTGGGCAGACTGACCTAAACGATGTCCTTGCTGGGTATAGGAGGGATAAAACTTTTTCTTCTAGCTGAAGAATGGTTTCTTAGAGGATCTTTTCCTCGCAGGATCAGCTGTAGATTTAGACAATCTATCCAAAGTGATATTGTCAGCATCTATCTCATTAGCTTTTTCCTGCCAATTCTTGCCAAAGAGATTCTCTCCTGTGCAAGGTATATTCCCTAGTTTTTCCTGTACCCAAATTTCCAAGTCAGATGCCTGGAGCCAGGCAATCCTACGTGCACCTATGGCAATGGCAGAGGTTCTGCTTATGCATTCAAAGCAATCAAAGGCTGCATGATTCACAAACTTGGAAACATCCTGAGCATGTTTGACAAGAGTGAGATAATCTTGCCTTTTATCATCAGGAAGGAGAGGGCTCATAAGCTCTAAATCTCCTGTGACCTCTTTAAGGAACATTCCCATATACAAGATATAGGAACTTATCCTAGCAGAAAGCGTGGAAGCCTGGAAGGATCGACGTCCAAAGGCATCAAGAGTCCTACACTCATGTCCCGGAGGATTAGATCCATGCCTTTTTGCATTCTTTATCCGTCTAATGGCTGATTCCATCACCATGGAATGGTGTGGTAATTGAGTCTTTTGAAACCCAGGACAAGGAGGAACTCGATACATGGTGTCTAGTCTTCGAGAGTGGGGAGATGTGGTTAGAGGTGTTTCCCACATCCTTAATATAAGATCATGCAAGATCTCATGAACAGGTAAGGTAGCTGCCTACTTGGGAGCTTTAGGGTATTGTAGGATTTCTAATTCCTTTGCCCTAGGCTCTTTTTCAGGAGCCACTGTGATTGAAAGACCTCGGGCCACATCTCGGATAAAATCCTGAAAGGACATATCCTCTGGTGGAGACATCCTACGCTAAGGAGAAGAAGAATCCTCAGGAAGAAGTACTCTGGTATCGGCAGAGCTTTCAGAGTCTTCAGATTCATCTGAGGATTCAAAGTATCTCCGATCCGGGTGATCGTGCAATGCACGGTACTGGTACCGATCGAAGTCGGCATCGGAGAGGTCCAGTACCGACTTGTCGATGCCAGATCGAGACGCATGACTCGGTCCCGGTAGAATACCTGCCGATGTCGATGCAGTCGATGCCGGTACCGATTGAATTGTCTGAAGTGGTTCCAGGGGCATCGCGGAGAGCCGCCAGACTGCGTTCAATAGCCAAGAATCTCTGGTCTATTGATGCTGCCGATGCTTGGGTGTTGGTGCCGGACGAAGCGGCCGGAACCCCAGAGAATGGCACCAGTAGTTCTGCTGAGGTTGAAGCTTCAAGAACATCCTGGAGCCCCGTTAGTGTTTTGGTAGCCGAAGCCTCCCGCTGGGGCAGTTTTGCCGGTGAAAGTCCCTCAAGGGCAACGCCAGAGGCATCTCAATGTTTAGAAGGAGATCTACCCTTTGAGGACCGGCTAGATTTATGTTTAGTTACCTGAGATCCATGGGAGGAAGACGAAGCCCTGAAAGACGTCGATGTCCATGGGAGGAAGACGAAGCTGTGAAAGACGTCGATGCCAGGGAGGCTGCATCGGAGGGAAAAAGGGTGCTAAGTTTAGCAGCTCGGTTTTGCTGGCCCCTTTTCGACATCATCCCACAGGCAACACACTCTGAAATAGAGTAGTCAGGACCTAAACATTTGAGGCACCACTCTCATGGGTGTCGTTGACGGAGATGGTACCGCCACACTTAGAACACTTTTTAAAACCCGAAGCGGGTTTTTCCATTCTGAAGGAAAAAGTTGGGCCTAGTGCCCAAAATGGTGCGGGGCACCTGAGGAGAAAATTACTGGAAAGACTCCAGAAAGAAAGATTTTTTTTTTTTGAAAAAAGAACGAACCACCGGCGGTACCGGTGTAGCGTCAAGGGAAGGCAGACGTGACCACAAAAAAGAAGAATAAGAAGGGAATTTTTTCTGCGCTGACAGGATGTGCGACCTGTCGGCTCCATGGAAAATGAAGAACTGGAGAGGGACAGTTGGGAAAGGCGGGAAGGCAGCAAGCAGGCGCTGTGGGATGCTCCCAAAAGCTTTCCTATTGGACGCTTGGGAGCGTTCCCGCTCACGCTCTGTCGGTACCAACGATACCCATATGTGAAGACTACATTCCTGCTTGTTCCTGGAGATCAGGTGTTCTCCAGGGACAACAGGAATCAGTCCTCATTTATGGGTGACGTCGGCACCGACAGAGACCACATAGAGCAATTCCCCAGCTTTCAGAGAAAACCTTCGGGACTGCTGCCACGGATGCATGGTCCTCTTCTCACCCAAGGGTGACATCTTGCTCAATCAGGTCTGATAGCTAGAGCCCTACTAAGCAGATGACAAGGGAAGGATAAAAATAGCAACTCTTCAGGGGAGGTGGGAGGGAAGTGAGGACTGATTCCTGCTGTCCCTGAAGAACATCTGTTAACAGGTGAGTAACTACGCTTACTCAAGGAACAAGCAGTTTCCTCATTTATGGGACTCCCCAGCTACAGGCTACCAAACCTGTAACCCAAAAACACCTCCACGAGGCCGTGAGCAGAAGCTGATGCCCGAAGGAGCCTGAGTCTTCAGGTCCCTGGGGCGAAGCTCTCGGTAGCCACTGAAGAAGGGTCGGAGGGCAGGAGCTGCTTATACCCTGATTATGGCGTACAGCCTGGCCGAAGGCGCTATCCCAGCGGGACTCCCTCTCTAGCAGTAGTGCGAAACGAAAGTTTTCGCTGAAGACCAGGTTGCAGCCCAGCAGATGTCCGTTAGAGGCACTGAGCGCAGCGAGGCCACCTTGGTCTAGACCCTGTGTGCAGTGACTCACCGATCCAGCGGGGTGCCCGCCTTTGCCTGGGCGAAGGAGTTCCCCACCCAGATAGAGAGGGTGCGCTTGGTGATTGCCTGCCTCAGGTGGTTGGGATCATAGGCAACAAAGAGCGGATCGAACTTGCGATGAACCTGGGTGCGCTGCAGGTAGAAAGCGAGAACCCTCTTGCAGTCGATTGTATGTAAGACCGCCGATGCCCGGTCGGCATTAGGTCTCGGGAAGAAACAGAAATATGACGACAGAAAAAGACCACATGGCCTATCTAGTCTGTCCTTCCATAACAACTACAACAGTCCCCTTTTTACCTTTAGAGATCCTCTGTGTTTGTCCCATGCTTTTTTGAATTCAGTTACTGTCCTCATCTCTACCACCTCCACTGGGAGACTATTCAACGGATCCACTACTCTTTCCATAAAGAAATATTTCCGCATATCACTCCTGAATGAGTGGAGGAGTGGCCTAGTGGTTGGGGCAAGGTACTTCAGGCCGGAAGGTCGGGGGTTCAAATCCCACTAGAGGACAGCAACCTTGGGCCGGAAGGACTGGGGTTTCTAGTCCCACAGGTGCTCCTTGTGGTCTTGGGCAAGCCACTTAACCCTCCATAGCCCATGTTCCCTGTAAAATAGTCATCTCCAAGTTATCATGCCCTGTTCACTGTAATTTCAGTTTGTTCAATGTAAACCGCACTGATGCAGAATAGCGCGGTATATAAGAGAATGTAAATAAATAAATAAATAAATAAATCTCCCTTCCCCCTCATCCCATGTCCCCTCATAGCAGAACTTGCTTTCAATTGAAAGCGGCTCTCTCCCTGAACATTTATGCCATGGAGGTATTTAAACATCTCAATCATATCACCTCTATCCCACCTTTCCTCTAAGGTGTACATATTAAGATCCTTCAGTCTGTCCTCATATGCTTTATGATGAAGACCACTAATCATTTTAGTAGCCACCCTCTGCACCGACTCCATCCTGTTCACATCCTTTTGAAGGTGCGGTCTCCAGAATTGCACACTATACTCCAAATGAGGTCACACCAAAGACTTATACAGAGGCATTATCACCTTCTTTTTTCTGCTAGCCATTCCTCTCCATATGCACCCAAGCATCCTTCTAGCTTTTGCCGTCGCCTTTTCTACCTGTTTAGCTACTTTAAGATCATCAGACACAACCACGCCTAGGTCCCGCTCTTCTTTAGTGGACAAAAGTACTTCACCCTCTATACTATACTGTTCCCTTGGATTGCTGCAGCCCAAATGCATGACCTTACATTTTTTAACATTAAATCCCAGCTGCCAAATTCTAGACCATTCTTCAAGCTTAGCTAGATCCCTCCTCATGTTATCTACCCCTTCCTGGGTGTCTACTCTATTGCAGATTTTGATATCATCCGCAAAGAGGCAAACCTTACCTGAACGCCCTTCCGCTATATCACTAACCAAAGATGTTAAAAAGAATCGGACCAAGGATAGATCCCTGGGGCACACCACTGATAACATCCTTCTCCTCAGAGTGAGCTCCATTTACTTGTACTCTTTGTCGCCTCTCACACAACCAATTTCTAACCCAAGCAGTAACTTTAGGGTCCATCCCTAGGGTGCTCAGTTTGTTTATAAGTCGCCTGTGAGGAACAGTGTCAAAGGCTTTACTGAAATCTAAATACACCACATCTAGGGCTCTCCCTCGGTCCAACTCCCTGGTCACCCAGTCAAAGAAATCAATCAGATTTGTCTGACAAGACCTGCCTCTGGTGAATCCATGCTGCCTCGGATCCTGTAATCCGCTGGACTCCAGAAACCTCACTATTTTCTCTTTCAGCAGTGTTTCCAATAATTTACTCACCACCGAAGTTAAACTAACCGACCTGTAGTTTTCAACCACATCCTTACTTCCGCTTTTGTGTAAAGGCACCACATGAGAAGGTCGGTAAGACTATCTCCTGAATGAGATGGAAATCTGAGACAAACTTCGGTAGGAACTTGGGGTGGGTATGGAGGACCACCCTGTTCCCATAGAACCTGGTGTAGGGAGCCTGAGCCATGATGGCCTGGAGTTCGCTGACTCGCCGAGCCGAGGTCAGAGCCACCAGGAAGACAACCTTCCAGGAGAGGTGCTGAAGCAAGCATGTCGCCATCACCTCGAAGGGCAGCTGAGTAAGCTGCATGAGCACTATGTTCAGATTCCACCCCACTGGAGGAGGCCAGATGGAAGGCTTGGAAAGTAAGAGGCCCCGCATGAAGCGGCAGAGCAGGGGCTGCCCCATGAGCGCTTTACCCTCGATGGGGAGGTGGTTAGCAGAGATGGCGCTCAGGTATATCCTGACCGAGTTGGACTTCAGCCCCTCCTTCAAGAGATGGAGAAGGTACAGAAGAACACACCGGAGAGAGCAGGTGAACAGGTCGATCTGGAGCTCATAGCACCAGACTGAGAAATGCCGCCACTTAAAGGCACAGGCTCACCTCGTCGAGTCCTTCCTCGATGTGAGGAGGACCTCCTCGATCTCCCCCGGGAGGTGCAGTGGGTCTAAGGAGACCAGTTCAGCTGCCAGGCTGTAAGGGACAATGAGGCCAGATTCAGGTGGAGCACCCGTCCCTCCTCCTGCGTTAGCAGGCTCTGGGCGCAGCCTAGGGGGACTGGAGGCTCGGACTAGAGTCGGAGCAGAAGTGGGAACCAAGGCTGTCGAGGCCACGAAGGAGCCATGAGAATCATTGAAGCTCGCTCCCACTGGACCTTGTGGAGGAACTTCGCAATGAGAGGAGTGGGGAGGAAGGCGTAAAGAAGCCCGGAGGTCCAATTCAAGAGGAACACATCCAGGGCCACCCTGCTTGGGTGTGGAACCGGTCTGCAGAAGCGGGGAAGCTGAGTGTTAACCAGGTTGGCGAAGATGTCTATAGACAGAGTCCCCCACCGTTGGAATAGGAGGCTGGCCTCCTCCGGATCCAGGCACTACTTGTGTGGGCTGAGGATTCTGCTGAATTTGTCCGTGAGAACATTCTCCTGGCCCAGGAAATAGACTGCTCTGAGGGTCATGCCTCGGCAAATGGCAAAGGAACAAAGGAGGACCGATTCCTGGCAGAGGGGGCGGGAACCTGTTACCCCCTCCTTGTTTATGTAGAACATGGCTACCCTGTTGACGGTCTGCACGAGCACCGACTTTCCCCTCAGGTGGTACTCGAAGGCCCTCAGGGCCCACCGGACCGCCTGAAGCTCGAGCAGATTGATCTGCTGCTGAGATTCTTCGAGCGACCCACTGCCCCTGGGTGTGTAGTTCACCGCAATGGGCTTCCCAACCCAGCAGGGAGGCATCCGTCATCAGGACGAGCTCGTGCTGTGGGGCCTGGAAGGGCATTCCTCGAAGGCGGCTTCAGGGATCCTGCCACCAATCCAGGAAGCTGTAAAGACTGTGGGAGACCCAGACAGGGAAACAGAGGCAGCCGAAGACCTGGCTCCATTGTGCCCTGAGGCACCGCTGAGCTGTCCGCATGTGCATGCGGGCGTGGGGAACAACGTGGACGGTGGAGGCCATGTGCCCCAGAGGCGCAACATGGCTCGCGCCAGAATCCAAGCCCTGCCTTGGACCTTGGTTGCCAGGGCACGGAGACGATATGCAGGGTCCCAGGACAGGAAGGCGGTCGTCCGCTCCACACTGAGGAGTGCGCCAATGAACTCCAGGGTCTGCAACGGTTCGATGTGGGACTTGGAGTAATTGACCAGGAAACCAAGGTGTTCGAGGAGGAGGATCATGTGCGATGCCGCAAGGCAGGCTTCCCCGGCCGATGCCCCCGTGACGAGCCAGTCAACTAGGTAAGGGAAGATGGGTATGCCCTGCCACTGGAGGAAAGCGGCAGACGCGAACCCGAAGGGGAGCATTCTGTATTGGTAGTACTCTCCCTGTACCCTGAAGCGCAGGTACTGCCTGTGCTGGGAGTAGACCAGAATGAGGGTGTAAGCGTCCCTGAGGTCCAAGGAGCATAGCCAATCGCCCTGCTGGAGGAAGGGCAGCAGGACACCAAGTGATAGCATTTTGAACTTCTCCCACACCAGAAACTTGTTTAGGTTCCTGAGATCGAGGATGGGGCGTAGGCCCCCCGTCTTCTTCAGAACGAGGAAGTATTGGGAGAAGAACCCTCGACCTCGGAGATGCGGCGGTACCTCTTCGACCGCCCGCTGGTCGAGGAGGTTGGTCAGCTCCTGTTGTAAGCAAGCCTGGTGCGAGGGAAGCCTAGAAGGCTCCGCTGGGGAAAAGGGAGGAGGGAGCCTGTCCAGGAGAAGATGATACCCGTCCCCGATCATCCTGAGGACCCAGGTGTCCAACGTGATCGACGTCCATTGGGGGGTATGTGAAAAAGGACAGGCGTCCCCCCCACCAGCGGAGGAGCTGCCAGGAGGTGAGAAGCTAAGCCTTTGGCGTCAAAACCCCTGAGCAGGTTGGGGTGGCGCTGATGGTTAGGCTTTGGGCTCTTTAGGCTTGCAATGGCTGTGTGCTCCCCTCTTTCCCTGCATGCTGGTGGTTGGTGCGGGGGTGAGCGGGTAGGGTGGATATCCCCGTTAGGGGAGACCCTTCCTCTGGAAGAACGGTTTCTTTCTTTGCTGGTTCTTCCGCGGGAGAGAAGAGGTCTTACATGAGAGGCGGGTTCGTGTTATGAACTCCGTTTCAATTTTGGTGGCCTTATCCTCCATGGGCTTGCTGAACAGTTGTTCACCTAGACAGAGGTCATCCAAGAGCTTCTCCTGGACCCACTGCTCCAGGTCCGAAGACTGGAGCCATGCCTATTTGGTTTTCCTAAGAAAATTAAAAAAAAAACAAGAGGAGAAGGAAACATATTTGATTTTCCAAAGAAGTGGCTGCTCAAATAAAGGCAAAAAACACAGCTTTCGCAAAATTCAAAAGCTTGCAAACAGAAGAACACAGAAATGAATACAGGATCAAAGTCAAAGAGTCAAAAAGAGAAATAAGGATAGCAAAATCAAAGGCAGAGGAAAAGATGGCTAAAGATGTTAAGGGTGGCAACAAAACTTTCTTCAGGTATATTCGGGAAAGGAAGAAGATCAGAGTTGGAATTGCATGACTCAGAAGTGCTGGGAAAGGAGTCACGGAAAGTGACATAGAAAAAGCAAAGTTGCTAAACAAATACTTATGCTCTGTTTTGCTAAAGAAAATCTTGGAGATGGACCAGCTGTGACTCCCAAATATAAAAATGGGAATGAAGTAGATACCACACCATTCACAGAAGATGAGGTGTTGACACAACTTGCTAAACTGAAAGTGGACAAAGCCATGGGATCGGATGGGATACAACCCAGGATACTGAAAGAGCTCAGAGAGGTTCTTGCAGGGCCGTTAAAGGAAGTTTTCAACAGAACATTGGAAACAGGAGAGGTTCCTCAGGACTGGAGAATGGCTGATGTCATACCTCTACACAAAAGTGGTGACAAGGAAGAAGTGTCAAACTACAGGCCCGTGAGCCTTACCTCGGTGGCGGGACAAATAATGGAGGCGCTCCTGAAAGAGCGATTAGTGAACTTTCTCAAAACCAACAGGTTGCAAGATCCAAGGCAACATGGTTTTACTGAAGGACGGTCTTGCCAAACAAATCTGATTGAGTTCTTTGACTGGGTGACCAAGGAACTAGATCAGGGGCATGCGATGGATGTCATCTACCTGGATTTCAGCAAAGCCTTTGATACTGTTCCTTATAGGAGGCCTGTCAATAAACTCAGTAGCTTGGGGATGGGTCCCAAGATGGTAAACTGGATCAGAAAGGAAGGTGATTAGCGGGGTGCCTCAGGGTTCTGTCCTAGGCCTGGCACTGTTCAATGTATTTGTGAGTGATAGTGCTGAAGGACTGAATAGAAAAGTCTGTCTTTTTGCAGATGACAAAAATTTGCAACAGAGTGGACTCCCCCGAGGGAGTGCTTAACATGAGTAGGGATCTGCAAAAGCTGGAAGAATGGTCTGATGCTTGGCAATTAAGATTTAATGCGAAGAAGTGCAGTGTCATGCACTTGGGTAGCAGAAATCCAAGGGAAATGTATGTGTTAGGGGGCGAGAGGTTGGTGTGCACGGAGCAGGAGAAAGACCTTGGTGTGATTATTTCTGTAGATCTCAAGGTGGCAAAACAGTGCGACAAGGCGGTGGGCTGCATTCAAAGAGGAATTACCAGCAGAAAGGAAGAGGTACTTATGCCGCTGTAGAGGTCACTGGTGAGGCCTCACTTGGAATACTGTGTTCAGTTTTGGAGACCATATCTTGCAAAAGATGTAAAAAGACTGGGAACTGTTCAGAGGAAGGCAACCAAAATGATTTAGAGCCTGCGTAAGAAACCTTATGAGAAGAGACTTGAAGACCTAAATATGTACACTTTGGAGGAGAGGAGGGATAGGGGAGATATGATTCAGACCTTTAAATACTTAAAGAGGAATGATGAACAAACAAACCTCTTCCAAAGACAGGGAAGCTGCAAAACTAGAGGGCATAACATAAAGCTGCAAGGTGGAAAATTGAAAGGCAACGTCAGGAAATATTTTTTCACTGAAAGGGTGGTGGATGCTTGGAATGCTCTCACGATGGAAGTGGTGGGGGCAAACACGGTGACAGAATTCAAAACAGCATGGGACAAGCACAGCGGATCCCTTTAAAGCAACAGGATAAAAACAAAATAAACTGAACCATCTAACTTCTCAACAAATAGGGGTGTCCTACATGGAGTGGTGGGTCCACCCCTAAACAAAGACATGGGGAGGGGTGGCCCGCACAGAGCGACAGGTGCACCTACTCTTGCCGTATGCTGGGCAGACTGGATGGACCATGCTGGTCTTTATCTGCCATCATTTACTATGTTACTATGCCTGATGCCGTCGGCCACCACCTGGGTGGAGGACTCAAACCCATCATACGTGGCGCGGGAGAGGTACTTCGAGCAGTCTGCGACCGACCTCAAGAGGGTCTGGAACCTGAGAAGGTGTTCATCCCCAAAGACCTGTAGAAAAAACACTGAGCTCTTTGGCGAGGTTGCACAGGAATATGCCCATGTACAGTTGATAGACCTTAATGCGGCACGTCAGCATGGACCCCTGTTAGGCCTTGCGCCCAAGGACGTCGAGAGCTCTGGACTCCCTGCCCGGTGGGACCAAAGAATGTGACTTCGGGCTCTTTTGCTTCTGCAGCGCTGATTCCACTACCATGGAGGTGTGCGGAAGCTGAGTCTTCCGGAACCCCAGGCCGCGCTGGACCCTATACATGGCATTGAGGCGTTTGCTCACAATGGGGACCGAGGCAGGTGCCTCCCATATGCAGAGGAGCAGCAGGGACAGAATAGGAGGCAAGGGGACCGTAACAGACTCCCGAGGCGAGGACTCGAACTGTAAAATGTCGAGTTCCTCTGCCCTCGGTTCTTCCTCAGCCTGCGTGGACAGATTGAGGGCCTGCGCCATGTCCCGCACGAACACCAGAAAGGACGCTTCCTCGGGAGGCGAACGCCTCTGGGAGGTGGGTGGGGACAGGTCCGAAAGAAGGTCCCTGTGTGCGTGGGTCTCCGGGGAGGTATCCCCGTCTGACTCCCAGCCCGAGAGGTCCGAAAAGGAGTCCAAGTTAGGCTGGTCAACCTGTCCAGAAGCAGAGGTCTGCTTGGAACCGGAGGCATTGGCCTTGGAGGACTTCGCCCCCAAGGAACGGGACGGCGAGTGAGACCAGCGCCGAGGACCCTGTCAGACGGCTGCCTGGGTGAGAATCTTCAGTCTTGTCAAGTGCATATATCTATATGATTTGCAAGGTATTGTGGGCAATGTAGTTCATTCACACCAGACACAGCTGCTGACAATAATTTAGTTGTGCTCTTGGGTAAAGACAATAAGATTTTTATTTATGGGGTTATTTCTCCCAACACAGATATGCTTGGTAGCACATAAATTAGGTAACTTGCTTTCAGTGTTAACTTGGAAAAACAAAGTCAAAATCAGGAAAACAACAAATGAAATGCCACAAAGCAAGAAACAAACTGTTCTTTTCAGGTTAACTTCTGATTACTTCCCACATAGATACAGAAGTGATTCTCTCCTAGCTCACAAGCAATTAGGTAAGGCTTAATTGCTAGCAGTTATCCAGCTGAAACCCCTTTAGCTGGCTTGCTTTCTACTGTGTGGGTCAAATCCTGCTTCAGGAGCTTTTCTGAGTAGAATAAAGAACAAATTTGTATTTCTTTGTGATGGTTGCTGTACTTTATAACAGAAAGTTACCAACGGAGTTTAGATAGAGAGCAGTCCATATAAACAGGATCCTCATCTGCTATTATTCCCCCTTGTTCAACAAGCATGGGTTCAATATCATGGATTGGCACAGATGAATCTCTCAATGGAGCATTTTCAGGAGAATACTTGTTTCCCTGCTGTCTTTCAAGGTTATAGCTAGGGCATAGATCAGTGTTCATACCTTCCACTGCTGCTAGAGTTCCTCTCTATATAGCCTGGCCAGTATGTAGTCCAGTTCTTATGTCCAGCCTTCCAATCCAGATCCCTGGACACTGGATCTCTCTTCACATACCTTCTGGCACAGGTCTTAGGGTCCCTTCCACGTGCAGCCGTCTCCCTCACAGGTAGCCTCTGGTGATTCCTAGCTCTGCAGCACCATTCCTCTGGCTTTCCCCAGTCCAATGGTGTATGCTGGCCCTTGGAATACCTCCCAGTATACGTACTGCTTTGGACTCTTCTAGACCTCTCAAAGGCTTTTCTCTTCCTTCTTCCAAAGGGTCTCTTTCCCTCTCTGTCCGTCCGGTTTGGCTTCTGCTTCTGATGATCCTTCAGATGAAACTGATGATCAAGCTCAAGCTGATTCTCTGGATATCCAAGGTGATCATGAAGATGGTCATCTGTAGAATAAACTATACCTTTATTCTGCCTAGATGAGTGCTCTTCCTTAACACAGCACAGCTGTGCTAAATCAGGCCTTGCCCTTTGAGATGAGTGTTCCATCCTAGCACAGCGCAGCTGTGCTGAATCAAGCCCTGCCCTTTGCAATGAGTGCTTGGGGATTACCTCATAGCCCTTTTGATTGAACACACGTTTTCTCACTTCAGCTCCTCTCATGGCTGTTGGAAACCTGGTGCATTCTGGGACTGGTAGTCTTTTATGGAAAAATTCTGCTTTCTCATTTCTACCAGCACTGACAGGTTGCTTGTTCAGAGACACTTCACCTTTTCTATAGCCCCTTCCTGAGCTATGATAAGCTTCCTTATCACAACCCTCACGAGGCCCACGGCTCTCAGAGGATTCCAGAGCGGGTTTAGGTTGACCTCTCGGGGGAACCTCGGTCTCGAGATGTGGGCCAACCGTGCTGGGCAGAAGCGCCTGCTGGGCAGCTAAGAAGGCAGAAACGCTGCGCTCTAGTGCAAGCATTCGGGACTCACACACAGGCGTGGGTCCCTGCGACGCTGACACCGGGGTTACCGGGTCTGGCGTGGAAGAGGAGAGGGTGTCCTCACTGGGACGACCCTCAGGAGACCGGGTACCATCGCCGGAGGCCTCCATGTCTGTATGAGGTACCTTTCGAGGCCGCTCCTTATCCGACTCTTGGGAAGCCGGGGAGGGCTGAGCGACCGAGCGCGGGAACGTTCGCATTTATCCGGAGCCCCCGACAGCGACTGAGGTCGTCTTCTTCTTGCACATCTCCACCTCAGGGGACTCCTGATCAGAGTGCCGTCTTGAACATGGAACCACTGGGGGGGATCCAGTAAGCGGAGGAATGGCCGAGGATGCCACTGGGGATTCCGGGGCTGCCTTACAGAAAATGTCATCAGACTTCTGCTTACGACTTAGCAGGGCCTTGGCAGACATTTTCTTATAGAGAGAGCAGAGTGCTGGGCTATAGTTGGCCCCCAGACACCGGAGATAGCAGTCATGGGTGTCTGTGAGCGACATATTTTTGGAGCATCTGTCACATTTTTTAAAACCGGTGGCCATTGGGGCAAAAAGGGCCCCTGCTAGGTCGAAGACCCTCGAGGCCAGCAGTTGAAAAAGGGCGCGAAAAAGCCCGAGGAGAAAAAATTTTCCAAAAAAGCTGGAATAGAAGACGTCCCTTCACTCGGGGAAAAAAGAGAAAAGGGGAGGACGGGAGAGGACCGGTACTACCGGAAAAGAGAGGGTCAGAGGCCGAAAACACTTTTTTCGAGGGACGTGGATGTGCATCCGAAGGGCTCCGCAGAAAAAGGGAGACTGAGCAAGATGGCACCCTTGGACGGGAAGAAGACCATGCATGCGTGGCAGAAATCCCAAAGGCTTTCTTTGAAAGCTGGGGAATTGCTCCACGTGGGCTCCATCAGTGCCGATGTCACTCATAAGTGAAAACTGACTTCCTGCTTGTTCCTGGAAAATAACTAATATATATATATATATATATATATTTAGCAAATTTCTTATATCAGTTTAATGCTAGGTGCTGTAGAAATAACACAGAATTATGGGCAGGAATATTTAGATATGAAATTACACTATAATAAGCAATTGGGACAGAGCCCATATAACACAATAGATCACAGGAAATGCAACGTTCACTCTGATAAATCAAAGCATCTAATAAGGTTCTATAGAGCAACTAGAGTTTAGTGCAGTGGTTGATCTGAAAGTTCTGACAGCTCTGTGGATTTGTATAGTATAATAGAGGTTAAGTGATGAAAAATAGTACAACACTTAGTAGGATGTAGTGATACAGTATTTTACATTAATTATACATTACTTATATTGTATGGTCCAATTGACTGTTTTTAATAGAACCTTGGAGACAGAAGTTCTACAGGGCTGGAGAAGGGCTGATGTGGTATCTCTTCACAAAAGTGATAATAGGGAAGAAGTGGCAAACTACAGGTCAGTAAGCCTTATCCGGGTGGTGGGAAAAGTAATGGAGGCCCTTCTGAAAGAGAATAGTGGGCTTTCTCAAAATCAATAGGTTGCATGATCAGAGGCAACATGGTTTTACCAAAAGACAATCATACCAAACAAATCTGATTGAGTTCTTTGACTGGGTGACCAGAGAACTAGATCAAGGTGTGAAGGACTGTGATCTACCTAGATTTCAGCAAAGCCTTTGATACTGTTCCTCATAGGAGGATAATCAATAAACTGAACAGCCTCGGGATGGGTCCCAAAGTGGTGAACTGGATCAGAAACTGGTCGACTGGTGGGGGCGGAGCCTGGCTTTTGGTCAAGATGGACGTGTAAGAGCTGTGCTCCGGAGGGCAATAGTCAAGAATCCTGACTTCTGCAGTCTTTAATCAAACAGTTCCTACCTACTTTAATATCATTCGATCCCAGATATGTCAGGCCCCAAGCCGACGCGGCTGGATTACCAAGTATCTCAAGGTGCCAGCGCAAAGAGAACCAAAATGGAACCTCTCTCTCTTCACAAGAAGGCAGTCATCCGAGATTGTCCTGAGGCCCTGCAGGAACGTCTGGCTGAAATTCGGGCAAAGACTTGGTCAAATCTAATGGAGACTCGTTGTGCTAGTTGCAGGAAGATATCAACGCCTTGAAAGCTTCTTTGGAGTCAATTACGGCTCGTTTGGAGAAGGTAGAGAATGTGGTGGCATCGCATGAGGAGAGGCTCAAGGCTGTTGAGAAGCAGGCTAAGTTGATTCGTTCACTGCAAAGAGAGGTGGAAGACGGTAATCACCGCTCTCGGAGGAACAATATAAGAATACTGGGAGTTCCTGAGGGAGCAGAGGGCCCTGATATGGTGTCCTTTTTGCAGGCCATGATTCCGGGTGTGTTAAAGGTGAAGTTTGCCATGCCATTTGAGATCGAGCGCGCCCATCGAGTACCTACTTGGTCGGTGGCCGCGGGCAAGCGCCCACGCCCATTCATCTTGAAAGTCTTGCGTTTTCAACAAGTATCGCAAATAATGGGAGCAGCCAGAGCACTTTCAACTTTGGAATATCAGGGACACAAACTCCTGTTCTTCCCGGATTTCACAAAGGCGACGGTGGATTGGAGGAAAAGTTTTCTGGCACTACGTCCACGTTTATTGCAGCTGCTGGCCCGTTTTGGGCTGCTTTATCCTGCCTGCATGAAAGTCACGCTACATAACCAGACCAAGACTTTTGATGATCCAGGGGAGTTATATTCATTTTTTGGAAGATAAGGAGTCGGCGGTGATGCGGTGAAATGTATCTAGCAGTTTCTGTTTGCAAAAGTTCTACGGCGCTTGCTATCATTTATTTATTTACATTCTCTTATATACCGCGCTATTCTGCATCAGTGCGGTTTACATTGAACAAATTGAAATTACATTGAACAAGGCATTATAATTTGGAGATAACTATTTTACAGGGAACATGGGCTATGGAGGGTTAAGTGGCTTGCCCAAAACCACAAGGAGCACCCGTGGGACTAGAAACCTTAGTCTTGGGGAGCGTCTTCATCTGCCGTCCGGTTCCAGTGGAGGAGAGGAGGCTGGTTCTGTTGCTGGCGGCTCTGCGGGCACTAGGCTGACGTCACCTCCAGGTCCTGCTAAAAGCCCTTGCCTTGCTGTTCCCTTCGGGAGCGTCTTCATCTGCCGTCCGGTTCCAGTGGAGGAGAGGAGGCTGGTTCTGTTGCTGGCGGCTCTGCGGGCACTAGGCTGACGTCACCTCCAGGTCCTGCTAAAAGCCCTTGCCTTGCTGTTCCCTTCGGGAGCGTCTTCATCTGCCGTCCGGTTCCAGTGGAGGAGAGGAGGCTGGTTCTGTTGCTGGCGGCTCTGCGGGCACTCGGCTGACGTCACCTCCAGGTCCTGCTAAAAGCCCTTGCCTTGCTGTTCCCTTCGGGAGCGTCTTCATCTGCCGTCCGGTTCCAGTGGAGGAGAGGAGGCTGGTTCTGTTGCTGGCGGCTCTGCGGGCACTCGGCTGACGTCATCTCCAGGTCCCCTTATAACTCGATTTGTACGGCGCTAGCCGTCGGCGCGCGTTTTCGAAGGGGGTTGCACTGGCCCCTTGTGAGCCCCTTTGGAGCCGGTTTGGAGTTTATGGTGTAAGCTGAGGTGGGGTGTCATGCCAGGCGGCAAGCGCAAGAAGAAACCTCCGGCCGAGAATTCTCAAGTAGGGGCAATTGAGAAACATTTGGTCTCCACGCCGCGACCCGTCACCCCAGGTACTGTGCCTCTTATTCCTACCACAGATGGTGCGAGTTTAAGCTCTATTGAGCGTACCCCCCCGCTCCCCCCTGGTTTTCTCGAGTTGTCTGGGGAAGCCTCTCCTACTGTGGCTCTGCAATGTGAATTTCCTAAGGAGGTTTCCTGGAGTCGCCCTCCCCCTTCAGCTACCTTTCCGTCCGCTTCCACAATTTCCTTATCAGATGTTTGGATGGTTGTTTCTCGCACAGAACATATGTTGTCAGAGACTGTTCCTAAATTATGCCAATTTACAAGGGATTCTATTCAAAAATTTCAATCTCTAGATTCTCAGATTGGAGCCTGTGGCTCAACTCTGGCGAAACTGGAGCCTCAAATTACTAGGTTTACAGATTTTGCAGCAACTCATGCCAAGGATAGTTTTCTTTTGCATCAGAAACTGGAAAATCTGGAAAACCTAGCTCGTAAAATGAATTTGCGTCTGTTGAATTTTCCTATGTGCTCAATGTTGTCTCCTTTGGTACTCTTTAGGAAATATCTGAAGGATACACTCCTTTTCCCTCAGGCTGATTCTTGCTCAGTGATTAAATGCTATTACTTTTTTCCTAATGTCTCTTCCAGTCCTGAGGATAAAGAGGAGTTACCTACTTCAGAGAAAGGTGAATTTAATTTAACAGCTTTTCTAGAAGATACTCAGGATGTGATTACAAATAGGGCCACTTTAATGGTTACCCTATCCTCTGAAGAGGATAAGATTTCTATTTTGAAGTCTTACTTTAGGAGGAAGGAATTCCAGTTTTGTGGTGATAAGGTAATGTTATTTCCAGATGTTTCTTGTGCTACGCAACTTCGCAGAAAATCTTTTCTTGTGTTAAAACCTAGGGTACTGGCCTTGGAGGCCACATTCTTTTTAAAGTATCCTTGTAAATGCTGTATCTCATTACATTATGATAAATTTGTTTTCTTCACCTCATCTGATTTGGAGAAATGGCTTGCTGAGCGGGAAAAGGTTCGTAGTACATCATGACCAGTATAGGTAGGCGGTGTGGATACTCGCCCGGTAATAGTTGGCTACGGCCCTTGAGGTCTTGCCTTGTTTTCATAGTATAGTGTTTTCCTTTTTTTTCACTAGGACATTCCCCGAGACGTGGTCTGTTTTTTTGTATTTTTGCTATTATATGTTTTTTTCTTTTGTTTGATATATTGCTGTATTATGGGTTGTAATTGTAATATTATGACTATGTAAAAGGTATCTTTATAAATAAAAGTTAAAAAAAAAAAAAGAAACCTTAGTCTTTCCGGCCCAAGGTTGCTGTCCTCTAGTGGGATTTGAACCCCCGACCTTCCGGCCTGAAGTACCTTGCCCCAACCACTAGGCCACTCCTCCACTCCTGGGCGTTTGACTGGTCTGAGGTCGTGTAGTGACGACTTATCCATGCAGAAGCGACATTAAATCTGCAGTATTGCTATACACTGATATTTATTTTGCCTGTTTTGAAGGAGCTCCAAGGTATTATCCTGGTCAAGATGTTTCTCTCTTTCTTCTTTTGTGTTTTTATGTTGTCTGTGATGTCAATGGCGGTTGAGAGAGTGACGGGGCTTGGAAGAGCGGGGTGGCCCTTATTTACTAGGTAGGTGCCTTCTAGGTTATAAACGGATTCGACAGGGGCCGCCCAGCCATACAGTTCTGGTGTTTTGGGTTATGGGGTCACTGTCTCTACTCTTGTTGCTGGTGGTGGGCAAGATGCGATACTTTAAGTGACAAAGAAGTGGGAATGTTATAGGTTACTTTGCCCTCTGTGCTGTCTTGTCCTGGTGGGCTCACCCGCTAAGTTTTGTATGTTTTATAGCCCCCCCTGGATTTGGTGGTTTGTTTTTCAGACGTATGTGTTCTTACTGTGAGCGATCAGGCACAGGGGTTAGAGCTAAACTCTGGCTCTTTTTTTTAGGCTTTCTTTTCTGGACTATAGGTGCAGCTACCACTCTGAGGGCGTTTAAGGTGGTGTTCTACAATGTAAAACTATATGCTACAATTGGTATGTTTCTGCAACATTTGACTGTCAATCTGTGCTATATTGTCTTCCTTTAAGATACTGTAGTTTCACTGTTAACAATCCCATTAAGAGGAAAAAGATTCTTCTGTATGGTCGTAAAGAAAGTGTTGACATCTTACTGTTACAGGAGACACACTTGAATGTGAAGAAGTCGTTAAAACTAGATATAAAACCCTTTTCTCTAGTGGCCTTCTCAGCTGCCAATCATAAGAAAAATGGAGTAGCCATTTTAGTGAGGAAAGCTTTATCCCCCATGATTATACAAACTAGGTCTGATACTGATGGGCGGTGGACAATGGCTGTCATCAAAAGTGGATCCACTGAAAGGGCCTTAAATAATATTTATGCTCCTAATATTGATTGCCCTACTTTCTTTTGCTCCATTGCGGCCTTGGCGCAGGTGGTGTCCAGATATCAGACTATTGTGGGGGGAGACTTCAACCTCGTGCTAGACCCCTTGATAGACAGGAGTCCAGTGAGAACCATTAGGGTTCCCAAGGCTCACCCAGTTCTTGTATCTTTAATGCAGGAATTAGGCCTGATAGACATATGGTGGTTCCAGCACCCTATGGACAAAGAATTTACTTTCTTTTCTCCTCCTCATAGCTCATTATCACGTATAGACTTTTTTCTAGTCTCCAAGTGACTCTGTTCTAGAATCAGTGAGTCCAATATCCATGTGGCTCACATCACTGATCATTCGGCAATCTCACTCACCCTATTTGACTTAACGAGCTATCAATCTCACTCATGTTGGCAATTTGATAGGACTTTTCTTGGCAGTCAGGAATTCCGTGAGACCATTCTGGTGGCTATAGAGGAATATTTTCAATTTAATTTACCTCAAGACTCCTCGGGATGGGCGTGGTGGGAAGGTTTTAAAGCTAGTATGCGGGCCACCATTACCAGTTTTGCTATACGGCAGGCCAAACAGCGTAAAGCAGAACTTGGTGCACTAGACAAGCAGATTAAAGCGGGAGAACACATTTTAGGCCAGAAAACTGACCCCAATATTCTGATAAGATTACAGCGCCTTAGATTTAGATATAATTCGATTTTGACCATTGAGGCTTCACAGAATATGCAAGGGCAGAAAGGGCGATACTACTTGGAAGGTAACAGAGCTGGACGGTTGCTAGCTAACTCGTTAAAGGGTCATAAGGAAGCTTCTCGCATTACAGCTTTAAGGGATCCTCAGGTGCAACATTTGATTGTCAAGGACCCTGACATTGCAGAGACCTTTTGCCAATTTTACACTCAGTTCTACTCCCCAGAGATAGATTTCTCTGAGAAGGAGTTTGATAGACTACTGACTAATATTCAGAGGCCGGTGTTAGATCAAGAAACTGCTGCGGTACTAGAAAAGCAGATCACAGTCATGGAAATTATCCAGGCTATTGACTCAATGCAAGTGGGCAAGGCTACAGGACCAGACAGCCTTCCGGTTGAATTCTATAAAACCTTTTTCCAAAACCTTAGGGCCATACCTTCAACAATATTACAGACTTCTTTTAGACAATGAGGCACAGACTGGAGCATTCGCCTCTGCAAACATTGTTCTTGAAAAACCTGGGAGGGACCCTCAGTTCGTCAGTAACTATCGGCCAATTTTGTTGTTAAACGTAGATTATAAAATCTTTGTGGCCATCTTAGCTGGTCGTCTCTCCAAACTGATCCCTTCTTTGATTCATCTGGACCAATGTGGCTTTACTGAGGGACGCTCCACAGCCAATAATGCCAGAGTGCTTTGTCACGTTTTGGAAGGTGCGGAGGCAACAGAGGGCCCTCTTGTGGGACTCTAGCTAGACGCAGAGAAAGTGTTTGATTGGCTGAAGTGGCCTTTCATGTTTGCTGTTCTGAAGTGGTTTGGATTTGGTGAGGGTTTCTGCAACCTAATCAAATTTATGTATGCGAGACCAAGTGTAAAACTTTCTGTGAATGCGACTCAGTCTAGAGCAGAGGTTCTCAACCTGTGGGTCGCGACCCCCATGGGGGTCGCCTCAGGATTTACTGGTGGTCACACATTGCTTCCGCTGCCGAGTCCACTTCTCGGCAGCAGCAGATTACCACATCGGAGCCCCGATCGGCAGTCTACAAAGGAGCGGGTGAGCTCAGCTCCTACCCGATCCTCCTGAGCAGGCTGATTGCAGGCCCTACGGGACATTTAAACTCTGCAGCAGCTTCCCCCCGCCCACATCGGAGCCCCGATCAGCGGTCTATAATGGAGCAGGTGAGCTCAGCTCCTCCCCGATCCTCCGGAGCAGGCCGATCGCAGACCAAAGACCAAACAGGGCCTAGGAAGTGCATTTTAAATTGTAAGCGCCATCGGGTGCAAAGACAGACCACCAGACCAGCCCAGTTACCCCGATTGGTGTTGGGTGAGTGAGAGGGAAGCCAAGCTCCTCGCCAAACAGCACACCCATGGCCAATCCAGAGGCTTCAAAGGGCTTTACTTTTACCAGCGGCAGCGGGTGCAATTGGAAGACCAGCCTGCCCTCTGATCGGCATATTGCAGCTGAGAATGTCCTAACTTATATGTTTCCTAGAGTATTTCAAAACATATGCTCGAGGGGCTGTCAGCGTTGCCCCATGTTCTAGTTTTGAAAGCTTCTCTTTTAAACATTACTGCAGCGAGTTAGTCCCACCTCCAGTTATAGTGGAACCCTTTTTGAAAGAGGCTCTCCCTTTCTCAAAATGTTGCTAGGTTTCTAAGACATCTAAATCCCTCTTCTTTGCACCATCTCATTCGTGTATGGAGACTTCAGGAACTCCAGCTGCTTCATGGGTCCTTCACATGAACAGTTTCCTATATCATTGGTACCCACCCATATGTAAATGGCAATCAGCTAGCTTCTCTCTAGCACTGTCTAAAATTTGGTTTAGAAAATATAGCTACCTGCCTATAAAAAAGGGGAGGTATTTATACAAATTATCACATAACATTTGGGTAACATTGAATGATCCCAGAAAAATCACAATGAGCAAGGAATTACATAAAGAAATTAAACAAATAATTTTAGTCCACAAATGGGGACAAGGAAAAAAAATTACAAAGAAAAGAAAAAGAGAAACCTAAGAGGCAGGTAGGGGGATAAGCAGCTGCGGTTGGCTGGGGACCTCACAGCTTCACTATCTCCTCCTTGGAACAGAAACTAAGGAGAAAAATCAGGAAATATTCACAATTTTGAACCCAAAAACTCACATTAGTATTCCTGCAAAACAAGCACAATACAATACACCCTGGTCTGATTCCAGAGCAAAAGATACAATCAGGGTAGTTCAGCCAGTGATCTCCAAATGAACTCTAGGAACTCAGTCAAGTCCACATCCCCTGACTATAACCCGCCCTGATCACTCCTGGGAAGTGCGGGTTATAGTTAGGGGATGTGCCCTACCCCTACCTGCCTCTTGGGTTTCTCTTTTTCTTATCTGTATAATTTTTTTCCTTTTTCTTGTCCCCATTTGTGGACTAAAATTATTTGTTTAATTTCTTTGCAATATTGAACGAATTAAATTTATCACTGAAAGGACCAAACGCAACGTGCTTAGATTTGTCCAAAAAGATCCAAGTGTTTCAAATGAAACTTCGACTTTGGCAGAAAATGTTAGGTGAAATAGAACGTACAGGTTGCTCAACTTATCCGCTTTCTTTGAAGAAAACGAGATGAACTTGACACAAGAAATGGAATTATAATTTCTGTCAAACAGCACTTAGAAATGCTGGAAGAAGAAATTTCAGCGTATTTTCCAAATTTACCTGGCACACCATTTGCACTTGCCAGAAGTCCATTCACAGTTAAAGTTGAGGATGTTCCTGAGATTGCACAAGAAGAGTTCATTGAACTCATTACTAGCGATGCAGCGAAAAATGATTTTTCTTCAATGTCAGTAATTAAATTCTGGATCAAGTATTTTCAATTCTATCCTGGACTATCTGAGATTGTGTTGTGTCTACTTCTTCCATTTTCAACAACATATCTGTGTGAAACCGGCTTCTCAAGCTTGCTGCTTATCAAGAGTAAATACCGAAATAGACTTGCTGCAGAAGATGATCTTTGTTGTGCTCTCGCAAAGAGTGAGCCAAGAATTTCACATCTGGCGAAAAGGAAGCACGCACAACCTTCACATTGATAGCATAGGCCTACTTTTTAGGTTTGACAATGCTAACATTTTTGCCCTTCGTCAGTCTTTTTGAATAAAGCATACTAAAACCGTTGACTACAAAATCATAATAATTTTGAAATCAAATATTGTTACTTGTTACTGTGATTAATTATTGTGGTTTAAATAAGTAAATTTTTAAAATAAAAACATATTTCAAAGGCCTATAATATATTAATAATTCAACAAATGATTACAGTGACAATGCGTTAACGGTAAAGGAAGAGAGACACATTTGATTTTATCTTTGGGGGTCATCACAAGTTGACCAATGGTAAAAGGGGTCACGGTACAAAAAAGGTTGAGAACCACTGGTCTAGAGAATTTCTTCTAGGGCGTGGTACCCGTCAGAGTTGTCCTCTTTCTCCCATTCTTTTCAATCTGGCCTTGGAACCTTTGGCGCTATTGATAAGGCAAAGCCTTGCGGGGTTAAGGGCGTCTCTATTGCTGGCATGGAAATTAAACTATCTGCATATGCTGATGATTTGCTGCTATTCACCACGACTAGCTCTATACCGGTTATTTTAGAATTGATAGATAAGTACTCAGGATTGTCTGGCTATAAAATTAATTAGTCAAAATCTGTTGCATTTCCCTTAAACTCAAGAGTGTGTAGGGTGGATCTGGAGGATTTTCCTTTTGTGTAGGAGCCTAAGATGGTGAAATATTTGGGAGTTCACTATTGCTACCCACTTAGTGCAACCCTACAGTACAATGAAGAGATCATCCTGTCTACGGTTCGTAATATAACAGCAAAGTGGTCGCCGGTCTCTCTCTCTTGGTGGGGTCGTCTTGAAGCTATAAAAATGACTATCACCCCTAAAGTGAATTATGTGCTAGAAATGCTACCAGTCTTTCTTACAAGAAAAATTTATCGTCAAATTGAAAGGATTCTGGTTCAGTTCCTATGGAAAAATAAACCACCTAGAATTGCTCTTAGGAAACGCAAATCTAAAAAAGAAGAGGGGGGGGGGTGAATTTCCCTGACTTTCAGGCCTATCATTGTGCTTTTTTGTTAAAGCAAGGTTTGCAATGGGTGGAGGGGGGCCGTAGGTTTACGTTCAGTATGGCTTGGAGGAGTGGCCTAGTGGTTGGGGCAAGGTACTTCGGGCCGGAAGGTCGGGGGTTCAAATCCCACTAGAGGACAGCAACCTTGGGCCGGAAGGACTGGGGTTTCTAGTCCCACAGGTGCTCCTTGTGGTCTTGGGCAAGCCACTTAACCCTCCATAGCCCATGTTCCCTGTAAAATAGTTCTCTGTGTGCTGTGCTTTCCTGTCTAATCAATGTGTTTATACCTCAAAATTTCCTGTCATGATTTGACAATTTCCAATCTGTAATCAAACCGCTGCTGATCGCTGGAAGTAGCGGTATACAAAATGTATACTAAATAAATAAATAAAATAAATAAATGGCTTGACCTAGGAGAGAGATTAAGTGCTCCTTTCCCCTTAAATCTTCTTCCTGGCATGGTGTCTTTAAAGAAGTTGAAGTCTCATAGGGTTATGTCAGACATTCAGAAGGCTTTTCAACAGTTAGCAAATGCAATTCCTAAGGAGGATTGTCTATCAAAACTAATACCCATCTGGCACAGTCCTTTTTTTTTAATTAATCAAGATTCGTTCGCATGGCAACAATGGTTTAGCAGGGGCATTTGGAGTGTTGGCCAACTGATAATGGATGGCAAGTGGAAACCTTTTGCTTCTCTACAAAGTGAATTTGATTTGCCTAAATCCCTTTACTTTCAGTGGATCCAGCTGAGACAATGTATAGAGAAATCCCATTTGGATATTGTATCATTGTCTGACGAGTGGGGGTTGTTGAGTAAGATAGGTTCAGCGCATATGGCCTCTGGGGTGGCTTCTCACTACTATAAACTGGTTGTTCAGAACAACAGTTCTCAGGCCATTGGTGTTCAACGAATCTGGGAACATGACACTGAGGAAATTCTTTCTCCAGAAACTTGGACAAAATTCTGGAGTAAGACAAACGGGGTTTCTCAGTCTGCCTCTATTTCACAAGCTTTGTACTTCTTTGCGCACAGAGCTCACTTTACTCTGGTAAAGGTTGCTAAATGGGATAAGGCAGCTGGGAATGAATGTTGGTCTTGTCGGGGAGATGTCGGCACTTTGAGGCATGTGGTGTATGATTGCCCTAACATTCAGTCTTATTGGGTTTCAATATGGAATAGCATTCAAGAGGTGTTGGGATTCAGGGCCACTCTCTCCTGGTCTGTGGTTGTTTTTCGATCAGCAATTGGCATCTCGTCGCTACAGAGGGATTGTCAGTTTTTATTTGAATTCATGTTGGGAGTGGCCCTACATCTCATTATTTCTAACTGGAACAAATGGTGAAACCGCTTGTGTTTATTCTGCAAATATGAGCAAATGCCACGGTGTGGTAGAACTCTTATGCCTTCCACTTTGCTTAAGTGGAAACCCCTTCAGAATTACATCTCCAAAGCACGATATGATACACAATAAGGGGTTATTAGTCAAATCTTCTCATTTGTATGTAGTGGAGTGCTTGGATGTTTCATAGCCCTTGTAGGCCTCTTAGACCTTCAGCTGTTTTTTTCTTTCTATATAGTCCTTGATGATCGCATGATGATTGGAGGGACAGGATGGGATAGGCTGTGAATAGCCTTTTTATTTTTGTTTTGTGTTAAAGAGAAGTATTTTGTATTTTGTTTTAATTGTAATTTGATATTTTTTCTTTGTATTTTGTTGGAAAATATAAATAAAGAAGTTAAAAAAAATAAATTGGTCAACTGACAGACAACAGAAGGTGATGGTAAACAGGTGAAAGGAAGGTGATTAGTGGCGTGCCCCAGGGATCGGTCCTGTGACCGGTATTATTCAATCTATTTGTGAGTGATATTGCTGAAGGATTGAATGGAAAAGTCTGCCTTTTTGCAGATGACACGACAATTTGCAACAGAGTGGACTCCCCTGAGGGAGTGGATAACATGAGGAAAGATCTACAAAAGCTGGAAAAATGGCCTAATGCTTTGCAGTTAAGATTTAATGTGACGAAGTGCAGTGTCATGCACTTGGGATGCAAAAATCCAAGGAAATTGTATGCAAGAGGTGCGAGACGTTAGTGTGCAAGGACCAGGAGAAGGACCTCGGAGTGATTGTTTCTGAGGAATTCAAGGTGGCGAAACAATATGTAAAGGTGGTAGCCAAAGTCAGAAAGATGTTAGGTTGCATACAAAGAGGAATTACCAGCAGAAAGGAGGAGGTACTAATGTCTGTACAAGTTGCTGATGAGGCCTCACTTGGAATATTGTGTTGAGCTTTGGAGACCATATCTCGCAAAGGATATAAAAAGATTGGAAACGGTTCAGAGGAAGGCAACCAAAATGATTTGGTGCCTGTGCCAGAAGACGTATAAGAAGAGACTTGAAGACCTAAATATGTATACTCTAGAGGAGAGGAGGAACGGGGAGATATGATACAGACCTTTAAATACTTAAAGAGTATTAATGAACAAACAAACCTTTTTCAAAGATGGGGAAGCTGCAATACTAGAGGGCATAACATGAACTGAAAGGCAATGTCAGGAAAGCATAGTTACTCACCTGTAATAGGTGTTCTCTGGGGACAGCAGGAATCAGTCCTCACATATGGGTGACAATGGCACCGAGGGAGCCCTCACGGAAGCATCCCCCCAGTTTTCAAAGAAAGCCTTGGGGAGATGCTACCATGCATGCGTGGTCTCCTCCTCGCTCAAAGGTGCCATCTTGCTCAGTCAGATGACATAGCTAAAAGACGGCAAAATAAAAGATGGTAAAGGAGCAACTCCAAGGGGAGGAGGGAGGGTTGTGAGGACTGATTTATGCTGTCCCCGGAGAATCTCTCTTACAGGTGAGTAACTACGCTTTCTCTGGGAACAAGCAGGAAGTCAGTCCTCACATATGGGACTCCCCAGCTACAGGCTACCGAAAGCCCATAGCAAAAAACACAGACTCCCTCACAGGAAGCCGCAAGCAGCAGCAATTAAGTCCGTGTCCACAGACCTTAGTAGGACCTCTGTGTCCGATGAGAACCAGCACTCCAGTAGCGTGAACACAAAGGGTCGGAAGGTAGGAGTTGCCTAAACCTCAAAAAGATTATGGAGCAGACTGGCCAAAGGCACTGTCCTGTCAGGACTCTCATTCCAGGCAGTAATGGGCTGCGAAGGTATGGACTGAAGACCAGGTGACGGACTGGCAGATATCCACCACTGGGATGGAACTCAGATTTGCCACTGAGGCCACCATGGCCCTGACATGGTGCGCCGTGACATGGCCTTCCAGCAGGAGCCCTGCCTGCAGATAGGTGAGGGAGATAAAATCTGCCACCCAGGTGGACAGCATACACTTGGTCACCGCCTCCCCTAGCCTACTGGGGTCATATGAGACGAAAAGCTGAGCAGCTTTGCGGTGGCCCTGAGTGTGTTGGATATAGAAGGACAAAGCCCTCTTACAGTAAAAGATGTGAAGGACTGTCTCCACCCGACTGGAGTGAGGTCTCGGAAAGAAGGTAGGAAGTACCACTTCCTGGTTGAGATGGAAGGATGATACCACCTTCGGAAGAAATTTAGGGTGCATGCGGAGCACCACCCTGTTTTTGTACAACCTGGTATAAGGCGCTTCTGCCACTAAGGACTGAAGCTCGCTAACTCTGTGAGCGGAAGTGAGTGAAACCAGGAACACCATCTTCCATGAGAGGTATCATAGGTGGCAAGTAGCCAGAGGCTCAAAGGGCGGGCCAGTGAGTTGCCCCGATACCACATTAAGGTCCCATTCGCTCGCTAGAGGGTGAACCGGTGGCTTTGATAAGAGCAGACCCCTAAGAAAGCAGGTCACTAGCAGCTGGACTGAGTGGGGCTTGCCATCCATCGGGTGGTGGTAGGCCGTCAGGGCCCTGAGATGCACCCGGATGATTTAAGCCCGGATTGCGAGAGGTGGAGAAGGTACTGTAAGAGTAGTTACTCACCTGTAACAGGTGTTCTCCAGGAGCAGCAGGAATCAGTCCTCACATATGGGTGACATCGACGTCGATGGAGCCCTTGCGGAGCATTTCCCCAGCTTTCCATGAAAGCCTTTCGGAATGCAGGCATGCATGCGCAGTTCCCTTCCCGCCTAAAGGTGCCAGCTTGCTCAGTCAAATGACATAGCTACAAACAGCACACAAAAATGTATAAATAAACTATGTACAACTGCAACTCCCAGGGGAGGGGGGAGGGTTGTGAGGACTGATTCCTGCTGCTCCTCGAGAACACCTGTTACAGGTGAGTAACTACTCTTTCTCCAGGACCAAGCAGGAAGTCAGTCCTCACATATGGGTGACTCCCTAGCTCTGGGCTACCAGGGAACCCAGGCTGAACAAGAGAATTCCCTCTAGTCCCAGCATCAACGAAAGGCTTTTCACTGACAGAACCTCCACCGGTAGCCCAGCGGAGGGCTGGAGTTGCCTAAACCTCAAAGAGATTCCGGAGTACTGCCTGGCCAAAAGCACTGTCCCTACGGGACTCCCTCTCCAAACAGTAATGGGCCGCAAACGTCTGGCCTGAGGACCAAGTTGCAGCCCTGCAGATGTCCACCAACGGTACAGAGCGGAGGTGAGCCACTGAGGCAGCCATTGCCCTGACACGATGGGCCGTGACCCGACCCTGCAAAGGAAGGTCAGCCGCCCTGTAAGCCCAGGTGATACAGTCAGCTACCCAGGTGGACAAGGCACGCTTGGACACAGCTAACCCCAAATTATTAGGGTCAAAAGATATGAAGAGCTGAGTAGCCCTTCTATGCCCCTGCGTACGATCCAGGTAGAAGGATAAGGCCCTCCTACAGTCCAGGGTATGCAGAACTGCTTCAGCCTGGCTTGCATGAGGCCTAGGGAAGAATGTTGGAAGAACCACCTCCTGGTTAAGGTGGAAAGAGGAGACAACTTTAGGGAGGAACTTTGGATGAGTCCTCAGGACTACCCTGTTCCTATAGAAGCGGGTGTAAGGCCTGTCACAGACCAGGGCCTGAAGCTCACTCACTCACCTGGCCGAGGTTAGGGCTATCAAGAAGAGTGACTTCCATGACAGGAAGCGTAGAGGGCAAGTAGCTATCGGCTCAAAAGGTGGGCGAGTCAGTTGCTGCAAGACCACATTCAACTCCCACTCAGGAGCAGGAGGATGGATTGGAGGCTTGAGCAAGAGAAAGCCTCTGAGAAACCGGGACACCAAGGGGTGAACCGACAGAGAATGTCCTTCCACCAGTGAGTGGTGAGGTGGACCCGAACAGAATTGGACTTAAGTCCCTGATTTGATAAGTGCAGTAAGTACTGAAGCACTACTGGTACAGTACAGGAGAAAGGATCTTCTGTACGTAGCTGACACCACACAGAAAATCTTTTCCATTTCAGAGCATAGGTTTTCCTAGTGGACTGTTTCCTAGAGGCTAGGACAACCTCCTCAACTTCCTGAGGTAGGCCCCAGGGAGCCAAAACTACCCTTGCAGCCTCCAGGCCATCAAATTGAGAGCTTTGAGATTGGGGTGCAGAAGGGAACCCTGACCCTGAGAAAGAAGATCGGGTTGCAACCCCAGAGGCAGTGGAGGATCCACCGCCAGCTGAAGCAGAAGTGGGAACCAAGGCTGTCTCGGCCATCTGGGAGCTACCAGCAGGACCGAGGCCTTGTCCTGAAGAATCTTGAACAGGGTCCGGGCCACCAAGGGCGTGGGAGGAAACGCATACAGGAGGCCGAGAGACCATGGAATCAGAAAAGCATCTGCTGCTATCCGCAGAGGATGCGGTTGTCTGGAGCAGAACTTTGGCAGCTGTTTGTTCAGTGGACTGGCAAACAGATCTATGGATGGAAGTCCCCATTTCAGGAAAATCTTCTGAACCACCAAAGGATGGAGCTGCCACTCGTGGGGCTGTAGAATCCTGCTCAACCCGTCGGCCAGGTAGTTTTCCTGGCCAGGGAGATACACAGCCTTGAGGAGCATGTTGTACCTGAGAGCAAACAAACAAAGGTCCGGTGCCTCCTGACAAAGGAGCCTGGACCCAGTTCCGCCCTGCTTGTTCACACAGAACATGGCTACCTGGTTGTCTGTTTGAACTAGGACAGACTGATGAGCCAGGGTTGTAGAGAAAGTTTTGAGGGCTAACCGAATAGCCCTGAGTTCCAATAGATTGATTTGTTGTGCGGCTTCCCAGGGAGACCACAGGACCTGGGTGCACTTGCCTAGACAATGAGCTCCCCAGCCCTACAGGGAGGCGTCCGTGGTCAATACCACTGTGAACCCAGGAATCTGAAAAGGCACCCCTTGCAGCAGATAGGGTGGGTGCAGCCACCAGCTGAGGGAGTTCAGAAATTGTTTGGACACCCTTATCCTGTCTCTGAGGCTGCCTGTAGCCTGTGACCACTGAGTCCGAAGGCACCACTGTGCAGGCCTCATATGGAGCCTGGCATTGGGGGTCACATGTACTGTTGAAGCCATGTGGCCAAGAAGCCTCAGGCAGAGTCTGGCGGAGACCAGTGACCTGCTGAGAAACTGGCTTGCCAAGTTTATCAGTCTTTGGGCTCTGTCTTCTGGCAAGAATGCCCTTGCCAGCAGAGAGTCCAACCTTGCCCCTATGAACTCCAAGTTCTGGGAGGGGAGCAAAGTGGACTTTGCGAAGTTTATTACAAACCCAGGCTTTGAAGAAGAGCAATAGTTCTGAGGGTGGCTTGACGGGCCTCCTGGCATGTCTAACCCCTGATGAGCCAGTCGTCCAGATAGGGGAAGACAAAGATTCCCTGATTTCTCAGGTAGGCCGCCACCACTGCCAGGTATTTGGTAAAGACCCTGGGAGCAGAGGTGAGGCCAAAAGGCAGTACTCTGTACTGATAATGGTTTCCTCCCACAATGAACCTGAGGTACTTTCTGTGGTCTGGATGAATGATGATGTGAGTGTACGCATCCTTTAGATCTAAGGAGCATAGACAATCTCCCTGTTGGAGGTAGGGCAGAAGCGTTCCAAGAGTAAGCATCTTGAACTTTTCCTTCTCTAGGAATTTGTTGAGATTTCTGAGGTCTAGAATAGGCCGAAGGCCACCGGTTCTTTTGGGTACCAGGAAATACCTGGAGTAGAACCCTTGACCTTGTAAGTGTGGAGGCACAGGATCCACTGCCCTGTCCACTAACAGACCTTGGAGATCCTGAAGGAGAAGATCTGTGTGCAGGGGAGGCCTTGGAGGTTCCCCTGGAAAGTATGGAGGAGGCAGCTGTTGGAAGTGTAGCAGATAGCCCTTGTGGACTATGCTTAACACCCAACTGTCTCCAGTGATGAGTGGCCACTTGTGGGCAAACAGGGCGAGGTGACCTCCTGTGCAGGGTTGGGAGAGCAGGGATGGAGAGGCTATGCTTAAGGAGTCAAAAACCCCCACCCTGCTGAGTGGGAGCAGGGGCCGGAGGCTTGGGGGTCCTCTGCCTACGGGGCCCATTACCCTGCCCCTTGGCTTGCTGACCCTGAGGGGCAGCTTGGGCGGCCTGGTACTGTGGGTACTGTTTGTAGGCAGTGCCCTTCCTCGGGTAAAAGGGCTTTTTACCCGAGCCCTTCTTTTTGTGAGAAGGGGCAGAAGTCTTCCTAGATAGCCTTGTCCTCGTGAGGTGCTCGGTTTCGAGCTGTGCGGCCATCTCGGTCATGGGATATCGACCAACTTGTCCTGAACCCATGGCTTGAGGTCCGATGACTGCAGCCATGCCTGGTGTCGAGCCGCGATGCCTCAAAGTCATCGTAGGCAGCGCGGGACATAAACTTGGAGCATTCCCGAATCCCCGAGGACAAGGACTTGAACCTCTGCAAGGGTTCCCCGGAGAGACCAGCAGAGAACCCGGCCAACTCCTTGGCCAGGTCTCGCATGTACATGCCCATGTACAGCTGGTAAGACTGGACACGGCAAGCAAGCATCGAGCCCTGGAAGCACTTTCTACCAAAACCATCGAGGTTCCGGGCCTCCCTGCCAGGGGGCACCGCGTAGTGCATCTTCTGACTTTTCAGGCGATGCATGGTCGATTCCACCATCATAGAATGGTGCGGTAGCTGTGCCTTCTGAAAGCCAGAGCTCTTCCGGAGTCGATATTTTGAATCGACCCGCTTGCTTAGAACCGGTGCCGAGGCCAGTGCCTCCCACATCTGGAAGAGAAGCCGTTCCAGCATCGGAGGAACCGAAACAGTAAAGGCCTTCTTCGGAGGAGAGTCATACTGTAGGGCCTCGAGCTCCTCGGCTCCTCCTCGGGATCCGCAGGGATAGCCAATGCAGTGGCCATATCCCGGACGAACTCCGAGAACCGGGTATCCTCCGGGGGGGGATCTACTCCGGGGCTCAGACTGCGGTGCGTCCGACGGGACGCACCGAGTCCGGAAGGTGTCGGGGGACTCGTCCAATGAGGAATCGGGGTCTGACCGTGCGGGGCCTGCGAGCACCCGCCCCGACGCCGAAGGCACCGGCGTCAACGCCCTTGGTCCCGAACGGGAGGTCGAGGGAGACCGCGACTGAGGTCGACCTCGAGCCTTCATGGTCTCAAGTATCGGCTCGGTCTCCGGGATCGACTTCGATGTCCCAGTGGTCGGGGCAGATGCGCCAGACAGGCTGGCCATCAGTGCCCGCTGCTGTTCCATGAAGGCAGACAATCTGCTCTCCAAGGCTGTCAGCCTGAGACCCAGCTCAGGAGACTCAGCAGCCCCCGACTAAGGCCCCGGCAACGCCGGGCCCGACGTCGGCTCTCTAGGAGGAGATTCCACGAGGACTACAGGACTTACGTGTCCAGCAGACTCCGGCTCCACTCGAGGTACTTTGGGAGGCTTCTCCTGTTCCACGGGCCCGGGGCGACGGTCGGGGGTCTGAGACCTAGCTCTCGAGGAGCCAGGGACCTCTTCAGACGACGCCCTCGCAAGCTGCTTCTTCCTCTTTCGTTTTCGGTCAGGGGACCCCCTGTCCGAGGAGCCCCAACGGTGCTCGGAATCCGATTCCCGAGATGTCGAGGCCTCAGTCAAGGTCCGGGCCCGGCTGGAGGCCGAGTCAGAGAAAAGCCTTTCCTTTTGGTGCTGACGACTTCGAAGCACCTTGGAAGACATTTTTCCACATGGTCCACACGTCTTAGGATCGTGGTCAGGACCGAGGCACCGAAGGCAGCAGTCGTGTGTGTCGGTGAGAGACATTAGCTTCTTACACCAATCACACTTTTTTAACCCACTGGAAGCCATTGGGGAAAAAAGAGTCCCCGCGAGGACAAAGGACCGGCCTTCCAGGGAAAAAGAAAAAAAGGGCGCAAACGCCAGCCACGAAGGGCAAAAACCGAAAAAAGAAGATCAGGCTTGATACCGGTGTACCGAACCCGGCGGGAGGGGAACCGGCGTCGAACCGGAGAAAAAATAGCGAAAGAATAGCGAAAAAATCTAACAATTTTCCAGGAGGACTAGGACACACGTCCAGTGGGCTTCACAGAAAAAGAGAGACTGAGCAAGCTGGCACCTTTAGGCGGGAAGGGAACCACGCATGCGTGCCTGCATTCCCAAAGGCTTTCATGGAAAGCTGGGGAAATGCTCTGCAAGGGCTCCATCGACGTCGATGTCACCCATATGTGAGGACTGACTTCCTGCTTGGTCCTGGAGAAACACTAGTCCCACTGGGCAGGAGGATGAGTCAGTCCCGTGCTGGGTACATCAGGCTGCAAACCTGTGCCATTTGAGAGCATAAACGTTCCTAGTAGAGGCCTTGTGAGAGGCCAGCAGGATCTCCTCCATCTCACCCGAGAGGTTGAAAGGGGTTAAGGTCACCCTTTCAGCAGCCACACTGTCAGACAGGGACCCCAGGGTTGGGGTGGAGAAGAGAGCCTCCTTCCTGAGACAGGAGCCCTGGAGAAGTCCCCAGGAAGGATGGGGGTCTCCAACGTTGGTCAGAGGAGCAGCGGGAACCAGTTACCTGCGCCACCGAGGGGCTATCAGGATGAGCGAGGCCTTGTCGCGGAGGGTCCTGAACAAGGTTGGCAATCAGCAGTGTGGGAGGGAAGGCGTACATGAGGACCTCCGAACACAAGACAAGGAATATGTCTGCTGCCACCCTGGAGGGGTGGGCCTGCCAGGAACAGAAGCGGGGCAACTGGAAATTGTCCGGACTGGTGAACAGGTCCATCACGGTTTCCCCTAGATCCGGAAGAGCCAGTCGGCCACACTGGAGTCCAGTTACTACTCATGTGGCTGGAGGACTCTGTTCAACCTGTCGGCCAGCAGGTTGTTCTGGCCTGGTAGGTATACTGCCTGCAGGAGAATACCTTGTTGGATTGCATACGAGCAGAGGAGCATCGCCTCCTGGCAGAGGGCATGAGACCCCCGTGCCCCCCTATTTGTTCACATAGAACATCGCCACCTGGTTGTCCATCTGGACCAGCACAAGCTGGTGATGCAGGTGGTGGAAAAGCATCGAAAGGCTAAGCATAACGCCCGTAGTTCCAGGAGGATGATCTGCTACGTGCTCACGTCTAGTGACCAGCTGTCCTGGGTGCGGAGTTCCTCGCAGTGGGCTCCCCAGCCGAACTGGGAGACGTCCGTGGTAAGGACGTTTAAGGGGCTCGGGGTCTGAAAGGGCTTGCCCGCCTCGAGATATTGGGGAGTCTGCCACCAGGTAAGAGAGTCCGCCATTTGGCGGGTTATGGAGACTGTCTCTCGGAGGCGCCCCGTGGCCTGAGTCCACTGGTCTCAGAGACATAACTGCGCAGCCCTCATGTGGAGGCGAGTGTCTGGGGTGACGTGGACCGTGGAGGCCATGTGTCCGAGAAGGCACAAGAGGAGCCAAGCAGAGGGATGGTACTGTATATCCCATGCCAGGGACCTGAGGTGGTCGACTCGGTCCCTGGGCAGGAAGGCCTTTGACTGGAGAGTATCCAGTTTTGCCCCAATGAACTCCATACATTGTGTTGGAAGGAGATGAGACGGGGTAGTTTATGACAAAGGCCAAGTGCTGCAGGACCAGGATGGTGTGTGCAGTCACCTGCTGCACCTCTGAGGCCATGCCTCCCTTTATGAGCCAGTCATCCAGGTAGGGGAAGACAGACCCCCTGGAAGCAGAGGAAGACGGCCATGACTGCCAGGCATTTTGTGAAGACCCCTGGGGCACAGGACAAACTGAAAGGCAGCACCCTGTACTGATAGTGCCCGCCTCCCATGATGAACTGCAGGTACAGCCTGTGGTTGGGGTGAATGAGAATGTGGGTATAGGCATCCTTGAGGTCTAAGGAGCATAGCCAATCTCCCTGCTGGAGGTAGGGCAGCAAAGTTCCAAGGGAGCTTCTTGAACTTCTCCATCACCAGGATGTGCAGGTGAGGATGGGCCATAGGCCCCTTGTCCTTTTTGGCACGAGGAAGTACCTGGAGTAGAACCCCTTGACCTTGATATGGTGGGGCACCGGTTTCACCTATTTATTTATTTATTTATTTTTATTTAACAATTTTTATATACCGTCTTTCTACAAGTCAAGACGGTTTACATAGAACAATTTATAGCAGTGTGTTTCAACTGTTTACATGGAACATAACATTGGATACATATAGTAACAAGAATAACTATATACATGGAACATAGCATTGGATACATATAGTAACAAGAATGACTATGTACAGCGATCAAAGCGATCAGCGATCAACTATGTACAGCGATCACCTCTTTGTCCTGGAGAAGACCTGCCAACTCCTTCAGTAGAAGGTCCCAGTGGAGGGGAGACATGAGGGGCTCTCCCATAAACTAAGGGATAGATGTCTGAGTCAGATGGAGGAGGTAACCCTCCCTGACCACCCAAAGTGCCCAGGAGTCGGTGATGATGGTCAACCACCTCTGGGCATAGTGGGTCAGACATCCCTCTTGGTCTGCTGACCTCCTTGGGGTAGAGAGGCTATGTCCAAGGAGAAAAACTCCCCCCTGGCTGGGCCGGGGCCGATGCCTGGGGTTTTGGAGTCTTCTGCTTACGAGGGCCATGCCCATGTCCCTTGGCCTGCTGCTCTGTTGGGGAGCCGGGGAAGCCTGAAAAGGTGGGTAGTTTCTGTAAGCAGCCCCCTTTTCCTTGGGTAGAAGGACTTTTTACCCAAGCCCTTCTGTCAGGGAAGGGCAGCGGTCTTTTTAGAGAGCCTGGTCCTCGTCATGAACTCTGTCTCCAGCTCAACATCCTTGTCAGTCATGGGTTTGCCAAAGAGGTTCTCTCCTTGGCATGGGACATCAACCAATTTGTCCTGAATCCACTACTCGAGATCGGACGACTGTAGCCAAGCTTGGCATCGTGCACCGATGCCCACTGCCGCTACTCGAGCCGCCAACTCGAACCCGTCCTAGGCTGCCCGAGACACAAACTTGGAGCACTCATGGACAGCCTTGGCCTGGTTCTTGAACTGCTGCCGGGGTTCCTTGGAGAGATCAGCTGAGAACCCAATGAGTTCCTTCACCAGGTCTCTCAGGTACATGCTCATGTATAGTTATTAGGCTTGGATGTGGCCGATGAGCATCGAGCCCTGGTAACGCTTTCTGCCGAGGGCATCCAAGGTGTGGGCTTCCCTGCCGGGGAGGACCTAGGAGTTTATCTTCTGACTTTTAAGCCGACGCATGGCCGACTCCATCATTTTATTTTATTTTTATTTATTTATTACAGGCTCTTATATACCGCTCTATTCAGAATCAGCGCGGTTCACAATATAACAACATACCATAACAACAAACTGTTAGGTTTTACAGAGAACAAGGTCAGAGAACTTGGATAAAACATGGGACGTCATTACTGCAACTATTTACAAGAGTATTTACAAGAGTATTTACAAGTATACATAACAGGATTTGTTCTTAGTTTGGGTAGTGATTAAGATTGGTTAGTTGGTCAAGTAATATTGGGGGAAGAGGTGGGATTTGAGTGCCTTTCTGAAAAGGGATAGATCAGTGATAGCACGAATCTCTGGGGGTAGAGCGTTCCAGTACTTAGGGGCATAGAATCTGAAGGCCCTGTTAGATGTCACTGATAGGCATTTTGTCGCTGCTTTAGGGATGATTAGAGTATTTGTTGATATCGTTCTCCTGGATCTGTTGGGTGGGACGGCCTGAATGAGGTCTATTAGAGAGGAGGAGGTGATGCTTTTAGTGGCCTTGAAAGTTAGTAGTAATGTTTTGAACAATATTCTGCTATGTATGGGGAGCCAGTGGAGTTGCTCTAGGATGGGTGTTACATGGTCCCTTCTTGATGCTCCGTAGAGGACTCTAGCAGCGGTATTCATGGCGAGTTGCAAAGGGTTTAATGTGGAGTGTGGGAGGCCTTGGAGAATGGCATTGGCATAGTCAAGGTGTGGTAAGGTTAAGGCTTGAAATATAGTTCTGAAGTCATCAGGATCAAGCAGGGGGCGAAGATGTCGAAGAGTCCGGATCTTGAGGTAGATTGCTCTGACTACGTTGGTTATGTGTAGTTTCAGATCCATGCGTTGGTCAAAAGTGACTCCAAGGTAGCGAATGGAAGGTTTTGATTGGAGCTCAGCTTCTTTCACCTTTATATGGGATGGGGGGGTGAAAAGTGGGTCACTGGTGATGAAGAGAACCTCGGTCTTTTTGTGTTGAATTCGGAGGTTCTGGGATTGAAGCCATTCGGATACTGCATCAAAACATTTAGCTAGCGGGGAAAGGTCCATATGAACTGTGGAGAAAGGCATATATAGGAGGATGTCATCTGCGTATATCAAGCATTCAACCTTGAAGGACCTGATGATATTGCAAACCGGTTGTATGTATATATTGAAAAAGAGTGAGGACAGGGATGATCCTTGTGGTACGCCTTGCTTTTGGTGGTAAGGTGTGGATGTTGTGGTCCCTGAGGTAACGTACTGCCATCTCTGATCAAGGTATGACTTGCACCACTCCAGGGCAGTGTTATTGATGCCTTTTTCTTTTAGTCGCCCTATTAACAGATCGTGATGTACAGAGTCAAAAGCCGCAGCAATGTCTAAGAAGATGAGAGCAAAGCCTTGGCGGATGTTATCAATGCCTGTGATGATGTTGTTGCAGAGAGTGGTAAGGAGGGTTTCAACACCGTGGAACTCTCTGAAGCCATGTTGGCAGTGGTCAAGAGGGGAGACGGTGTCAATGTGGTCCTGTAACTGTCTTTGAGCTTCCTTTTCAATTATTTTCGCTAGTAGGGGTATGCTAGCTATGGGTCTATAGGATTCAACCTTTTGTGGGTCGAGTTTGTGGTTTTTTCAAGAGGGGTCTTATGGATGTTCTCTTGAGGGATGGTGGGAAGGAGCCGGTTGTAAAGGATAAGTTCATCATTTTAGTGATGATGGGGCTGAGATCTTGGCGTAGTTCCTTTATCCAGTGGGCTGGGCAAGGGTCAGTTTGTGCAGTAGTCGTGTTAAGAGCAGCGATGGTGTCTTCAACATGTTTTCTGGATGGTGTGGAGAACATGGATAGGTTTGATATGCATATGGTGACTTGAGAGGAGATTGTTGCAATGTTGTTGGTTTGAAGCAACTTGGATTGCAGGAAATCGGCGAATGCTTGGGGATGGATGGGTTCAGGATGTTTTGGTGAAGGTTCTTTAGATAAGGTTTTGACTAAGTTGAAAAGATCGCGTGGTTTATTTAGTGATCTCTTCAGCGTATTGGTATGGAATTGTTTCATCTTGGCCATGACTGACTCCCTGTGTACAGATAGATGTGCTTTATAGGCTGCTTGGTCTTTTGAGGAGTGTGAGCGACGCCATCGTTTCTCCAGTTTTCTTAGGTGTGTGAGGGAGGCTCGTAGGTCAGGGGAGAACCAAGGAGAAGATTTTCTTTTCTTTGGGTTGTTACCTGGACTGGTTGCAGTGCAATGGTACTGATAGTGCTGTTCCAGGATGTGATCAGATTTTCCAGATTGAGAGAGGTGTCATGTAGGAGAGGGAGGGTTTCCATAACTATATGTTCTTTGTTGAGGGTTTTGAATTTTCGAGATGTTACTCTTGTTGAGTCAATGGAGTTATTGTTTCTGTGTGGTGACTGTTTGCCATTGATGAGGATGGGGAAGGTGATTAAATTATGGTCTGACCAAGGTACTGGGGTTACAGAGTTGTCAAGTCTATTGTTGGAGTCGAGAGCTGTAAGAGGGGCAAAGATCATGTCAAGGATGTTTCCTCTCTCGTGCGTGGGGGTGTCAACAATTTGCTTGTATCCCAGTTCGTTGATTGCTTCAAGGAGGGCTGAGGCGTGGCTGGGATGTAGTGTTGGGAGATTGAGGTCTCCTAATATCCAGTTGGGAATGTTGGGCTTGCGTGAGTTAGCTGCTAGGTCTAGAATGTAAGGTAGGTCGTCCGTGGAGGGTGAGGGCGCTCTGTAAATTAAATTGATGAGGCATTGTTCATTTGTGATGGTTAATACGTCCATGCTGTTTGAGCTTGTGGAGTCCACGGTGTGGAAATTTAGGTCATTCTTGGTAAGTATGAGAATGCCTCCTCCTCTCTTGCTCTCTCTATGTTGGGAATGGGCAGAGAAGTTGGGGGGTATGAGTTGGTTAAGGATTACATTATCCGCGTCAGATAACCAGGTTTCGGTTATCATGAGGACATCTAGATTATGAGAAGAAATTGTGTCAGTGATGACTGGCCATTTCTTGCGGATAGACCGTGCATTTATGAGAGCACAGTTTAAGTAAAAGGGTTGAGGGGGTTCCTCTTGCTTATTTTTCTTTGGTTGTTGAAGGGCTATATGTATCAGGTGAGAGTGGCGTGTGGGGGTCTCTATTCTTGAGTTGGGATAGGAAGATTCTGCCCTTCTTTTTCCATGACTCAGAAGTATTGGAATTTGGTGAGACGTGTGATATAAGGCAAGGGCTTCGTTGAGCCAGCTTGTGAGAAGGAAAAGGCAGATCGCCAGGGTATTAAATGGTAGAGCCATTGGGGGTTTTGTTGAAGTGGATGAGGTAACTTTCTGTGAGGGATTCTGTGATTCTGGTGCTTTCTGTGAGGCTACTGACCACAGTAATAATTGAAACAACAGTGAAAATTGAATGGTACTGGCAACAGTAAAACTGAATGCAACAATGCTAGATGGATCTTACTGGCAACAGTAATAATGGGTCTTACTGGCAACAGTAATAATGGAAAGTAACAGTGATAGTTGAATGGTACAGGCAACGGTAAAATTGAATGCAACAATGATAAATGTATACTATTGGTAGCAGTATAAGTGAAAGCAATAGTAATAATACAATATAATAATTATTATGGTATGTTACTGAAAACAGTACTAGTATCTTCCTATATAGTGTAGCCGTTGGTATTGGTGAGCCTAGTCAACATTACAAGGTTGAGCAGGAGATGGAAAAAGAAAAAAGAAGAGACATTATGCTGTATAGTACTATCGATCAGTGTCTGTGAGAAAACAAGTCAGTTGAGTCGGATATGTAGCATGTATACTTGCTGTGGTTGAGGTTATGCGGTTGAGGTTTGGTGGCTGGTCTCCAGGCAGGCTGCTAGGGAAGGTGTCCTGGCTCCTCGGTTGGGCTGCAGAAGGTGGTCGAGTTAATGTCGGAGCAGAAGAAAAGAAATAGAGCTACAGGCTTGTTTCACGGTCCACGCCTAAGGGCCAAGCCAAAGGGCCCTCTGGCGAGGTCCTCAGGCGCGGGCCCGACAGGCGCGGGCCTGCCTGTCTGCGATGCTTTAAATATGCGGCCTTTTTGCCTCCCACAGCCCGGATTGGGCCGGAGGACCGAGAGGAGTGCTTGCTGGCCTGCTCGGCGCTTCAACCCCGATCGGGTCAGTAGTAGATGGGCGCTGGTTGGAAAAGGCTATTCCCGCCGCTGGCGGTGCTTTAAATATGCCGCCTTTTTGCCTCCCACAGCCCGGATTGGGCCGGAGGACCGAGAGGAGTGCTTGCTGGCCTGCTCGGCGCTTCAACCCCGATCGGGTCAGTAGTAGATGGGCGCTGGTTGGAAAAGGCTATTCCCGCCGCTGGCGGTGGTTTAAATATGCCGCCTTTTTGCCTCCCACAGCCCGGATTGGGCCGGAGGACCGAGAGGAGTGCTTGCTGGCCTGCTCGGCGCTTCAACCCCGATCGGGTCAGTAGTAGATGGGCGCTGGTTGGAAAAGGCTATTCCCGCCGCTGGCGGTGCTTTAAATATGCCGCCTTTTTGCCTCCCACAACCCGGATTGGGCCGGAGGACCGAGAGGAGTGCTTGCTGGCCTGCTCGGCGCTTCAACCCCGATCGGGTCAGTAGTAGATGGGCGCTGGTTGGAAAAGGCTATTCCCGCCGCTGGCGGTGCTTTAAATATGCCGCCTTTTTGCCTCCCACAGCCCGGATTGGGCCGGAGGACCGAGAGGAGTGCTTGCTGGCCTGCTCGGCGCTTCAACCCCGATCGGGTCAGTAGTAGATGGGCGCTGGTTGGAAAAGGCTATTCCCGCCGCTGGCGGTGCTTTAAATATGCCGCCTTTTTGCCTCCCACAGCCCGGATTGGGCCGGAGGACCGAGAGGAGTGCTTGCTGGCCTGCTCGGCGCTTCAACCCCGATCGGGTCAGTAGTAGATGGGCGCTGGTTGGAAAAGTCAGGAGTTATGCAGCAGAGGTGATTTCTGGAAGCCTGGGCTCAGGCGGACTCGATACATTGAGTCGAGCCACTTGCTCACCACTGGCACCAATGCCGGTGTCTCTCACATATGGAGCATCAGCCGTTCCAGGATGGGAGGGATGGGCACCATCAGCGATTCCCTCGGAGGAGCCTCATACTGGAGGATTTCCAACTCATCTGCCCGAGGGTCCTCCTTAGACTCCGTAGGGAATGCCAGACATATCCTCGACGAAATCAAGGAAGCCCATATCCTAAGGGCAGGGACAGCTGCCGAGGCGGGAGAGACTGAGGGGATGTTGCGGTGGAAATGGGTATCGGGGGGATTCCTCATCCTTCACCTCCCACTCGGAGTAGTCCGTCAAGGACTCGTAGGAGGGATGGTATGCGGGCCTCAGGGCTCACCTTGGCCTGTGGCCTCTCAATGCTCTGTGGCTGGTGCCAAGCACACTTGCTGGGGATTATTGTGGTCCCGTCAAGAGGGAATCGGATCGAGACCTCGCTGAGGATCAATTCAAGGCCGAAGGACCTTGAGGATCGGCTCGGCCTCTGGGGACATCTTCAACGTTGAGGGCACGGTGGTAGTGGCGGATGAACTGGTCGTACCAGACAACAGCACCCAGTGCTGATCCATGAAGGCAGACAAACTGCGCTCCAGGGCCGCCATTCTGGACTCCAGGCCAAAAGGTTCCGCAACCTTTGGCGCGGGCAACGAGGGACTTGGGCCCGATGCCTGCTCCCCCGAAGGGAATCCTCAATGAGGATGGTGTCTGGGGACCGAGGCTGGTCCGAGGTCAAGTCCTTCTGGGGGGACCTTTGGAGGCTGCTCCTTCTCAGATTTCTTAGACGAGCATCTTGGACTGCAGGACCTGACTCGGGGAGCACCCGGCCGGTCGGATCTGTCCAAGGACACCACCTTCGAGGCCTTCTTCTTCTTCCTGGATTCCCTCGAGGGAGACCCCTTTCTGAAGACCCACGGCAGGGCTCTGGTTCGGAGGGGTCCGCCCGAGGTGTTGAAGCTTCAGATGAGGTCCTGGCCTTCGGAGGCACCAGGGACTCGGAAAAAAACCTATCGTGCTGCTGCTGGCGGCTTTTGAGGGCCTTGCTGGACATCCTTTTGCAGAGACCGCATACTGCCGGGTAGTGGTCTGGCCCAAGGCAGCAGAGACAGCAGTCGTGTGTGTCGGTTAAAGACATGATTTACGAGCACCGATCACACTTCTTAAAGCCACTGGTAGCTATGGGGGACAAAAGTACTCCCGTGAGATTGAAGACTCGCTGGGTTGCCATTTGGGGGAAAAGGTGCGAAGACGCCAGAAAAATAAAGACAAAGAGGACCAGAACTCGACGCTGCAAAAGGACCCGAACTCGACGCCGAGGTAGTGAGGTCGGGTAGAGGGAAGAGTACCGGTGCGATACCGGAGGTGAGTATGAAACTCAGAGAAGAAAAATCAGCTTTTTCTGGAGACATGCCAGATGAACATCTGAAGGGCTCCACGGAAAAAAGGAGACTGATCAAGATGGCTCCCTTGGGCGGGAAGGGGACCATGCATGCATGATAGCATCTCCCAAAGGCTTTCTTTGAAAGCTGGGGGGATGCTTCTGCGAGGGCTCCATCGGTACTGACGTCACCCATATGTGAGGATGACTTCCTGCTTGTTCCCAGAGAAATACTTTTTCACTGAAAGGGTGGTGGATGCTTGGAATGCCCTGCCGGTGGATGTGGTGGGGGCAAATGCAGTGGCAGAATTCAAAATGGCATGGGACAGACAGTGGATCCCTTTATAGCAACAGGATAAAATCAAAACAACCTTAACTATTTTTTATTTATTTTTATTTATTTATGCTTTTCTTCTATACCGCTTTTTCCCAAGATCAAAGGCGGTTTACAATTAACAAATAATGAACGTGGTTTTACATGGAACATCGTATTTTTCAAACTATGTACAATTAACTTTCATGAACAATAACATGGAACATATAGTTATAGAAATTCTGTAACTATTTACATTAGTCAATTATTTACATTCGTCAATTATTAATCATAGTTTTTAAGAGTTGCTTTTCCTAAGTGTGTTGAGGTTTGTGGCTTTTTGATCTGTGGTTAGGGAGGATTTTTATGGAGGTGTGGTGAGGTGGATGGGGGGGGGGGTTCATTAAAATTTATAAAGTGTTCCTTAAACAGATATGTTTTTAGTTCTTTCCGGAATGTCTGGAGATCCTTCATTTTGCGGAGGCTTAGTGGGAGTTTATTCCATAGGGTGGGGGCTGCATATGAGAATGCTCTTGAGCTTGTGGTTTTTTTTGTTTTTTCGGATGGATTTTTTTATGTCTAGTGAGTGGGTTGCGTTTTGTCTGCGGGTTCTATGTTCTTTTTGAGCATGTAGTAGAGTGGTTAGATGTGAGGGTGATATGCCGTTGATAAGTTTAAATGTGGTTAAGAGTATTTTGTATAGTATTCTACTATTTATGGGAAGCCAGTGTAGTTCGGCGAGGATGGGAGTTATGTGGTCAGTGAGGCGGGCTTTTGCTGTTACTCGAGCACAGATGTTTTGAGCTCGTTGGAGTAAGTTGGTATTTGTGAGAGGGAGGCCGATAAGTAGACTATTACAATAGTCGAAGTGCGGAGTGATGAGTGTGCTGATAACAGATCTGAAGTCACGTGTGTCAAGTATTGGTCGTAGGTGTTGAATGGTCTTAAGTTTATAGAATATGGTTTTCACTGTTTGTTTTATGTGAGGGAGCATACTAAGTGCATGATCTATTATGATGCCTAGGTATTTTACTTCTTTTTTGATTGGGATTATTGTGTCGTTAATTGTTATTGTTTCAGGGAGAGTAGTATCTGGTTTTCTTGTTACGAACATTGCTTCGGTTTTTTTTAGGTTGATGCTGAGGTTATTATTTTCTAGCCAGGTATTTGCTTCACTGATGCAGTCTAGTAAGTTCTGGTAGGTGGGATTATTTGTGTTTATTGGTTGGGTGAGCATGATATCATCTGCGTATATGTAGTGGTTGACTTTATGTTTTTTAAATATATTTGTGATGGGTTGAAGATACAAGTTGAAAAGGAGGGCCGATAGGGCCGAGCCCTGTGGAATACCTTGTCCTTGTATGAATGGCTCAGAGGTGTCTTGGCCTAATTTAACGCGTATCGAACGGTTTGTGATGTATGATATAAACCATTGTAGAATTGTTCCTCCTATTCCTAGGCTTAGGAGTCTGTTAATGAGTATGTTGTGGTGGACATTGTCAAAGGCACCAGCTATATCAATGAATATGAGGATGTAACCTTGGTTGCATGTGTCAGTGCCTTTTATGAGGTCATCCATGAGTGTTATTAGTAAAGTTTCGACTCCGTGTGATGGGCGGAAGCCGAATTGGTGTGAGTCAAGTGGTGCATGTGTGTCGATAAAGTCTTGTAGTTGGAGCTGTATGATTTTTTCTACTACTTTGGCAATAAACGGTATGCTGGCTATGGGTCTGTATGAGTTTGGGTCTGTAGGATTGAGTTTATTATTTTTTATTATTGGGCGTAAGGATGTAAGTTTTAGGGCATCTGGCATGATGCCCTGGGATAGTGATTGGTTTACTATATTTTGTATATGGATAGCTAATTCAGTTTTGGTGTTTTTTATCCATGATACTGGACATGGATCTAGGGGGGAGGTAGTGGTGTTGATCATTGATATTATATTGAGGAGGTGTTTTTGATCAACGTTTTGAAAGGTTATCCATTTATTGGTTGGTTTTGAGTCTGTGGGTATAGTTATGATTGTGCTAGATGATTTGTTTTTTAATTTGTTAGCAAAATGAGTTGCAAGAGTTTGTGCGCTCATCGTTGATTGTTCAGGTTCTGGAGTTTGGGTTTTTGTTAGTGTTTTTATGATTGCAAATAATTCTCTCGGTCGATTGAGTGTCATATTTATGACTTTTGTGTGGTATTCTTTTTTCGATCTGTTAATAGTGTCTTTGTATTTGTTGAGAAGACTCAGGTATTGCGCTTTATTATCGCTTGTTTTAGATTTCCTCCACCGTTTTTCTTGTTTTCTTAGTTGCTTTTTTATATTAGAAAGGTCTCTATTGAACCATTTTTCTGACTTTCTTTTTGTGAATTGTTTTTGGGGACCTTGGGTGGGAGTTGCTGCTTCTTTTATTGTTGAGTTCCATTGGTCTATTATGGTGTTGACTTCCGTTGTGTTATTTATAAGGTTAGGTAATACGGTGTCTAGGAAGGTGTCTTTATTGAAGTGTGTAAAGCGGGTTTTATAAGGTGTTGGAGTTGTTTCAGTGTTGGTGTGTGATAGTGAGAGTAAATTGAAGGTTATTAGGTGGTGATCTGACCATGGTACTTCCGTAATAAGAGGTGAGGATTGTAGTTGGTGTTTATTGAATGGAGTGGGAATGAATACAAGGTCTAGGGCGTTACCTTTTGTATGTGTAGATGTCTGTATGATTTGATTGTAACCCATTTCTCTCATGGAATGCATAAAGTTGATTGTGTGTTGTGGGTTGAGTGATGGAAGGTTCAGATCACCTAATATAATAAGTGGTTTTCTCTGTGTAGCTGTACATGCAAGTTCTAGGATGGGGGTGAGATTTTTGTGGTCAGCTGAGGGGGGCCTGTAGATGAGGGACAGTGCAAGGGTTTTGTTTTCTATATTTATGATGTCCATACCGTCTATGTTATTCACATTTTTTAGTGAGTATTTAAGCTCTTTTTTGGTGATGATAAGGGCTCCGCCTCCCCTTTTTGCTTCTCGGTGGCAGTTGAAAAGGTCATAATGATGTGTGTTAAGTTGGTTTAGGAGGATTGTGTCCGTGGGTGAGAGCCAAGTCTCTGTGATGAGAAGGATATCAGGTTTTTCATCAGTGATTATGTCATTAATTATTGGTATTTTATTTCGTATGGATCTTGCATTTATGAGGATGAATTTTTTGATGGTGTTTGTTTCAGGAGATCCATTTGTAGGTTTGTTTTGTTCGAGATTTATTTGTATTAGTCTTGAGTGTCTGGGAGTGTTGGGACGGTGTGTCTGGTTGAGTGTGTGTGAGTATGGTTGTGGTGTGTTTTTGTAAGAGTTGTGAATGATGGGGATGGTGTTATATGCTGTAGGATTTGGTTTGTGAGCGTATATGTTTTGAATTAAGTGAATGGTTAGTATGGTGATAAGAAGGTAGGATTGGTATTTTGTGAGATCCATGTTTCTTTGGAATGTGTTGTGTTAAATGATAATAGTACAGGATCATACAATGACTATGGATGAAATTACTGTCAGCAGAGAGATAGATGTAAGGCTACTAACAACAGTAATTATAGTGCAATAGTTGCTAGATAATGAAAACAGTTGCTAATGATGTGGAGATTGCTAGATACTGGTTACAGTAATAAGTTGGGAGGTAACTAGAACAGTAGTATTTGGGAGACTGGTATTAGGCATAGTAATAGAACGTGTTATAGCTGCTGATAATAACAACTAAATATGTATTGCAGCAGTGGGGCAATTCAAGGGCAATTCAAAGATGCCTATAACATCAGTTCTGATTGCATTAGATTTCACTTTGCAACAATAGACACAATTGAAATTATAGTATGTCTAGCTATTAGGTTGCACAGAGTCTGTTGAAAATAGAGCTTGCATAGGGAATACAGCAGATAATTATTACCAACAACCGTGTGATTGAGGAGATTGATTCTTGTTAAGTGGATGCTCTGATCTAGGATAAACACAGTAATGTATTCTCTATAATGGCTTAATAGTAATGGAGTATATTACAGTGATTATTCTTATATGCAGTCACAATTGAGAGATACAAGCAATAATATAATATAGCATTAATGCAAGTAGTAGTATGCTATGCTATGCTATGTACTATGCTATGCTTGTGCGTTGGATTAATGTGGAGGAAATTAGTAAGTTTAAAGTATACAACTCAGATGTTGAGGAAAGTCTGTTCGTGGCAGTTATACTTGCTGTTGAGTTATACTTGCTGTTGATTAGTTGCAGTGAAGTGACGGTGGGTTATGCGAGGTCGACCCTAAGGGAGCTCGATTTTACCCTTCGATGGTTGTTGGTGTCGATGTGGAGTTTTCTTTTCTCTTTTTTTTTCTTCACATGGATGTTAGTCGTTGTAGATCCCCGTTTGGCGTTGGGGCAGTTCATACATCAGTGTTGACAAGTTAGTTGCTGCCCTTTTTTTTTTTTTTTTTTTTTTTTTGCGGGAGCTTCAGGTGGAGCCACAGCCTAAGGGCCACACCAAAGGGCCCTCTGGCGGGGCCCTCTGGCGAGGCCCTCAGGCGCGGGCCCGACAGGCGCGGGCGCCTGATCAGCGCTCGGTTAAAAGGAGCCCCGGCTGACCCGATTGGTCAGCACGTGTTCTGGAGGGGGGCTGCTTCCCCGGCTGGCTCAATCCTCGGACTGAGGAGAGCAGATGGCCGTCCGGCACTGCAAGGGCAAAGAGAGGGATGCGCTCGATCAGCGCTCGGTTAAAAGGAGCCCCGGCTGACCCGATTGGTCAGCACGTGTTCTGGAGGGGGGCTGCTTCCCCGGCTGGCTCAATCCTCGGACTGAGGAGAGCAGATGGCCGTCCGGCACTGCAAGGGCAAAGAGAGGGATGCGCTCGATCAGCGCTCGGTTAAAAGGAGCCCCGGCTGACCCGATTGGTCAGCACGTGTTCTGGAGGGGGGCTGCTTCCCCGGCTGGCTCAATCCTCGGACTGAGGAGAGCAGATGGCCGTCCGGCACTGCAAGGGCAAAGAGAGGGATGCGCTCGATCAGCGCTCGGTTAAAAGGAGCCCCGGCTGACCCGATTGGTCAGCACGTGTTCTGGAGGGGGGCTGCTTCCCCGGCTGGCTCAATCCTCGGACTGAGGAGAGCAGATGGCCGTCCGGCACTGCAAGGGCAAAGAGAGGGATGCGCTCGATCAGCGCTCGGTTAAAAGGAGCCCCGGCTGACCCGATTGGTCAGCACGTGTTCTGGAGGGGGGCTGCTTCCCCGGCTGGCTCAATCCTCGGACTGAGGAGAGCAGATGGCCGTCCGGCACTGCAAGGGCAAAGAGAGGGATGCGCTCGATCAGCGCTCTTCTATCTTAACAAATAGGGGTGACCTGCATGGGGCTGTGGGCACACCCCTAAACAAAGTCATGGGGAGAAGTGACCTGCAGGGGGCGGCAGGTGGACCTACTCTTGCCACCTTACTGGGCAGACTAGATGGACCACGATGGTCTTTATCTGCTGTCATATACAACTGTTGGATGTATGAGTGTCGAAATTGCATAAATAAAAAATATAAAAATAAAATTTGAAACACTGTTCTAATATCTCCTAGTCTGTGAAAAGAATAGTCTGGTGTCACCTCAGTAATTAAACATTAAATGCCCCTTAGCTAACAGAGTTAGATGCTGATCGTGCACTACAAACAAGTTGGGAAACATGGCATTCTAACCCCTTTGACATATGTGTTTGCAAACATCTTTGTTTGTGTGCATTTGCACACCTGTCTGCATTTGCATTTCCTGTTTGTATGTTGTGTGTGTGTGTTCTTTTGTGTGTGTGTGTGTATGTGTGTGTGTGTGTGTGTATCCCTCTTATGTATGTTTACTTGTTTTGTTTGCACGAGCATCTCTCTATTTTGAGTGTGTGTGTAACTTTATGGGCTGGTATGTGCATGAACGTGTTTTGTGCGTGCCAGTGGATGTGTGTCTGTGAATGTCTTCATGTATGTGTGAATGTATAGATATATTAGTTTGTGTGTGAGCTCTTACATCTGTGTTGGTTCTCTGTATGTCTGTGATCATCAGAGGAGATGACAGGCCAGCTGGGAATCAAACCCTTGACTGGAGACCAGTGGTTTGCAGCTGGATCCACAGAAGCTACTCAGTCTGAAGTTAAAATGCAGGAAATATAACTAAGAAGCGGTGGAAGGAGAAACCCACCTCCAGAGGATACCCCTTGCTGGTCCAATGGTTGACCATAAACAAAAAGAGTCAGGCAGACACACCTTTGCTGGTTCAACAGTTCTCAGTGAGCCCGACCTGCATCTATTGTCAGTTTGGCTCTTTTCACTTTGAACTTTTGCTATTTCTTGCTCTTGCTCACGTCTTCTGTTCCAGTCCTGCTCCTGGCTGAAGAATTCTGCCTCCTGATCCTACCTGTTGTCTGCATTGCTCTGATCTGGGCTTAGCCTCTCTATCCATACTCTTGTCCAGGGTAGTCCCTGACAGGAGATAGGAGGAGAGGGCTGTTTGAAAGGTACAATTCCAGGACTGCAATGTAACTGAATCAGTGTTACGTTACTGCAGCTGTCGGAACTTCTTTTCCCATAGAAACGCAGAGGCATTTTTTCCTACTCTATGCAGAAAGTTCAGTTTTACGTATAGTACAGAAACATCCCCTATTTCCCTACTTGTGACTTAAGCAGCATTCCAGTGCTCCATCTCCATAGCATTCATTACAGAGATAGCTCTAGTTTCTGACTGGATCCCACTATCTTCAGTACCTCCAGTGCCATCCCATTGGCTGGATGCTATTAAGCAGGCAGGGCAGGCTTACTCAGAGAGGTGAGGATTAGAAAACTGCAGGCAAAGGTTTTAAACTCTTGAAAAATGTCCAGACACATTACCTATGATTCTAGCATCTGAGTATTGATACAAAAATAAAAAATACTTCTTTTAATACTTCTTTACGGCTGTTCTGGGGCTGCTGTCCAGATGTAACAAAGGAATCCATAGGGCCTTGAAGCACCTTAGGGTTGAGACCCCTTTATTGCATTCTGCATTTTTCCCTTTCCTCTTGAAGTAGGTAAACAAACAGTATTTTGAGCTGCCAGAATTCCAGCTTCCAAACCATGCAGAGATCACTTGCTATTCTTGCATGGCTCCTCCGTTAACTCCAAAGGGACTCCAAAGGGGCATTCTCCTTGGTCATGCCCCTTTGGGCACATAACTGGGGCAAGTCTTATAGAGGAGGATCTTTCAGTCATGCCACTGATTTCACCAAAGGCATGCCTCCATACACCAGGCACAGCAAGCAGAAACGCTCAAGCCTCTGATGGCAGTGAGGCATTCCTCAGTCAGTGACATCCACCCTCTGATGCAAACCACACTGCTCCACCCTGTGAGCTGCAGCAGTGGCAGGTCTTAAATAGCCTAGAAGAGCTTTTGCTGCGATTGCGGCTTCTCTTCTTCTGCCCACAGAGAATGGGATCCCCTCAGGATATACCGCCCAACACCAGGGAATCTGAACGGTTTACAATAGAAAAGTTACGAGCTGCAAGAAAAGAAAGGAACACTAACAAGACAGGAAAGGAGAGGAAAGAAAGAGAGCAGGCAAAGAGACTGGTGACGAGGGGGAAGGATGGAGGGAAATACAGACTAAGAGGGGGGGGGGGGTAGGGTCAGGTCAAGTGGTAGGAGATGGAGGTCAAAGCTGGTCATGCTGCTGACGTCCTCCAGGCACAACTCCACAAATGAGGCCCAGCAAGCAGCAATGTTCAAGCCTCCAATGGGAGTGGGGCTTCCACATTCTGATGTGAACCACACTGCTCCCCATTCCATTTAATTTTCAGAGTATTACACTGTCTCCAGAAAGAGATTTCTTGATCACTTATGTATAAATTCTTCCAACTTCTGTTGAGCTGGAAAGAACAAGTTGGGCAAGCATGCAGTGCATGTTTCATAGAATTCTTTCCAACCATCACTCCATGCGGTTCATAGGCATCAGAAAAGGGTGGGCCACAAAGACCCTGGCCCCACTAAAAATCACAGTGGCGGGCATCTATTTGATGTTGCCTTTGACCTCCCACCTCCTACCATTTGACCTGACCCCTTAGTCTTATCTCCCTCCATCCCTCCCCCTCGTCACCATTCTCTTTGCCTGCTCTGAGTCCTCATGGGCATGGAGGAGTTTTCGTGTTCACACATTCAGTTTTTCAAGATCTTTAAGAGGCTAGTCCACAATCCCAAAGCTGTATGAAAGAACAGAAATTGCCAGGTGATTGATGGCTTGTATCTTATTCAGTGATGTTAAAGCACTTTTCTATAATAATTTCAATCTGTAGTATTCTTTACTGATCTTTTCTCTCAGTAATTTCTGCTTGAGTGTCGCTCCTTCCTCCACTCAGAGATACTTATATATACCTTCCTGTTCAAGGTCCTTGATGTCACAGCCTTCAGCCAGGGAGATGTTTTCTGTTTTGCTCAATTTTCCTCAAAAAAAAAAAAAAGGTTGCCTTAGTACATTTGTCAAGGCCAAAGGGCATCCTGATGTCATCAGAAAAGCTTTTCATCACATGGAGTTGCTCTGCTAATTGTTGGTCACTGGAACTATAGAGCTTCAGATCATCTACAAATAATGAAATGTTTCTGGGTTGTTACCTTCATTAGGATTCATGCTAAATCCATAACCCAAAGAGTTGACAGTACTCATTGGATAAAGCGCCACATAAAACAGAAAGGGTGAAGGGAATCCCCCTGAAATATTCCTCGCTGGATCCTAATGTTAGGAATGATATACTGACCTTCATATTTAAAAAAAAAAGAGTGTGGTTTGCCACACTATCATGGTGAACTTAATGTACTCTATCAAACCAGGATTTATTTTATACATTTCAAGGCAATTTATTATTCGTGAGTGTGGGACACTGTCAAAAGCTTTCTTATAATCAATCCATGCTATACTGAGATTTCTGCTTTTCTCAGCGCTGGCCATGATGGCCTTATTCAACATTAACTGGTCTTTGGTGCCATATGCCCCTCTCTTATTGCCCTTTTGCTCTATTGTCAAAATGATATGATCATATATTCTTTCTGCATCTATTGCAGTGAACAGCTTACAGATTTGTAGGTAGACAAGTTATTGGTTTATAATTGTTGAAAGTGTTACTTGGGTCTCCTTTTGGAAGGTGAAATGCTCTTCCTGTAGTAAGACATTGTGGTATTAAGTCAGGCTGCTTAAACAATTGATTTTTGCAATTCACCAGACCTGGGTGGAGTGATGTTAACTGTTTGAGCCAAAAGTTGGTTACGCCGTCTAGGCCAGGGCTCTTCCAGTTTGGGGCTCGCTTTTACCTGCTTTCCAGCTCTTTTGTTGACACTGCGGGCCATTCCATAGGTTTTGATGTTTGCTTTTTCTAAATGATCCTGTATGCAGGGTAACCATTCTGCTTCTTGATTGTGCTTTATAGGGTCCTTGAATAGTTTACCCAGAAGCTTTCTGTTTCGGCTTTGGTTGGTGGCACTTTTATTATCTTATTGCTCTTTCCCAATTCCCTGTAGAATTGTTCTGGGTTCTCTCTAAATTGCTTATTTTGCTATCTTTTTTTTCGGTTTTCTTCATATCTTCGCAGTTTTTGCGTTTCTGCAGCTACTTTCAATTTATCGTTGGAACATATACATTTCAGGTCTTCTTCTGTTAATGCAGCATGCTTCAGCTTGATGTCTTCGATGTTTCTTAATGTCTTTGATCATCTTAATCCTTTTAGATACCAGTCTATCAGGGATACCTCTGCATACAATGACTGTATTCTTCCCTCAATGCGCTTTTTCCAAGGAGGAACTGTTAATGCTTTCTTTCTCTTCTGGCCCTGCACATTAGCTGGTGGTATTCTTGCAGTAATAATTTTAGCTTACACAATACTGTATTTGATTTATTTTAGTGATATTCAATAAATGATGCCTTTATACTGGATATGGCCTTGTTCATTTTTATAATCATACTTTTAACCTTAGGTGTTAAATTTAACTTGGGTAATCTTTCCCTTGCCTGAAACCTAGAATATTCATCTTTTCCCATGTGGCCCAGGAGTTTGATCTTGAATTCCTTCAGAGTCGGAGTATAATCGCTATGTCCCTGTGAATCTGTGTTTGTATGCTGTGGCTATTAGAAACTGCTTTTCCCATAGAAATGCACTGGGGCATTTCTTTTTTATGGGGAGGGGGGGTTATGTCTTTTTTTATCTCCCATCACATGCAGAAACTTCATTTCTAAAGCACAGGAACTTCTCCTTGGCTCACTTGCTTCCTCCGTGTGTGTGACTAGAGCAGCATCCATGTGCCTCACCCCCACAGCTTTCATACTGGCTGAATCCTATCCAGAGCTTCTGTGACTAGACTAGAGGACTAGAGTACCATTTCAGTGCTCTGTCCCCACAGCCTTTCCCATTAGCTGGATCATCCCCACAATCTCTCCTGCTAGTTATAATGGGAGCAGGCAGGGTAGGCTCACATGGAGGGAAGGGGTGTGGGGGGAGGGGGGAGAATTTGAGACATGCAGAGGTTTTAAACTCAGAAAAATGTCCAGACATGTTAGCCATCATTCTAGCTTCCAGACATTAATGTAAAAATCTGCACAATCTTGAAAAAAGCCAGAGAAGGCCAGGAAGTCCACTAGGTGGGCTAGGCAGTTGCATAGGGCAGCAGACCTTAAGGGGTGGTATCACAGTGCCGGCATAGCCCACACAGAGCAAACGTAGCATAGCTGCGGGCCTTTGAGGACCCATGTGTTCATGGCCTGCCACCCCTCACCCCTCTAACAAAGAGTATGGATTAGAGGAGGCAGGGCCAGCAGGCCATGAATGCATATGCAGTGCCTGAAGGCTCCTCTGCTGCGCTGCTTTTACTTGCTGTGCAGGCTTGGCTGGGGCTGACAGAAGTCAGCCAGCAGTGGTGGAAGGGGGAAGAAGAGGGGAGAGAGATGCTGGACACCTCAAGAGGCAGAGGAGGAGAAGTAGTATGGAGAGGAGGCAAATGGCTGAACAGTCATTTAGGGCAACAACTACCCTTGGGCCAGCCCTGAAAACAAACAGTTGTCGATCTTAACTTTCCGAGTCTAGGGAACATCTGACAGGGGCTCCCCCCTTAAACACTGGGCCCTAGGTAGGTTTCTAGTTTGCTAGTGCCTTAAAATAGCCCTGCCATGGCAATAGATTTTAGTTAAAACAAATAAAAACCCAAAATTGCATGTCCAAAGGACATAAATCCAAAATTCTTAAGATGTCTTCAAATGTATAGACCGAAATGTAATGGGGAGGAAAAAGACCTCAGTAAATTCATGAGCTTACCATTGCTGGCTATATGTATGCCTGCTATATGTGCTCCACATATTACAACAGAGGTCATAAAAAAACAACCCTCCCCCCAAAAAAAAAAAAAAAACTCCCTCTCTCTTTTTGCCTTTTTAAAATCTCTTTTTGTTTAAATTTCTAAATAGGTGAGAACAATCTTTTAAAAATCAATGTGCTCATGAATAACCATAAAAACTTAAGAGAAGCAGGGGATGTTGAAAGAACATAGGGTGTGTGGCCAATGCTAGATTTGCAACATTACATTAGATAATCTCCAGGAACAAGCAGGAATGTAGTCTTCACATATGGGTATCGTTGGTACCGACAGAGCCTGTGCGGGAACGCTCCCCAGCGTCCAATAGGAAAGCTTTTGGGAGCATCCCACAGCGCCTGCGTGCTGCCTTCCCGCCTTTCCAACTGTCCCTCTCCAGTTCTTTGTTTTCCGCAGAGCCGACAGGAAAAGTTTGTCTTTAATCTTTGTTTTTGTGGTCGCGTCTGCCTTCCTTCGACACCATACCGGTACCGCCGGTTCTTTCTTTCTTTAAAAAAAAAAAAAATTATAGTTTCTGAAGTGTTTTACTTTAGAAACTTTTTTCCTTGGTGCTAGGTGCCATTTTGGGCAGTAGGCCCAATTTTTTCCTTAAAAATGGAAAAACCTACTTCAGGTTTTAAGTAATTTTATAAATGTGGCGGTACTATTTCCGTCACCGACACCCATGATTGGTGTCTCAAATGTTTAGGTCCTGACCACTCTATTTCAGAGTGCCACTCCTGTGGAATGATATCAAAAAGGGGCCGGCAGAACCGAGCTGCTAAACTTAGCACCCTTTTTCCCTCAGACGTGGCACCTGTTGCATTGACGTCCTCCAGGGCCTCATCTTCCTCCCATGAATCTCAGGTAACTAAACATAAATCTAGCCGGTCCTCAAAGGGTAGATCTCCTAAGTATCGAGATGCCCCTGGTGTTGCCCTTGAGGAATTTTCACCGGCAAAACTGCCCCGGTGGGAGGCTTCGGCTTCCAAAGCACTAACGGGGCTCCAGGATATTCTCGAGGCCTCAACCTCGGCAGAACTACTGGCGCCATGCTCTGGGGTTCCAGCCGCTTCTACCAGTACTGACACCCAAGCATCGGCAGCGTTGATAGACCAGAGATTCCTTGCTATCAAACACAGTCTACCGGATCTTCTCACGGTTTCGGTACAGTTGAAACCGCTTCAGACACCTCAACCGATACTGGTACCGTAATCGGTACCGACTGCATTAGCATCGGCAGGTATGCCAACCATACCGAGTCATGCCTATGTCTCCGGCATCGATAGATCGGTACTGGAACAACCCGATACCGACTTCGATCGATACCGGTACCGTGCTTTGCACGATCACCGGGATCAGAGGTATTTTGAATCCTCTGATGAGTCTGAAGACTCCGAAGACTCTGCCGATACAAGAGTACTTCTCCCCGAGGATGCCTCTTCTCCGCAGCGCAGAATGTCTCCGCCAGAGGATATGTCCTTTCAGGACTTTATCCGTGATGTGGCCCAAGGCCTTTCCATCACAGTAGCTCCTGAAAAAGAGCCTAGGGCAAAGGAATTGGAAATTCTCCAATACCCTAAGGCTCCCAAAGAGGCAGCTACTCTGCCTATTCATCTTCCCTTACTTAGATGGCTGGCTCATTCGAGCCCCTACAATGCCAGGAGCTCTGCTCTGTTTCGCACAATGCGAATCCTTCAGTATTTGGGACTGGTCATAAACCTCCTAAAATCCAATCTTGCTCCCACTCAGTTCCTAGAGTTCATAGGAGCTTATCTGGATATCAGACAGACAAGGGCTTACCTTCCACAGCCCCCCTGACTTTGCATAGTACAACTAGCTTCCAAAGCAGTGCTCAAACCTTGTCTCACTTCTCAGGAAATGCTACAATTGCTAGGCCACATGGCATCCACCGTGTATGTGGTTCCTTATGCTCGCCTCCATATGCGAGCAGCCCAGTGGACTTTATCCACTCAGTGGACACAGGCTTCAGGCTGCCGGTCAGACAAAATAAACTCAAATCGTCTTATTTCGTCCCTCCAATGGTGGCTATCACCCAGAAACCTTCTGGTGGGGTCTCCTTTCCAACAACCCCTATCCCAAGCCACCCTAACAACAGATGCATCACAGGTGGGATGGGGAGCCCACCTGCACGATCTCTCTACCCAGGGTACCTGGATGCCACAGGAGGCCTGTCTTCACCTCAACCTCCTGGAGCTCAGAGCAATCTTCTTTGCTTTCGAGTATTTCACGCCCAGCTCAGCTACAAGACAGTCCTAGTTCAAACGGACAATCAGGTAGCTATGTTCTATGTGAACAAGCAGGGCAGAACAGGCTCTGTCGCTATGCAATGAAGCTTTGCGACTATGGGCCCTCGTCAGAGAGCATCAGATTCATCTCCTTGCGGTTTATCTTCCAGGCATCCAAAAATCTTGGGCAGACAAACTCAGTCGAGTTCGGCTTCCACACGAATGGTCTCTCCACCCAGACCAGGTTGACCAAATATTTCAGATTTGGGGAACCCCGGACATAGACCTCTTTGCAAGTCCGCTGAATGCCAAACTTCCCCAGTTCTGTTCCAGAATTCCAGCTCGATGTTTGTCAGGCAAAGGACGTCTTCCTCCTCCACTGGGATCAGGACTTCCTATATGCCTTCCCACCCATTCCCCTCATCCCCAACACCCTATTCAAGCTTCAGAGAGAGAGAGAGAGAGAGGTCATATGATCCTCATAGCTCCACGTTGGCCACGGCAAACGTGGTACCCTCTGCTCCTACATCTCTCTCAAGCTCCGCCTCTGGAGTTGGGATCCGCTCCACATCTTCTCTCCCAAGAGGACGGGATGCTCTGGCATCCGAATCCCCAGTATCTGCATCTCAGGGCCTGGTTGCTGAAAGCCTAGAACTTCAGGATCTTAACCTTTCCCAACAGGTAAAGGATATCCTTAATGTTTCTAGGAAAACCTCCACAAGACGCTCGCATGCCTTTAAGTGGAAAAGGTTTACCATATGGTGCTCACAGAAGGGTCTTAACCCTCTTGCGATACCTCTGGAATCGATACTGGAGTATCTTCTTCATTTGTCAAATGCGGGTCTCAAGACAAATGCAGTAAGAGTCCATCTTAGTGCTATTGCAGCTTCTTACAAGCCTCTAAGTGGACAACCTGTTTCCTCTCATCCTCTCATAGCGAGATTTATGAGAGGCCTTCTTTTAACAAAGCCTCCCATTAAGCCACCACCGGTGGCACAGGACTTAAATCTGGTTCTTGGGCAGCTCATGAAACCGCCTTTGAACCATTAGCCACTACATCTTTGAAATGTCTTTCTTGGAAGGTCATCTTTCTTACTGAAATTACATCAGCACGTCGCATCACTGAATTGCAAGCGTTAGTGGCTGATCCTCCTTATACAAGGTTCCACCATGATAAGGTAGTTCTTAGGACTCATCCACACTTTATGCCAAAGGTGGTTTTGCCTTTCAATTTAAACCAAGCAGTTTACCTTCCTGTATTCGTTCCGAGGCCTCATGCCTCCAGTGCAGAAAGGAACCTTCATACCTTGGACTGTAAAAGAGCTTTGGCCTTTTACTTGCAAAGGACACAGCAACACAGAAAATCTTCTCAACTCTTTGTTGCTTTTGATCCTAGTCATTTGGGACTTCCAGTTTCTAAAAGAACTCTAACTGGATTGCTCAGCGCATATCCTCTGCCTATGAGAGTAAGAACCTTCCTCTTGAAGGCCATGTCACAGCTCACAATGTGAGAGCCATGGCAGCCTCAATGGCTCATCTTCACTCTGTGTCTATCGACGACATCTGTCGAGCAGCTACTTGGGCTTCGGTACATACCTTCACAGCCCACTACTGCTTAGACAAGGACTCCCGCCGGGATGCCTTGTTTGGCCAGGCTGTTCTTCAACACCTTTTTCAGACTTCGTCAACTCCTACCCACCGTCCCTGGTAGGATGCCAGAGATCCATGGGGGGAAGTATGGCCCTTTCACAAGTCCTAACAAGTTCATGGGATCATCTCCCTGGCATCTGCAGCTAGGGAGTCCCCATATGTGAAGACTACATTCCTGCTTGTTCCTGGAGATAGTGTAGTTACTCACCTGTGTGATCTCCGGGAACAGCAGGAATTTAGTCCTCACAACCCACCCACCTCCCCTAGGAGTTCTCTCTCTCCCTCTCTCTTTGTCTCAGCTATAAACTCAACTGGAGAGGGACAGTTGGAAAGGCGGGAAGGCAGTACGCAGGCGCTGTGGGATGCTCCCAAAAGCTTTCCTATTGGACGCTGGGGAGCATTCCCGCGCAGGCTCCGTCGGTACCGACGATACCCATATGTGAAGACTAAATTCCTGCTGTTCCCGGTGATCACCTGTTACCGGTGAGTAACTACGCTTTACTGAGGTTTTGTATTGAGGAAGTACCTGTTCTTTATGTTGGGAAACTTTGTGTACGTCAACATATGTAGTGTATGTCATCTTGTGCCCATAGGGCTGATTTACATTGGTAAGACAATCAGTCAGGTGAAAAGGAGTAATTAGTTCTTACCTGCTAATTAGCGTTCCTGAAGGAACTCCAGTCCAGTCCCTATCTTCTGGGTTGTGCCCCAGCAGCGCTGAGACTGAGCACATCATCTTCTTTTGATGACCCTAGGGTACATATAGTACTGGCATCTCCCACCAGCTTCATTATCCTATTGGCAAAGCAAACTTAACGGAGAGACCTATTATGCAAACCAAGCTATAAAGCGTAGTTACTCACCTGTAACAGGTGTTCTCCAGGAGCAGCAGGAATCAGTCCTCACATATGGGTGACGTCGGCGCCGACGGAGCCCTCGCGGAGCAATTTTCCCCAGCTTTCAAAGAAAGCTTTTGGGAATTGCAGCGCGCATGCGCGGTCCCCTTCCCGCCCAAGGGTGCCATCTTAGCCAGTCAGATGACATAGCTAAAAGACAGCATAAAAATTTGCAAAAACTAAAGCAGATGATTGCAACTCCAGGGGGAGGAGGGAGGGTTGTGAGGACTGATTCCTGCTGCTCCTGGAGAACACCTGTTACAGGTGAGTAACTACGCTTTCTCCAGGACCAAGCAGGAAGTCAGTCCTCACATATGGGACTCCCAAGCTTAAGGCTACCGGAGACCCTAAGCACAAAAATGAGCTCCCTCTAGCTCAGCAGCACAGAAGGAAGGAATCTTCACTGAATTATTACCCACCGGTAGCCCAACATCCGGGATGGAGGGTAGGAGTTGCTCAAACCTCGAAGAGATTTCGGAGGACTGCCTGTCCGAAAGCACTGTCCCTGCGGGACTCCCTCTCGAGGCAGTAATGGACCGCAAAAGTCTGTCTCGAAGACCAAGTAGCGGCCCGGCAGATGTCTGCCAATGGAACAGAGCGGAGGTAAGCCACTGACGTAGCCTTCGCCCGAACAGAATGAGCCGTGACCCGACTTTCTAACGAGAGTCCGGCTGCGCCATAAGCCCAAGCGATACAGTCAGCAACCCAGATGGACAGAGTATGCTTGGAAACAGGGAGCCCCAATTTATTGGGGTCAAAAGACACGAAGAGCTGAGCAGCTTTGCGGTGCTCCCGCGTACGGTCAGGGTAGAAGTTCAACGCCCTTCTACAGTCCAGGGTATGCAGGACCATTTCAGCTCGGCTGGAGTGTGGCCTGGGAAAGAAGGTCGGAAGTACCACCTCCTGATTGATGTGAAAAGGGGAGACCACTTTTGGAAGAAATTTAGGGTGAGTCCGTAGGACTACCCTATTTTTGTAGAACCGAGTGTAAGGGGGATCAGACATGAGGGCCTGTAGTTCACTTACGCGTCTAGCGGAAGTGAGGGCTATCAAGAATAAGGTTTTCCAAGAAAGAAAACGGAGAGGACAGGTAGCCATAGGTTCAAAAGGCGGACAGGTGATCCGCTGCAAAACCATATTCAGATCCCAGTCAGGCGCTGGCGGGCGCAGAGGTGGTTTAAGGAGAAGGAGACCTCGGAGAAACCTTGCCACGAGAGGGTCGTTGGAAAGAGGTCTGCCGTCCACCGGCACATGATGTGCTGAAAGAGCACTGAGGTGAACCTTGACGGAGTTGGACTTAAGTCCAAGATTAGAGAGGTAGAGCAAGTACTGCAAGACCACAGACACCGAGCAGGAGAAGGGATCCAGAGACTGCTGGTTACACCAAACGGAAAAACGACGCCATTTAAGGGCGTAGCATTTGCGGGTAGAAGGTCGCCGGGAAGCTAGGACGACCTCTTCCACCTCTGCCGGCAGTAGAAGGGGAGCAAGGACTACCCTTTCAGCAGCCAGGCCATCAGATGTAGAGATCTGAGGTTGGGGTGTAGCAGGGACCCCTGATCCTGTGTTAGGAGATCTGGTTGAAACCCCAGAGGGAACGGAGCCTCCACCGCCAGTTGCAGCAGGAGTGGAAACCACGGCTGTCTGGGCCACCGAGGAGCTATCAGGATCATGGAAGCTTTGTCTCGGAGAACCTTGAAAAGAGTTCGAGAGATTAACGGTATGAGAGGAAAGGCATACAGAAGGCTTTTCGACCATGAGAGCAGAAAAGCATCCGCCGCTACTCGGAGGGGATGCGGCTGCCGAGAGCAGAAACGAGGAAGTTGCCGGTTGAGAGGACTGGCAAAAAGATCCAGCGTGGGGAGGCCCCACTTCAGAAAAAGTTTCTGAACTACCAAGGGATCCAGTCGCCACTCGTGCGGCTGGAGGATTCTGCTGAGTTTGTCCGCCAGGCAATTTTCTTGGCCTGGGAGATAAACTGCCTTGAGAAGAATGCCGCGGCTGACGGCCCAAGAGCAGAGCCTCTGCGCTTCCCGACAGAGAAGGAAGGAGCCCGTGCCCCGTTTGTTCACGTAGAACATGGCAACTTGATTGTCCGTCTGGACAAGGACAGACCGGCGAGAAGTCAGGTGGGAGAAAGCCTTGAGAGCCAGACGGATTGCTCTGAGCTCCAGGAAATTGATCTGCTGCGCAGACTCCCACGAGGTCCAGAGACCTTGAGTACATGCCCCTTGGCAATGCGCTCCCCATCCCAGGAGAGAAGCATCGGTCGTCAGTACTTGAGCAGGCGGAGGAGATTGAAAAGGCATTCCGAGTACCAGGTTCGGCTGATGAAGCCACCACTGCAGAGAAGAGGCCAGCGGGCCGGAGATCTGCACTAAGTCGGCGAGGCCGCCCGTGGCCTGTTGCCACTGCTTGCGAAGGCACCACTGAGCAGGCCGCATATTCAGGCGGGCGTTGGGGGTCACGTGGACAGTGGAAGCCATATGGCCGAGTAGTCTCAGAAAGCGCCTGGCCGAGACCAGGGACTGGCTGCGAAAACGGCCGGCTAGGTCCATGAGCCGCTGAGCTCTGTCGAGAGGCAGGAAAGCTCGCGCCTGAAGAGTGTGCAATCTTGCGCCGATGAACTCAAGATCTTGCGAGGGGAGCAAAGTGGACTTTGCGAAGTTTACGACAAAGCCCAAGTACTGGAGAAGAGTCACAGTGCGTTGCGTGGCTTGTGTGACCTCTTGAGAGGACGATGCTCTGATGAGCCAGTCGTCTAGGTAAGGAAAGACATAGAGGCCCTGAAGCCGGAGATAAGCCGCCACCACCGCGAGACATTTTGTGAAGACTCGTGGTGCGGAGGATAGGCCAAAGGGCAGTACTCTGTACTGGTAATGATTTCCTGCCACCACAAACCTTAGGTATTGGCGGTGGCTTGGGTGGATGAGGATGTGCATGTAGGCATCCTTTAGATCCAAGGAGCATAGCCAATCTCCCTGCTGGAGGTAGGGCAGAAGGATTCCAAGGGTAAGCATCTTGAACTTCTCCCTCACGAGGAACTTGTTGAGGTTGCGCAAGTCCAGGATGGGTCTGAGGCCTCCTGTTCTTTTTGGTATTAGGAAATACCTGAAATAAAAGCCTTGACCTCTCAGGTGGTGGGGCACCGGTTCCACAGCCTGTTCCTGAAGAAGACTTGCTAACTCCTGAAGGAGTAAGTCCCTGTGCAGAGGGAGTCGTGGAGGCTCTCCCAGAAAATAGGAGGGAGGGACCTGGTGGAAGTGGAGAAGATAGCCTTCTCGCACAACATGAAGCACCCAGGCATCTGATGTGATGTTGGACCACCTGTGGGCAAAGTGGACCAGCCGGCCTCCTGTGCTGGGAGAAACCAGCTGAGGGGGAGAGGCTATGTCGATGAAGTCAAAAACCCCCACCCTGCTGAGCAGGGGCCGGTGGTGCAGGCTTGGGGGCTTGCCGCCTACGGGACCCGTTACCCCGTCCTTTGGCCTGCTGACCCTGTTGGGGAGCTGAGGAGGCCTGATACTGAGGGTAGTGTTTATAGGCAGCCGCCTTCCTCGGGTAAAAGGACTTTTTTCCCGAGCCCTTCTTCTTTTGGGAAGGGGCAGAGGTCTTTCTAGAGAGCCTTGTTCTGGTGAGAGTTTCCGTCTCGATTTGCGCAGCCTTCTCAGCCATGGGCTTGCCAAATAGGTTCTCACCTCGGCAGGGGACATCGACCAACTTGTCCTGCACCCAGGGTTCAAGGTCAGACGACTGAAGCCAAGCCTGTCGGCGGGCACCGATGCCGGCTGCGGCCACTCGAGCCGATGCTTCAAAGCCATCATAGGCTGCTCGAGAAATGAACTTGGAGCATTCTCGAATTCCAGTGGACAAGGCTAGGAACCTCCGCAAAGGTTCCTCGGAAAGTCCAGCAGAGAATCCGGCTATTTCCTTAGCCAGGTCTCTAAGGTACATGCCCATGTAGAGCTGGTAGGTCTGGACCCGACAAGCAAGCATAGAGCCTTGGAAACACTTCTTACCGAGGCCATCCAGGTTGCGGGCCTCCTTGCCGGGAGGCACCGAGGAGTGCATCTTCTGGCTCTTGAGCCTATGCATGGCCGATTCCACCACCATGGAATGGTGCGGCAGTTGTGCCTTCTGGAAGCCAGGGCTCTTGCGGACTCGATAGATGGAATCGACCCGCTTGCTTAATACCGGCGACGATGCCGGACTCTCCCACATGCGGAAGAGTAGTCGTTCCAGCATGGGAGGAACCGGTACAGTAAAGTGCTCCTTCGCTGGAGAGTCATACTGGAGGGCGTCGAGCTCTTCGGCTCGAGGCTCCTCCTCGGGATCCGCAGGGAAGGCCAAAGCCTTGGCCATATCCCTGACGAAGTCCGAGAACCGGGCATCCTCCGGGGGGGACTGCTTCCAAGGTTCGGACTCAGGGGAGTCCGAGGGGACACACCGAGTCCGAAAGGAATCAAGTGACTCTTCCACTTCAGATTCCCAGGCCGACTCCGAGGAGGAATCGGTGGGGTCGGGTCGGGCGGGCGTAGGCGTCGGCCGCCCCGACGCCGAGGGAGTCGGCGTCGACGACCTCGGTCCCGAACGGGAGGCCGAGGGAGACCTCGACCGGATCGGCTCGGTCTCCGGGGTCGACTTAGACGTCGACGTCCCGGCGGTCAGGGCAGAGGCGCCAGCGAGGCTAGCGATCAGTGCCCGCTGCTGGTCCATGAAGGCAGACAGTCTGCTCTCCAAGGCCGTCAACCTGAGTCTGACCTCAGGTGACCCAGCAGTCCCCGACTCGGGCCCCGATGGCGTCGGGCCCGACGTCGGACCCCTCGGAGGGGAGTCCACGAGGAATACAGGACTTACCCGAGCAGGCGATTCCGATTCCAGACGAGGTCGCTTCGTGAGACGATCCTGCTCCAAAGACCCGGGACGGCTATCAGGGCTATGCGACCTGGCCCTCGCGGAACCAGGAGCGTCCACCGACGCCGTCCTCGCGGGTTTCATCTTCCGATGATGATCCCCCGAGGGAGAACCTCTGTCGGGGGAACTCCGGCGATGCTCAGAGCTGGAGCCTCTGGACGCCGAGGCCTCCGACGAGGTCCGGGTACGGGTGGGATCTGTGAAGATTCTTTCCCGCTGATGCCGCCGACTCCGTAAGGCTTTGGAGGACATTTTGCTGCAGGCCCCACAGATCAGTTCCTCGTGATCTGGGCCGAGGCAGCGGAGGCAATGATCATGTGTGTCAGTGAGAGACATGTTTTTGTCACACTGAACACACCTTTTGAAGCCACTGGCAGCCATCGGGGGAAAAAGGGCCCCTGCAAGGTCAAAGGACCGGGCTGCCAGCGAAAAAACGAAAACGAAACTGACAAGAAAAATCAGAAAAACCGAAAAATAAGAGAAGGACTCGCAACGGCGTCGCGAGTCCGGGCAGGAAAGAGACCGGCGTCGAACCGAAGAAAAAATAGAAAATAAATGAAGAAAATCAACTTTTCTGCGGGGACTGGAAGACAACGTCTGTAGGGCTCCGCGGAAAAAAGAAGACTGGCTAAGATGGCACCCTTGGGCGGGAAGGGGACCGCGCATGCGCGCTGCAATTCCCAAAAGCTTTCTTTGAAAGCTGGGGAAAATTGCTCCGCGAGGGCTCCGTCGGCGCCGACGTCACCCATATGTGAGGACTGACTTCCTGCTTGGTCCTGGAGAACTTACTATACTCATAACTATAACAAACACCAATCCCCCCTCCCTGGGAAAGGGTCATCCTACCCCCCCCCCCCAAAAGGAGGAAGACTACCTGAGCCTGCTGCTGCCCTCATCATGACTCCTTGCTCAACCACATCCACATCATCTCATCACCCGAGTCTCCCGTAGACCATGTTCCTGTTCTTATCTTCCGTGGCTCATCTGCTGCTTCGAGCTGTTGAAGCCTAACAGGAAACAAGAAAAGGACCTGGGAGGGATCAGGGACTGGACTTCCTTCAGGAACGCTAATTAGCAGGTAAGGTCTAATTACTCCTTCCTAAGCGTCTCTCCAGTCCAGTCCCATCCCTATCTTCTGGGATGTAACCGAACAGTTCAAGCCTGGGTGGGGCCTGTAAGGCTGGCCCGAAGCACCGATCCTCCAAACCCCACATCCCCAGAGGCGAGATCATCCAATCTGTAATGCTTGGCAAAGGTGTGCAGAGAAGACCAAGCGGCTGCTCTGCAAATCTCTAGGGGTGGAACAAGACTAAGTTCCGCCCACGATGCTGCTTGAGCTCGAGTGAAATGGGCCCAGAGCCCAACCGGTACCTGCTTTCCCTTAAGGATATATGCTGAAGTAATAGCTTCCTTGACCCATCTAGAAACTGATGCCTTGGAAGCTGCTTCACTCTTACACAGTCCTGCAAACAAAACGAACAATCTATCAGACTTGCGAAACGAAGCCGTCCTCTTTAGGTAGCGCTTCAGAACTCTGCGCACGTCCAACATATGTAAACGAATGTCCCGCCCCTGAGGCGGAGGGGAGAGAGACCGCCTGATTCACATGAAAGGATGAAACCACCTTAGGTAAAAAGGAAGGCACCGTCCGGAGAACTACCTTCCCTTTAAAGAAAGAAAGGGCGGATGACAAGACAGGGCCTGCAGCTTAGAAATACGCCTGGTCAAACAAATGGCTACTAAAAAGACTGTCTTAAGAGTCGTGTCCTTCAACGAAGCCCGCTGCATCGTCTCGAAGGGTTCCCCGACCAAGATGTCCAAAACTAGATTGAGATCCCAAGGAGGAACCGGAGACCTCAACTGAGGCCACAAACGTCCTACCGCTTTTAGAAACAGACTTACATCCGCATGTTCCCCCAAGGACTTGCCCTGAACTTTGCCTCTAACAAGAGAACGCAGCTACCTGTACTCGCAGAGAACTGGCTGCCAGGCCCTTGTCAAAACTGGCCTGCAAAAAATCCAGAACCTCAGGCACCGAAACTGAAAGAGGCTTCTTCCGCTGGTCCGAACACCATCCTTCAAAAATTCGCCAAACCCTTACATAGGAAAGACAAGTTGACCGTTTATGGGAATTCAGCAAGGTGGCAATCACTGCCCTAGAATAACCTCATTTCAGAAGCCGTGCCCTTTCAATAGCCAGGCCGTAAGCAAGAACCGATCCACCTGCGGCATGCACACTGGGCCTTGCACCAGCAGATATTCCCGCACCAGAAGGCGCCACGGACGAGCGGCCAACAGTCGCACCAGATCGGCATACCAAGGGCGTCGAGGCCAATCCGGTGCTATAAGAATCACCAGACCCGGGTGAGCCTCTATCCAATGAAGGACCCTGACTATGAGAGCCCAAGGAGGAAAAACATACAGCAGGCCTTCTGACGGCCACCTCTGAACCAGAGCGTCCAAGTCCTCTGACATCCTCTTCGACTGAAGAATCGACTCGCCTTGGTCAACTGGAATCGTGTCATGAGATCCATCACTGGAGTCCCCCAACGAGCCACTATGCACTCGTACACCTCCTGGCAGAGCTCCCACTCCCCGTGGTCCACTCTGTTTCTGCTTAAGAAGTCCGCCGTTAAGTTTTCCACTCCGGTCACGTGCTGCACTGACAAAGCTGATAGATGAGCCTCAGCCCACTCTATTAGGCTTTCCGCTTCCTCCTCCAAGGGAGGACTGCTTGTGCCCCCTTGCCGGTTGATATATGCTACTGCCGTCATGTTGTTGGACAGTACCCTGACCGCCCTCTGGACTACAATGTCTGGAGGGCCTTGAGAGCCAGAGCTACCGCCTGCAACTCTAATCTGTTAATTGACCACTGGGATTCCTGGGCATCCCAGATGCCCTGGGCGAAGCATCCCTCACAATGCGCACCTCACCCGGAAAGTGAGGCATCCGTTGGCAACTGGACCAATACCGGGGAATCGAGGGGCATACCCCATTCCAGGCTCCCTGGATTTAGCCACCACTGCAAGGCTTCTCTGGTCACTACTGGGCAGACGAGCTTCATAGACATGGACTGACGATGAGACCAGTGCTGCAGCAAGGCCTGTTGGAGAGGCCTCATGTGTGCCCTGGCTCAAGGCACCAGCTCTATCATTGCCGCCATGGTTCCCAGGATCTGAAGGTAATGCCAGGCCGAGGGAGCCTCCATGGCCAGAAACTGAAAGATTAGTCGCCTTAGCTCCCCCTGCTCTGCAAGCCCGTAAGACCACCATGCCTTCTTTTGTTTCGAACCTTGCCTCCAGATACTCGATCTCTTGTGAAGGGTTCAACTTGCTCTTTGCCATGTTGATCACCCATCCCAGATTCTGTAGAAAAGTGACCACCTGGGCAGTTGCCTTCAGACTTTCTTCCTCGGATTTCGCCCGGATCAACCAGTTGTCAAGGTAAGGGTGAACCAATATTCCCTCCTTGCGCAGCGCTGCGGCCAGCACCACCATGACCTTGGTGAAGGTGCGTGGGGCCGTCACCAGGCCGAAGAGCAACGCTTGAAACTGAAAGCGACCTTCTGGTGTTGCAAACCACAGGAACTGCTGATGAGCCTTGCAAACGGGAATATGCAAGTAAGCCTCTGTCAGATCCAGAGAGGTCAGGAATTCTCCTTGTCTTACCGCCACCAAGACAGACTTCAGCGTTTCCATCCGAAAATGAGGCACCCTGAGGCAATGATTGACTCCCTTCAAGTCGAGAATCGGTCGAAAGGTCCCTTCTTTTTTGGGCACCACAAAATAGATGGAGTATCGACCGCAACTGCATTGCTCTGGAGGCACAGGCACGACCGTGCCCCCTACCGGTAGTTCTTCCAGCTGGGCCCCCGTTGTTTCATTGTGGTTTTCTAGGGCCAGAGGCAGCAAACCCCTTTCCAGCCCCCCGGAATCTCTGTCCCCTGGAGTTGAAGCAACCCCTCTGAAAGGGGGCCTACCGGAAACCTCCTGTGATTCCTTTGGCTGAGAGCGCGACAGAGCGGGGAGCCGACTTTGCTTAGGGCTATCCTCAGGGAGCCTAACTCCCTTAGACTCCCCCCAGATCCTTTACCAGCTTCTCCAAGTCCTCCCCAAAGAGAAGCTTTCCCTTAAAAGGGAGCCTGCTGAGCCGGGCCTGTGAAGAACCATCTGCGGCCCAGTTGCGTAACCAAAGTTAGCGGCGAGCCACCACCACCGAAGCCATGTTCTTGGCCAAGCTCCTAACGAGATCATACTGGCTATCGGCTAAATAGGCAGCTCCAGATTCAATCCTAGCCACCTCCCCTGATGATTGAGCCGTGGGATCCCCGGTCAGCTGAAGCTGTTGTGACCACCGCAAACAAGCTCAGGGCACCCAGGCCCCACAAAGACGCCTGGAGAGCCAGGGCCCTAACGTCGAACGCTTGCTTTAGTTATCCTGAGTGTCCTTGAGGGCAGCGCTGCCCTCTACCGGGATTGTGGTCTTCTTCGTGACTGCCGACACTGCCGCATCTACTCTGGGGGGACAAAGCAATTTCTTCTCCCCTTCTGGCAATGGATACAGGTGAGCCATAGACCGAACCCCTCTCAGCCCCGATTCAGGTTGATCCCATTTCTCCTGAATCATTTGTTTTACTATCCGGTGAACCGGAAAAACCTTCTGTGATTTTCTAACCGCCTGGATCAGGGGGTCCTCTAGCGCCTCTTCCTCTGCTGGGACTCCCGCTGCCATATTAAGAACCTTTAGGGATTTCCCAATCAATGCCGGCAACTCCTCCCGGTGGAAGAGGCGAACAATTCTAGCTTGCTCTTGCTCTGGAATCTCACCTTCCTCAAGCTCTTCCTCGTCCTCCCCCATCTCCCTGTCTGAGGATTCACCCTCCTGATTCTCAGACAGTGGGGGACGGAGCTCCTCATCGTGAGAGAGCCTAGCCCACTTTGACGGAACACCTGTTTCCTCCTGCTCTCTAGTATCCAAGGAACAGCCTAAAGCACTGCCTAGTGCCAACCCCTGCTCCAGAGTTCCTTGTTTGCGCAGGCAAAAGGCTCTATGCATCAGCAGCACAAATTCTGGGGAAAAAATTCCCTCCGCTGCCCGTTTCCAGGCCACCCAAGGAGGTAGAAGCCCGGGCTGCGCCAGGGGACTGGCCAACTGTTCTGGCGTAGGAGGAAGGACAGGAGCAGACTGATCCCCTACCTCCAGCAGGTCCCCGGGCTCCTGCGAACAAGAAGCAAGAGGATCCTGAGAAATACCTTGCATCCCATGCTCCCCCTCGGCTGCCTCTGTTGTGCAGCCCCTACAGATCCCAGCCTCTGAAGGGGAGAATTAATCCCCCTTCAGGTACCCTTGTCTCAGGTTGGATCTATCTTGTGCTAACGTCTGCAGCTCTAGGCCTAATAAAGAAATAGCCTGCTGACCCTTTTCATCCTGAAACTGCAGAATCAGCAGTTTTGAGCTATGAAATGAAATCACAGAGCTGACACAATGAGAGGCTCTGAAAGCTACACAGCTAGTGAAAACTGCCACCTGGGCCCCTCGAAAGAACAAAGGGTAACAAAACAAGAAAGACAAACTTAATCAACATCAGTATCTAAAGTTAATGTGCAGGAAACATGGTTAGCACAAGGTGAAGAGGACTGCCATGAGAATGGGGAGACAGGATGCCACAAGGGAAAGCAAAGGGCAAGAGGGCAAAATATTAAGGAGCAGATATGCTTGAAAAAATAGGGAATATGAAAAGAAAGCAGGGCCGGCCCGTCCATTGAGCGAGAATGTTTTTTGCACAGGGCCCCGCGTTTCAGGGGGCCCCGCGCAAAAAACATTCTTTTGTAAAAGTAAAATTGAAAAAAAGAAAGAAAACCTGTCTCCTGCCGCTGTCGGGGCCGCCGCGGCAGAATCGAGCGTGCCGCGGGGCCCCCTGTACCCGGCACAGCCTCTCCTCCCTGTAGCAGCTCTCTCTTCTGAGCTGCAGTCAGACGCGCCGGCTTGCAGAGCGCGAAGGGAAGAGTTTCCCTTTCGCGACTCTGTTAGGCCCGCGGGGGCTGATGGGAACTTCCCATCAGCCCCTGCGGGCTTAACAGAGCAGCGAGGGAAAAACTCTTCCCTCGCGCTCTGCAAGCCGGCGCGTCTGACTTCAGCTCCAACTAGAGAGCTGCTACAGGGAGGAGAGGCTGTGCCGGGTACAGGGGGGCCCCGCGGCACGCTCGATTCTGCCGCGGCGGCCCCGACAGCGGCAGGAGACAGGTTTTCTTTTTTTAAAAAATTTCCCTGGGCTGGGCTGGGCTGGGCGTTAGGAGTGGTGCTGGGCTGGGCTGGGCTGGGGGTTAGAAGTGCTGCTGGGCTGGGCGGGGAGGGTGGTGTTAGGAGTAGTGATGGGCTGGGCTGGGCGGGGGGGGGTGTTAGGAGTAGTGATGGGCTGGGCTGGGCTGGGGGGGGTTAGGAGTTGTGATGGGCTGGGCTGGGCTGGGGGGGGTAGGTGATAGGAGTAGTGATGGGATGGGCTGGGCTGGGCTGGCTGGGGGGGGGTTAGGAGTGGTGATGGACACTGGTCTGGTTGGGGGGGTTAGGAGTGGAGATCGGCACAGGGCTGGCGGGGGCGGGGTAGGAGTGGTGATGGGCACTGGGTTGGCTGGGGGGGTTAGGAGTGGTGATGGGTGCTGGGCTGGGGGGGTTAGGAGTGGTGATGGGCGCTGGGGGGGTTAGGAGTTGTGATGGGCGCTGGGGAGGGGTTAGGAGTGGTGATGGGCGCTGGGGTGGCTTAAACTAAAAATTGGGTGATGGGGGATTAGGACTGGAAATGGGCTGGTGGGATTAGGACTGGAAGTGGGTTGATGGGGGGTTAGGACTGGTAATGGGCTATGGGAGGGCTTAAACTAAAAATTGAGTGATGGGGGATTAGGACTGGGAGTGGGCTGATGGGGAGGTTAGGACTGGTAATGGGCTATGGGGGGGCTTAAACTGAAAATTGGGTGATGGGGGATTAGGACTGGAAATGGGCTGTGGGATTAGGACTGGGAGTGGGCTATGGGGGGGCTAGGACTGGTAATGGGTTGGGGGGGTTGCTAGGACTGGAAATGGGCTGAGTGGAAGGGGGCTTGAACTGCAAATAGCTGTTGGGGATGGGGCTTGGAATGGAAATGGGCTGAGGGGAAGTGGGGGGCGTGAACTGCAAATAGCTGATGGGGACGGGGCTTGGAATGTAAATGGGCTGAGGGGAAGTGGGGGGCTTGAACTGCAAATAGCTGAGGGGAGGGGGACTTGGAATGGAAATGGGCTGAGTGGAAGGGGGCTTGAACTGCAAATAGCTGATGGGAAGGGGGGCTTGGAATGGGCTCTTAGGGGAGGGAGCTAGGACAGGAACTGGGCTGATGGATGGGCTAGGATAGAACTGAGAATTGGGTGTTGGGGGGAGCTAAGATTGGAAATGGGCTGTGGTGGGGGCTTGGATTGAAATGGACTCATGGAGGGGCTAGAACTGGAAGTAGGCTCATGGGGGGCTTGGTTTAGAAATGGGCTGAGTGGAGGGGAGCTAGGATTTAACATGGGCTGATGGTGGGGCTAGGAAAGGACTAGAAATGGGCTGATGGGAGGCTGGTATTGGAAATGAGCTGATGAAGGGACTCGGATAGGACTGGAAATGGATGGGGGAGCTAGGACTGGAAATGGGCTGATGTGGGGACTAGAAGGGAGCGGATACTGGGTGGGGCTGGAACTAAAAGGGAGCTGATGTTGGGGGAGATTAGAAGGGGATGGGGCTGGGAGAATGAAATGGAGAGGGGAAAAATATTTTGTGTGGGAGGGAAGAAAAATGTACAATTGGCCGGGTATTGGGAGACTAAGTGGGGATTGAGGATGGAGGGGTAAAATTTGAGTGGATGAAATAGGAATGAGGAAAGAGCAAAAGGAGAAAGATTATTATGTTAAAGCAGATGTAGAGAGAGAATGGAAAAAACTAGAAGAGAAGAAAGGACAAATGGACAGCAGACGATGGAGAGATAGCAGAAGACACAAATAAACCAGAAGAAAGTGGCTGGAACAATTGCAACTGAAAAAAAAATGCACAAAAGGTACAAAGATATCTCTTTATTTTGAATTTATTAACTGGAATATGTCAGCTCTGGGAAATGTGCATCATTAATGTCTGTGCTTTGTTTAGTACAAGAGGAAATTAATTTATAGTTTTATTTCTACATTGTTGTTGTACATTCCAAGTTTGGCTTTTAGGGTTCCCAGTTTAATTATTGTCTTCCTGTTTTTAAATTGTGATTCCTTGTTTGGTGATAGTCTATGTTCTGCATGTGTAACTGAGCTGAGGTATTCTGTTTATGTAATTCCTATTTGACATTGTCACTTGTTCTCTTTCCCCAGTAGGTCATGTATTGTTATTCTCTGAAATGTATTGGTTTAATATTTGCAGTGTTGCCTTTTGATAGGTAGTGTATGGTGCTTTATGAGTCCTGGTAGTGCTGTTGGGATACGGTGGGTTTGCTATGGGTTCTAAATGGGCAGTGTTTGTAGTAGTTCCTAATGTGCCTGGCGGTTGGCACTGGATTATAGTAATGTAGAAATCTTTGTCTTTTTTAATCCATACACTCATGAAGAGGCATGTATACTAAAAGTTAGTGTATGGTAACATTATGCAAATATTTATGCAAATGAGGCCCCGCACCGAGTCTCCGCACATGGCCCCGCACCCCCCTTGGGCCGCCCCTGAAAGAAAGGAAATCTGCTTATCAGCAATTTAAGCCTAAAAATGAATATAAATATAGGGGAGAAATTCTGATAGAGAGACAGACATTAGCTGATCTCAACTGGAGTGATGCTGTCTCTGTCTCAGGACCCTTTACACTTAAGTCAGGTGCTTTGCTTGTTATAGACGTACTGATATTGAAATTTGTACCTTATCATTTAAAAAGCGAAGCTTGTGATGTTACAGACCTGGCAAAATAAATAAAAAGTTTCCATGCTCTTACGGTGGCACAAGCAATTTTTTTAAGGTGGGTCCTGTATATATGTTGGGGTAAACACAAGTAGCCAATAACAAAAAAATAGAAAATTCCCCAAATAATCATAGGGGAAGCCCACGAAAACCCCAACACCTCCGAGTTTTACAGAAGCTGAGAAGCCTCCATTAAGCTAAGAACAAACATACAGCCCCCTTGGTGACATTTTTTCACTAGCTAGTGTCCACCCTCCCGCCCCTAACATGCAATTTATAAGCAAGAGCTCCATTCAAGCTGGGCATTCAACCACCAGGTATAACAGTCTGGAGCCTAAAAATCCAACGTTGTTCATATCTTGATAACAACCTATCATTACCAGCGGACTTAGCATCCACCCTGTCAATACAAAAATATTGCAAATCCACAACCTATGACCCTGCTCTAGACAATGTGCAACAATCAGCGCCTCCTTGCTTTTTCTAATTGACCTACTATTGTGTTCTCACATACGCTCTCTATACATATGCATAGTTTTCCCTACATAAACCAGTTGACATAGGAACAGATTATATATACCACATATGTTGATGCACAAGTAGTATGACAACGTAGGCGATACTCTCTACCTTTACATGTAAACTCTTTTATTGGGGTTCGCCCTTCACACATCAGACACTCCCCACATGGAAAGAAATCCTTTTCCTACACCCGTTGAAGTCCCACCAGTTTCAAACTGGACGGGCACAAGATTTCTTTTAAATTTTGCCCTCTTGACCAGATCAGCCTGGCTTGCTTATCACATAATCCAGGGATGGTCTGGAGAATTCAAAAATGTCATTTTACAATCTTCTGGATATCACGACTCAACGGGGAATAAGGAGTTACAAGATGAATGTACCCCATCTCAGCATCATCAACAGCCCTTATTCGGGAGTCTAGCAATCTATCCTAGCCATTAAATTTAGCCTGTACAAATGCTCGTTTAACGTCACCCCCATTGCAACTCCTTTAAGTTGACAATATATATTTTCTCCAAATTGAAAACAATTTTTTCAAAGCCAAATTAGCCAAATCCAACAAAGACTGCATATGGGCCTTTCCCAAATCTCCCTGATGAGTCAACGATGCCAATATTACCTGTACTGCCACATCCTGTGGTATACTGGTATAGAGAGATAACATGTCTAAGATTACCAGTATAACACCAGGCTGTAGACCAGATAAACACACTTCATTCATTAAACAAAAAATGCGTAGTGTTGTTGCATGAAAGGGCGTAGGAAAGTATCAATGTAAATTGACAAAGGTTCTAACATTATTTCCTTAGTAGACACTATTGGGCATCCTGGTGGTTTAGACAAATCTTTATGTATCTTAGGTAACAAATAAAAAATTGCAACCTCTGGGGTACACACATTCAAAAATGACAATTCTTTCCTTGTAATAATGCTTCATACAAAAGCCTGCTCTGTTAATACTTTGATTCGAGCTTGCAACCTTGCATTTGGGTCTACAGACAACAATTCATAAACTGAACTGTCCCCCAGCTGTCTTGCAGTCACAGGCAGCATTCGTCTCTTCAGACCTTCCTCACACCCTCTCTTCTGCAGTAACCATCTCAGATGCTGCAAAAAATGCTCTGATATGTACTTTTCGTAAAAAGCATTCCAAGTCCAAATAGAACTGAAAACGATCAAATCGTATCGTAAGCACCAATGATAGATCCTTATTCAAAACTTATCCCTCACTTGGTTTGCAGCTTGTCGTGCTGTGAGGGCTTGTGTGCATCAGTGATGCTGAGGGCTAAGCTATCGGTAGTTTAACTACTGGCAGGGTCTCCCAAGATGGACAGGTCTCAGCTGAGGTGCCAGACCAAGACAAACCACTCATTTGGGCAGCAGCAGAATGGGACAGCGTCGACGGCGGAGAATCACATTTCTGTGACGACAACAAAACTAAACTTAAACTGTGCGGAGGAAAGGCCCGGCAATCTACTTCTGTATCTTGCCATGAAAACCCAATGGCTAGTCACAATAAAACAAATTGCACTATAGTGCTGGAAGATGAGACGCCCAGGTCGGAAGGCACTCAACTAGCTACTGGGGAAAAGCTGAAGACTTTTCAGAGTAAAGCCAGCATTTATGATGTGGTTCGATCAAAGCCCTCGGAATGTCTGACTGCTGATGTAGCTGTGCATGAAATGAGAGTCAGAAGATGTAAAGATGTCTTACGTATTGGAACATGGAATGTATGAAGCATGAACCAAGGGAAGTTGAAGGTGGTCAAGAATGAAATGGAACGTGTACAACTTGATCTGTTGAGTGTCAGTGAACTGAAATCAACTGGCATCGGGCACTTTGCGTCAGATGATCACATGGCCTACTATGCTGGAAATGAAAGACAAAGACAAAATGGTGTTGCATTTATAATAAGAAACTTGCAAGAACTGTAATGAAACACAATGCAGTCAGTGAACGCTTAATCTCGATTTTGCCTACGAGGAATGCCTATCAACACAACTATAATTCAAGCATATTCCCCAACAACAGCTGCAGAAGAGGATGAAATTGAAGAGTTCTATGAACAGGTTCAAGTTGAAATTGACAGAACATGCAAACAGGATATCCTGATAGTCATGGATGACTGGAACGCAAATGTTTGCAACAAAGAAGAAGGCAAAGTGGTTGGAAAATACGGACTTGGCAATAGAAATGAAGCTGGAGAAAGACTGATAGAATTCTGCAAGACCAACGATCTATTCATCTCAAACACCTTCTTCCAGCAACACAAGCGGCAACTGTACACATGGACTTCACCCAATGGATTGTACAAAAATCAAATTGACTAGATCTGTGAAAGTCAACAATGGAAAAGCTCTATAACATCAACAAAGACTGTGGTACAGATCATCAACTACTAGTATGCAAACACATGCTAAAGTTGAAAAAGAGCAAACCACTCATGAATGCAGCAAAATATGACCTTGAGAATATACCAATGGAATTTAAAGACTACCTGCAAAATCGATTTGCTGCTTTAGATACAAATGACAGAGTTCCAGAAGAGTTATGGAATGACATCAAGAAGGTTGCGTTGGAAGAAAGCGAGAAGTCTCTTGAAAGGCAGAAAAGCAAAAACAGCCAAAATGGATGACGGAAGAAACTCTGAAAATTGACCAGAAACACAGAGAAGCTAAAGCCAGAGGATAAAGAAAGACAATCGCAGAACTCAACAGAGATTTCCAACGTGCAGCAAGACAGGACAAGGAAAAATACAATGACACATGCAAGGAAATAGAAGCAGAAACTATTGGAGGAGGAACAAGATTGGCTTTCCTAAAGCTATGAGAGTTAAAGAAACAATTCCAGCCTTGAATTGGAATGTTACAAGATGCTCAAGGTTCTATGTTGAATGATACTGAGAAGATCAAGAAAAGGTGGAAAGAATATACAGAGTTTTTATATGATAAAGATCAAGTGGACCAACAGCCATTTCAACCTGTACCTTATGATCCGGAACCATTGGTGATGAAAGAAGAAGTTGAAGTAGCATTGAAAGCCTTATCAAAGAACAAAGCATCAGGCATTGATGGCATTCCCATAGAAGTATTACAGCAATCTGATGCAGCTGTTACCGTACTTACAAGGCTCTGCCAAGAAATTTGGAAGACAACATCATGGCTACCTGACTGGAAAAGATCTGTGTTTATACCAAAACTAAAGAAAGGTAATCCAACTGACTGTGGAAATTATCACACAATCACTCTGATCTCACATTCCAGCAAGATTCTACTCAAGATCAAGCAGCAGAGGCTACAACCATACCTGGAACGGCAACTTCCTGAAGTGCAAGTAGGGCTCAGGAAAGGATGAGGAACAAGAGACATCATTGCAGATGTGAGATAGATCCTTGAAGAGACATAAGTATACCAAAAAGATATCCTTATGTGCTTTATTGACAAGAAGACTTGACTGTGTAAACCATAAATTCTGGGCCACATTAAGAAGCATGGGTATACCAGAACACCTGATAATTTTCTTACACAGCCCTTACACTGATCAAGAAGCAACAGTTCAAATGGAAAGAGTAGTTACTCACCTGTAACAGGTGTTCTCCAAGAGGAGCAGGAATCAGTCCTCACATATGGGTGTCATCGACGCCAATGAAGACCCAGCGGAGCATTTCCCCAGCTTTCCATGAAAGTCTTTGGGAATGCAGGCACGCATGCGCGGTTCCCTTCCCGCCTAAAGGTGCCATCTTACCTCAGTCAAATGACATAGCTAAGAACAGCACACAAAAATGAAAAATAAACTATGTACAACTGCAACTCCCAGGGGAGGAGGGAGGGTTGTGAGGACTGATTCCTGCTGCTCCTGGAGAACACCTGTTACAGGTGAGTAACTACTCTTTCTCCAGGACCAAGCAGGAAGTCAGTCCTCACATATGGGTGATTCCCTAGCTCTGGGCTACCAGGGAACCCAGGCTGAACAAGAGAACTCCCTCTAGTCCCAGCATCAAAGAAAGGCTTTTCACTGACACAACCTCCACCGGTAGCCCAACAGAGGGCAGGAGTTGCCTAAACCTCAAAGAGATTCCGGAGTACTGCCTGGCCAAAAGCACTGTCCCTACGGGACTCCCTCTCCAGACAGTAATGGGCCGCAAACGTCTGGCTTGAAGACCAAGTTGCAGCCCTGCAGATGTCTACCAACGGTACAGAGCGGAGATGAGCCACTGAGGCAGTCATTGCCCTGACACGGTGGGCCGTGACCCGACCCTGCAAAGGAAGGTCAGCCGCCTTGTAAGCCCAGGTGATACAGTTAGCCACCCAGATGGACAAGGTACGCTTGGACACAGCTAACCCTAAATTATTAGGGTCAAAAGATATGAAGAGCTGAGTAGCCCTTCTGTGCCCTTGCATACGGTCAAGGTAGAAGGATAAGGCCCTCCTACAGTCCAGGGTATGCAGGACTGCTTCAGCCTGGCTTGCATGAGGCCTAGGGAAGAATGTTGGAAGAACCACCTCCTGGTTGAGGTGGAAAGAGGAGACAACCTTTGGGAGGAACTTTGGATGAGTCCTGAGGACTGCCTTGTTCCTATAAATTCTGGTGTAAGGCCTATCACAGACCAGGGCCTGAAGCTCACTCACTCGCCTAGCCGAGGTAAGGGCTATCAGGAAGAGTATCTTCCAGGACAGGAAGTGTAGTGGACAAGTAGCCATCGGCTCAAAAGGTGGGCGAGTCAGTTGCTGCTAGACCACATTCAACTCCCACTCAGGGGCAGGAGGACGGATTGGAGGCTTGAGCAAGAGCAAGCCTCTGAGAAACCGGGACACCAAGGGGTGAACCGACAGAGAATGTCCTTCCACCAGTGAGTGGTGAGCTGCTAGAGCAGAGAGGTGGACCCGAACAGAATTGGACTTAAGACCTTGATTGGATAAGTGCAGTAAGTACTGAAGCACTACTGGCACAGTACAGGAGAAAGGATCCTCTGTATGTAACTGACACCACACTGAAAACCTCTTCCATTTAAGGGCATAGGTTTTCCTAGTGTATTGTTTCCTAGAGGCTAGGAGAACTTCCTCTACCTCCTAAGGTAGGCCCCAGGGAGCCAAAACTACCCTTGCAGCCTCCAGGCCATCAAATTTAGAGCTTTGAGATTGGGGTGCAGAAGGGTACCCTGATCCTGAGAGAGAAGGTCGGGTTGCAACCCCAGAGGCAGAGGGGGATCTACTGCCAATTGAAGGAGAAGTGGAAACCAGGGCTGTCTGGGCCACCTGGGAGCCACCAGCAGGACTGAGGCCTTGTCCTGAAGTATCTTGAACAGAGTTCGGGCCACCAAGGGCGTCGGAGGAAATGCATACAGGAGGCCCTGAGACCAGGGAATCAGAAAAGCATCTGCTGCTAACCGCAGAGGATGTGGTTGCCTGGAGCAGAACTTTGGCAGCTGTTTGTTCAGAGGACTGGCAAACAAGTCTATGGATGGAAGTCCCCATTTCATGAAAATCTTTTGAACTACCAAAGGATGGAGCTGCCACTCGTGGGGTTGCAGAATCCTGCTCAACCTGTCTGCCAGGTGGCTTTCCTGGCTGGGTAGATATACTGCCTTGAGGAGCATGTGGTGTCTGAGAGCAAACAAGCAAAGGTCCTGTGCTTCCTGACAGAGGAGCCTGGACCCAGTTCCGCCCTGCTTGTTCACATAGAACATGGCTACCTGGTTGTCTGTTTGAACTAGGACAGACTGATGAGCCAGGGTTTGAGAAAAAGCCTTGAGGGCTAACCGAATAGCTCTGAGTTCCAGGAGATTGATTTGCTGTGCAGATTCCCAGGGAGACCACAGGCCCTGGGTGCACTTGCCTAGACAATGAGCCCCCCAGCCTTGCAGGGAGGCATCCGTGGTCAAGACCACTGTGAACGCAGGACTCTGAAAAGGTACTCCCTTCAACAGACTGGGTGGATGTAGCCACCATCTGAGGGAGTGCAGCAAGTGTCTGGACACCTGTATCCTGTCTTTGAGGTTGCCTGTGGCCTGTGACCACTGAGTCCGCAGGCACCACTGTGCAGGCCTCATATGGAGCCTGGCATTGGGGGTCACATGTACTGTAGAAGCCATGTGGCCAAGAAGCCTTAGGCAAAGTCTGGCGGAGACCAGCAACCTGAGGAGAAACTGGTTGGCTAAGTTTATCAGTCTCTGGGTTCGGTCTTTTGGCAAGAACGCCTTTGCCAGCAGCGAGTCCAACCTTGCACCTATGAACTCAGTTTTGGGAGGGGAGCAAAGTGGACTTTGCGAAGTTTATTACAAACCCCAGGCTTTGAAGAAGAGCAATAGTTCTGAGGGTGGCTTGTCTGGCCTCCTGGCATGTCTGACCCCTGATGAGCCAGTCGTCCAGATAGGGGAAGACAAAGATTCCCTGATTTCTCAGGTAGGCCGCCACCACTGCCAGGCATTTGGTAAAGACTCAGAGTGGAGGTGAGGCCAAAAGGTAGTACTTTGTACTGATAATGGTTTCCTCCCACAATGAACCTGAGGTACTTTCTGTGGTCTGGATGAATGATGATGTGGGTATACGCATCCTTTAGATCTAAGGAGCATAGCCAATCTCCCTGCTGGAGGTAGGGCAGAAGAGTTCCAAGAGTAAGCATCTTGAACTTTTCCTTCTCCAGGAACTTGTTGAGGTTTCTGAGATCCAGAATAGGTCGAAGACCACCGGTTCTTTTGGGTACCAGGAAATACCTGGAGTAGAACCCTTGACCGTGCAAGTGGGGAGGCACAGGCTCCACTGCCATGTCTACCAACAGACCTTGGAGCTCTTGAAGGAGAAGATCTGTGTGCAGGGGAGGCCTTGGAGGCTCCCCTGGAAAGTATGGAGGAGGCAGTTGTTGGAAGTGTAGTGCATAGCCCCTCTGGACTATGCTTAACACCCAACTGTCTCCAGTGATGAGTGGCCACTGGTGGGCAAACAGAGCGAGGCGACCTCCTGTGCAGGGTTGGGAGAGCAGGGATGGAGAGGCTATGCTGAAGGAGTCAAAAACACCCACCCTGCTGAGTGGGAGCAGGGGCCGGAGGCTTGGGGGTCGGTCCTCTGCCTACGGGGCCCATTACCCTGCCCCTTGGCTTGCTGACCCTGAGGGGCAGCTTGGGCAGCCTGATATTGTGGGTACTGTTTGTAGGCAGTGCCCTTCCTCGGGTAAAAGGGCTTTTTACCCAAGCCCTTCTTTTTGTGAGAAGGGGCAGAGGTCTTTCTAGACAGCCTTGTCCTTGTAAGGTGCTCGGTCTCGAGCTGTGCGGCCTTCTCGGCCATGGGCTTGCCAAAAAGGTTCTCACCTTGGCAAGGGACATCGACCAACTTGTCCTGAACCTATGGCTTGAGGTCCGATGACTGCAGCCATGCCTGGCGTCGAGCTGCGATGCCGGCTGCCGCAACTCGGGCCGAAGCCTCGAAGCCATCGTAGACAGCACGGGACATAAACTTGGAGCAGTCCCGAATCCCCGAGGACAAGGACTTGAATCTCTGCAAGGGCTCCCTGGAGAGACCAGCAGAGAACCCGGCCAACTCCTTGGCCAGGTCTCGCAAATACATGCCCATGTACAACTGGTAAGACTGGACACGGCAAGCAAGCATCGAGCCCTGGAAGCACTTTCTACCAAAACCATCGAGGTTTCGGGTCTCCCTGCCGGGGGGGGGGGGGGGGCACCGCGGAGTGCATCTTCTGACTCTTCAGGCGATGCATGGCCAATTCCACAACCATGGAATGGTGTGGCAGCTGCGCCTTCTGAAAGCCAGGGCTCTTCCGGAGTCGATAGATCGAAACGACCCGCTTGCTTAAAACCGGCGCCGAGGCCGGTGCCTCCCACATCTGGAAGAGGAGCCGTTCCAGCATCGGAGGAACCGGGACAGTAAAGGTCTCCTTCGGAGGAGAGTCGTACTGCAGGGCCTCGAGCTCTCGGCTCGAGGCTCTTCTTTGGGGTCCGCCGGGATAGCCAACGCGGCGGCCATATCCCGGACAAACTCCGAGAACCGGGTATCCTCCGGAGGGGATCTACTCCGGGTTTCAGATTGCGGTGAGTCCGACGGGACGCACCGAGTCTTGAAGGTGTCGGGGGACTCCTCATCCTCCGTCTCCCAGGCGGACTCGTCCGACGAGGAGTCAGGATCAGACCCCGCAGGGCCCGGGAGCACCCGCCCCGACGCCGGAGGCACCGGTGTCGACACCCTCGGTCCCGAATGGGCGGTCGAGGGAGACCGCGACCGAGGTCGACCTCGAGCAATCATGGTCTCGAGTATCGGCTCGGTCTCCGGGGTCGACTTTGAAGTTGATGTCCCGGTGGTCGGGGCAGATGCGCCAGACAGGCTGGCCATCAGCGCCCGCTGCTGCTCCATGAAGGCAGACAGTCTGCACTCCAAGGCTGTCATCCTGAGACTCAGCTCGGGAGACGCAGCAGCCACCAACTCGGGCCCCGGACGTCGCTCTCTGGGAGGTGAGTCCGAGGACTACAGGGCTTACATGTCCAGCAGACTCCAGCTCCACGCGAGGAACTTTGGCAGGCTTCTCTTGTTCCACGGGCCCAGGGCGACGGTCGGGGGTCTTAGACCTGGCCCTCGAGGAGCCAGGGACCCCTTCCGACGCCGCCCTCATGAGCCGCTTCTTCCTCTTGCGTTCCGGGTCGGGGGACCCCCCTGTCCGAGGAGCCACGACGGTGCTCGGGATCCGAATCCCGAGATGTCGAGGCCTCAGACGAGGTCCGGGCCTGGCCGGAGGCTGAGTCAGAGAAAAGCCTTTCTTTTTGCTGCTGGCGACTTCGCAGTGCCTTGGAAGACATCTTCCCACATGGTCCACACGTCTTAGGGTCATGATCAGGACCAAGGCACCGTAGGCAGCAGTCGTGTGTGTCGGTGAGAGACATCAACTTCTTACACTGATCACACTTTTTAAAACAGCTGGAAGCCATCGGGGAAAAAAGAGTCCCTGCGAGGTCAAAGGACTGGCCTTCCAGGGAAAAAGCAAAAAAAGGGCGTGAACGCCAGCCACGAAGGGCAAAAACCGAAAAAGAAGAAACGGGCTCGATACCGGTGTACCGAATCCGGCGGGAGGGGAACCGGCGTCGAACCGAAGAAGAAAAATAGCGAGAATTGCCGAAAAAAATCAACCTTTTATCCGGGATGACAGGACACACGTCTGGTGGGCTTCTCGGAAAGAGAGAGACTGAGGTAAGATGGCACCTTTAGGCAGGAAGGGAACCGTGCATGCGTGCCTGCATTCCCAAAGGCTTTCATGGAAAGCTGGGGAAATGCTCCGCTGGGGCTTCATCGTTGTCGATGACACCCATATGTGAGGACTGACTTCCTGCTTGGTCCTGGAGAACAAGTAGAAACAGAATGGTTTAAAATCACCAAAAGTGTATGACAAGGCTGCATACTTTCCCCCTAACTGTATAATTTATATGCAGAACAAATCATCAGAGAAGCAGGACCTAGAATTATGACAACATGCTTTCGGCCCCTTATTAAGGAGAAGGCCCTCGAGAAGATCCTACCTCTCCTCTCCAATGAATCCCTCGACCCAGACGAATTGGTATCCAACTGGGATGATGCCATCAGAGCTGCTGCCTGTCTCCCAGCTACCAACAAGAACTCAGCGAAACGGGAACACGCACCATGGTACTCCCAGGACCTGCGAGCTTCGCTTCTCCACCTACGCAAGCTCGAGAGATATTGGCGTCACACCCGGACCTCCGAGGCACTTGGGGCATACTCCGCTCAACAACAGTTACACCGGGAGAAAACCATGGAAAAAAGAAAACAGCGCCATTCTGAATTACTAAAGTGATCTTTGAACAACCCGCATGATCTATTCACTATTGTCAAGACCTTGACAGGCGACCCAGCTCTAGCCCAATCACCCACGCCCCAGCCACAAGACTATGCCAATTACCTACAATCAAAATCGATCCAGATCAATACGGTTGCAACCATCACATCCTCCTTCACCCCGCATGTGTCCTCCCAACCAACCTCTCTGCTGAAATTCTCCGAGGTATCCCATGAAGAGATTGTAGATATTATTTCCTCTATTAACCTCACTACTGCTCCTAACGATCCTTGCCCTGCAAGCTGGATTAAAGAATTGCGCCGTGACCTCAGTCCGACAATATGCAGAATCCTGAACCAATCCCTATCAACAGGGTCCTTCCTCCAAAGCCTAAAACATACGTCCATCCGCCCTCTGCTAAAAAATAGTAAACTTGATCCATCTAAAGTTGAGTCCTTCAGACCAATTTCGAGCATCCCTCTACTTGCCAAAATCTTTGAGAAGATAGTCCAGCGACAAATTCAACACCATGTCGACATTGAAGCACCTCTGGACCCATCCCAGCATGGCTTTAGAGAAGCACACGGTGTTGATACCATCCTTACAACCCTCTTTAACAATCTAGTCACTGGTCTTGACAACATCCACCAAGGATATGTCATCTTCTTGGACATAGCAGCCGCTTTTGATTCGGTGAACCACCAAACACTTCGCCTCAAAGAAAAAGGAATACTAGGCTCAGCGCTAGCCTGGTGTAAATCTTATCTGTGCAATAGATGGCAACAAGTCAGAGCAGGATCCACGACCTCAGAGCCATTCCCACTGAAACAAGGCGTACCTCAAGGCTCATCCCTATCTGCATTGATGTTTAACATCTACATGCAGCCCATCTGTGCATTAATTCGATCCTTCAATGTCCAATGCCTAGCCTATGCAGACGACATCCTCATTTACACACCCTTCAAGATTGATCAACCTGACTTCTCCCCAATATTAAGATGCTTTGAAGCAGTGGCAGACTGGCTCCTTTCTCAAAATTTACGAATTAACCACAGCAAAACAGATGTTCTATTCGTCACGAGAAACCAGAAGTTCACGCCAACTCCCTCACTACAAGTCAACAACACAGAACTTAAGGCAAAACCCACAATTCGCTATCTAGGTATTACCCTTGACCAGAGGCTAAACATGTCAGCACATATCAAAAACACCACAAAAGCGATTTATCACAAAATCAGATCACTACGTCATCTCCGACCACTACTGGACTTCCCTGATTACCGATCAATCTTCCAAGCTCTAGTTATTCCTCATCTCGACTTCGCTATCATCATCCTTCAGGGACTTCCACAGTCGACTCTAAGCCCACTCCGACTTGCCATGAACTCTGCTGCGAGGGTTCTGGTAGGTTTATCAAGGTCAGACCATATAACACCAGTCCTGAAGAACCTAAACTGGCTACCCTGCAGGCCAGAATCCACTACAAGACTCTTGTCCTGACATTCAAAGCCCTCAAGAACCAGCCACCCACGCACATCAGTAAACTTCTCCACAGCACTCCAGCCAACAGACTAAGGAGATCTACATTGATGAATACCCTTGAAGTCCCTAAGTCAGTGACAAAATGTACAAAGACAACAGCCAGTAGAGCCTTCTCCATTTTCGCACCTATGGCCTGGAACACCCTCCCAGCAGAAATCCGAGCTATCTCCAATCTACCGTTATTCAGAAAAGCTCTCAAACACCACTTGTTCCTGCTACATTACCCTGATAATAATTCTGGAAAGCACACAGCCATCACCTTACCCTCCTACCTAGCCTGCCCCATTGATCAGCCTCCCTTAGAGAATGGTTAATCACCTGTCCCCTACCCTCTCTCCCTGACCCAGGAGCTTAGGCATCTGTTTACTATCCTTATATGTCCTGTAAGAATGTCCATAATTTGTATATAGTTATCCCGGTTCTTCCAAGTTTACTATCCCTGTTCAATGTAAACTCAATGTGACCTGCTGCATTGTAGTATGTTTTGTTCAACTGTAAACTGCACTGATTATAATAGTGCGGTATATAAGAGATATAAATAAATAAATAAATAAATATATAAAGATAATTGAGGTGCAAACGTGCACCACCGTAATCTGTAGCCCCGCGGCCCTGCATGTTCACAGAGCGAGTATGGGGATCGTAGATGGTGGGCAGGGAGGGGTGCAACAGGGGAGTACTTAGCTCCCAAGATGTAGAAAGGGTATTCAGGAACATCCCCAGACGTCCCCGTCAACGTACAACTTATTCCTGCTGGACCCTGGAATAAGGGCAGGACTTAGAGCAAAATCCACTCTGCCCTACAGTTGTTGCCTTAGTGCGAATGGGATATGTCAGAGCTGTTGTGAGGTGTGTGTGTGTCAGCATGGGGTACACAAGATGAAGTTTTCCAAGACCGGGTCCAGAAGTGTGGGACATGTTTCAGTCAGTGAACCTGTAGGAACATCCCCAATTGCACATAACGCTGTGCCAGGGACACTATGACAGCTATGATGACATTTACTGATGGGGACATCGGCCCAGCAGCTGCACGTATTGGGAGTAGCTATGTGGCTGCAGGGAGACAGGTAGCCTCTGCAATATATACTTTCTTTGCATGCGGTGCGCAAGGGGATGTATATCTCCCTGATCTCGAACAGTGGGTGCGTCTATACCTGCAGTTTTGGAAAGCGTAGTTACTCACCTTTAAGAGGTGTTCTCCAGGGACAGCAGGAATCAGTCCTCACATATGGGTGACATCGATGCCGACAGAGCCAGCGTGGAAGCATTTCCCCAGCTTTTCAAAGAAAGCCTTTGGGATATGCTACCATGTATGCATGGTCCCCTTCCCACCCAAGGATGTCGTCATCTTGCTCAGTCAGATGACATAGCTAGGACAGTAGTAAAAAACTAAAACAAGGTAGGAAGGCAACTCCCAGGAGAGGCTGCCTCAGCATCGTCTTGTCTCCTCCAACCTATTTAGAGATCTTCATGCTATTGATCCCTTGGTTCTCTCTTCCACTATTTCTTCATCTCTTTCTTCCACTATGTCATCTAATTCTACTGACGAGGCAGTAACTTCCTATAATGCTGCACTCTCCTCGGCTCTGGATGTTCTCGCTCCGCCCATGCCACATCCTGTGAGACGTTCTGCACCCCAGCCCTGGCTTTCATCCACTACCCGCTATCTACGTTCCTGTGCCCATTCTGCTGAGCGTGCTTGGCTCAAATCCCGCTCCCGTGCAGACTTTCTACACTTCAAATTCATGCTTGTCTCTTTCCATTCAGCCATAGCTCTTGCCAAACAAGACTACTATGTCCATCTGACTAACTCTCTTGCCTCTGATCCTCGCCGTCTCTTTACTACTCTCAGCTCTCTTCTCAAAGTGCCTCCGCCTCTGATCCCTCCCCTCCCTTTCTGCCCAAACCCTGGCTGACTATTTCCATGACAAAATCCACAAAATCACCCTCCAATTCCCCATAAAGTCAACTACTTCCCCTCCTCTTCCTCTTCACTCCCAACTCTCCCTCCTACCTCTGATACCCTCTCTTCCTTTCCTGTGATCTCTGAAGAGGAAACTGCACACCTTCTTTCTTCCTCCAAACTCACCACCTGCTCCTCTGATCCTATCCCCACCCGTCTCCTAAGCCCTATCTCCTCTACCGTTGTCCCATCCATCTCTCATATTCTCAACCTATCGCTCTCCACTGCAACAGTCCCTGCAGACTTCAAGCATGCTGTGGTCACACCTCTCCTCAAGAAAACCTCACTTGATCCCACCTGTCCTTCTAATTACTGACCCATCTCTCTCCTTCCCTTCATTTCTAAACTACTTAAACGTGCGGTTCACCGCCGCTGTCTCGACTTCCTCTCCTCTCATGCCCTCCTGGATCCCTTACAGTCTGGCTTTCATCCTTTACACTCTACTGAAACGGCTCTTGCCAAAGTCTCCAATAACTTGTTACTGGCAAAATCCAAGGGCCTTTACTCTGTCCTCATCCTTCTTGACCTCTCTGCTGCTTTTGACACTGTTGACCACAACCTTCTCCTCAATACCCTGTCCTCACTTGGTTTTAGGGGCTCTGTACTATCCTGGTTCTCCTCCTATGTCTCCCATCGCTCTTTCAGTGTGTGCTCTGGTGGCTCCTCCTCCTCTGCTACCCCGCTCCCAGTTGGTGCACCCCAAGGATCTGTCTTGGGTCCGCTCCTTTTCTCTCTCTACACCCAGTCCCTTGGTGCGCGTATCTCTTCCCATGGCTTTCAGTACCATCTGTATGCTGATGACTCTCAGATCTGCCTCTCTATGCCTGAAATCTCTCTGGCAATCCAGACCCGGATCTCTGCCTGCCTTTCTGACATTGCTGCCTGGATGTCTCACAGCCGCTTGAAACTGAACATGGCCAAGACTGAACTTCTTATCTTTCCCCCCTAAAACCTTCCCTCCTCTTCCTCCTTTCTCAGTCTCTGTGGATAAGTCTGTACTCCTTCCTGTTTCCTCAGCCCGCAATCTGGGGATTGTCTTTGACTCATCTCTCTCTTTCTCCTCACATATCCATCTGATAGCTAAGATCTGCCGTTTCTTTCTCTATAACATCAGCAAAATCCTCCCTTTCCTTTCTGAACACAATACTAAAACGCTTATCCACTCTTTAATCACCTCCCATCTTGACTACTGTAACCTACTCCCTTGCTGGTCTCCCTTTGAATCATCTCTCTCCCCTTCAATCTGTTCAACACTCTGCTGCGCGGCTAATCTTCCGCCAGCCTCGTCATGCCCATATTACTCCTCTTCTCAAATCACTTCATTGGCTCCCTATCCGTTTCCGCATCCAGTTCAAACTTCTCCTGCTGACCTATAAATGTATTCACTTTGCAGCTCCTCACTACCTTTCTTCTCTTATGTCTCCTTACAACCCCCCTCAGGAACTCCGCTCTTCAAGCAAACTGCTTCTATCTGTGCCCTTCTCTTCTACTGCTAACTCCAGACTTTGCTCCTTTCACCTTGCTGCGCCATACGCCTGGAACAAACTACCTGTGTCTGTACACCAGGCACCTTCTCTAACCCTCTTCAAATCCAGGCTGAAAACTCACCTCTTCGCTGCTGCTTTTGGATCTTGACTCACCTGATCTCCTTTTTCTTTCCCCTTGCTTTAACCCTGCCTACACCTTCTATGTTTGTCTTGACTAGATTGTAAGCTCTGATGAGCAGGGACTATCTCGTACATGGTCTGTGCAGCGCTTCGTATGACTTGTAGTGCTATATAAATGCTGAGGAGTAGTAGTAGTAGTAGTAGTAGTGAGGACCGATTCCTGCTGTCCCTGGAGAATATCTGTTACAGGTGAGTAGCTATGCTTTCTCCAGGAACAAGCAGGAAGTCAGTCCTCACATATGGGACTCCCTAGCTCCAGGCTGCCAAGGACCGAACCACGACAGCACCAACAGCGGTCAAGTCAGGTAGCCATGAGTTATAGAAGATGGGTCCTCAACTGAGAAACTCTGCAAGAACCTAGAGTTCAGCAGCACCAACACTCCAGTAGCCTGAATACAAAAGGGTCGGAGGGCAGGAACTGTCTACACCCCGAAAAGATTGCAGAGTACCGCTTGGCCGAAGGTACTGTCCTGAGAGGACTCACTCTCCAGGCAGTAGTGAGCTGCGAACATATGAAATGAAGACCATGTGGTGGCCTTGCAGATCTCTGTCACCAGAATGGAGCACAGGTTCACCACTGAAGTGGCCATTGCTCTCACATGATGCGCCGTGATCTGGTGTTTCAGAGAGAGCCCAGCTCGCTCATGGGCAAAGGCAATGCAGTCTGCCACCCAAGTGGACAGAGTTCACTTAGTCACGGGGAGCCCCAGTCTCTTGGGGTCACAAGAAACGAAAAGCTGAGTAGATTTGCGATGACCCCGAGTCCGCTGTAAGTAGGACAGAGCCCATTTGCAATCCAGTGTATGGAGTACAATTTTCTCCTGACCGGCTTGAGGCCATGGGAAGGTGGTGGGAAGAACTACCTCCTGGTTGAAGTGGAAAGGAGATACCACCTTTGGGAGGGATTTGGGGTGGGTGCGGAGCACCACCCTCTTCTTATAGAATCTGAAGTTCGCTTACTCTTCGAGCGGATGTGAGGGCCACCAGGAAAACAACCTTCCATGAAAGATACCACAGATGGCACATGGCTAATGACTCAAAAGGCGGTCTGGTGAGCTGTGAGAGCACCACGCTAAGATTCCACTCCGCTGCCAGAGGGCAGACAGGGCGCTTAGACAAAAGGAGGCCCCGGAGGAGCAGAAAAAAAAGGGTCTGATCTGAGGGGGACTTTCCCTCGATAGGATGGTGGTGTGCGGCTATTGCACTCAGGTGCACTTTAACCGAGTTGGACTTGAGCCCAGCTGTGACAGATGCAGTAGGTACTGGAGCACTAACTGCACCTGGCAGGAGAACGGGTTCTCCTGTCTCTCTGCATACCATATGGAGAACCTTCACCATCTGAAGGCATAGGCTCATCTGGTGGAGGGCTTTCGGGAGGCTAGCAGGACTTCCTTGACCTCCTTTGGGAGACCGAAAGGGGCCAATGAGATCCTTTCAGCAGCCATGCTGTTAGTGTTAGAGATCCCAGATTGGGGTGCAGGAGGGAGCCCTCCTCCTGTGTCAGGAGGTCCAGGGCATGGCCCAGCGGGACCAGGAGTGCCGTCATCAGGGAGAGCAGCAGTGGGAACCAGGGCTGTCTGGGCCACCTAGGGATGATTAGTATTAGAGATGCCCCCTCACAATGAACCTTGAAGAGGGTCTTGGTGACCAGAGGGATCGGCAGGAAAGCACAGAGGAGGCTTTTCATCCACAGGATCAGGAAGGCATCCACCGCCACTTTCTCTGGGTGTGATTGACGTGAGCAGAAGTGGGGCAACTGGGTTTTGTTTGGGGTGGTGAATAAGTCCATCATGGGCCTGTCCCAAAGGCGGAAGAGTCGAACGACCACACTGGGGTCCAGGCACCACTCATATGGACGGAGAACACTGCTCAGCCTCTCTGCAAGGAGGTTGTCCTGGCTCAGAAGGTGAACCACCTGCAGCAGCATGTTGTTGTGCACTGCAAAGGACAAAAGGATCACAGCTTCCTGGCAGAGGGAGTACAACCCCGTGCTCGCCTGCTTGTTGACATAAAACATGGCGACTTGGTTGTCCGTCTGAATCAGTATGGACTAGGGCCAGGAAGATTGCTCTGAGCTCCAGGAGACTGATCTGAAGCCAAGATTCCGCCTGGGACCATCTGCCTTGTGTGCAGCTGTCTGGTGAAGGAGGGGTTGCACTGGCTCTGTGGAAAAGAACCTGGGTGGAATCTGCTGTGGATGCAGTACCCATAGGTCCATGGTGATTGTAGCCCATCTGTGGGAAAAGAGTGTCAGGTGCACCCCTGTGGGCTGGTGAAGTTCTGCTGGGGGAGGGGAGGCTCTGCCCTAGGAGTCAAAAGTTGGATGGGTGGGAGCTGGGGTCTGGAACTTAGGTGCTTTTGGCTTCTGAGCCCCATGCCCTTGCCTACTAGGGTGAGAAGCCTGCTGCTGGCCTGAGAATGGCTGGTATTGGTGACCCTGCCCAAAGGATCCCTTCTTCCTCAGGAAAAGGGGCCTCTTCCCCAGTGTTTTTTTGCGGGGATGGGATGAGGTCTTCTTAGAGATCATCTGGCGAGTCACCAAGTCGGCCTCAATCTCGGCCATTGGTTTGCAGAACAGGTTCTCCCTGGTACAGGGGACGTTGAGCAGCTTGTCTTGAACCCATTGCTTGGAGGATTTTAGCCAGGCTTGGCAATAAGCCCCAATGCCGGCCGCAGCTACCTGAGCCACTGACTCAAAGCCATCATAGGCTGCCCGGGAGAGGAACTTGGGACAATCGTTGATCCCAGAGGTCATGGATTGGAAATACTGGAGGGGTTCCCCAACGAGGCCTGCCAAAAACCCTGACAGCTCTTAACTCAGAGCCTTTAGGTACATGCTTATATAAAGCTCATGGACCTGAATCTGGCACCCGAGCATCAAGACTTGGTAGCACTTGCACCCGAGGGCATCGAGGGCTCTGGCCTCCCTTGTGGGTCTTCTGGCTCTTGAGCTTCTGCATGGTTGACTTCATGACCATGGAGTTATGCAGGAGCTGGGGTTTATGGAACCCAGGCCCTTCTGGACACGGTACATGGCGTCAAGGTGCCGGCTCACCACCATCACTGACGCCGGCGTTTCTCACATCTGAAGTAGTAGCTTCTCGAGAACTGGCTGCACGGGCACCATGAGGGCTTCCTTGGGTGGAGACTCATACTGAAGAATCTCCAACTCCTCGGTACATGGGTCTTCCTCCGCCTCAGTTTGCAATGAGGGGGCTCTAGACATGTCCCTGACGAAGTCATGAAAGGCCACGTCCTCAGGAGGAGAGTGGTGCCAAGGCGCCGGGGGCAACGGGTCTGAGCGAAATTCTCAGTGTCGCTTGGTGTCTGGAGAGGCTTTGTCATGTGTCTCCCCATTCGGAGTCCAGCGGTGACGATGAGCCCAAGGCCTTGCGACTCCATGCCTTGAGGCCAACATTGAAAGGTTGACGGCCAGCTGAGGACCTGGGGTCTGAATCACAGACACTGGCTGGTGAGGATCGGATGTCCGAAGAACGGGACTGGGACCTCGATCAGCGCCGAGGACTTACCCGAGGCCGAGCCAAGCTCAGAGAGTCACCGACAACCGCAGACTCCCTCAAAGTTGAGGGCCCGGTTGTCGGGGCGGATGAGGCAGACGAACCCGCCATCATCACCGCAGGGCCAGGATAGCAGTGATGTTCTGCTCCAGAGCCACTATTCTGGTTTCCAAGCCAGAAGGCTCCGCAGACTTCAGTGCGGGCACCAAGGAACTTGGGCTCAGCGCCAGCACTCTTGCAAGTGTGTCCTCAACAAGGACTACGGCCTTGAGGAACCGCGCACGGTCTCTGCCAGCCGAGGAATGCTTCTTGAAGACCTTGATGGGGTGCTTCTCAGAGTTGCCCGAGTCCTTCCAGGTGGTTTTACTGGGTTTCTCTGGTGCAACCTCGGCACTTCGAAGAATTCTCCTTTTTCTCTGGGTCTGAGGTCTTCTCGAAGGAGCAGCAGCCGCCGGACTCAGAGGACATTCAGGCTTCTCAGGATGTGCTGGGCTTGGAGCTCAGCATTGGGAAGGCTGGGGCAGAGTCAGACCTAGGGAACAAGTTCTCCTGCAACTTCCTTTTTCCGTTGGTTTTAGGCGTCATGGCCTGGCACATGTCACAGGAGGTGCTGTCAAGGTCCGTGCCCAAGCAGCACCAGCAGCAGTCATGGATGTCTGTTACTGATATGGTCTGACTGCAGCGGTCACATTTCTTGAACCTACCAGGAGATATGGTGGGTAACACCTGAACGGGGTCGATGACCCCTGGGCGGAAAAAGGCATGAACACCAGTCGAGTCCTCCTCGATGAAAAAGGGGGCCGAGAATGGTGCTGGCTTGAGGTGGGAAGAGGAACTGGTTGCTAACAAGGAAAAACGTAACTTTTAAGGAAATAATAATTTTTCCGTGGAAACAGGACTCATGTCTGTTGGGCTCTGCGGAAAAAAGGAGGCTGAGCAAGATGGCACCCTTGGGTGGGAAGGGGATCATGCATGCGTGGTAGCATTTCCCCAGCTTTCAAAGAAAGCCTTTGGGATATGCTTCTGTGTGGCCTCCGTTGGCGCAGACATCACCCATATGTGAGGACTGACTTCCTGTTTTTTCCTGGAGAATAAGGTAGATACTAGCCCCGTTTCCTTTTTTTATGCAGCTGCCAGTCAGTTGTGGCTGTTACTGAATCGGGCTCTATGTCAACTGGCTCACCTTTATTGACCCATTTATTCACACCTTTGAAAAAAAAGTAGCAGATTGGTGAGACAAGACTTCCCTTTGCTAAATCCATGTTGTCTTTGTCCCATTAACTATCTAAATCAGGCCTTGACAAATTTTGTGCGGATTTAGGAGTGAGGTCAAAATCTTAGGTACCAATGCTTGTGACCTCCTTGTCCCCCAACCCCGTCAGGTTCTCTCACACTGGTCTCATGTTCTCATGAGGCAGCGCCAGAATTCCTACACCATACCATCATCTTTAGATAACAATAGTTATAGCTTCAGATAAAAAGTGTCTCTATGGGTATGTAGTACAACTGTGTGTGTGTGTGTGTGTGTGGCGCAGAGGTGGGTTGCTTGTGTGTGGGTATGTCATGTGACGGTGTGAAGGTGGGTGGGGTGCTTGCATGTATGTGTGGGGGGGATGCATCCTTTAGCATATATAGACTGCAATTTTTGTCCCCATGCATTCATCGCTTTAACATCCACATTGCATTCTTCCCTCCCCATTTCAATCCCTCCCCTCTCTCTGTTGCCCTTCCAGACTCTCTCCCCTTCACCATCCCCCCAGCACACCCACCCCCTGCCCTCCTTTCCCCCCTCCTCATTTTTTAAAATTAAAGGTACTCCCCCTTTAAATTTTTGCAGTCTCTTTCCCGTCTTACGGACTGTGGAGCTGAGGGGTCTATCACAGAAACTGACAAATCTGGGAGAGTCACAGAAAACAGTCATAGAAAGAACCCAAAGAGGACAAAACATTCCCCTCCTCCCCTCCCCCTATTACCAACCCTTGTTTTGGAGTGGAACACTACTAATCATCATCATTTATATAGCACTACAAGGCATATACAACACTGTAAAGAGACATGTAAGAGACAGTCCCTGCTCCTAAGAGCTTACAGTTTAGTCAAGACAGACAACACAACTGGGGAGTAGACTATATCTAGGAGTACGTCTTTTTGATCAAAGTCAGGTAATAATTTATTTGGAGGGGATGGAGTTACTGGGCCAGACTCAGCCAACTTCGTAGGTGTGAATAAACTAGTAAAGATGAGCTGGTTGATATAGTATATCTGGATTTTCGAAAAGCCTTTGACAAAGTCCCTCATGAAAGACTCCTGGGGAAATTATAAAGGCCTGGCATAGGAGGCAATGTACTATTGCGGATTAGGAGCTGGTTGAAAGATAGAAAAACAGAGAGTAGGGCTATATGGACAATTTTCTCAGTGGAGCAAGGAGAATAGTGGAGTACTTCAGGGATCTATGCTGGGCCTGCTGCATTTGAACATATGTATAAATGACCTGAAAATGGGAACTAGTGAAGTGATCAGTTTTGCAGATGAGACAAAATTATTCAAAGTTGTTAAAACACAAGAAGATTGTCAAAAACTTGCAAGAGGACCTTGATAAATTTGGAGACTGAGCGTCCAAATGGCAGACGACATTTAATGTGGACAAGTGCAAAATAATGCACTTAAGGAAGAACAACCCAAATTACAGTTACATGATGCAAGGTTCCACCATTCAGGAAAAGGATTTTGGTGTCATTGTGAATAATATGTTGAAACCCTTTGCCCAGTGTGCAGCAGTGGCCAAGAAAGCAAATAGAATACTAGGAATCATAAAGAAAGGATGGAGAATAAAATGAGGGATATTATAATGCTTCTTTATCACTCCATGGTGCAACCACACCTTGAATATTATGTACAATTCTGGTCGACATATCTTAAAAAGCATATAACAGAGTTAGAAAAGGTACAAAGAAGAGCGACAAAAGGCTAGGGCTCTTCATCTTGGAAGAGAGATATGATAGAGGTCTATAAAATAATGAATGGAGTAGAACAGGTAAATGTAGATCGGTTGTTTATCCTTTCATAGGAGTAGAAAGACATGGGGACATGCAATGAAGTTACAATGTAGCACATTTAAGACTAATCTGAGAAAATATTTTGTACTCAATGTGTAAACAAGCTCTAGAATTTCTTATCAGAGGATGTAGTGTAGCTGAGATTTAAAAGAGTCACGTTTCTGGAGGAATAGTCCATAAACCATTATTAAAGAGGACTGTGGAAATCCACTGCTTACCCACTGGATAAGCAGCATGGAATCTGTATACCTTTTGGGAACCTGAGAGGTACTTGTGATCTGGATTGGCCGTTGTTGGAAACAGGATACTGGGCTTGATGGACCTTTAGTCTGACCCAGTATGGCATATCTTATGTTCTTCTGTTAGGTTAAAAGAAGCTGAAGAAGCAGTCACCCATTACAGTCTGCCCTTGTCAGTTTGCTTCTTAAGGCAAGTACTCAGCTTTCCCAGCTGCTGAGTGCACTGCCTTTCATCTTTTTGAAGACCTCCTGGTGCACATTCATCCTAAGAAGCTGAAACTCCTGGTGGGCCCATTCTGCACTAAGCCGACATTCAAGCCCTGCTCCTGAGTAGCCTGAACCCAGGAGCACAGAACTGGCCACAGGCCACAGACTATGCCCTAGAGAGTCAGGTCTAAAAGCTGCATCAGTCAATCCACACTATCTGCTGCAAGCAGAGAATACTGTCAAGTTTCAGGACTGCATCAACGGTTATACTGCTTATGTATGTACTTGCTGTGAGTCCAGGGCTGGCCCAAGGATTTCTGTCCCCGCCCCCTTCCCCCCGCTGCCGCCGCCGATTCAGTCTTTGAGGGGAGAGGCGGGCAGCAGCAGTAGCAGTATTTTAAAAGTGGTGGCTTTTAAAATACTGCTGCTTCAGCACACATGGCCTGCCGCTTTTGACCCCCCCCCTCTAAAGTGGGATCAGAAGCGGCAGGTCATGTGTGCCGAAACACATGGCCTGCTGCAGGCAACAAAACTGCAGCACAAAGCCGCCCATTTGGATCGGCTGCCTAGCTAGCTCCATCTGGAAGCCTTCTGATAGGTTTTTATACAACTAATAGAAATAGAAAATGGGCAGCATAACCCACTCATCTGGACTGGTTTAGCAGGATGATAAAGTCATGACATTTAAAGGACCAGCAGAAAAATCAGACATAGCTTTAAGGACATATATGTTCAGATATGACAGCAGAAGCCCATGATGAGATCATGAAGGAATACTGTGACCATTTCTTCGTTTGTGAACAAAATTTGGTGAAAAATTAGTAAAGATGAAAGAAGAAGTCTTCTTAAGAAAGACAGCTTTGGTGGCAAAAAAAACATAGCAATTTGGAGGACGGGGGGGACAGGTGTATGTTTACAAACCCAACTGTAATTGCCACCAGGACAATAAAAAAATAAGAAAACTTCAAAACAAGCCAACATGCCTAACTAGGGTCAAAAGAATTTATGATCTAAATATCCATCAGTGAAATCATGATACAGCACAAAATAGAATTAAAAAATCCCACTCAGTAGGGGAACAGTAAAATATTCTTCATATGACCCACAAAATTGTGGCACTTGGTATATTTGCTTTGTACAATAATATGTGAAATGTGGAATATAAACGAAATAGGCCATATCCTGAGCCTGCTCCATTTTTTTTCTAGAAAGCGCTCTAGATGTTTTTTCTTTACAAGCAGCACAGATCACATAACCCCACAGACTCCTTTAACTGAGGCTACCTCATATGTGAAAAACAAAAAGGCAGGATGCAAATGTCTGACTGAGTATGCTGCAACTGAGCTCTAATGTAATATGAACCATCAATATGTTAATCAGAACACCATAACCAGCATAAAATAGGAGGAAAACGAACAGACTCATATAAGAGAATATTTGGGTATCACCTACCGACTTTTTTCTATTCTTTTCCAAATCTTTGAGTTCCCCCTCGGTTTTTGTGATCAATTCCCTGAGTTCATCTAGATTAGTGCAAACAAGCTGGAAAGGGAAAAATAATTGGTCATGTAGTTTTCAATGGATATATGCAAAAGAAAAAATTAAAATAAATGCATGTTGCACTCCAACCTATTGATTTTATTAAACGTGATTTCTTGAAAATTGCAATTACAGAACAGTAATAAAGGCTATGGATTAGCTAGAATTTTTAATGCATGTGCTCATGTAAGCACAAAGAAAGAATTCCTGCTCCCTGAATGGCTGAGAAGTGTTCTGTCCCACACCGATATCCCAACATGACAGTACAGATATTGACAACACCTAACATATAGGCTCAAGTCTCATTATACACACAAATAACGTGCAGACATCCACAACAATATTTACTCTGTCATGCCTTATTAGTAATTAAATACAGCAATTCTTGCGTTCCTTCTGCTGAAAATGAAATTAGACCTTACTTGTTAATTTTCTTTCCTGGATTCCCTCCAGTCCAGCCCAGGCACACGGGTTATGCTCATCCACCAGCCGGGGGAAACTGAGAAAAGTAAACTCAAAACTTTACTCTTAAATAGCATGTGCTTCCCTGCAGAGCTGGTATGAACCTCACAGAGCAGCAGCAGAACAGAGTTCAAAAACCTCAACAGCTCCAACATCACTTCAACAAGTCACGGACCAGAACAGCATGCACACTTAGCCATCGAGTATCTCAACTAGTTTTAAAGAATTCATTATTTTTTTTTCTGTCAAAACCAGAGCCCCCTCCCAAAAGGGCTGAATCCGCAACGGGAAGAGCAAACAGTGCAACAGCACAGTGGAACCCCCTAGAACCACAACGAAATGAAGGGAGAACCACCACAGCCAAGCTGCCCGAAGATAGTCTGTTTCAGCTAACAGAATCTTTAGAATAGGCACCACATCAGAAAGACAGAAATCAAGTCCCAGGAGGGACTGAACTGGAGGGACTCCAGGAAAGAAAATTAGCAGGTAAGGTCTATTTTCACCTTCCAGTCCAGTCCAGTCCAGACATGTGGGACATAACAAAGTGGTACTATCGCGGGGTGGGTAATGAAACTCTGGCCTGTAACACCCAAGCCCTGAAATCTGTATCTTGACAAGCCTGTATATCTAGCTGGTAATGATGCAAAATGGAATGGAGCAATGACCATGTCACTGCCCTGCAAATATCCTGCAGCAGAACAAGGCTGAACTCCATCCAAGAGGCCACTCAGGTCCTGGTAGAATGGGCCCGGAGCCCTGACCGAACCATGCACTCCTTCAACAAGAACATGGATTCAATAGCACCCCAAATCCAATCTTGGCTGCCAGCTCGTCCTTGGGTGGGCCCACCAAAGAGCACAAAGAGATGCTCCAAGTGCCGAAAGGCTTCCATCACCCTCAAATACCATTTAAGCACCCTGCGGACATTGGGTAAGCGTAAATCCCTAGACTCAGCTGAGTCCAGGGGACTGGCAAAGGTCGACAAGGATATCGCCTGATTAAGGTGGAATACCGAAACAACCTTCGGCAAAAAGGAAGGACCTGGAAGAAGGATCACCCTTTCCTTTGTGATCACCAAATAAGGCTCCCTGCATGAGAGAGCCTACAGCTCTGACGCACTGACCAAATAGTCATCAGAAACACTACCTGGAGGGTCAAATCCTTCAAGGAGGCTCTGGACAGAGGCTCAAATGGGGCTCCCATGAGCGCAGAGAAGACCAAATTAAGGTCCCAGGATGGAACCAATGGATGGCAAGGTGGTCTCAAGTGCTTACCCACCCAGGGGAGAGGCAAGGGACACACCCTGTACCCGGCCCCAGAAACAAGCCAGGGCCACTACCAGTACCTTCAAAGAGTTAGTCAGACCCTTTCCGAGGCCATTCTGCAGGAAAGCCAAAATAACCGGGAGAGCGGCCCCTAGGGGCTGCACATCTCTCTATCTTGGCACCAAGCCCCAAAACGCACCAGACCCACACATAGGCCAGGGAAGTAGAACACTTTTGTGTCTGAACCAAGGTATCAACTACCTTGGGGACATACCCTTTACACTTTATGCGCGCCCTTTCAAGTCTCAAGCTGTAAGCGAGAATCGATCCACATCCAGCATCCGGACAGGGCTCTGCATCAAAAGGTCTGCCTGTCAAGGAAGGGGTAGAGGCTCTGCCACCTGGAGCTGCACTAGGTCCGCATACCACGGCCGTCTGGGCCAATCTGGGGCTACAAACACCACGCAACTAGCATGGGCCTCAACTCTCTGCAGGACATGCCTGATCAACGGCCATGGAGGGAACTTGTAGAGAAGCTCGCCTCTGGTCCAGGGCTGGACTAGCGCATCGAGTCCCTCAATCATGTGCTCCCTGCACCTGCTGAAGAACCTATGGGCCTTGGCATTCACCAACATTGCCATCAGGTCCATCATGGGAACACTCCAGTGCCTCACTATTAGCTGGAATGCAGTCTCTGACAGGGACCACTCTCCCGTTTCGAAGAGATGACGGCTCAGGTAATCTGCCTGGATATTGTCCTGGCCAAATGTGCCACCAACAGTGAAAGCAGATGGGCCTCCGCCCACTGCAGCAGCAGAATTGGCTCCGCTACCTCCAGCGAGCTCCGAGTGCCCCCCTGCCGGCTGATGTAAGCCAGAGTTGTGGCATGGTCAATCAGCACCCTCACAACCCGCCCCCGAACCGTGGGAAGGAAAAGGTCCAGGGCCAAAAGAGTAGTTACTCACCTGTAACAGGTGTTCTCCAGGAGCAGCAGGAATCAGTCCTCACATATGGGTGACGTTGGCGCCGAAGGAGCCCTCGCGGAGCAATTTTCCCCAGCTTTCAAAGAAAGCCTTTGGGAATTGCAGCGCACATGCGCGGTCCTCTTCCCGCCCAAGGGTGCCATCTTGCTCAGTCTGATGACATAGCTAAAAGACAGCAAAAAATTAGCAAAAACGAAATCATAGAACTGCAACTCCAAGGGGAGGAGGGAGGGTTGTGAGGACTTATTCCTGCTGCTCCTGGAGAACACCTGTTACAGGTGAGTAACTACTCTTTCTCCAGAACCAAGCAGGAAGTCAATCCTCACATATGGGACTCCCAAGCTTAAGGCTACCGGAGACCCTAAGCACTAAAAATGAGTTCCCTCAAGCTCAGTAGCACAGAAGGAAGGAATCTTCTCTGAGTACGCCCCCAACCGGTAGCCCAACATCCGGGACAGAGGGCAGGAGTTGCCTATACCTCAAAGAAATTACGGAGGACTGCCTGTCCGAAAGCACTGTCCCTGCGGGACTCCCTCTCCAGGCAGTAATGGGCTGCAAAAGTCTGGCTTGAAGACGAAGTAGCGGCCCGGCAGATGTCTGCCAATGGAACAGAGCGGAGGTAAGCCACTGACGCAGCCTTCGCCCTAACACGATGAGCCGTGACTCGACTTTACAACGAGAGGCCGGCTGCCTCATAAGCCCAAGCGATACAGTCAGCAATCCAAATGGACAGAGTACGCTTGGAGACAGGGAGCCCCAACTTGTTGGGGTCATAAGACACGAAGAGCTGAACAGCCTTTCGGTGCTCCCGCGTACGGTCAAGGTAGAAGGTTAACGCCCTTCTACAGTCCAGGGTATGCAGGACCATCTCAGCTCGGCTGGAGTGTGGCCTGGGAAAGAAGGTCGGAAGTACCACCTCCTGGTTGATGTGAAAGGGGGAAACCACTTTAGGAAGAAACTTAGGGTGAGTCCGCAGGACTACCCTATTCTTGTAGAACCGAGTGTAAGGAGGATCAGAGACTAGGGCCTGTAGCTCACTAACGCGTCTAGCAGAAGTGAGGGCTACCAAGAATAAGGTTTTCCAAGAAAGAAAACGAAGATGACAGGTAGCCATAGGCTCAAAAGGCGGACAGGTAATCCGCTGTAAAACCACATTCAGTTCCCAGTCAGGGGCTGGTGGGCGCAAAGGTGGTTTAAGGAGAAGGAGGCCTCTGAGGAAACGAGCCACTAGAGGGTGGCTGGAAAGAGGCCTGCCATCCACCGGCATGTGATGCGCAGAAAGAGCACTGAGGTGGACCCTGACCGAGTTGGACTTAAGTCCCAGTTCGGAGAGGCAAAGCAAGTATTGCAAGACTACTGATATTGAACAGGAGAAGGGATCATGAGACCGCTGAGCACACCAGACTGAGAACCGACGCCACTTCAGAGCGTAGGACTTCCGGGTGGAGGGTCGCCTGGAGGCCAAGACGACTTCCTCCACATCTGGAGGCAGCAGGAGGGGAGCCAGGACTACCCTTTCAGCAGCCAGGCCATCAGATGAAGGGACCGGAGGTTGGGGTGTAGGAGAGTCCCGTGATCCTGGGTCAGGAGATTGGGCTGAAACCCCAGAGGAAGTGGAGTGTCCACCGCCAGCTGCATTAGAAGCGGAAACCAAGGTTGCCTCGGCCACCGAGGAGCCACGAGGATCATTGAGGCTTTGTCTCGGAGAACCTTGAAGAGCGTCCGAGACACCAGTGGCATGGGAGGAAAGGCATACAGAAGGCCTGTGGACCAGGAGAGAAGAAAAGCATCCGCCGCTACCCTGTGCGGATGCGGTTGTCGAGAGCAGAATTGGGGAAGTTGCCAGTTGAGAGGACTGGCAAAGAGATCCATTGTGGGTAGGCCCCATTGGAGAAAGATCCGCTGAAGCACCAGCGGATCCAATCTCCACTCGTGCGGTTGGAGGATTGTGCTCAGTTTGTCTGCCAGGCAATTTTCTTGACCCGGGAGATAAACAGCTTTGAGGAGGATGCCGTGGCTGACGGCCCAAGAGCACAGTTTTTGTGCTTCCCGACAGAGAGGGAAGGAGCCTGTGCCCCCTTGTTTGTTCACGTAGAACATCGCAACTTGATTGTCCGTCTGGACCAGCACAGACTGGTGAGAAGTGAGGTGGGAGAAGGCCCTCAGAGCTAGGCGGATAGCTCTGAGTTCCAGGAAGTTGATCTGCTGGGCAGACTCCCAAGGAGTCCAGAGGCCTTGAGTACATGCCCCTTGGCAATGTGCTCCCCAACCCAGGAGAGAAGCATCGGTCGTCAGGACCTGAGAAGGCGGAGGAGACTGAAAAGCCATTCCGAGCACTAGGTTCGGCAGATGAAGCCACCATTGAAGAGAAGAGACCAGCGGGTCGGAGATCTGTATGGAGTCCGATAGGCTCCCAGTGGCCTGATGCCATTGTGTGCGAAGGCACCATTGAGCAGCCCGCATGTTCAGGCGGGCATTGGGGGTCACATGAACTGTGGAAGCCATATGTAAAATAGTTCTCTGTGTGCTGTGCTTTCCTGTCTAATCAATGTGTTTATACCTCAAAAATTTCCTGTCATGATTTGACAATTTCCAATCTGTAATCAAACCGCTGCTGATCGCTGGAAGTAGCGGTATACAAATGTATACTAAATAAATAAAATAAATAAATATGGCCGAGCAGTCTCAGAAATTGCCTGGCAGAGACCAGGGAATTGCTGTGAAAGTGGCTGGCAAGATCCATGAGCCTGTTTGCCCTGTCGAGAGGCAGAAAGGCACGCGCCTGAAGCGTGTTTAATCTTGCGCCGATGAACTCGAGATCCTGAGAGGGGAGCAAAGTGGACTTTGCGAAGTTTATGACAAAGCCCAAGTGCTGGAGCAGAGTCACAGTGCGGTGCGTGGCGTGAGTGGCCTCTTGGGAAGACTGTGCTCTGATGAGCCAGTCGTCCAGGTATGGAAAGACAAAGAGGCCTTGAAGTCTTAGATAAGCCGCCACCACTGCTAGACATTTGGTGAACACCCTTGGTGCGGAGGATAGGCCAAAGGGTAGTACTCTGTACTGGTAATGATTGCCCCCCACAACAAACCTGAGATATTGTCTGTGGCTGGGGTGGATGAGGATGTGAATGTAGGCATCCTTTAGATCCAAGGAGCATAGCCAGTCTCCCTGCTGGAGGTAGGGCAGCAGGATTCCAAGGGTAAGCATCTTGAACTTTTCCTTTGCGAGGAACTTGTTGAGGTTCGTAAGTCCAGGATGGGTCTGAGGCCTCCTGTTCTTTTTGGTAACAGAAAGTACCTGGAGTAAAAACCTTGACCTCTCAGGTGGTGGGGCACCGGTTCCACAGCCTGTTCCTGAAGAATACTTGCTAACTCCTGAAGGAGTAAGTCCCTGTGCAGAGGGAGTCTGAGAGGCTCCCCCGGAAAGTAGGAGGGAGGTACCTGGTGGAAGTGCAGAAGATAGCCCTCTTGGACTATGTGAAGTACCCAGGTATCTGTAGTAATGTTGGTCCACCTGTGGGCAAAGTGGACCAGCCGGCCTCCCGTGCTGAGAGAAACCAGCTGAGGGGGAGAGGTTATGCTGATGAAGTCAAAAACCCCCACCCTGCTGAGCAGGGGCCGGTGGTGCAGGCTTGGGGGCTTGCTGCCTACGTGATCCATTACCCCGTCCCTTGGCTTGCTTACCCTGCTGGGGAGCTGCCGAGGCCTGATAATGAGGGTAGTGGTGATAAGCAGCCGCCTTCCTCGGGTAATAGGGCTTTTTCCCCGAGCCCTTCTTCTTCTGAGAAGGGGCAGAGGTCTTCCTTGAGAGACGAGTCCTGGTGAGAGTCTCGGTCTCGATCTGTGCAGCCTTCTCATCCATGGGCTTGCCAAAGAGGTTTTCACCTCTGCAGGTGACATCGACCAACTTGTCCTGCACCCATGGCTCGAGGTCGGATGATTGAAGCCAAGCCTGTCGGCGGCCACCGATGCCGGCTGCGGCTACTCGAGCCGATGCCTCAAAGCCATCGTAGGCTGCTCGAGAGATAAACTTCGAGCACTCCCGAATACCATTTGACAAGGCTTGGAACCTCTGCAAAGGTTCCTCGGAGAGACCAGCAGAGAACCCGGCTATTTCTTTAGCCAGGTCTCGTAGATACATGCCCATATAGAGCTGGTAGGTCTGGACTCGACAAGCAAGCATAGAGCCCTGGAAACACTTCCTACCGAGGGCATCCAGGCTTCGAGCCTCCCGACCGGGAGGCACCGAGGAGTGCATTTTTTGACTCTTAAGTCTATGCATGGCCGATTCCACCACCATGGAATGGTGCGGTAGTTGTGCCTTTTGGAACCCGGGGCTCTTGCGGACTCGATAAATGGAATCGACCCGCTTAACACCGGCGACGACGCCGGGCTCTCCCACATGCGGAAGAGAAGTCGTTCCAGCATCAGAGGAACCGGTACAATAAAGGCCTCCTTTGGGGGAGAGTCATATTGGAGGGCATCGAGCTCTTCGACTCGAGGCTCCTCCTCGGGATCCGCGGGGAAGGACAAGGCTTTGGCCATATCCCGCACGAAGTCCGAGAACCGGGTATCCTCCGGGGGGTACAGTCTCCGAGGTTCGGACTCGGGGGAGTCCGATGGGACACACCGAGTCCGAAAGGAACCAGGTGACTCTTCTTCCTCGGATTCCCAGGCCGACTCCTCGGAGGAGTCGTCGAGCGGCTCCGGTCGGGCGGGCATCGATGCCATCCGCCCCGACGCTGAGGGAGTCGGCGTCGACGACCTCGGTCCCGAACGGGAGGCCGAAGGAGACCGCAACCGAGGATCGACTCGAGCCCTCATGGACTCGAGGATCGGCTCGGTCTCCGGGGTCGACTTGGAGGTCGACGTCCCGGCGGTCAGGGCAGAAGCACCGGCGAGGCCAGCAATCAGTGCCCGCTGCTGGTCCATGAAGGCAGTCAGACTGCTCTCCAAGGCCGTCAACCTGAGTCCGAGCTCAGGAGACCCAGCAGGCTCCTTCGGAGGCGAGTCCACGAGGACAACAGTACTCACGTGAGCGGGCAAGTCCATCTCGAGACGAGGATGTTTGGAAGGCCTCTCCACCTCCGAGGACCCAGGACGGGAATCGGGGCTATGCGACCTGGCCCTCGAGGAACCAGGAGCGTCCACCGATCCCGCCCTCGCGGGTTTCTTCTTCCGATGATGTTCCCGGGTAGGAGACCCCCTTTCAGAGGAACTTCGACGATGCTCAGGACCAGAGTCCCGAGACGAAGAAGCCTCTGACGAGGTCCGAGCCCGGCCGGAGTCAGAGAAGATACGTTCCCGCTGATGCTGCCGACTCAACGCTTTTGAGGACATTTTGCCACACGGACCACAGATCATCGGGTCATGATCGGGTCCGAGGCAGCGGAGGCAGAAGTCGTGTGTGTCGGTAAGAGACATGAGTTTCTTACACAGATCACACTTCTTAAACCCGCTGGCAGCCATCGGGGGAAAAAGGGCCCCTGCGAGGTCAAAAGACCGGGCTGCCAGTGAAAAAGTAAAAAAGGCGCGAAATCTGTCACGAAGGACAAAAAACCGAAAAATAAAGAACGGACTCGCAACCGGCGTCGCGGGTCCGGGCGGGAAAAGAACCGGCGTCGAAACCGAGAAAAAAGACAAATAAAATCAACTTTTCTGCGGGGAATTACAAACAACGTCTGTAGCGCTCCGCGGAAAAAAGAAGACTGAGCAAGATGGCACCCTTGGGCGGGAAGAGGACCGCGCATGCGCGCTGCAATTCCCAAAGGCTTTCTTTGAAAGCTGGGGAAAATTGCTCCGCGAGGGCTCCGTCGGCACCGACGTCACCCATATGTGAGGACTGACTTCCTGCTTGGTCCTGGAGAATGAACTGACCTGCTCTCCAGGTGATTGATAGGCCAGAGGCTCTCCTCTAGAGACCATTGTCCCTGGGCCATGTGACCCTGGCAATGAGCCCCCCCAACCAAAGAGACTGGCATCTGAGGTTACCACTCAGTCCGGGGTCTCGAGGGGCATTCCAGACGCAAGGTGGGTCGAGTTGGACCACCAGTCCAAACTCTCCCAGGTATGTCCCGGTAGAGCAAGGCAAACCTCCATCGATTGCACCTGAGAGACCATCGTGCCAAGAGTGACGCCTGGAGGGGGTTGCACTAACTCCAGGGAGGCCACCATCAAGCAGAGTACATGAAGGCAGTCCCAAGCCCACTGGAGGGGAATTGCCTGCAACCTCTGTACCTGCCCCTGCAGCTACATTATCCTGCCCTCCAGCAGGATGCCATCCCCCGCTGTGTGTCGAAGTCGGCACCCAAGTACTCCAGGGACTGTGCAGGAGACAGCTGACTCTTGGCAAAATTCATGACCCAACCGAGTTCCTGCAGCTGGCGAATCACACAGGACATCACCCCGTGACTCTACTGCAAGGATTTCACTTAAATCAACCAATCATCCAGATATGGGTGCAGCAGAACACCTTGCTTCTGTGGGGCTGCTGCCACCACCACCACCACCATCACCATCACCATCACCTTGTTGCAAAACGGAGGGGCGGTGGCCAGCCCAAAGGGGAAGGCCTGAAACTGAAAATGCCAGTGCGGAACCATGAAAAGCAAAATGCGTCGATGTTCAGAATGGATCGGAATATGCAGATACACCTTGGAAAGATCCAGGGATGGCCACAGTGACAGATTGTAGGGTCTCTATGCAAAAATGCAGAACTCTGAGGACCCCATTTACTCCTTTCAGATCCAGAATGGGCACCAGGAACCTTCTTTCTTGGGCACCACAGAGTAAATGGAGTAATGAGGGAGGAGTGGTCTACTGGTTGGGGCAAGTTACCTTAGGCCGGAAGGTCGGGGGTTCAAATCCCACTAGAGGACAGCAACCTTGGGCCGGAAGGACTGGGGTTTCTAGTTCCACAGGTGCTCCTTGTGGTCTTGGGCAAGCCACTTAACCCTCCATTGCCCATGTTTCCTGTAAGTATTAGCGTTATGTGTCTCATATCCCCTCGTGTTAAATGTATCCCCCAATTGTGTTGTGACCACTTTGATTGAAGGATAAGGTGGTATACAAAAACTGTCTAAATAAATAAAATAATGCCCCATCCGCGACTCTTCAGGGGCATGGGCACTATGGACGCGAGCCACAGAAGGTGGTCGAGCATCTCCCGCATTAGGAACGTAGCATCATACGATATGCCATACTGGCTCAAACCAAGGTCCATCGAGCCCAGTATTCTGTTTCCAACAGTGGCCAATCTAGGTCATATGTACCTAACAGTTTCCCCAAAAGACACAGGTTCCACAATGCTTGTATACTGGGTCAAGCAGTGATATCCTGGGTCCCTTTTTAATAATGGTTTATGGACCTTTCCTCCAGGAACTTGTCCAGACCTTTTTTAAACCCAGCTACACTAACACCTTTTACTACATCCTCCGGTAACAAATTCCAGAGTTTGATTACACATTGAGTGAAAAAATATTTTCTCTTATTAGTCTTAAATAGTTTACCCTGTAGCTTCACTGCATGTCCCTAGTCTTCCTATATTCTGATAACGTAAACAATCGATCTACGTTTACCCGTTCCACTCTGTTAACTAATTTATAGACTTCTATCATATCTCCTCTCAGCCGTCTCTTTTCCAGGTTAAAGAACCCTAACCTTTTTAAGCCTTTCTTCATAGGGGTATCCTTCCATCCCCTTTACCATTTTGGTGGCTCTTCTCTGAACCTTTTCTAATAACGCTATATCCTTTTTTAGATACAGTGACCAGAATTACACACAATATTCAAGGTGCGGTCGCACCATGGAACGATACAGAGGCATTATAATATCCTTTGTTTTATTTTCCATTTCTTTCCTTATGATACCTAGCATTTTATTTGCTCTCTTGGCCGCCGCTGCACACTGGGCAGAGGGTTTTAACATGTTATCCACAATGACGCCTAAATCTTTTTCCTGGGTGGTAGTTCCTAATGTGGAACCTTGCATCGTGTAACCATAGTTTGGGTTGTTCTTCCCTAGGTGCATAACTTTGCACTTGTCCACATTAAATTTCATCTGCCATTTTGATGCCCAGTCTTCCAATTTAGCAAGATCCTCTTGCAAATTTCCACAATCCTTATGGGTTTTAACAACTTTAAATAGTTTTGTCTCATCTGCAAATTTGATAGCCTCACTAGTTATTCCCTTTTCTAGATCATTTATGAATATGTCGAAAAGCAGCGGACCCAACACAGATCCCTGGGGTAAACCACTATTCACCTTTCTCCATTGGGAAAACTGGCCATTTAGCCCTACCCTCTGCTTTCTATCTTTTAACCTGTTCCTGATCCACAATAGTACACTGCCTCCTATCCCATGACTCTCTAGTTTTGCCAAAAGTCTCTGATGAGGGACTTTGTCAAAGGCTTTCTGAAAGTCCAACTACACTATATCAACCTGGCTCCATCCCGGTTAAGTTGAAGACCATCCCTTTGGAAGAGCCCCTCCTTTCCTCAGAATGTTCCCCAGTTCCTAACAAATCCAAAACCCTCATCCTTGCACCATTGTCTCATCCACGCATTGAGACTCTGGAGCTCTGCCTGCCTTTTGGATCCTGCGCATTTCGGAGAAAGCTACCCTGGAAGTTCTGGATTTCAACTTCCTACCTAAAAACCTAAATTTAGCCTCCAGAACCTCCCTACCACATTTTCCTATGTCATTGGTACCGACATGTACCAAGACAGCAGACTCCTCCCCAGCACTATCTAAGACCTTGTCTAGGTGGCACGTGAGGTCCGCTACCTTTGCACCAGGCAGGCATGTCACCAAGCGATCCTCACGTAGAGTAGTTACTCACCTGTAACAGTGGCGCCGACGTCACCCATATGTGAGGACTGACGTCCTGCTTGGTCCTGGAGAACCAGCAGCTACCCAGCTATCTACATGCCTAATGATTGAATCACCAACTATAACGGCTGTCCTAACCCTTCTCTCATGAGCACTTGGCCCTGGAGAAACATCCTCGGTGTGAGAGGGCCAAGGCTTTGGCAGGGGCTCAACAAGGAGACACCATGAAGGCATCCGCAAAAGGACTGGCAAACTCGAGGTTGTAGCTCTTGCATATGACTTAAGGACCCAAGCATCCATTGTAAGTTGGGTCCAGGCAGGGTAAAATCAGGTTAGGCAATCACCTGTTTGCTCCTGCCAGGGCTCCCAAACCTTCAATGGGAGGACTTGGCAACATCAGAGCCAACTGTGACTCCCCTCCTCTGCCACACCGACCACCTCCACGAAAAGAGGAACCTTTAGGGAGAAACCAGAACCTCTGATGGTTTGCCCCACAGGCCAGGTGGAACGTCTATGCCTCATGTCTCTGGCCTCTAGGAGAGGACCCCCAGCCCGCCACCTCGGGTTTGTCTTCCGGGAGCCTTGGTACCTTAGTATTCCCCAGGTTCTTTACAAGCTTCTCCAAATCCTCCTTAAATAGAAACCTCCCCAAGAAGTGGAGCTTGCTAAACCTCGTCTTGGAGGCCAAATCTGCCAACCAATCCCATAGCCACAAAAAACGCTTAGCAGCCAACATAGTAGTCACTGACTTGGCCGAGACCCTAAGGAAGTCATAGAGAAGATCAGCCAACAAAATGGTCCCAGCTCCAACGGGGCTGCCATCTCCAGGAGAGACATCTCCGAAATCTTCTACGACCAATGTAGGTAGGCTCGCAGTATGTAGGAGCCATAGATGGCTCCCTGTAAGGCCAGGGCCAAAACCTCAAAAGCCTGCTTAAGCAGCGTCTCCTTATGCTGGATACTGCGATCCTTCAAAGCCGCCCCTCCTTCCACTGGAATAGTAGTCTTCCTAGTGACGGCTGCCACCAATGTATCCATCTGGGGGAGGCACAAGCGCTCCCTCTCCTCCAGAAAGGCATCCAGGACCTTCCACTCCTCATCAACCATGGCCTTGATCACCCGATGGACAGAAAAGAAGCGAGGGGGTTTCCGAAAACCCTTGAGGAGTGGATCCTCTGTCTGCTCCATGGGGTCCGGCAGTGAATGGTCTGTGATCCACAAAGCTGCCAAGCTGTCTTAACAATGAGGAAGGGGAATTCATCCCTATGAAATATGCAAATGGACAAGGAATCCCTCCCAGCAGGGAGCCCTACCCTTCTAACTCCTCAGGGACCGGATTCTACAAATAATCAGACCGACCTTCTAGGGCCCCTATGGACAAAAGACCTCTTTGAGGCCCCACCCTCAAAGTCCGGGGGCCTATCCCGGCACGGGGTCTTCTCCACCGCTGGACAGTCTCCCCTGCAAGGAGGGAGACCACCGATAAGGGACCCCTCCCTAAGACCTTGCTGCATTAAAAAGGCATGATGCAACTATAAAGAGAACGTGCCCATGCTATTCAGACCCCCTCCAACTACCCCAGGGGCTCAAGGGCCACTGGCTACAAAAAAGGAGCTTCTCTGTGCTCCGAGGCTGAAGTAATAGTAGCAGATAGGATGGCGGCCATTCCCGCCAAGACCACAATTGTCCTGGCCTCCCCTAAAGGGTACTCTATGCAGCTGGGCTGCCAACTAAGCTCGCCATAGCAGCCGTGCTCTCCTTAACACAGACGAGGTGGGAGCCTAAGCAGAGCCATGTGCGCACCGTGCAGGAACCTTTCCCACCCTTACTCACTGGCTCCTAGAGGTCCTACTGTGCTGCTGCTGCCGCCTCTCCCAATGCTATCTGCTGATCCTTTTTTTTTTTTTTTAATGGATTCAAGCAGGAGCAGAGAGCTCAACCCCCGGCCTCCTCCCAAGAGTTGGCGAGGAGGAGAAGGTGAAGCAGCTGTCTCCTACTGCCTAGAGGGAACTGAGGAGCGGCTGGAGGAGACAGCTGCTTCAACCCAGCACTTAACTAAGGAAAAACAACAAACAGTCAGCACAGGCCTATGCTCATCTACCTGCTGGAGACTGAGAAATACTGGCTCTGCAAGGAAGCATAGGCTACTTAAGGGAAAAGTTTTGGGCTTGCTGTTCTCAGTCTCCCCCCTTGCTGGACTGGAGGAATGAACTGGAAAGTCAATATTGCACCAGCATAACACATAGCATCCAAAGGCAGAAAAAAGATTTTCAGCAAAAATGATCTCTCATTTACAAATCCCTCTGATAAGTGTGTTTTGGGGATGGTGATACTTCAAGCGGTTGCAATCACTGGTCTGAACATGCCCAGAGAAAGCAAGTATTTTTTCACATAAGAACATAAGATATGCCATAATGGGTCAGACCAAGGTCCATCAAGCCCAGTATCCTGTTTCCAACAGTGGCTAATCTAGGTCATACGTACCTAGCAGTTTCCCCAAAAGACACAGGTTCTGCAATGCTTGTACTGGGTCAAGCATTGTTATTCTGGGTCCCTTCTTAATAATAGTTTATGGACCTTTCCTCCAAGAACTTGTCCAAACCTTTTTTAAACCCAGCTACACTAACAGCCTTTACTACATCCTCCGGTAACAAATTCCAGAGTTTGATTACACGTTGAGTGAATTTTTTTTTTCTTTTATTAGTCTTAAATAGTTTACCCTGCAGCTTCATTGCATGCCCCCTAGTCTTTCTATATTCTGATAACGTAAACAACTGATCTACGTTTACCCGTTCCACTCCGTTCATTAATTTATAGACTTCTATCATATCTCCCCTCAGCCATCTCTTTTCTAGGTTAAAGAGCCCTAACCTTTTTAGCCTTTCTTCATAGGAGTATCCTTCCATCCCCTTTACCATTCTGGTGGCTCTTCTCTGAACCTTTTCTAATAACGCTATATCCTTTTTAAGATACGGCGACCAGAACTGCACACAATATTCAAGGTGCGGTCGTACCATGGAACGATATAGAGGCATTATAATATCTTTTGTTTTATTTTCCATTCCTTTCCTTATCATACCTAGCATTCTATTTGCTCTCTTGGCTGCCGCTGCACACTGGGCCGAGGGTTTTAACATGTTATCCACAATGACGTCTAACTCTTTTTCCTGGATGGTGGTTCCTAATGTGGAACCTTGCATCGTGTAACCATAGTTTGGGTTGTTCTTCCCTAGGTGCATAACTTTGCACTTGTCCACATTAAATTTCATCTGCCATTTTGATGCCCTGTCTTCCAATTTACCAAGATCCTCTTGTAATTTTCCACAATCCTTTTGGGTTTTAACTTCTTTAAATAGTTTTGTGTCATCTGCAAATTTGATAACCTCACTTGTTATTCCACTTTTCAGGTCATTTATGAATATTTCAAAAAGCAGCGGACCCAGCACAGATCCCTGGGGTACACCACTATTCACCTTTCTCCATTGGGAAAATTGGCCATTTAGCCCAACCCTCTGCTTTCAATCTTTTAACCAGTTCTTGATCCACAGTAGTACACTGCTTCCTATCCCATGACTCTTTAGTTTTGCCAAAAGTCTCTGATGAGGGACCTTGTCAAAGGCTTTCTGAAAGTCCAGATACACTATATCAACTGACTCGCCTTTGTCCACCTGTTTATTCACACTTTCAAAAAAACATAACAGATTAGTAAGACAAGATCTTCCTTGTCTAAAGCCATGTTGGCTGTCTCCCATTAGGCCATGACTATCTACATGCTGAGTAATTTTATTCTTTATGATGGTTTCTACCATTTTTCCCGGTACTGACGTGAGGCTCACCGGTCTGTAGTTTCCGGACCACCCCTGGAACCCTTTTTAAAAATTGGTGTTACATTGGCGATCCTCCAGTCTTCAAGTATTAGAGATGATTTTAATGATAGTTCACAGATTACTAATAGCAGGTCTGCAATCTCATATTTCAGTTCTTTCAACACCCTTGGATGTATACCATCTGGCCCAGGTGATTTGCTACTCTTCAGTTTATCTTATAGTTGTAATACATCTTCCCGATGTATTGATATTTCCTTCAAGTCTTCCGCACCTTTAAATACCACTTCAGTCATGGGTAACATCCCTACATCTTCCTCAGTAAAGACCGAAGCAAAGAATTCATTCAGTCTCTCCGCTATCGCCTTGTCGCCTCTTAGTGCCCCTTTAACTCCTCTATCATCTAATGGACCAACTGACTCTCACAGGTTTTTTGCTACGAATGTACTTGAAAAAATCTTTATTTCGCGTTTTTGATTCAGCAGCAAGCTTCTTCTCAAATTCTCCCTTTGCCTGCTTTATCAATGCCTTGCATTTGAGTTGCCAGTGCTTGTGCTGTTTCCAGGTTTCGTCGTTTGGCTCTTTTTTCCATTTCCTGAAAGATGCTTTTTTGGCAACAGCAGCCTCTCTGACCTCACCTTTAAACCATGCTGGCAGTTTTTTGGACTTCCTTCCACTTTTCTTAAAGCGTGGAATACAGCTGGTCTGGGCTTCCAAGATAATATTTTTCAACAACACCCAAGCTTGATGTAAGTCTTTAACCTTTGCAACTGCTCCTTTTAGTTTTTTCTGAACTATTTTCCTCATTTTATCATAGTCTCCCTTTCGAAAGTTAAAAGGTAGTACTGTGGATTTCCTTACTATCCCTCCTCCACTAATTAAATCAAAGGCAATCATGCTATGATCACTATTGCCAAGTGGCCCCAACACCCTTATCTCTTGCACTAGATCTGGTGTTCCACTAAGGACTAGGTCTAATATGGTTTCCCCTCTGGTCGGTTCATGAACCAGCTGCTCCAAGAAGCAGTCATTTATGTCATCTAGGAACTTTATCTCCCTAGCATGTCCTGCCGTGACACTGACCCAGTCGATACCGGGGTAATTGAAATCACCATTATTATTACTGTGCTGTAACTTTTGTTAGCTTCCTTGATTTTTTTGAGCATTTCATCATCCATTTGTTCATTCTGGCCAGGCGGTCGATAGTACACCCCCCACTGCCATCGCCTTCCCCTTTTTACATGGAATTTCAATCCATAGAGATTCTACAACAAATTCTGCTTCCTGCAAAACTTTAATCCTTTCTGACTCAATGCCCTCTCTAACATAGAGTGCAACCCCTCCACCAATTTGATCAGCTTTATCATTACGATATGGTTTGTACCCAGGTATCACAGTGTCCCACTGGTTGTCCTCCTTCCATGTCTCTGATATTCCAATCATATCTAACCTCTCATTTAATGCTGTATATTCTAACTTCTCATCTTATTTTTTTAGACTACTAGCATTTGGCATAGAAGCATTTTAGAGACTGTATTTTATTCATATTAATTTAGCTATTGGTAGACATGGGTAATTTGGGATCTTTAAGCTCTGTCTGCTCCATACTCGAGGGCATTTGGGCTACTTTACTCTTTTTTGGAACCTCTCTGCTTTTGGTAGCATCCTTCAAGGATACATTGTTCCGAACCATCCGCTCTTGGGCGACTGTCGGCTTTCCCCTTTTATCTAGCTTAAAAGCTGCTCTATCTCCTTTTTAAAGGTTAATGCCAGCAGCCTGGTTCCATCCTGGTTAAGGTGAAAACCATCCCTTCGGAAGAGCCTCTCCTTTCCCCAGAATGTTCCCCAGTTCCTAACAAATCCAAAACCCTCATCTCTGCACCATTGTCTCATCCACGCATTGAGACTCCGGAGCTCTGCCTGCCTTTTGGGTCCTGCACGTGGAACGGGAAACATTTCGGAGAACGCTACCCTGGAAGTTCTGGATTTCAACTTCCTACCTAAAAGCCTAAATTTAGCCTCCAGAATCTCCCTACCACATTTTCCTATGTCATTGGTACCGACATGTACCAAGACACAGACTCCTCCCCAGCACTATCTAAGACCTTATCTAGGTGGCGTGTGAGGTCTGCTACCTTCGCAACAGGCAGGCATGTTACCAGGCGATCCTCACGTCCACCAGCCTCCCAGCTATCTACATGCCTAATGATTGAATCACCAACTATAACGGCTGTCCTAACCCTTCCCTCATGGGCACATGGCCCTGGAGAAATTTCCTCGGTGCGAGGGGGTTTTACATCACCTGGAGGACAGGTCCTAGTTACAGGATTACTTTCTGCCACACCAGGGTGATGCTCTCCTGTCACGTGACCTCTCTCCTCCATGGCAACAGGGATCAGTTTCCACCTTATTCATTGCTTTAAATGTGCTCATGGGCAACAGAAGCCCACCTGTTAACATCAGCATATATAGGCCAGGGAAGCTTATCTATCTTCACTCCACATTTAGATCTGTTCAGAGAGTTGTAAATGATACAGCAGATTGAAGGTGGTTCTGTAATTTCTTATTAAGATTTGCACAAATTTAACACTGAACTGCTACTGCACCCATGGCTACACCTCTTTATTTAAGGATAAAATTACAAATAGACAAGGCTTTACATACTGTAATTTTAATACTAGGGTTGTACAGTATGACACAAAAAGCAAACTGATCCAGACGTACATGGTGCTTTTCACAAATTGCTGGAGCAGGGAATTCAAGCTCATGCCTCAGAGAAAGCATACATGTGTTTCATGGAGGCTTTCAGCAATCAGAATTTCCTTTCAATATTTCCTTTCAGAAAGATTCCATTAATCTGATTATGTATGAAAAATGTATTACCAACAAAATAATCAAAAATTTAAACTTAACAGTTATGTCAGCAACAGGATTTTAACAAAAAAAGCCGAGATCTGCTAATTCAGATGTGAGAATAGCTTAACAGTAGAGTCCTCAATGTCTGCACGTTATCAGCTCTTCAAGATGTAATTTTACAATCACAAGTAACAGCAGTAGATTCCTTTTCAGAATTTTATATTCATCACATAGGTTTTTGAAATATATCCATTATAAAGGATAACCTACCTATCCAAACTCTATTTAACTATTCGTGCTGCTAGGAATAGCAACTTTTTAAAGCTGATACAATTCCAAATAAAAGGTAGCAAAAAGAGAAACAGCTATTTAGATAACTAGTCCTCTGGTGGCAAGGACACATTAGTACAAGCCAGATTGTGCCTATTCTTTCTGTGCATCCCTCCACACATATACAGTGCTGTTAGAATATCATCTTTCTTCCTCTCAGCAAAAACAGAGTTGGATTGTGCCATTCCCTTTCCTGTGAAGGACATGCTTCCTCTATGACTGTCATCCATTCGCTGCAGTGAATTTAGTCACACAACTGTATTCTATTTTTTTTTAATTGCCAGATGGCTAACATTATACAAAACTGATAGAAAATGTGACCACTAAGCAGCAAGCACAAAGTCATGCTTTCAGAGAATGCACCTTTGAGACTGTTACCACAAAAGCAGGCAGGTAAGGTTTCTATAAGTATATCCAAGCCAACTGATATGGGGTGCTGCAGGTTTACAGCCACTTAGCTCTCTTGACAGTAAAGAAAGCAAAAGTTGTCTTACCTGAAACTGTAGGACCGCAGGTGACCTGGAGACAGCTTTCCTCTTCTTTGTAATTGCTTTCTTTGATACAGATTTTTTGCCTTGTAGAATTAAAAAGAAAAAGTAGCACTTCATAATGTTGTTTATTATACTTCATTTGCAAAATCAAATTACTACAACCTTGAAAGTTAAATTATAACTAACAGATGGCAGATGTGTCATGTAAACAAGATGAATCAGAACTCGGCCCTGCATAAAGCAAACACTGAATCCAACCCTTGGTGCAGGTCAGGCTTGTTCCAACAGTAGACTCTTTTTGCTATGATGAACAAACCCAGTTCCCAAAATGCACTGCAGGACAATCCACCGTTACTAGATGTTATTGCGTCCACACTGAATGAAAAGCATGTTTACAATGCAACAGCAGAGGGCGGTAGGAAAACAATGCATAAACCAGGAACTCGGACAATTGAACAATGCCATGCTCCGTCATTCTGGGTTGGTTTAAGCAGTCGAAGTATGGCTCCACTCTGCTTCCTTTCCGTTTAATCCATTCGTGTCACACACACGGATTAAAAAAAAAAAACAGCAAGGAAGCTTGAAGGCAAAACACCCTTGAGAGGTTTGTGCTGTTTTATCTATTAATTACAAAGTAAGATTGTTATGCTGTTGCCTTTTAGGTCAAGGGTTTATTTTTTTCCTGCAGATCAGCAGATACTCACACTATGACTAATAACTCTGTATAGCTTGCACACACTAGTTCAGGAGACAGCTTCATGTAAGGGATTTGCTTCATCTCCCTGCAGTGTTTTTTGCCATTTTGACATCTCAGTTACCCATGACGTTTTTCTCTTTACAAGAAAGATGTTCTCATTGATTTCAGTATTTTGTTCTCTTGATATGCTCTTTTCTTCTGGCCCTGCCACATCCACTCTAACTATTTCTACCAGAGATGGATGGCATCATGATATTCAGAACTAGCACACACATGAAATGTATGGGATGGGACAGTGACATACACTAATTAAAAATAAGATCAGCATTTAATAAGGAGTGCCGCTATAATTAAGGGTGAACACGCCCAATTTTAACAATATAAAAATATATGAAATGAAAAAGTAGGTATTTTCCCTGAAAATATCCTGCACTTCCCCTTCAAGCTTCTTTGAACACACTTCTACTTTTAACATTTCAAAGTCATCAGTCATGAAGATAAAGCATCTGCTAGGCTGCTAAGCAGCACAAAAACATGTATTTGAGAAAGGAACCTTGATGATATGGCTGCTCCTGTTCACTCTAAATCGTCACAATATGTCCGTAAGTGGGAGGTGCCCCAGACACCTGGGTCCTTTTAATAGCACTATAAAACACGTTTAGATAATTCTGCAGACAGTAATGATAATAATTAAAACCACCAATTTCTATTTATTCCCGAGGAGACATTTGTATTGAAAGTTCTCAAATTTCCTATTAAGTCAGTGTGAATCTACATAATGTGGGGGATCTGGCTGTGATGTACCAGGAGAACCCCGCATAGCAGGCTAACAATAAAATAATATGTTGGAAAGTAAATTCTGGCAGGAGAATGTTTAAAAAAAAAGGGTTGGGGAGGGACAAGGGAAGGGAGTTCTGACCATAAAGCTAAGTGTTCTCAAAAGAAGCACAATACTAACCTAAATCAGTGGGTAGCACCATCTGACGGAGCACTGAAAGGATCTCGTTTCAGTTTCTAAAGCTTTATTCATGATCTTACTAAGCACGAGCAAAATGACATGTCATTGTCAGTGCATTGGAACCCCCTTCATTCTTATACGAAGTTTTTAGGACAAATCAAACTACTAAGGGAAGCTGATGGGTTTGTGAAAACTGCTGTCCTCTGAGAAAAAAAGTATAGGTAAGAAACTCTGCTTTCTCTAAGAACAAGCAGGATAGTAATTCTTACTAGTAGGAATTCCTAATTATGGCTTATTTTTGAACAGCACAAAGAAAGGCAAAAAAGAACCAACATACCAACAAGTAAACACCATTTTGAGAGTTCCTTAGGGAGGTTGTTGGATGTTACTCTTCAGAGACTTCACAGGATAAACTAACCAAACTACAGATGCATTGAGAATCAACATTCAAACAATGTGACACACATGTGGACTGAACTCCAAGGCGCAGCCCAGCAAATCTCCTCAATGGAGGCTTAATCTCAGATATGCCACCAATGCTTCCATGATTTTAAGATTATAAACCTAGACATGCCCTTCTAGAGTTAATCCTGCATGTGTAAAACAGAAGGAAACATAACCTGAAATCAGAATGTGATTTCAGCTACAGTGATCCCAGAACTGTTTGGGTCAAAACAAAAACAAACCAAATGCTGGGTGGGCTTTCTATAGGCTTTAATTTGCTCCACATAGAAGGCTTAGGTCCTTTGCAAATCAAACTATGCAGGGCTTGCGGGACACATAATCTGGGGGAAAAAACGCTGGAAGTACGATCAGCTAGTTAAGAAACTCCACCCCACCTTAGGCAGGTACTTCATATGTGTAGGCTGCGCTACCTAATTATGTTGATATTTGTATAAGGTGGAGAAGTCAGTAGTGCCACAAGCTCATTGACTTTACAGGCTGAAGTGAGTGCCACCAAAAAACATGATTTTCCACATAAGGTACTTCAGCACACAAAAGCTAAATGGCTCAGAAGGAGCTTTCATTAATTGAGTTAGTACCACATTGAAGTCCTATGACACAGTTGGGGGGACTCAATGAGTGGTTACATTTGAAATGAGCTCTGCATGAATTTGACAACTGAAAGGTGTAAAGAATTGGATTTACTTTCTTCAAGGCGATGACCAGCTAATTTCTCCGAGATGAACCCTAACAGAGTTTGTGTTGGCCAAACATATCTTACTGTATTGCCATCAGGTTTTCAAGACATCCACAATGAGTATTTATTAGATAAATTTGCATGCAACTGAGGCAGTGCATGCAACTCTCTCTCATTCATATTTATTGCTGATATCGTGAAAAGCTGCATACATGGGAATCCTCCATGTATGCAGTACAGGTTTCGGAAACCATTGTTCTAGTGAAATCTTTCCCAGAAACCAGAAGAATCCACAATATTTCTTCAGAGAATTAAAAAAATGAATTATTTCCCTTTCAACAGGCAGGCAATGAGAGCTAGATGCTGGTGTGAAATAATGCACCTTGATTCTGTGTTATGAGGGCAAGAGAATTCCATATCAAACTGGCTCTGGATATCTCCTGAAGGAATGGGAACCAAATCTGTCTTGGACAAAAAAGAGCTAACATGCCATGGTTCCTTTTGAGTGTTAAATGTTTTTGCAACTAAAGGACCACACACACATCAACAATACTTTAAGTAAAAAAACATCTGCAATCAGCCCATTGTCTACCCTCTTCAAAAACAGGACGGAGGACCTTTCTGTTTAGAAAAGTGGCAAACAGATCACAGGTGGTGCCCCACTTATTAAGTGTGTTTGCCACCTCCTGTTCAGAGAACATTCATACAGTAGGCATCTAGGATCTGTGACACTGTCCACCAGGAAATTCTTCTTTCCTGCCACATAAGTGACCCTTAATGTCATTTCTGAGAGATGGTCCAGTTCCAGATTCTGAGTTTCCTGACACACAAAGAACACAGAAACAGACATATGATGGCAGAAAAAGACCACATGGCCTATCTAGTCTGCCCTTCCATATCAACTACTACAATAGTCCCCTTTTTTCCTTTTGAGATACTCTGTCTCATGCTTTTCTGAATTCAGATACTGTCCTTATCTCTACCATCTCCACTGGGAGACTATTCCACACATCTACCACTCTTGCCATAAAGAAATATATCTGCATATTACTCCTGAGTCTATCCCCTTTCACCCTCATCCTATGTCTCCTCGTAGCAGAATTTGCTTTCAATCAAAAGAGGCTCTCCTCCTGTGCATTTATGTCACGGAGGTACTTAAATGTCTATCATATCTCCTCTATCCCGCCTTTCCTCTAATGTATACATATTAAGATCCTTAAGTCTATCCTGATATGCTTTATAACTAAGGCCACTAACCATTTTAGTAGCCACCCTATGCACTGACTCTAACCTGTTTATATCCTTTTGAAGATGTGGTCTCCAGAACTGCACACAATACCCCAAATGAGGTCAAAGCAAAGACTTACAGAGAGGCACTATCATCTCCTGTTTTCTGCTGGCCATTCCTCTCCCTATGCACCCAAGCATTCTTTTAACTTTCGCCATCGTCTTTTCTACCTGTTTAGCTTGTACTTTAAGATTGTCAGACAACCATCACGCCCACGTCCTGATCTTCTTTGGTGGACAGAAGTATTTCATCCACTACACTGTACCGCTCCCTTGGATTATTGCAGCCCAAATGTATGACCCGGCATTTTTCAGCATTAAATCTCAGCTGCCAAATTCTCAACCATTCTTCAAGCTTAGCCAGATCCTTCCTCTCATACTATCTACTCCTTTCTGGGTGTCTACGCAGATTTTATCATCATCTGCAAAGAGGCAAACCTTATCTGACAGCCCTTCTGCAATATCACTAACAAAGATGTTAAAAAGAATCAGAACAAGGACGGATCCCTGTGGCACCTCCTTCTCCTCAGAGTGAGCTCCATTTACTTGTACCCTCTGTCGCCTCCCACTCAACCAATTTCTAACCCAATCAGTAATATGAGAATGCAGACCTGCTATTAGTAATCTGTGAACTATCATTAAAATCATCTGTAATAGCTGAAGATTGGAGGATCGCCAATGTAACGCCAATTTTTAAAAAGAGTTCCAGGGGTGATGCGGAAAACTACAGACCGGTGAGCCTGACGTCAGTACCGGGAAAAATGGTAGAAACCATCATAAAGAACAAAATTACTCAGCATGTAGATAGTCATGGCTTAATGGTAGACAGCCAACATGGCTTTAGACAAGGAAGATCTTGTCTTACTACTGTAATCTGTTATGTTTTTTTGAAAGTGTGAACAAACAGGTAGACAAGGGTGAGTCGGATGATATAATGTATTTGGACTTTCAGAAAGCCTTTGACAAGGTCCCTCATCAGACACTTTTGGCAAAACTAAAAAGTCATGGGATAGGAGGTACTATACTATTGTGGATCAGGAACTGGTTACAAGATAGAAAGCAGAGGGTAGGGCTAAATGCACAGTTTTCCCCAATGGAAAAAGGTGAATAGTGAAGTACCCCAGGGATCTATGCTGGGTCCACTGCTTTTTGACATATTCAAAAATAACCTGGAAAAGGGAATAACGAGTGAGGTTATCAAATTTGCAGATGACACAAAACTATTTAAAGTTGTTAAAACCCAAGAGGATTGTGGAAAATTGCAAGAGGATCTTGATAAATTGGAAGACTGGGCATCCAAATGGCAGATGAAATTTAATGTGGACAAGTGCAGTTATGCACCTAGGAAAAAACAACCCAAACTATGGTTACACGATGCAAGGTTCTACAATGGGAACCACCACCCATGAAAAAGATTTAGGCATCATCGTGGATACCATGTTAAAACCCTCTGCCCAGTGTGCAGCGGCAGGCAAGAGAGCAAATAGAATGCTAGGTATCATAAGGAAAGGAATGGAAAATAAAACAAAGGATATTATAATGCCTCTGTATTGTTCCATGGTGCGACCGCACCTTGAATATTGTGTGCAATTCTGGTCGCCATATCTTAAAAAAAGATATAGCGTTATTAGAAAAGGTACAGAGAAGAGCTACCAAAATGGTAAAGGGGATGCAAGGATACTCCTATGAAGAGAGGCTAATAAGGTTAGGGCTCTTCAATCTGGAAAAGAGACGGCTGAGGGGAGATATGATAGAGGTCTATAAATTAATGAAAGGAGTGGAACAGGTAAATGTAGATCGATTGTTTACGTCATCAAAATATAAAAAGACTAGGGGACATGCAATGAAGATACAGGGTAACCTATTTAAGACTAATAAGAGAAAATATTTTTTCACTCAACGTATAATCAAACTCTGGAATTTGTTACCGGAGGATATAGTAAAAGCTGTTAGTGTAAATGGGCTTAAAAAAAGGTTTGGACAAGTTCCTGGAGGAAAGGTCCATAAACCATTATTAAAAGGGACATGGGATATCACTGCTTGACCCAATACAAGCATTGAGGAACCTGTGTCTTTTGTGGAAACTGCTAGGTACTTATGACCTAGATTGGCCACTGTTGTAAACAGGATACTGGGCTTGATGGATCTTGGTCTGACACAGTATGGCATATCTTATCTTCTTATCCCTAGGGTGCTCAGTTAGTTTATAAGTCTCCAGTGCAGAATAGTGTCAAAGGCTTTACTGAAATCCAAGTACACCACATCTAGGGCTCTCCCTCGGTCCAACTCCCTTGTCACCCAGTCAAAGAAAATCAATCAGATTTGTCTGACAAGACCCGACTCTGGTGAATCCATGCTGCCGCCAATCCTGTCATCCATTGGATTCTAGTAACCTCACTATAAAGAGGTTTCAACAGCGTTTCCAATAATTTACTCACCACAGAAGTTAGACTAACCAGCCTGACGTTTTCGACCATATCCTTCTGCTTTTGTGTAAAGGGACCACATATGCCTCTCTCCAATCCTCTGGCACCACTCCAGACTCCAAAGAGGTATCGAAAAGGTCAGTCAGTGTTGCTGCTAGAACATCCCCACATTCCTTCAGTATTCTCAGAATTATCCCATCTGGTCCCATCGCTTTGTCTACTTTAAATTTAGCTAGTTCATCACGAACACGGACTCGTGAAAATCATTCAAGATCCCCGTCACTTCTGTTCCCATTTGTGGGTGTTTTCTGAGGTCCTGCTCCTGGCCCTTCATCTGTGAACCCAGAACAGAAATACTTGTTAAGCAATTCTGCTTTATCCTCATCTGCTTTTACATATTCTTCCCCTTCACCCTTGAATCTGACAATACCACTTTTGCCCTCCTCCTCTCACCAACATATCTGAAAAATGTCTTATTTCCCCATTTTATTGCATTGTCTATTTCTTCTTTTTGTATCTTTGCTTTCCTGACTACTTTGCTAGTTCCTCTAAGTTTTTCCAAATATAGATGCCTGTCTTCCTCTTTCTGTGATCTCTTGTATTTCATGAAAGCTTCCCTCTTTTTTCTTCACTTTTCATTACTTCTTTTGAGAACCAAAGCAGCCTCTTTTTCCTTTTACCTTTATTTACCTTTCTAACAAAAAGATTGATTGCTCTTAAAATATACCCTTTCAGTTTTGCCCACTGTTTTCCTACATCCCCCATATGTTCCCATCCTAACAACTCCTTGAAGTATTGGCCCGTCTTGGCAAAGTTAGTTTTCCTAAAGTCTAAGACCCTTGCTTTTGAATGGATTTTAACAGCCCTAGTCCTAATACTGAACCACACCATCTGGTGATCACTGGATGCGAGATGTTCTCCCACTATAACATCAGAAACACTTTCACCATTGGTAAGCACCAAGTCCAGTATGGCCCCTTTATGTGTGGATTCTGCTACCAGTTGCCTGAATAGTTCTCCCTGTAGAGAATCCAGGATCTCCTTACTTCTGGGTGACAGTGCAGCAGGAATGTGACAATCAACATCTGGCATATTGAAATCACCTATCAGTAGCACTTCCTCTTTCCTGGCAATGCTGCATATGTATTCTATTAAATTGCCATCCACTTCTCCCTGTGAGGGGGGTCTGTATATCGCGTCAATGCAAATGGATTTCTCTGTCCCTCGTAGTTTAACACACAGTGCCTCCCTCTCTCCCTTTTAAGCCCTGCATTCTATAGCTTTAATATTATTTTTTACATATAGTGCCCACTCTTCCTCCCCTTCTTCCTATCCTTCCTGAGTAAAGTATAGCCTGGTATAATTATATCACAGACATGGCTGCCTGTGAACCATGTCTTCGTAACTGCCACTAAATCCAAGTCAGCCTCTTCCATTAAAGCCTCAACATCTGGGATCTTATTTCCCATGCTACGGGCATTTATACACACCACTTTCCAGATGTTGCCCCCTTTACCCATTGCTATAGAGGCATTTAATGTTTCACTTACCTGGGGGCTTTTATCAGCCATCCCCAATGAAACTAGTTTAAAGCCCTCTTCAGTAGGTTAGCCAGTCTGTTACTGAAGACACCATGATCCTTCTTGGGCAGATGGACGTCATCTCTACTCTGCAGCCCTTGGATCATCCTTCCATGGTCCAGGAAACCAAAACGCTTTCGATGACACCATCCAAGCAGCCATACATTTATCTCCAGGATGCAAGCTTCTCTGCTGTGGCCTTTACCCACAACAGGGAGGATTGAAGAAACACCACCTACGCACCTGTCTGCTTTACCCTCTGTCCCAGAGCCATGAAGTCACTTTTGATGTGCTCAGAGGGATACCTGGCAGTATCATCTGTGCCGACATGGATGAGCAAGATTGGGTAATAGTCAGTAGGCTTGATTGTCTCAACAAATTCTCTGTAACATCTCGGATTTTGGCACCTGGCAGACAGCAGATCTCTCTGGGCATAAAGTCTGGTCTGCAGATGGATACCTCAGTACCCCTCAGAAGAGAGTCACCAACCACCACTACCCTTTGCTTCCTTATGGTGACTTATTCTGCAACTTTGGGGTGGTGGAGCTGTGGTTCCTTCCTTTCCTGGGATGCTTTCACCTCTTCTGCTTCCAGGGCTGCATATTGGTTCTTCAATTCAAGGTCTGGAGGAGTTGGATTGATGATTCTGCAGGCTCTGGTGACTCGTTTGCAACTTTAGTCATTTTGTAGACTCGCTGGATGTTTCAAGAAGCATCTCATCAATGTACTTCTCACCACCTTGAATGCACCTCAGCCTCGCCACCTCTTCCCTGAGCTCCTCCACTTGAACAGACTTATTCCTCCTTGCTTATTCAGCTGGAACATGACTCTGAAGTAGGCTGATTCAGAACTCAACCAAATTTTAGTGATGGACCCTGCAATGTGAAGCATTTCTACATGGGTTCCCCCATCTCAGGATGAAAGCATCCATAGTAAGGATGATTTGATGAGGAACAATTTGAAAGGGGACAACTTTGGGCAATTTGAATGAACCAGGCACCAGGAGAGAGAGGCGACAAACATATATCCTGCTGAGATCCTTTATATGTCCCAATGCTCCCGTCCAACTTCCTTTTAAAACCTCCACGTCGCCTACTCTGTTGCTGCATCTCCTTCCCTTTTGCTTCCCTGCCCACCCCTGCGATCCGATATCTGCCCTCCTTATGACAACCCCCCCCCCACCTCTTTATGCACCTGGGCCCATGTCAGCAGTAAAATAGGCCATTCCGCAGCAAATGCAGAGTCTTTGAGCCTCTGCAGTCAGGATGCTGTTGAGATCTACCCAGTCTGACCCATACTTCCCGTTGACAAAAGGACAGGATGCAATAGTTGCCTGAGACTCAAAAGCTTATGGCCATTGCTGAAGCATCTACTTTACTGCTGCCACACATTAGGCAGGACAGTACACCTTGGCAGCAGGGTTAGGGAGAGAGGATATGCTGGATCATGGAGGAGGGGCAACTATGGAAGAGATAAGAGGAGATGATGAGCAATGGGGCAGGGATGGGGAAGAGAGGAGTTTTTGGATCACTGGAGGTGGAGAGGAGATGCTGGATGTCGAGAGAGGCTTTTGGCAGTGGTGAGTCTAGGGATCTGAGAAAGTACAGATAATTGACAGTCTGGGGAGAGGAGTCAGTGAGGAGGTGAACCTCTGTGCAGAAAACAGCGATGAACTTGGAAGGTGAGAAAGAAAGGAGTACAGATGAGAGATGAGACGAATGTCTGAGGTGATCCAAGTGCTAAGAGCAAATGTGTCTAAAATGAAAACATGTTATTAAAGAAGGGAACAAGCCTGTTCTAGTAATTAAGAGAGGAGACTATTTTGGAGATGTGAGCTTGGGGTGAGGTATGAGTGAGAGGAATAAACCTGGAAGGGATGAGAATGAGGCGGCGACTTCAATGAAGATGGGGGAGAGTGGATGAGGCTGGAGAAGAGTGAGAGAAAGGGGATGAGTCTAGGAGACGTGTGCAGCTATCTGGTGGGTTTTGACGAGTGGCTGAGTCTGGAGGAGAGAGTGAGTCTGTGGTGGGAAGGTGAGAGGTGGTGAGGGTCAGAGAGAGGGGATTATCCAGAGGGGAAGAAAAGGGATTGCTGGTTTCCAAAGGGCGTGGGAGCCAGTCACATTGCTCTGCCCACTGGAGTGCAATCGAGAGGCTGTAATCAGACAGTGCCAGCTTTTGAGGCATCACTTAAGGTGCAAGCTGAATTGATAGCATATGCTATGGATCGCAGTCCAGAGATATGCTTCATCCTGATTAGAATTTCAGTAAGCACTATGAATAAGTCAAGAATAAATAGTAACAGACAACTGCTGCGAGTGCCTTTAAGTTACTGATGTTGAGGCTGCATCTCAAATTGGGTTACTTGATGTTAGGGTCATTGCGAAGAAAATGTTCTTATTAAACAAACTGACTGCAGAACACGATATTGATATTACATGTATTACTCAAATTTGGATCGGGGAAGATGATCAAATCACCTCTAGAGAAATGTATCCTTTCGGTACAATTGTTTAAATTAATCAAGGTATTTACAAGGGTGGTCTAACTGTGTTTTTTAAATGTTCATTGGGTCTTGAGTCAGTGAGAGCCATTTTGCCTTATGAATATGTTTTTTTCAACATCAAGACATCAGTAATATTTGTTTTGGTCTATAACCCTCCAAATAAGGGCTGTGAGGTATCTGCCCTGGATGAATTGATTACTGAGCATAATATATTATATTCCCAATGGTATAATTGACAAATATACAAATGGGATAGAGTAGATACCACACCATTAACAGAAGATGATTTTGAACAGTTTTCAAAACTGAAAGTGGACAAGACCATGGAGCCGGATGGGATTCATCTCAGGATATTGAAAGAGCTCAGAAGTTCTGGTAGAGCCTTTAAAACAATGCTTTTAATAGATCCTTGGAGACGGGAGAGGTTCTACAGGTCTGGAGAATGGCTGATGTGGTGCTTCTTCACAAATGTGGTAATACGGAAGAGGTGACGAACTATTGATGGTAAGCCCTACCTCTGTGGTGGGAAAAGTACTGGAGGTGCTTTTGAAAGAAAGAATAGTGGTCTTTCTGGAAACCAATGGATAGCATGATCCAAGGCAACATGGTTTTACCAGGGGAAGATCATGCCGAACAAATTTGATTGAGTTCTTTGACTGGGTGACCAGAGAACTAGATCAAGGGCATGTGATATACCTAGATTTCAGCAAATCCTTCAATATTGTTCCTCATAGAAGCCTTATCAATAAACTGAGCAGCCTAGGGATAGGTGCCAAGGTGGTGAACTGGATCAGAAATTGATTGACTGATAGATGACAGAGGGTGGTGGCAAATGGAACTCACTCAAAAGAAAGGAAGGTGCATAGTGGTGTCCCTCAGGGATTGGTCTGCTACTATTACTACTGAACATTTGTATAGCACTAAAAGAGGTAAGCAGCACTGCATAGACACATGCGAAAGATGGTCCCTGCTCATCAGAGCATACAATCTAGTCAAGACAGACAACACAGTAGCTATAGACATAGGATAGATCTAGTGGGAATTGTAAGGAAACACAAAGGAGGTCAGGTGAGTCAAGATTGAAAGTGTCAGCGAAGAGGTAAGTTTTCAGCTTGGATTTGAAAAGGCGCCTGACGTAAAGACTCAAGTAGTTCCAGGCATAAGGAGCAGCAAAAGTCTGGAGTTAGCAATAGAATAGAAGAGAAGGGAAGGGTACAGGGTCCTGGGACAGATACTTTTCAATGTATTTGTGAATAATATTGCGGAAGAATTGAATGGAAACGTCTGCCTTTTTGCAGATGACACAAAAATTTGCAACAGAGTGGACACTTCTGAGGGAGTGGACAACATGAGGAAATATCTACAAACACGGAATCTATGGCTTTGGGGAAAACAACTCTGCTGTTTCCTGTGGTGGGGTCGTAAACTGTGCATTTCCATTGCTCGGATGCAGGAGGGACTGGATCATGGAGGGCTGGAATGTTACAACTTAAGTTGTATACTGCGACATTTGCGGGATTGGCTATATCAAGCATCTACATGTACGCCGAGGGAGTTACTAAGCCCATACCATCCGCTCTATGTTCTCCACGCCTGGTGTGAGGCTCTGCCCCGGACCCTCTGAGGGAGTATTCTGGTGTGATCCTTGAGGGGGGGCTGGCGGTCTGTGTCTCATATACTAAATCAGCATCCTGAGCGGTCTGGTCTCCTGCCTTTTCATGGTAACCCGGATTTCCTTGCTGGAGTAGTTCTTATGTTTTTCGGTCCTGGTAGCAGCAAGGCCTATATAAACTATCACAATTTTTGATGGGTGAGGGGCAGCTTAAACTGTTTGATGACATTAAGGCATTTGTGCTGTCCCCGTGGGACCAATATGTGTTTTTTCAGGTGTGACACTACTGAATCAGTTGGATCTTGGGGTCCAGTTTGTTAACGGCAGCACACGATATCCCCATTAAATCAGAAGTCAAATACCTAGGTGTGACACTAGATCAGAAACTCAATTTCCAAGTGCACATTAAGAAAATAACTGCAGCGACATGTCAAAGAATAAGGACTCTACATAACCTCTATCCGTTGCTGGACCATAATCTATTCCGCACGATCTGCCAAGCAATCATTACTCCAATCTGGGATTACTGTAACTCAATACTCCAAGGACTACCAAAATGTACACTCCAGCTAGCTCAAAACTCTGCAGCATGCTTGATATCACGGACACCTAGACAAGAACATATCACTCCAGTATTGAGCTATATTGGCTCCCCATCCAAGCTCAAATACAATATAAATCAATCATGAACACCTTCAAGAGTATACACAACCTAAATGCCGACTGCTTACAATCCCCTCATACATGCACCTACCGACAACAAACCAAGAGACCAAACCATGAATCTCCTTAAAGTCCCCAGACATAAAACAACCAGTACGCAAGAAAATAGAAATTACACTTACCTGGTAATTGTTGTTCCTGGAGGAACTCCAGTTTAGTCCTCTACCTCTGGGTAGTGAACCTCCTCCTGCAGCTTGGAGACTGGGCATGTCAAAACTTGTGACATCACTGGATGTAGCCTGCTGCCATCTCCCATCAACCCCAGTGAACTATTGACAAAGCAGACTCACAGGAGCAACAAATAAAGCGTAGTTACTCACCTGTAACAGGTGTTCTCCAGGAGCAGCAGGAATCAGTCCTCACTTATGGGTAACGTCGGCGCCGACGGAGCCCTCGCGGAGCAATTTTCCCCAGCTTTCAAAGAAAGCCTTTGGGAATTGCAGCGCGCATGCGCGGTCGTCTTCCCGCCCGAGGGTGCCATCTTAGCCAGTCAGATGACATAGCTAAAAAAGACAGCATAAAAATTTGCAAAAAGAACATAAGCAGACGATTGCAACTCCAAGGGGAGGAGGGAGGGTAGTGAGGACTGATTCCTGCTGCTCCTGGAGAACACCTGTTACAGGTGAGTAACTACGCTTTCTCCAGGACCAAGCAGGAAGTCAGTCCTCACTTATGGGACTCCCAAGCTCAAGGCTACCGGAGACCCTAAGCACAAAAATGAGCTCCCTCTAGCTCAGCAGCACAGAAGGATAGAATCTTCGCTGAATTATCACCCACCGGTAGCCCACATCCGGGATGGAGGGTAGGAGTTGCGCAGACCTCAAAGAGATTACGGAGGACTGCCTGTCCGAAAGCACTGTCCCTACGGGACTCCCTCTCGAGACAGTAATGGACCGCAAAAGTCTGGCTCGAAGACCAAGTAGCGGCCCGGCAGATGTCTGCCAGCGGAACAGAGCAGAGGTAAGCCACTGACGTAGCCTTTGCCCGAACGCAATGAGCCGTGACTCGACTTTCTAAGGAGAGTCCGGCTGCCCCATAAGCCCAAGAGATACAGTCCGCAACCCAGATGGACAGAGTACGCTTGGAGACCGGGAGCCCCAATTTATTGGGGTCAAAAGACACAAAAAGCTGAGCAGCTTTACGGTGCTCCCGCGTACGGTCAAGGTAGAAGTTCAATGCCCTTCTACAGTCCAGGGTATGGAGGACCGTTTCAGCTCGGCTGGAGTGTGGTCTGGGAAAGAAGGTTGGAAGTACCACCTCCTGATTGATGTGAAAAGGGGAGACCACTTTAGGCAGAAATTTTGGGTGAGTCCGTAGGACTACCCTATTCTTGTAGAACCTAGTGTAAGGGGGATCAGACACGAGGGCCTGCAATTCACTTACGCGTCTAGCGGAAGTGAGGGCTATCAAGAACAGTGTTTTCCAAGACAGAAAACGGAGAGAACAGGTAGCCATAGGTTCAAAAGGCGGACAGGTGATCCGCTGCAAAACCACATTCAGGTCCCAGTCAGGCGCTGGCGGGCGCAGAGGTGGTTTAAGTAGAAGGAGACCTCGGAGAAACCTCGCTACGAGAGGGTCGCTTGAGAGAGGTCTACCGTCCACCGGCACATGATGTGCTGAGAGAGCACTGAGGTGAACTTTGACGGAGTTGGACTTAAGTCCCAGATTAGAGAGGTGTAGCAAGTACTGCAAGATCACCGACACCGGGCAGGAGAAGGGATCCTGAGACTGTTGGGTACACCAGACTGCAAAGCGACGCCATTTAAGGGCATAGCATTTGCGGGTAGAAGGCCGTCGCGAAGCCAAGACGACCTCCTCCACCTCCGCCGGCAGGAGAAGGGGAGCAAGGACTACCCTCTCAGCAGCCAGGCCATGAGGTTGAGAGACCTGAGGTTGGGGTGCAGTAGGGACCCCTGATCCTGAGTGAAGAGATCCGGTTGTACCCCCAGAGGGATTGGATCCTCCACCGCCAGTTGCAGTAGGAGCGGAAACCACGGCTGCCTGGGCCAGCGAGGGGCCACCAGGATCATGAAGGCTTTGTCTCGGAGAACTTTGAAAAGAGTCCGAGAGACTAGCGGGATGGGAGGGAAAGCGTACAGAAGGCTCCCCGACCATGAGATCAGAAAAGCGTCCGCCGCAACCCGAAGAGGGTGTGGCTGACGAGAGCAGAAGCGAGGAAGCTGCCGGTTGTGAGGACTGGCAAAGAGATCCACCGTGGGGAGGCCCCACTTGAGGAAGAGCTTCTGAACTACCAAGGGATCCAGACGCCACTCGTGCGGCTGGAGGACCCTGCTGAGTTTGTCCGCAAGGCAATTTTCTTGGCCTGGGAGATAAACTGCCTTGAGGAGAATGCCGTGACTGACGGCCCAAGAGCAGAGCTTCTGTGCCTCCCGGCAGAGGAGGAAGGAGCCCGTGCCCCCCTGCTTGTTCACGTAGAACATGGCAACTTGATTGTCCGTCTGGACAAGGACGGACTGGTGGGAAGTCAGGTGGGAGAAGGCCTTGAGAGCTAGGCGGATCGCCCTGAGCTCCAGGAAGTTGATCTGCTGAGCAGACTCCCACGTGGTCCAGAGGCCCTGAGTACGTGCCTCTTGGCAATGTGCTCCCCAGCCCAGGAGGGATGCATCGGTGGTCAGCACCCGGGTCGGCTGAGGTGACTGGAAAGGCATTCCGAATATGAGGTTCGGCTGCCGGAGCCACCACCGGAGAGACGAGATCAGCGGCTCGGAGACGCGCACTAGGTCTGCTAGGCCGCCTGTGGCTTGACGCCACTGCTGGTGGAGACACCATTGAGCAGACCGCATATTCAGGCGGGCATTGGGGGTCACATGGACGGTGGAAGCCATATGGCCGAGTAGTCTCAGGAAGCGCCTGGCGGAGACCAGGGGCTGGCTGCGAAAGTGGTCGGCTAGGTCCATGAGCCGTTGAGCCCTGTCGAGCGGTAGGTATGCTCGCGCCTGAGGAGTGTGCAGCCTTGCGCCGATGAACTCGAGATCCTGTGAGGGGAGCAAAGTGGACTTTGCGAAGTTTATCACAAAACCCAAGTGCTGCAGAAGAGTCACCGTGCGGCACGTGGCGTTGGTGACCTCCTGAGCGGACGCTGCTCTGATGAGCCAGTCGTCGAGGTACGGAAAGACATAGAGGCCGTGAAGCCGGAGATGGGCCGCCACGACCGCGAGACATTTTGTGAAGAGTCGCGGTGCGGAGGATAGGCCAAAGGGCAGTACTCTGTACTGGTAATGATTTCCTGCCACCACAAACCTTAGGTATTGGCGGTGGCTGGGGTGGATGAGGATGTGCGTGTAGGCATCCTTTAGATCCAAGGAGCATAGCCAATCTCCCTGCTGGAGGTAGGGCAGAAGGATTCCAAGGGTAAGCATTTTGAACTTCTCCCGCACAAGGAACTTGTTGAGGTTGCGCAAGTCCAGGATGGGTCTGAGGCCCCCTGTTCTCTTTGGTATCAGAAAATACCTGGAATAAAAGCCTTGACCTCTCAGGTGGTGGGGCACCGGTTCCACCGCCCGTTCCTGCAGAAGACCTGCTAACTCCTGAAGGAGTAATTCCCTGTGCAGAGGGGGTCGCGGAGGTTCTCCCGGAAAATAGGAGGGAGGGACCTGATGGAAGTGGAGAAGATAGCCTTCTCGCACGACTTGAAGCACCCAGGCATCTGCGGTGATGCTGGACCACCTGTGGGCGAAGTGAACCAGCCGGCCTCCGGTGCTGGGAGGAACCAGCGGGGGGGGAGAGGCTATGCTTTGTGAGTCAAAAACCCCCACCCTGCTGAGCAGGGGCTGGTGGTGCAGGCTTGGGGGCTGGCTGCCTACGGGACCCGTTACCCCGTCCCTTGGCCTGCTGGCCCTGTTGGGGAGCTGCAGGGGCCTGATAATGGGGGTATTGTTTGTAGGCAGCCGCCTTCCTCGGGTAAAAGGACATTTTCCCCGAGCCCTTCTTTTTCTGGGAAGGGGCGGAGGTCTTCCTAGAAAGCCTGGTCCTGGTGAGAGTCTCAGTCTCAATTTGTGCAGCCTTTTCCGCCATGGGCTTGCCAAAGAGGTTCTCGCCTCGGCAGGGGACATCGACCAACTTGTCCTGCACCCAGGGCTCAAGGTCTGACGACTGAAGCCAAGCCTGTCGGCGGGCACCGATGCCGGCTGCGGCCACTCGAGCCGATGCTTCAAAGCCATCATAGGCTGCTCGGGACATGAACTTTGAGCATTCCCGAATGCCAGTGGACAAGGCCAGGAACCTCCGCAAGGGTTCCTCGGACAAACCAGCGGAGAATCCGGCTAGCTCTTTAGCCAGATCCCGGAGATACATGCCCATGTATAGCTGGTAAGTCTGGACACGACATGCGAGCATAGAGCCCTGGAAACACTTCTTACCAAGGCCATCCAGGTTACGGGCCTCCCTGCCAGGAGGCACCGAGGAGTGCATCTTCTGGCTCTTAAGACGATGCATGGCCGATTCCACTACCATGGAATGGTGTGGCAGCTGTGCCTTTTGAAAGCCAGGGCTCTTGCGGACTCGATAGATAGAATCGACCCGCTTGCTCAGGACCGGCGAGGAGGCCGGACTCTCCCACATGCGGAAGAGTAGTCGTTCCAGCATAGGAGGAACCGGTACAGTAAAGTGTTCCCTCGCGGGAGAGTCATACTGGAGGGCGTCGAGCTCTTCGGCTCGAGGCTCCTCCTCGGGATCCGCAGGGAAGGCCAAAGCCTTGGCCATATCCCTAACGAAGTCCGAGAACCGGGCATCCTCTGGGGGGGACTGCTTCCGAGGCTCGGACTCCGGTGAGTCCGAGGGGACACACCGAGTCCGGAAAGAATCAGGCGACTCTTCCTCTTCAGACTCCCAGACCGACTCCGACGAGGACTCGGTGGGGTCGGCCCGGGCAGGGCGCGGTGCCTGCCGCCCCGACGCCGAGGGAGTCGGCGTCGGCGACCTCGGTCCCGAACGGGAGGCCGAGGGTGACCTCGACCGAGGATCGACTCGAGTTCTCATCGACTCGAGGATCGGCTCGGTCTCCGGGGTCGACTTGGACGTCGACGTCCCGGCGGTCGGGGCAGCGGCGCCAGCGAAGCCAGCGAGCAGTGCCCGCTGCTGGTCCATGAAGGCAGACAGTCTGCTCTCCAAGGCCGTCAACCTGAGTCCGAGCTCAGGTGACCCAGCAGCCCCCGACTCGGGCCCCGACGGCGTCGGGCCCGACGTCGGCTGTCGTGGAGGCGAGTCCAGAAGGACTACAGGACTTACCCGAGCAGGCATCTCCGACTCCAGGCGAGGTCGCTTCTGGAGGCGTTCCTTCTCCAAGGACCCGGGGCGGCTATCGGGGCTATGCGACCTGGCCCTCGCGGAACCAGGAGCGTCCACCGACGCCGCCCTCGCGGGTTTCACCGTCCGACGATGGTCCCTGGAGGGAGAACCCCGGTCGGAGGAACCCCGGTCGGAGGAACTCCGGCGACGGTCCGAGCTGGAGCCTTTTGACGCGGAGGCCTCCGACGAGGTCCGGGTACGGCTGGGGTCAGCGAAGATTCGATCACGCTGATGCCGCCGACTTCTCAACGCCTTTGAGGACATTTTGCCGCAGGGCCCACAGATCAGTTCCTCATGATCCGGGCCCAGGCAGCGGAGGCAAAAGTCGTGTGTCAGTTAGTGACATATTTCGGTCACACTGACCACACCGCTTAAAGCCACTGGCAGCCATCGGGGGAAAAAGGGCCCCTGCGAGGTCAAAGGACCGGGCTGCCAGGGAAAAACCGAAAACGAAAGCTGACAGTCAGAAAAACCGAAAAAAAGTAAGAGGACTCGTGACCGGCGTCGCGAGTCCGGGCGGGAAAACGATCGGCGTCGAACCGAAGGAAAAAGAATAAAATAATGAAGAAAATCGACTTTTTCGCGGGGACAAGACGGGGACGTCTGTAGGGCTCCGCGGAAAAAAGAAGACTGGCTAAGATGGCACCCTCGGGCGGGAAGACGACCGCGCATGCGCGCTGCAATTCCCAAAGGCTTTCTTTGAAAGCTGGGGAAAATTGCTCCGCGAGGGCTCCGTCGGCGCTGACGTTACCCATAAGTGAGGACTGACTTCCTGCTTGGTCCTGGAGAATTAACTATACTTTAAAATCAACTGCATCACTAACGATTAACTGTAAACTGAACTACTAACTGTGTAACTCGAGAAAGTACCAAAAAATCGTTTTTTTTCTTGTTCTCATGGCGTTTCTTATTGTTTTACTTTCCCTGAGCCACCTCCTAAGCAAGTCAGAGAAAGAGGGAAAATAAGAACAGACATTAATACTCTCTGCGATCCAGGCCATGAAAGCTTCTTGCTGTTCCTTCAGAACTGATGCTCCTCCCCATCTAAAAATGAACCCTGAAGAACACCCCACCGGGCGGGAATGAGGAATAAACTGGAGTTCCTCCAGGAACAACAATTACCAGGTAAGTGTAATTTCTATTTCCTGATCGTCCCTCCAGTTTAGTCCTCTACATCTGGGATGTATCAGAGCAGTAATCACTGGGAGGGTCCTTTCCAGCCGGATCGCAACACCACCGACCCGAAACAAGCATCATTCGCCGCCATAACATCCAGCCGGTAGTGTTTGCTGAAAGTATGAAGAGAAGACCAAGTGGCTGCTCCACATATCTCCACTGGCGAAACTAAACCGTGTTCTGCCCATGACGTCGCCTGTGCCCTAGTAGAGTGGGCTCGCAACCCCATGGGTGCCTGCTGCCCTTGCAAGAGATAGGCTGATGCAATTGCTTCCCGGATCCATCTGGAAATAGACGCCTTAGCTGCCGCCTCCCCTTTACGGGGGCCTCCGAACAGTACAAACAGACTGTCAGACCTACGAAAGACCTCTGAAACCTTTAAGTATTGTTGCAATACTCTCTTCATGTCCAACCGAAGACGGCAGTCCGGTCCGCTGTCCTCTGCGGAACTCGAAACTGGAAGAGACACAGGTTGATTCAAGTGAAACGGAGATACCACCTTAGGTAAAAATGAAGGAACCGGACGCAACACCACCTTTTCTCTAGAAAAGGACAAAAACGGCTCCTGACACGATAACGCCTGCAGTTCTGGACACTCTCCGCGCCGAACAAATGGCCACCAAGAACACTGTCTTTAATGTTAAATCTTTAACAGAAGCCTGGTGCAGGGGCTCAAATGGCTGTCTAGTTAATGCCCCTAGCACCAAATTAAGATCCCAAGAAGGAATCAAAATTCTGCGAGCAGGTCGTAACCGCGACACTGCCTTAAGAAACCGCACCACGTCGCTGTGACCCCCCAGAGTCACACCTTGGATCTTACCTCTACAGCACGCCAGCGCAGCCAACTGTACTCTTAAGGAACTGGCTGCCAGGCCTTTCTCAAAGCCATCCTGCAGAAAACTTAACACCCCCGACACCGACACTGTAGCGGCCCAAAGTTGTTTCCGCGAACACTAGTCCTCAAAGATACACCATATGCGAATATATGCGAGGGAGGTAGATTTTTTCCTCGCTCGAAGCAAGGTCGCAATAACCGCCGCCGAATAGCTCTTCCTCCTTAACCTTGCCCTTTCAATGGCCAAACCGTAAGCGAGAACCGATCCACCTGAGTCATGCGGAGTGGACCCTGCAGCAGCAGATCATCGCATAGTGGCAATCTCCAAGGGTCTCCGTCCAACAGAACGAGATCGGCATACCACGGCCTCCTTGGCCAATCTGGAGCCACTAACAGCACCCTTCCGCGATGGGCTTCGATGCGCTGCACCACTCGTCCTATGAGCGCCCATGGCGGGAACACATACAGGAGACCCGAAGTCGGCCACGGTTGAATCAGAGCGTCTATCCCCTCTGACATCCTTTCTCGCCGCCTGCTGTAAAAACAACTTGTCTTTGCCGAAGGAAAGGTCGCCATGAGGTCCATAATCGGCGGACCCCATCTGCAGACTATCTGAGCAAACACCTGCGGATGGAGCTCCCACTCTGTCATCCATCCGGACCCTGCTGAGAAAGTCTGCCGTCACAATGTCCCGACCCGCAATGTGAGCTGCCGAAATGGCTAGGAGGCGAGGTTCCGCCCATTCGAACAACGCCTCTGCTTCCTGCGCCATGGCCACACTTCCCGTGTCCCCTTGCCTGTTGATGTAGGCCACCGTCGCGGAATTGTCGGAGAACACACGAACGGCCCGGCCCTTCACCATGACCTCGAACGATTGAAGCGCTAAGACCACCGCTTGCAACTTGAGCCAGTTGATAGACCATTCGCTCTCCTGTCCTGACCAGACCCCTTGAGTGACCAGATCTCCGCAGTGCACCCCCCAACCAATGAGACTCGCATCTGATAACAGCGGAAGCCACTGCGGCTGTTCCAAGGGCAGACCCGCTGCCAGGTGCTGCGGAACCATCCACCACCGAAGGGACTTCCGGGCTCGGAGCGGACAAGGGAGACGCTTGCTCAGAGAATCGTTCTGATGAGACCAATGGCTCAACAGCGCTTTCTGCAGTGGCCGCATGTGAAACCTGGCCCAAGGCACCACCTCCAAAGTTAAAGCCATCGTGCCCAGCACCTGAAGGTAACTCCAGGCCAACAGCGCCGGAGTGGACAGGAACCGGAGCACCAGCTGTCGTAGCGCTTGAGCTCTCCGTTCTGTCAAGAACACCACTCCCTTCTGGGTGTCGAAACGCACCCCGTGGTATTCGAGAACCTGCGTTGGACTCAACCGACTCTTGGCTGGATTGATCACCCAACCGAGACTTTGTAGGAACTGCACCACCTTGTCCGTAACCTGCCTGCTCTCGAACTCGGACTTCGCCCGAATCAGCCAGTCGTCGAGGTACGGGTGCACTAAGACGCCGTCCTTCTGCAACGCCGCCACCACCACCACCATGACCTTTGTGAAGGTGCACGGCGCCGTTGCCAGACCAAAGGGCAACGCCTGAAACTGGTAGTGCCCCCAAGGCAAGACAAACCTGAGAAACCTCTCGTGAGCTTCCCTGATGGGGATGTGCAGGTAAGCCTCCGTGAGATCTAGTGACGCCAAGAACTCTCCTTGCCGTACCGCCACAATGACCGACTATAACGTTTCCATGCGGAAATGTGGGACTTGAAGACATCGATTTACCCCTTTGAGATCCAAGATAGGCCAGAGGGACCCGTCTTTCTTTGGCACCATGAAATAAATGGAGTAGTGACTTGTGCCGTATTCCGCCTGGGGCACCGGGGACACTGCCCCCAACCGCAATAGCCGATCGAGCGTCTGACGAACTGCTAGAGTTTTGTGGCAACCCTTGCAGGGCGAGAAAACAAATGAATCTAGTACCAGCCGAGCCAACTCCAGGGCATAGGCGTCTCGGATAATTTCCAACACCCATTGGTCGGGCGTTATTTGTGTTCAGGCCTGAACGAACCCCCGAAGCCTCCCTCCTATCGGAGTAGTCCCCACCTGGACCCGCCTCACTTCATTGTGGCTTCCAAGCTGCCCCCCGCCGAGGTGGCTGTGAAACCTCGACCTGCTCCTCGAAACCCCTGGGCTCTTGAAGCGAATCTTCCTCTTTGAAAACTTCCTAAGCAACAAGCACGAAATCTCCTGAAATCTCTAAACTGTCCTCTCAAAGTCGGACCTGACTTTCCCGGTTTAGGCTTGTCCTCGGGAAGCCTACCCACCTTTGGACTCTCCCAAGTCCTTAACCAGTTTGTCCAGATCTTCTCCAAACAATTGGCCTTTAAAAGGCAGTCTACTGAGACGGGCCTTAGAGGAACCGTCAGCCGCCCAATTCCGTAGCCACAAAGACCGCCGGGCGGCCACCAATGAGGCCATACCATTTGCCAATGCCCTGATAAGGTCATAATGCACATCAGCCAGGTACGCCGACCCAGACTCGAGTCGTGTGACTTCCAACAAACTCTCTTGTTCCATTTGGGTAGCCTGCCTTAAACGCTGCGATCACCGGAGACAAGCTCTGGCCACCCATGCCCCACAAATGGTCGATTGCAAGGCTAAAGCATTAGTCACGAAAGCTTGCTTCAAGAAACCATCCATTTTCCGGTCTTGCGCATCCTTCAAGGCCGCACTACCTTCCACTGGGATTGTTTTCTTTGTAACTGCGAACACGGCTGCATCATCCCGTGGAGAACGGAACCTCTCTTTATCCTTGTCCACCAAGGGATATAGCCTTCTCATGGTCCTGACCACTGTTCCCTCTAAGCTTTGTGCGTGTGTGCGCGCACATACCTCGCCGAATGAACGCACATACTTTACAACAGAGCGCACAAAAATTACGGCTCTGATTCTGATAGAAAACAACACAGACGTCTTAAAATTTAAAAGTTATGATTGTAATTACTAGAAATTTCCCGCTTCATTTAGTAATCATCTATTTTCATTTATTTTGATTAAAATCAGTGTGGTGTACATACTGTATTCTGATGTGTAGTCAAATTTTAAAGTATATAACTCCAAGTGTCGTTATGTGGCGCACAAAAATTTAATCTTCCTTCAAAAGCTGCACACAGCTGATATTTTATGCGCACACAGCCTACAGAAAATTAGAGGGAACATTGGTCCTGACTCCACGCAGGCCCATTTCGGGTTGATCCCATTCGTCCTAAATCATGCGGTCTACCACACGATGCACTGGAAAGACCACCTGAGACTGTCTCACAGTCTGAATGATTGGATCTTCGACCTCCTCCTCCTCCTCAGCCGGCTGGGCTGTAGCGAGATTGAGTGTTTGCAGAAATTCTGTAATAAGGGCCACCAACTCCTCCTTACGAAATACCCGTATAATTTTTGCCTGATCCTCAGGCTCCAGTATCTCTCCTTCCTCCAGATCGTCCCGGGTGGACTCGAACTCCAACTCCGTGTCATCTGCTTATTGCCCTTTCAGATCTGACAACACTGGTGCAGAAGGAGACCCCTTTTTGCGGGTCTCGGCCCCGAACTGGGACCCTCGCCCATCTGAGCCTGTTGCTGCACTGGAGTTAGCGGCAAAGCTTCCAGCACCTTGCCCTGCCATCGCATACAGAAAGTCTGATACATAAGCAGCAAGTCCGGGCAAAAATCCCCGAGAGTCACCCCGGCCAGTACCGCTGGTGAACCGCCTGCCGCCGCCATAGGAAGTTCCAACCTTGTGCCGGATGGCGTACTTAGCAGGCACTCAGCCTTCAGGTGCTACCCTCAAGAGTATCCTGGACTGCATTGTCCTCCATTTGCTTTTCCACGATGGTGGAAACCGCAGTGCAGCCCCGGCAGATGCCGGTGTCCCCGACTGTGCCTCAGCGCGATCCGCAAACAACGCACTGAGGGCGAACTGGCATGAGCAGAACAAAGTGCCAATAACACAGACCCCCTGTCCGTTTTATTTTTATTTATTTATTTTTTATATATTTTTTTTTTGTTGTTGTTGTCCCTCTGATGTCTATTCGCTTAGTATCAATACCCTCTGTAAAAACTCCAGTCACAGGGCCTAAATAAAGAAAGCAAAGACAAAAGGGAACCCAGCACCCCCCCCCCCCCCCCAGGAAACCCTACAGCTGAGCTCCGGACTATCTGGCCTGCAATGCCGGTCAGGCCACAGTGCAGAGCGTGCCACGCGGCTGCACGAGCGTCCCCAAAATGGCCACCAGTGTGAAAGCGCTTTGGTGCCAAAACCGCCGTGGTACTTGTGCCTGCTCCAGAGACCCACTTTCGGCCTGACGGATGGCTCTGTGTCCCGGTCTGGTCTGGCCTGGGAGCCCCCCCCCCAGAACCTACCGTTGGGTGTCTGCCCTGCCAGCCACGACGTCGCTCGGCCCGGAAAGCGATGCTCGCAGCGAGTGCAAGTCTGCTGGGTGGAGCACTGATAGCTGACAGACAGCGCGCCGCGGACAACATCAGCCGGTGAAAAGTGAAGCTGAACTCAGCAGAACTCTCCCCCCGTACCATCTAGGGGGACAGATCTATGTCCACCGCTTATCCGGCCAAGGCAGAGCAGAAAAGCAAAGACAGAAAGGCAAGGGTTTGTTTGTTTTTTTTTGTTTTGTTTTTTTAAAGACACAGCACCCTCAGGGAAACCAAAATAAAATAAGATACAGGGGAACAAAGAAATTTGAAATTTAGGAAACTAAACTACACTATGCTGCTCCTGATCTGTTCCTCGAGTGAGCCCAGCACCTAGGCTCACTAAGTCCTCCTGCTGCATGGAGACTGGGCACACTGGGGTTGATGGGAGATGGTGGCAGGCTACATCCAGTGATTTCACAAGTTTTGACATGCCCAGTCTCCAAGCTGCAGGAGGAGGTTCACTACCCAGAGGTAGAGGACTAAACTGGAGGGATGATCAGGAACATGCCATCGCACCTTTTCCATATACGGACCTACCTTATGGAACTCCCCTCCGGCTAATCTCAGAGCAACTACTGACCTGAAAGACTTCAGGAAGATGCTAAAAAACGCACATATTCCAGAAATGTTCACACCCAAATTCCTGAAACACTCCAAAACTGGACTCTATACCATTCAAAATATAAATAGTTAACAGCCCACGGATCAGACAGTAAATACTTAACTAAGGATTAAACTGTAAATAGTTAATTGCACAAGGATTAAAATTGCATGTAACTTGTTAGTTGTACAATGTTCTATACAACTTCTGCTGTTTATGTTCGATGTAAACTGCCTTGATACCATTGAAAGGCAGTATATAAGAAATATTAAATAAATAAATAAATAAACACACACACACACCTTTTTTGAGATTGATAGTCGAACACGTATGTCGCTCTCCTTTATGTGGAAGGCACTAGCTTCCATGGACACGGTTAACTGGTATGCGGCCTTGGTGATGCGGTGGAATGATGATCTTTGTGTCACTTGGATGGGTGAGGACATTACCTGAGCTATTAAATGAGTACCCGCTCTTACTACGTGAATTGTACTACAAAGTGATACTGCATGCCTTCTTCCCCCCAGCTCGGGCACAAGTGGCGGACCCGGTGAGCTCAGACAGTTGTTCCAGATGTAAGATCTCACGGAGCACATGTTGTGGTCTTACCCTCAGGTCCAAACATTCTGGGGCAAATTAAAGTATTTGGAAACTATTCTTGGGCTGGTGGTGGGGTCGAGCCCGGAGGGGATAGGGTTGGGGGATTCCATAGGCATGCAGGTGAAGGGGCGCAGGGCTAAGCTGTTTGTATGGAAGGGGTGCATCTTGGGCTTCCAGGGAATTCAAAAGGTCTGGTTGGACTCTGAACAACCAGCCTATTGAGCATGGCGTAACAGACTGCATCGACTAATGCAAATGGAGAACATCTCAGCTCGGGAGTCTGGGCCCAGACAAACAAACTTCATGGCCATCTGGGAACCCTGCATACAGTTGTCATTCCTAAGAGGGTACATATTCATTTTATTGTACATACTCTTTCACAGCCTAGTTGTTCTGGCGCTGAAGGGATTACTTTTGGGCGGTAACTTAGAGTGCCAGCCTGCTGGTGTCTGGGGGATTAAGTTTGTTTGGGCTGGCTAGGTGTGGTTGGTCCCTGCAGACTGACCTATAATATTGTGATTGGGCTGATCCTTGTTTGTTGTCTGATAACTCCTGCGGGAGGGAGGGAGGGGGGGGCAATAAGAGGTTGCTGGGGGGATAAAATCTAAAATATACTGTCCTTGGTATGGTTATTGTTGGAGTCTTCTTTTGCAATAAAGATAATTTAAACATAAGGAGCTGCCACTCTATGCGACCATTCTGGATCGTGACATTTCTCTTTAAGATCTTCCCCATTATAAAGGGAATTGCAATAATCCAGTCTGATTGTAATGAATGGCATGACTAACTGTGGCTAGGGCCTGCCCAACCACTAGGCAGGCTAGGCATCTGCCTAGAGTGACAGGTTTTTGACGGTGGCAGCGCCAGCACAATTTGCGTATCAGAGGGGTACCAGTGCTGGACTGATATACAGACTGTATGGACACTGCAACCAAAAAGCGTAGTTACTCACCTGTAAAAGTGTTCTCCAGGGTCAGCAGGAATCAGTCCTCACTTATGGGGTGATGTAGGAACCGATGGAGCCCGCTTGGAGCAATTTCCCAGCTTTGAAAGAAAGCCTTTGGGATTGCTACCACACATGCGTGGTCCTCTTCCCACCCAAGGGTGCCATCTTGCTCAGTCAGGTCCCTTAGCTCGAGCCCTACCAGCAAATGGCAAGGGAAGGACAAAATTCAGCAACTCATCAGGGGAGACGGGAGGGTAGTGAGGACTAATTCCTGCTGTCCCTGGAGAACACCTGTTACAGGTGAGTAACTACACTTTCTCCAGGAACAAGCAGGCAGTCAGTCCTCATTTATGGGAGTCCCTAGCTACAGGCTACTGAACCTGTAACCAAAAGAAAAAAACGCCTCTGCGAGGCTGTAAGCAGAAGCCGAAGCTCAAAGGGGTCTGAGCCCTTGGAGCGAAACCCTCAGTAACCGTGAAGAAGGGTCGGAGGGCAGGAGTTGCTTATACCCCAAACAGATTACGAGTACAGCCTGGCCGAAGGCACTGTCCCGGCAGGACTCCCTCTCCAGGCAGTAGTAGGCAGCGAGGGTGCTGGTGGAAGACCAGGTCACCGCCCGGCAGATGTCCATTAGGGACACAGAGCGCAGCGAGGCCACCGAGGCCGCCTTGGCTCAGACCCCTTGAGCGGTGACTTGACGATTGAAAGGGGCACCCGCCTTCGCATGGGCGAAGGCGATGCAGTCCGCCACCCAAACTGAGAGGGTGCTCTTGGTGACTGCTTGTCCTTGCCGATTGGGATCGTAGGTCACAAAAAGCCTAACAGACTTGCGATGAGTGAGTACTCTGCAAGTAGAAGGCAAGGGCCCGCTTGCAGTCAAGGGTGTGGAGAGCCGCCAACGCCTGGTCAGCGTGGGGCCTCGGGAAGAAGGTCGGGAGCAGTATCTCCTGATTGAGATGAAAATCCAACATGACCTTAGGCAAGAATTTAGGATGGGTCTAGAGGACCACCTTGTTCTGATAAAACCTGGTGTAAGAGGCGCCAGCCATGAGTGCCTGATGCTCACTGACTCGGCAAGCCGAGGTCAGCGCCACAAGGAAGGCTACCTTCCAGGGCAAATGCCGAAGTGAACACGTCGCCATCGGCTCGAAGGGTGGATGGGTGAGCTGCGTGAGCACCACGTTCAAGTCCCATTCCGCTGGAGGGGGATGAATGGGTGGCTTGGATAGCAGAAGACCCCGCATGAAGCGGGAGACTAACGGCTGCCCCGAGAGAGGTTGTCCCTTGATACGGAGATGATTAGCCAATATGGTGCTCAAATGAACTCTAACAGAGTTCGACTTCAGTCCTTCCCTCAAGAGGTAGAGGAGGTACTGGAGAACTCACTGAACCGCGCATTAGAAGGGGTCAATCTGGTGTTCCCAGCACCAGTTGGAAAAGCGTTTCCACTTAAAGGTGTAAACCCGCATAGTGGAGTCCTTCCTTGAGGCAAGGAGGATTTTCTCGACCTCCTCAGGAAGGGCCAAAGAGGCTAGAGAGACCCATTCAGCTGCCAGGCCATGATGGATAGGGAGGTTAGGTTCGGGTGGAGAACCCGACCCTCTTCCTGCATTAGCAGGTCCCTGGCCGAGCACAGGGGAAACGGAGGTTCCGTCAATAGCCGGAGCAGGAACCAAGGCTGCCGAGGCCACAAGGGGGCCACAAGGATTAATGATGCCCTGTCCCGCTGAACCTTGAAAAGAGTCCTCACAATGAAGGGGAAAGGAGGGAATGCATATAGGAGACTGGAGGACCAGTCCAGGAGAAATGCATCGGGGCCTTCCCTGTCCGGGTGCGGTATTGGGCCGCAAAAGCGAGGGAGCTGCGTTTTCTGAGGGCTGGCGAAGAGGTCTATCGCTGGAGTGCCCCAGCGGAGAAAAGCTAGCCTGCCACTTTGGGATCCAGCCGCCACTTGTGGGGGCGAAGGATTCTGCCGAGTCTGTCTGCCAGACCATTTTCCTGACCCGGGAGGTACGCTGCCCTGAGGGACATCCTCCGTCAGGCAGCAAAAGAGCAGATGAGTACTGCTTCCCTGCAGAGGGAGCACGACCCCGTGCCCCCCTCTTTGTTGATGTAGAACATTGCTACACAGTTGTTGGTCTGTACTAGAACCGACTTCCCGCTGAGGAGATCGACAAAGTCCCACAGTGCCCACCACATCAGTTTCAGTTTAGTTTATTTGGATTTGATATACCGCCCTATGTGACATCAGGGCAGTTCACAATAAGTTAATCAAAGAGATGGCCCGGAGCTCAAGCAGGTTTATCTGCTGCTGAGCCTCCGTGGGTGACCATTGCCCCTACATGCAGAGAGACCCGCAATGGGCTCCCCACCCTAACAGGGAAGTGTCTGTAGTCAGCACCACATCATGCGGTGGGGTCTGAAAGGACGATTCCCACAGGAGGTTGCGGGGGTTCTACCACCAGTTTAGGGAGAAGTGGAGGTCGGGGAGAACCCTGACGGGGTCCCTGAGGTGTCCGAGGGACTGGCTCCATTGGGCATTGAGACACCATTGAACTATCCACAACTGCAGGCGAGAGTAGGGAACCACAGGTAAGGTCGAGGCCATGTGGCCCAGGAGACGTTAGCATGGACCGAGCGGTGACCTGGTGGGCGCTTTGGACGTGAACTGCCAGAGCTCGGAGGCGGGTGGAACGATCCACTGGCAAGAAGGCCATGGCCTGCTGAGTATCGAGGCGCGTCCCGAGGAACTCGAGAGCCTGCACTGGCTCGAGGTGACACTTTGGGTTGTTGACCAAGAACCCCAAGTTCTCCAAGAGGAGGACAGTGCGTGACATTCCCTGTCGGGCATCCTCGACGGAGGAGCCCATAACGAGCCAGTCGTTGAGGTAGGGAAACACCGGCATGCCCCTGCGCCACAGGTGAGTGGTAGCTACAACGAGGCACTTCGTGAAGACCCATGGTGTGGACGTGAGGCCGAAGGAGAGCACTCTGTACTGGAAGTGCTCTCCCTGCACCCTGAAACGCAGGTACTGCCTGTATTGGGGGTGGATCAAGATAAGGGCGTAAGCGTCCTTCAGATCCAAGGAGCATAGCCAGTCGCCCTGCTGGAGGAAGGGTAGAAGCATGCCAAGAGATAACATCTTGAACTTCTCCCACACCAGGAACTTGTTTAGCCTGCAGAGGTCGAGGATGGGTTGCAGACCCCCCGTCTTCTTCGGGACGAGGAAGTACCGTGAGTAAAAGCCCCAACTTCGAAGGTGGGGAATGAGTGGGAAGGCATAAAGGAAGTCCTGACCCCAGTGAAAGAGGAAGGCATACCTTGCCTGACAACTGTGAGCCGGAATCCTGGAACAGTACCGGGGAAGTTTGGAGTGCCCCAGAGATGAAATATCTTTGCCACCTGATCTAGGTGGAGGGACCACTCGTGAGGCAACAGTACTCGACTGAGTTTGTATGCCCAAAGGTTTTGAATGCCTGGAAGATATACCACTAGAAGGTGAATTTGATACTCTCTGGCGAGGGCCCACAGTCACAAAGCTTCGTTGCATAACGACAGAGAGCCTGTTCCGCCCTGCTTGTTCACATAGAACATGGCTACTTGATTGTGCGTCTGGACTAGGACTGTCTTGTAGCTGAGCTGGGCGTGGAATACTCCAAGAGCTAAATAGATTGCTCTTAATTCCAGGAGGTTTATGTGTAAACCGGTCTCCTGTGGAGTCCAGGTTCCCTGGGTAGAGAGATGATTCAGGTGTGCTCCCCAACCCACATGTGATGCATCTGTTGTTAGGGTGGCCTGAAAAGAGGGTTGATGAAAAGGAGACCCCACTGTCAGGTTTTCTAGTGACTGCCACCATTGGAGGGACAAAACTAGTCATTGAGAGTTTATTATTTTGTCCGACAAATGACCTGTGGCCTGTGTCCACTGTGTGGATAGGGTCCACTGAGCTGCTCTCATGTGGAGGTGAGCATATGGGACTACATGAACTGTGGAAGCCATATGTCCTAGTAACTGTAGTAGCTCTCAAACAGTGAGGGAGGATTTGCCTGCTGCTTGAGAAGCTAGTTGTATTATGCGAAGACACCGGGCCTGTGGAAGGAAAGCCTTTGCTTGTCGGGTATCTAGACAGGCTCCTATGAATTCCAGGCACTGGGAAGGAACAAGTTGGGATTTTGGGAAGTTTATTACCAATCCCAAGTATTGGAGAATTTGCATTGTACGGGACAGTGCAGTGCTGGCCTCTACAACTGTAGGGGCTCGAATGAGCCAGTCGTCTAATTAAAGGAAGACAAATATCCCCAGGGTTCGTAGAAATGCGGCTACTACTGCCATGCATTTCGTGAATACCCTCGATGCTGAAGCCAGACCAAAAGGAAGAACCCTGTACTGGAAATGTCTTCCCCTGAAAAGGAATCGTAAGAATTTCCTGTGATCTGGATGGATGAGAATGTGAGTGTATGCATCATTTAAGTCTAGAGAGCAAAGCCAATCCTGGCTTTGAAGGTATGGCAGAAGAATTCCTAGAGAAATCATTTTGAAGTTCTCTCGAAATAGGTATTTGTTCAATTCTCTGAGGTCCAAAATGGGTCTGTGTTCCCCTGTTTTCTTTAGAATAAGAAAATAGGGGGAGTAGAACCCTGCACCCCGTTGAAGAATGGGCACTTCCTCTATTGCCCCTTGGGCAAGAAGTGTGGAGACCTCGTGATCTAACAGATTGTCTGTTTGAGAATTGAATTGCTTTAGAATTGTAGGAGGGGGCATGCTGTGAAAATGAAACTTGTACCCTTCTCCTACAATGGACAAAGTCCAATCTTCTGCTGTTATCTGATGCCATCTGTTGGCAAAGTGGCATAACCTGCCTGGGATATTGGAGGGTTGGGGACCCCTCAGAGGCAGGAAGGCAAAGCTCTCTAGGAAGGAGTCAAAGCCCTTGAGGGGGGTGAACCTGGAGAGCTGGTTGGGCTCTCGGGTCTTTTGGCTTCTTTTGCTATCTAGTTTATCCTTTTTGGGCAACCTGACCCTGAGTCTTTTTGCTAAAAGAGGGTTTTTTTATAAGGCTTCCTTTTGGCTGGAGTGGCTGTAGATTTTGACAATCTATCTAGAGTAATATTGTCAGCCTCTAACTCATTAGCCTTTTCCTGCCAGTTCTTGCCAAAGAGATTCTCCCCCGTGCAAGGAACGTTGCCTAATTTGTCCTGTACCCAAGTCTCCAAGTCTGATGCCTGCAGCCAGGCAACCCATCGTGCACCAATGGCAATAGCAGAGGTTCTGCTGATGCATTTGAAGCAGTCAAAGGCTGCACGATTTACAAACTTGGAGACATCTTGAGAATGCTTAACTAGAGCAAGAAAATCTTGTCTCTTGTCATCTGGGAGAAATGGGCTCATAAGTTCCAAGTCTACTGTGACTTCCTTAAGGAACATTCCCATATATAGAATATATGAACTGATCCTAGCTGAAAGCATGGAAGCTTGAAACGTGCGGCGCCCAAAAGCATCCAGAGTCCTGCATTCACGATCTTGAGGATTGGATGCATGCCTCTTTGCACTTTTCATTCTACACATGACTGACTCCACTACCATTGAATGGTGTGGCAGCTGAGTTTTCTGAAATCCAGGACATGGCGGATCTCGATACATAGTATCAAGTCTCCTAGAATGAGGGGGAAAGTCCTTGCTGTTACCTGGGAGTTGCCGCGGGCGTCTACTGCCGCGGAGCAGTGTAGTAGGTGGGAGCCGGGTCCCTGCTGGATCAGCTGCAGGCATTGGAAGGTCACCCTTGGTGCCAAGGACCCCCCGAGCCCTACAAAGACCAGCGGGAGCTGTATCACGTTGGGAAAGTCCTCGCTGTTACCTGGGAGTTGCCGCCAATGTTCCCTCTAATTTTCTGTAGGCTGTGTGCGCATAAAATATCAGCTGTGTGCAGCTTTTGAAGGAAGGTTAAATTTTTGTGCGCCACATAACGACACTCGGAGTTATATACTTTAAAATTTGACTACACGTCAGAAAACAGTATATACACCACATTGATTTTAATCAAATTAAATGAAAATAGACGATTACTAAATGAAACAGGAAATTTCTAGTAATTACAATCATAACTTATAAATTTTAAGACGTCTGTGTTGTTTTCTATCAGAATCAGAGCCGTAATTTTTGTGCGCTCTGTTGTAAAAGTATGTGCGCTCGCTCGGCGAGGTGTGTGCGCGCGCACACGCGCACAGCTTAGAGGGAACAGTGGTTGCCGCGGGCATCTACTGCCGCGGAGCAGTGTAGCAGGTGGGAGCCGGGTCCCTGCTGGATCAGCTGCAGGCATTGGAAGGTCGCCCTTGGTGCTGAGGACCCCCCCAAGCCCTACAAAGACCAGCGGGAGACATACGTGGCTGCGGCCTGCGTGGTCGTGTCCGAAGGGGCGTGTCACAAGGGGCTTGACGCGCTCCTTCAGTGCTCCTGAGGTTCTCCTGAGTGCCGGCAGTTTAAGTGTGTTTGTTGATGGGGAAGCGTAAGGCGAAAGTGGCAGCTAAGGCCATTGCCGTTAAGGGTCAACGAGGTAAGACAACTGGCCCTATGGATAAACATCTTTTTCCCCTGCTACCTGTTAATCAATCATCGGATGGGGCTTCTCTCAGCCCTGAGATCCGAACGCCACCTCCCTTCCCCCAGCTTCCACACTCTTCTACCTTTTTGGATTCGTCTCTTCATGCTGCTGCCCCGATACTCTCTCCCGTGGACCCAGCTGTGATGGAAGAAGTGACTGCTCCCCTATCTAGGGAAGTGACTCTTTCTGATATCTGGTCAGCACTTCAACGGATTGATACTCGATTGTCTACGACTGTCTCTTCTTTGTGCAGGTTTACACATTCTGTAGTGGATAAAGTTCAATCTATAGATTCTCAATTAGCTTCTACTTCTAAGTCTCTTGCTTGCGCTGACTCAATGATCCAGTCATGCAGGGACACGAATGTCTCTTTTATTAAGGAATTTTCTTCGCTTTCTTGTCGGCTGGAATCACTTGAGAATCAGCAGCGGGCGAGAAAATTATGTTTCCTAAATTTTCCTCAAACACATCTGCTTTCTTTTGAAATATTGCTGAAAAAATATTTTTCTGAGATTTTGCAATTGAAGGAGACCGTTGACATTGTGCAAATGTATTGTATTCCTGTTTTAGCTTCTGCTTTGCCGACTGTAGAAGTGGTCCCTCCCCCCCTGATATTTCGGTAGGACAGGATCTAACTGCATTTTTGGAGGATTTGCTTGAAGTCATTCCCAAGCGTTGTACCTTGGTGGTGACTTTCGGTTCTGAATCCTTCAAATTTCGAGTTCTTCGTGCATATTTTAAACACTAGGATGCCTTATTTTGTGGATTCAAACTGCAAGTGTTTCCAGATGTAGGTCGGACCACTCAGGTTCGACGTAGGCAGTTCTTGGAGTTAAAAGCAAGGATTGTAGCATTAGGAGCATCTTTTTTTCTTAAATTTCCTTGTCGTTGCTTAGTTATGTTGGAGGGACAGAATTATGTTTATACTGATGTGGCTCAACTGCGTCAGTTGTTAACTGATAGGGAAGCTGAGGGGAAAGATTAGGTGGTTATGTATTTTTGGCTCCCTTATATGGAGTGATTGTATCATTCCTATTTGCTTGTTCGTTTTCCTTCCCTTTTTAGGGTTATAAAAGGTCTTTCCTCTTGATGTGTTTCCTTATAATGGGTTGTTAAATTTTTTCTCTTGAATATCGTTTTGTTAATATTTTTATTACCTTACTTTGTATGTATACTCAAGAAAACAAATAAAACGCTTAAAATTTTTTTAAAAAAAGTCTCCTAGAATGAGGAGAAGTAGTCAGAGGTGTCTCCCACATTCTGAGCATCAAGTTATGCAGAATCTCATGGATAGGCAGAGTGGCTGCCTCCTTAGGAGCTTTAGGATATTGGAGAATTTCCAACTCCTTTGCTCTGGGTTCCTCTTCAGGAGCTACTGTGATTGAAAGACCTTTGGCCATATCACGGATAAAATCCTGAAAGGACATGTCTTCTGGAGGTGACATTCTGTGCTGGGGGGGGAAGAGGGATCTTCTGGGAGAAACTCTCTAGTGCCAGCAGAATTGTCAGAGTCTTTAGAATTGGAGGAATCAAAGTATTCCTGACCCCAATGCTCCTGCAAAGCACGGTCCTGGTACCGATCGAAGTCGGTACCAAGCTGACCCGATACCGATCTGTCAATTCCAGCCAGAGATGGCATGGGAAGAGTTCCCACCGGGGCCGGTATTGTCGGTGTTGGTACCCAATGGACCACCGGTACCGCAGCTGAAAGAAGAGCTGCGATGCTGCGCTCGATAGCGAGGAACCTCTGGTCTATCGACACTGCCAATGCCTGGGTGTTGGTACCGGTAAAAGCGGCCGGAACCCCTGAGCATGGCACAGGTAGTTCTTGCGAGGTCGGGGCCTCGAGAACATCCTGAAGCCCCATCGATGCTTTGGAAGCCAAAGCCTCCCACCGGGGCTGTTTTGCCGGTGTGGTTTCCTCAAGGGCAACGCCAATGGCCTCTCGATGCTTAGCAGGAAAGCTACTCTTTGAGGACCGGCTTTTATGTTTAGTTACCTGAGATCCATGGGAGGAAGAAGAGGCCCTTGATGATGTTGATGCAATGGATCTGGCATCCAAAGAAAAGAGGGTACCCAGCTTTGCAGCCTGGTTCTGCCTTCCTCTTTTAGTCATCCCCATACAGGAGAGATATTCAGTTGGGGAATGTTCAGGTCCTAAACATTTAAGACACCAATCATGGGTGTCAGTGACGGAGATGGTACCACCACACTTAGTACAAAACGGCGCCTGGCACCAAAGAGAAAAGTTTCTGAAGAGAAACAGTCTAAGTCTAAGTTATTTTTTTTTTAAAAGAAAGAAAAGAATCGGCGGTACCGGTAAGCGTCGTGCGGTAGGCAAGCGCAACCACAAGAAAAGAAATTTAAAGACGGAATTTTCTGCGGTGACAGGGAATAGATCCTGTCGGCGCCACGTAAAACAAAGAACTGAAGAGGGACAGTTGGAAAGGCAGGAAGGCAGCGCGCATGTGCTGAGGGATGCTCCCAAAAGTGTTCCTATTGGACGCTGGGGAGCGTTCCCACGCAGGCTCCGTCAGTACCGACAATACCCATATGTGAAGACTACATTCCTGCTTGTTCCTGGAGATGGGATTTAACCAAGAGTTGGAGATATAAATATGGGAAGAGGAGAAATTTCACTTTTAGTCACATCCACGTGAGAAGTGATTTGTTGCCAGTGGATGCTACCTGGGGACGTCTATATAGGGCAGATCATGCACCAGTGGGAGAGTGTGTGGATTTGGGCCAACAGAGCAAGAGTTTACATTTAAATGACAAGTTGCCAGATGATTATGGGGTCTGCCAAGTTATCGAGTTAGAGCTTCAAGAATACTTCAAGATTAATAGACTTAGAGAAGTGTCCCAAGTTAATGTTTGTAGAAGAATGAAAGCCGTCGTAAGGGGCAGATTTATAGTAAGAATGTCTCACCAAAAGAAGGTATGTTGTAAGTTGGGAACAGGAGTTAAGGGAAACAATTATGATGCTGGAGTAAGAGCATAAACGAACAATGCCATAATGTTTACAGTTCAGGCAGTTAGAGCAAGGAGGGATCTTCGGGCATTAGACAGTGCGGGGTATAGAGTTTAAATTGACTAGAATTAAGGAAATGTACTTTGACAGTGCAATCGAATGGAAGATCCCTGGCACATAAACTGAAGAAGCAGGAGAGGAGTCAGCAAATTTTAAAAATGAACAAGGCTATTAGAACCAAAAAAACATTTTTCAAAAAATGGAAAAAGGAACAAATTGAAGAAAACACAAAAACAGGAAACAGAGCACTGGCAAGTTAAATGCAAAGCAATGATAAGTAAGGCAAAAGAGAATATGAAAATAAGCTTGTCAGACACAAACTCACAAAGTCTTTCGGGTACATTCAAAGTAGGAAGCCTGTGAGGGAGTCAGCTGGATAATTAGATGACTAGGGTAAAAGGGACACACTCAGGGTGGACATGGCCATAGCTGAGAGCCTAATAAAAATTCTTTGCTTCGGTCTTTTATTGAGGATGTTACACATGCCACAAAAGATACTTAAAGGGACAAGTCAAAAGAGCCGATCATAATCTCTATGAACCTGAAAGATGTAGTACAACAAATTCACAAACTAGAGTAGCAAATTACGTGGATTAGATGGTATACAGTTGTGGTCAACATTATTGGCACCCTTGCAGTTCAACCCGTTAATGTCCAATATCACTTAAAAAAAAGTGGCCAGTGAAATGGCTTTTGACTATATATGCACACATATTTGACACACAAAAGAATCAAATAAAACAAGACCAATTAAAGGAAATAGTATAAAAACTGGGACATTGCCAGGACATGATTATTACTTCCATTATTACTGTCCAATTTCTTAGAATGAAGATATATTAACCATACAATCAAAAAACTTCATTCCATATGCACCAAACAGGGAAAACTGAATCACACTCAGAGGGGGAGAAAAGGATCTCAGTGCCCATGGGCCATCATGTCTCTGCTATCAATCCAGACCTGAGACTGGCACATTAACATTAGGGATCCTAAAAAAGCTCCCCCACCGTATCAAGAGCATATAACCTCACAAAAATATGTCAATATTGTAAACTCAGCATGCTGATCTTGCAGTTTATCAAATCACACATATCATTTGCCAAATGCTATTTGTATGAGCATGGACTTGACCCAGCTGGACCCCAATGCCACATAGGACACCTGAAGGTATTTCGCAATTGCTTCGTCAGGGGTCAATTTTCTCTATCACATTGAAAATCCACACCAATCACACAAACGGCAGGATTTATACAAACAGTAGAAACATTCTGCTCAAATAAACTCTTTCATAAGGTGGGGGAGTTTTTTAGGATCCCTGATGTTCATGTGCGAGTCTCAGGCTTGGATTGATAGCTGAGACACGATGACCCATGGCTACTGAGATCCTTTTCTCCCCTTCCGAGTGTGATTCAATTTTCCCTGTTTGGTGCATATGGAATGAAGTTTTCTGATTGAAAGGACATGATTATTGGCACCCTTATAAACAATTCAAATCAGTTTGAACAGAAGACCCACGTTCCCATTGCAGTAAAGCATAGTTACTCACCTGTAACAGGTGATCTCCGGGAACAGCAGGAATTTAGTCTTCACATATGAGTACATCGGTACCGACGGAGCCTGCGCGGGAACGCTCCCCAGCGTCCAATTAGGAAGCTTTTGGGAGCATCCCACAGCACCTGCGTGCTGCCTTCCCCAACTGTCTCTCTCCAGTTGAGTTTAAAGCTGAGACAAATAGAGAGAGAGGGAAAGAGAAAGAGATACAACTCCTAGGGGAGGTGGGTGGGCTGTGAAGACTAAATTCCTGCTGTTCCTGGAGATCACCTGTTAACAGGTGAGTAACTATGCTATCTCCAGGAACAAGCAGGAATGTAGTCTTCACATAAGGGGACTCCCTAGCTTTAGATGTCAGGGAGAGACCCCAGAAGTTGTGTGTCCCTGAACAGAGCTCCACTTCCCCCCATGGATCTCTGGCATCCTACCAGGGATGGCGGGTAGGAGTTGATTAGGTATGGAACAGGTGTTGGAGAACAGCCTGACCAAACAAGGCATCCCGGCGGGAGTCCTTGTCCAAGCAGTAATGGGCTGTGAAGGTATGAACCGAGGCCCAAGTGGCTGCTCGACATATGTCGTCGATAGACACAGTGTAGATGAGCCATTGAAGCTGCCATGGCTCTCACATTATGAGCTGTGACATGGCCCTCCAGAGGAAGGTTCTTACTCTGATAGGCAAATGAAATACACTGTGCAATCCAGTTGGACAGTGTTCTCTTGGAGACTGGAAGTCCCAAATGAGAAGGATCAAAAGCAACAAAGAGTTGAGAGGATTTTCTATGTTGCTGTGTTCTTTGCAAGTAAAAGGCTAAAGCTTTTTTACAGTCTAAAGTATGAAGATTCCTTTCTGCATTAGATGCATGAGGCCTTGGAAAAAAGACAGGCAGGTAAACCGCTTGGTTTAAATGGAAAGGCGAGACCACCTTCGGCATGAAGTGTGGATGAGTCCTAAGGATACCCTTGTCATGATGGAACCTTGTATTAGGTGGATCAGCTACTAGTGCTTGCAACTCATTGATGCGACGTGCTGATGTGATTGCAATGAGAAAGATAACTTTCCAAGAAAGGAATTTCAATGATGTAATAGCCAAAGGTTCGAAAAGCGGCTTCATGAGCTGACCAAGAATTAGGTTTAAGTACCATGCCACTGGAGGTGGCCTAATGGGAGGCTTAGTTAGAAGAAGGCCTCTCATAAATCTTCCTACAAGAGGATGGGAGGAAATAGGTTGTCCATTCAGAGGTTTGAAAGAAGCTGCAATGGCACTCAAATGGACTCTTACTGAATTAGTCTTAAGTCCTGCATTGGATAAATGAAGGAGATACTCCAGCAATGATTCCAGAGGTATCGCACGGGGGTTAAGACCCTTCTGCGAACACCATATGGCAAACCTTTTCCACTTGAAAGCAAAAGAACGTCTTGTGGAAGGTTTCCTGGAAGCATAAAGGATATCCTTTACTGGCTGAGGAAGGTTAAGATCATGAAGATCTAGGCCTTCAGCAACCAAGCCCTGAGATGCAGGGATTGGGAATTGGGATGCCGTAACATTCCGTCCTCCTGAGACAGGAGATCTGGCGCAGACCCTAACTCCAGGGAGGGAGCTTGAGAGAGTTGTAGAAGCAGAGGGTAACACACTTGCCGTGGCCAATGTGGTGCTATGAGAATCATATAGCCTCTGTCTCTCTGAAGCTTGAATAGGGTTTTGGGAATTAGGGGAATGGGCGGAAAGGCATAAAGGAAGTCCTGACCCCAGTGAAGGAGGAAGGCATCCCTGGCCTGAGAGCCCTGAGCCGGAATTCGGGAACAGAACCGGGGAAGTCTGGCATTCAACGGACTTGCAAAGAGGTCTATGTCCGGGGTTCCCCAAATTTGAAAATCTTGGCCACCTGGTCTGCATGTAGAGACCATTCATGTGTAAGCAGAACTCGACTGAGTCTGTCTGCCCAAGAGTTTTGTATGCCTGGAAAATACACTGCCAGGAAATGAATCTGATGCTCTCTGGCGAGGGCCCATAGTCGTAAAGCTTCGTTGCAAAATGACAGAGAGCATGTTCCCCCCCTGCTTGTTCACATAGAACATGGCTACTTGATTGTCCGTGTGAATGAGGACTGTCTTGTAGCTGAGCAGGGTGTGGAACACTCGAAGAGCAAGGAAGATTGCCCTGAGCTCTAAGAGATTGATATGTAGATGAGTCTCCTGTGGAGTTCAGGTGCCTTGGGTGGAGAGGTCTTGTAGATGAGCTCCCCAACCCATTGGTGAAGCATCTGTTGTGAGAGTTGCCTGGGGTAAGGGTTGTTGAAAAGGGGACCCCAGAACAGGTTTTGAGAGGACAGCCACCATTGGAGGGACAAAATAAGATGACTTGTGTTTGTTATTTTGTCTGACAGGCATCCTAATGCCTGAGTCCATTGGGTGAAGAAAGTCCACTGGGCTGCTCTCATGTGGAGGCGAGCATAAGGAACCACATGCACTGTGGATGCCATGTGGCCTAGTAGTTGTAGCATTTCTTGGGCAGTGAGGGAAGGTTTTAGCACTGCTTGAGAAGCTAATTGCACCATGCGAAGGCAACGGGCCTGGGGGAGATAGGTCCTTGCCCTTGCCCATAGTCGCAAAGCTTCGTTGCAAAACGACAGAGAGCCTGATCCTCCTTGCTTGTTCACGCAGAACATGGTTACTTGATTGTCCGTATGGATGAGGACTGTCTTGTAGCTGAGCAAGGTGTGGAACACTCGTAGAGCAAGGAAGATTGCTCTGAGCTCTAAGAGATTGATGTGTAGATGAGTCTCATGTGGAGTTCAAGTGCCTTGGGTGAAGAGGTCTTGCAGATGAGCTCCCCAACCCACTCGAGAAGCATCTGTTGTGAGAGTTGTCTGCGGTAAGGGCTGTTGACCCCAGCAAGAGGTTTTGAGTGGACTACCACCATTGGAGGGACAAAATAAGGCGACTTGTGTTTGCTATTTTGTCTGACAGGCACCCTGATGCCTAAGTCCATTGAGTAGATAAAGTCCACTGGGCTGCTCTCATGTGGAGGCGAGCATAAGGAACCACATGCACGGTAGATGCCATGTGGCCTAGTATTTGTAACATTTCTCGAGCAGTGAGCTGAGGCTTTAGCACTGCTTGAGAAGCTAACTGCACCATGTGAAGGCAACGGGCCTGGGGGAGATAGGCCCTTGCTTTTCTGGTATCCAGCAAAGCTCCTATGAACTCTAGAGACTGAGTGGGAGTTTGACTGGATTTTGGGATGTTTATGACCAGACCCAAATACTGAAGGATACGCATTGTGCAAGATAGGGAAGTCCTGACCTCTGACTCTGATGGGGCTCGAATGAGCCAGTCGTCTAAGTAGGGGGAAGACGAATATGCCTAGAGTACGGAGAAATGCTGCTACCACAGCCATGCATTTCGTGAACACTCTTGGAGATGTGGCCAGGCCAAAAGGAAGCACCCTGTATTGGTAGTGCATTTTTTGGAAAAGGAACCAAAGGAACTTTCTGTGAGTTGGATGGATGAGAACATGGGTGTATGCATCCTTGAGATCTATAGAACAAAGCCAATCCTGACTCCGAAGGTATGGCAGTAGAGTTCCTAGAGAAATCATTTTGAATTTCTCTTTGAACAGGAATTTGTTCAATTCTCTGAGGTCCAAGATAGGTCTGTATCACCCCGTTTTCTTTGGGATAAGGAAATAGGGGGAGTAAAACCCTGTACCCTGCTGATGAATGGGTACTTCTTCTATTGCCCCTTGGGCAAGAAGTGTAGAGACCTCTTGATGTAACAGGTTGATGAGAGAGGTCTGAGAATCGAACTGTCTTACCATTGCGGGAGGGGGCATGTTTATGTTTATTGTTTCTTGATAAAAACCACCTTTCTCAAAAAATCAAAGCGGTGTACAATTAAAATCATCAATTAAAAGAAAAAGGTCAAAGCCTTGAAAAGGAAAAGAAAGTTACAGCTTCTTCATAAAGGATAGCATAGACAGGAGAGACGAGGGAGGGGTGGGAAGGAAACAAGAGGAATGAATGGGAGGGAGGGAAGTGGAGGTTACACAAAAGGAGAGGGCACATCGAAAGCCAGAGAGAAAAGGTGGGTTTTCAAGTTCTGTTTAAATGTGGAATGGTGGGGTTCTAAGCGGAGGGAGGAGGGTAGGGAATTCCAAAGGGCAGGACCAATAAAGAAGAAAGCAGAAGAGCGGGTGGACTGTAGGTGAGCGCGTGCGGGTGAAGGGAGGGTAAGGCGGTGGAGGTGAAAAGAACGAGGAGTATGACAGGGAGAATGAAAGGAAAGGAGGTCAGCAAGGTATTGAGGAGTACCGGTATGGAAAACTTTATGAACCAAGGTGAGCAGTTTAAATTGGGAACGAAAAGGGAAGGGCAACCAGTGAAGATGGAAAAGGAGAGGTGTAATGTGATCGCGACAAGAAGCATGACAAACGAGGCGAGCGGCGGTATTCTGTATTCGTTGTAAGCGAGATAATCGAGATTTAGAAAGACCGACGAGAACAGAATTGGCAAAATCAACACGAGACATAACCAAGGACAACAACAGGGTAGAGAGAGCTGAAGGGGACAGAAAAGGACGCGCCGCACGGATTTGACGGAGGAAAAAGGAGGATGATTTGGTGACATGGGAGAGGTGCGACTGAAAGGAAAGGTCAGAATCAAAGTGAACACTGAGATAACGGAAGGTGGAAACTAAAGGAACTGGGGAACCGGAGAAAGAGGGAGCCAACAGAGGGGGTGGATGACCATAAGAGAATCAAATAGCAACGGTCTTTGTGAGGTTAAGGTGAAGACAGTGAAGAGTCAACCAATTAGCCACAGCAGAGAGACAGGAATTGAGTGCAGAGAGATCAGGACAGGAAGGAGAAGTGTGATGAAGTAAGACAATTTCATCTGCATACAAGAAAGCGGAAACTCCAGACTGTTGAATCAATAGGGCAAGAGGGGCCAGAAAGACGTTAAAGAGAAGAGGAGCTAAAACAGAACCTTGAGGAACCCCACAGGAAAGAGGAAGGAATTTGAAGGAGGAGTAGAAGGAGAGGAAGAGAGTACTGCACAGGAACGGGAAGAAAGGAAGGAATGAAACCAGTGATGAACGGTACTGCATAAGCCGGCTTCCCGGAGACGATAAAGAAGGGAGTGGTCAAGAAGATCAAAAGCTGCCGAAAGGTCAAGGGCAACCACCACCGAAATGTCACCACGATCGTGAGCCACGTGCAGTGCATTAGTGAAAGTGAGGAGAATAGTGTCGACACTGTGACCCTGACGAAACCCAGATTGGCGAGGGTGAAGGAAATTAATAGAGTCCAAGTAGTACGAAAGTTGTGCAAAGACAAACTTCTCAAGACGTTTAGAAAGGAAAGGTAGATTTGAAACAGGACGGTAGTGAGCAGGGACCAGAGGATCAAGAGAAGAATTTTTAAGGAGAGGGCGGATCAGAGCATGCTTCCAAGCGGAGGGGAAAAACCTGTGGATAAGCTAGAATTAAACATAGTGAGGATGTAAGGTAGGAGTGCCAGAGAAGGGTCTAGGAGCCAGGAGGAGGGAATAGGATCAAGAGGACAAGATGTTTTCTTAGAAGATGAAATGAGATGATGAAGTTCAGAGGGAGTAATCAAAGAAAAAGAAGCCCACGAATGTGAGAGCTGGGCAGAGGGGGGGGGGGGACAACCGGGGGGGGGGGGGGAGTGAATTGGAGCAGGACAGGAGGGTAAAGATGCTCGTAGAGATGAAATCTTGTTGTCAAAGGAGGCTAAGAGAGAGGGAGAGGGGACAGGACGAATGTGAGCAACAGATGCAGATGATCGAAGGGATGATAAAGTTTGCAAGATAGAGGTAAAGGTGCCGGGTTTGGTTTGGAGCATTCAAAATCGCGCTGGAGAAGTAGGAGCGTTTGGCTTGATGGACGCTAGAGCAGAAAGTGCAGCTTGTACCCCTCTCTGATAAAGGAGAGTGTCCAATGCTCTGCTGTTATTTGCTCCCACCTGGGGGCAAAATGGCATAACCCTCCTGGAATGGCGGAGGGCTCTGGTCCATTTAGGACCAGGAAGGCTAAGTTCTCTAGATGAAAGTCAAAGACATTGTGGAGGCTGAGACTGCTGAGACGGTTGAGGCTTAGCAGTCTTTGCCTTCGTTTGGGTGGTTGCTGACTTTTCCGGACAGGTTGACCTGCAGAACGTGCCTGCTGAGAATAAGCAGGATAAAATTTTTTCTTTTTAGAAAAGAAAGGTTTCTTAAAAGATTTCTTTCTTGCAGGAACAGCTGTAGACTTGGACAATCTGTCCAAGGTGGAGTTTTCAGCATCCATCTCATTGGCTTTTTCCTGCCAATCTTTACCAAACAGGTTCTCATCAGTACAAGGAATATTTCTGAGTTTGTCTTGTACCCAGAGCTCCAGATCAGAGGCCTGGAGCCAAGCAATTCTATGTGCACCTATGGCAATAGCAGAGGTTCTGCTTATGCACTCAAAACAGTCAAAAGCTGCACGGTTGACAAATTTTGAAACATCCTGGGCATGTTTGACCAATGTGAGAAAATCCTGTCTTCTATCCTCAGGAAGAAGAGGGCCTAGAGCCTCTAAATCTCCTGTGACTTCTTTCAGGAACATTCCCATATATAGACTATAGGAACTGATCCTGGCAGAAAGCATGGAAGCTTGAAAGACATGACGTCCAAAAGCATCCAAAGTTCGGCACACACGTCCTGGAGAATTAGAGGCATGCCTCTTTGCACTCTTGACCCTTCCTCATAGCTGATTCCACTACAATAGAGTGGCGAGGAAGCTGAGTTTTCTGGAAACCAAGACAAGGAGGGACTCGATACAGAGTATCCAGTCTACGAGAATGAGGAGAGGTGGTAAGAGGTGTCTCCCATATTCGTAACATGAGATCATGCAAGATCTCATGGATGGGCAAGGTAGCTGCCTCCTTAGGAGTTTTAGGATATTGTAAAATTTCCAACTCCTTTGCTCTGGGCTCTGTTTCAGGTGCCACAGTAAAGGACAGACCTCGAGCCACCTCCCTGATGAAATCTTAAAAGGAAATGTCCTCTGGAGGAGACATCCTACGTTTAGAGGAGGAAGGCTCCTCTGGGAGAAGTATTCCCGCATCGACAGAACTGTCAGAATCCTCAGACTCCTCTGAGGACTCAAAATATCGTCTGTCAGGATGCTCTTGAAGAGCCCGATACCCGTACCGACCGAAGTCGGTACCGGGAGTAATCGGTACCGGAGGGCATCGGATGACTGGGTGCCGGCAATGCGGACACTGATGTCGATGCTATCGGTACCAGTACCGATACCGGTGCTGGAGTGGGTGCCGGTACCGGTTGAAAAGTCCGAAGCGGTTCCGAGGGCGCTGACGCTGCAAGGAGAGCCGCCAGACTGCACTCAATAGCCAGGACTCTCTGGTCTATCGACGCTGCCGATGCCTGGATGTCGGTACCGGAGAAGACCGCCGGTACCCAAGAGCATGGCACCAGTAGTTCTGCCAAGGTCGAGGCCTCGAGAATATCCTGGAGCCCCGATAACGCTTTGGAAGCCGAAGCCTACCGCCGGGGCAATTTTGCTGGTGCAAAATTCTCAAGGGCAACGCCAGAGGCAACTCGATGCTTAGGAGGAAATCTACCCTTTGAGGACCAGCTAGACTTATGTTTAGTTACCTGAGATCCACGGGAGGAAGACGAAGCCCTGGAAGACGTCAATGCTACCGAAGCTGCATCAGATGGAAACAGGGTACTGAGCTTGGCGGCTCGGTTCTGTCGACCTCTCTTGGACATCATGGCACAGGCCATACACTCCGAGATGGAATGATCAGGACCTAAACATTTCAGACACCACTCATGGGTGTCGGTGACGGAGATGGTACCGCCACTCTTGGTGCACTTTTTAAAACCCGAGGAGGGTTTTTCCATTATGGAAAAATTTTTGGGCCTAAGGCCCAAAATGGCGCGTGCACCTGGAAAAAATGGGAAAGTACTAAGATTATTTTTTTCAAAGAAAAGAAATAAAGAAAAACCGGCGGTACCGGTAAAGCATCGAGGAAGGCAGACGCGACCACAAAAAAGAAGGAAATTTCTGCGGTGACAGGGAACACAATCTGCTGGCTCCGCGGAAAATGAAGAACTGGAGAGAGGCAGTTGGGAAAGGCGGGAAGGCAGCACGCAGGCGCTGTGGGATGCTCCCAAAAGCTTCCTAATTGGACGCTGGGGAGCGTTCCCGTGCAGGCTCCATTGGTACAGACGTACCCATATGTGAAGACTATATTCCTGCTTGTTCCTGGAGATAATTAGATGCACCTGTGATCAATTGTCAGTATTCATACGATTTGAATCAACCAATGAATAAGGGCTGTAATGTTCAAAATGACTACATTCACTTCCTGTTCCATTTTTACAATGGTGAAGACAAGAGAGCTGCCTGAGACGATCAGAAAAGCCATTACACCAAACATCAAACTTCAAAGAGGTAGAAAGCCATCTCTAAAGACCTTGGGATTGCTGTGTCCACAGCTCACAATGCTATTAAGAAGTTTTCTGCTCATGGAACCGTTAAGAACCTCCCAGGACGTGGTGGGAAGAGGAAAATGAATCCAAAAAATCTTTGAAGGTTAGTGCGAACTACTGGAAAACAACCATGTACAACATCCTAAGAGCTCAAGGCTGACCTGGAGCACTCTGATGTGGTGATTTCACCCACCACCATACGCTGCACACTAAACAAGGGAGGACTTCATGGGCGAAGGTCAAGGACTCCTCCACTGTCAACGACAGACATAAAAAGGCATGCCTGATCTTTGCCTAAATCCACCTTGAGAAACCACAATCCTTCTGGGAAAATGTTCTGTGGATAGATGAAACCAATCAAGCTCTCTGGCAATGCAGTGATACATTTACAAGCGAAGAAATGAAGCTTATAAGGTAAAAAACACACCCTTCCTACAGTTAAATATAGTGGAGGTTCCATAATATTGTCGGGCTGTTTTGCTGCCTTAGGAACTGGAGGCCTGGAAGATCATGATGTCAGAGGACTACTAAGGTATTTTGGAATGAAATGTGTTGCCTAGTGTCAGAAAGCTAGGTCTGGGTCAAAGATCATGGGTCCACCAGCAGGGCAATGACCCAAAACATACATCCAAAAGTACAAAAGAATGGTTAAAAAGGAAAAATGGACTATTTTAAACTGGCCAGCAGTGAGTCCTGATCTTAATCCAATCAAGTAGCTTTGGAAAGAGCTGAAATCTGCCATTGGTAAAAGGAATCCTGGAAACATTCACGAGCTGGAACAAATCAGAGTTGAAAAGTGGGAGAAACTACCAGCAGACAGATGTACGAAACCTATAGAAGGCTACAGGCACAATCCCCGCCAAAGACTGTGAAACCAAATATTAATGAAGGGTGCCATTAATCCTGCCCAGGTCATATTTAGGTTTTTTTCTCAGACATTACTACAACGAAGCTACAGAGACATCTTTTTTTTGTTGTATAACTGTTAACATACTATTAAAATATTATGATGACATACAATTGAAATGTTCCCAATTATTTCTCGTTATTGTACACAATGGGTCCGATAGTCAGCGCCGGCGGCTAGTGCAATTACAGTGGCTAGCCACCGGTGCTGAACATTAAAAATGCCTCTCTTTATCCACGGGTCGCTAATTGCCTTCTTAGCAACGGGTGCTGCCTCTGTTCCGCCCATGACACGCCCCAATGCTACATGGTTAGCAGTAGCGTGTACAGCGCCATGTTAGTGCCGCTGAATGTCCCTCTATGCAGCATTTATATGGTTTACAGGTCTGTAAACCATGTAAATGCCTTTGAATATCGGGTCCAACATACCTAAAATGCAAGAGTACCAATAATGTTGACACAACTGTACACCCTAGAGAGTAATAAAAGCTCACATATGAAATTGCAGAGCTAAGATTTACAATTTTTAACCTATCACTAAAATCTTCTATAGCACATGAAAATGGGAGGGTGGTCAGTGTAACAGTTATCTTTTTTTAAAAGGACTCAAGGGGTGAACCAAGAAATTACAGATGTCAGTGTCAGGCAAAATGGTAGAAACTACTACGGAGAACAAAAGGCCTGATATTCAAAGGCATTTACACGGTTTAGAAACCTCTAAACTATGTAAATACCGCTATAGAGAGATATTCGTTGGCACTATTATCCACCGGTTCCGCCGCTACATGCCCTAAATCTATCCGTATAGAATCAGGGTGTGTCATGGGCGTTCCGGGGCAGTGTGAAGGTGGCACCCTTTGCTAACCGGTAGTGGCGATATTGAACCACTGCCCAGTTAGCGACCTGAGGGTAAAGGTAGGTATGGGAAAATCTTGACTATCTTTACCCTTAGGAGCTAACCTGGCAGCGGCTCAATATTCCCACTGCCGGCTTAGCTTCTGTGCTGTGTGGCATGTTGTGGCAGACCCGGATATTTAATTCCAGTGGCTGAATATGGCCCCAGATTGAATATCCTGTGTTAAAGTTCAGTGGCGACAGCTATATGCCTTTGAGGCGCCTAGCTGTCACAACTCAATATCGGGCCCAAAATTATTGAACGCATAGACAGACAGAGATTAATGCGACAAAGTCAACATGGATTTAGCCAAGGAAAGTCTTGTCTCACTAATCTGTTATATTTCTTTGAAAGCATGAACAAACATATGGATAATGAGCCAGTTGATACAGTCTCTATTTAGACTTTCAGGAAGTGTTTCAGAAAATACCACATAAGGGACTTCTGAGGAAATTAAGGGGGCAATGTCCTATTGTGGGTTGGGAACTGTTTGAGAGAGAGAAAACGGAGTAGGGTTAAATGGTCAATTTTCTTTTGATGGAAGAAGGTAAATAGTGGAGTAACCTAGGGATCTGTACTTGGACAGCACAGTTACTTACCTGTAACAGGTGATCTCTGGGAACAGCAAGAATAAGTCTTCACATATGGGTATCGTCGGTACCGACAGAGCCTGCGTGGGAACGCTCCCCAGCGTCCAAAAGGAAAACTTTTGGGAGCATCCCACAGCGCCTGTGCGCTGCCTTCCCGCCTTTACTAACTGCCTCTCTCCAGTTCGAGTTTTAAAGCTGAGAAAGAGAGAGAGAGAGGAAAGGAAAGATAGAGAGATACAACTCCTAGGGGAGGTGGATGGGTTGTGAAGACTTATTCCTGCTGTTCCCAGAGATCACCTGTTACAGGTAAGTAACTGTGCTATCTCCAGGAACAAGCAGGAATGAGTCTTCACATATGGGGACTCCCCAGCTAGAGATGCCTGGGAGATCACCCAGATTGTGAGTCCCTGGAAAGGGCTCTACCTCCACCCATGAATCTCAGGCATGCAGTCAGGGATGGAGGGTAGGAGTTGATTAGGTATGGAACAGGTGTTTGAGAACAGCCTGACCAAACAAGGCATCCCAGCGGGAGTCCTTGTCCAAGCAGTAATGGGCTGTAAAGGTATGAAACGAGGCCCAGGTGGCCGCTCGACAGATTTGGTCGATGGACACAGAGTTTAGATGAGCCATAGAAGCTGCCATGGCCCTCACATTGTGAGCTGTGACATGGCCCTCCAGAGAAAGGTTCTTACTCTGGTAGGCAAAGGAAATACACTGAGCAATCCAATTTGACAGAGTTCTTTTAGAGACTGGAAGTCCTAAATGAGAGGGATCAAAAGCAACAAAAAGTTGAGAGGACTTTCTATGTTGCTGTGTCCTTTGTAAGTAGAAAGCAAGTGCTCTTTTACAATCCAGGGTATGAAGATTCCTCTCTGCACTTGATGCATGAGGTCCTGGAAAAAAGACAGGTAAATACACCTCCTGGTTCAGATGAAAAGGTGAGACCACTTTAGGCATAAAGTGTGGATTAGTTCTACCTTGTCATGATGGAACCTTGTATAAGGAGGATTAGCCACTAAGGATTGCAACTCACTGATACGGCGAGCTGAGGTGACTGCAATGAGAAAAAAACCTTCCAGGAAAGGAATTTCAAGGAGGTAGTGGCTAAGGGTTCGAAGGGTGGCTTCATGAGCTGGCCAAGAACCAGATTCAAGTCCCATGCCACTGGAGGTGGTCTAATGGGAGTTTTAGTCAAAAGAAGGCCTCTCATGAATCTTGCTATAAGAGGATGAGAGGAAATAGGCGGTCCATTGAGGAGTTTAAGGGATGCTGCAATAGCACTCAAATGGACTCTGATTGAATTCGTCTTAAGGCCTGCATGGGATAAATGCAGCAAATACTCTAGTAAAGAATTCAGAGGTATTGCAAGAGGGTTAAGACCCTTCTCTGCACACCAAATGGTAAACCTCTTCCATTTAAAAGCATAGGAACGTCTGGTGGAAGGCTTTCTGGAAGCATGAAGGATATCCTTCACCTGCTGAGAAAGAGGTAAATCTTGAAGGTCTAGGCCTTCAGCAACCAGGCCCTGAGATGAAGAGACTGGGGATTTGGGTGCCACAACGTTCCCTTCTCCTGGGAGAGATCTGGAGCAGACCCCAAGTCCAGGGAGGGAGCTTGAGAGAGATGCAGAAGTAGGGGGTACCACACTTGGCGTGGCCAACGTGGTGCTATGAGGATCATAGACCCCTTGTCTCTCTGAAGCTTGAACAGTGTCTTGGGAATGAGGGGAATAGGTGGAAAGGCATAGAGGAAATCTTGCCCCCAATGAAGGAGGAAGGCATCCCTGGCCTGAACTCCCTGACACAGAATCCTGGAACAGAACCGGGGAAGTTTGGCATGCCACGGACTTGCAAACAGGTCTATGTCTGGGGTTCCCCAAATTCGAAAGATCCTGGCTATCTGGTCCCCATGGAGGGACCATTCGTGTGGAAGCAGAACTCGACTGAGTCTGTCTGCCCAAGAGTTTTGAACCCCTGGAAGATACACTGCCATGAGATGGATTTGATGCTCTCTGGCGAAGGCCCACAATCTCAGAGCTTCGTTGCAAAGCGACAGAGAGCCAGTCGCTTGTTCACGTAGAAAATGGCTGCTTGGTTGTCCGTGTGGATGAGGACTGTCTTGTAGCTGAGCAGGGTGTGGAAGACTCTGAAAGCCAGAAAGATTGCTCTGAGCTCTAAGAGGTTGATATGTAGAGATGTCTCCTGTGGAGACCAGATGCCTTGGGTGGAGAGATCTTGTAGATGAGCTCCCCAACTCTTTGGAGAGGCATCTGTGGTAAGGGTTACTTGGGGTAACACCTGTTGAAAGGGGGACCCCAGCAACAGATTTTGAGTGGACTTCCACCAATGGAGAGCGCAAGAGAGGCGACTGGAGGTTGCTATTTTGTCTGACAGGCACCCTGATGCCTGGGTCCATTGGGTGGACAAAGTCCATTGAGCTGCCCTCATGTGAAGGCGAGCATAAGGAACCACATGCACGGTGGATGCCATGTGGCCTAACAGTTGTAACATCTCTCGAGCAGTTAAATGGGATTTTAACTGAATCTGTGAGGCTAACTGCACCAAACGTAGGCAACGGGCCTGGGGAAGATAGACCCTTGCAGTTGTGGTATCCAGCAAGGCCCCTATGAACTCTAGAGATTGAGTAGGGATGAGATGGGATTTTGGAATGTTTATAACAAGTCCCAGATACCGAAGAACACGCCTTGTGCAGGCCAGGGAAGTCTGGGCCTCTGACTGGGATGGAGCTCGGATGAGCCAGTCGTCCAGATATGGGAATACGAATATCCCTAGAGTGCGTAGAAATGCAGCTACTACTGCCATGCATTTTGTGAACACTCTTGGTGCAGAGGGCAGACCGAAAGGAAGCACTTTGTATTGGTAGTGCTTTCCTTGGTAAAGGAACCGAAGGAACCTTCTGTGTGTTGGATGGATGAGGACATGGGTGTACGCATCCTTGAGATCTAGAGAACAAAGCCAGTCCTGACTCTGGAGGTATGGAAGGAGAGTTCCGAGAGAAGTCTTGAATTTCTCCTTGCATAGAAACTTGTTCAATTCTCTGAGATCTAAGATGGGTCTGTAGCCCCCTGTTTTCTTTGGAATGAGAAAATAGGGGGAGTAGAATCCTAAGCCCTGTTGAAGAAGGGGTACTTCTTCTATTGCCCCTTGGGCAAGAAGGGTAGCAATCTCCTGACCCAGAAGGTCGAGGAGAGATGTTGGAGAATTGAACTGTTTCACCATGGTGTGAGGGGGAAGGTTTAAGAAATGAAGCTTGTACCCTTCTCTTTTGATGGAGAGGGTCCATTGCTCTGCTGTGATTTGTTCCCATCTGGGAGCAAAATGAGCTAACCTTCCTGGAATGGTGAGAGGCTCTGGATGTTCTAGAGCCAGAAAGGCTAAGTTCTCTAGTGGAAAGTCAAAGGCCCTGAGGAGGCTGAGGCTGTTGGGCCGTAGCAGTCCTGGCAGCCTTAGGCTTGGCCTGTTTAGGTTGTTGCTGTCTCTTTGTAGCAAAACGACCTGCAGAAGAGGCCTGACCATAAGCAGAAGAATATTTCCCTTTTTTTGGGAAAAATCCTTTTTTGAACAACCTCTTTCTAAAAGGAGCAGAAGTAGACTTGGAAAGTCTATCTAAAGCAGAGTTTTCAGCATCCATCTGGTTGGCCTTTGCTTGCCAATCTTTGCCAAAAAGGTTTTCACCTGTACAAGGAAGGTTACCTAGTCCATCCTGAACCCAGGGTTCCAAATCAGAAGCTTGTAACCAAGCAACTCTGCGTGCACCTATGGCAATAGCCGAGGCTCTGCTGGCACCTTCAAAAGAGTCAAAGGCTGCACGGTTGGAAAACTTGGAAATATCCTGGGCATGTTTAAGCCAGGTGAGAAACTTTCCCCTTTTATCTTCTGAAATAAAAGGAGATAAAGTTTGCAGATGATCTGTAACTTCCTTTAGAAACATCCCCATATAGAGGCTATAGGAGTTAATTCTGGCCACAAGCATGCTGGCCAGGAAGATTCTCCTGCCAAAGGCATCTAAGGTTCTGCATTCTCTTCCTGGAGGAGTAGAAGAGTGCCTTTTTGCACTCTTGATCTTTTTCATAGCAGAGTTCACCACAATGGAGTGATGAGGAAGCTGAGTCTTATGAAAACCAGGACAAGGAGGAACACGATACATGGTGTCCAACCTACGAGAATGAGGGGAGGTGGTAAGAGGCGTCTCCCATATGCCCAACATGTGATCATAAAGAATCTCATGTATTGGTAAAGTGGCTGCCTCTTTAGGAGCCTTAGGATATTGCAAAATATCTAATTTTTTGGCTCTAGGCTCAGTCTCAGAGGCCACTGAGATGGAAAGGCCCCCTGGCCACCTCCCTGATGAAGTCTTGAAAAGACAAGTCTTCTGGAGGAGACATTCTCCTTTTTGGAGAAGAGGGTTCCTGAGGAACGATCCCTGATGCTTCGATAGAGGCCTCTGATTCATCAGAGTCTTCAGAGGAATCGAAGTATTGCCTGTCTGGATGCTCTTGCAGAGCCCGTTACGCGTACCGGGGGGTATCGACATCGGGAGTAATCGGTACCGATTCGGTACCGATGGGCATCACAGAACAGCGTACCGCTGCTGTCGACGTGGATGTCGATGCAATCAGTACCAGTACCAGAACCGATATCGGGTCCGGTAGCGGAATCGGTACCGGCAACGGAGTTTGTTGCGGTACCGAAGGCGTCGCAGCTTGTATGAATGCCGTGATGGCATGCTGCATGGTCAGAATATTCTGATCCATCGACACCACCAATGTCTGGCTGTCGGTACCAGTGGAAACCACCGGTACCCTAGAACATTTTAACAGGTGATCGGTCGAGGCCGAGCCATCGATGTCAACCTGTGACCCCAAAGATAAAGCTTTGGAAGCCGGAGCCTCCCGCCGGCAATGTTCCCTCTAATTTTCTGTAGGCTGTGTGCGCATAAAATATCAGTTGTGCAGCTTTTGAAGGAAGGTTAAATTTTTGTGCGCCACATAACGACACTCGGAGTTATATACTTTAAAATTCGACTACACATCAGAATACAGTATGTACACCACATTGATTGCACTAGAAAACATTGTAGAACTTGTGAAAACCGTAAATACTTAAGAACTTTTAAATTTTAAGATGACTGTGTTGTTTTCTATCAGAATCAGAACTGTAATTTTTGTGCGCTCTGTTGTAAAGTATGTGCGCTCGCTCGGTGAGGTGTGTGCGCGCGCACAGCTTAGAGGGAACAGTGCCCGCCAGGGTAATTTTGCCGGTGCGGATTCCTCGAGAGCAAGCCCGGAGGCATCTCGATACTTAGAGGGAGATCTACTCTTCGAGGACCGGCTGGACTTAAGTTTGGTTACCTGAGATCCATGGGAGGAAGAGGAAGCCCTGGAAGACGTCGATGCCACCGAAGCTGCATCAGAGGGAAACAGGGTACTGAGCTTGGCTGCTCGATTCTGTAGGCCTCTTTTAGACATCATGGAACAGGACTCACAGTCCGTCATGGAATGATCAGGACCTAAACATTTGAGACACCAGTCATGGGTGTCGGTGACAGAAATAGTGCCACTGCACTTCGTGCACTTTTTAAACCCGGAGGCGGGCTTTTCCATGAGGAAAAATTTGTGTAGGCCTAAGGCCACTGAAGAAAAAGCACCAAAGTGAGAAAAAATAGTAGTTATTTTATTTTATTTTTTTTAAAAGAAGAAAGAAAAGACCGGCGGTACCAGTCCGGAGACGAGAAGGCAGACACGCGACTAAAGAAATAAAGAAAAATAAGAAATTCTTCAGCGGTGACAGGAAACACGACCTGCTGGCTCCGCGGAAAAGAAGAACTGGAGAGAGGCAGTTAGGAAAGGCGGGAAGGCAGCGCACAGGTGCTGTGGGATGCTCCCAAAAGCTTTCCTTTTGGACGCTGGGGAGCGTTCCCGCGCAGGCTCTGTCGGTACCGACGATACCCATATGTGAAGACTCATTCCTGCTTGTTCCTGGAGATTGGTGCTTTTTAACATATGTATGTATGTATCTGGAAGAAAGGTGGTTAAATTTGCAAATGATATCAAATTACTCAAAGTTGTTAAATCACATGTGGATTGTGAGATGGAGACTAGGCATCCAAATGTCAGATGAAATTTAATGTAGAAGTGCAGAGTGATGCACATAGGAAAGAATAACCAAACTATAGCTATGTGATGCTAGATTCTAATTAAAAGTCACTACCCAGGAAAAGGATCTATACATAATCATGGACAACAGGTTGAAATCTTCTGTTCGGTGTGTGATGGAAGTCAAAAAAACAAACAGAATGTTAGGAAGTATTTTAAAGAAATAGAGAATAAAACAAAGAATATCATCTCTGTATCGCTTCATGGTATAACTGCACCTTGAGTATAGTGTGCAATTCTACATCTCAAAAAAGACATAGCAGAATTAGAAAAGGTAGAGAGAAGGACAACTACAAGAGATTAGGTCTGATCAGCCTGGAGAAGACGGGTGAGGGGAGATAGGACAGAGGTCTGAAATCCTGAATGGAGTGCAACTGAAACATGAATAAATTGTTTATCTTTCGCAAAGTACAAAGACCAGGTGTCATACCATGAAATTACAAACTAGTAAATTTAAAACAAAAGAAGATATTTTTTCAGTCCATTCACAAATAAGCTCTGGAATTCATTGCTGGAGGATGTAGTAAATGTGGTTAATGTAGGTGGGTTTTAAAAAAAGGTTCAGACAAGTTTCTTGAAGAAAAGTCCATGAACAGTCTTCACAACCCATCCACCCATCCAACACTCTAATTATCCCAAGTGCATCAACAAAATACACACTAACAACGTCAAATAGGGCTTTCAGTTTTTATGCTCCCAAGTGCTGGAACACATTACCACCAGGAATCCGAGCCATTACCGATCTCACACAATTCAGGAAAGCACTCAAACACTACTTATTTATACAACATTACCAGATCAACCATACTCCACCATAGCCACACCTTTTCCTCTATAAACCTTTGTATCATAGTCCCTATTCTTAATATCTATCCGTAGGCCATTCATAATCCATTATTCAAAGCTTACTGTTACGTATGTAAATAGTTGATGTGCATGTTTCCCTAAGTTATCCAAGTTGTATTTCCCTGTTCTCTGTAAAACCTAACATTTGTTCATTATGGTTCGTTGTTCCATGTAAACCGCACTGATACTAAATAGTGCGGTATATAAGAAACTAAAATAAATATAAACAAACACAGAATCTTGCTACTTTTTGGAAGTCTGCCATGTACTTGTGACATGATTTGCCATTGTTGGAAACAGGATACTGAGTTTGTGGACAATCGGTCTAACCTAGTATGGCAGTTCTTATGTTCAGAGGAAATTAAATCAAGCTTCCCAAGGAAAGGGTAGTTACTCACCTGTAACAGATGATCTCCGGAAACAGCAGGAATCAGTCTTCACATATGGTGATGTCGGCACCAACGGAGCCCGGCGCGGGAACACTCAACAACATCCAATAGAAATGCTTTTGGGAACGTTCCTCCACGCATGCGTGGCTGCCTTCCCACCTGCTTTGCTGGTCTCCTCAGTCAGGTGTGTAACGGAGAAAAAAAATCTTTGTATACTAAGGATGAGAAAAAAATGGGACAACTCGTTGGGGAGGTGGATGAGTTGTGAAGACTGATTCCTGCTGTTCCTGGAGATCACCTGTGACAGGTGAGTAACTACGCTATCTCCAGGAACAAGCAGAACATCATATATGGGACTCCCTAGCCGCAGACAACAGAACGAAGGAAGAAAGCCAGGAACCGGAGGTTGCAGCCGGGATCCAAGAGACTCAGCTCGTTCAGAGCACTCCATGAGAGATAGTTGCGTGGGCAGTGGGCAAGTTGTCTAAATTTGGAAGAGATAATACAAAATTGTCTGTCTGAATTGAGCAACTGGCATCCTTATCAAGGTAATAGTAGGTTGAAAAGGTGTGCAGAGAAGACCCGTTGCTGCCTGGCAGATCTCAGATATGGGAACAGAGTGAAGGTTAGCTACTGTAGCCGCCATGGCTCTGACATTATGAGCTGTAACCCGGTGTGTTAGGGACAGTCCAGCTTATGCATAAGCAAAGGATATAGAGTCTGCTAACCAATTTGATAGCGTCCTCTTAGACACTGGTATATCCAAATGGCTTTGATCAAAAGAGAGAAACAATTGAGAGGATTGACGAATGTCCTTGGTGTGTTCTAAATAGAATGCTACCGCTCTCTTGCGATCGAGAGCATGAAGCCTTGCTTCAGCCGGAGATGCATGAGGATGTGGAAAGAATATTGGTAGCGAAACCAATTGATTTACATAAATGAAAAGAAGTGACAACCTTCAGTAAGAACTTGGGGTGTGTCCGAAGGACCACCTTATCATGATGAAAAGTTGTATAAGGCTCATAGGTTACTAGGGCCTGGAGCTCGCTGACTCTGCGAGCAGAGGTAACTGCTATGAAAAAAAGAAGTTTCCAAGTGAGGAACTTCAAGGGAACTGTGCTCATGGACTCAAAAGGTTTGTGCATGAGCTGCGCAAGGACTACATTGAGATCCCATGGTGTAGGAGGTGGATGGAGAGGCGGCTTGGTCAAGAGGAGACCCTGCATGAATCTGGCCAGTAAAGGATGTGTTGAGACAGGCTGGTTGTCTAGAATATGGTGGGAGACTGCAATAGCAGCAAGATGTACTCTCACTGAATTGGTTTTGAGACCAGAAGACAAATGTAAAAAGCAGGTCTGAGGTGGGACATGTGAAAGGATCTAGTGTTTTAAGGGAACACCAGATGGAGAACCTGCACCATTTGAAGGCATAGGAGCATCTGGTTGAATCCTTTCTTGATGATAAAAGGATCTGCATACATTCTCTTGGAGATTTAAGTCTCAGAGGAAAAAGTGCTTAGGCCATCAAGCAGAGTGGCCTGAGGCTGGGGTGCAGAAGGGTCCGTGCTCCTGTGAGAGAAGCATCGGTGAGCAACAGAGCCTGAGGGGGAAGTGCTCGAGCAAGCTGAAGAAGTAGAGGAAACCACGGTTGTCTGGACCAGTATGGGTACAACCAATTAGGTCAAATTTTCTGGACGAGTTACTGCTGTATTTGAATGATTCGTCCAATCACAATTCCAGAATGAGTTATAATACTTTCTATGAAAACACTTTGAGGTTTTGGAGCCATTCTTTGAAAAACGCATGGGACGCGGGCAGCATCATATTTTGTTTGGGGAAGGATCTCCTGAAGAAAACTCGTTTGAAACGCCGGTAGGCGCCATAGCAGAGCGTCTTAAAGTAAAATTGCACTTGCATCCTCAAAACATCTTAAATACATGAAACACTGGGGTCATTGATGTTAATGACTGCACTGTATTAAAGGACGCGGGTCCCAAAAAAGTGCTTGTCGGATCTGAGACCTGATATCAGTGTTTTCATAGAAAGCATTATAACTCATTCTGGAATTGTGATTGGACGAATCATTCAAATACAGCTGGACCAGTATGGGAGCAATCAGGAACATCTGTCCCCATTTGGCCTGAACCTTGAAGAGTGTCTTTGCTATAAGTGGAACTGGAGGGCAAGCATAGAGAAGCTGTCAACCCCAATGAATGAGAAAGGCATCTGAAGAGTCCCTGTGGGGAGAAGGAATCCTGGAAAAGAACCAGGGTAGCTGAGTATTGAGGGGAGACACAAAGAGATCTATTATCGGTCTCCCCCAAAGCTGAAACAAGTGTTGGGCTACCTGAGGATCTAACTTCCATTCATGTGAGAACAGAATGCGACTCAGCTTGTCAGCTAATTGGTTCTGATCTCCTAGAAGGCAGACTGCGTGAAAGTGGATATTCTGGGAGATCACCCAGTTGCATAGGCGAGAGGCCTCCTTGCACAGGGCTCGAGAGCCCATACTTCCCTGTTTATGTAAAATATTGCCACCTGATTGTCCATCTGCACCAGAAGAGAATGCTACTTAAGTTGGGGAGAAAACACTCCGATAGCATTGAATACCACTCCGAGTTCCAGAAAGTTGATCTGGCAGGCTCTCTCCTGAGCAGACCTGAGACCCTGCATCCTGAGTCTATCGCGATAGGCACCTCAGCCTAGTTTTGACGCATCGGTGGGTAGGATAAACCGCGGTGCAGACCTCTGAAAAGATAACCCTTCTATTAGATTCTGTTGCTCGCTCCATCACTGCAGGTCTGTCTTTGTCTGCAAGGTGATGTTGATAAGGTCTAAGAGATGACCCGTGGACTGTTTCCACTGGCTTGAGAGAGTCCACTGTGAGATTCTCATGTGAAGACAAGCATAGGGTATGACATGGACCGTGGCGGACATATGTCTTAACAGGCGTAGAAATGTTCTGGCAGGAACTGATGGATGTTGCTGCACATGACTGGCTAAGGTAATCAGATGGTGTCATCTGTCGTCTGGGAGGAACACTCTTCTCACTTTTTCCAGTCGAGTACCTATGAACTCGAGCTCCTGGGTTGGGTTAAGGTGTGCCTTTGGATAATTTATCATAAACGCCAACTCTTGAAGAAGATATATAGTTTGCTGTAGAGCTGACTGAACTGCTGAAGTGGAGTCTGCCTTTAGCAGCCAGTCGTCTAAGTAAGGGAACAGAAAGAGTTCCCAGATTTGCAGATAGGCTACCGACACCGCAAAGCCCTTTGTGAATACTCTGGATGCTGAGGTGAGTCCAAAAGGGAGGACTCTGTACTGATAGTGGTTTTCTTGGAAGACAACCTGAGGAATTTCCTGTAATCCGGATGGATGAGGATGTGTCTATATGCATCCTTTAGATCCAGTGAGCATAGCCAATCGCCCTGTCTTAGGTATGGCAAAAGGGTGCTTAGAGAAATCATCTTGAATTTTTCTTTGACAAGAAATTTATTGAGATCTTGGAGGTCCAGAATAGGCCTGTAAAATCTTGTCTTTTTTTGGAATCAGGAAATATCTGGAATAGAAGCCCCTTCCTCAGAGGTCGGAGGGGACCTCCTCTATGGCCACTTGATCTAACAGGGAGGAGATCTCCTGATGGAGCAAGGGGATCTAGGATGGATTGCCCCACAAAATGATTGGGAGGAAAAGTTTGGAACCTTAGTCACAATCCCTGGGAGACCAGCTGAAGAGTCCAGGGCTCTGAGATGATATTTACCCAACGGTGTGCGTAGTGCACCAGTCTCCCTGGAATCCTGGGAGGAGGAGGGAGAACTATGGGGAAATGGCTATGCTCCTTTTGAAAGAGTCAAAACTTTGAGGCTGCTGAGTAGATGGGGCAGGCTGTGGTTTGGAGGCCTTGGGTTTCCTGATCTGCTTCTGCCCTGCTTGTTTCAACTGTGGGCCAGCATAAGATTGATATGGAGGGAAAAATGTCTTCTTTTTAGGGAAGAAAGGTCTCTTGGTGATAGCCTTCTGCTTAGAAGGGTCTGCCGTCTTTCTTGAGAGCCTCTTCATAGGGAGGTTGTCTGTTTTGATTTCTCTGGCCTTCTCCCTCCACCTCTGACCAAAGAGATTTTCCCCATTACAGGGTATGTTTATCAACTTATCCTGGACCCACTGTTCCATGTCAGAAGCCTGGAGCCATGCTGTTCTTCTGGCCCCAATGCATGCTGCAGTAGATTTACTATTTGCCTTAAAAGCATCAAAAGCAGCTCTTGTCAAAAATTTTGATGTGTTTTGGGCATGGGTAACCAAGACCTGGTGAGCCGCCTGCCTATCAGGTGGTAAATAAGGAGGTGAAATCAGAGATCTCTGGCCACATCCTTAAGAAACATGCCCATGTAGAACATGTATGAATCAATTCTGGATGCTAACATGGTGGTTTGGAAGGCCTTTCTTGAAAAAGCATCCAGTGTCCTACCCTCTCTGCCGAGTGGTACTGAGGAGTGATTTTTCTGACTCTTGATCCTCCTCATGGCAGACTCCACCACCATGGAATGGTGGGGAAGTTGTGGCTTCTGAAAACCTGGAGAGGGAGGAACCCTATAGGGGAGTATCGAGCCTCTTACTGCAGGGGTCGACATGGGGGCCTCCCACATCCAAATCATTAAGTTCTTCAAGATATTGTGCACCAGGAGGGTGGCCGCCTCCTTCGGTGCCGAAGGATACTGCAATATGTCGAGCTCCTCAAACCTTGGTTCAGTTTCAGTAGCCACTGACATATCCAGAGCTGCCTCCATATTCTTAATGAAATCCTGGAAGGACATATCTTCTGGTGATGAACACCTCTGATCATGAGGTGGTAAAGGATCCGATGGAATCTCTCTGGGTGCATTGGAATCGACCAATTCCACCTCGGATGCCTCCTTGGAATCGGAGTCTGGCACAAAATGAAAATAATCTCTATGAGATACACAATACCTCCGATGATTTTTGATTCAATGTCGATGTCGAGGGTATCGGCCCAGTTGGTTCCAATGGCCTCTGTATCTGCTGCTCCAGACCTTATGAAGGTGGTAGGGTACCTATGGCTGTGGGCACTGATGGTACCGATGGAACCGGTACCAGGCCAGAAGTGGAGCCTCCAAAGTCATCAGTGTAACAATTACTAATAGTTTAGCTATGCTACGTTCCATGGCAATGACTTGATCATCCAATGATAGTACTGGGGAAGGAGAGGCTCCAAACACAGACGTGTGGGCCACAACTCCCGATGCTGGTATCAGGGGCTCCAACGAGGATTGGACTTCAGGGGCATCCCGAAACCCCTGGATGGCCTTTGAAGAGGGATACCTTCCGCTGGGATTGTTTGGATATACGGTCCGCATCAAAATGCGAAGAGTGTTGATGTCGACGCTCAGTAACGGAAGCTGATGCACACCTGGAAGTTGATGACCTCGATGCTGAAGCTGATGCTTTCTTCTTAAGTGCTGGAGACCCCGAGCAATGCTTTTCTCCTGCCGGTGAGTTCTTGGAGACATGGGAAGAGTTCGAGTTGATGCACCCAAGGAATGCACCGAAGGAGCTGAGTCTGATGGAAACAGCTTAGCCTTCTGTTTGTCAAGGTTCTTCTGATCTCTGGTGGTCAAATGGCAACAGGAGAGGCAGGAATAAACGTCGTGGTTGGGGCCTAAGCACCTGAGGCACCAAGAATGCTCATCAGTAACTGAAATTGTACTGGAGCATTTGGAGCACTTTTTTGAAATCACTGCGGGGTTTCCCCATTTCTGGAAACAAAATGGACGCAAATTCAAATTGGGCTATGGTGCCCGAAGAGATGAGACCTCAAAAGAAAAAAAACTGTAATAAAAAGAAATTTGAAGAAAAAGAAAAGAAAAGGAGAGGTACCGAAACCGATGGAAGTAGATGCGGTCAACGGGAAGGCAAACCAGAGTACTAAATGGTACTGAAGTTCGAAAAATGAAGTCTTTAAACACAACAAACAGGGACGGGGTCCCAACGGCTCCGTGGAAAAAAAGACGACTGAGGAGACCAGGAGAGCAGGCAGGAAGACAGCCACGTATGACAGGCAGGAAGACAGCCTATTGGATGCTGGGGCGTATTCTCGCACCAGGCTCCATCAGTGCCGATGTCACCATATGTGAAGACTGACTTTCTGCTTGTTCCTGGAGATATCTTCAGCTTTTCTGTGGTTAGAAATCTGTTCAATGTTACTCATACCTAGAACTGGAAAGACAGGCAGTGTCACAGATCAGTCAGATAGAAAGATCTGCGAGTAACTAAGTAGGATGAGGTCAAATGAAAGGCTCACCACTACAGGTGGCAAACCCCCATGCTTAGGAATGATCAAGCATGGTCTTCCACCTTCCAATCACCTTCCATTCAGGATTGAGCCCTCTGGTGCTAGCAGCTGCCAGGTCTTCGTGCATGAGACCCGGTGTCTGGAGGAGTACAGGACAATGAGAAGGAGAAAGCAGGGAGCAAGACCAGGAACACTTACCAAGGGGTTCTGGCTTAGGAGCAAGGCTGGATTGCAGCAGAAGTACTGGAATAAGGAGGATTCCACAAAGCAGAATCAAGATCCAAAGCACAGAAAAGAGGCAAGAAGTCCAAACCATGAGGCAACACTGAAAGAGTGCAGAACGAGCTTTGGCAAAGAGACCAGTCAGAGACTGGGCATAAATACAAATCCAGCAGGACAAAGACCATTTCCAAGAGGAGGTGGTAGGCATGGAGCAAACCAAGACAGCCGGTCAGTCTGGTGGAGCCTGCTGTCACCTGCTGGCTAGGGTCAGAGGTACCGCCAGGCAAGACATCCCAGAGCTAAGACCCTTTCTGACTAGTGGCAAAACCTCACAAATGGGACAGAAGTATTATGAATGAAATGCAATGAAATAGGAAGCAGTCCTCTTATTTTTCTGGAGATCAAGAAATACTTTATGTAAAATTGACACCCTTTTATTTATTTATTTATTTATTGCTTTTATATACCGCGCTCTTTAAAATCAGTGCGGTTTACAGATAACAGCTTTGTGCCTAGACAGGGACTGTCATGCACTTACATCGAACAGGAGATCTAACTTGGTTTAAAACTGGGGTAACTATCTACAGTTATCTACAACTATCTACACTATAAGCATGATTCTATAGCTTTCAATTGAATGGTGGGTGCGTTTGGGTCGCTGTGTTGTGAGTAGTGTAGGAGAAAGAGGTGGTGCTTTAGTGCTTTTGTGAAATGTGCAAGATCCATGATCGCTCGAATGGTGGATGGGAGTGCATTCGAGCAGCTGGGAGCATAGAACTTGAATCCATGGTTCCTTGTTGCCTGGGTACATTTCGTTATTTCGTTGGAGGTCTGTAGGGTATTGGTGGCGAATGTTCTCCTTGATCTGTTTGCTGGAGTGGGGTGGAGTAGGTCAGTTAGGGAGGTGGAGGATATATTGTTGATGGCTTTGAAGGTCATCAGGACTACTTTATAGGTGAGCAGACAATAGATTGGTAGCCAGTGTAGGTCCTTTGGGATTGGGGTGATGTGATCTCTTCTGGAGGCTCCGTGTAGGAAGCGTGCAGCTGCATTCATTGCCATCTGTAATGGGTTTAGCATGCTTTTGGGTAGGCCATGTAGGATTACGTTGGCATAGTCAAAGTGAGGGGTCACTAATGCCCGAAAAACTGTTCTGAAGTTGTCAGGTTGCAGCAGGGGTCAGAGATGTCGCAATGTTCGTATTTTGTGGTAAATTTGCTTGATGATGTTGCTGATATGTGTTTTAAATTCGAGCCGCTGATCTAGCGTGATGCTTAAGTAGCGGATGTTGTGTTTACTTGGGAGTTCAGCGTCTCTTGTTTTTAATGTAGGCAGTGGTGAGAAGGATTGGTTTCTTGTAATGAACAGTACATCCATCTTGCTGAAGTTTATTTTGAGGCTTTGTGAGTGGAGCCAATCGGTTACGGCCTCAAAGCATTTTATTAGTTGGGAGAAATCTGGATGGTCGATCGTGAACGGAGTGAAGAGTAGTACATCATCTGCATAGATCAGGCATGATATGTTAAATGAACGGATTATTTCGCAGATGGGTTGCATGTATATATTGAATAGGAGAGTGGAGAGTGAGGAGCCCTGGGGTACACCATGTTTTTGCTGGAAAGGCTCGGAGGTTGTGGTTCCTGTCCTTACCTGCTGCCATCTGTCCAACAGATAGGATTTGCACCAGCTCCAAGCTGAGCCGTTAATTCCCTTATCCTGAAGGCGTATCAGGAGTTGCTCATGGTTTACGGAGTCGAATGCAGCAGCAATGTCTAGGAAGATTAAAGCGTATCCTTGTTTGATGTTATCGATCCCAGTGGTTAATGTGTTGAGGGAGTGTGGCGAGGACAGTTTCCACTCCATGTGATTCCCTAAAGCTGTGTTGGTTTGGATCAAGGGGAGCTGTAGAGTCGATGTGATCCTGTATTTGTCTCTGTACCACCTTCTCGATTATCTTTGCTAGCAGCGGGATGCTCGATATTGGTCAGTATGATTCTACCTTCTGGGAATTTAGTTTAGTGTTCTTCAGAAGGGGCCGGATTGAAGTCTGCTTGAGACAAGAGGGGAATAGTCCTGTTGCGAAGGACAGATCGATGATCCTGGCTAATATAGGGCTAATTTCCTTACATAGTGATCTTATCCAGAGTACTGGACAAGGGTCGTTTGGAGCAGTGGTGGCGTTGATGCTAGTGATGTCGTCTTCAATACTCGCAGCCGATGGTGTCCTGAGGGAGGCGAGTGTCTTAAGTTGGGGTGGGTTGTTACTGGGACTGGATAGGGTGGCTTTGCTGACGTTCTTGGTTTTGGCCTGTAGGTAGTCTGCATAGTCCTGGGGGTGTATCATGACTGGTTGGGAGGATGAGGGTTCCTTCGTTAGGGCCTTTACTATACTGAATAGCTCATGGGGCTTGTTAAGCGATCTGTATAGGAGCTCGGAGTGATGTTCTTTTATTTTTGCTGATATTAGGTCTCGGTGTGTCCGCAGGTGGGCGTTGTAGGCTGTCTGATCTGCTGCAGACCGTGTCTGTCGCCATTTTCTTTCAAGTTTCCTCAGCTGGTGTAGTGAGGTCCATAGCTTGGTAGAGTACCAACGTGCAGGTTTTCTGCCTCTCAGTTGTTTATTTGAGGCGCTTGGCTTGGCTTGGTTAGGTATGTATGAAAAGGAGCTCAGGCTGTTGTTCCAAGAGGCCATTACTTCTTCGAGGTTAGGTGATGCAGTTAAGATGTTAGGAAGGAACTCTTTGATGATCACTTCTTTGTCGAAGGTTCTGCAACGTCGTGGGGGTGCTGCTGATTTTTCAGTTGCCGTCATTGGCCGTTCACTATCCTGGTGCATAGGTATTTGGAATCTGATTAAATTATGGTCCGACCATGGAACGGAGGAAATGATTACGTTGACGTTGTGCTTTGGGTTTACGTCTGGTTGGGGGATGAAGATGAGGTCCAATATGTTGCCTTTTCGATGGGTAGGTGCGTCCACTATTTATTCGTAACCCAAGTTGTTGAGTGCTTCAAGGAAGGCTTTGGAGTGATTATCCTGCATGGTTGGTAGGTTAAAGTCGCCCAGTACTTAGTTTGGCTTGCGTGTGTTCTTGGGGTTGGAGGCTAGATTAATTATGTTCACAAGGTCTTCGGGGGATGAAGCCAAGGATCTATAAATGAGGTTGATAGTATTGTGGTTGTTAGCTATGGTTATCACGTTAAGGTGTGTTGAGGTGTTTGAGCTGAGCGTTTGATACTGGAGGTTCGCTTTTATCAGAATGAAAGCACCACCTTCTCTGCGGTCTGCTCTGTGGCATGCGTGGATTGAGAAATTGGGGGGGGGGGGGGATAAGTTGGTTGATGAGGACTGAATCCGAAGCGGTGAGCCATGATTCTGTCACAAACAGTATGTCAAGCTCGTGAAGTGATATGAGGTCAGTGATGGCTGGCCACTTTTTACGTACAGACCGTGCATTTATGAGGGCACACTTCAGGTTGCGTGGGTTTTGGTGTTGCTCCCCTTTGGGTTTTGTGAAGTATTGTAGTGGTATGTGAATTAAGTATGGGTGAGGGTTCTGGGGGGATTCTGTTGGTGTGTGGTGTGTTACTGTGGTGCCTTCTTCCTTGGCCTCATACGATTGGGATCGGATTGTGGGCAGAGGCAAAGGAGAGGGATTGATTTAGGACGTTGCTGAGGAGGTATAGGCTGGTTAGGGTTATTATGGATATGGCAATTTTTAGCGGAGGTTTGGTGGGCTTGCGTGTGGTCGGGCTTTCCTTGATGGGTAGGTGTATTCTGGTAGGGCATGTTTGTGTTCCGTATGGATTGTGTGTCCCCTACCTGTCCTGCAGAGAGTAGTTTGTTCTATGGCAATTAACTATTGGTAGCAGTGAAATTACTTGTAAATAATCAACAGTGGAATGTTTAAAGTGCGCCCAGTAACAAGATACTCACAGTATGTTCGGCAGCTAGAATATCCACAGTATGCTTAGCAGTGAAATATCCTCAGTGAGCTCAGCAGCAAGAACACATACAGAGGAGTCAGCCTTGGGGTACAGAACAATTGGCAGTGAGGTACAGAACAATTGGCAGTCAGTCGCTTTTAAAGATAATAGTCAGTCCAGTAACTTATAATCGGACCCTTTGAAGTTGCTAGTGAGGTTTCTACATATGTATGTTTTGTGTGTGAGGCTAACTTACAGGCGGTGCTTACTTGTACGTGTTGTATGGTCCACAGAGACGGAGGCGGGCGGTGTTATTGGAGAGCAAGCTCAACCCTGGGGGGAGCTCAAGCTTCAGTCTTGCTGAGCGGTTGTAGTTATATCTCTTTAGAATCAAGTCGAGCTCTGGGTGTTTCAGGCAGGCTTATTAGGGCATGGTGGGCCTCGAGTCATGGGCCACCGCCTAAGGGCCATGCCAAAGGGCCCTCTGGTGAGGCCCACGGGCGCGGGTGCGCCTTTCTACTGCAATGGGAGAAGTTCAAATGCTCTGGCTAGCAAGAGGAAATCAGATACAGCCATAAAATGGCATTTTACACATATGATGTCCAAGTGCAATCTGGGATATCCAAGCCAGAAAGTCTGAAAAAAAAACAAAAAAAAGCAGGCACATCCAGATTCAGGCACAATTTAACAAACATGGACGTGCCCGATATGGATGTCTGTAGGGGCGTCTACCCAGACATCCCCAGAATAGTATTCCTGACTGGATGTCTAGAAAGAGCATAATGGTTACAGCTGAGCTAGGACCAGGGAAGCCAGCACTCAATTTCCACTGCTGATTGTGCAGAATATTGAGGATGGTGGACTACCATCTTCTCTATACCCTCTGGATATTTTACGGCCAAAACAAGCACTTTCCCAATGTCTATGCGAGACTGGAGCAGGTATAATCTTAGACATGGCTCGGGATGTCCACAATATTTCTGAGATAGCACAGTTACTTACCTGTAACAGGTGATCTCTGGGAACAGCAGGAATTAGTCCTCACATATGGGTACGTCGGAACCGACGGAGCCTGCGCGGGAAAGCTCCCCAGCTTCCTAGAATGGAAGCTTTTGGGACCTCCCACTGCACATGCGCGCTGCCTTCCCGCCTTCCTGAACAGCTCTCCTCAGTTTCTCGTTTATAGCTGAGACAATAGAGAGAGGACAGGAAGACAGATAGATAGAAGATACAACTCCTAGGGGAGGTGGGTGGGTTGTGAGGACTAATTCCTGCTGTTCCCAGAGATCACCTGTTACAGGTAAGTAACTGTGCTATCTCCAGGAACAAGCAGGAATAAGTCCTCACATATGGGGACTCCCTAGCTGAGATGCCTGGGAGATCCCCCTCCAAGGGTTCGCCATCTTCGTATGGATCTCAGGCATCCATCCTGGGAAGGTGGGCAGGAGTTGTCTAAGAATGGAACAGGTGTTTGAGGACAGCCTGGCCAAACAAGGCATCCCGGCGGGAGTCCTTGTCCAAACAGTAATGGGCTGTAAAGGTATGAACCGAGGCCCAGGTAGCGGCTCGACAGATCTGATCAATGGAAACAGAGTGCAGATGAGCCATAGAAGTTGCCATGGCTCTCACATTGTGAGCTGTGACATGGCCTTCCAGAGAAATGTTTTTACTCTGGTAAGCAAAGGAAATACACTGAGCAATCCAATTGGAAAGTGTACGCTTGGAGACTGGAAGTCCCAAATGTGAAGGATCAAAAGCCACGAAAAGTTGAGAAGACTTTCGATGTGGCTGAGTCCTATTAAGGTAAAAGGCTAGAGCTCTTTTACAATCCAGAGTATGAAGGTTCCTCTCTGCACTGGATGCATGAGGAGCCGGAAAAAAGACCGGTAGATATACCTCTTGATTAAGATGAAAAGGCGAGACCACTTTGGGCATAAAGTGGGGATTCGTCCTAAGGACCACCTTGTCATGATGAAATCTTGTATAAGGTGGATTAGCCACTAGAGCCTGCAGTTAGGAATAGTACCTTCCAGGAAAGAAATTTCAAGGAGGTAGAAAATAACGGCTCAAAAGGTGGCTTCATAAGCTGACCAAGCACTAGATTCAAATCCCATGCGACCGGGGGGGGGTCTGATGGGAGGTTTAGTGAGAGTCAGGCCTCTCATGAATCTTGCAACAAGAGGATGAGAGGAGATAGGTTGTCCATTTATAGGTTTCAGGGATGCTGAAATAGCACTTAAATGGACTCTTACAGAATTCGTCTTAAGGCCTGCATTGGAAAGATGCAGGAGATAGTCTAAGAGGGAATTCAAAGGAAGTGCCAGAGGGTCAAGGCCCTGCTGAGCACACCAAATGGAAAAACGTTTCCATTTGAAAGCATAAGACCGCCTCGTGGAAGGTTTCCTAGAGGCATGAAGGATATCTTTCACAGGTTGAGAAAGATTAAAGTCTTGAAGACTTAAGCCTTCAGTAACCAAGCTCGGAGATGTAGGGATTTGGGGTTTGGGTGCCACAAAGTCCCCTCCTCCTGAGACAGAAGGTCTGGTGCAGCTCCTAAGTCCAGGGAGGATCCCTGGGAGAGCTGTAGAAGCAGAGGGAACCACACTTGGCGTGGCCAGTGTGGAGCTATGAGTATCATAGAGCCGTGATCTCTCTGGAGTTTGAACAGAGTCTTGGGAATCAGCGGAATGGGTGGAAAGGCATATAGGAACGCCTGACCCCAATGGAGGAGAAAGGCGTCCGTGGCCTGAGCTTCCTGACACGGAGTCCTGGAACAGAACCGGGGAAGGTTGGCATTCCACGGACTTGCAAAGAGGTCTATGTCCGGGGTCCCCCATTCCTGAAAGATTCTGCTTATCTGGTCCACGTGTAGGGACCACTCGTGTGGCAGCAGAACTCGACTGAGCCTGTCTGCTCGAGAGTTTTGAACTCCTGGAAGATACACTGCTAGCAGATGAATTTGGTGCTCTCTGGCGAAGGCCCATAATCTGAGAGCTTCGTTGCAAAGCGACAGAGAGCCCGTCCCTCCTTGTTTGTTTATGTAAAACATGGCCACCTGATTGTCTGTCTGAACCAGGACAGTCAGGTTGGCAAGGAGGGTATAGAAGACCTTGAGGGCAAGGTAAATTGCTCGCAGTTCCAGGAGGTTGATATGAAGGGTGGCCTCCTGTGGAGACCAAGTGCCCTGAGTGGAGAGAGTTAGCAGATGGGCTCCCCACCCCAATTGGGAGGCATCTGTTGTGAGGGTTGCTTGGGGTAGCAAGGGCTGAAAGGGAGCCCCCAACAACAGATTCTTGGTGGATATCCACCAATGGAGGGACCAAGACAGACGGTTTGAGGTTTGTATTTGGTCTGAGAGTGCTCCCGACGCCTGAGTCCACTGGGTGGCCAGGGTCCATTGAGCTGCTCTCATATGAAGACGAGCATAGGGCACCACATGTACTGTGGAGGCCATATGGCCCAGGAGGCATAGCATTTCCCTGGCTGTCAAGTGAGTACTGGACTGGGCTTGGGAGGCCAAGCTCAGCAGACGCTGACCCCGAACCAGTGGAAGGTAGGCTCTTGCAGTGGTGGTGTCCAACTGGGCCCCTATGAATTCTAGAGACTGAGTAGGGCTGAGTTGAGACTTGGGAAGGTTTACCACCAGTCCCAGATACTGCAGAAGGCTCCTTGTGCGGTCTAGGGAAATCTGGGCCTGCGACTGAGTTGGAGCTCGAATGAGCCAGTCGTCCAGATATGGGAATACGAAAATCCCCATGTTTCTGAGAAATGCGGCTACGACTGCCATGCATTTGGTAAAGACTCTTGGGGCAGAGGCGAGACCGAAGGGAAGTACTCTGTATTGGTAATGACTTCCCCTGAACAGAAAGCGAAGATATTTTCTGTGGGATGGATGGATGAGTAGATGTGTATACGCATCCTGCAGGTCTAGAGAACAAAGCCAGTCCTGACTCTGAAGGTATGGAAGGAGAATGCCCAAAGAGAGCATTTTGAATTTCTCCTTGTACAGAAATTTGTTCAATTCTCTCAGATCTAGGATTGGTCTGAATCCCCCTGTCTTCTTTGGAATGAGAAAATAGGGGGAGTAGAAACCTGACCCTTGTTGATGAAGAGGAACCTCTTCTATGGCCCCTTGGGCAAGCAGAGAAGAGATCTCCCGACCCAACAGGGCTAGGAGAGGAGATGGAGAATTGAAGGGTCTCACCATGTGATGAGGAGGAAGGTTGGAGAAATGAAGTTTGTAACCCTCTCGGATGATAGAGAGAGTCCATTGCTCTGTTGTGATTTGTTCCCATCTGGGAGCAAAGTGAGCTAACCTTCCAGGTATGGTGAGAGGTTCTGGTTGGTCCAGAACCAGGAATGGCAAGTTCTCTAGGGGCAAGTCAAAACCCCTGAGGGGGTGTAGCCTGTTGAGCTGCAGTAGCTGCTGCAGGCTTTGCTCTTGCTTGTTTCGTTTGCTGACGTTTAGCCGCAAAACGAGGTTGAGAAGATTGCTGGCCAGTATTGGAAGCATATCTGGCCTTCTTATAATAAGGCCTCTTGAAAGACGACTTCTTAGTGGGAGTAGAAGTGGACTTAGAAAGTCTCTCTAAGGTGGCATTTTCAGCGTCCATTTGAGTGGCTTTAACTTGCCACTCTGCACCGAATAAGTTCTCACCTGTACAGGGCAGATTCCGTAAGCCATCTAGAACCCAGGGTTCCAGATCAGAAGCCTGGAGCCAAGCCAGACGTCTGGCTGCAATAGCAATGCCAGAAGCTCTGCTGGCTCCCTCGAAGGAATCAAAGGCAGCTCTGTTGGAGAACTTAGAAACATCTGAAAGTTGTTTCACTACAGAAAGGAAGTCCTCCTGTTTATCCTCAGGGATAAAGGGGGCAAAATGCCGCACTTTCTTGGCAAGTTCCCCAAGGAACATGCCCATATAGAGGCTGTAGGAATTAATCCTGGCTATAAGCATACTAGCCTGGAAGATTTTCCTACCAAAAGAGTCCAGTGTCTTACATTCCCTTCCTGGAGGTGTAGAAGAGTGCCTTTTAGTACTCTTGATCTTTTTCATTGCAGACTTTACCACAATGGAGTGGTGAGGCAATTGAGTTTTCTGAAAACCAGGAGAAGGAGGGACCCGATACATGGTGTCCAACCTACGGGAATAAGGAGACAGAGTTAAAGGGTTCTCCCAGAAATCCATCAATTGTTCCTGAAGGATTTCATGGATAGGCAGGGTAACTGCTTCTTTAGGAGACTTAGAGTATCCTAAAATATCCAATCTTTTTGACCTTGGTTCCCTTTCAGAGGAGGTAGTGATAGAAAGGCCTTTAGCCATTTCTAAAATAAAGTCCTGAAAGGACAAATCCTCTGGAGGAGACATTCTCCTTTTTGGAGAAGAAGGTTCCTCAGGAAGGTCAAGGGAGAGCTCTGCAGACTCATCAGAGGAGCCAAAATCCTCAGAGGAATCGGTGTATTCTCTAGTTTCCTCCAACGCACGATACGCATACCGATCGGTATCGACATCGGGCGTACCGGGTATGGAAGCGGTATGGAGCGAAAGCCCATACGGTACCGATTTGCGTTTAGAAGAGGAAGGCCTGGGTTCCGGCATGGCGGACGATACCGGAACCGGGCCCGGAACCGCTGGAAGCGGTACCGATGGCGTTGCAGCTTCAATGAAAGCCATGACGGCCTGCTGCATGGATTGGACAGTATTGCCCATAGACGCCACGGCTGCCTGGATGTCGGTACCGGTATGGGCCGGTACCCCAGAGCAGTCCAACAGGTGATCTGTCGAGGCCGTGCCATCGATGTCAACCTGTAGCCCCTGAATTGGCGTTTTGGAAGGCAGAGCTTCCCGCCGGGGCTGTTTGGCTGGGGCAGGGTCCTCAAAACTAAGAGCCTCTCGATGCTTTGAAGGAGATTTGCCCTTTGAGGACTTGCCCACAGAAGGTTTGGTTACCTGAGATCCATCCGGAGATGATGACCTGGATGACTGTGATGTTGGATTCTCTGAAGCAAACAGCACATGGAATTTGTTGGCCCGGTTCTGCAGCCCACGCTTAGACATTTGGGAGCAGGAAGGGCAGTCCGGAATGGAGTGGTCAGGCCCCAAACATTTAAGACACCATTCATGGGTGTCTGTGACTGATATTACAGCAGTACACTTGGTACACTTCTTAAATCCAGGGGCTGGTTTCTCCATGTGGAGAATTCAAGTAGGCCTGAAGGCCTAACTGAAGTGACCAAGTGCTGAAAAATAATAAAAGAAAAAGAAAATAATTTTTCAAGAAAGAAAAAGGAAGACCGGCGATACCGGTATCGGTATGGGAAGGCAGGTACGCGGTCTAAAGAAACAAAACAAAAAACTACAATTTCTTCAGCGGTGACAGGATACACGACCTGCTGGCTCCGCGGAAAAAAGAGAAACTGAGGAGAGCTGTTCAGGAAGGCGGGAAGGCAGTGCGCATGTGCAGTGGGAGGTCCCAAAAGCTTCCATTCTAGGAAGCTGGGGAGCTTTCCCGCGCAGGCTCCGTCGGTTCCGACGTACCCATATGTGAGGACTTATTCCTGCTTGTTCCTGGAGATAGCGTAGTTACTTACCTGTAACAGGTGTCTCTGGGGACAGCAGGCATCAGTATTCGCCGCCAGCACCATAATTCAAAGGCATCAATTTTCTTTCTGTCTATGTTTTTCACTGTCCAGCTTTCACATCCATATGATGTTATTAAAAATACCATGACCTTGTTCAAGTCGAATCTTTGTATGGAGAGAGACATCTCTGCTCTTGAGAATCTTGTCTAGGTCTTTCATAGCCATTCTTCCAAGAGCAATGGGTCATCAGATTTCTTGACTGCTTGTTGCTTCTTTATTGATAGTTGATCCAAGTAGGTAAAAGTTGTCCATAATTTCAATTTCTTCTCCTTCAACAACGAACTTGTTGATTTTGCCAGTTGTCATGATCTTTGTCTTCTTTACATTAAGGTGCAGGCCCATTTTGAGACTATATTCTTTGATCGTGAGAAGCAAATGTTTCAGATCATCTTCACTTTCAGCCAGTAATATGGTATCATCAGCATAGCGAAGGTTGTTGATGAGTCTTCCACCAATCTTCACACCTCTGTTGTCTTCATATAATCCTGCTTCTCTGATGATTTGCTCTGCATATAAATTAAATAGGTAGGGGGAAAGTATGCAGCCTTGCCTTACACCTTTGCTTATTTTAAACCATTCTGTTTCTCCTTGTTCCGTTCGAACTGTTGCTTCTTGATCAACGTACAAAGTGTGCAAGAGACCGATCAGGTGTTCTGGTATACTCATGCTTCTTAATGTGGCCCAGAGTTTCTCATGGTTTACACAGTCAAAAGCCTTGCTATAGTCGATAAAGCACAAAAAGATATCCTTTTGGTATTCTTTAGTAACAAACATAGTAACATAGTAAATGACAGCAGATAAAGACCAGTATGGTCCATCTAGTCCGCTCAGGCACGAGTAGGTGCACCTGCCGCTCCGTGCAGGGCACCCCTCCCCATGTCTTTGTTTAGGTGTGAACTCACCACTCCATGTAGGACACCCGTTTGTTGAGAAATTAGATCAGTTAATTTTGATTTTATCCTGTTGCTGTAAATGGATCCACTGTGTCTGTCCCATGCCATTTTGAATTCTGTCACTGTATTTGCCTCCACCACTTCCATCGGGAGGGCATTCCAAGCATCTCTTTTCAAGGATCCATCTCACATCCACGATGACGTCTCTCGTTCCTCGCCCTTTCCTGAATCCTGCTTGCACTTCAGGTAGTTCTTGTTCCAGGTATGGCTGTAGTCTCTGTTGAATAATCTTCAGTAGAATCTTGCTGGCATGTGGGATCAGAGCGATTGTGCAATAATTTCCAGTCAGTTGGATCACCTTTCTTTAGTTTTGGTATAAACACAGATCTTTTCCAGTCCGTTGGCCATGATGTTGCCTTCCAAATTTCTTGGCAGAGCCTTGTAAGTACGATAACAGCTGCAACAGATTGCTGTAATACTTCTATGGGAATGCCCTCAATGCCTGGTGCTTTGTTATTTGATAAGGCTTTCAATGCTGCTTCAACTTCTTCTTTCATCACCAATGGTTCCGGATCATAAGGTACAGGTTGAAATGGCTGTTGGTCCACTTGATCTTTATCATATAAAAACTCTGTATATTCTTTCCACCTTTTCTTGATCTTGTCAGCATCATTCAACATAGAACCTTCAGCATCTTGTAACATTCCAATTCGAGGCTGGAACTGTTTCTTTAACTCTTGTAACTTTAGGAAAGCCTATCTTGTTCTTCCTCTAATAGTTTCTGCTTCTATTTCCTTGCATGTGTCATTGTAGTATTTTTCCTTGTCCTGTCTTGCTGCACGTTGGAAATCTCTGTTGAGTTCTACGATTGTCTTTCTTTCTCCTCTGGCTTTAGCTTCTCTGCGTTTCTGGGCAATTTTCAGAGTTTCTTACGTCTTCCATTTTGACCGTTTTTTGCTTTTTCACCTTTTGTAGAGACATCTCGCTTTCTTCCAACACAACCTTCTTGATGTCATTCCATAACTCTTTCGGAGCTCTGTCATTTGTATCTAAAGCAGCAAATCGATTTTGCAGGCAGTCTTTAAATTCCAGTGGTATATTCTCAAGATCATATTTTGCTGCATTCATGAATGGTTTGCTCTTTTTCAACTTTAGCTTGAGTTTGCATACTAGTAGTTGATGATCTGTACCACAGTCAGCACCGGGTTTTGTCTTTGTTGACGTTATAGAGCTTTTCCATCGTTGACTTCCACAGATGTAGTCAATTTGATTTTTGTACAATCCATTGGGTGAAGTCCATGTGTACAGTCGCTGCTTGTGTTGCTGGAAGAATGTATTTGAGACAAATAGATCATTGGTCTTGCAGAATTCTATCAGTCTTTCTCCAGCTTCATTTCTGTTGCCAAGTCCATATTTTCCAACCACTTTGCCTTCTTCTTTGTTGCCAACTTTTGCGTTCCAGTCATCCATGACTATCAGGATATCCTGTTTGCATGTTCTGTCAATTTCAGCTTGAACCTGCTCATAGAACTCTTCAATTTCATCCTCTTCTGCAGCTGTTGTTGGGGCATATACTTGAATTACAGTTGTATTGATAGGCATTCCTCGTAGACAAATAGAGATTAAGCGTTCACTGATTGCATTGTATTTCATTACAGTTCTTGCAAGTTTCTTCTTTATTATAAATGCAACACCATTTCTTCTGTGTCTTTCATTTCCAACATAGTAGACCATCTGATGCAAAGTGCCCGATGCCAGTCCATTTCAGTTCGCTGACACCCAATAGATCAAGTTGTTCATGTTCCATTTCATTCTTGACCACCTCCAACTTCCCTTGGTTCATGCTTCATATGTTCCATGTTCCAATATGTAAGACATCTTTACACCTTCTGACTCTCATTTCATGCGCAGCTACATCAGCAGTCAGACGTCCCGAGGGCTTTGATCCAACCACATCATAAATGCTTGCTTTACTCTGAGAAGTCTTCAACTCTTCCCCAGTAGCTAGTTGAGTGCCTTCCGACCTGGGGGTCTCATCTTCCAGCACTATAGTACAATTTGTTTGGCTGTGCCTATCCATTGGGTTTTTATGGCAAGATACAGAAGTAGATTGCCAGGCCTTCCCTCGGCGCAGTTTTAGTGTTATTGCCGTTGTCACAGAAATGTGATCTCTGCCGCTAACACTGTCCCATTCTGCTGCTGCTGCTCAGATGGGGACAAGGTGGTAAAGAAACATTTCTTCAGAGGATAGAAATGCCTCCTCAGCAGACCTCTTAGAAACTTCTTTGTGGAAGAGGATGATAGATTAGAAGTGGCTACAGAGGTGGTCTGAAGCATTGAACAGTAGGTCTTGGATCTCAGCCATTGCATGCTTGACCTAATCTCCAGATTCACTAGTGCAGGCACACCAGAAAGTCTATCTTGCACATCTGCCCTTAGGTATGATTCATGCAGCCATGACAGTTTATGTGCACCAACAACCCTTGCAGAAGCTCTCAATGCTTTATTGAGATGTACCACAGGTTGACTCAACCAGATACTTTCTGCACTTCTCTCCAGAGTCCATTATGTGAAAAAGCATATTTTACGAATTACTGTCCATTCTAAGATGGAAAGCATGCATGAAAACATTAAGATTTGGTAAGAAAATATACAGAAACTATGTATTACATTTTGATAGGTTCTTCCCATAATGATCAAGGCTCTGGTTATCATCTCTCAGGAAGTACCAAGGAATGATTCCTAAATCTTTTAGCTTTTTTAAGAGCAGATTCAACTACAAATGATTGGCATGGAAACTAAGAATCTTGAGAACATGATACTGTGTGTCTGTCTTCTGGTTAAACTGGAGATACAGAAAGGAATGGCAGAGTTCCCACAGTCTCATCTGCATATTCCACAAGACCTGGTAGATGGGCATTGCCATCAGGTCCTTGGAAGCCCAGACCAGCTGTATTCCACGCTTTAAGAAAAGTGGAAGGAAGTCCAAAAAACTGCCAGCATGGTTTAAAAGTGAGGTCAGAGAGGCTGTTGCCAAAAAAGCATCTTTCAGGAAATGGAAAAAAAAGCCAAACGACGAAACCTGGAAACAGCACAAGCACTGGCAAGTCAAATGCAAGGCATTGATAAGGCAGGCAAAGGGAGAATTTGAGAAGCTTGCTTCGGAAGAAAAACGTGAAGTAAAGACCTTTTCAAGTACATTCATAGCAAAAAAACCTGTGAGAGAGTCAGCTGGTTCATTAGATGATAAAGGGGTTAAAGGAGCACTAAGAGGCGACAAGGCGATAGCGGAGAGACTGAATGAATTCTTTGCTTCGGTCTTTACTGAGGAAGATGTAGGGATGTTACCCATGACTGAAGTGGTATTTAAAGGTGCGGAAGAATTGAAGGAAATATCGATACATCGGGAAGATGTATTACAACTATTAGATAAACTGAAGAGTAGCAAATCACCCGGGCCGAATGGTATACATCCAAGGGTGTTGAAAGAACTGAAATATGAGATTGCAGACCTGCTATTAGTAATCAGTAAACTATCATTAAAATCATCTCTAATACCTGAAGATTGGAGGATCGCCAATGTAACACCAATTTTTAAAAAGGGTTCCAGGGGTGATCAGGGAAACTACAGACCGGTGAGCCTGACATCAGTACCGGGAAAAATGGTAGAAACCATCATAAAGAATAAAATTACTCAGCATGTAGATAGTCATGACCTAATGGAAGACAGCCAACATGGCTTTAGACAAGGAAGATCTTGTCTTACTAATCTGTTATGTTTTTTTTGAAGGAGTGAATAATCAGGTGGACAAAGGTGAGCCGGTTGATATTGTGCATCTGGACTTTCAGAAAGCCTTTGACAAGGTCCCTCATGAGAGACTTTTGGCAAAACTAAAGAGTCATGGGATAGGAGGCAGTGTACTATTGTGGATCAGGAACTGGTTAAAAGATAGAAAGCAGAGGGTTGGGCTAAATGGCCAATTTTCCCAATGGAGAAAAGTGAATAGTGGTGTACCCCAGGGATCTGTGCTGGGTCCGCTGCTTTTTGACATATTCATAAATGACCTGGAAAGTGGAATAACGAGTGAGGTTATCAAATTTGCAGATGACACAAAACTAAAGTTGTTAAAACCCAAGAGGATTGTGGAAAATTGCAAGAGGATCTTGATAAATTGGAAGACTGGGCATCAAAATGGCAGATGAAATTTAATGTGGACAAGTGCAAGGTTATGCACCTAGGGAAGAACAACCCAAACTATGGTTACACAATGCAAGGTTCCACATTAGGAACCACCACCCAGGAAAAAGATTTAGGCGTCATTGTGGATACCATGTTAAAACCCTCGGCCCAGTGTGCAGCCAAGAGAGCAAATAGAATGCTAGGTATGATAAGGAAAGGAATGGAAAATAAAACAAAAAATATTATAATGCCTCTATATCGTTCCATGGTGAGACCGCACCTTGAATATTGTGTGCAATTCTGGTCGCCGTATCTTAAAAAGAATATAGCGATTTTAGAAAAGGTTCAGAGAAGAGCCACCAAAATGGTAAAGGGGATGGAAGGATACTCCTATGAAGAAAGGCTAAAAAGGTTAGGGCTCTTTAACCTGGAAAAGAGACGGCTGAGGGGAGATAGGATAGAAGTCTATAAATTAATGAACGGAGTGGAATGGGTAAACGTATATCGATTGTTTACCTTATCAGAATATAGAAAGACTAGGGGACATGCAATGAAGCTACAGGGTAAACTATTTAAGACTAATAAAAGAAAATATTTTTTCACTCAACGTGTAATCAAACTCTGGAATTTGTTACCGGAGGATGTAGTAAAGGCTGTTAGTATAGCTGGGTTTAAAAAAGGTTTGGACAAGTTCCTGGAGGAAAGGTCCATAAACCATTATTAAGAAGGGACCCAGGATATCAATGCTTGAACCAATACAAGCATTGTGGAACCTGTGTCCCTTGGGGAAACTGCTAGGTACATATGACCTAGATTGGCCACTGTTGGAAACAGAATACTGGGCTTGATGGACCTTGGTCTGACCCAGTATGGCATATCTTATGTTCTTATGAGGTACTTCTAGAAGTCAGACATTGCTACCCTAGGCTTTCCTATTTCCACAGTTCAAACTGAATGCCTTTCCTCATATTCAGCACAAAATATGAGGGACCATATGAGGGCCTCAAGGAATGATATTTTAAGGATATAAAACTCCAGTCCTGGAGTGCCACAAACCAGTCAGGTTTTCAGGATATCCCTAATGAATATTCATGAAATATTTTCATATAAGGGGGCAGTGCAAACAAATCTCTCTCATGCATCATCATTAGGGACATCTTGAAAACCTGACTGGTTTGTGGCCCTCTAGAACTGGAGTTTGATGCCCGTGGGTTATACTTCTTGCCTGTGGAATTGAAGCCTTTGGACATCTCTTGATCAGAGAAATTTTCATACTCATGAGAAAGTTCCAGGACTCCTAAGATTCTGATTTGAAAATATTTATGATGGAGAAGTCTGCAAGTGCACACCTCTGCTAGTCATGCCTCTGGGTAACTTCCAGATGACTGGCATAGCCTAGGCTCTAATGTACTTTGAGGCTTTGGTGAAGTTTCCTTTCCCAATGCATCCCTTGAAATATTTGGAGCAGTCTGCAGAGGGGCTATAAATGATTCAATGCTGTCTAGTGCCTTAAAAGAGACAAGGACTGGCTCCACCATCAACAGCATCTGAATGAGGAGGTTGGCATGAGAATGGTTTGCATATCCTTCTGTCCAACTTCTCCTCCAAAACTGCCTAAGTCTCAGGAGGAGAGACAGATGATCTTATGTCATTCAAGGAAACATCTGTGGCTGCGTAAAGATCCCCTGAGACTGACGCAGCCCAGTGCCAGCTCTGGAAGGAGAGCAATCTTCCCAATGAGACTACCTCAGAAGACTAATAGCAGTCTCTAGCATCTCCTTGCTTCTTTGATCATACAACAATGGGAATGGTGCTGATACTTCTTGGCTTTTGTCTTATGCATTATATCAGTAGACCCTGATAATGGAAACAATGCAGCAGAACCCTATCCATGGATTGGGTGAGAGGAGTGGCAACTGCATCACATCCATGCATTGGGTGAGAGGAGTGGCAACTGCATCACGTCCATGCCCCCTACAAATGCTGGTCCCCAAGGATAAGCAATGCTCCCCAATGCTGATGCACCAGCAATGGATGATGCAGCTCTTTCACCTTCAGATAACTATGCTGACACAGCTGGTTTGGGGATGTCAGTCTTAGGCCAGGCAGAAGACACATTGATGCTGTTCTCTGAAATGTCAAAGCCTGGGAAAAGAGGGAGAATCTGAAATTTGTGCATAATCCCAAAGCAATGTAAATAGTCATCATGAAGGTCTATGACAGACATCATTAAGCTGCTGTATGCACATTTGTTAAGGCCACTAGCATGTTTCTCCAACATTGTCAGAAAAATTAACAATGCAAAATCAAACAATGCCATGTCAAAAACCAGACTGATGCTGTAATGCACACCCAAAATAATTGTCTGGCTCGCAGCCATAACACAGAAAACAAACTTGAACAAATCAATCTAATGAGTCCGAACATGACGATAACTTTATGATAAAGGATAAAAACCAGTGGAAAGCTGATGAAAAATTACAGGATGAAGAGAAATGTCTCTTTACCTTTATCGTTATTGCCAGACTTGATTAACTGCCCTTTGTAACATCAGAGCAGTGTACATAGTTACAAGTAGTAGAGACCGAGGCTGAAAAGGAAGAGAACTACAATATCGACAGGAAAGAAGCACAGTAACACCAGAGAGAAGAGGGAAACAGTAGAGAGAGGAGCGTAGCCTTATAGGTCAGGAGAAGGGAGGTCAAAAGCCAGATAGAAGAGGTGCATCTTGAGGACAGACTTGAAATTAGAGTATGATTGTTCTTGGCAAAGGACGAGGGGAACGGAGTTCCAGAGGGAGGGGACTAGAAAAAAGAATGCAGTATGGCAGGTTGGATCCAGATGAGCCACGGTAAGGGATGGGAGATGCAGGCGGTGATTATGGACGGAACGAAGGGTGTGGGGTACTGAACGGTGATGGAGAGTGTCTGCCAAATATTGCAGGGTATGAGTATGGAGGGCCTTAGGGGTGAGAATTAAGATTTTGTAGGAGATACGATGTGGGACAGGTAACCAGTACAGGTCGAAGAGATGTGGTTTGATATGAGCGAAACGGGGGGAGTGTGAGAGAATCCTTGCTGCGATATTCTGAATTAAAGGCGGTGGAGTTGGTTCTGAGGGAGATCTGCAAAGATGACATTGCAGTAATCAATCCAAGATATTACCAGTGAAAGCAGAAGAGTAGTAAGGGCAGATGGGGGCAAGATGCCATGGACACAGCGAATTTGACGGAGAAAAAAGTACGAGTGACAGGATAGTAAAGAAATGTGGTCCTGGAAAGATAGGGCAGAGTCCAAAGTTACCCCAAGGTAACGCATGGTAGAAACAAGGGGAACCGGGGCACCAAAAAGAGTGGCGGAGAAAGCTGGATTGGGGGGGGGGGGAGTCGAAAGTAAACCAAATTGCTGATGTTTTTAAAGGGTTCAGGTGCAAAAGGTTGCAGCCAAGCCAGTCTGCAACGGTACAAAGGCAGGTGTTAAGGGAAGAGAGGTCCGGGTTCAGAAAAGAAGTATGGTGAATCAGTATAACATTATCTGCATAGTAATAGGTTGATAAACTGTGTTGCTGTATCAGGAGCGTGAGTGGAACCAGGAAGATGTTGAAAAGAAGGGGTGCAAGGACAGAACCCTGAGGCACCCTGCAGTGTAAAGGAACGACTCAGAGTTGGAGGAGTCAAGGGTGACAGAGAAAGACCGAGAGGCAAGAAATGAGTGAAACCACCAAAATATGGTCCTCCGAAGACCCACATCCCGAAGTCTAGAAAGAAGAACAGTGTGATCATTGAGGTCGAAGGCCGCAGAAAGATCCAGACAGACAGCTATAGAGACATCCCCCCGGTCATGAGCAGCATGCAACTTATTGAGAAGTGCAAGGATAGTTTCCGTGCTGTGACCTGGGCAAAATCCTGATTGTCATGGATGGAAAAAGTTAGTGGAGTCCAAAAAGGAGAGTTGGGAGACTACCGCTTTCTCCAGGATTTTGGATATGAAGGGAAGATTGCATACCGGGCGGTAATGGGAGGGAATGATGGGGTCCAGGGAAGGCTTAAGGAGTGGGCAAACCAGCACATGTTTCCATGACTTAGGAAAGGTGCCTGAGGAAAGACATGAGTTGAGCCTGGCGAGCAGTGGGGAAAAAGAGCAAGTGAAGGTTCCAGGAGCCAACGGAAAGGGATAGAGTCAAGAGCACAAGTAGTCTTCCGAGAAGTGGAGATGGACTTCAGGAGCTCAGAGGAGAGGACAGGGTGGAAAGAGGACCAAGTGTGGGATAGGGATGGGGACGCAGAAGGCAAGGGAGGAGGAGGGGAGGAAAGAGGAGGAGGAGTGGGGAGGGGGAGGAAAAAGAGGAATGAATGAAGATGGTCAATTTTGGCAGCAAAGTGGTTAGCTAGCTGTGAGGCACTGAGGACGGGAGGATGGGTGCAACCTAATGGGGGCTGGTGCAGAGTCGAGCGTCGAGTAGAGCTGTCGGGAGGAGTTTGCAGCCGAGGAGATAAGATTGGAATAGTAGGCACATTTGGTCTCCGATATAAGAGAATGATATTGCTGGTGGCAATGGTGAAAGTGTTGGGAGGATTCAGGAGAGGGGGCTTTCCTCCACATGCACTCCGCACGCCGGAGGTATGACCGTTGTAAGCAAAGACCGGGGTGGCAAAACACAGATATAAATGGACTGAAGGGCACCTTGCCCAAATGTGATATGGATAGTAAAGCATATACCCAGTAGCAGCATAAATAAAGTCAATAGCAATTTTTTATAATTCTAGTCCTATGGGCATTTTCATTTAGTCAATTCAGTCAGCAGTGAAAATGCTAGGTATGCTGACAGGATCTTTGCTGGTATTGGTCCAGGGTGCCTTATATGGATTTGTCTAGTTCTGCAGCTTCCTCATCTGCTATGGTACAGCAAACCTGGACCTAAGAGTGTGGGCTGGGCTTGACTGTATGAGCCATAGGAGTGAGGTGCAAACACAATTGGTGTCTAAAAGCTTTACTGATGAGGAACCCCAACATGTTTCAGCTAAGCCTTCATCAGGGGGTCAAAAGCCTAAAAAAACCACAATGAATAAACATGAATATAAATAAGGAACAATAAAAACAAGGTAATAACCATTTTAAAAATGTGTTCATATATACATAAAAAGAGGGCATAAGGCAAACAACTGATCAATAAAAGATATTAGAGGTCGCTTTAAGAAAAAGCAATCATGCATTTATAACTATTAAAGGATTCTGCAATAGACCGTAGTGTGTGTGTGTGTGTGAAGTTATAATGTTGAATTGAGCAGTTGCTATCTGACAATCTTTCATAATGCGTTTGTCACAATAATGCATATATCTACACTACAGGGGTTAAGAAAGCGTAGTTACTCACCTGTAACAGATGTTCTCCGGGAACAGCAGGAATCAGTCCTATCTACCAATTTAACATTTATAAAGCGCTTCAGCCGTACGAAGCGCTGTACATACATGAAGAAAAGACAGACCCTGCTCATCAGAGCTCACAAGCTAGTCAAGAAGATCACAAAATACAAATACAAGCAAGACAGACAAAGATGAGTGGAGGACTAGCCAAGTGGTTAGAGCAACTGCCTAGTACCCAGAAGATCAAGGGTTTAATTCCCACTGGCACTCCTTGTGACCTTGGGCAAGTCACTATACCCTCCACTGCCTCGGAAGAAAAAGCGTAGTTACTCACCTGTAACAGGTGTTCTCCAGGAGCAGCAGGAATCAGTCCTCACTTATGGGTGACGTCGGCGCCGACGGAGCCCTCGCGGAGCAATTTTCCCCAGCTTTCAAAGAAAGCCTTTGGGAATTGCAGCGCGCATGCGCGGTCGTCTTCCCGCCCGAGGGTGCCATCTTAGCCAGTCAGATGACATAGCTAAAAAAAAAAGACAGCATAAAAATTTGCAAAAAAAGAACATAAGCAGACCATTGCAACTCCAAGGGGAGGAGGGAGGGTAGTGAGGACTGATTCCTGCTGCTCCTGGAGAACACCAGTTACAGGTGAGTAACTACGCTTTCTCCAGGACCAAGCAGGAAGTCAGTCCTCACTTATGGGACTCCCAAGCTCAAGGCTACCGGAGACCCTAAGCACAAAAATGAGCTCCCTCTAGCTCAGCAGCACAGAAGGATAGAATCTTCGCTGAATTATCACCCACCGGTAGCCCACATCCGGGATGGAGGGTAGGAGCTGCTCAGACCTCAAAGAGATTACGGAGGACTGCCTGTCCGAAAGCACTGTCCCTACGGGACTCCCTCTCGAGACAGTAATGGACCGCAAAAGTCTGGCTCGAAGACCAAGTAGCGGCCCGGCAGATGTCTGCCAGCGGAACAGAGCGGAGGTAAGCCACTGACGTGGCCTTTGCCCGAACGCAATGAGCCGTGACTCGACTTTCTAAGGAGAGTCCGGCTGCCCCATAAGCCCAAGAGATACAGTCCGCAACCCAGATGGACAGAGTACGCTTGGAGACAGGGAGCCCCAATTTATTGGGGTCAAAAGACACGAAAAGCTGAGCAGCTTTACGGTGCTCCCGCGTACGGTCAAGGTAGAAGTTCAGTGCCCTTCTACAGTCCAGGGTATGGAGGACCGTCTCAGCTCGGCTGGAGTGTGGTCTGGGAAAGAAGGTTGGAAGTACCACCTCCTGATTGATGTGAAAAGGGGAGACCACTTTAGGCAGAAATTTTGGGTGAGTCCGTAGGACTACCCTATTCTTGTAGAACCGAGTGTAAGGGGGATCAGACACGAGGGCCTGCAATTCACTTACGCGTCTAGCGGAAGTGAGGGCTATCAAGAACAGTGTTTTCCAAGACAGAAAACGGAGTGAACAGGTAGCCATAGGTTCAAAAGGCGGACAGGTGATCCGCTGCAAAACCACATTCAGGTCCCAGTCAGGCGCCGGCGGGCGCAGAGGTGGTTTAAGTAGAAGGAGACCTCGGAGAAACCTCGCTACGAGAGGGTCGCTTGAGAGAGGTCTACCGTCCACCGGAACATGATGTGCCGAAAGAGCACTGAGGTGAACTTTGATGGAGTTGGACTTAAGTCCCAGATTAGAGAGGTGTAGCAAGTACTGCAAGATCACCGACACCGGGCAGGAGAAGGGATCCTGAGACTGTTGGGTACACCAGACTGCAAAGCGACGCCATTTAAGGGCGTAGCATTTGCGGGTAGAAGGCCGTCGCGAAGCCAAGACGACCTCCTCCACCTCCGCCGGCAGGAGAAGGGGAGCAAGGACTACCCTCTCAGCAGCCAGGCCATGAGGTTGAGAGACCTGAGGTTGGGGTGCAGGAGGGACCCCTGATCCTGAGTGAGGAGATCCGGTTGTACCCCCAGAGGGATTGGATCCTCCACCGTCAGTTGCAGCAGGAGCGGAAACCACGGCTGCCTGGGCCAGCGAGGGGCCACCAGGATCATGAAGGCTTTGTCTCGGAGAACCTTGAAAAGAGTCCGAGAGACTAGCGGGATGGGAGGGAAAGCGTACAGAAGGCTCCCCGACCATGAGATCAGAAAAGCGTCCGCCGCAACCCGAAGGGGGTGTGGCTGACGAGAGCAGAAGCGAGGAAGCTGCCGGTTGTGAGGACTGGCAAAGAGATCCACCGTGGGGAGGCCCCACTTGAGGAAGAGCTTCTGAACTACCAAGGGATCCAGACGCCACTCGTGCGGCTGGAGGACCCTGCTGAGTTTGTCCGCCAGGCAATTTTCTTGGCCCGGGAGATAAACTGCCTTGAGGAGAATGCCGTGACTGACGGCCCAAGAGCAGAGCTTCTGCGCCTCCCGGCAGAGGAGGAAGGAGCCCGTGCCCCCCTGCTTGTTCACGTAGAACATGGCAACTTGATTGTCCGTCTGGACAAGGACGGACTGATGGGAAGTCAGGTGGGAGAAGGCCTTGAGAGCTAGGCGGATCGCCCTGAGCTCCAGGAAGTTGATCTGCTGAGCAGACTCCCACGTGGTCCAGAGGCCCTGAGTACGTGCCTCTTGGCAATGTGCTCCCCAGCCCAGGAGGGATGCATCGGTGGTCAGCACCCGGGTCGGCTGAGGTGACTGGAAAGGCATTCCGAACATGAGGTTCGGCTGCCGGAGCCACCACCGGAGAGACGAGATCAGCGGCTCGGAGACGCGCACTAGGTCTGCTAGGCCGCCTGTGGCTTGACGCCACTGCTGGCGGAGACACCATTGAGCAGACCGCATATTCAGGCGGGCATTGGGGGTCACATGGACGGTGGAAGCCATATGGCCGAGTAGTCTCAGGAAGCGCCTGGCGGAGACCAGGGGCTGGCTGCGAAAACGGTCGGCTAGGTCCATGAGCCGTTGAGCCCTGTCGAGCGGTAGGTACGCTCGTGCCTGAGGAGTGTGCAGCCTTGCGCCGATGAACTCGAGATCCTGTGAGGGGAGCAAAGTGGACTTTGCGAAGTTTATAACAAAGCCCAAGTGCTGCAGAAGAGTCACCGTGCGGCGCGTGGCGTTGGTGACCTCCCGAGCGGACGCTGCCCTGATGAGCCAGTCGTCGAGGTACGGAAAGACATAGAGGCCGTGAAGCCGGAGATGGGCCGCCACGACCGCGAGACATTTTGTGAAGACTCGCGGTGCGGAGGACAGGCCAAAGGGCAGTACCCTGTACTGGTAATGATTTCCTGCCACCACAAACCTTAGGTATTGGCGGTGGCTTGGGTGGATGAGGATGTGCGTGTAGGCATCCTTTAGATCCAAGGAGCATAGCCAATCTCCCTGCTGGAGGTAGGGCAGAAGGATTCCAAGGGTAAGCATTTTGAACTTCTCCCGCACAAGGAACTTGTTGAGGTTGCGCAAGTCCAGGATGGGTCTGAGGCCCCCTGTTCTCTTTGGTATCAGAAAATACCTTGAATAAAAGCCTTGACCTCTCAGGTGGTGTGGCACCGGTTCCACCGCCTGTTCCTGCAGAAGACCTGCTAACTCCTGAAGGAGCAACTCCCTGTGCAGAGGGGGTCGCGGGGGTTCTCCCGGAAAATAGGAGGGAGGGACCTGATGGAAGTGGAGAAGATAGCCTTCTCGCACGACTTGAAGCACCCAGGCATCTGCGGTGATGCTGGACCACCTGTGGGCGAAGTGAACCAGCCGGCCTCCGGTGCTGGGAGGAACTAGCGGGGGGGGAGAGGCTATGCTTTGTGAGTCAAAAACCCCCACCCTGCTGAGCAGGGGCTGGTGGTGCAGGCTTGGGGGCTTGCTGCCTACGGGACCCGTTACCCCGTCCCTTGGCCTGCTGGCCCTGTTGGGGAGCTGCAGGGGCCTGATAATGGGGGTATTGTTTGTAGGCAGCCGCCTTCCTCGGGTAAAAGGACTTTTTCCCCGAGCCCTTCTTTTTCTGGGAAGGGGCGGAGGTCTTCCTAGAAAGCCTGGTCCTGGTGAGAGTCTCAGTCTCAATTTGTGCAGCCTTTTCCGCCATGGGCTTGCCAAAGAGGTTTTCGCCTCGGCAGGGGACATCGACCAACTTGTCCTGCACCCAGGGCTCAAGGTCTGACGACTGAAGCCAAGCCTGTCGGCGGGCACCGATGCCGGCTGCGGCCACTCGAGCCGATGCTTCAAAGCCATCATAGGCTGCTCGGGACATGAACTTTGAGCATTCCCGAATGCCAGTGGACAAGGCCAGGAACCTCCGCAAGGGTTCCTCGGACAAACCAGCGGAGAATCCGGCTAGCTCTTTAGCCAGATCCCGGAGATACATGCCCATGTATAGCTGGTAAGTCTGGACACGACAAGCGAGCATAGAGCCCTGGAAACACTTCTTACCAAGGCCATCCAGGTTACGGGCCTCCCTGCCAGGAGGCACCGAGGAGTGCATCTTCTGGCTCTTAAGACGATGCATGGCCGATTCCACTACCATGGAATGGTGTGGTAGCTGTGCCTTCTGAAAGCCAGGGCTCTTGCGGACTCGATAGATAGAATCGACCCGCTTGCTCAGGACCGGCGAGGAGGCCGGACTCTCCCACATGCGGAAGAGTAGTCGTTCCAGCATAGGAGGAACCGGTACAGTAAAGTGTTCCCTCGCGGGAGAGTCATACTGGAGGGCGTCAAGCTCTTCGGCTCGAGGCTCCTCCTCGGGATCCGCAGGGAAGGCCAAAGCCTTGGCCATATCCCTAACGAAGTCCGAGAACCGGGCATCCTCCGGGGGGGACTGCTTCCGAGGCTCGGACTCCAGTGAGTCCGAGGGGACACACCGAGTCCGGAAAGAATCAGGTGACTCTTCCTCTTCAGACTCCCAGACCGACTCCGACGAGGACTCGGTGGGGTCGGCCCGGGCAGGGCGTGGCGCCTGCCGCCCCGACGCCGAGGGAGTCGGCGTCGGCGACCTCGGTCCCGAACGGGAGGCCGAGGGTGACCTCGACCGAGGATCGACTCGAGTTCTCATCGACTCGAGGATCGGCTCGGTCTCCGGGGTCGACTTGGACGTCGACGTCCCGGCGGTCGGGGCAGCGGCGCCAGCGAGGCCAGCGAGCAGTGCCCGCTGCTGGTCCATGAAGGCAGACAGTCTGCTCTCCAAGGCCGTCAACCTGAGTCCGAGCTCAGGTGACCCAGCAGCCCCCGACTCGGGCCCCGACGGCGTCGGGCCCGACGTCGGCTGTCGCGGAGGCGAGTCCAGAAGGACTACAGGACTTACCCGAGCAGGCATCTCCGACTCCAGGCGAGGTCGCTTCGGGAGGTGTTCCTTCTCCAAGGACCCGGGGCGGCTATCGGGGCTATGCGACCTGGCCCTCGCGGAACCAGGAGCGTCCACCGACGCCGCCCTCGCGGGTTTCACCGTCCGACGATGGTCCCCGGAGGGAGAACCCCGGTCGGAGGAACTCCGGCGACGGTCCGAGCTGGAACCTTTTGACGCGGAGGCCTCCGACGAGGTCCGGGTACGGCTGGGGTCAGCGAAGATTCGATCACGCTGATGCCGCCGACTTCTCAACGCTTTTGAGGACATTTTGCCACAGGGCCCACAGATCAGTTCCTCATGATCCGGGCCCAGGCAGCGGAGGCAAAAGTCGTGTGTGTCAGTTAGTGACATATTTCGGTCACACTGACCACACCGCTTAAAGCCACTGGCAGCCATCGGGGGAAAAAGGGCCCCTGCGAGGTCGAAGGACCGGGCTGCCAGGGAAAAATCGAAAACGAAAGCTGACAAAGTCAGAAAAAACCGAAAAAAGTACGAGGACTCGTGACCGGCGTCGCGAGTCCGGGCGGGAAAACGATCGGCGTCGAACCGAAGGAAAAAGGATAAAATAATGAATAAAATCGACTTTTTCGCGGGGACAAGACGGGGACGTCTGTAGGGCTCCGCGGAAAAAAGAAGACTGGCTAAGATGGCACCCTCGGGCGGGAAGACGACCGCGCATGCGCGCTGCAATTCCCAAAGGCTTTCTTTGAAAGCTGGGGAAAATTGCTCCGCGAGGGCTCCGTCGGCGCCGACGTCACCCATAAGTGAGGACTGACTTCCTGCTTGGTCCTGGAGAAGGCTGGCAATCTACTTCCGGTGATACATTGCCAAAAAACCCAGAGGTAGCTGGGTCGCTATGAGTCAACACTGACTTGAGGGCACTAAAAAAAAAGAAATACAAAGTATACAATAAACAAGAGCAAAAACATGGGTGACGTTGGTGCCGACGGAGCCGCGTGGAGCACTTCCCCAGTTTTCAAAGAAATCCTGTGGGAATGCTACCATGCATGTGTGGTCCCCTTCCCGCCCAAGGGTGCCATCTTGTTCAATCAGATGACATAGCTTAAGTGAAAAGATAAAAACAGATAGAGGAGGCAACTCCCAAGGGAGGAGGGAGCATTGTGAGGACTGATTCCTGCTGTTTCCGGAGAATACCTGTGACAGGTGAGTAACTACGCTTTCTCCAAGAACAAGCAGGAAGTCAATCCTCATATATGGGACTCCCTAGCTCCAGGCTGCCGGGACCCAAACTACGACAGCACCAACGGTGACCACCAGGGGAGGCTGCCAGTTGCAGAAGACAAGTTCCTATCCAGAGACTCCGTAACGCCCAGCTACCCTCGTCGCTATTAGTCCGGTAGCCTGATCATCGACAGGCTGGAGGGCAGGAGTTGCCTATACATCAAGTATGCTATGGATTACCACCTGGCCGAAGGCACTGTCTCTGTGGGACTCACTCTCTAGGCAGTAATGTGCTGCAAAGGTATGCACTGAAGACCATGTGGCGGCCTTACAAATTTCCATCACTGGGATTGAGCGCAGGTTGGCCACCAACGCAGTCATGGCCCTGACTCGATGAGCAGTGATCCGGTGCTCTAGGGAAAGGCCAGCCTGCTCATAAGCGAAGGCGATGCAGTCCGCCACTCAAGAGGACAGAGTCCGTTTGGTCAATGGCAGCCCCAGCTTACTGGGGTCGAATGAGACAAAGAGTTGGGGTGCTTTGCAATGGTCCCTGATCCTATGAAGCTAGGAGGACAGGGCCCCTCTTGCAATCCAAGGTGTGCAAGACCGACTTTACCTTGTCGGCATGAGGCCATGGAAAGAAGGTAGGGAGAACCACCCCCTCATTGAGGTGGAAAGCAGACACCACCTTAGGAAGGAACTTGGGATGCGTATGCAGCACCACTCTATTCGTGTGGAACCGGGTGTAGGGAGGATCCGCCACCAGGGCCTGTAGCTCGCTCACCTTTCGGGCAGAGGTCATGGCCACCAAAGCGGCCACTTTCCAGGAGAAGTACCTCAGGTAACAGGTGGCCATAAGCTCAAATGCAGTCTGGTGAGCTAGGACAGCACCACATTAAGGTCCCATTCCGCAGTCAGAGGGCGGAGGAGGGGCCTAGACAACAGAAGGTCTCTGAGTAATCTGGAGACCAGGGGCAGGGTTGAGAGGGGCTTTCCCTCTACGAGGTGATGGTTCGCCGCTATAGCGCTGAGATGCATCCTGAATGAATTCAATTTCAAGCCCAAGTGCGAGAGATGCAAAAGGTACTGCAACACAAATTGTACCTGGCAGGAGAACAGATTCACTTTCCTGTCTGCGCACCAGATGGAGAACCTCCTCCACTTGAAGGCGAAAGCCCTTCTAATGGAGGGCTTCCTGGAGGCTAGGAGGACCTCCTTGACCTCCCTTGTGAGGTGGAAAGGGGCCAATGCTACCCTTTCAGCAGCCACGTTGTCAGCGCTAGGGCCCTCACATTGGGGTGCAGGAGGAAGCCCCGCTCCTGCGAGAGAAGGCCCGGGGCCTGGCCCAGGGGTACTGGGGCTGTCACTGACAGAGAGATCAGCAGGGGGAACCAGGACTGCCTGGGTTACCTGGGGGCCCACCAGGATCACTGAGGCGTGCTCGCTCTGGATTTTGAGCAGACGCTTTGGTATCAGGGGGGTTGGTGGGAATGCATAAAGCAGACCTTGCGACCATGACATCAGAAACGCATCCACAACCACCCTCCCATGGTGTGGCTGAGGGGAGCATAACCGCGGAAGCTGCACATTGTCCAGAGGCGAACAGATCCAGGCAGGACCTGCCCCAGAGTCGGAAGAGCCTCTGGGCCACCTCAGGGTCCAGGCACTACTCATGCAGCCGGAGGACCCTGCTGAGCTTGTCCGCCAGGAAGTTGTCTTGGCTCGGTAGGTACAGAGCCCTTAGGGTCATGTGGTTGCGTACCGCGAAGGAGTGAAGTGCCACAGTCTCCTGAAAGGGAGCAGGAGCCCATTACGCCCTGCTTGTTCACACAGAACATGGCCACTTGGTTGTCTTTCTGTATGAGGATCAGAAGACCTCAGAGCAGATGGCAGAAGGTCCGCAGGGCCAGAAAGATGGCCCGGAGTTCGAGGAGGTTGATCTGCAGGAGAGGACTCCTCGAAAGACCAGTAGCCCTGTGCACTGGCCTTCGCAATGCACACCCCAGCAAGGCCGAATGGGAGCACCCTGTACTGGAAGTGCAGACCTCCCAACACAAACCTCAGGTATTGCCTGTGGGAGGGATGAATCAGGGTGGGGGCATAAGCGTCCTTGAGATCCAAGGAGCAGAGTCAGTCTCCCTGGCGGAGGTAGGGCAGTAATGTTCCAAGGGAGAGCATTTTAACCCCTCCCTCACCAGGAACCTGTTGAGGCTGCACAGATCCAGGACAGGCTGGAGACCTCCTGTTCTTTTGGGGACAAGGAAATACCTTGAGTAGAAGCCCCTGCCCCAGAGGTGATGGGGCACAGGTTCCACCACCTTGTCCCTGAGCAGGTTTGCAAGCTTTGTGATGAGTAAGGCCTGGTGAAGGGACAGATGGGATGGCTCCTCTGGAAAGTAATATGGAGGGTTTTGCTGCAGGTGGAGGGCATAACCCTCTCTCACCACCTGCAGGACCCACCTGTAGTGATGGTGGCCCATCTGTCGGCGAAGGCAGCCAGTCGACCTCCTATGGGCTGAAGTGGGTCTCCTGGGTGAGGGAAGACCCTGCCTACCGAGTCAAAAACTCCGCCCTGGGTGAGGGGGGGGGCTGGTGCATGGGGCTTCAGGGCCTTGGGTTTCCTGGACCCATGCCCCTGCCCTCTGGCTGTGCAGGTTGCTGAGGCTGACGCTGGTACGGCTGGTCATGGCTAGCTGAGGGGTAACCATGGAAAAAGGCCTTCTTTCCCGAGGGCTTCTTCCTGGAGACAGCCGAGGTCTTTTTGGAAAGCGTCTGCCAGGTTAACTACCTCGGCCTCAATCTCGGCAGCCTTATCGGTCATAGGCTTTCCAAAAAGATTTGCAGGGCACATCCAGGAGTTCTTCCTGCACCCACGGCTCCAGATTCGAGGTCTGCAGCCATGCCTGGCACCAGGCACCGATGCCCGCGGCCGCCACCCAGGCTGAGGCCTCAAACCCATCATAGGCGGCTCTAGAGAGAAACTTAGAGCAGTCCCGGACAGACTTGGTCAAGGACAAGAAACACTGGAGGGGTTCCCAGGAGAGGCCCGCTGAGAACCCCAAGAGCTCCTGAACTAGGCTCTTCAAAATACATCCCCATATTCAGCACATAGGCTTGTATACGGCACCCGAGCATGGCACCCGGGGGCACAGACGAGTAGGTCTTTTGACTCTTGAGCCTTTGCATCGAAGACACCACCACCATCGAGTAGTGGGGGAGTTGAGGCTTATGGAACCACGCACCCTTCCAGACTTGGTAAATGGCATCGACCTGCCGGCTGACCACCAGCACAGAGGCTGGCGTCTCCCATGTCCAGAGCAGGAGCCTCTCGAGGATGGGCGGGATCGGGACCATGAGAGTCTCCTTGGGCGGAGACCTTTACTGCAAAATTTCTAGCTCCTCGGTGCACGGGTCCTCTTCGGACTCTGTTTGCACCGAGAGAGCCTGGGCCATGTCCACACGAAATTATAGAACACCACGTCCTCGGGTGGGGAGTGGCATTGAGGCTGCGGGGGTGAGGGCTCCAAAGGGACATCCCGATGCTTGGGAAGTCTCGGGAGAAGCCTTGTCCTCTGTCTTCCATGCGGATCCCGAGGTGGTCGAGGACTCTGCCTCAAGGATAGCTCAGAGGAACCAGGGGCCTCCTGAGGACCAGGGGGTCAGACCCCTGTAGGCTTGCTGGGGAGGACCGGAGCCCTGAGGACTGGGACCGGAATCCTCAACCGGGGCAGAGGGCTTACCCGAGGTTGGCGGCACTCGGTGCCTGGCTCAACACCTCGAGACTCCCCCAAGGCCGGGGGGGGGGGGGGGCGCTGGGTGTCAGGACCAATGATGCTGGGGAGTCCAGACATCAATGCCTGCTGCAAGGCCAGAATGGAGGCGAGGCTCTGCTCCCTGGCCGCCATGTGGGCCTCGAGTCCTGATGGCTCAGCAGCCTTCGGCATGGACACCGAGGGACTCTGGTCTGATGCCGGCACTCCAGTAAGTGCGTCCGCCAGGACAACTATGGGCTCTCGAACCTTGGTGTGGTCACCACCAGCCGAGGGCTCCTGCCTAGAGACTTTTGGAGGGCGCTGCACCAAGTTGCCCGAGTCCCGTCGCGGGGCCTTCCCAAGTTTCATCAGCAACTTGGGAGGCCGCACCTTCTTCTTAGGAGGGTCCAGTGACCTACCAGAGGAGCCGCCTCGCAGGACTCCGAGGACACCCGGTCCTCCCTCAAGGAACCCTCCTTCGGACTGGGCGAGGGGGATGCTGGAGCGGAGTCTGGCTTAGGGAACAGCTTCCCCTGCAACTCTGACCTCTTCCTGTTGGTCTTGGGCGTCATGGCCTGGCACCAGTTACAGGAGGAGCTGTCGTGATCTGGGCCCAGACAGCAGAGGCAGCAATCATGAGTATCTGTAACTGATATGGTCTGGCTATATCGGTCACACTTTTTAAATCCACCGGGAGTCATGGTGGAAGAACACCCGGCTGGAGCCTCAGGCGAAAAAAGGCACGAACACCAATCAAGCAAAACCTCAACAAAAAAGGACCGCAACGAGGCATAGGATGGCACCAAGGTGCCAAACTCGAGGCAGAGGACGGTACAAGACCAAAGTCTAAGAATTTGGAAGAGGAAAGAATCACTTTTTCCGGGAGAGATGATGACTACATCCTTTGGACTCCGCGGAAAAAAGGAGACTGAACAAGATGGCAGCCTTGGGAAGGAAGGGGACCATGCATGCGTGGTAGCATTCCCAAAGGCTTTCTTTGAAAGCTGGGGAAATGCTCCGCACGGGCTCCGTCGGCGAAGACGTCACCCATATGTGAGGACTGACTTCCTGCTTGTTCCTGGAGAAAGAACATAAATTTCTTGACAATTTTTGCAGACCTCTGTAGTTACCCACATCAAGAATTCCTCAGCATGCGTGATTTTGGTGCATCATATACAATGACGATCATGTCCATGTAAGTATAAAAGCAATGAAAACAAGAATGGACAAGATACTTTGCACTTGTCTTTTTCTATGTCCATGCTTATGTAATGCAAAGGTGGAAAAGGTAGCCCGACTGACAACTGTGGAAGCGGTGCCAAATTGCAAATCAGCTGCGCTTGCCGGTTAAAACTATGAAAATAAAATGGATGTGTCTTGCAAGTTAAAAAGTATAGCTAAAATATTAATAAAATCAAATACAAAATTGAAATCTAAAGAATTAAAAAAATATTTTATAAAAGCTTGTAAAAAAAAAAAATCACACATACTGTAATAGAAACTGAAACTTAAAAGACAAACTTAAAACCAAAAAGCCACGAGGGGGAGCCATGGGGTCAAAAATAAAACAGATGCGAAGAAGAGTTGCTTAACCATGCCGTGGAGTTACTTAGAACAACATTGAAATGAAGTTGAAGAAGAAACTGGATTAAAAATGTCCAAATTAAAAGAAATGAAAAGTAAAATCAGTAAATATGAAAGAAACCTTAAAATAATGGGGCACTGGTAAGCTGATAAACAGTGGGTGGCCATATATAAAACCCTGGACGCCGAGCAGAAAAAGAAAATAGAAGGGAAATTGGAAAATAAAAATAAACAAAATTAGAGCAATACCATACTTAGTTAAAAACAGAAACAAACACTAGCACTAAATAAAAAGATAAAAGTAATAAAAGTACTAATCAATCATGAGTAAAAACAAATGAATAAATATGAATAAAAGCATAAAAACCGGTTGAACGTATAAGGATACTGGAAAAAAAAGGTGAGAGGGAGGAAGCCAAAATGATAAAAGCTCACAGCAAATGAATAAGATAAGATAAGATAAGATAAAATAACAGAACAGACACACAGAGGACACTATGAAAATACATTATGAAAATACAGAGAAACTCAGATCTGAATTTAGTCCATGCGGTATCACGGTATTCAAAGTAAAAATAAATCTCTGTTCCAATCTGAGTAAAATCTGTCGACGTCCCCTCCTCTCCATTGTGAGTTGACCTCTTTTATAACCAGAAATTTACCTGTGACAGGTGTTTTCTGAGGACAGCAGTTCAGTCACGTAGATAGCCGATACCATCCTATGTCATGTGCATGTAATATTTTTCTAGAGCTTACCAGTAAAGCAGTTACTCACCTGTAACAGGTGATCTCTGGGAACAGCAGGAATTTAGTCTTCACATATGGGTATCGTCGGTACCGATGGAGCCTGCGCGGGAACGCTCCCCAGCGTCCAATAGGAAAGCTTTTGGGAGCATCCCACAGTGCCTGCGTGCTGCCTTCCCGCCTTTCCCAACTGTCCCTCTCCAGTTGAGTTTCAAGCTAAGACAAAAGAGAGAGAGGGAAAGAAAGAGAGAGAGATAGAAAGATACAACTCCTAGGGGAGGTGGGTGGGTTGTGAAGACTAAATTCCTGCTGTTCCCAGAGATCACCTGTTACAGGTGAGTAACTATGCTATCTCCAGGAACAAGCAGGAATGTAGTCTTCACATATGGGGACTCCCTAGCTGCAGATGCCAGGAAGATGGCCCCAGAAAGTTGTGTGCCCTCGTGAAAGGGCTCCACTTCCCCCCATGGATCTCTAGCATCCTATCAGGGTTGGTGGGTAGGAGTTGATTAAGTCTGGAACAGGTGTTGAACAGCCTGGCCAAACAAGGCATCCCGGCGGGAGTCCTTGTCTAAGCAGTAATGGGCTGTGAAGGTATGTACCGAAGCCCAAGTAGCTGCTCAACAGATGTCGTCGATAGACACAGAGTGAAGATGAGTTACTGAGGCTGCCATGGCTCTCACATTGTGAGCTGTGACATGGCCTTCAAAAGGAAGGTTCCTACTCTCACAGGCAAAAGATATACACTGTGCAATCCAGCTGGACAGTGTCCTTTTGGAGACTGGAAGTCCCAAATGACTAGGATCAAAAGCAAAAAATAGTTGAGAGGATTTTCTATGTTGCTGTGTCCTTTACAAGTAAAAGGCCAAAGCTCTTTTACAGTCCAAAGTATGAAGGTTCCTTTCTGCATTTGAGGCGTGAGGCCTTGGAAAGAATACAGGAAGGTAAACCGCTTGGTTTAAATGAAAGGGTGAAACCACCTTTGGCATAAAGTGTGGATGAGTCCTAAGGATTACCTTATCATGATGGAACCTTGTATAAGGAGGATCAGCCACCAACGCTTGCAATTCACTGATGCGACGTGCTGATGTGATTGCAATGAGAAAGATAACCTTCTAGAAAAGGAATTTCAAAGAGGTAGTGGCTAATGGTTCAAAGGGCAGTTTCATGAGCTGCCAAGAACTAGATTCAAGTCCCATGCCACCGGTGGTGGCTCAATGGGAGGCTTCGTTAAAAGAAGGCCTCTCTTAAATCTCGCTATGAGAGGATGAGAGGAAATAGGTTGTCCATTTAGAGGCTTGAAAGAAGCTACAATAGCACTCAAATGGACTCTCACTGAATTGGTCTTAAGCCCTGCATTTGATAAATGAAGAAGGGACTCCAGTAATGATTCCAGAGGTATCGCAAGAGGGTTAAGACCCTTCTGCGAGCACCATAAGAGGGAGGAGTAGCTAGTGGTTGGGGCAAGGTACTTCAGGCCGGAATGTCAGGGGTTCAAATCCCACTAGAGGACAGCAACCTTGGGCCGGAAGGACTGGGGTTTCTAGTCCCACAGATGCTCCTTGTGGTCTTTGGCAAGCCACTTAACCCTCCATTGCCCATGTTCCCTGTAAGTATTAGTGTATGTGTCTCATATCCCTGCGTGTTAAATGTATCCCCCAATTGTGTTGTGACCGCTTTGATTGAAGGATAAGGCGGTATACAAAACTGTCTAAATAAATAAATAAAATAAATATGGTAAACATTTTCCACTTGAATGCATAAGAGCGTCTTGTGGAAGGTTTCCTGGAAGCATGAAGGATATTCTTTACCTGCTGGGAAAGATTAAGACCGTGCAGTTCTAGGCTTTCAGCAACCAGGCCCTGAGATGTAGAGACTGGGGATTGGGATGCCACAGCATCCCGTCCTCTTGAGAAAGAAGATCTGGAGAAGATCCAAACTCCAGAGGCGGAGCTTGAGAGAGATGTAGGAGCAGAGGGTACCACGGTTGCCGTGGCCAACGTGGAGCTATGAAGATCATATGACCTCTGTCTCTCTGAAGCTTGAACAGGGTTTTGGGAATTAGGGGAATGGGTGGAAAGGCATACAGGAAGTCCTGACCCAAATGAAGGAGGAAAGCATCCCTGGCCTGACAACCTCGAGCCCGAATTTTGGAACAGAACCGGGGAAGTTTGGCATTCAGCGGACTTGGCAAGGAGGTCTAAATCCGGGGTTCCCCAAATTTGAAAAATTTGGGTCACCTGGTCTGCATGGAGAGACCATTCGTCTGGAAGCAGAACTCGACTGAGTCTGTCTGCCCAAGAGTTTTGAATGCCTGGAAGATACACCACAAGGAGATGAATCTGATGCTCTCTGGCAAGGGCCAATAGTCGCAAAGCTTCGTTGCACAGCGACAGAGAGCCTGTTCCGCCCTGCTTGTGTACATAGAACATGGTTACCTGATTATCCGTTTGAACTAGGACTGTCTTGTAGCTGAGCTGGGTGTGAAATACTCGAAGAGCAAAGAAGATTGCTCTGAGATCCAGGAGGTTGATATGGAGATAGGCCTCCTGTGGAGTCCAGGTACCCTGGGTAGAGAGGCCATGCAGGTGGGCTCCCCAACCCACCTGTGAAGCATCTGTTGTTAGAGTGGCTTGGGGTGGGGGTTGCTGAAAAGGAGACCCCACCAGAAGGTTTTTGGGTGACTGCCACCGTTGGAGGGACAAAATAAGGTGATCTGAGCTTGCTATTTTGTCTGACAGGCAACCTAACGCATGAGTGGATAAGGTCCACTGGGCTGCCCTCATATGGAGGCGAGCATAAGGAACCACATGCACGGTGGATGCCATGTGGCCTAGCAACTTTAACATTTCCCGAGCAGTGAGGTGAGGTTTTAGCACTGCTTGGGAAGCTAACTGCACAATGCGAAGGCAGCGGGGCTGTGGAAGGAAGGCCCTTGTCTGTCTGGTATCCAGAAGAGCTCCTATAAACTCTAGGGATTGAGTGGGAGGAAGGTTGCACTTTGGGAAGTTTATGACAAGTCCCAAATACTGAAGGATGCGCATTGTGCGAGACAGAGCCATCCTGGCCTCTGGCTCTGAAGGGGCTCGAATGAGCCAGTCGTCTAAGTAAGGGAAGACGAATATTCCCAGGGTGCGGAGAAATGCTGCTACCACAGCCATGCATTTTGTGAACACCCTTGGTGCAGAAGCCAAGCCAAAAGGAAGAACCCTGTACTGGTAGTGCTTCCCTTGAAACAGGAATTGAAGGAACTTTCGGTGAGTTGGATGGATGAGAACATGAGTGTACGCATCCTTGAGATCTAGAGAACAAAGCCAATCCTGACTGAAGTTATGGCAGCAGAGTTCCGAGAGAAATCATTTTGAACTTCTCTCTGAACAGGAATTTGTTCAATTCTCTGAGGTCTAGAATGGGTCTGGGTCATCCTGTTTTCTTTGGAATAAGGAAATAGGGGGAGTAAAACCCTGTACCCCGTTGGGGAATGGGCACCTCTTCTATTGCCCCTTGAGCAAGGAGCATAGTGACTTCTTGACCTAACCGGTCATTGAGAGAGGTCTGAGAACTGTCTTACTATTGTAGGAGAGGGCATGCTGAGGAAATGAAGCTTGTACCCCTCTCATACAATAGACAGAGTCCAATTTTCTGCTGTTATCTGACCCCATCTGAGGGCAAAATGACATAACCTTCCTGGGATGGTGGAGGGTTCTGGGCCTTTTAGGGCCAGGAAAGCAAAGTTCTCTAAACAGGCGTCAAAGCCCCTGTGGAGGCTGAGCCGGTTGAGGCTTAGCTGCTTTTGGCTTCCTTTGTTGCCTAGGTTGTTGCTGCTGTCTCTTTTGGGCAGACTGACCTGAACGATGTCCCTGCTGGGTATAGGAGGGATTAAACCTTTTCTTCTTGCTGATGAATGGTTTCTTAGAGGATCTTTTCCTCGCAGGATCAGCTATAGATTTGGACAATCTATCCAAAGTGATATTGTCAGCATCAATCTCATTAGCTTTTTCCTGCCAATTCTTGCCAAAGAGATTCTCTCCTGTGGAAGGTATATTCCCCAGTTTGTCCTGTACCCAGATTTCCAAGTCATATGCCTGGAGCCCGGCAATTCTACGTGCACCTATGGCAATAGCAGAGTTCTGCTTATGCATTCCAAGCAGTCAAAGGCTGCATGATTCACAAACTTGGAAACATCCTGAGCATGTTTAACAAGAGCAAGATAATCTTTCCTTTTATCATCAGGAAGGAGAGGGCTCATAAGCTCTAAGTCTCCTGTGACTTCCTTAAGGAACATTCCCATATACAAGATATAGGAACTGATCCTAGCAGAGAGCATGGAAGCCTGGAAGGATCGACGTCCAAAGGCGTCAAGAGTCCTGCACTCACGTCCTAGAGGATTAGATGCATGCCTTTTTGAACTCTTTATCCGTCTCATGGCTGATTCCACCACCATGGAATGATGTGGTAATTGAGTCTTCTGAAACCCAGGACAAGGAGGAACTCGATACATTGTGTCGAGTCTTCGAGAATGAGGAGATGTGGTCAGAAGTGTTTCCCACAAACTTAACATAAGATCATGCAAGATCTCATGAATAGGTAAGGTAGCTGCCTCCTTGGGAGCTTTAGGGTTGTAGGATTTCTAATTCCTTCGCCCTAGGCTCTTTTTCAGGAGCCACTGTGATGGAAAGACCTCGGGCCACATCTCAGATAAAATCCTGAAAGGACATCGCCTGGTGGAGACATCCTACGATGAGGGGGAGAGGAATCCTCGGGAAGAAGTACTCTGGTATCGGCAGAGCTTTCAGAGTCTTCAGACTCATCCGAGGATTCAAAGTATCTCAGATCCGGGTGATCGTGCAAGGCACGGTACCAGTACCAATCGAAGTCGGCATCGGAGTGGTCCGGTATAGACTTGTCGATGCCGGAGAGAGACGCATGACTCGGTCCTGGTAGAATACCTGCCGATGTCGATGCAGTCGGTGCCAGTACCGGAGTCGATGCCGGTACCGGTTGAATTGTCTGAAGCGGTTTCAGGGGCATCGAGGCCGTGAGAAGAGCCGCCAGACTGCATTCAATAGCCAGGAATCTCTGGTCTATCGACGCTGCCAATGCTTGGGTATCGGTGCTGGATAAAGCGGCCGGAACCCCAGAGCATGGCACCAGTAGTTCTGCCGAGGTTGAAGCCTCGAGAACATCCTGGAGCCCCGTTAGTGCTTTGGAAGCCGAAGCCTCCCGCCAGGACAGTTTTGCCGGTGAAAGTCCCTCAAGGGCAACGCCAGAGGCATCTCGATGTTTAGAAGGATTTCTATCCTTTGAGGACCGGCTAGATTTATGTTTAGTTACCTGAGATCCTTGGGAGGAAGATGAAGCCCTGGAGGACATCGATGCCACGGAGGCTGCATCAGAGGGAAAAAGGGTGCTAAGCTTAGCAGCTCGGTTTTGCCGGCCCCTTTTTGACATCATCCAACAGGCAACACACTCTGAAATAGAGTGGTCAGGATCTATACATTTGAGGCACCACTCATGGGTGTCAGTGACAGAGATGGTACCGCCACATTTAGAACACTTTTTAAAACCCGAAGCGGGTTTTTCCATTTTGAGGAAAAAACTGGGCCTAGTGCCCAAAATGGCGCGTGGCACCCAAGAAGAAAATTACTGGAGAAAGACTCCAGAAACAAAGGTTGTTTTTTTTTTTTTTTAGAAAAAAGAAAAGAACTGGCGGTGCTGGTATAGCGTCGAGGGAAGGCAGACGCGACCACAAAAAAGAAGTATAAGAAGGGAATTTTCTGCAGTGACAGGATGTGCGACCTGTCGGCTCCACGGAAAATGAAGAACTGGAGAGGGACAGTTGGGAAAGGCGGGAAGGCAGCACGCAGGCGCTGTGGGATGCTCTCAAAAGCTTTCCTATTGGACGCTGGGGAGCGTTCCCACGCAGGCTCCGTCGGTACCGATGATACCATATGTGAAGACTACATTCCTGCTTGTTCCTGGAGATAGAATTAATAACTTTTCTGAGCATATGCTTCAGCTCCTATGTTCTTGTCTTAGTTTTTTAAATTAGGGTAATGAGCTCAATTTCGAGAGAGGAAAGTAGTGTATGATTAATTCACACCCTTTATAGATAAGCAACTTTGTTTTCCATAAAGGCAAGCCACCCACATAGCTCACAAAGACTGAACAACTGTTTTGCTGGGTTTAAATTTATCTTTTATTTGTTTTGTTTTTAACAAATGACAACCTAAGATAAAATAAGAAGCCTGAGAAGCAAGGGCTGAAGTTGGACTTTGGAACACAATGTTGCCACATTGGAAGTCTGCATCTAAACCAGGGGTCTCAAACTCAAATTGCTTTGAGGGCCGAATGAGGACTTGTAAAGTAACCCGGGGGCCGCATAAGACACGGGGCCTCATTTGCATAAGGGGCCTCATTTGCATAAATATTTGCATAATGTTGCATAATGAGTGCATGGATAAAGAAAGACTAGAAAATTTCTATATTACTATAATCCAGTGCCAACCGCCAGGCACATTAGGAACTACTACTAACACTGCCCATTTAGAACCCATAGCAAACCCCCCGTATCATAACAGCACTACCAGGACTCACAAAGCACCAGACCCTACCTATCAAAAGGCAACACTGCAAATATTAAATCAATACATTTCAGAGAACAATACATGACCTACTGGGAAAAGAGAACAAGTAGCAATGTCAAATAGGAATTACACAGAATACCTCAGCACTGTAGAAATAAAACTATAAATTAATTTCTTGTACTAAAGCACAGACATTAATGATGCACATTTCCCAGAGCTGACATAATCGCAGCCCCCCCCCATCCATCCATCCTTCCTTCGCCAAAATCGCAGGCCCCCCCCATCCATCCATCCATCCTTCCTTCCTTCCTCAGCCAAAATCGCAGGCCCCCCCATCCATCCATCCTTCCTTCCTCAGCCAAAATCGCAGCCCCCCCCATCCATCCATCCTTCCTTCCTCAGCCAAAATCGCAGGCCCCCCCCCATCCATCCATCCATCCTTCCTTCCTTCCTCAGCCAAAATCGCAGGCCCCCCCATCCATCCATCCATCCTTCCTTCCTTCCTCAGCCAAAATCGCAGCCCCCCCCCATCCATCCTTCCTTCCTCAGCCAAAATCGCAGGCCCCCCCCCATCCATCCATCCATCCGTCCTTCCTTCCTCAGCCAAAATCGCAGGCCCCCCCCCATCCATCCTTCCTTCCTTCCTCAGCCAAAATCGCAGGCCCCCCCCCCATCCATCCATCCTTCCTTCTTCCTTAGCCAAAATCGCAGCCCCCCCATCCATCATTCCTTCCTTCCTCAGCCAAAATCGCAGGCCCCCCCCATCCATCCATCCTTCCTTCCTTCCTCAGCCAAAATCGCAGGCCCCCCATCCATCCATCCTTCCTTCCTTCCTCAGCCAAAATCGCAGGCCCCCCCCCATCCATCCATCCTTCCTTCCTCAGCCAAATCGCAGCCCCCCCCCCCCACCATCCAACCTTCCTTCGCAAAAATCGCCGGCCCCCCCCCCCCCCCGCGAGCCATCCCTCCCTCCCTGCCTGCCTGCCTCAGTCCCTCTCCTCTTCGGCTTAGAACCGCGAAGGGAGAGTTCCTCCCTCGCGACTCTGTTAAGCCGGCTGAGGCTTATGGGAAATTTCCCCTCTGCCCCCTCGAGCTTAACAGAGTCGCGAGGGAGAAGCTCTCCCTTCGCGGCTCTGAAAGCCGAAGAGGAGAGGGACTGAAGGAGGCAGGGCTGGGCAGACTGCTTCCTTACCTGCCGCTGAGAGCTGTGCACCCTGGCGATCCTCCAAACAGGCGATCCAAGCAGGCGATTCTTCGAAGCGCTGGTACCTCGTGGCTGCTCAGACTGCTTCTGGGCCCGGCCCCCCCCCCCTCCTCCTCCTTCTTCTCCTCCTCCTGCCTGTCGCTGATTGGTGGAGGGCAGGCGTGTGACGCGGTCATGTGAGAAACACCATGCAGGACCGGGAATCACGCGAGGTAAAAAAAATATAGAAGCAGCAGGACAAAAATGAAAATGCAACGTAAAGCAGGACAATATTCCGTGGCATCGCGGGCCGCACAAAATGCTCTCGCGGGCCGCGTGTTTGAGACCCCTGATCTAAACAGTGAGATGAAAATGTATGAAATGAAGTTGACCTCAGATGGGCCATCACTACTGCCATGTCCCGGTTATTATGGGTCTTGACAGGCATAATCCACGGACAGACCTTCTTGGGCAAAAGTAAAGGGACATGCAATTCATTATTCATTAGTTGAAGTTTTCTTCAAATGGAAATCCCAGACTTGCTGGGGCAAAATACAAACACCACACAAAAACCTGTGTGGAATTTCTAAAGGATTTGGCCTACTGAGGAAGAAGACCATCGCTGTCTTACAGTTCAAGGTATACAGGGTTTGTTCACCTTTGCTGGCATGTAACCTTGGGAAATAAGAGGACAAATTAATGATTAAGATGGAAAGATTGACATAATCTTAGGCAGAAACTTAGGATGTATGTGTAGTGCCACCCTGTTCTAATGAAATTTAGTATAATATAGATACTGTAAGTTTCTAGGTCTTGAAGCTCTGACTCTGTGGGTTGAAGTCACAGCCATAAAAAGGCAACCTTCCAGCTCAAATACTTTAGCCCACAGGAATCCAGAGGCTCAAAAAAGACTTTCATTCGTTCCATTAAAGCACAGTTACTTACCTGTAACAGGTGATCTCTGGGAACAGCAGGAATAAGTCTTCACATATGGGTACATCGGTACCGATGGAGCCTGCGCGGGAACGCTCCCCAGCTTCCCAATAAGGAAAGCTTTTGGGAGCATCCCACAGCGCCTGCACACTGCCTTCCCACCTTTCCTAACCAACTCTCCTCAGTTCGAGTTTACAGCTGAGACAATAGAGAGAGAGAGGAAAGGAAAGATAGAAAAGAGATACAACTCCTAGGGGAGGTGGGTGGGTTGTGAAGACTTATTCCTGCTGTTCCCAGAGATCACCTGTTACAGGTAAGTAACTGTGCTATCTCCAGGAACAAGCAGGAATGAGTCTTCACATATGGGGACTCCCTAGCTAAGATGCCTGGGAGATCCCCAAGGATATGAGACCCTGAAAGGGGTCTGTGTCCTCCTATGGATCTCAGGCATCCATCCAGGGAAGGAGGGCAGGAGTTGTTTAAGAATGGAACAGGTGTCTGAGGACAGCCTGACCAAACAAGGCATCCCGGCAGGAGTCCTTGTCCAAGCAGTAATGGGCTGTGAAGGTATGAACAGAGGCCCAGGTGGCTGCTCGACAGATCTGGTCGATGGACACAGAATTTAGATGAGCCATAGAGGTGGCCATGGCCCTCACATTATGAGCTGTGACATGGCTCTCCAGAGAAAGGTTCTTGCTCTGGTAGGCGAAAGAAATACACTGAGCAATCCAATTGGACAGTGTTCTCTTAGAGACTGGAAGTCCCAAATGAGAAGGATCAAAAGCAACAAAAAGCTGGGAAGACTTTCTATGTTGCTGTGTCCTATGTAAGTAGAAAGCAAGAGCTCTTTTACAATCCAGAGTATGAAGATTCCTCTCTGCACTGGATGCATGAGGAGCTGGAAAAGAGACAGGTAAATATACCTCTTGATTAAGATGAAAAGGTGAGACCACTTTAGGCATAAAGTGTGGATTTGTCCTAAGGACTACCTTGTCATGATGGAACCTTGTATAAGGTGGATTAGCCACTAAGGCCTGCAGTTCACTGATGCGGCGAGCAGAAGTGACTGCAATGAGGAAAATAACCTTCCAGGAAAGAAATTTCAAGGAGGTAGTGGCTAAGGGTTCAAAAGGTGGCTTCATAAGCTGACCAAGAACCAAATTTAAGTCCCATGCCACCGGAGGAGGCCTAATGGGAGGTTTAGTTAAAGTTAGGCCTCTCATGAATCTTGAAATGAGAGGATGAGAGGAGATAGGTTGTCCATTGATGGGCTTAAGGGATGCTGCAATAGCACTCAAATGGACTCTTACTGAATTTGTCTTAAGCCCTGCATTGGAAAGATGCAGGAGATAGTCTAACAGAGAAGTTAAAGGTAGTGCTAGAGGGTCAAGACCCTTTTCAGCACACCAAATGGAAAATCTTTTCCATTTAAAAGCATAGGAACGCCTGGTTGAAGGTTTCCTGGAAGCATGGAGGATATCCTTCACTTGCTGAGAAAGATTCAAGCCTTGAAGGTCTAGGCCTTCAGTAACCAAGCTCTGAGGTGAAGGGACTTGGGTTTGGGTGCCACAAAGTCCCTTCCTCCTGGGACAGAAGGTCTGGAGCAGCTCACAAGTCCAGGGAGGGGGCTTGGGAGAGATGCAGAAGTAGAGGGTACCACACTTGGCGTGGCCAGCGTGGAGCTATGAGGATCATAGAGTCTTGGGAATCAAGGGAATGGGTGGAAAGGCATACAGGAAGCCCTGACCCCAATGAAGGAGGAAGGCATCCTTGGCCTGAACTCCCTGACACGGAATTCTGGAACAGAACCGGGGAAGTTTGGCATTCCACGGACTTGCAAAGAGGTCTATGTCCGGGGTTCCCCATTCTTGGAAGATTCTGAGTACCTGAATCCATATGCAGGGACCATTCGTGTGGAAGCAGAACTTGACTGAGTCTGTCTGCCCAAGAGTTTTGGATTCCTGGGAGGTATACTGCCAGGAGATGGATTTGATGCTCTCTGGCGAAGGCCCATAATCTTAGAGCTTCGTTGCAAAGCGACAGAGAGCCAGTTCCTCCTTGCTTGTTTATGTAAAACATGGCTACTTGATTGTCCGTATGAATGAGGACTGTCTTGTAGCTGAGGAGGGTATGAAAGACCTTGAGAGCTAGAAACACTGCTCGAAGTTCCAAGTGGTTGATATGAAGAGAGGTCTCCTGTGAGGACCAAGTGCCTTGGGTGGAGAGGTCTTATAGATGAGCTCCCAAACCTGTTTGGGAGGCATCTGTTATGAGGGTTGCTTGGGGCAACAACTGTTGGGAGGGGGACCCCAGCAACAGATTTTGAGTGGACATCCACCATTGGAGAGACCAAAAGAGACGTTTGGAGGTTGCTATTTGGTCTGAGAGAGCTCCTGAAGCTTGAGTCCACTGGGTGGACAAAGTCCATTGAGCTGCTCTCATGTGTAGGCGAGCATAGGGTACCACATGTACTGTGGAAGCCATGTGGCCTAGCAGTTGTAGCATCTCCCTTGCAGTTAAGTGGCTCTTTGACTGAATCTGGGAGGCTAGCTGCACTAGACATTGGCAAAGGGCCTGAGGAAGGTAGGCCCTTGCAGTGGTGGTATCTAACCAGGCCCCTATGAATTCCAGGGACTGAGTAGGGATGAGCTGGGACTTTGGGAGGTTTACCACCAGTCCCAGATACTGCAGAATGCGCCTTGTGCGGTCCAGGGAAATCTGGGCCTCTGACTGAGATGGAGCTCGGATGAGCCAGTCGTCCAGGTATGGGAAGACAAATATTCCTAGAGTGCGTAGAAATGCAGCAACTATTGCCATGCATTTGGTGAACACTCTCGGAGCAGAGGCCAGACCAAAAGGAAGCACTCTGTATTGGTAATGTTTTCCCTGGAAAAGAAAACGTAGGAATTTTCTGTGAGATGGATGGATGAGGACATGTGTGTACGCATCCTTGAGATCTAGAGAACAAAGCCAATCCTGACTTTGAAGGTATGGAAGGAGAGTGCCCAGAGAAAGCATCTTGAACTTCTCCTTGCATAGGAATTTGTTCAATTCTCTGAGATCTAAGATGGGTCTGTATCCCCCTGTCTTCTTTGGAATGAGAAAATAGGGGGAATAGAACCCTGACCCTTGATGAAGAAGAGGAACCTCTTCTATTGCCCCTTGGGCAAGAAGGGTAGTCACCTCCTGACCCAGAAGGTCGAAAAGAGACGTAGGAGAATTGAAGTGTCTCACCATGGTGTGGGGAGGAAGGTCTGAGAAATGAAGTTTGTAGCCCTCTCTTATGATGGAGAGGGTCCACTGCTCTGATGTGATTTGCTCCCATCTGGGAGCAAAATGAGCTAACCTTCCTGGAATGGTGAGAGGTTCTGGCTGTTGTAGAGCCAGAAAGGCTAAGTTCTCTAGCATCAAGTCAAAAACCCTGAGGAGGTTGAGACTGCTGAGTTGCAGCAGCCCCTGTAGACTTTGGTCTGGCCTGCTTAGGTTGCTGATGCTTAGTGGCAAAGCGACCTGTAGAAGATTGTTGGCCAGAAGTAGAAGGAAATCTGCCCTTTTTGTAAAAAGACTTTTTTAAAGATCTTTTTCTTGGCAGGAAAGGAGGTTGACTTTGAAAGTCTATCCAGAGCAGAGTTCTCTGCATCCATCTGAGTGGCTTTAATTTGCCACTCTTTGCCAAATAGATTTTCACCTGTACAGGGCAGATTTCCTAAGCCATCTTGAACCCAGGGTTCTAGATCAGAAGCCTGGAGCCAAGCAAGTCTGCGAGCAGCTATGGCAATGCCTGAGGCTCTGCTGGCACCTTCAAAGGAGTCAAAAGCTGCCCTGTTGGAGAACTTTGAAATGTCCTGAGTATGCTGAAGCCAAAGGCTGAATTCATCCCTTTTATCCTCTGGAAGAAAAGGGAGGAAGTTGTGCAATTTTTGTGCAACTTCTTTCAGAAACATACCCATGTAAAGGCTATATGAGTTGATTCTGGCAATAAGCATACTGGCCTGGAAGATTTTCCTACCAAAAGCATCCAAGGTCCTGCATTCTCTTCCTGGAGGAGCAGAAGAGTGTCTCTTTGTACTCTTTATCCTCTTCATAGCTGACTGCACCACAATGGAATGGCGAGGAAGCTGAGTTTTCTGAAACCCAGGACAAGGAGGGACACGATACATAGTGTCCAACCTGCGAGAATGAGGAGAGAGAGTGAGAGGAGTCTCCCATAAATCAATCATGTGTTCATGAAGAATCTCATGAATTGGTAAGATGACTGCCTCTTTAGGAGCCTTAGAGTATCCTAAAATATCTAATTTTTTTGCTCTAGGCACTGATTCAGAGGTTACTGAAATAGAGAGTCCTTTAGCTACTTCTCTTATGAAGTCTTGAAAGGACAAGTCCTCTGGAGGAGACATTCTTCTTTTTGGAGAAGAAGGCTCCTCAGGAAGGGCTATGGATACTTCAGGAGACTCATCTGATGTATCAGAATCATCAGAGGAATCGAAGTATCGCCTGTCAGGGTGCTCTTCTAACGCGCGATACGTGTATCGAGCGGTATCGACATCGGGCGTCCCCTGTACCGGATCGGTACCGAGAAGTAGCCCTGGACAAGGAATCGCTGCAGTCGGTATCCTGGTCAGTGTTGATGCAGTCGGTACCGGCATCGGCGCTGGTGCTGGTACCGGAGCCGATACCGACAACGGAGCCCGTTGCGGTATCATCGGCGTCGCAGCTTGAATGAAGGACTTGATAGCCTGCTGCATGGACAGAACATTCTGATCCATCGACGCCATGAAAGCCTGGATGTCGGTACCGGGAGAAAGTGCCGGTACCCCAGAGCAATCTAACAGGTGATCGGTCGAGGCCGTGCCATCGATGTCAACCTGTAACCCCATAGGAGGAGCTTTGGAAGCCGGAGCTTCCCGCCGGGGTTGTTTGGTTGGTGCAGGATCCACGAGGGCAAGCCCGAGGCATCTCGATGCTTAGAGGGAGATCTACCCTTCGAGGACCTGCTAGGTTTATGTTTGGTTACCTGAGATCCTTCAGGAGAAGAAGACCTGGAAGATGTCGATGCTACCGCCGGTGCATCAGTGGGAAACAGCACATGGAGCTTAGCTGCTCGGTTCTGTAACCCCCGTTTAGACATTAGAGAGCAGGACGGACAATCCGGAATGGAGTGTTCAGGATCCAAACATTTAAGACACCATTCATGGGTATCTGTAACAGAAATAGTACCGCTACACTTAGTGCATTTTTTGAACCCGGAGGTTGGCTTTTCCATGAGGGAAATTTTCTTGTGGGCCCTGAGGCCTAAGAAGAAAAATACACCAAGTGAGGAAAAATATCGATATTTTTTTTTTTTAAAGAAAGAAAGAAAAGACCGGTGGTACCGGTCCGGAGTCAGGGAAGGCAGACACGCGACCAAAGAAATAAAATAAAATAAAGAACTTCTTCAGCGGTGACAGGGCTCGACCTGCTGGCTCCGCGGCAAAGAAGAACTGAGGAGAGTTGGTTAGGAAAGGCGGGAAGGCAGCGCGCAGGCGCTGTGGGATGCTCCCAAAAGCTTTCCTTTTTGGGAAGCTGGGGAGCGTTCCCGCGCAGGCTCCGTCGGTACCGACGTACCCATATGTGAAGACTCATTCCTGCTTGTTCCTGGAGATTACCACAATAAGGTCCCATGTTGAGAGGCTAAAAATGAAATAAGCCCTGCATGAGTTTTACCACTAATGATTGTAAAGAAATCAGTCTTCCTTCTGCATAAGGATGGCATGCACCAGTTGCACTAAGATGTAACCTGGCAGAGTATTTTTTTTGAGCCCAGATTCCAAGATATGCAGAAGACATTCAAGCAGTTTTTGTGTTGGAAAGGAAAGAGGATCTAAGGCCTTGCTATATACCAGAAACAGTAGTTCTCAAACCTGTCCTGGAGGACCACCAGCAAGTCGAATTTTTAAGATACCCATAACAAATATGCATGAGAGAGATTTGCATATGATGGAGATAGTAGGTATGCAAATCTCTCATATGCATATTCAGTGTGAATATCTTAGAAACCCAACTGGCTAGTGGCCCCAGGACAGGTTTGAGAACCACAGAGATAGAGGAACCACCTCCATCTGCAATCATAAGACTTGCTGTTGGATTCCTTCCTAGAAGGCAGAGGTACTTGAAAGACTGAATCAGAAAGACCAAAAGGATGTTGCAGAGGCCTTGTGTAATGGTATAGCTAGTGTAGTGAATTTCAGACTATTCCATAAGTAGGCCTCAGGTGACCAGTCACCTTGAGAATGAAGGTGACATTTTACTTATTGGATAATGTTCTTTCCTGGAATCCTGCTAAACCAATACAGATAAGTGGGTTATGACTTCATCCTGCTATAAACACATGGCTGAAAACACCAGACCACAAATAACCTGAGTCAGGATAACAAGGGCCAACAGGAACAAGGAAAAACAACTATGCACAGGATAATCTTTGGATAGAAGGCCTGTCAAGAGGATATGGGCCTCTACAGCCAACCGCACAAACATAGCAGACCATAACAGTTCATGGGGTGCGTCCTGGAATGGTCTAGCAGGTCCATACCTGGAAGATCTTTGCAGTAGCCCTTGAGAAAGTCATTGAACATCTTAGCAAGAATGAGTGTGGTTGCTCCAGCAGAGGTGAATAACTGATGGGGGGAATCCTCTGCCACAGTTACTAAGTTAGGAATCAATACCAAAGGCTTGTCCTCTGGAGATTGAATGGAAAGTTGTAGCACAGAAGAGGATATTATAGAGCCCTGCACTATGATAGTGAATACGACACTGCTGGGCTTTGCAGTGGGTAAGTCACTGCACAAAGAAAGAATGGCGTTGCAAAAAAATTCCAAGTGATGTGTGCCGATCTGCATTGAAACGCTTCCTATATTTGCACTGGAAGACAGTCAAACCTGTGCTTACAGGGAGGGGCATACATCAGCACTGTGTTCTTGCTGAGGGTTTTTTTGTTTGGAGTAGGTAGTGCAGTAGGCATTTGTATCTTCTGCACTTAGACATAGTGCCCTAATTGTCATATGCACTGATAAGGCAGTGCTTCTCCGCTGCTTCAGAGTATGGCTTAGGAGTTTAAGAACACACATGTGATGGCGATCGCTGCCTGTGCCCTCTTGTGACCATTTCCTGCTTTTTATCTGATGGAGAAAAGGAAGGCTAAGGCCGGTAAGACACCCTCGGTTCCCTGGCGTAAGCCTCTTCCTGGCCAGATGGATGCTTTTGTGGCTTACAAGGAGCATGTAGTCCCGATGAGCAAATCAACTCCCGCAGACACTCCACTGCAGACAGTGCTCTCGGTATCCTCATCGGATCTACAGTAGAGACCTTGCATTCAGCAGTGCAGTGTGTGCCTCTAAGGCCCCCACTCTCTAGTAGTCTCTCTACAGGCCTGGTAAGGCCGATGAGCAGTGTTTCGCAGTCAGCCTTGATGGAGAGCTCAGCGATGCTGGCTGTGGCCCCTTGGGATCATCAAGGAAGTGGAGTGGAAAGACCCAAGGCAACAGAGGACAGCTGGGGATCTCTGGCATTGACTAGGTAGGACAAAACGGTGCAACCTGGCACAGCTGCTGCCCCCTCAATTGGTGAGACATCTGGTGCCTCCCCAATTTCATCGGAGTTTTCTTTGATTCGTCCTTGGGTTTCTTCCTTGAAGGCTATCTGGGGTGTGATTTCTCAGTGAAGTATGGCTGTTTTTGCTCACACATCTTCCTTATCTCTTCAGTTACAAGTTAATACTCTTAATACTGCTAAGATAAATCAGGAGAGTGAAATTGTGATTGTTAAAAATCACTTAAAGGAGAATTAAGTTAGTATAGATTTTTCAGGATATGAACTCTGCTTTAACGAAAGATAATATGGGTCTTAAAAGGAAAATGGAGTCGCTAGAAAATGCTATGCGGTCTTGTAATTTTGGATTTTTGAGTTTTTCTAAGATTCCTCTAGTCTCCCCTATGGAGATGTTCAAACGTTATTTGCAAGAGGTCAAAAGTTCTAGATGACTCCATGCCCCCTGTGGGTCATGCCTACTACTTACCCCTTGAAAAGAAGGAGAACTTAGGTCTACAAATAAAAGAAACAATTGATGGATATTTTGAATATCTCGGCTATCTTAGAAAAATCTGAAATGGAAATGGCTGAGTCAAGGACTTTATTAGTGGCTTTGGCTCTTGCTTCTGATAGGGAATGGCTACTGAAGGTCTATTTTAAGACCAAGGACACTTCTTTTTGCCGTATGCCTGTTAGATTATTCCCAAGGGAAACCAAAAGAGGAGGGGGGAGTTTTTCCTGCTGAAGCGTGGTGTCCCCCAGCTGGATGCCCTGTTTTTCCTCAAATATCCATGTAAAAGTAATGTCAATTGTAATCTGCTAAGTATATTTTCTCCTACGTGCTAATAATGTGGACTAGATATTTTTTTTTTATAATTATTCACTTTGTTTTTCTTTACTTCTTTGTTCTCATTCCAAATTACTGTACAAGTGTTCAAAACGTAGTTATTGTAAAATTGAAAATTGGATAAAAATAAAATAAAAAAAAGAGAATACACAAGTGTGACTGACATGTCAGAAATGTCAGTACTTTAGGTTCAGAAGTTTCAGCCAAGACTTGTGCCAAGCCGAAGGATCAATAGTACTGCCTCTTCATGGCTGTACTTTTTAAGTCACTGTGCATGGGTAGGTGACATCTGCAAAGCAGGATCTACTTGGGTTTACAGAGTTGCCTCATCTGTACAGAAACTGATCTTTGCTTTTTTTCAGCACAAGCAGGAGCCTCCTTTCTGCCTCATAATGGTTATGAAATCAACTAAAACAATCTTTTGGGATCAGAGACTTCCTACCTCAGTGTTTGCATTCAGCTCTGTTATGAGAAGAGCTCAAAAAAGATGAGACATGGAATGAGCATCAAAGTTCTGCATCTTTCTTCCACACTGGGGACATGGCCAGAATCCTCACTTGGTTGGCACCATACTCCACAGGAAGGAATAAAATAAGAAAGAAGACTGCAATTTTTTTTAAACTAAAGAGGACTAAAGACATCACTGGAGCACTCAAGGGGAATGAAAAATACAGAAGAACATTGTCTTTGCATCTGTTTGATAAAGAATTAATAAATCAAGATGATTGAGGAGACCTTTGCACACTGGTTCAGAGCTCTTGGAAAGCTGTTGTATTCTAGCACCATGGAATGATAATACCCATTAATGCACCTGATTGTATCCTGCTTGTCGCAGAATTATATTTTAGCCACAGGTGATCACCACAGTATGAAAAGAATAAAATCAGCTAATAAAGCATAGGTACTCACCTGTAACAGGTGATCTCCGGGAACAGCAGGAATTTAGTCTTCACATACGGGGTATCGTCGGTACTGACGGAGCCTGCGCGGGAAAGCTCACCAGCATCCAATTAGAAAGCTTTTGGGAGCATCCCACAGTGCCTGCGTGCTGCCTTCAAGCCTTTCCCAACTGCCTCTCTCCAGTTGAGTTTTAAAGCTGAGACAAAGAGAGAGAGAGAGAGGGAAAGAAAATAAAAGAGAGATACAACTCCTAAGGGAGGTGGGTGGGTTGTGAAGACTAAATTCCTGCTGTTCCCGAAAATCACCTGTTACAGGTGAGTAACTATGCTATCTCCAGGAACAAGCAGGAATGTAGTCTGTTTTAGGAGCCACTGTGATGGAAAGACCTCTAGCCACCTCCCGGATGAAATCCTGAAAGGATATATCCTCTGGAGGAGACATCCTACGTTTAGGAGAGGAAGGCTCCTCAGAGAGAAGTACTCCGGTACCGACAGAGCTGTCAGAATCCTCAGACTCCTCGGAGGATTCAAATTATCTCCTGTCCAGGTGCTCTTGCAAAGCACGATACCGGTACTGATCGAAGTCGGTACTGATCGAAGTCGGTACCGAAGGGGTCCGGTACCGGCCTGTCGATACCGGAGGAAACAGCATGACTCGGTGTTGGTAACACAGTCGCCGATGTTGATGCTGTCGGTACCGGTACCGATATCGGTGCCAGAACCAGTGTCGATACCAGTTCCGGTACCGATATCGGTGCCGGAACCGGTGTCGATACCAGTTGAACCGTCTGAAGCGGTCCTGAAGGCACCGAAGACACAAGGAGAGCTGCCAGACTGTGTCCAATAGCCAGGAACCTCTGGTCTATTGACGCTGCCGATGCCTGGGTATCGGTACTGGACGAAGCGGCCGGTATCCCAGAGCATGGCACCAGTAGTTCTGCTGAGGTTAAGGCCTTGAGAACATCCTGGAGCCCCGATAGTGCTTTGGAAGCTGAAGCCTCCCGCCAGGGCAATTTTGCCGGTACAAGTCCCTCAAGGGCAACGCCAGAGGCATCTCGATGCTTGGAAGGAGATCTACCCTTTGAGGACCGGCCAGATTTATGTTTGGTTACCTGAGATCCATGGAAGGAAGATGAAGCCCTGGAAGACGTCGATGTCACGGATGCTGCATCGGAGGGAAAAAGGGTGCTAAGCTTAGCTGCTCGGTTTTGCCGACCCCTCTTCGACATCATCCCACAGGCAACACACTCCGAGATGGAGTGGTCAGGACCTAAACATTTAAGGCACCACTCGTGAGTGTCGGTGACGGAAATGGTACCGCCACACTTGGAACACTTTTTAAAACCCGAGGCGGGTTTTTCCATTCTGAAGGAAACGTTGGGCCTAGTGCTCAAAATGGCACGTGGCACCCGACAGAAAAAAGACTGGAAAGTCCAGAAAGAAAGATTACAAAATTTTTTTTTTTTTTTTTGAAGCAAGAAAGAAAGAACCGGCGGTACCGGTATAGCGCCGAGGAAGGCAGACGCTACCACAAAAAAGAATGAAAAAGATGGGATAATTTCTGTGGTGACAGGAAAAACGACCTGCTGGCTCCGCGGAAAACGAAAACTGGAGAGAGGCAGTTGGGAAAGGTGGGAAGGCAGCACACAGGCGCTGTGGGATGCTCCCAAAAGCTTTCTAATTGGACGCTGGGGAGCATTCCCGCACAGGCGCCGTCGGTACTGACGATACCCCATATGTGAAGACTACATTCCTGCTTGTTCCTGGAGATACAAAGAATTAAAATACCACTTAATACCATAAAACAGATTATAAGTGAAAACATATATAATTATAGAAAAACATTCAGAATGATTCAGAATGTAAGACCGACATGGCCATGTTTCATCATTAGGAATGTACGAGTTACAATCACATATTTGTGAAAGTCCATGCATCACATGCTTTAACCAAGGCAGGCTTTGTCCAAAATAACAGATAGGTAACCAATCACACACGTATATCTCAAAGACTAAATGTTTTTAAGAAGCAAAGACCACTCCTGTGATCGCTGTCAGCTCACCCGCAATGCACCATATAAAGTATGGCTATGGGCTTGTGAGTGAAATAAAATCTCAGTGACTAGAAACACAGCCCCTCAGTGACTAGAAACACAGCCCCTTCTAAGAATAAAAGTAGTGAAACATGTTTAAAATGACTATGGTGAACCGAAATAAGTTGCGTGCCAGAGCTGATGTTCAATTTGAGTCCTTTGTTATAACGTCTAAGTTGTTTGTGTTTGCTGCTAACAGTCTGGCATGCAGCTAACATTAAGGGGAGTATGCCTCTGAAGATTTATTATGTTTCTGTTAGTTCAAATTAGATGTATCTTTGAACTTTTAGCAATAATCATGTACATACCATTAAAAATGTCTTTTTTATGCATTTTCAGATCTTGAAACTCAAAACAAATAATTGTTTTCAACACAATATCATCCTGAGATTTTTCTCTATATCTGGAAAACTGAACATCCAACATACAAATTAAACACGTTTTTTAGCTTTTTTAATATGCCTTTTAATAAATATATAAATAAAACTATTGAAAAACTATTTCCTATATTGTACTGAGATTCTTACTTTAAGGTGTTTTATCTTTGGGTAGCGCAAGTGGTCTGCCTCTGTATGAATCTCTGAAGATACAGTGGTGTGCAAAAGTCTGGAATCACTTGTGAGTTTTGTGTTTTTCGTACTTTCTAACGTTATTTTTTTTTAATTTTGCATTAGCCCAGCATACTCATCTTTCTACCATGTTAAAAGGGATACATTTGGCTATTAGAGTTAACTTTTTTGCATTCCTTGCTTCCAATTTAAATGCTTTACAGACACTGGGAGATAGCTACTGCGATTTTTGTGGATCCTTTGTCAAAACTGGATCGAGATTATCCAATATGCACACATTATTTCTGACCAATCAGGAGGCTGGTTTCACTAATCAATCACAATGCAGATATCTAGCCAACAGCGCAGCTAAAAAACGCATTGAATTTTTGAGTTTCATACGCTTTCTGGATCGACCATGAAGATGACGCAGACCCTGACATTGGAGGAGCGTGTTTGTGTGTCCTTTATGAGCAAGGAAGGATTTTCAAGCCGTCAGATAGCCAGGAAAGCTGGCTGCAGTCAGAGCGCTGTTAAGATTGTACAGAAGAAGAAAGAAATGGGTTCAGTGGTGGACAAGCCTTGTTCAGATCGTCCACGTGCATCAACATCACGCCAGGACCGCGCACTACGACGCATTTCACTGACTAATCGTAAGTTGACCTCTCCTCAGCTACTTCGAGAACGGTCAGACAAGAATGAGGTCAGTGTCAGCTCATCAACAATTCATCGCCGGTGCCTGCAGTTTGGTCTCCGGGGCTGCAAAGCACGGAATAAGCCACTGATGACTGACATACAAAGGCGCAACCGGATCGTGTGGGCAAGAAAGCACTCAACCTGGTCGACTGAAATATGGGATAAGGTGCTATTCAGTGATGATAGCACCTTCTGCCTGTTTAGTAACCAGGCCCACACCTATGTGAGGAGATTTCCTGGAGAGGAATTCAAGCCTGAGTGTCTCAACCTCACTGTGAAGCATCCTTTGAATGTCATTGCCTGGGGCTGCATGGCTGCCAGTGGCGTTGGACATCTTCACATCATTGATGGAATGGTCAACGGGGCCAAGTACATCACCATACTGCAAAAGTGCATGGTGCCATCAGCACACCAGCTGTTTCCTGGCCAGTTCCTGTTCCAAGATGACAATGCACCCTGCCATTGCTCAAGACAGGTGATCTGCTGGAAGCAGCGGAAGAACATCAAGTCAATGGACTGGCCTGCCCAGTCTCCAGATCTGAATCCAACCGAGAACCTGTAGCACAAGGTGGCCTTGGAAATATCCAAGAGGCATCCGACATCAAAACGTGAGCTGACTGAGTCACTCATTGCAGCTTGGAACCGCGTTGTCACCAACAATCACCTTGTCAGACTGGTTCATTCAATGCCGACAAGGTGCAGTCAGGTGATCAAGAGCAAAGGGTGGCCCATCAAATACTGAGCCATCACTGACGCATAAAAACGGCCTTTTTCAGGGCCACATACATTAATTTGAAGGAAACCTGGTGTGCGTCCATAATATTTTAAAGCATACTTACAATAATATATCGTTGGCCAACAATGTACATTACGCGATTTTCACAGAAAATCTATCAACAGGACAACTATGGGGAACAAATTCAGAAAATAAGGGCCAAACCAATACTAAAAGTTGTCCCTAATAGCCAAATCTATTACTTACCATGAGATACACAGAAAAAGCCACTGGGAAGAAAAAGCAATTAAGATACAAGGTCATGACGTTGAAAAAAACATCAAATTTACAAGTAATTCCAACTTTTGCACACCACTGTAGAAATGGCTCTCTCACCATCAAATGATATTATAAATTATAGTTATGAAGTAAACTTAAAAAAATGCTTCCTTAGGTTCCACTAATTCAAGAGAGTAATATGACAGAAAAGACTGATCACTGGGGAAACAGCAATACTAAGCAAGCGATTTATGAGAGTAGAACTCCATTATGCCACTCTGTTAGAAAACTGCAGGGCGAAAAGAATATCAACAGGTTCATGAATACTGAAGGAGCTAAAAGATGCTCCACTGATGAAGTCATCACCAACTGAAATGTAACATTCAGCAAATGGTCACTAGATTTGATGATTTTGATAAGCATTTCAAAGAAAAAAAAAGACCCTATATATCCCTGGAACAGAAAGAACTAAATATAATTCAGAGGAAAAGAGTGAGTTTTAGAAATAAAAGGAATAGTGAAGATTGCTTATTTATACAGAGCAGAAGACAGCTCTTGAAGTAGTGTCGCTGAATGTGCATGGGTTGAACCACCCAATCAAAAAGAAAAAGGTTTTCAGCTATCTTAAGCATATAGGTGCAGAAAGCGTAGTTACTCATCTGTAACAGGTGATCTCCGGGAACAGCAGGAATTTAGTCTTCACATATGGGTATCGTCGGTACCGACAGAGCCTGCGCGGGAACGCTCCACAGCGTCCAATAGGAACGCTTTTGGGAGCATACCTCAGCACATGTGCGCTGCCTTTCCGCCTTTCCAACTGTCCCTCTTCAGTTAAGTTTGTAGCTGAGTGAAAGGATAGAGGGAGAGAGGAAAGAGACAGAGAAATAGAGAGACAACTCCTAGGGGAGGTGGGTGGGTTGTGAAGACAAAATTCCTACTGTTCCCGGAGATTACCTGTTACAGGTAACTACGATATCTCCAGGAACAAGCAAGAATGTAGTCTTCGCATATGGGGACACCCTAGCTGAAGATGCCGGAGAGATGGCCCCAGGAAGCTGCCACCTATAGTGAGGTGGGCCATGCTTCCTCCCATGGATCTCTGGCATCCTACCAGGGTTGGTGGGTAGGAGTTGAATTAAGTCTGAAAGAGATGTTGAAGAACAGCCTGGCCAAAGAAGGCTTCCTGACGGGAGGCTTTATCTAGGCAGTAGTGGGCTGTGAAGGTGTGCACCGAAGCCCAGGTGGCTGCTCGACAGATGTCATCGATAGACACAGAGTGAAGGTTAGCCATAGAGGCTGCCATGGCTCTCACATTATGTGCTGTGACATGGCCTTGAAGAGGAAGACTCTTACTCTCATGGGTAAAGGACATGCATTGTGCAATCCATTTAGATAAAGTTCTTTTGGAGACTGGAAGTCCCAAATGTCTAGAATCAAAAGCAACAAAAAGTTGAGAAGACTTTCTATGATGCTTTCCTTTGTAGGTAAAAAGCCAAGGCTCTTTTACAGTCCAAAGAATGAAGGTTCCTTTCTGTATTAGAGGCATGAGGCCTCGGAAAGAATACAGGAAGGTATATCGATTGATTTAAATGAAAAGGCGAAACCACCTTTGGCATAAAATGGGGATGAGTTCTGAGAACAACCTTATCATGGTGAAATCTTGTATAAGGGGGATCAGCCACTAAAGCTTGCAATTCACTAATGCGACACGCGGAGGTGATTGCAATTAGGAAGATGACCTTCCAGGATAAAATCTTTAGGGTTTTAGTGGCTAAAGGTTCAAAGGGCGGTTTCATGAGCTGTCCGAGAACTAGATTTAAATGCCATGCCACCGGTGGTGGCCTGATGGGAGGCTTTGTTAATAGAAGACCTCTCATAAATCTTGCTATGAGTGGATGAGAGGAAATTGGCTGTCCATTTAGAGGCTTATAGGAAGCTGCAATTGCACTAAGATGGACTCTTACTGAATTTGTCTTTAGACCAGAATTTGATAAATGAAATACGTAGTCTAGTACCGATTCCAAAGGTATCACAAGGGGGTTTAAGCCCTTTTGAGAACACCATATAGTAAAACATTTCCACTTGAAGGCGTAAGAACGTCTTGTGGAAGGTTTTCTGGAAGCCTGAAGGACATCCTTTACCTGTTGGGAAAGGTTAAGATCCTGCAGGTCTAGGCTTTCAGCAACCAGGCCCTGAGATGCAGGGACTGGGGATTCAGGTGCCACAGCATCCCGTTCTCTTGGGAGAGAAGGTCTGGAGCACACCCTAACTCCAGAGGTGCAGCTTGAGAGAGATGTAGAAGCAGGGGATACCACATTTGTCATGGCCACCGTGGCGCTATGAAGATCATACGACCTCTGTCTCTCTGAAGCTTGAAGAGTGTTTTGGGGATGAGGGGAATGGGTGGGAAGGCATAGAGGAAATCCTGACCCCAGTGAAGGAGGAAGGCGTCCCTTACCTGGCAATTGTGAGCCGGAATTCTGGAACAGAACTGGGGACGTTTGGCATTCAGTGGACTTGCAAAGAGGTCTATGTCAGGGGTTCCCCAGATGTGAAATATCTTTATCACCTGGTCTGGGTGGAGAGACCATTTGTGAGGCAGCAGTACTCGGCTGAGATTGTCTGCCCAAAGGTTTTGAATGCCTGGAAGATATACCACAAGAAGGTGAATTTGGTGCTCTCTGGCGAGAACCCATAGTTGTAAAGCTTCGTTGCGTAACAACAGAGAGCCTGTTCTGCCCTGCTTGTTCACATAGAACATGGCTAGTTGATTGGACTAGGACTGTCTTGTAGCTGAGCTGGGCATGGAATACTCAAAGAGCTAGATAGATTGCTCTGAGTTCTAGGAGGTTTATGTGGAGACAAACCTCCTGTGGAGTCCAGGCACCATGGGTAGAGAGATGATGCAGGTGTGCTTCCCATCCCACCTGTGATGCATCTGTTAGGGTAGCCTGTAATAGGGGTTGCTGGAAAGGAGACCCCACTAGATGATTTTCCAGTGATTGCCACCAATGTAGGGACAAGATCAGTTGTTGTGAGTTTGATATCTTGTCCGACAGACGTCCTGTGGTCTGTGTCCACTGTGTGGATAGTGTCCACTGGGCTGCTCGCATGTGGAGGTGAGCATAGGGAACTTCATGAACTGTGGATGCCATATGTCCCAGCAATTGCAGCAGTTCTCGAGCAGTTAGGGAGGACTTTCTCACTGCTTGAGAAGCTAGTTGCATTATGCGAAGACAGCGGGGCTGTGGGAGGAAAGCCCTTGACTGTCTGGTATCTAAACAAGCTCCTTTGAACTCCAGAGTCTGAGAAGGAACAAGTTGGGATTTTGGGAAGTTTATGACCAATCCCAAGTATTGGAGAATTTGCATTGTGTGAGACAGTGCAGAGCTGGCTTCTGGAATCATGGGGGCTCGAATGAGCCAGTCGTCCAAGTAAGGGAAGACGAATATCCCTAGGGTTCGCAGGAATGCTGCTACTACTGCCATGCATTTCGTGAATACTCTTGGTGCCGAAGCCAGACCAAAAGGAAGAACCCTGTATTGGAGATGTTTTCCCTTGAAAAGGAATCGTAAGAATTTCCTGTGATCTGGATGGATCAGAATATGAGTATATGCATCCTTTAGATCTAGAGAGCAAAGCCAATCCTGACTTAGAAGGTATGGCAGAAGAGTTCCCAGAGAAATCATTTTAAACGTTTCTCGGAACAGATATTTGTTCAATTCTCTGAGGTCTAGAATGGGTCTGTGTCCTCCTGTTTTCTTTGGAATAAGAATATAGGGGGAGTAGAACCCTGTACCCTGTTGTGGAATGGGCACTTCCTCTATTGCTTCCTGAGCAAGGAGTGTTGAGACCTCTTGATCCAGTAGATTGTCTGGAGAGGTTTGGGAATTGAACTGTCTTACAGTTGCAGGAGGGGGCATGCTGTGAAAATGAAGCTTGTTCCCCTCCCCTACAATGGACAGAGTCCAATTTTCTGCTGTTATTTGGTGCCATCTGTTGACAAAATGACATAACCTGCCTGGAATGTTTAGGGGTTCTGGACCCTTCAGAGGCAGGAAAGCTAAGCTCTCTAGGAAGGAGTCAAAGCCCTTGAGGGGGCTGAGTCTGTGGAGCTGGTTGAGCTCTCGGGCCTTTGGCTTCTTTTGTTGTCTGGATTGTTGCTGTTGTCCCTTTTGGGCAACTTGACCTTGCTGGGTATAGGATGGATAAAACTTCCTCTTTTTGCTGAAAAGGGGTTTTTTATAGGGTTTCTTTTTGGCTGGAGTGGCTGTAGATTTTGACGATCTGTCTAAAGTGAGATTGTCAGTATCTATCTCATTAGCCTTTTCCTGCCAATTCTTGCCAAAGAGGTTTTCTCCTGTGCAAGGGATGTTTCCTAATTTGTCCTGTACCCAAGTTTCTAAGTCTGATGCCTGAAGCCAGGCAATCTGACATGCACCAATGGCAATAACAGAGGTTCTGCTGATGCATTCAAAGCAGTCAAAGGCTGCACGATTTACAAACTTGGAAACGTCTTGAGCATGCTTGACAAGAGTAAGGAAGTCTTGTCATTTGTCATCAAGGAGAAGGGGGCTCATAAGCTCCAAGTCTCCTGTGACTTCTTTGAGGAACATTCCCATATATAAAATATATGAGCTGATCCTAGCTGAAAGCATGGAAGCCTGAAATGTTTGACGCCCAAAGGTGTCAAGAGTCCTGCATTCACGACCTGGAGGATTGGATGGATGTCTTTTTGCACTTTTCATCCAATGCATGGCTGATTCCACTACTATTGAATGGTGTGGCAGCTGAGTCTTTTGTAAACCAGGACATGGTGGAACTCGATACATGGTAACGAGTCTACTAGAATGAGGAGATGTGGTCAGAGGTGTTTCCCACATCCTGAGCATTAAATCATGAAGAATTTCATGAATGGGCAGGGTAGCTGACTCTTTGCGAGCCTTAGCGTATTGGAGTATTTCCAATTCCCTTGCTCTAGGTTTTTTTCAGGAGCTACTGTGATTGATAGGTCTCGGGCCACATCACGAATAAAATCCTGAAAAGATATGTCCTCCGGACAAGACATTCTGCATTGAGAAGAGGAGTCTTCCGGAAGAAGTACTCTGGTACCGACCGAGTTATCCGAGTCATCGGAATCGGAAGAGCCAAAGCATCTCTGATCCCGATGTTCATGCAAAGCATGGTATCGGTATCGATCGAAGTCGGCACCAAGTTGGTCTGGTACCGATCTGTCGATGCCTGAAAAAGTCGGCATGGGTAGAATTCCCACCGGGGCCGGTACCGTCGGTGCTGGTATCGGCACCGGTATCAGTGACGGTACCAGTGCCCGTTGAACCGTCGGTAGCGGTGTCAATGGTACCGCAGCTGTAAGGAGAGCTGCAAGACTGCGTTCGATAGCGAGGAATCTCTGGTCTATCGACGCTGCCGATGCCTGGGTGTCAGTACCGGTAGAAGCGGCCGGAACCCTTGAACGTGGCATCAGTAGTTCTGCCGAGGTCGAGGCCTCAAGAACATCCTGGAGCCCCGTTAGTGCTTTGGAGGCCGAAGCCTCCTGCTGGGGCTGTTTTGCCGGTATAGGTTCCTCAAGGGCAATGCCAATGGCTTCTCGATGCTTGGAAGGAGATCTACCCTTTGAGGACTGGCTCTTATGTTTAGTTACCTGAGATCCATGGGAGGAAGATGAGGCTGTGGAAGACGTCGATGCAATGGACATCGCATCTGAAGAAAAGAGGTTACCGAGCTTTGCAGCCCGGTTCTGTCTTCCTCTTTTAGTCATCCCAATACAAGAGGAACACTCCGATGGAGAATGGTCAGGGCCTAAACATTTGAGACACCAGTCATGGGTGTCGGTGACGGAAATAGTACCGCCACACTTAGTACATTTTTTTAAAACCACTAGCTGGTTTTTCCATTTTTCAGGAAAATGGGGCCTAATGCCCAAAATGGCGCCTAGCACCAAAAAGAAAACGTTTCTGAAGAGAAATACTTCAGAAGTATTTTTTTTTTTTTGAAAAGAAGAAAAGAGAACCGGCGGTACCGGTAGGCGTCGAGCGGAGGCAGGCGCGACCACAAGAAAAACAAGTTTAAAGAAGAAATTTTCTGCGGTGACAGGGTATGTGACCTGTCGGCTCTGCGGAAAACGAAGAACTGAACAGGGACAGTTGGAAAGGCGGGAAGGCAGAGCGCATGTGCTGAGGGATGCTCCCAAAAGCGTTCCTATTGGACGCTGGGAAGCGTTCCCGTGCAGCCTCTGTCGGTACCGATGATACCCATTATGTGAAGACTACATTCCTGCTTGTTCCTGGAGATATAATTTTTCTTCAGGAAACTCATTTGTTGCATAATGCCTGTGTTAAACAGAGTGAGCAGAATAGAGGCCATGTTTTCTCCCCTGGTAGACATAAGAAGGGCAGTGTCTCCATACTCTAAAAAAGGTTTACAATTGCAAATTCTAAAACAATCTACAGATGCTTTGAGTAGATGGGCCTATGCTGATGTATTCTTGGGGACTCTTTAATGCTGCCATCAGATAACCTAGCTATTCACAGCTATACCCTGGAGTGTCAGATGCCATAAGGCAGCAGTAACACACTTGAATTTCATTACTAAAACTGGTGGTAGATTACAAGAATTTTTGCCATTACTGGGTACGCATGCCGATTGTGAGCCCTTCGGGGACAAGGGAATATATCCAGTACCTGTCTCAGTGCTGACTCCTGGCAACCCAGCTACCTCTGGGTTTTCTTGGCAATCACATCATTGGAAGTAGATTGCCAGGTCCTTTCTTCAGAAGCAATAGAGGGTAAAGCACAATTACCTGTAACAGGTGATCTCTGGGAACAGCAGGAATAAGTCTTCACATATGGGTATCGTCGGTACCGACGGAGCCTGCGTGGGAACGCTCCCCAGCGTCCAGTAAGAAAGCTTTTGGGAGCATCCCACAGCACCTACGCGCTGCCTTCCCGCCTTTCCCAACCACCTCTCTCAAGTTCGAGTTTTAAAGCTGAGACAAAGAGAGAGAGAGGAAAGGAAAGATAGATAGAGAGATACAACTCCTAGGGGAGGTAGGTGGGTTGTGAAGACTTATTCCTGCTGTTCCCAGAGATCACCTGTTACAGGTAAGTAACTGTGCTATCTCCAGGAACAAGCAGTAATGAGTCTTCACATATGGGGACTCCCTAGCTGCAGATACCAGGGAGAAACCCCAGGGTGTGTGTCCTTGAAAAGGACTCTACCTCCCCCCATGGATCTCTGGCATCCGACCAGGGTAGGTGGGTAGGAGTGATTAGGAATGGAAAAGGTGTTTGAGAACAGCCTGACCAAACGAGGCATCCCGGCGGGAGTCCTTGTCCAAACAGTAATGGGCTGTGAAGGTATGAATCGAGGCCCAGGTGGCCGCTCGACAGATTTGGTCGATGGACACAGAGTTTAGATGAGCCATTGAGGCTGCCATGGCTCTCACATTGTGAGCTGTGACATGGCCCTCCAGAGAAATGTTCCTACTCTGGTAGGCGAAAGAAATACACTGAGCAATCCGGTTGGACAGTGTTCTCTTAGAGACTGGAAGTCCTAAATGAGAAGGATCAAAAGCAACAGAGTTGAGAAGACTTTCTATGTTGCTGTGTTCTTTGTAAGTAAAAAGTGAAAGCTCTCTTACAATCCAAGGTATGAAGATTCCTCTCTGCATTTGATGCATGAGGGTCCTGGAAAAAAGACAGGTAAATATACCTCTTGGTTCAGATGAAAAGGTGAGACCACTTTAGGCATAAAGTGTGGATTGGTCCTGAGGACTACCTTATCATGATGGAACCTTGTATAAGGAGGATTAGCCACCAAAGCTTGCAACTCACTGATGCGGCGTGCTGAGGTGACTGCAATGAGAAAAATAACTTTCCAAGAAAGGAATTTCAAGGAGGTGGTGGCTAAAGGTTCAAAGGGTGGCTTCATAAGCTGGCCAAGAACCAGGTTTAAGTCCCATGCCACTGGAGGTGGTCTAATGGGAGGTTTAGTTAAAAGAAGGCCTCTCATGAATCTTGCTATAAGAGGATGAGAGGAAATAGGTTGGTCCATTGAGAGGCTTGAGGGACGCTGCAATAGCACTCAAATGGACTCTTACTGAATTCGTTTTCAGACCTGCATGGGATAGATGCAGGAGATACTCTAGTAGAGAATTCAGAGGTATTGCAAGAGAAACATAGAAACATAGAAACATGATGACAGAAAAAGACCACAAGGCCCATCTAGTCTGTCCTTCCATAACAACAACTACAACAGTCCACTTTCTACCTTTAGAGATCCTCTGTGTTGGTCCCATGCTTTTTTGAATTCAGTTACTGTCCTCATCCCTACCACCTCCACTGGGAGACTATTCCACGGATCCACTACTCTTTCCGTAAAGAAATATTTCCGCATATCACTCCTGAATCTATCTCCCTTCACCCTCATCCCATGTCCCCTCGTAGCAGAACTTGCTTTCAATTGAAAGAGGCTCTCTCCCTGAACATTTATGCCACGGAGGTATTTAAACATCTCAATCATATCACCTCTATCCCGCCTTTCCTCTAAGGTGTACATATTAAGATCCTTAAGTCTGTCCTCATATGCTTTATAATAAAGCCCATTAATCATTTTAGTAGCAACCCTCTGCACCGACTCCATCCTGTTCACATCCTTTTGAAGGTGCGGTCTCCAGAATTGCACACCATACTCCAAATGAGGTCGCACCAAAGACTTATACAGAGGTATTATCACCTCCTTTTTTCTGCTAGCCATTCCTCTCCGTATGCACCCAAGCATCCTTCTAGCTTTTGCCGTCGCCTTTTCTACCTGTTTAGCTACTTTAAGATCATCAGACACAACCACGCCTAGGTCCCGCTCTTCTTTAGTGGACAAAAGTACTTCACCTCCTATACTGTATTGCTCCCTTGGATTGCTGCAGCCCAAATGCATGACCTTACATTTTTTAACATTAAATCCCAGCTGCCAAATTCTAGACCATTCTTCAAGCTTAGCTAGATCCCTCCTCATGTTATCTACACCTTCCTGGGTGTCTACTCTATTACAGATTTTGGTATCATCCGCAAAGAGGCAAACCTTACCAGACAGCCCTTCCGCTATATCACTAACAAAGATGTTAAAAAGAATCGGACCAAGGACAGATCCCTGGGGCACACCACTGGTAACATCCTTCTCCTCAGAGTGAGCTCCATTTACTTGTACTCTTTGTCGCCTCCCTCCCAACCAATTTCTAACCCAAGCAGTAACTTTAGGGTCCATCCCTAGGGTGCTCAGTTTGTTTATAAGTCGCCTGTGAGGGTTTAGACCTTTCCCTAAACACCAAATGGTAAATCTTTTCCATTTGAAAGCATAGGAACATCTAATAGAAGGCTTTCTAGAGGCATGAATAACATCTCTGACTTGCTGAGAGAGATGAAAATCTTGAAGGTCTAGGCCCTCAGCAACCAAGCCCTGAGATGGAGCGACTGGGGGTTTGGGTGCCATAAAGCTCCCTCTTCCTGGGACAGAAGGTCTGGTGCAGAGCCCAAGTCCAGGGAAGGAGCTTGAGAGAGATGCAGAAGTAGAGGGTACCACACTTGGCGTGGCCAATGTGGTGCTATGAGGATCATGGTCCCTTGATCTCTCTGAAGCTTGAATAGTGTCTTGGGAATTAGGGGAATTGGTGGAAAGGCATAAAGGAAGGCATCCTTGGCCTGAACTCCCTGACACGGAATTCTGGAACAGAACCGGGGAAGTTTGGCATTCCATGGACTTGCAAAGTGGTCTATGTCCGGGGTTCCCCAAATTCGAAAAATCCTGGCTACCTGGTCCATGTGGAGGGACCACTCGTGTGGAAGCAGAACTCGACTGAGTCTGTCTACCCAAGAGTTTTGAACGCCTGGAAGATATACTGCCAGAAGACGGATGTGATGTTCTCTGGCGAAGGCCCACAGTCGCAAAGCTTCGTTGCAAAGCGACAGAGAGCCAGTCCCGCCCTGCTTGTTTACATAGAACATGGCTACTTGGTTGTCCGTATGGATGAGGACTGTTCTGTAGCTGAGCAGGGAATGGAACACTCTGAGAGCTAAGAATATTGCTCTGAGTTCCAAGAGATTGATATGCAGAGAAGTCTCCTGTGGAGACCAGATGCCCTGGGTGGAGAAATCCTGCAGATGAGCTCCCCAACACATTGGAGAAGCATCTGTTGTCAGAGTTGCGTGGGGTAGCGACTGCTGAAAAGGGGACCCCAGCAACAGATTTGGAGGGGACTTCCACCACTGGAGAGACCAAAATAGGCGACGGGAGTTTGCTATTTTGTCTGAAAGGCAACCTGATGCCTGAGTCCATTGTGTGGACAAAGTCCATTGAGCTGCCCTCATTTGAAGACGAGCATATGGAACCACATGCACGGTGGATGCCATGTGGCCTAATAGTTGTAACATCTCTCGAGCAGTTCAATGGGAGGCTAACTGCACCAAGCGTAGGCAACGGGCCTGAGGAAGATAGGCCCTTGCAGTTGTGGTATCCAGCAAGGCTCCTATAAACTCCAGAGACTGAGTAGGGGTGAGATGGGATTTTGGGATGTTTATTACCAGTCCCAAATACACGCATTGTGCAGGACACGCATTGTGCAGGACACGCATTGTGCAGCTTAGAGAAATCTGGGCCTCTGACTGGGATGGAGCTCGAATGAGCCAGTCGTCCAGATATGGGAAAACGAATATTCCTAGAGTGCGTAGAAATGCAGCTACTACTGCCATGCATTTCGTTAACACCCTTGGTGCAGAGGCCAGACCGAAAGGAAGCACCCTGTATTGGTAGTGCTTTCCTTGAAAAAGGAACCGAAGGAACCTTCTGTGTGTTGGATGGATGAGGACATGGGTGTACGCATCCTTGAGATCTAGAGAACAAAGCCAGTCCTGACTCTGAAGGTATGGCAGCAGAGTACCGAGAGAAATCATCTTGAATTTCTCTTTGAATAGAAACTTGTTCAATTCTCTGAGATCTAATATGGGTCTGTAGCCCCCTGTTTTCTTTGGAATAAGAAAATAAGGGGAGTAGAACCCTGAGCCCTGTTGAAGAAGGGGTACTTCTTCTATTGCCCCTTGGGCAAGAAGGGTAGCAATCTCCTGACCCAGAAGGTTGAGGAGAGATGTTGGAGAATTGAACTGTCTCACCATGGTGTGGGGAGAAAGGTTTAAGAAATGAAGCTTGTACCCTTCCCTTACAATGGAGAGGGTCCATTGCTCTGCTGTAATTTGCTCCCATCTGGGAGCAAAGTAAGCCAACCTTCCTGGAATGGTGAGGGGCTCTGGTTCTTCCAGAGCCAGAAAGGCTAAGTTCTCTAGTTGCAAGTCAAAGGCCCTGGGGAGACTGAGGCTGCTGAGCCGTGAGAGGCCTGGCAGCCTTTGACTTGGCCTGTTTAGGTGGTTGCTGACGCTTTGCAGCAAAATGACCTGCAGAAGATGCCTGCTGACCATAAGCAGGATAGTATCTTCCCTTTTTAGAAAAAGTTGTCTTTTTGAACAACCTTTTCTTAGCAGGAGCAGAGGTAGACTTTGAAAGTCGATCCAAAGCAGAGTTCTCAGCATCCATCTGAGTGGCCTTTGCTTTCCAATCCCTGCCAAAAAGGTTTTCACCTGTACAAGGAAGATTTCCCAGTTCATTTTGGACCCAAAGTTCCAAATCAGAGGCTTGTAACCAAGCAATTCTGCGTGCACCTATGGCAATAGCCGAGGCTCTGCTTACACACTCAAAAGAGTCAAAGGCTGCACGGTTGGAAAATTTGGAAACATCTTGGGCATGTTTAAGCCAAGTGAGAAATTCCTGCCTTTTATCTTCTGAAATAAAAGGGGCTAAAGTCTGCAGAAGATCTGTGACTTCTTTTAGAAACATCCCCATAAAGAGACTATAGGAGTTGATTCTGGCAACAAGCATATTAGCTTGGAAAACCCTTCGGCCAAAAGCAACAAGGGTCCTGCATTCATGTCCTGGAGGATTAGATGAGTGTCTCTTTGCACTCATTTTATTTGCACACTTTATTTTCCTCATGGCAGACTACCACAATAGAGCAGTGAGGAAGCTGAGACTTATGAAAGCCAGGACAAGGAGGGACACGGTACATGGTGTCTAATCTACGAGAATGAGGAGAGGTGGTAAGAGGAGTCTCCCACATGCTCAACATGAGATCATAGAGAATCTCATGAATAGGTAAAGTAGCTGCTTCTTTAGGAGCCTTAGGATACTGCAAAATATCTAGTTGCTTGTCTCTAGGCTCTGACTCAGGGGCCACTGTAATGGAGAGGCCCCTAGCCACTTCCCTAATGAAGTCCTGAAAAGACAAGTCTTCTGGAGGAGACATTCTTCGTTTTGGAGAATCAGACTCCTGAGGAAGAAGTACCAGTGCATCGACAGAAACCTCCGACTCAGAGTCTTCGGAGGAATCGAAGTATCGCCTGTCTGGATGCTCCTGTAAAGCCCGATACGCGTACCGAGTAGGATCGACATCGGGAGTAAGCGGTACCGGTTCGGTACCGATGGGCATCATAGGACAGGGTACCATTGCAGTCGACACCGAAGTCGATGTCGATGCAATCGGTACCGGCACCGGGAACGATGCCGGTGCCGGAGTCGGTACCGGCAATGGAGACTGTTGCGGTACTGGAGGCGTCGAAGCCTGCATAAACGCCGTTAGGGTGCGCTGCATGGACAGAATCTTCTGATCCATCGACGCCACCAGAGTCTGGATGTCGGTACCAGTGGAGGCCACCGGTACCCCAGAACACGGCAACAGATGATCGGTCGAGGCCAAACCATCAATGTCAACCTGTGACCCCATAGACAATGCTTTGGAAGCCGGAACTTCCCGCCGGGGTAATTTTGCCGGTGCGGAATCCTCGAGGACAAGCCCGGAGGCATCTCGATGCTTAGAGGGAGATTTGCCCTTCGAGGACCGGCTAGATTTATGTTTGGTTACCTGAGATCCATGGGAGGAAGAAGCCCTGGAAGACATAGATGCCACCGAGGCTGCATCAGAGGGAAACAGGGTACTGAGCTTGGCTGCTCGGTTCTGTCGACCTCTTTTAGACATCATGGTACAGGACACACAATCCGTGAAGGAATGTTCAGGACCGAAACATTTTAGACACCAGTCATGGGTGTCGGTGACAGAAATAGTACCGCCACACTTCGTGCACTTCTTGAACCCGGAAGCGGGCTTCTCCATGAGGAGAAAATATGTTCAGGCCTAAGGCCCAAACCGAAAATGCACAGTTGAAGAAAGAAAAGGGGTTTCTTTTGGTTTTTTTTAGGAAAGAAAAGACCGGCAGTACCGGTCAGACATCGAAGAAGGCAGACGCGAGACAGAAAAATAAAGAAAAAAATAAAGAATTCTTCTGCGGTGACAGGAACACGACCTGCTGGTTCCACGGAAAAGAAGAACTGGAGAGAGGCGGTTGGGAAAGGCGGGAAGGCAGCGCGCAGGCGCTGTGGGATGCTCCCAAAAGCTTTCTTACTGGATACTGGGAAGCGTTCCCGCGCAGGCTCCGTCAGTACCGACGATACCCATATGTGAAGACTCATTCCTGCTTGTTCCTGGAGATAATGACTTGCCCAAGGTCACAAGGAGTACCAGTGCGAACTGAATCCTTGATCTTCTGGGTACTAGGTAGTTGCTCTAACCACTAGGCTACTCCTCTATTTGAAAACTTGTACTCCGTTTGTAAACTGCTCTAATGCCTTTCAGCCTGGGCAGTATATTAAGAAAGTAAACAAAAGATGAAGACTTCCCAGAATTTTTCAGTGACTATGGGGAAGTTGTATCATCTTATGAGAGTACTGAGATAATTCTGGGAGGTTACTTCAATTTAGTATTAGATGAACCTCTTGATAGAAGTCCCTATGTAAGTATACCAGGCCAAGGGGCTGGTATACTTACAGTGGTTGGGGCAAGTTACCTCAGGCCAGAAGGTCAGGGGTTCAAATCCCACTAGAGGACAGCAACCTTGGGCCGGAAGGACTAGGGTATCTACTCCCACAGGTGCTCCTTGGGCAAGCCACTTAACCCTCCATTGCCCATGTTCCCTGTAAGTATTAGTGTATGTGTCTCATATCCCCTTGTGTGAAATGTATCCCCCAATTGTGTTGTGACCACTTTGATTGAAGGATAAGGTGGTATATACAAAACTGTCTAAATAAATAAACAGGGGCGTAAAAAATTCTCCTGAATGTGTTTGATGAGTTAGAGCTGGTAAATCCATGGTGCCTAGCACACCCCACTAGCAAAGAATATACCTTTCATTCTTTTCCAAATTAAACATAATTGAGAAATGATTTTTTCTTGATGTCTAAAACGCTTATATCCTTTGTCTAAGCAGATATACAGCCAATATTAATCTCAGTCCATGCTACAATCATCCTACAACTAGTTTTAGCTAATGAACCTATGCCATAACCAATTTGGCAATTTAATAATCACCTTCTGAGGGACCCTGAGTTTCTAGAGAATACTGAGGCATTTATGAAAGAATTCTTTGATAGGAATGATGACCACAACTTAGATTACCACAACATATGGGTTTTCAAAGTCATTTTGCAAGATGAAATCATAAGCTATGCTTCTTGCCACAAGAAGAAGAATCTGGATAAGATCCGGCAATTGGAAGGTGAGATCTTCAGGCTTGAGAGGCAGTACACTCATTCAAATGACAATAGCACCTACAGGCATTTAATGAGGAAAAAATATGAATACAATAATCTGATGAGTAGATGAGCTGGGCAAGAAGTTTTTAGACAAAGGACGGGATATTACATGGATGGAAACAAGGCGGGTTGCCTTCTGGCATAGCTCCTAAAAGCTAGGAAACAGCAGCAGTTCATAGCGTCCCTGCTTTATGAGCAAGGACATGTTCTTACTAAAACAAGATTATGTCATGCCGATTAGTCTCCTACTATAAAGACCTGTTCCGATCTTAATACGATAGGGCAGACGACTCATACCAAAACTTCTTAGCTCGACTTGATCATCCAATACAGCCTGAGGTTAGAAGGCAAGCTTGGGTGCACCCGACGAAACTTCGTGAGGCTATGCTCTCCCTGTCTCATAGTAAGATACCAGGACCAGATGGTTATACTGTTGAATTCTATACTCAGTTTTCCACTATGCTTGCACCTAAGTTTCAGCTATATGTGAAGCCATCTTCCTTTTGTAATCTTGCTGGAGCTCGTCACGCTTCTTCATAAATCATGAAAGGATTCCACCTCAGCCATGAATTATTATCCTATATCACTTCCAAATGTGGACTATAAGATTTTGGCTAAAGTCGTAGTGACCCGGTTAGAGAAAGCAGTGTTACTTACCTGTAACAGGTGATCTCCGGGAACAGCAGGAATAAGTCTTCACATATGGGTACGTCGGTACCAATGGAGTCCGCGCGGGAACGCTTCCCAGCGTCCAATCAGAAAGCTTTTGGAAGCATCCCAACATGCCTGCGCGCTGCCTTCCCGCCTTCCCAACTGCCTCTCCTCAGTTAAGTTTTAAAGCTGAGACAAAGAGAGAGAGAGAGCAAGGAAGGGAAAGATAGAGAAAGAGAAATGCAACTCCTAGGGGAGGTGGGTGGGTTGTGAAGACTTATTCCTGCTGTTCCCAGAGATCACCTGTTACAGGGTAAGTAACTGTGCTATCTCCAGGAACAAGCAGGAATGAGTCTTCACATATGGGGACTCCCAAGCTCAGATGCCTGGAGGGAGTCCTAGCATGTTGCAAGTCTAGAACGAGCCATGCTATTCCTCAGGACCTCAGGCATCCTGGGGATGGAGGGTAGAAGTTGAATACAGAAAAGAGCTGTGGAACAGCTGGCTAGAACAGGGCTTCAAAAGGGGAAGACTCTGTATCGAGGGCATTTAGTAATAAGATATTGTAATCTGGGCCTCCCTTATTGGCACTGCACAAGTGCACTGAGCTACATATGGATCTGATAGAAGAGCCAGTGAATGTGCTCAAGGGGTACCTCACTGAGAAGTAGAGGCAATAAAGTAGAACAAAAAACAAGTGGAGGTCAAAACCCTTTAGGGTGAGAAAAAATAGCCCCAGAGGAAAACTGGGGTAGTATAAGAGGTAGAGCTTCAGCGGAGACGCAGAAGGTACTATTAAGGAAAGGTTAAGCTGCTTTGGTCCAAAAATAGTATAAATTTAGGACCAAGAGAAAAATTTTGTCTGACCCAACTGGACTGGGGTTAGAATCAGTCCATGTAGAGGAGAAAGGGTATGGAAACCCTTGTATCTGATAAAAGGTAAGGACAGACTCAGGAGCGCTAAGCTTTAGAGCAACGGAAGCTCCGCAATGTCTTTCCTAAATGGGGTCAATTAGGAAAGAAAGGTACATGGAGAGCTTCAGGAGTACCTAAACCTGAAAAGGTTAATTACCACAGGAGTGGTTCTAGGTGTAGTCCCCTAGGTATGCTGGTACAGCATTGATAGGGTTAGTGCCCATCTGTCAGGATCATAAAGGAATGTCAGGATATCTGATCCTAACAGCCAGATAGATAAGTAGATGGATACAGATCTATCTAACAATATATCTCATTATATGTATTAATATATATGTACATATATATATATGTAGATTTAAATATATACACATATTGGGTATATATGCATATATCTCTAAAGAGATATATATATGGGCAGAAGACACACAGATATATCTATATCTATCTATCTATATATATATATCTATCTATATCTATATCTATATATATCTATCTATATCTATATCTATCTATATATATATCTATCTATATATATCTATATCTATATATCTATATATATATATATCTATATCTATATATATCTATATATATATATATCTATATATATATATCTATATATATATATATCTATATATATATATCTATATATATATATCTATATATATATCTATCTATATATATCTATATATATATCTATCTATATATATCTATATATATATATATATACCTAGATGAATAGGCAGGCATATAGAGACATGTCTCCAGGTATATGGATGGAGAAATGTCCAGAGAACCCCATCCCCCCTTATAGAGAGAGAGAGAAAATTATCTAATAGCAAGAAGGTTGATACCTGCTTGAATAGATAAAATAGAAAATATCCTCTTCTCCTGGTTATGACTGACATAGTCAGAGGAAAGGTGTCCCTGACAAGAAGGCGGCTTAATTCTTTGCAGAATTTGAGCTCTTGAGTAACCAGGATGGCCTACGTGAAAATGGTAGAGGATAACAGCAGTCTGCGGACAGGAAGGCCAGATATCTCCAGAATTGTAGTATGGAGATTGGACAGAGGAGGCCTCAGGAGGAAGATACCCTAGTGATCCGCCTATGAGGGCAAGATGGGTATTAGGTATCCTCTAGCTGCCAGTGAAGAATTTATCTCTGACGGGAGACCCCAGGAGATATGGGCCAAGCCAGGGAATTGGCCCTTCTTTAGGCTTTCATGTAATGAAAGGCCTGAGGCTTATGCCTCAAAGATTTTTAAGATAAGATGGAAAGGGTAGAAAATACCTACCAGGCATGAACATGACTGGGGGAACCATGTTAACCATCTGGGGTTATCTGCTAGGCAAGATACTAATGCTCTCTAGCAAGGGCCCATAGTGCAAAGTTACTCTGTAGAGTTGCAGAGAGCATGCTGCAGGTTGGTCAGAAGAAAAAACTGGCTGTGGAAAGCCAGCAAGTAACCAGCTATTCTGCCAAGGGAAAGGGGCGAAGAATAGAAGTTAACCAACCAAACTGTGATAATAGGGTTTTCCAAACGAGGTTGATACCCTGGTTTGGGACTTAGCACTGAGGCTAGGAGGATTGCTAATGGAGGGGAAACCCTGGTTGTGTAGTGAACAACACAGAGGATCTCTAAAGGTAAAAAGTGGACTGTTGAGTTGTTGATATGGAAGGACAGACTAGATGGGCCATGTGGTCTTTTTCTGTCATCATGTTTCTATGTTTCTATGTAACCAGTGGTTTAACCACTAGGAATTGCTGCATTTGCAGGAACTATCAGGGCAGCATGGAGAATTTCTTTTCCCTCCTCTTTTTAGATTGGGAAAAAGAAACAGACATGGTAGGACTTCCCATTGTCTGAGGAGCTGCCCTAAGGTAACAAGGGGGAAGACAACTCCAGAAGGGAGAATCCCCCGGTAGAACAGGTAGAAGACTATAAGGGCTTACCCGTGTAAAAAAGTCACTCTTACAAACTAAATGTTGTAGTAAGAGGGAGGTAAGACAGAGTTGCAAGAGACCAACTATGGAGGAAGTCTCCGACAGGTGAGATGATACATGCCAATACAGGGAAAACAACTGTCTATTGATAGTTGTTACCTCTCTTTCCTCCTAGAGAAAGAGGAAATCTGTTAAGTATGGGCATGATCATCATAAAGACTCTTAGAGAAAAGATGTCTCATGAAGAGATATCTAGGTAGGTTAGGATAAATTTAGTGCAGATACTGCAAGTGAAAAGAAGCAGACTGCTACCCTAACCAACAACCAAGAGGGACAAAGATCTATTTGAAACCCTGCGACTGCTGGGTTTGTTGACCCTGTTGAGTTTGTAGATTCTTCAGACCAGGGCGATGTTTCCCCTGTTTGGGAACATCTGTATGATGGGCCGATGATGGACAAAACCTTCTCCCCCTAGGGGAAGAAAGTTTGGTAGGACATTTCCTACCTACTGGGAAAGAAAGCGGCGTAGAATAGCCCCTGGAAACAGGAAAGTCAGTGGATAACTGAGTAACCTGGAGTAAAGACTCCTTGTGGAAGATATTTTCTCCAGTGCAAGGAGTATTTCCCAGTCTTTCTTGTGCCCATTTGTCCAAGTCTGAAGCTTGGAGCCAGGCTCTACGTCGTGCCCCTATAGCTATAGCAGACGTCCTGCTAACAGACTCAAAGGAGTCTAGGGAAGCACGAGTAAGAAACCTAGAGATATTATGAGCATGACTAACCAGTAAGGAATAGTCTGCTTGTTTGGGCTCTTGAAGACAAGGAGTCAAAAGATGTGATTTCCTTGTGACCTCCTCAAGAGATAGACCCATATAAAAAATATATGAGAGAATTCTTGCTGAAAGCATGGATGTCTGGAAGGTTTGACGTCCAAAGGCATCTAGTGTCAGACTCATGACCTGGCGGACAAGAAGAGTGCTTTTTATTACTCTTTACTCGCCTCAATGCTGATTCCACTACAATGGAATGAGGAGGAAGTTGAGTCCTTTGAAACCCTGGAGAGGGGCGCAACTGATATAGGAGATCAGTTGCTCTGGAAAGTGGGGGTACCCTTAAAGGAGCTTCCCACATTCGTAGAAGGAGATCCTGCAAAGAATGATGCAAAGGAAGCATTATGTTCTCCTTTGCTTCGTTAGGAACAGAGAGGTATTCTGTATTCCCTTGTGTAGGATCTTGTCCAGGAATAGGAATGGCAAGTGATTTTGCCATATCCAGGAGGAAAGTCTGGAAAGAAGGATCCCCAGAGGGAACTTCCCTTGAATAGGCTAGATCTGATGAAGAACTAGCGTTGGCACCGAGGGATCTATTCCAGTATATAGGCATAGAAGATCCTGAATGGTGCAGTATGGGATCCTTAGATGGTGGTCGCTGGTACTGCAAGTCAGAACCAGCGACAGTCGGTAACAGATCGTCCATGCTAGGGATCGATTCCAGACTCGGCATCGAGGGAAGCGAGCCTGAAGAGAGAAGCATGGAAGGTACCGACAGTAATGGTACTGTGGATATCGGTACCGATCTCGGTACCGCATCTGGTACCGGCGGAAGAATACCAGCCGGTGGCAACTAACGGTGTCGGAGGAACCGAGAGTTGCGGATCCGAAGTATCGGAACCGAGCCTTCGGTACCGACGGGAGTTGGTACCAAGGCGAGTCGGTACCCAGTCCTCCAAACTGGAGATCGATTCCAGACTCGGCATCGAAGGAAGCGAGTCTATCGATGCACGTCTGGAGGGTACCGACATCGGTACTAGTGTCGGTGTCGATACCGATACTGGAAAGTCGGTCTGAAGGGTATCCACCGGGCCCGTAGGTACCGAGGACGTCAGACGACGATCCTTGGTGAGGAATGTTTCATCCAACACCAGTGCCGATGCCGGGGTATCGGTACCGCTTGAAGCGGATGCCACCACCGGGCATGGCTCAGGTATGTTCTGTGAGGGGTGAACCTCAGAAACAACCTGAAACCCCACACAGGCTTTGGAGGCTGAAGACTCCCACCGGGGTTTTGAAGCCAGTAGATTCTCGAGGACAAGGCCATAGGCATCTCTATGCTGTGCATGAGAAGTGCAGCTCGAGGACTGGCTAGTCTTAACAGACTGTTTTTGGGTTACCTGATCCTGTGCAGAAGAAGATATGGTCGGTGCCCTGAAGTTGGAGGGGGACCGCGTGTCGAGGGGAACTCGATGATGAAAACGTTTTCTCACCATACTGGTGCCCGAGGGCTCCAGAGGAAAATGGTCAGGACCCAAGCAGATTAGACACCAATTGTGAGTGTCTAAAAATAAAGTTGTACCGCCACAGTTTGTACATTTCTTGGGGAAAGTGGATGGCAGTTCCATGAGGAAAAATGGAGAGGCCTAGAAGGCCTGAGAACCGTGAGACACTAACAAAGAAAAATATATTCCTTAAAGGGAAAAATTTTACAAGAAAAGAAAAAAGAAACACCGGCGGTACCGGTGGCGTCGGGGAAGGCAGCCGCGACCACAAGAAAACTAAAAAATAAAAGAAGAATTTTCTGCGGTGACAGGAGGACGTCCTGCCGGCTCCGCGGAAAAATGAAAACTGAGGAGAGGCAGTTGGGAAGGCAGGAAGGCAGCGCGCAGGCGTGTTGGGATGCTTCCAAAAGCTTTCTGATTGGACGCTGGGAAGCGTTCTCGCGCGGACTCCGTCGGTACCGACGTACCCATATGTGAAGACTCATTCCTGCTTGTTCCTGGAGATACACCGGGTGACCTTATTGATAAAGATCAGGTCAGATTTATACAGGACAGGTACATTTGTGACAAGGTGCATATTTTTCATGATCTCGTTATATATGCCCAGCGTAGAAAGGATCCTGTAATTACAATGTCGTTTGAAGCTGAGAAAGCATTTGACCATGTAGAATGGTCTTATATGTTTCAGACACTCTGGATGGTTCAAATGTGGTCAGGACCTCCAAGTCAATGTATAAAAGGTTAGCGCAGCATTTTCTGGCACTTTTCTCTGATGCAGAAAGCAAGCTAGCGCTAGAAAAATGCCAAAAAAGCCAATTGCACTAAATTGCAGCATATTTGTCATGCAAATCGCTGCATAAGTAATCGCACCAGATGTAAAATGTTGCACTGGAACTTGCAGTTACAGTTTTTACACACTGGATCTTCATGCCAGCTTCGGGCAGACAAAGACCAGCCGGGAGAAAAAGGATCATCTGAGGTGAAGTCTGATACTTCACCTTATATGATCCAGGCATCGGGAAAAGCCCCCGATGCCATCAGAATACTATCAGGGGGCTGGTGCCCCTGACACTGACCCCCTGAGAGAAACCTAATCCCTGGGTTGCCCCAATCACTACCCGCCCACCCACCCACTAAAAAAAATCCCTGGTGGCCCAGCGGTCCCAATCCCCTCATCCTCCCACCCACCAAATATTTAAAAAAAAAAACCACAACCCTAGTGGCTCAGCAGCCCTGATTCTCCCACCTACCATCCCCCCTCAGATAATCCTGTTTCTCCAGGACAGCATGCCAAACTTGCGCTAACTTCTTTGCGCATGTGTCTGGCTTGCACTTTCCAGTTTAACGCTGACTTTTTGCATACTTGGTAATTTGAATACTGCATTCCAGCGCAAAGAGTCAGCATTAAAGTTGTGCTATGAAACCCTGCGCTAGAGCTTTAGGCACTGGGCTCTAGCTCAGGGTTTCTGCATCGGCCTGTTTATTTGTTGGGTTAAAATTCTATATACATGCCCTAGATCCAGAATTATTGTAAATGGGGAATGCTCAGAGCGTATTTTACTCTCACATGGGACTAGGCAGTGGTGTTCACTCTCTCCATTGCTATTTAACCTAACGCTGGAACTATTGCTGATCACCATCAGAAATGCACCTAATATTCATGGTGCCGGATATACATCTTTTGTACACAAGCTTGCTGCTAATGTGGATGTGTTGCTGCTTTCTTTCTGATCCCAAGATATCAAGTCCAGTGCTGTTAGGATTCATAGAGGAATTTTCCTCCTATTCAGGTTATAAAATAAACTAAGGGAAAACAGAAATCATGCCTATGAAGGATTTCACCACTCATATTGCTGTGCTTCCTCTGACTCCTCCCCCAACCCAAGATTTTAGTTCAGTTTTACTTTGCTGTGCTTCCTCTGACTCCTCCCCCAATGCAAGGTAACATCTGCTCATTTAAACATTCTTACCATGGTGCCTAGCCACTCCATACTTCACTATGTCCTGCACTTGTGTCCTGCACTTGATTTGCTAGGGTAATGTTTAACATCTGTCGATACTGCCGAGATAACAGTCGTGTTTTTGTTTTTAAAGATTTTCTTCAGTTTTACTTTGTGGAGCTTCCTCCGACTCCTCCCCCCGAAGCAAGGTGACATAACGATCAGGTCATTTAAATATTCTTACTGCAGCACGCAGCCACCTTTGGAGCATGCCAAAGAAGCATGTCATGCTCTACTACATGCCGCCTTTGCATATTCCTTTATTACAGTGCCTCTTTATCCAGCCATATGAATATTCCTGAGGGTCATACTTCAGAAATGTATTATATTCCGGTAAATCTTGGTCATTGTCCTACTCACTATAGTCAGCCTCTGCCTACCTCTTATTTAATCCCGATAGCACCAATGAAGCATATTACCCATTCCCTACAGACAGTATCCTTTCAAATAAGTCTTTTAAACATTCGCAGTTTAAAAAGCAAACATGACTTGGTAGGGATCTTTTCCATCTCTATCATCTAGATATCCTGACACTAGGTGAAACATGACTGAAAAATGGCAAATTGTATTTCTTTTTTTTTTATTACAACAAACATGCCCCAAGTCCCATCGCTATTATACCCCTTAGAAGGGATTGGCAATGTGGCCTTTGATCCATCTTCATGGGCCAGTAAGGAAATTTTCAGTCTCTCTACCAAAACGTTTGAATATACTGTAGTACAAATAACTAATTCCTTTTATCTTTAGCTAATGTTAGTCTACCAAGCACACCCCGATTTCCTCTATTTCACTGGAAGAACTTAATAAACAGTGCTTCAATTTAGTCTCTACTGGTCCTGCCTTAATATTAGGAGATGTGAACATTAGGATTGAGATCTCTGAACATGGCCATAAATAACTTTCTTACTCTGTTAAAAGACTTTGATTTCACTCTTCTTGTTTCCAATCCAACAGATATTGCTGGTCACTGGCTAGACTTGATAGAAGCTCGGAGCTGCTCCTTGCTCAATCAATGCCCCTTTATTCTTCCTCTTTTTTTGGATGGACCATTTCTTTCTAAAGGCTTAACCTCTGTATCCAAACCACCCAGACCTCACAGTTCTGTTGGTTAATAGAGGAACTTGAAGTCCCTCAATGAAGAGACCTTCATACCTGTCAGTGTTTCTAAAATAAAGATCCTTGATCGATCTCGCGATGAAAAAGCTGCTTCACATGTTCCCACCCTTTTAGACTCCTTAAACAGTCTCGGCTCCCTTACAAAAAAAAGAAAGTCTCAAGAACCTCTTCGCCAAGGTTCATTCAAGAGCTTCACACTGTTGGGAAACTCTTGAGAAAATCAAAATGAAGATGGCAGAAACATCCTTTTGAGCAGCATCAGAAAAAATGCAGTTCCTTGCAGGTCAAATATAAAAATCTGATAAAGGTAGCAAAAGCCAACTTTATTTCTAAATCAATTCAGCCTAGTGAGAATTATCCTTGGCAACTATTTTCTCAGATTCTTTTGCTCCTAAGGATAACACCTTTCAGGACCTACCTCCTACTTCATCAGAGTCCTTTGTGAAATTTCTGATAGAAAAGGTTCTCACACTCCACAATGAATCCTCTTTTCACATAAATGATTTTCCTCCACTTCTGTTACCATCCTCTTCTCATATCTTGCTTCAGTCCTAAAAATTCAAAGTACTTTTTCAAATTTCTTCAGTCCTCACTGAATTTCATCTCAGCAAACTGGCTGACTCTTTAAAACTTGCTGATGGAATTTAGTTAATAAAAAATAGTTGGGCCGAAAGAGCTCCCATTTTTCTAGATTTAATCGATACAAGTCTTACATCAGGCCATGTTCCAAAAGCATGGAAACACACTACAATCAGACTACTCCTAAACAGATTAATTTGGATCCATTACTACCTAGTATCTTCAAAACATTATTTGAAGCCTTACCACCACTACATCCCCACTTGATCCCTGCCAAGTTAGCTGGTTTAAAATGGCAAGAGCTGAGTTAGCCCCAATTATAAGCAAGATGTTACGGCTTTCATTTTCTCAAGGATACATGCTCTCCAGACTAAAAACTGCATCCATACTCCCAATACTTAAGAAACCCAAGCCAGATCTATCAGAACCAAGCTCATACAGGCCAATCTCAAGCCTTCCTTTTCTGGTGAAAATAATGGCGAAAGTTGTCCAACTTCAGTTACACATGCACTGCTCCAATGCACTGCTTGTTGCGCAACAACATGGTTTCCAGCTTAGCCATGGAGTTGAAACACTATTAATCTCTCTTTTCGATAAGCTGATAAAGGGCATAGAAAAACCAACACAAGGTTTTGTCTTTATAGTCTTAGATATTGCTGTGGCATTCGACACAATATGCCATATTACTCTACTACAGCATTTACAATGCATTAGAATCCAGGATCTAGCTCTAAACTGGCTGCATCTGGACACCAGCAATTTGTACAATCAGGACCCAACAACTCTGACCCATACACTCAATAGCAAGGAGTACCTCAGGGCTCAACTTTATCAGCTCTCTTATTTAAAAACTAGATTCAGCCTATCTGTGACCTCATATGTTCTTATGGTGTCTTCTTTCATCTTTATGTGAATGACATCATGATATATACTCCTTTTTCTACTGTTAATATGAACCTCACAACAATAACCAATTGTTTCAATGCAACAGCCCAATGGTTCTCTGAGCACTCTCTAACCATAAATTATAGCAAAACAGAACTAATATTCATAACCAGAGACCAATCATTCTCCCCTCCTACTTCATTGGGAGTTGATAACGCAGACCTCACAGTCAAACATGAAACCCGATATCTTGGAGTAACCATCGATAATCACCTCAAGCTACAAGCTTATATAAACAAAACTATATATAACAAAATTAGAACCCTCCAACAGCTGCGCCCACTCTTTGAGACCCATGATTTCCTATCTGTCTTCCAGGCTATGATCCTCAGCCAACTTGACTTCTGCAATGCAATCTTCCAAGGGATTCCAAAAAGCTCCCTACACCCACTTCAACGTGCATAGCATACAGCTGCAAGAATACTCGTCAAAGCTCCTAGGTCTTGCCATACCACACCTATTCTTAAAGAGCTACATTGGCTTCTGCTGATGAGCCGCATAAAATACAAAACTATTATGACAATGTTCAAAACCTATCACAAACTATTCTCTCAATACCTACAATCTTTAATAAGAAAACCACCTAATAATTGCCATAGAAGAGCCCCTAAACAACATTTACTTGCTCCTTCTTCAGACCTTACAAAGTTCAAACCATATGTTACCGTACATTCTCCCTTTATGCGCCTAGCATATGCAAGGCACTGCCTGCTAACCTTGTAAACTTACGGAAGCTCCTTAAAACCTACCTGTTTAAAGAGCATTTTGGAGACACAATGAAGTAATTAGACATTTCCTGCTAATTAGTATTCCTGAAGAGTCTCCAGTCCAGTCCCTGAATGCTGGGTTGTGCCCCTCTTCCTGCAGCTTGGAGACTGAATCTGTCAACTTCTCGATGACATCAGGATATATATAGCACCGGCACCACCCACCAGCCTCAGTATCCTGTTGACAAAGCAAACTTAACGGAGAGACAACTAGAAAAAAAGGAGTATAACTATAAACTTACTAAAACACTCCCTGGAAGAAGCCGAAACCCCCCGCCCCCCCAAGAAGGACAAGGAGGAGGCGGCTTACCTGACCAAGCCCATACGGAATGCCGAACAGGCTATACATCCTTACCTATAGCAGGGTTCCGCCTCGGTCCCCACAGCCTCGCCACCGGAACCCCTCCAGCCACACCAGCGGTTACTAACTCTTGAGCCAATACCCCCTTCCGGAACTGCTTCGAACCGGCACTGAATACCCAGGGCGGGATCAGAGACTGGACTGGAGACTCTTCAGGAATAATAATTAGCAGGTAAGGTCTAATTACTTCTTCCTAATCGTCTCTCCAGTCCAGTCCCTGAATGCTGGGATGTAGCAAAGCAGTTCAAGCTTGGGAGGGGCCTGCCAAACCGGATCGAAGCACCGCTCTCCCAAATCTGGCATCTGCCGCCGCCTGAACATCCAACCGGTAATGCTTAGCAAAAGTGTGCAGAGACGACCAGGAGGCCGCTCTGCAGATATCCAACGGAGGAACCAAGCTAAACTCCGCACACGACGCAGCCTGCGCCTGAGTGGAATGAGCTCGCAACCCCACTGGAACCTGCCTGCCCTTAAGAATATAAGCGGAAGCAATAGCTTGCCTGATCCATCTAGAAATAGTGGCCTTGGCCGCCGCTTCTCCCTTGCGCGGCCCTCCAAACAATACAAACAAACGCTCCGATCTGCGGAACGCCTCAGTACGCTTCAGATACTGCTTCAAAACCCTATGAACATCCAGAAGGCGCAGCCGCGCGTCTGCTCCCGTCTGCTCCACGCCAGCGAAGGAAGGAAGCGACACGGATTGATTAACATGAAAAGGGGAGACCACCTTGGGCATAAAGGATGGAACCGTCCTCAGAATAACCTTTTCCTTAAAGAAAACAAGAAAGGGTGGATGACAAGATAACGCCTGCAACTCCGAAACTCTTCGGGCTGAGCAAATGGCTACCAAAAACACAGCCTTGAGGGTCAAATCCTTCAGAGAAGACTGGGCGAGCAGTTCGAACGGTGCCCCGACCAGAGAATCCAGCACCAAATTGAGATCCCAAGGAGGCACCACCACACACCAACGAGGCCGCATATGCCCTACCGCTTTAAGAAATCTCACCACATCGGGGTGTTGGCCCAACGCCGTGCCCTTAACCTTGCCCCTATAACAAGCGATAGCTGCCAGTTGCACCCGCAAAGAACTAGAAGCTAGGCCCTTTTCAAGGCCATCTTGCAAAAAATCCAACACTTCCGAAACTGACACTGCCAAGGGCCTCTTACCACGCTCCTCACACCACCTCTCAAAAATGCGCCAAACTCTCACGTACGCCAAACAGGTAGAACGCTTGCGAACTTTCAACAACGTCGAAATCACTGCTCCCGAATACCCTCGTTTACGCAGCCTTGCCCTTTCAATAGCCAGGCCATAAGCGAGAACTGATCCACCTGCGGCATCTTCACCGGTCCCTGCCTGAGGAGGTCCTCCCTCATGGGGAGCCGCCATGGATGATCCGCCAATAACTGAACTAGATCGGCATACCACGGACGCCTCGGCCAGTCTGGAGCTATCAGGATTACTAACCCCTGATGAGACTCTATCCTCTGCAGAACTCTGCCGATAAGGGCCCAGGGAGGAAACACAGAGTAACCCTTCCGTGGGCCATCCTTGAACCAGAGCATCCAGCCCCTCCGACATTCGCTCTTTCTTTCTGCTGAAAAACCTGCTTGCCTTGGCCGACTGCCAACGCGCCATCAGGTCCATCACCGGCGGGCCACACCTGTGCACTACCTGCTCGAAAACATCCTGGTTGAGCTCCCACTCGCCATGATCTACCTTGTACCTGCTGAGGTAGTCGGCTGTGACGTTCTCCACTCCGGCGACATGCTGAGCCGACAAGGCTATTAGATGATCCTCGGCCCACATCAAGAGGCTTCCTGCCTCCTCCTCCAAGAGACGGCTGCTCATGCCGCCCTGACGATTGATGTAGGCCACCGCCGTCACGTTGTCCGAGAGAATCCTGACCGCTCTCCCGAACACCAGATGCTGGAACGCTGCGAGAGCCATCGTTACCACACGTAACTCCAACCTGTTGATGGGCCATTGCGACTCCTGAACATCCCAGAGTCCCTGGGCAAAGCGTCCCTCGCAGTGCGCCCCCCAGCCTGACAGGCTCGCATCCGTTGTCACCTGTATCCAGTGAGGAGTCTCGAGGGGCATTCCTCTCTCCAGAACCCCCGGAGAGAGCCACCAGCGAAGAGACTCCTTGGCCGCTGCTATACAGGGTAGAGCCATTGACAGCGAGTGCCTCTGATGGGACCAGCGGCTCAGAAGGGACCTCTGAAGCGGCTGCATATGGGCTCTGGCCCAGGGAACTAGATCCAACGTCGCCGCCATTGTCCCCAGCACCTGAAGATAATGCCATGCTGAGGGAGCCTTGCGCGCTGCAAACTCCCGTACTAGCTGACGCAGGCATCGTGCTCTCTGAACCAGCAAAAACACCCTGCCCTAGACCGTGTTGAACCTTGCCCCTAGATACTCTATCTCCTGAGTAGGCACCAACCGGCTCTTTGCCTGGTTGATTACCCATCCCAGACTCTGAAGAAGAGCTACCACCCTGGCTGTAGCCCTCAAACTCTCCGCCTCGGATTTGGCCCTGATCAGCCAATCGTCTAGGTAAGGGTGGACTAAAATCCCTTCTTTCTGTAGCGCTGCCGCTACTACCACCATCACCTTGGTGAAAGTGCGTAGTGCCGTCGCCAGGCCAAACGGCAGAGCCTGAAACTGAAAATGACCTTGCGTAACAGCAAAACGCAGAAACTGCTGATGAACGTCTCTGATGGGGATGTGCAAATACGCCTTGGTGAGATTGAGGGAAGTCAGAAACTCCCCTTGCCTTACTGCCACTATCACCGATCTGAGAGTCTCCATCCGAAAGTGCGGCACCCGGAGACACCGATTGACCCGCTTCAGGTCTAGAATTGGTCGCCAGGAACCCTCTTTCTTTGGAACCACAAAGTAGATCGAGTACCGACCGCAGCCGCGTTGGTCTCCTGGCACTGGGACCACGGCACCCAATGCCACCAGCCTTGCCAAAGTTTCCTCTACCGCCGCCCGCTTGGCCACCGTCCCGCAGGGAGACCGAACAAACGAGGGGCGGACAGGACTTGCAAACTCTAGGGCGTAACCGAATCGCACCACCTCCAGCACCCACCGGTCTGCTGTGACCCGGGACCCAGGCGGGAAAGAACTGCCGCAGCCTTCCCCCTACCGGCAGCACTACCCCCCTGAGCCCCCGTTATCTCATTGTGGCTTCCTCTGACCTGAGGAGGCCGAAGAGGAGCCAAAACCTCTTCCTGCCCCCCGAAACCCACGGAAACCCCGATTTCTGGAGGGGAAACGACCCCTTTGAAAGGAGCTCTGACGGGCCGGCCTAAACCTACGGCTCTCCCGTGGCTGAGAACGACCCGAAGGCATAAAACGACCCTGCTTTGGCCTATCCTCCGGAAGGCTGCCTCCCTTAGACTCCCCGAGGTCCTTTACCAATTTGTCCAAATCCTCTCCAAAAAGCAGCTTCCCCTTAAACAGAAGTCTGCTAAGATGGGCCTTGGAAGAAGCATCTGCGGCCCAATTACAGAGCCAAAGATACCGGCGGGCCGCCACCACAGAGGCCATATTCTTTGACAAACTCCTAATAAGGTCATACTGGCTGTCCGCCAGATAAGCAGCTCCGGACTCCAACCGAGCCGCCTCACCTTGTGACCCTGCCTGTGACTCCCCTGCTAACTGCAGCTCCTGGGACCACCGTAAGCAAGCACGGGCCACCCAGGCCCCACATACCGAGGCCTGAAGCGCCATGGCACTGATGTCAAAGGCCTGCTTCAGCAAAGTATCCAACTTCCTGTCCTGAACATCCTTTAGCGCTGCACTGCCCTCTACGGCGATAGTAGTCTTCTTGGTCACGGCCGCCACCGCCGCATCTACCCTAGGAGACTTCAACAAGTCCTTTTCCGCCTCCGGTAAGGGGTACAAACGCGACAGAGCGTACCCCCCTTAACCCGGCCTCCGGCTGATCCCACTCCTCTTGGATCATGTGCCGGACCACCTTATGGACCGGGAAAACTCTTTGAGATTTCCGGACCGCCTGAATCAATGGATCCTCCAATGCGTTTGTCACCTTGAACTCCTGTGGACATGTTGAGTACCTTCAATGACTCATCAATCAACGCAGGCAACTCCTCACGGCGAAAGACCCTCACAATCCTCGCCTGTTCCTCTGGGATCTCGCCCTCCTCGAGCTCCTCCTCATCCCCCAGCTCTCTATCTGATTCTAGGATCTACGAATCCAGGGGAAGGAGCTCCTCATCACTTTTGGCTCGCTTGGGAGGGAGACCCAACTCCGAAATAGGTTTCTCAACTCTCTGCCGTTTACGAGAGCCCCCCAGACCCTCCTGTTGACGCATGCAGAAAGCTTTGTGCAACAAAAGCACAAACTCCGGGGAAAAACCGCAGAGGCCTCCCTCCACCGAGTAAGTACTGGGAAGCGGCTGGGAGGGCGCAATCTGCCCCAGCGGCAGGGATCCCTCTCCTAGGGGCTCTTCCAACGCTCCTCCTGCCTCCAGAGACCCAGAAGCCATTGGGAGCAAATTGTCCGCTGTCTGAAAATCCTGCTCCACTGAGGCTGCCTCCAGAGCGCAGCCCCTGCACACTCCGGCCTCAGACACCGTCCCCCTGCGTGCCCCACAGACTAGGCACCTCGGACGAGCAGGCATAGTCCTTCTGACTCTTCTTTTTTTTTTTTTAAACCACAGAAGAAACTGTATCTCAATACATGTACACTTCAAACATATATAGACCTAGATTTACCTATACCCACCATCTAAATCTATATCTATATATCTCTCTATATATCTCTATATATCTCTATATATACATATAAACACAGAAACTGCTCAACGTGTATCCAATAGTTCCAATTGTTCCCTTTTCTTCATTCCCTGCCGAAACGGCAGGAGAACAGGCAAAAAACAAAACTGGTTTCTCCTCTCCACCTCCCCCCTTGCAGCCCAGCTCAGCGCCCGAAACAAAAAGGCGTGCGAAGGCCTCCGCGGGAAGAACAGCTCCTGCTTATCAGCTGTCCTATCCCGCCCGCGGCACAAGCAAGCCGCGCCGCACGCGACTTAAACGGACTTCTCTACCTGCTTCTCCCGGCAGTTGTCTTCAAAGCACAGGAAGAGATTGCTGCACTGCACTGCCCGTCCGCCCACGGGGCTTCGGCACGAGGCGGGGAACCGAAACGGAGGCCCTGCTACAGCGAGGAGACTCCTGGCAGACTAACCAGCCAACCGTCGGTGTTTTCTGCCGCTCAACTCGCCTCTCCATTCTCCTTTTTCTATTTTTAACGGGAGAAGTCGCCGCAAGCCTCCTCACCCGGAGGGGACAAGGGGGGGGGGGGAGGGAGAGGAAGGAACCCAGAAAGGACCTAACTACGCTATAGGGGACAAATAAACCAAAACAAAACAATCCAAATAAAGAACAAAATCTCTTCTAAATCTAACGTCTCTCCAGCAGACTGACACTGCTAGCCTGCTGCTTTCTCCAGCTGCGCTTGGAGACTGAATACTGAGGCTGGTGGGTGGTGCCGGTGCTATATATATCCTGATGTCATCGAGAAGTTGACAGATTCAGTCTCCAAGCTGCAGGAAGAGGAGCACAACCCAGCATTCAGGGACTGGACTGGAGAGACGATTAGGAATTAACCATTTAGACCATCATGAACTGAGAACTATACTCTGAAGATTTAAATGCCATTCACCATTTGTCCCCTCCCTGTAATCCTGACCTTGTAACCTCCATTCCTTCCCTTCACCCTTCCTTCCCTTATAAACCCACTTAAGTCCCTATGTATTGTTTACTATTCATGTTATATGTAAATTTGTTCAGATTTATTACATTCATTGTGTTATATTAACCTTGTTCTCTGGAAAGTTGTTATGTTTAATGTAAACCGTCTTGATCTTTGGAAAAGAGGTATATAAGCTTGTCAAATAAAATAAAAATAAATAAAATATTTTTTGAAGGTGTGAATAAACAGGTAGGAAAAAAAGGGACTGTAGATATTAGTAGTTGGTATGGAAGGGCAGAATGGATAGGCCATATGGTCTTTATCTGCTGACATTTTTCTATATTTGTAGATAAAGGAGAGCCGGGTTGATAAAGTCTCTCATGAGAGACTCCTGAGAAAATTAAAAAGTCATGGCACAGGAGGCAATGCACTATTGTGGATCAGGAACTGGTTAAAAGATAGACAGAGTAAGGCCAGTTTTCTCAGTGGAGTACCCCAGGGATCTGTGCTGGGCCCGCTGCTTTTTAACATATTCATAAATGACCTGGAAATGGGAATGAGTGAGGTGATCAAATTTGCAGATGAGACAAAAATTATTCATAGTTGTTAAATCATAAGAAAATTGTGAAAAATTGCAGGAGGACCTTGAGAAATTGGGAGACTGGGAATCCATATGGCAGATGAAATTTAATATGGAAAAGTGCAAAGTTATGCAGTTAGGGACGAACAACCCAAATTATAATTACACGATGCAAGGTTCCATATTAGAAATCACTAACCATGAAAAGAATCTAGGTGTTATCATGGATAATACCTTGAAACCCTCTGCTCAATGTGCAGCAGCAGCAGCTAAGAGAGCAAATAAAATGCTATGAATCATAAGGAATGGAAAGGAGAATAAAACAAAGAATATTATAATGTTTTTGTATTGCTCCATGGTGCGACCATGCAAATATTGTATGCAGTTCTGGTCACCATATCAAAAAAAAAAAAAAGAAGATATAGGAGAATTAGAGAAGGTACAGAGAAGAGCGAACAAAACGATAAAGGGGATGGAAGGACATCCCTATAAGGAAAGGCTTATAAGGCTAGGGGCTCTTCAGCTTGGAAAAAAGACACCTGAGTGGAGATATAATAGAGATCTATAAAATGTTTGAGTGGAGTGGAACAGGTGAACGTAGATCAGTTGTTTACTCCTTCAACAAGTAGAAAGGCAAGGGGACATGCAATGAAGCTAAAATGTAGCACATTTAAGACTAATCTGAGAAAATATTTTTTCACTCAATGCATAATCAAACTCTGGAATTCGTTACACAGAAAATGTAGTAAAAGCTGTTTAGTGTAGCTGGGTTTAAAAGAGGTTTTGACAAGTTCTTGGAGGGAACATCTGTAAATCATTATTAAACTGGACTAGGGAAACCCACTGCTTCTCTCTGGGATAAGCAGCATGGAATCTTTCTACCTTCTGGAAGCCCGACAGGTTCATGTGATCTGGATCGGCCACTGATGGAAAAAAGATACTGGTCTTGATAAATCTTTGGTTTGATCCACTATGGCATTTCTTATGCTCTTATAAACACAAGGAGGACAGTCTTCTAGCTAAGTTCTCGACCCAGTCAAAAAAAGAAAATCTATCAATCTGCTTCTGGTAAAACTAGGTTTCTTTAGATCATGTAACCCACAGAACTGTAGAAAGTTTCTTATCCTTTCCTTCAGCAGTAGTTCCATTACTTTTCCTACCACAAAGGTAGGCTTATAGACCTGTTTTCTACTACTTCTAGAAGACCTTTTTAGAAACCAAAAAGTTCCAAGACACATTACGAGGCAGATCCAGTGCACTGATAGAGTAGTTACTCACCTGTAACAGGTGTTCTCCAGGAGCAGCAGGAATCAGTCCTCACATATGGGTGACGTCGGCGCCGACGGAGCCCCCGTGCAGAGCATTTCCCCAGCTTTCAAAGAAAGCCTTTTGGAATGCAACACGCATGCGCGGTCCCCTTCCCCACCCAAGGGTGCCATCTTGCTTAGTCAGATGACATAGCTAAAAGACAGCAAAAAACAAAATGAAGTATATGACTGCAACTCCAGGGGAGGAGGGAGGGTCATGAGGACCGATTCCTGCTGCTCCTGGAGAACACCTGTTACAGGTGAGTAACTACTCCTTCTCCAGGACCAAGCAGGAAGTCAGTCCTCACATATGGGACAGGCTACCGGGAACCCAAAGCTGAAAAAATGGCTCCCTCTCAAGAGCCTCAGCATCCGTGATAAGAATATCCTCTGAGAACGCCCCCATACAGTAGCCCAACACAAGGGCCGGAGGGTAGGAGTTGCCTAAACCTCAAAGAGATTACGGAGTACAACCTGTCCGAAAGCACTGTTCTTTCAGGACTCTCTCTCGAGGCAGTAGTGGGCTGCAAAAGTCTGGCTTGAAGACCAAGTAGCGGCCCGGCAGATGTCTGCCAATGGAACAGAACGGAGATGAGCTACTGACGCGGCTTTCGCCCTGACATGGTGGGCCGTGACTCGACCCCGCGAGGAGAAGCCAGTTGCCTTGTACGCCCAGGCGATACAATCTGCTACCCAAGTGGACAACGTACGCTTGGAGACAGGTAACCCCAGTTTATTAGGGTCAAAAGAGACGAAGAGCTGAGTAGCCCTTCGATGCCCCCGCGTACATTCTATGTAAAAGGACAACGCCCTCTTACATTCCAGGGTATGCAAGACTGTTTCAGCCCGGCTGGTATGCAGCCTGGGAAAGAATGTCGGAAGAACCACCTCCTGGTTGAGGTAGAAAGAGGAGACAACTTTTGGAAGTAACTTCGGGTGGGTCCGTAGGACCACTCTGTTCCTATAGAACCGTGTGTACGGTCTATCAGAAACCAGAGCTTGTAGTTCACTCACACGTCTGGCCAAGGTAAGAGCTACCAGGAAGAGTGCTTTCCAAGAAAGGAAGCGTAAATGGCAAGTAGCCATTGGCTCAAATGGTGGGCGAGTAAGTTGTTGCAAGACCACATTCAAATCCCACTCAGTGGCTGGTGGACGAATCGGAGGCTTGAGCAGAAGCAGGCCTCTGAGAAAGCGGGACACTAAGGGGTGAACCGACAGACTGTCCCTCCACCGATGAGTGGTGTGCTGATAGAGCACTGAGATGGACCCGAACAGAGTTGGCCTTAAGGCCTAGGTCTGACAGGTGAAGCAGGTATTGTAGTACTACTGGCACAAGGCAGGAGAAAGGATCTTCACTGCACTGAGCACACCATATGGAAAACCAAGCCACTTGAGGGCATAGGACTTTCTGGTGGAATGCCTCCTAGAGGCCAAGACCACCTCTTCAACTTCCCTAGGTAGAAGTAAGGGAGCTAGCACTATCCTTTCAGCAGCCAGACCATCAGATTGAGGGATCTGAGCTTGGGGTGCAGAAGGGAACCCTGATCCTTGAGAAAGAAGATCGGGTTGCAACCCCAGAGGGAATGGAGTTTCCAACGCCAACTGCAGAAGACGGTGACGGCTCTGCCCCCTCTGTATAATGATTACTGTTCACACACCCCCTTCCCCTTTTTTGTTAAACCGCTTTGACCTGGTGAAAAGCGGTATATAAATGCAGTTAAATAAATAAATAAATAAATAAAATAAAGAAGAAGAAGTGGAAACCACGGTTGCCTCGGCCATCTGGGGGCTACCAGAATCACTGAGGCCTTGTCCTGTAGAATCTTGAACAGCGTTCGGGCCACCAGGGGCGTGGGAGGAAACGCATACAGGAGGCCCGTAGACCAAGAGATTAGAAACGCATCTGCTGCCATTCTCAGGGGATGCAGCTGCCTGGAGCAAAACTTGGGCAGCTGACGGTTCAGTGGACTTGCAAAGAGATCGAAGGATGAAGTCCCCATCTTAGAAAGATCTGCTGGACCACCAGGGGATTCAACTGCCACTCGTGAGGCTGAAGAATCCTGCTTAGTTTGTCTGCCAAGAAGTTCCCCTGACCAGGTAGATAAACTGCTTTGAGAAATATGCCTTGTTTGACTGCAAAGGAGCAAAGGGCCTGCGCCTCCTGACATAGGAGTCTGGACCCCATGCCTCCTTGCTTGTTCACATAGAACATTACTACCTGATTATCTGTCTGAACTAAGACAGACTGGTGAGAGAGGGCATGAGAAAAAGTCTGTAGAGCTAAGCGGATTGCTCGCAGCTCCAAGAGATTGATCTGCTGTGTGGCCTCCCGAGGAGACCAGAGGCCTTGAGTGCACGTGCCCTGGCAATGTGCACCCCAGCCCTTTAAGGAAGCATCGGTCGTCAGCACCCTTGTGTGTGCCGGGGACTGAAAGGGTACCCCCCTGAGAAGGTTTGGAGATGAAGCCACCACTGCAGGGAGTCCAAGAGTGGTTTGGACCCCTTTACTCTGTCTCAGAGGTCACCTGTGGCTTGCGCCCACTGATCTCTGAGGCACCACTGAGCAGCCCGCATGTGCAGACGTGCATTTGGGGTCACATGTACCGTGGATGCCATGTGGCCCAACAGCTGCAGGAAGTGTCTGGCGGAGACCTGAGAATTGCTTTGGAACTGGTTGGCCAAGTCCATCAGTCTGTGGGCCCTGTCCTCGGGCAAGTACGCTCTTGCCTGCAGGGTGTCTAATCTTGTCCCTATAAACTCTAGGTTCTGTAAGAGGAGCAAACTGGACTTTGCGTAGTTTATGACAAAGCCCAGATGCTGAAGAAGAGAGACAGTGCGAAGAGTGGCTTGTCTGGCCTCCTGGAGAGACTGACCTCTGATGAGCCAGTCGTCCAGGTATGGGAAGACAAAAATTCCGATTTCTGAGATAGGCCGCCACCACCACCAGGCATTTGGTGAAAACCCTGGGGCGGAAGTTAGGACAAAGGGAAGTACTCTGTACTGAAAATGGCTTCCTCCCACCACAAATCTGAGATATTGTCTGGGGTCTGGATGGATGAGAATGTGAGTATAAGCATCCTTTAAGTCTAAGGAGCATAGCCAATCTCCCTGCTGGAGGTAGGGCAGCAGTATCCCAAGGGTAAGCATCTTGAACTTTTCCCTCTCCAGAAACTTTAGGTTTCACAAGTCTAGGATATGCCGGAAGCCTCCTGTCCTTTTTGGTACCAGGTAGTACCTGGAGTAGAAGCCTTGCCCTTTCAGGTGGTGAGGCACTGGTTCCACCGCCTGTTCCTTTAGAAGACTTGCCAACTCCTGAAGGAGGAGGCTTCTGTGCAGAGGGAGTCTTGGAGGCTCCCCTGGAAAGTAGGAGGGGGGTATCTGGTGGAAGTGGAGCATGTAGCCCTTTTGGACTATGCTGAGGACCCAGGTATCCCCTGTGATGGCTGGCCACCTGTAGGCGTACAGGGTCAGCCAACCTCCTGTGCTGAGTGGAGCCACCAGCGGAGAAGAGGCTATGCTGTGGGAGTCAAAACCCCGCTCCCTACTGTGCAGGAGCAGGAGCTGGCGGCTTGGGGGTCTTCTGCCTACGGGGCCATGCCCCTGCCCCTTGGCCTGCTGGCCCTGTTGGGGAGCTGTAGAGGCCAGGTATTGAGGGTAGGATTTGTAGGCAGCACCCTTCATAGGGAAAAAGGGCTTCTTTCCCGAGCCCTTCTTTTTCTGAGAAGGGGCAGAAGTCTTCCTGGACAGCCTTGTCCTGGTGAGAGTCTGTCTCAATTTCCACAGCCTTTTCAGTCATGGGCTTACTGAAAAGGTTTTCACCTCGGCAAGGGACATCGACCAACTTGTCCTGCACCCATGGCTCCAGGTTTGATGACTGTAGCCAGGCCTGACGGCGTGCACCGATGCTGGCTGCGGCTACCCAGACTGAAGCCTCGAAGCTATCATAGGCTGCTCGAGAGATAAACTTCGAGCACTCTCGAATTCCTGTTGACAAAGCCAGCTGAGAACCCGGCAATCTCCTTTGCCACGTCTCGTAGGTACATGCCCATGTACGGCTGGTAGGTTTGGACACAGCAAGATAGCATAGAGCCCTGGAAGCACTTTCTACCGAGGGCTTCCAGGTTCCAGGCCTCCCGGCCAGGGGGGTACCAAGAGTGCATCTTCTGACTCTTCAGACAGTGCATGGCCGATTCCACAACCATGGAGTGGTGCGGTAGCTGCGCCTTTTGGAACCCAGGGCTCTTACGGACTCGATAAATGGAATCGGCCCATTTGCTAAGAACCGGTGTCGACGGCGGTGCCTCCCACATACGGAAGAGCAGCCGTTCCAGCATCAGAGGAACCGGTACAGTAAAGGCTTCCTTCCGAGGAAAATCATACTGGAGGGCATCGAGCTCCTCGACTCGAGGCTCCTCCTCGGCATCCGCAGGGAAGGCCAAGGCCTTGGCCATGTCCCTCACAAAGTCCGAGAACCGGGTATCCTCCGGGGGGGAGGGACCGTCTCAGAGGCTCAGACTCCAGTGAGTCCGAAGGGACACACCAGGTCTGGAAGTTTCTGGGGACTCCTCATCCTCCGTCTCCCACTCTGACTCCTCCGAGGAGGAATCGAGAGGCTCCGGCCATGTGGGCCTCGGTGCCACCCGTCCCGACGCCGAGGGTATCGGCATCGACGACCTCAGCCCCGCACGGGAGGTCGAAGGGGACCTTGACTGAGGATCGACTCGAGACTTCATCGACTCGAGGATCGGCTCAGTCTCCGGGGTTGACTTAGACGTCGAGGTCCCGGTGGTCGGGGCAGATGCACCGGTCAGACCGGCGATCAGCACCCGCTGCTGTTCCATGAAGGCAACCAAGCTGCTCTCCAAGGCCGTCAACCTGAGTCCAAGCTCAGGAGACTCAGCAGCCCCCGACTTGGGCCCCAACGGCATCGAGCCCAACGTCGGCTCCCCTGGAGGAGAGTCCATGAGGACAACTGCACTTACGTGACTCGGAGACTCTGGCTTCCACACGAGGTAGCTTGGAAGGCCTCTCCGACTCCAAGAGCCCGGGGCGGCGGTCAGGGCTACGCAACCTGGCCCTCGAGAAACCAGAAGCCTCCACCGACGCTGCCCTTACGAGCTTTTTCTTCCTTCTGTGCTCCCGGGAGGGAGACTCCCTTTCAGAGGAACCCCTAAGGTGTGTGGGGTCAGACTCCCGCGATGTCGAGGCCTCTGACGAAGTCCGGGCCCGGCCGGACGCGGAGTTAGAGAAAATTCGCTCACGCTGATGCTGACAGCTCCAAAGCGCCTTCGACGACATTTTGCCGCATGGGCCACAGGCCAGCGGGTCATGGTCGGGCCCGAGGCATCAGAGGCAGCAGTCATGTGTGTCGGTGAGAGACATAAGTTTCTTGCACCGATCACACTTTTTGAACCCGCTGGCAGCCAACGAGGGAAAAAAGGCCCCTGCCAGGTCAAAAGACCAGGCTGCCAGTGAAAACACAAAAAGAGCGCGAACGCTAGTCACGAAGGACAAAAACCGAAAATCAAAACTCTGGACTCGATACCGGTGTACCGAGCACAGGCGGGAAGGGGAACTGGCATATAACCGGATAAGACAATGTGAAATTGCAGAAAAAAAATAAACTTTTCCCGGGTGACACGAACTCACGTCCGTCGGGCTCCGCAGAAAAAGACTGAGCAAGATGGCACCCTTGGGCGGGAAGGGGACCGTGCATGCGCGCTGCATTCCCAAAGGCTTTCTTTGAAAGCTGGGGAAATGCTCCGCACGGGGGCTCCGTCGGCACCCATATGTGAGGACTGACTTCCTGCTTGGTCCTGGAGAACGTTACCTTTTCAACATTCCGACTGTGAAAGTTAAGCACCAGGGGTTGGGGTTGGGGTTGAGGTTGTAACAGAGTTCTCTGATTCTTTGTGATTAGGGCTGGGGATGACACCAACCACATTGGTTCCCTGATGGACAACTACTCTGGGAGCAGGACCACAACTTTCTCAGCCAGTAAGGATCTATGAATACCATAGTTCCTTTCAGAGTTTTAGAAGTCTTTGCTACTACAATCAGAGGATAATCATAGAAGAGGCTCTTGGCCCGATCTAGGAAGAGGCATTCTGAAACAAGCTTTCTTTTTTTTTTCCTATTCTTGAACATAACCTTCCAAGTAAAAGAATATGCAAATAATCTACCACTGTTGTCTCCCATTCTCAGTATATCTTGTTTGTATGGTTGTAGAACACAACTCAATTTACCCAAAAGTATGTTATCCTTTCCTTCAAAGTACATGGCCCCAAGGATCATCCCGTACGAGGTGACCTAGTTCAACATCCCGACAATCTCCCAATACACGAGCAATAATATAGTTCCTCCTTACATGTTCACCTTGAACACAGTTACCTTATTGTCTGTTGGGATTAGGACAACATAGGCCGTGACAGGACATTCAAGGCTTAGACCAGCATGCGCATAAGCGAAGGTAATGCAGTCTACCACCCAAAGGGACAGCACAAGTTTGGAGACGGCCATGCCCAAACTGTTGGGATCAAAGGAGACGAACAGCTGAGTAGACCGATGGGCCTTCGTCCTCTCAAGGTAGAAAGCCAAGGCCTGTTTACAAGCCAACGTGTGCAGCATGGCCTCAGCCCTTTTGATATGAGGCTGGAGAAAGAAAGCAGGCAGAACCACCAACTGGTTAAGATAGAAGGAAGACATCACCTTGAGCAGGAATGTGGGTGCATGCACAGGACCACTCGGTTCTGATGAAATCTAGTGTAGGGTGCAAGTGCCACTAAAGCTTGCAGCTCACTAACCCGGCGGGCAGAGGTGACAGCCACCAAGAAAACACCTTCTATGTGAGGAACTTAAGTAGACAGGAGGCCAATATCTCAAAGGGGGCCAAGAGGAGTTGCCCCAGCATTACCCTGAGATCCCAAGCCCCCATGCCATGTGGGGCTTGAATGGAGGCTTAGAGAAGAGGCAGCCCCACATGAAGGGGACCACCAGCAGTTGCACAGAAATGGGCTTGCCACCCAACCCGTGATGGTATGCTTCAACAGCGCTGAGGTGCACTCAGACGGAGTTGGACTTAAGGCCCAAGTCAGAGAGGTGTAGGAGATAGGAGCGCAAGAGAAGGGGTCCAGGGCCCTGTCAGCACACCAGATAGAGAAGTGTCGCCATTTGAATGCGTTAGAGCGGCATGTGGAGTCTCTGCGAAACGCTGTAAGGATGCTCTCCCCTTCTGTAGGAAGATGAAGCTCAGAGAACTACCTGCTCAGCATCCACACCATGAGGACTAGTGACTGAACATTGGTGTGAAACAAGGTCCTGTTGCCCTGAAAGATGAGGTCTGGGGTGCAGCCCAACCGGAGAGGCTCTATTGAGAGAGCCGGAGCAACAGGGGAAACCATGGCTGCCGGGGTCAATACAGGGCTATGAGTATCATAGTGCCCTGTCGGCCTGACGCTTGAATAAAGTCTTCACAATCAGTGGGATTGGGGGTACGCGTAAAGCAGCCCCAAACCCCTGTTGAGAAGAAATGCATCAGGAGCCAGCCAGTCGCTGGAGGCTATCCTGGAACAGAAGCGAGCCACCTGAACACTGTGTGGGGGTGGCGGTCGATTTCCAGCCTGTCCCACCTCTGGAAGATTTGATTCACCACCACCTTGTTGAGGGTCCATTTGTGTGACTGAAGGACCCTGCTGAGATGGTGTGCAAGCACACTGAGCTCTCCCAGCAGGTATGTCACCCTGAGGTCCATGCTGTGAGTGACAGCAAACTGCCATAGCCGCACCATCTCCCAAAAGAGCAGGTACAACTTTGTGCCACCCTGCTTGTTGACATAGAACATCAATACCTGATTGTCCGTCTGAATGAGACTATCTGATTGGTCAACTACAGTCGAAAAGCCCGAAGGGCATTTGTAATGGCTCAAAGTTCCAGAAAGCTGATCTGGTGCAGGCTTTTCTGCTGCTACCAGAGACCCTGTGTGCACAGGCCATAGATATGCTTCCTCCAGCTAGTTTGGACATGTCCATTGTCAACATCCGGTAAGGTGGTGGGGACTGAAAGGGAAGTCCTTTGAGCAGGTTCTACAGCTGCAGCTACCAGTGCAGAGAGAGGGTGAGAGGCGCTGTGACTGTCATTCTATCCTTAAGGTGGCCTGTGACTTGACACCATTGGGTGCACAGGAGTCCATAGTACTTGGCACATATGGAGACAGGCCAGCGTCATGATATGTACTGTGGAGGCCATGTGGCCCAGCATCAGGAGAAGCCAGCAGCAGCACAACGAACCCTCCATCGGCATCGGGACAAGGAGCAGGAGGCTGCACCCCTCCCCTGCTCCCTGATGAGGCCAATTGGGGCTCATCAGGAACTTTTTAAACAAGGCGCCATCAGGCACAAAGAGGAGAAGCCAGCAGCAGCACAAAGAAGCCCCGATCGGCATCAGGACAAGGAGCGGAAGGCTGCACCATTCCCCCACTCCCAGACACAAGGCCAATCAGGGCTCATCGGGGACTTTTTAAATAAGTCACCATTGGGCATAACCGCACTTGGCGAGCTCATGCCTGAGGACCTCGCCAGTAGGCCCTTAGGTGTGCCCTTGAGTGTGGCACGGAGCACAAACCCTCTTCAACAGCAGCTGCAAGCTACCGCTTCGCTCTCCTGCCATCCAAAAGAGCCAGGAGCCACTGAAAGAACACAGCTAACTTCCACCTCAGCCTCCCCACCAGCTAAATGAGCAGGGAAATACCACTGGGAGACCTACCTGTTCAGCACAACACCCCAGCCTCAAGTGTTCGGACTACCAACATGGGACCATCACCACCACTAACAAGGAGTTTAGCGGGAACGGTACTCCTCTCCCATCGAACCCATCAACAGAGGCCCTCAGAAGAAAGCAAATAGGACCTTCCATTCAAATGGTCCTCTGGAGTTGACCTATGAAACAGCCCCTGAGAGTTCATCCACCCCCCTACCATACAAAGGGACAGCATGCCCTAATCTACAGTGAGTACTATAGAAAGTATCGGCTACTACAGGTACCATGGCTAATGCAAGTAGAAGGGTCAATTTCTGTTACAATGTTTCCAGTCTGTATCTCTGCCTTATAGTATTTATGCTACAGATCCTGTTTGCACATGCTCTAGAACACAAGTTTCACCAGTCACCAAAACTAATCCCAATAATAAAAAGTTAGACACACCCAAGCTATTCAGCCATTCCTCCACTCAAATCAGAAACGACATAGTAGACTAAGAAGAACTGACCTCTTACCATCCCAACACAACCAAAGCACTCAGAAACTACTGCCCACACAGTTAAAGATTGCCTTGATCAATACCTGAACCATTCAAAATAAATTCCACATAATTACAGACTACATAATAGAAGCCAATCTGGACATAATGTGCATTACCGAAACATGGCTCACTGACACTT